>CM046881.1:503811844-506211844 GCA_025667525.1 Glebionis coronaria | reverse complement strand
TCATTGAAAAACTCTTGAATAAATTGTGTTCAACGCTTTTCGAAAAATCACAAAATTCCAAATTAATGAAGAAATGGTTTTCCAAATGCATAAATTTGAGTTCATAGACTTTGAATGTCTTGACGAATCCACTCAAGTGTAAGAATATTTCTCTTCTTTTGTTGAGGGTAAGCGCATTAAATCGTACACTCCCCCGTAAATATCGACCCGAGTTGCAATATGAGAGTGATTACAAGCCATTGTGTTAAGCTTAAAACGTTGAATGTTTTGTGAGAAGCTCAACCCAAGAGAGATTGCTCTACCCGTTGTTTGTAAATATTTTCCAAAATAGACAATTTCCTTTATTAAATAGAAATGACATGTTTTGAAAAATATTTACAACTTTCATTCGAGCTTTATGTACACACCCGTGTCGTTATTGAGCGACATTTCTAGGTACGTCCATATTATCGGTACTGAAAGACATGTCAAGAATAATATTTTTGGTATTTTCAAAGATTTTCTCATTTTTATTTTGTTTTTATAATGATATTTACATTTTATTGTATTTTTGTGTTTTCTCAAGTTTTTTGAAAATAATCCAAAATCGATTTTTGTACAGCAGAAGAAGGTGATATCGAATGTACAGAATCGGAACCCTTTGAAGAGGAAGAAGTGGGTTCAGAATCCGTTGTTTTACCTGCAATGACAGAAGAAGAGTTTGCACAAATACTAGTGTTAGGAGTAACAAATTCCTTTTCTACATTCAAAACATTCGCATTCGTGCTAGCACAAGTTTCATCACTCTTTTCTATTGGAATCCACTTAAGACCAACGTCCTTGAAGATCCTACCCATTGGTTTCCATTGAAGACTAGATTTAGGAGTAGTTTTCTCTTGCACAACGGAAGACTTCTTTGGAGAGAAACTATGTCCTTTTTTAATCCACGTTTCAGATTTGTTGATATTGCTTTTCTTTGCGACGGGTTTGTATCTCCTTGTTGTCTTACGGGATTCTGCATTCTTTCTTTGTGCAAAGGCACGAGATTTGACCTTATAAAGGTATTGCAGAATGCAATGTTCATGATTTCCATTGTGAATGCCCTTCTTGCAAGTGGGACATACATGGAATTTGGGATTCACGAAAGTACTTGTATTCCTTGGTTTTCCAAATCGTTCAGGCGTAGTATTCGAAACATGACTATTCATGGATGGTTTCCAATTCCTAGATTTACGGTGAGGGATCCTAGGTGTTGGTTGACTACCATTAGGAGTGTGTTGAACTCTAGCGGGATTTGGTGAACTAGGTTTTGAATACATGGGTTTGTCTTTCTGAATCTTCCCTTTCTGCTTAGCATCCTCTAGGTTGTTCGTATGAACTAAGTCATTTGAACCTACAGATTCCTTTGTGGACGCGAATGTTACACGTTTTGGAGTCCTATAAGTGCTAGGAGCATTCACATGGTTGGGTTTAGCAACAATGTGCTTTCTACATGGAGGAACATAGGGTGATATGGATGATTATGGAACACTTGGTTGCACATCAGTCTTAGGGGGTAACCTAGATTTTACATGAGAAGAATTGGAGAAAGGAGTCGGTTTTCCTAAAATAGATGGCTTTGGATCCTTGTAACCATTGGGTTGTCGAACAACAGGTTTCACAACTTTAGGTTCCACAATTTTCCCACTCATTTTGGCAACGAGTTTCTTCAACTCTTCTATCGCTATGTCCTTTTCTTGCAACTGAGCTATCAAGTCTGTAATTTCCATACTCTTTTTGTTCATTTCTCGACACAAGGCGGAAAGTTTTACTTGAAAGTTATTATCATTTGGACCTTTTCCGATTTTGTCTTGCAAAGCAATTTCAAGAGTATGGCAATGTTTTTGAAGGAAATCACATCGATGTTGAATTAACGCAAAAGCCTTTTGATCAACATTATCTTTCTGTTGCGAAAGTTCAGCTTCAAGTTCTTCACACTCTTTGATCTTATCAAGATATTTGCATGCAACATCAGAATATTCGTCTATATCTACCCAAGATGTGAGAGCAACACATAAAATATCTTTGGAGAGACATTCTTGTAAGAGTAGATCATATGCTGTAGAAAACTCGTCTCTTTCAGGTTGATGATCATCAATTTTTTTTCAAGAGGTTCTACATATTTCAAATCGTCAAACATTTCTTGCTCTATTAACGTTTCAAATTCCAAAGCATATTTTTTTGTGCTTTCCGCAAGCGGAATCAAAATAGTTTTCACAAGCACAGTGATATCGTGAGGAATTTCTTTATCACCTTTCAAAAGTTTACGTTTTTTTTGTCATCGTCAACAAACTTTTTGAAATTCTCAATGTTACTCTTAAGAATACTAAGTGCTTGCTTAATCTTGCTGATAGATGCTTGATGCGGCTAGTACCAAATATATTTTGAAACATTAGTTTTCTTAGTGGCAAAAACTTGTCTCCATTTTATTATTATTTGTTCACATTCGAAAAATATTTGCTCACGAGACTTTTGTGTTTGCGGTTTGAAAAGACCATAAAGACTGTTTTCATAAGCATAATTATATGGTTTAACAATTTGTTAACTTTTGATCTACTCTCTTCTTCCAAATCGTTTGTCTCTTCACTATCGGGCCTAACAACAAGGAAATCAAGATCAGTCCATTGGGACTCATCAAAATATAGGTACTGATTCTCAGATTGAGCTTGCTCAAGGTACTTAGGATTTGCAAAACTAGGTTTACCCTTGAAAAACAAAAGAGGTGCCAACATTCTCATGGTTTGAACATATTGATTTGATTTATAAACAATTTTCTTATAAAAATCAATTTGAGTTTCAAGTTCTACCATTTTATCGATGTCTTTCGCTTGTCTAGTTTTGAAATCCTTTTCCAACTTTTCATCCACTGTGTTCTTTTCATTAGCAAGTTTAGTTTTATACTCTTGAAGAAATCTGTTCACTTGAGTTAGCTCATTCACTTTAGTGGTAGCAAGATATGTTTTATGACGTTCAGTACTCAAAGAGGTGTTATGATTACGTTTCTCTTGTTCTTGAAGCTTAAGAGTTTCGTTATATTTTTGTTGATAATCGTCCTTTTTGACGTTAATTAAACACACTTTGTACCCCTCAATTTCGTTGGTCTTTTGAAGAAGCTGAGCTCTATAGCTATCAATGGTCTTACTAGATTTAGATAGAGCAGCTTTGCATCCTTCAAAACTTTGAGTGAGTGTAGCATTTGCCTTTTTTAATTGCTTTTGAATCTTTCTAGTTTTTTTGACATCTTTTTGTAAAGTAGCAATTAAATTGGCAAGCGCAATACGCTCCTCATCATCATACTCATTTGCATGTTGATCATCCTCAGACTCATTATTGCACATGTCAGATGAATTGGGTGTGGTATTGCTATCAACCTTTTCCGTCATACATGTGTCAATAAGGGTTTGAGTTTGATCACAATGCTCATGCGTATTAGCATTGGCAAACACGTTATATTCATCAGTGTGTACCTCTTCCAATGGGTCAGAGTCGAAGACAGGGCCATTATCATAGGAAGGTGTATTGCTGATGACAGTCTCAGAACTGATGCCTTGTGTGACAGTGCTGTTGCTTTCTATCCCATGTATGGTATGATCATTTTGCGTATCATGCTTTGTGTTATGTGATGTGCAACTTTCATTCACATGACCCAATACTGTATCACAACTTTCCTTGAAAGTTTTATCTATCTCTTGTTCGTGAATTATTGTTCTGTGGACATAGGTTGCAATGGATTGGATGTTACTTGGGATCAGGTCTTTGAACGTTTGAGCAGTTGTATGATGTCTCATGAAGCATCGATGTGTACTCGAATACATAAGGAAATCTGAATCAAAGGTCTTTTCAAATGTCGTTTTGAGTTCAGTGAAGGTGATCTTGCATTCACTCCCAAGAATTCTTTCTTTGACAAGTTGTGCCACAAGTTTCTCCATGGCTTGTGTGAATGCTCTTATGAACGTGGCAGTGGATTCACTTAAGTCTAGCAGGATTTTTGAAAGGCTCTCAAACGATGATTGAAGTCTTCTCAAACTTTCCATGCATTTATCTCTCATGAATCGTGTCCGTTGTTGTAATCGTTTCATCTCGAGAGTTGTCACATCTGAACACTCATTGCTCTTTTCCATGATGATGGTATCAAAGTTGATGAAGTGAGTTCGGATCTTAAGTAGATATGGTGTGATTGGGTTGTGGTAAAAAGATGTTGAAATCCACTAAAATTGGGTTCTTAATAAATCAAAAATTTCAAGAGTAAATAACACGCAATTTTCAAACACAATTTTTTTTTTGATAATTTTCAAAATTCTCGGAATAAATGTCCAAGCAATTTTCGAAAGCTTCACTGACTCTCGGAATAATTGTCAATATTTTCGGAATCTGAAGTTGGTATTTTCGAAATAATTGAAGTTGGTATTCAATCCGTAAAGATGAGAATTCGGAATCTGAATCCTGAAAACTCAACAACAAAATTCGGAATAATATACACTATCTGAATCCAGAATTCGTAAACAAAACTTGGATTCGGAATGTAGATTGTAGCTTTAATTCGGGAATTTGGATCCGGGAACTTGGATCCGGGATTTAGATTCGGAATTGTTCAAAACTTGAATTCAGAATCTGTCAACACTTGGATTTGGAATTTTTTCAAGAGTTGGATCCGGAATTGTTCAAAACTTTGAATTCGGAATCTGGATCCGGGAAAATGGATCCGGAATGTGTTTGGATTCGGGAAGCTGATGGATTCGGAATGTTGTTTGTTGCTTCAATCCGGAATTTTTTATTTGCCTCGAATCCTGAATATTTATTTGCCTCGAATCCTGAATATTGAATCCAGTTCGAAATTTTTTACAAACTTTGATTCGGGAATATAAGTTGTTGGATTCGGGAAAACTGGAATGTTGGTAAGAATAAAATGTCTTCATTTCGGAATCCAAATAAAACCAGCAATCCGGAATGCGTTTTGTGTTTGGATCTGGGATAATCAAAATTTCTGTTGGATTCGGGAAACTCAATCCGGGAATTGGTTGAGTTAACAAGAAAATGAGATTCGTACCAAAATCGATCCAAATGCTCCAAAATCTTGCGTTTTTAGCCACAATAATTAACCCAAATCCCTACTACAACTATGTAGGAGATTTTTATGAAGATTTAGAGCTCAAAAACACAAAAAAATTGATGTGAGAGGATTAGATGAGAGAAAGATACGAACCAAACATAAAACCAACCACCAATCACTAATCTACCCCGTGAAGATTGATACCAAATGTTGTCTCATAATATATTGTTGGAAATACGTTTTACGTATTTATGAAGGATCGGTCGCTCCAACGATAATTATGTAATGGGCTCGTGATCCACTTAGTTATGTATAGTCCATATAGCCCACATGTAGGGTGGGCTATATATATACCCCTCCTAGCATGTTAGGAGGGGGTTGGTTAATTCATTTATTATCACTTTTCATTTAATCTAATCACTTTCTCTCTCTACTTTTCTTCCCTCTCCTTTCTCTCTCTACACCTAATCTCCTTCTTCCCCATCTCTTCCACCAAATCCATAGATCTAATCCATCATTTAACAAATCCTTAGAATTCGTAGGCCTTCAATTGGTATCAAGAGCCATGGTTAAATCTTAGGATTTGCATATCTTTTTATCTTTTGATTTGGTGGTAAAAATCTTTTCTTTTCTTATTGTCTATTTTTTTTATCATCTTTTTATCTATCCATTTTATAAAGTTATTTATCAAGTTTATCAATTTTATAAAGTTTTTTCAATTTTATAAAGTTATTTTTGGATTGTGTTGCTTTTTTTTTTTTTTTAGTTTTTGAATCAATTAGTGATCTTTAGAAAAAATCAATCTTGAATCTTGTTGTTTTTGGTGTTTTTGTTATTGGGATTGATTGATAAGGATTGGGTTTAGCTTATTTTGGTAAAAATCATAAAACTTTTTGTGGTTTTTGATCAAAAAAATCGGATTTAAAGCTGTTTTTTAAGTCTCGAACACATTTTTCCTGTTTTTCCGAATAGGCTGTTTTTCCGAATAGGCTGAATATTCCGAATAGGCTGTTTTTCCGAATAGGCTGTTTTTTCCGAATAGGCTGTTTTTTCCGAATAGGCTGTTTTTCCGAATAGGCTGTTTTTCCGAATAGGCTGTTTTTTCCGAATAGGCTGTTTTTCCGAATAGGCTGTTTTTCCGAATAGGCTGTTTTTTCCGAATAGGCTGTTTTTCCGAATAGGCTGTTTTTCCGAATAGGCTGTTTTTCCGAATAGGCTGAATATTCCGAATAGGCTGTTTTTCCGAATAGGCTGTTTTTCCGAATAGGCTGTTTTTCCGAATAGGCTGTTTTTTTTTCTTTCCGAATAGGCTGTTTTTTTCCGAATAGGTTGTTTTTTTTTCCGAATAGGCTGTTTTTAAGAGGGAAAATTGCATATATTGCAAGACGATACAAGAAGCAGCCACAAGAGAAAAGAATCAGGAGGAAAACGGGAACCAAGTAGCATGTCAGGTACAGATAATATTCTTCATATGTTGTCTGAAATGAATGCGCTAATTAACAATCCTGCTAATAGTTTTACGACTGCTTCATTAACCAATTCTATGTCTAGGTCTGAAGAGCTTGCAACCATTTTCGCTCAGCAATCCAAAGAGCTTGAGGATGCCAAAATTGAATTTTCAAAGAAAACGGAGAAATATGAAACATATTTTGAAAAACTTGAAAAGTCAAACGTTGTTCTTGAACGAAAATTGGATCAAATAGTTTTAGATTCTAAAGCTGAAAAGGATAATCTTTTGAAACAAATTAAGTTGCTTGAATCTAAGTTGACATCCCAAGATGAATTGCTCAAAGAGAATGAGACCTTAAAAGCTCAAGTTCAGGAAAAGGTTTTTGCTATAGCTGCGTTGAAAAACGAGTTAAGGAAAACTAGAGGACCTAGTGTGGATACTAAGTTTGAAAAACCATCAATCTTGGGGAAACCGCCTACAAATCAGTTTGTCAGACAACCGATTGTCAGACAACCTACTGCATTTAGATCCGAGCGACCACTATCCTCGAGACCGCGGTTTGCCTCCCAAGTTGATTTGGGTCATATTTCTAGAACAGTCACTCCACCAACTAGGCCTAATGTGACTAAATCAGTTTTAGCAAGACCTCATCACATGATTGCCCCTAGTTTCTCTAAGAATAGTTCAATGAACACGTCTAGAACTAGTTCAACTGATGTGCGCCATGATTTTGGTCAAAGGGAAGCTATTCAAAAGACACATGTAAGAGATAGCTATGTCCAACCTAGTCAGATGCCTTCTAGATTACCCAACACTGCTAACCGTAGCATGTCACATCCTAGGAGCATCAATCAATCATCTAGGAATTCTAGATCTTACTCGGACATTAAATATGCTACTTGTAAAACATGTAGAAAATGTGTCTTTACGGCAAATCATGATTCTTGTATCAAGAAATTACTTAATGAGGTGAACTCCCGTGCTAGACTTAAATCTCAGTGGGTCGCTAAAATCAAACCCTTTGGTAAAGTTTGGCGCCCCACTGGTAGAACTTTCACTCTTGTAGGAAACGAGTGCCCTTTAACTAGGATAGTCTCCGATTCTACTAAGACTACTAGGGAGGAAATTGATAAAGATGATACTTCACTTAAGCCTAAACTCAAGGTTTTCTATAAAAGGAAACATTTTCCAGCTAAGATAAGTGAATCATCTACTCAGGTCGCCTCTGACACAAGTAAAGCCAACTGTGAACCCCCACGTGCTTCTAAAATTGATATCGC
The DNA here is from genome assembly GCA_025667525.1 of Glebionis coronaria. Classification (NCBI taxonomy): domain Eukaryota; kingdom Viridiplantae; phylum Streptophyta; class Magnoliopsida; order Asterales; family Asteraceae; genus Glebionis; species Glebionis coronaria. The sequence goes on along the minus strand of CM046881.1, from coordinate 506,204,046 downwards.
TAACCCATGTCAAAGCAAGCAAATTCCTAATGAGAATGCAGGTACCAAAGTTGATGTTCCAAAAGAACGAAGCGGTCCAATCGTTGTTTACCGTTCAACTAAGGACACTCTTAGAGTTTGGTTGTTGCAGAAGCAGATATCAGAGAAACAAATGTCTCAGGGGATTCATGGTTAAGCTGCAAAAAGGACTTATAGTCACATCACAGACTATAACTCGCTCATCAAAGAAAGGAAAGTTTATCGCCGATGATAAACTTATCCTAAAAACGAGAAATTCATTTTTCTCGGGCATGAGCTTATATAAAAAACATTCCAAGTTTTTAAGCTCATGCATTAAGGCTTATAGATAAATGACAGTCTATAACCCGGTCTTCAAAGGCAGGAAAGTTTATCGCCGATGATAAACTTATCCTTACAACGAGAAATTAATTTTTCTCGGGCATGAGCTTATATCGAAAACATTCCAAGTTTTTGAGCTCATGCACAATGACTTACAGTTAAATGTCAGACTGTAACTCGAACTTCAAATAAAGGAAAGTTTATCATTAATGATAAGCTTATCCTCATAACGAGAAATTCACCTTTCTCGGTCATGAGCTTGTATTAAAACATTCGAAGTTTTAAGCTCAGAAAGGAAAGTGTATCTTTTAAATAAGAGAACTTTTCTTCATAACGAGAAATTAACCTTTCTCGGTCATGAGCTTTCCGTTAAAACAGTCAAAGTTTTCAAGCTCATGAACACGACTTCTAAGTAAATGTCAGCTTAGGACTCGTCCTTCAGATAAAAGGAAAGTTTATCGCCGATGGTAACTTATCCTTAACAACGGGAAGTTCACAACTTCTCGGACTTGAGCTCGCTTTTAAGATATTCAACATCTTAAGCTCAAGTAATTGTTTTTCAAAACTTTGAACACAATTTTTCGAGAATTTCTCAAAAGGTTTTTCTAAATCTTTCAAAATTGTGTGTTCAAAAACGTTTTGATAAAACGAGCATGTCTTCTGGAATCGATAATATTTACGAACCTAGAAATGTCATTCAATAATGACACGGGGTTGTAAATAAAGTTCGAGCAGAAGTTCAAATTTTTTAAAACATGCTCAAAATGGTTTGCTATTATTTCAGATAGCAACCCGCTTTTCATACTCAAGTCAAGCTTTGACTCAACAACGGGAATTAATTTTCTCGGGGACGTGACGAGGTGACCAACATTCGTGAACAAGAACCATGTGCTTCTTTCATATGCTGTTCTCCATTATTCAGGTCCAACCTCGTACATTGCTAATCTTGTGAATTCATTATTATATCTGATCTTTGCACGTAATAAATACCTTACACTTGTGTTTAAAAGGTATTTAATTTACGTTTCAGCACACCCTCATTAATTTGAGGGGGAGCTTGTGTAACTCATGAAGATAATTGGATTTGCATTTTTCTTCCCAAATTTTCTTAAAATGCTATTAAATCAATTGATATTAAAAACATCGATTGGGTTAATATTTTTAATATGGGGGAGAAAATGTGATTTAATATGGGATATGATCAATCATAAATGGTTTGACTTAACGTGTTAGCTCATCCCGACATGTGCGAAATGTTTTCGAATATCGTAGCATATGTTAAGGGGGAGCAAAATGGATTTGCACTTCAAAATGGATTTCATGGTGACATACACTTACCCAAAACATCTCTTTTCACGACGATGAAGATTGTGGTGACATAAGGATGGTAGGATAGGTTAAAGTCCAATGATTTCTCTAGAACCGGAGGAATCTTCCCAAGGACATTCCATAGCTAGAAATAGTAGTCCTTAGGAAAGATGGAGAAAGATTGTGAACGTAGCTGAATGCCGACCAAGTACTTAAGTTAGCACTGGAACAATCACAACAAGGTGCTAGTGATGACGTATTGGTAAGCATTGAAGGGGTTGAAGAATGAAAAAGAATTGTAAAGATAAAGGGTGTAAAGAAAGAAGCCCTCCTTACAACCTTAGGCAGAAACCGGGTCAATTCATATGCTATTGAGATCATTTTAATGATTCTTGATATTGAAGATAGACATCATGGACCCAGTGATGCAAGGCACAACCCATCCCAGCTAACTCAGATATCTCTTAAAAGATATTTGTTTTAATCACACGGAGACAACACATTATCTATTGATTTATTCACTCCGAATAAATTGGTATTGAAAAGGTGGCTCTCCTCTCCAGCCTCCGATCACTAAAATCCAAAATGCACGATCGAGTCTAGAGCCATTTGAGATCATCAAATATCTCATTAGGACACACTTTCATATTTACTTGCTTCTTCACACACTGTGAAAAGTAAGAAAGATCTTAAGAGTCCTACGCAAAATCTTCATGATCTTGCCTGAACATCCGAGTAATACGAAAGTATTTACAATGAAGATGGAAATCCTTCTTGAGCGAATATCAAAAAGCTCATGGTAGGTGACTTGTGCGATTCTTTATGAATCAAACTTGTGATAACTGGAAAGCAACAGTGGTTTAATTCTTAAATGAATTTAAACACGTTCCAGGCCTCTACGCATTATCATATGATCTTGCCAGAACACTCAGAGTGACTCTTTATTGATCACAGTGACGAGTGGAAATCCTTCTAGTGTTAACATCAAACAGCACTTGGTAGGTAACTTGCAAGATTCTTTATGAATCAAGCTAGTGACAACTGGAAAGCAACGATGGTGCGGTTCTTAATTGAATTTCACTTGTTCCAGGAACATGAATTGACGGCTTCAAATCATGCGGATAATATTATCCAAATGATCCACTCTTTACGTTCGCAGTCAGCTTTGGACGGTCGAGTAAAGAGAACGGGTTTACCCGCGAAATCTTGTCAAGGAGGTTCTTTATTGAAACTACCTGCCACAAGTACGATATTTAATATCGTCCAACGGTCTTCACCGACCGGAGGTAAAATGCTACCGAATTAGAATGAAATGTTCAAGGCCATTTCATCCGTGTATATTGTTTGTTGCTAACTGTCTTATGCAGCGTTACAAGAAGGTGGCATTGCGGTGTACAATCCAGAAGAAGTCGTCACCACATGCTTATACTACATACAATTAGTACTTCAACAAATTCAAGAAAGTCTGAAGGTCAAGTCTTCCGCTGTATCAAACTCTGAAGCTTTCAAGAATTTAAAGGTATAAGTATGTGGAACATGAAGTCACGAAGAGGCAAATTTCACAAGTGATGAATGCACAAGGTCAAGGCAAGGAAACATGCTCAAGACTAAAGTCAAAGATCACATCAAGCATATTCACAAGAACAAGATCGAAGACTCAAGCATAGTATGCTAGGTTTAAGATTTTGTAAAATGGTGTGACCTCCCTTAGGGGGAGATTGTTGGAAATGTGTTTTCCCAAAGAAAGTCTCGGTCACATCATTATTAGCATAGATCACGAGCTATAGAATATTTAGAACTTTGTAACTTGGAGCGACCTCCCTTAGGGGGAGATTGTTGGAAATACGTTTTACGTATTTATGAAGGATCGGTCGCTCCAACGATAATTATGTAATGGGCTCGTGATCCACTTAGTTATGTATAGTCCATATAGCCCACATGTAGGGTGGGCTATATATATACCCCTCCTAGCATGTTAGGAGGGGGTTGGTTAATTCATTTATTATCACTTTTCATTTAATCTAATCACTTTCTCTCTCTACTTTTCTTCCCTCTCCTTTCTCTCTCTACACCTAATCTCCTTCTTCCCCATCTCTTCCACCAAATCCATAGATCTAATCCATCATTTAACAAATCCTTAGAATTCGTAGGCCTTCATATATGATGATTAACCAAGAAATAAATATGAAAAGATAGATGAATTCTAGAGAGAGAAAGTAGTGAGAGAAAGTAGAGAGAAGATGGAGAAACTAGGTGAATATTAGATTAAGAAATGAAAACAACCAACCCTCCTAACATGATAGGAGGGTGCTTATATAGTCGGGCTTACATGTTGCCTTAATGGACTATTTTGTTGATGGGCCGGGCTTCAATAAAATGCTTAGTACCTTGAAAGAGGCGTTTTAAGCTAGCCATCAAGCCTGTAATGTCACGACTATTTAACTAACTATTACAACGTTCTAATAAATGTTACAATAAAACCTATGACTGAACATTCTTGTTTGACTCAATATTTTAAGGCAAACACTAAGTTGTATCTCTTATATTTTATTTTTGTCTTAATGATCATGAGGATACATTTTTGACTTATGCGATTGTAAAACCCGCATGCTTTTACCATGAACAGTACACTTAGTAAACGTACGTACATATAAAAACTTTCCTTTGATAGCATGAACACGTGTCACGGTTATTAATTACAGAAGTTATGTGCGTATTATTACACGATAAGTATTAAGTACGTGTTAGTACACGATAATTGTTAACAATAATAATTATAATCACGAACATGAAATCATGAACGTAAAAATCACGAACATGTAATTACGTACTTATTTATGATAATACGATTAATATCATTACATCAAGTATTTATATATAACACGAACATTTAATTATATAATAACACGAAAACACGAACATATGAACACGTAAAATATTAGACATGGGAAAACTTCGGGTTTTCCCTTGTGGGCCCCATATGCCGCGGACACCAAAGAGACAAAGTGCCAAGCCCACTTTTGGTTTTATTAAAATAAACAAAAGGGGAAACATGTTTTTCACTTTACAGATTTTTCATAAAAAAAAACAATAATCCTAGCCTCCTTCTTTCTTTCTCTTTGGTCGCCGACAAGAACAACACCACAAGGGTGTTTGATTTGATTTTGGTGATTAGATTCAAGTGGTAAACGTTCGTGTTATTAACATCCAATTGTTTCACGCATTGGTAATCCGTTATCCCTTTTCTTTTAATTCTTTTTAATTAATTAAGATTATGAAATCATGGGGTTTATTAAACAAGTAATTAAAACATGTCATGTAATCATGGGGGGGGGGGAAATTAAGGGATGTTTCGGGTTGGCTTTGTTCGAACGACACCCAACCGAGAGCCCCATGGCTCTCGGCTTGCTTTGGTTCGCACCACCAATCGAGACCTCGTGTCTTGGTGTGGTTGCTCTCGGTCGGCAGCAGGAACAAGGGACGCCGACGTGACTCGAGGTGGCCTTGTGGTTGTTTGGGGGTCTCGGCAGCAACAAGCCACCACCACCGGCTCAAGCCGGTGGCGGTTTTGGTCTAACAGGAGGAACCGCAGGTGCAACAGGGGTAACCACCGACACACAACCAGTGGGAACTTCGCTGTGGTCAGCGGATAGCCGAGAGGAACCACCGGCTGCAGCCGGTGGTGTGGTTGCACAAGCAGTGGCAACCGACCGAGCCGGTTTGCCACTGTTAAGGGTGTGTTTGGTTGGTCCGGTTCATGGGGTTTCTGGTCCGATTCACATGTGTCAAAATTAAAAGTCACGGGTCTGGTTCATGACTAAAATTGTACAAGTATTTTATTTTTACAAGTTATGTTATTTAACAAGCGATTAAATTAATTAATGACATGACTTTTAATTAATTTAATTTAACATGGACTTAGGTTAATTATTATTTATGAAATAATACATATACTAACTTAAGTATATTAATTATTTAATTTAGACTATAGTATTAATTAATTATTTAAACATGGGCTATAATTAATTAATAATCATGACTTAGGTTATAATTAATATAATATTAATATATGTTTAACCTAAGTATTTTATACACTTTAATTTAATTAAATCATGCTTATATTTAATTAAATCATATAACCTATAGTTTATTTAATTAACATGATATTATTAATAAACTATACAAATAATCACATGACTTATGTTATTTAACCAGTAAACTTAAGCTTATATTGTTAGCTTATTAATTCAGCCTATTTCTAAATATGAAAACTTTCTATTTCAGGAAACTTATATTTTTAGAAACTTTCTATTTTTATAAACTGATCTATTTTAAGAAGTTAATCTATTTTTGGAAACTTTCTATTTTAGGAAACCTACTATTTTTAGAAAGTTACTTATTATAATATAACAAGTATAATAATACAAGAAATACAAGTAATACTTAATCAGAATACATAGAATACATGATAAACACAACATAACCTTAAAATCAGTAAAACATGACAAGAACATATAAAACAAGCTAAGACATGGTATAATCAGTTACGTACTCAGTAAACAGAACACTTATACATGTATCCTATTTATGTAGGATTAGTGATATCGAAGTAGGACTTTCATTCTCTCGTCTTCTTCGTTCACTGGACATAAGGTACGGATTTCCCGTCCCTTCAGTATGGACATTCTTTATTAGGATTCCCCGTTTGCAGCCAACTGTTTTCCTAGTATTGTATTATATGTTTGATTACTTATGTTAGTTTAAGAGCCTAAGCCATATACATGCATGACCAGTGTCACCTAGTTATGGAGGTACCATAAACATAACACTGGAGGCACCAGTGTCATGACTTCCCCACGGCGAAGTGATTGCTCGTGGCGTCCCTTTTCAGTTTTGGCCATTATATTGTATTATCATGTGGGGCATATGGGTGCATCCTAGTTACATGTTTACCAGTAATATCAGAGTGAATGCGATGTGTGCCTTGCATCCTTCACTAGGAGTTGATCCCTCCTACCCAAACTATTTAATTAGAGGCAACCCCTCTAATTGCATGACGAGGTCTCCCCTCCAAGTATTCATGTACGGTGGAACCTCATGACCTATACGGGCGATTGGCTAATTAATACAGATTTTACATTAAAACATAAGTCTTTTCAAACTATAAAACCAGTTTTATGAACATGATACCACGTTATTTAGGACTTATACTTTTCCGCTTCTATTAGTCTTATGCTTATGTTATTCCATGTCATACTTGTATATCCGTGCACTGAGCGTTATGCTCAGTCGTTTTCCTTTCATGTTCCCAAACGGCAGGTACTCAAGGGTGCTCGTAGACTCTAAGCGTACGTGCATATGGATTGGAAGCTATATAGCCTTCTCTACTTTATGCATTTCATCATACATTTTGCTACTTATTTCTTTGGACATTGTTTAGTCCTTTTCCTTTACAGTACTTATGTTTGTGTGTGATGAGCTTATACTTGGGGTACCGATGTTTGTTTCCGGTATTCTCATTCATGGTCATTTAATGTTTTTAAGACATTTATCTTGTATGCTTTGATGACACGCCATAATCACGTGTGACATTCCATTTACCAAAATACGGTGTTACAACGATAATAAAGACTAGGTCCAAAAATATTGTCGTAACGGTGTAACCAAATTCATTAAATTGATAACCTTTCCTAATAGATAACGATGTCAAAATTTGAAGTCAAAAAATAAGATTCGATAAACACGGTTTTACAACGGATTTGACATTTAACTTATTACCATGAATTTTGTGACCCGCCTCATCATCGGATTATCATGGTTTACCTCCATCTTTTATTCAACTCCACCACGGAGCTTTTATTATGACTTCGGTCTTTCCTTGTGTTTTATTTAACCTCGCCATGAGGTGTTTATGACGAAGACGTATATCCTAACGTCGAAAAGAATTTTGGATCTTTAAAAATTCAAGTTTTAAGACATTCACTTTCAACTTTGCATAGATTTTTCGGCCTTGTGAGCTTCAAATTTTTGCTTGATTTAGGTGAAGAGGTACTTAAAAATTATTACTGGGGAAGTTATTGGGAATAAAATTATCTAGCTGCTGATAAAGGGATTCAAGACGCTGACAAGAGTAATCAAGCCACTGACATTCAAGACGCTGACAAGAGAAGATTAAGCCCCTATCAAAGATCATTAGCTATTAATTCAACATGTTTGTATAAGCTAGGAATATATATTCGTATATTGTATTTCTTATGTTTATTTGTTTGATATCTTCCTAGAATAGTTGATACATAGCTTTATGTTCAAGGCTCCTTGTATCTACAAAAGGAGGCCTTAGGGTTTATTATTTGATAATACTTTCAATAGTTTTGTATACAGTGATTATTATTAATCAAGTTGAAAGTTTGGTATATGTTTGTTCTTTGTTCTAAGTATTAATTCCGCATAGTACTTAGATTGTTTCAAACACAAAGTTTCTCTACGTATTATACTTAATCTAATCTCGTTAATACAAAGCTAAACCGATCTAAGTTTGGAATCAACAAGTGGTATCAGAGCTTGTTGAGTAACTTTGATCTAAATAACACAAACCCTAAATCACACTAAACCCTAATCATAAAAACTCCATGTCTACCTCATCTGAAATCCCACCTTCATCCACCAATCACAACCTCAAAATTCCCATTCTAGACCCTGACAACTTTGAACTATGGAAATTTAGTTTTCAACAATATCTTCAAGTCGACAACTATGTCCTCTGGGAGATTATTGAGTATGGAAACACTTTTGACAAGGAGAAAAAGATGGCAGATGTAAAAGCTCAAAGAATCACATAGGGTGTTAAGCCTGAGGAAGCATCAAGTCCTCAAGATGGAAGAGCTACTTCTGTTGTAGAAATAGCTAATAGAAGGAATGACATGAAAGCTTTGAGTTGTCTTAAACGGGCTCTTGGTCTAAAAGAGCAATTTAAGTTTAGAAGGTATGAATCTGCTAGAGAGCTTTGGGAAGCCATTGAAACCACATATGGCGGTAATGAAGACACTTTAGAAAGGAAAAAGCAACTGGTGAAGGAGTTTATCGTGTTTAAATCTTTTCCTAATGAAAAGTTAAGTGAAAAGTCAGAAGTCATCTTCAAGATCTCACTAGCAGATTGTCATTCATGGGATTAGAGTTTGAAGAAGCAGATATCAATGAATCTTTTCTTGGATCTTTTGGTGAAGCTTAGGAAATCCACACCAAATTAATTCTTGCAACCAAAAGGCACAAGGAAGTATCCTTCGATGATATCTATAATCAATTGAAGATTATGGAGCCTGAAGCAATGCTAAAACATGAAAGTTCATCTACTTCAACACCTAGAAACATGGCCTTTGTTTCTAAACATGATTTTTTAGCCTCTAACAACAATTCTCATATCAGCGGATCGATTTCACATGTCAGCGAATCATCCTCAGCCGCTGACACATCCAATTTTGTTTCACCAGGCCTTAAACCAGCTGGAATAGATTTGGATACTGTGTGTGCATACATTGCTTCTTTTCCCAGTGCATCTCAAATTGTCTATGAATATCTTGAGTAGATAAGTGATGAAAATCTTGAGGAGATGGATATCAAGTGGAACATGGCTTTTAGTAGCATAAGAGCTAACAGATTTTACAAGAAGTTTGGAAAAAGGCTTACATTCAATCAAGGTGAATCTGATGGTTTTGATAAATCTAAGGTTGAGTGTTAAAATTGTCATAGAATGGGACATTTCAGAAGAGAATGTAGATCTCCACTCAGGAATGATGGTGGAAAGGTATTAGTACGCACTTCTACTAAGATTGAGGATGCTGACGCAAAGGCTATGGTAGCCATGTAGAACATTGATGGCATTGGATGCGATTGGAGCTACCAGGAAAATGAAGTGACACATAATCAAGCTTTGGTTGCTGAGAAAGAAGAGGAGCATGTTCACTTTGCTCTTATGGCCAAATCATCTTCTTCATCAGATAATGAGGTATATGATGATGCTTATTATAGTAAAGGTTGTAGGCAAAACACAAAAAACCTTAAGAAGGAGGTTTCAAGTTTAAAAGAAAAACTGTTAGATATAGATGCCCAACTAAGAAATTACAAGAGGGGACTTGCACAATCAGATGGGATGGTGAAAGATTATAGGAAAATGGTATTTGACCTTAAGGATCAAATTATTGTTTTAGAAAGAGATCTAAGACTTAGTAATGAGTGTAAAGCTACTCTAATGGAATCTAGAACTGATTCCAACTTAAGCTAGATGAGGCAATTAAATCTAAGGAAAACGTAGGTCTTAAAATTGAAAAATTGAAGAGGATAGTGTTATCTTAGATAAATGTATAAGCGAGCATAGAAACCCTAAAGATATGTCTGGGATTGGATGCATGCAAAGGAATTTGCTGCTATTCCACCTCCTCCAAGCAACTTCTATGGGGTATCAAAGAGAAATGACTTGTCTTGGACTAGTATCCTAGAATTCCAAGAGCAAGAATTTTCTCCTCCACCACGTGTGCTTAGTCCTGTAGAGGAATATGAGAAGAAGTTGATTGATTTAGAACAATGGAAAGCAGCCAACTTTTTTCTCTTTGTTAAAGGAGGTTTGCTTAGTGATGAATCTATTGATATTAAGCCCATTGTTGTGACTAACCCCACTACTGGTAAACCTGTCAATCTTGGCTCATCTCCTAAAAAGTCTAGTGTTAATAATGATGAGATTTATAGGAAACCTAGATCACCTCAAAGTCAATCCAGTGTGAATGGGACAGGTTTTTATCAATCTAGACCTAAGTTTGTGTCAAAAAAGGCTTGTTACACATGTGGGAGCTTTTTACTCTTGTTCTATAAGTGTGTCAGCGGATACACCCAATCCGTTGATAAAAAGTCAACCAAAGTCCACCATAGACCTTTTGCTCACCCAAGTCCTCAGGCCACTAGACCAGCTACTTTCTTCTCTAAGGGAGCTAATGCACATGGAAAAAGACCCTTTCAAAAGACCAACACTTGGTCTAACAGATAATGGGTTCCTATAGTAAACCCTAATTTAGTGACTGATAGGAACAATCTATCCATTGACAAGACAAGATAAGTCGCTGACAACCCTAGGTTTGGTATTACTATGCCAAAACTAGCTGCTGTCAGACCTTATGTTTGACCATATAAACAAAGATACTAGGTTAATAAGGGATAAGGGTCAAAGGCATCATCCAGTTTAATATGGAAACCTAAACACGAGCAAAAATTTAATTTTATTGGTGTTTTAATGACTTGTAATAGATTTAAATATCTTGAAAAGGTCATTACTAAACCTATTGGAACTAACTGGGTGTTTAGAGAACAAAGGGATGAACATAGGGTTGTTGCAATGAATAAGTCAATTCTTGTTTAACAACCAGTTGGATCCAAGTCTTCCAAGGCTTGGGTCCCTAAAGAAGACTAATTTGTTTTCTTTATGTGCATGACATTCAAAGCAAGTCAATGATCATGGATATTGGGATAGTGGATGCTCTAGGCACATGATAGGGAAGGAGGATTACTTGACAAACTTCACTCCTATTAGCAATGGTGATAAAGTGTACTTTGGTGGAAGTTATGGGACCATCTCAGGCAAATGCACTCAAATCACCAAAAAATTAAAGTTTGAGGAAGTTTTTTTGGTAAAGGAACTTGGTTATAATTTATTTAGCGTGTCACAAGTTTGTGACAACAAAAATAAAGTTCTTTTTACTAACACTGAATGTTTTGTATTGAGTAAAGACTTTGGGATACCTGTTGTAAAGTTCATTGAATATAGGAAACCTAGACATAAGGACATTTATAATGTTGTTTTAAAAGGGATTAAAATGAACAACAATTTGTCTTGTCCTTATGTTAAGGCTTCAGTGGATGAGAGTAATTTATGGCACAAAATGTTAGGGGATATTAACTTTAAGAACATGAATAGACTTATCAGGCATGATCATGTCAGGAGATTACCTTCTAAGGTCTTTGAAAATGATCATAATTGTGTTGCATGTCTTAAAGCCAAGCAACATAAGGCCTCTTTTAAGTCTAAAAGTGTGCATTCTAGTTCTAAACCTTTACATTTGCTTCATATGGATCTATTTGGACCTACTAATGTTGGAAGTCTAAATGGTAAACCCTACTGCTTTGTAATCACAGATGATCACTCTAGATTCACATGGACCTTCTTTTTAGCTAACAAAAGTGATACTCCTTTAAATCTAATTAATTTCATCACTAAAGTAGAAAAGAAAGCAGGTCATGAATTTAACATTCTTCGGAGTGATAATGGTGGTGAGTTTAGAAATCATCTTTTAGATGCTTTCTGTATCAAGAAAGGAATTACTAGGGAGTTTAGCACAGCTAGAACTCCACAGCAAAATGGTGTAGCTGAGAGAAGAAATAGAACTCTCATAGAAGCATCTAGGACCATGTTAGCAGATGCTAAGTTACCCATTGCTTTTTGGGTTGAGGCTGTCAATACAATGTTATGTTCAGAATAGAGCCTTAATTAATAAGTTTCACAATAAGACCCTTATAAACTATTTTGGAATGGGAAGCCTAATATAGAATTCTTTAGACCCTTTGGATGTCATGTAGTTATTTTAAATACTAGTGATAATCTTGGGAAGTTTAATTCAAAAGGTGACGGGGGATATTTTGTGGGATATTCTATGAACAACAAAGGTATAGGGTCTATCACAAGAAGGATAGGAGAATCACAGAAAATATTCATGTTGACTTCTTGGAGAATAAACCTAGTGATCCTGAATTTAGACCAAATTGGCTATTGGATTTAGAGCCTTTGTCTAGATCCGGGAATTATATGCCTGTAACTAATCGAGAGATCTTGGAAGCTTCTATTGTTGATAATGCAGGTATACAAGCTGATAAGGTAACATGATCACATGCAATTGAGGATACTTCTTCATTCAACATACTCAACATACCTATTTGGAGTGAATAGTTCATTAGAGCATCTTTTGTGAGAAAAGAAAGGAACAAGAAGAGCCAAAGAATGATGATAGTGTGCTAGCCGCTGACACATCCATTTCAAATGCTGACAAAGCCAATCCATCCACTGACAAACCTGTGCCAGCCGTTGACATCTCTTCTTAAACATATGACAAATTCATTCATGATCTTGTGGATACCTACATACCTGAAGGTGTTGTCAGTGGATTCAATCCAGTCACTAACAATGTTATTAATGATGAAGATGGGTATAAGAATGAAGAGAATCCTGATCTTACCAATTTGGAGACCACCATTAATGATGATGAAGGATTGAACTCACATGTAATTAAAAATCATCCTTATTCTTAAATAATTGGACCTTTATTCTCTCTAGTTCAGACCAGAGGTAAGAGTAAGAAGCAAGGTGGATTCATTGCTAATATACATAAGAAGGAAGATAATGAATGGATTCAAGAATGTTTGTTTGCACGTTTTCTTTCACAATCAGAACCTAAGAAGATATTTGATGCTCTTAAAGAGGAAAGTTAGGTTGAAGCAATGTAGGATGAGCTTCACCAATTTGCTCAGGATGTTTGGGAACTAGTTGATTGCCCCAGACATGTCAGACCAATAGGAGCACGTTGGGTTCTTGAAATAAGAAAGATGAAAGAGGGATTGTGATTAGAAACAAAGCAAGACTGGTTGCTCAAGGTTACACATAAGAAGAGGGTATTGACTATGAAGAGGTTTTTACACCTTTTGCTAGGACTAAAACAATAAGGATTTTCCTAGCCTATGTTTCTTGCATGAGTTTCAAAGTCTACCAAATGAATGTGAAAAGTGCTTCTTGTATGGCCCAATTAAAGAGGAAGTTTATGTGATGCAACCTCCTGATTTTGAAGATCCAAAGCACCTAGATAAAGTTTATAAAGTTAAGAAGGCAATGTATGGCCTTCATCAGGCCCCTAGAGCATGGTATGGTACTCTTTTTACATACCTAGTAGAAAATGGCTCTAAGAGGGGCACCATAGAACATACCTTATTTACCAAGCAAAATGGGAAGGATTTTCTTTTTGTACAGGTCTATGTTGATGACATCATTTTTGGTTCTTAAAATCAAAAGATGAGTGATGATTTCTCCAAGTTGATGACTGATAAGTTTCAAATAAGTGCAATGGGTGAAATGAACTTCTTTCTGGGTCTTCAAGTTCAACAAAGAGATGATGGAATTTTTATATCTCAAGATAAGTATGTAGCTGAGATTTTGAAGAAATTTGGATTCTCACCTCATGAGAAACGGGCAAGTACACCCATGGACAGAGAACACCCTTGTGGAAAGATTGGATATGGTGAGGAAGTTGATGTCAGGCATTATAGGTCAATGATTGGATCATTGATGTATCTCACAGCATCTAGAACATACATCATGTTTGTTGTATGTGCATGTGCACGTCACCAGGTGACTCCCAAGGAATGTCACCTTCATGTTGTCAAAAGGATCTTTAGATACCTTAGGTGTTACCCTAGCTTGGGACTGTGGCATCTTAAGGATTCTCCATTGGAGCTTATTGGATATTTAGATTGTGATTATGGAGGTGATAATGGAGATAGGAAATCCACAACTAGTGGATGTCAGTTTCTGGGGAGTAGGTTAATATGTTGGAAATGCAAGAAACAGACTGTTGTGTCCAGTTCGACAACTGAAGATGAGTATGTAGCTGCTGCAGCTTGTTGTGGGCAAGTGCTATGGATTCAAAGTCAGCTGTTGGACTATGGGTACAATTTTATGCGTACCAAGATTTTTGTAGATAATAAAAGTACATTGTGCATTATTAAGAATCAAGTACATCATTCTAAAACCAAGCACATAGAAATTCGACATCATTTTATAAGAGATTGTTTTGAAAAAGGTTTAATACATCCGGATAAATTAACAAAGATCAAAACGTGTCTGATCTTTTAACCAAACCTTTTGATGTTGGGGGTTCCTGTACTTGGTATCAAGTATTGGAATGATCCATCCTTAAAAAATGTGGTTTTCAAAGATGGTGTAAAGTATGTACAAGATATGCACTGTTATTAATCTTTGTGAAAGTTAGATTTTTCCATTATATTTTCTATCTGTTGACAAAAGGCTTTTTATCCACTGACAAGTGGAAAGAAGCCGCTGACAACATATGTGGTAGTTTTTATGGTTTTTATCTAACAATGAAGGAATGTGGAGCATTGTACAAATGGATACAGAGTTGCTTATGGACTGAAGGGATGTGCCAAAAGTTTATTTATGGTGGTTGGAATGCTTACATTCCTATCTTGAAATAAAAATATGGCATACACATCTATAAAGCATTGTGACAAGGCATCAAAAACCCACCATGGTTCGGGTGGTCGGGGATGATCAAAGAACATATATGCCATTGTTGTTCTAGTTAGAGAAAGTTAGAGAGAGGTGAAGGAATGTTATGTGTTTTATTCCAAGTGAAATGAAAACAAGAAAAATAAACAAACTTCCACACCCCCATGGAGAGTCATGGGGGTATTTATAGGCCTAACACACTAGAACTATACTACCTTTACATAATAAGTCCCTGCATTTAGTAAAAGGATATAAGTCTATTCCAACTCACGTGAAAGGCGCCAGCTTACCAAAAAGTAAGTCTAACAATCTCCCTCCAAGATGGTGACTCACGTGAGTTGGTTACAATGATTCCTACAAGCAAAAATAAAGAAAAATGATAAGCTTGAATTCCAGCATTCCTTGAGACAGTCTTCAGCGACCTTCATCTTCTTGAATACTCCAGCTTTATTTCTTCAGCTTTGTAGAATCTAGTTGAGTTTAACTCCCTCCCAACTAGAAGGCCTTTCATAAAACAAGCAGTAAAGACTGCTCCCTCCCAAACGGATCATACAAAGGAAATCTGTGGGAGGTGATAACGTCATCAACATTTTCTCACAATTTGAAGCAATCCCAGTCTTGATTCTATGATAGATTACCAGAAGTACACACTCTATCCCGAACATGAAGTCAACCTGTAGCACCAGAGTCAATTAAGTCCCAGAAATGCACATTTCTCATGACAGGACAGTGATGATAAAAAGTTGCCACATCAAAGTCAATTAAGTCCCGAATGTAGTCAACTTATCCCTCTATGTAGAAACGGTAACACCAAAGTCAAGTGACCCCGCATGTACACATTTCTCCCTCCAGGATGATACCTATTAAGGGAATCATCCTTCATGTGTGTACGTGGTATGTCAACTGGAACCGCTTACTTAGCAACCAATACAATGTGAGAAGATGTCAACAGTATCTCTCTAAACAAAATTCTCTCAAGATCACCCCGAACTGAACCCCCTTATCAATTCTGTTGGCTATTGATAGTGACCACTGATGAAGATAACCCGATAATCCAAACTTGAAACTGAAGTAGAATTCCCCAAACTTGATCTTAAGCTTGCACTAATGTAGAATGAAGAACGGTGTAGAAATATCATTGCTGAAAAATTTCTGAGTACCCAATACATTACTGACGAAGTATATAAGCACGACACCTCTTGAAGGTATCCACGTCGACTGTGTGCGTGACACTGAGTACAACAACGTAGCTCCTTTAAGTGATAGTTATCCATGCCGTCGACCATCCTCCCCTTGACACTGGACACCAGATACTTCAAGTCTTCATTCATAACCGAATAAGCTCGAACAAGTTATCTTAAAAAAAAGTTGCAAGTACTCCTTTCAAGATAAAATAAGAACGCCTCTGAAAAATCTCACTTCAACCTCAAATAAGTAGCATCGAATCATCTTCGTAATCACATAAACCGTAATAGCCGTTAGGAATTTAGGTGAATTTTTGATAAGGATCGTATTAGTGTAATGTACCGTGTTTGTTGTGTTTGTTGTTCGTGAAGAAGTGTTATGATCGAAAACGGATACCCGGCCAGAATGTCACTGATTAAACGGCCTGCCAAAATAATAAAATCTTGTCCCATAAGCATTTGACTCGACAACAATTTTATCACTTGGTTCTTTCGAAATACCCGGTGCAATCAAATAAATCCAACATGATTAATTTTGCAACATTCGGATATAAAGACGGTCATCCCGAATACAATTGTAACAATTAATCGACCTACTAAATGCTTTCGATAGAGTAGCGATCGGCCCGTCAACACTAATCAAACCGTTTGCAAAATTTGGACCAAATAATCATTCTGGCGGACCAAATATTTGACAAAAAATCCGATAAGAGATATGTGAAACGCAGCCCATCCCTATACTAGAAAGTCCATTATATCCGGCCCAAATTTATTAACAAAAAATTCATTGAAGGCGGCCCATAAGTGGTATATACAACCCGTCTGATTTTGGCCCTGTCCTTCTACCACCGATGCTCCCAATTCCCAAAGAAACAAATAGCCAAGTCTAATCCATCCTCAATATCTCCGCCCATTAGTTCTAAGTGGCCACGTGTTTACTAATAAAAATCACGTTTAACCCAACATCTCACTTAATCACAAGATGGCCACGTGTACAGTCTGCCCCGTATCGCCTAGATGGCCACGTGTGGACCACTATCGAAAATCAAGGAGATATAAAAAAGGCAAATCAGACCTACGCCACTCAATTTTCTTGTTACCATCGCCCTGTATCATCTCTCCCAATATTTTCTCACTTCACATGATGTGTCCGCCCCCCATTAATACACACATCAATCCCTGCTTCTTTTCACTCATATGAACAAAACCATCTCAATCTCCATCGCCACAGCAGCCATCACCATTCTCATCTCAAACCAAACTCCTCCATCTCCTTCATTTCGATTAGATACAGCCAATGAAACACAAAGCCAAAATCAAACTCATCTACTACCCCATCATAAGTAGACCATCTCATAAAATAACCTAAACGAAATCCATTTAAACAATGTAGAGCGAACACCATTTAATCTATGATTTACGAAGCCTCAAGACGATTCGACATGCATGTCTTCAAGATTTCTCGCAAGGTCTCCGGTAGGTTCTATCAGATTGTTTTTTTCGTTAAGATCAATGAAGATGAAATGTTAAAATACAAAAATCTTTTTAAAGATAGAAAAAATACTTTAACAAATCTGAGATCATTTTTTGAGAATCTATACGAGTTTAGATGAGAAGGGTATAAGGGACGATGGGATTAGGATTAGATTGGTGTTGATTGTGGAGTTATAAGGTTGGAGAGTTGAAAAATGTTTTAACAGTTTCGGTCACGGTTAAAGATTGAAAGTTCATAAGTCGGTTTACAGTTACTGTATTTTTGAATGATGAGATAAAAATTGGTTTTGATAACAAGTTTTGGGAAAAGATGTTGTAAGGTAAAAGCTGATTGGTAATTTTGATAAACAGGAGTCTAAATCTGATTTGTTAAATTAATTGATTTAGACTCCCATCACAATGATTTTTAATAGACCTCCATCGTAATAAATTAATGAACCATCGCAATGTTTTAAGTTTTCAGTCCATCGCAATGTCAAACTTCATCCATCGCAATATTACACAAATACCCATCGCAATAAGTCAAAGTCCATCGCAATGTTGTCGGAAAAATTTGGGCAGCGTGACAACTTGGCTACCATTGCGATGGATCAAGCCATCCATCGCAATGAGGACAGCCTAAACCATCGGAATGTAAAAAAATCCATCGGAATAAATCCGAGAAATGAAGCCGTCGCAATATCCATCTGAGTAGCCATCGCAATATCCATCTTAATAGCCATCGCAATATCCATCTTAAAAGGGTTTTGACCAAAAGTTTTGTACCCCGAAAAAAATGGAACTGGACCATAAATTTTGTCCTTATCCACATTATGCAAATCAGATGAATACCAGGATAAAACAACAAAAAACGGGTATACAACTTGGACAAAAACACTGAATATTTCGAGACAAGATTGGAATAAAGAACACAAATTTGGACGACCAATAACAAACATAGATTACGAGACATGAAGTATTTGGAACAGATAGGAAAATAATGATACAAAAATTGATATTTCAAGATAAGAATTAAAAAGAAATACCAATCGCGAGTCATAACATAACACGAACACAAAGCACAACACGAATCACACGGATACAAAACACCCCCGGTTAGCTCTGATACCAATTGTTAACATCATAAGATTCAAGCTAACAAGAGGTGATCCGGAGGTCAGGGAGGATAAAAGTAATGTTTAGACATTTTTAGAGAGAGAGAGTAAAGCTTGAATGTAGTGTGTGTATTTAGAGAGAGAAAGGGAAATACACAAGTAAGAAGAATCCTCACCCCTCCATGGAAGTATGGAGGGGTATATATAGGCTAGACATGAGGTCACTTTGACAACATGTCAATAGTAGTCCTCCATGTTTTTGCCTATCTTAATAAAATATAATTCCGTAAATGGCGCTCACATTTTAGGGCTAACAATCTTCCCCCAATGTGGAGACATACAGAATTACTTACAATGTTCCTAACAAGTAAAAATACAATAAAATAAAGTCTTCCAAGGTGCTTCCAATGCTGAGGATGTCTTTTAATTCTTCTGGTCTTCATAACTTGTACCTCAGCTTGAATCCTCTTTGTCTTTGCTTGTTGTGGAACAATTGTAATATGCATGATTTGGATTAACTTCCCCCCAATTCATGCAGCATGTATAAAAAAAACTTTCTTCATAGACTTCTTTTTGACGAAGTTTCTGAATCAGCTTCCCCCCAAACCAATATCTGTATCTTAAGCAGATTCTGACACTTTGATGTAGTTTGAACAATCTTCTAGCTCATCGGTTTAAGTGCACAGCGGAAATTTGTAGAAGAACCACACCAAATAACACTGCTTCTATACTGTTTCATGTCGTTTAGGTTTTGGTGATAATCCGTTTGGGGTAACATGCAGGAAATCAGCAACTATTCTTCTCACGCCTGCAGAATACTTCATAAAAATCATATAAGGTAAGTAGATACCATTCCATGTACACTACTTCCCCCTGGAAGTTGATCCGATTACTTCAAAGTACACGATCTTCCCCCATGATGATTTCGAACTCTTGGAAGCAGCATTATCGTGGACGTCCATATACTCGAGAAGTTCTTAGTCTTAAGCAAATGTCTTGAAGAGTTTTGAAAGTCATTGAGAAACTTTGAAAAATTTTGCTTAGACTATGAAGTACCATTGTCGTTGTGAAGCTCGTAAATATCCCGTGAGAATTGATTGCTGACTCCATCTCTCTCTGTCTAACTTACCAACCTCGAATTCATTCGGCTATTTGTTGTGACCACATGTGAAGTAAATCTGATATTCCAAACTTGAAACTGAAGTACAATCCCCCAAATTAGTTACTTAAGCTTGCACTTGTGTCGATTGAAGAACGGTGCAGAAACAAGTTTCTTATACCTCTTGAAGTTATCCACACGAGCAACTGCGTGTAACACCCACAAATGATAGTTATCCATGTCATCGACCATCCACCCCTTGACAGTGGAAACTAGATAATTCAAGTCTCAATCATAAGTTTTATCGCCCAAGCAAGTCATCAATCGATAGACTGGTTTGAAGAAAAGGGGTAGAAAAATAGAAGGAAGGCTCGATGATGAAATAAGTAGACGCCTTCATGAAATCCCACTTCAACTTCAAATAAAGAATACCAAATCCACTTCGTGAACACTTGTCTTTGTAGAATCAAAACTAGCCTTGTCGTTAAAGTGAATCTTATATCGGATCGTTTTAGCGTTAAGTGTTTTGTTTGCTTTGGTGTTGTGTGTTGTAAATGTCGTTAACTATAACAAATTACGAAATGAATTGTCGTTGAAGGACAAAATTTGTCTAGATAACTTGTCATTTAAGCCCCAACGTCAGTCATATACCCCACTGATGTGCATCATAAAAGGAGAGATTTTTGCACATATTAGGAAGAGAAAGCACTTATATCAAAGATCTTATTCACGATAACACATTTTAATCACTATTCTCCCCCTCAAAAATTGCATGAAATTGAAATTTTTGTGAAACTAGTGATGAAACATGGAGAGAATAATGTGTCATGAAACTTTGGAAAAAATGTTTATGAAATCATTATACTCCCCCTCGAAAAGAGATTCTATTTAAATAGGGGAGTATATGAGCACATTGTTTTGAAATACTTTGAAAAATTGTGCTCAAAGGTCCGAGAAAAATTGTGTTCATGAGCTTAAAACTTTGAATGTTTTGATATAAGCTCATGACCGAGAAATATGAATTTCTCGTTGTTGAGGATAAGTCGAAGACTTTCATTTATTTAGGGACCGGGTTATAGTCTGACATGTGACTATAAGCCATTATGTTGAGCTCAAAACGTTGAATGTTTTGTGACAAGCTCAACCCGTGATAGATTGCTCTACCCGTTATTAGGATAAGTTATCTTTAAAGATACATTCTCCTTTATTTGAAGTTCGAGTTACAGTCTGACATTTAACTGTAAGTTGTTTACATGAGCTTAAAACATGGAATGTTTTTATCGGAAGCTCATGACCGAGAAAGTTTTATTTTCTCGTTGTTAAGGATAAGTGATCATCCGTGATCAACTTTCCTTTCTTTGAGGCACGAGTCACAATCTGAGGTAACTGCAAATCATTTGAATAAAGGGGAAATGACATGTTTTGAAAAAACATTTGAACTTTCATTCGAGCTTTATGTACACACCCGTGTCGTTATTGAGCGACATTTCTAGGCACGTCCATATTATCGAAACTGAAAGACATGTCGAGAAGAATATTTTTGGTATTTTTTGAAAGATTTTTTTTCCGTTTTTTGTTTTGTTTTTATAGGTTTTATATTTTTGTATTTTTATTTTCAATGTTTTTTAAAGTAATCCAAAATAGACCTTTGTACAACAGAAGAGGGTGATGTTGAATGTACAGAATTGGAACCCTTTGAAGAAATGGATTCAGAATCCGCTGAAGTACTTGCAATGACAGAAGAAGAATTTGCACAAATACTAGTGTTAGGAGTAACAAATGCATTTTCTACATTCAGAACACTCGCATTAGTGCTAGAGCAAGTGTCATCACTCTTCTTGGTAGGAATCTACTTAAGACCGACTTCCTTGAAGATCCTACCCGTTGGTTTCCACTGAAGACTAGATCTAGGAGTAGTGTTCTCTTGCACAGCGGAAGACTTCTTTGGAGAGAAACTAGGTCCTGCATTGATCCGCCTTGAGGATTTCTTGTCATTTCTCTTCTTTGTGACGGGTAATGATCTCCTTGTTGTCGTATGGGATTCTGCATTCTTTCTCTGTGTGAAGGTACGAGAGTTTACCTCATAGAGGTATTGCAGAATGCAATGAGCATGATTTCCATGGTGAATGCCCTTTTTGCACGTGGGGCATACAGGGAGTTTGGGATTCTCGAAAGGTCTTGTGTACCTAGGGTTTGTTGACCGTCCAGGCACTATGTTCGAAACATGGCTTCTCATTGGTGATTGCCAATTCCTAGGTTGTTGGGAAGGGGTCCTAGGTTTTGGTTGATTACCATTAGGTGTGTGTTGAACTCTAGCGGTTGTTGGTTTACTAGGTTTTGAATACACATGGTTTACTTTCTGAATGTTCCCTTTTTGCTTACCATCCCCTAGGTTTTTGGTTTGACCAACGTCATTTGAACCATTAGATTCCTTTGTGGGCGTAAGAGTCACACACTTGGGAGTACTCTTAGGAGTAGTGCAAGGTGCATTCACAGAGTTGTGTTTAGCAAGAGTGGGTTTTCTAAATGGAGGAACATAGGGTGAGATGGCTGGTTTTGGTACAGTCGATGGCACATCGGTATTAGGAGGTAACCTAGAAACATTAGAAGGCGGTTTTCCTAAGATAGATGGCTTTGGTACTTTGTACGCATTGGGTTGTCTAACAACTGATTTTACAACCTTAGGTTCCACAGTTTTTCCACCCATCTTTCCAACAAGTTTCTGCAACTCAGCAATCGCGATGTCTTTGTCTTGCAACTGAGCTTTCAGATCAGAAATATCCTTACTCTTTTCATTCAATTCACGAAATGATTCGGAGAGTTTTACTTGTAAATTACTGTCATCAGGAACTTTTCCAACTTTGGTTTGCAAAGCAAGTTCAAGAGAATGACAATGTTTTTGAAGAAAATCATATCGGTGTTGAAGAATCGTGAACTCTTTTTGATTAACATTTGTTGAAGGCTCACTGTCGCGACATTCACCTCCTAACTGAGCTTGTAGATGTTCGATAGTTTGTTGCAGTTCATTGTAAGCTTTATCATATGAGAGTTTGTCATCCTTACATTCATCACATTTTTTGACATATTTATTCCAAAGATCGGTGAATTCGTTGTCCTTTTTGATGACATAAGACTCCATTTTCTCTTTCGTACGATCAAGCTCATTTTGGAGGGTTTCATTGTCTGACACAGAGATGTTTACCGCAACGGGGTTACTATCAATATAATCACCACTGTCACTCGCTTTCGAGAGACATGCAAGGTCGCTTTCTAAAACTTTAATTCTATCAAGAGATTCATCAACCTCCTTCGCCAAAGATTTAAAGTCTTCAACAAATTTGGCTAGTTCTTTTAGAAAAGCGTTCTCAAGATTGCCTATCCTCGCATCAACTTGATTAATAATCGGACTGATTTCAGTATGAAGCACTTTTTGGAACTCGACATGAACGAGTGAAGTAAAGTTTCCTCCAGTCATTTTGGCGTTAAAAACCCGTTTAAGAATGACAAACTTATCTTTGAGCTCGTTTAGATACCTACGTGTGATACTCGGTTTTGGAGGGTCAGCAGACAATTCCTCACTTGGTAGCAAAAGCATTTCAGAAC
Source organism: Glebionis coronaria (assembly GCA_025667525.1). Lineage (NCBI taxonomy): Eukaryota > Viridiplantae > Streptophyta > Magnoliopsida > Asterales > Asteraceae > Glebionis > Glebionis coronaria. The sequence goes on along the minus strand of CM046881.1, from coordinate 506,180,595 downwards.
TCGTTTTAGACCGAACAAAAACAGTTGGAGGATTAACTTTCGGATAATAAACAGGTGTCACTTCTTTATTTAGCTTTTGCATTTTTAACCGAGTCTCTACAGCAAGTTCGGTAGTTTCCTCGGAATCATGCACACTAGGAGGATCATGCTCATCAGACAAGAGCACACTACCATTATATAAGGTTTCATTTGTGGCCTGAACTTGCTTAAGATATCCTGGATTAGGAGGAAGGGGACAACCTAAGGCCAATTTGTATCGAGTGTAGTTTATCTCATTCACTTTTGGTGCGAGCATATTTATTGTTTGCATAGTTTGGCCACGTTTTACCAAAAGGTTGTCTAATTCCCTAATCCTATCCTGAGCTTTGCAAAAATCCTCAAGAAGCCCATCTTCTCGAATTTTGAAATCATGTTTCAGCTTTTTTCGTTCTTCTTTTAACTCCAAAATGGTAGATTTTTCAGTTGAAAGCTGTTTATTAAGAGATGTGATTTCATCATTCAATTCGCTTATCTTTTTAGCACTACTCAAATGTAAGGCATTTAATTTCTTAGTGGTGCATTTTTCTTGATAAACCGATGTAGCATGAGCTTGTTCAAGTTCCTTGATTTTAGCATGATGAATCTCAAAAGTTTTCTCCCGTTCCTTATATCCCGCAAGCTCAGTGGTCAATTTGGCATTAGTTTCTCTGAACTTATTATTAACCACATTCACATGAGCAACATCCTTGGCAAGCTTATCAAATAATGATTTATAATACGCATGCGTCTCGTCAGGAAGGGTTGTAGGTTGGGCTACTTGATCCCCACTAAGGGTCACACTGAGTGCATTAGAAATAATATTGCTATTATTCGTTTGAACCCCGTGTGTCTCAGTGGAAGGCTCAAGTGACTCAGTATACTCTTCCTCCTGATTAGACATATTATATAACTCATTAGCATTAAGACGTAGGTGTACCTCAGAGGAACCGTCTGAATCATACACAGGAGCTCTGTCAGGTTGAACTACCGATGTGGATGATTGCTGCGAATTAGCCATCAAGATGGAGTCGGGAGTCACCTCTTCTGCCTCATCATATGCTGCTGCAGATGCCATGAGACCAAACTCTTCAGCTAGAAGTGGAATTCCTGCTTCTTCCTTTTGTGCTATAAGAAGCTGAGACTGGAGATGGGCAACATTCCTCTTCTTTCTTACATGTCTATCACGATGCTCAAAACCCGCAGCATCACTATCTTGTTGATAACTCATGGTAGAATTCGTGTGAAAAACAGGATCTCAATTCGTAGAAAGCGTGAGTTGTAGTGTCAACAAAATCAAACTTTGCCAAAATTTTCCAGCCCGACAAAAAATTCCTCAGTCCGACAAAACGGTAAGCCGAAAAAAAATTTGAATCTCTAAGTTTTGAAATCGAGTTAGAAATAGCCAATAACTAGTAGGGAAAAAGTTTGAAAAAATGAAATTTTTAATGAAAAATAAAACCTAAAAAATTTGAAATTTGGCCTAAAAATTTGATTTTTTGTCCGAAAATTTGAATTTTTGGTCGAAAATTTTTCCGCATAGCCAAAATTTGAAATTGAAGCTTAAATGGCCTAAAAATGGTCTAGGAAAAATTAAATTTTACTATGGTTTTCCCGCCAAAAAGTTACTCAAACAAAATTTTTTTTAATCTTCGTGTAAACTATGTTCCGAGACTAGTCTAGATAGTGGCTAAGTCTAAAAGTTACTCAAACAAAATTTCCATCGGAATGTTGATCGGAATGATCCATCGGAATGTCCCTCTATCGGAATGTGCAGATCGGAATCCTAGATCGGAATGTGTAGATCGAAATCCTAGATCGGAATGTGTAGATCGGAATCCTCGATCGGAATGTGCTTCTATCGGAATGTCCTACTATCGGAATCCTAGATCTCGATGATGACCTGTCGGAATGCTTAGATCGGAATGTTCAGATCGGAATCTTCAGATCGGAATGTGGCTAAGATCAATTTGGCAGAGTAACGTCTCAAAGTTCCTTAAAAACTGTCGGAATCCCAGATCGTAAAGAACGATCGGAATGTCCAGATCGGAATAGGTATCGAAATCTTTAGATCGCAAAGTAAAACCCTTGGGTTATTGCGATCAAAACCGTACTTACCTTTCCCGAAATTGTAGCTATCGCAATAAGAGAACTTTCTTCCAACTTTTTAGGCAACGATTTTAGCAAGTTTTAGGCAACAAATTAGCAACTTTGAGGCAACAAATTCGTGTTTTTGAGCTAACCAAAATACCCACAACACGAATACTTGGAACAACAAAAAAAACACGAAATTTTTTTTGAATCTTTAGTAAAAAAATCAAAAACCCACGGAATTAACAAGAAACAAGGACAACACCAAAGAGCTATCCACGAATCCCTTGGCGAATGATACCACTTGTAAGATTGATTCACACGACTTATAAGAACAAGAAATATAGATGAATAAGATCAAGATTAAAACTAAGAATGGAATATTAGATTTGATGAAGAAGAACTAGAAAGATACAAGGTAGATGATTCTAGTGAGAGAAACTAAGGAGAGTTTCTCTCTCTAAAACAAGAAGAAGAGAAAAGATACAATGGGAGACACACCCAGAAATGAGGATGGTTATGCCTTTTATACTAAGGCTTACATGAATAGGAGGCCTTCCTCATTTGTGTGTTCGGGACTAATTCCCGTTACATAAACATTAATAACTAAGAAATCTCGACACCGTTGAATAGTATTTTTCACGAGCTTCGCAACGGTATATTATATGACCATCACTTTAAATACGGCTAACAATCTCCCCCTAAGGGGTGGTCATGTAATATGTGACTTCACTTCTTTGACCATCACTTTAAATACTTCTAATACATTGTTAATGGGAGGTTTTAGGAAAACCCTTAGGATTTTTGGGTACTCTTAGAGTGCTATTATCATAATTTTAGATTGTGTCCACTGGTGAGTAGGGGTTAGAAATAATGATAACTTTTTCTTTATGAAATTTTTGGATTTTCTAAACCTTGAGGCACTGTAGCATGCATGTTTCATTTTAAGCATGCATGCTGCCAAGACACTTTGACCTAGAATTGGCTTGGTTGGATTGGTGACTTGTGCTATGTATTTTTGGGTTCACCTGGGAGTTACAAAGATATTATATGAGCAATCTTCCTTCTTAATAAGTCTGTGAGCAAGGGACACTTGAGGACAGTCACATCTATCTTGTGTATGCAAGTGTGTGTGATTGGACAATGCTTGCAAAACTTTGTCTTTTGAAGATAAGATAACTCTCATAGGGATAAGTTCTTTGTTAGGCCTTTTTATTGTTATTTATTCTTTTTATTTTTGACCTATCACCAAAAGAAATTCTATCCGCAGACCAATACATTTTAGCCACAAACAAAGCCATTCTAAACGCTGACAATTATAGCCGTTGTCGCTGACAAATATTTTGATCGATGAAAAACACTGGGTCCCACTCAATTGTTATTTTTGAGATATTTTAGGCGGTAATTTTTGTAGAGTAGGTATTTGTTTTAATTACTATGAGATAAGTTATTTTTTTATAGATATTCATGATTATATTTTGAAAAGTTTTATCTACTTACCTTATTTTTAACCAATAGTATACCTACGTTCTTCTACTATATATTTGGTTCCCCGCAATCTTTTCAGGGCAACTTGCTTATTTTTTTCAACTGCTTTCTCTCACACATACTAAACCTTTCTTTGTTCTTAAGCTTTCTCATTTATCCATGGCGCCAAAATTTAAACCTGTTGATGTTGTCCTTGAGTATCACAACATGCTTGCTTATTTGGTCGCTGATAATGATCACCATCCCCAGTATACAAAGATGATAGAGTTTATGTTGGCTTCCAACTTAAGGTACGATCATCCCTATTTCATATATCAAATAGTTTTGGAACACTACTAGTTCCAAAACAGTTGACGAGGTGATAAAAGTTGAAGGCACCACTCATGGGAGAAAATGGGTGGTCACAGAGGCTTTAGTTCATCAGCTTTACACCTTGATGATGGCAATGGTGTGGTCACCTGATTATAGTAAATTACACCTCTTGTTTAGGAAAACAAAGGAGGGTAAATGAGCGGTAAGTATTGAACAAATGACTTTAGGAAAAATTAAGTGTTAATGACCCAATGAAGTGAAAGTTCGTTTCCCAAGGAGGTATATGTGTGTGAAAAACTTGTTAAATGTTTGTGATTAATGATTGATTTAGAAGGGGATGAGAAAAGAAGATGACGAAGACGTAAAGAATAAAAATTAATACTACTAGAAAGTTAAAACGTAAGACCTTAAAAACCACAAAAATAAAAATTAATTCTAAAAATTACCAAAAATTCACCAAAAATCAAATTAAATAAACTAAGAGTTTACCAATGATTAAAACTTTCCCAAACCTTTTAAATAATTAAATATTCAATTTTTAAATGCTAATTAAAGCCCTAAAAATCAAATAAATTATCAAAAAGCCCAAATAAAGATTTTTCAATTGGTAAACCTCTAAAATGACCTAAAAAGATTTAAAACTATTTTTTGAAAATTTTAAACTAATAAAAACTATTTAAAATGATTTAAAAACTATTAAAACTTAAAATAATTATAAAAATTAATCTAAAAAAGATAAAATTATTCTAAAAGTTGCTAAATTCCTATTTTAATGTATTAAACCTAAGAAAAATGTAAAAAGTTGAAAAATGTGAAATTTGAAAAATAATAATAAAATAATATTAAAAATCCAAAAATTATAAAAAATTCTAAAAACTTGCAAACTAGTTTATTTTAACCTAAATAATCAGAAAATCAAAGGAAATTACCAGAATACCCCTATTGGGCCCTCAAATGGGCCAAAACCAAAAACAGTCAACACAATTGGGCTTTTGGGCCCAAAAAGTCAAACTTGGCCCAATTGACTTGGAAAAACCCTATCTGACTCAAAATTCAATTCTAAGAACAAAACTCTAAAGGCCCAAAAGCTGAATATGAGCTTATCACAGCTTATTTAACACACAGCTTATTCTTATTGGGCTTTTCAGCCCATTAAGCAATAAGCTAATGCCATAAGCTCTAATTTGACACACAACCTTCTTTTGGGATGCTTATGAGATCTGTAAAAAGAAATTTTGAAAAAGCTCACTCAATAAGCCAGAAATAAGCAAAGTATTATTTCAAAAAACGACAAAATAGTCGGGTTTGAGAAATAAGGCACCTCAGGACTTGATTCAACTTGCAAAAGATCACAAATGGACTCAATAAGCCAAATCAATCAACAAAAATCCAATAAGCACAACCAATAAGCCAGAATAAGCACAAATGAACTTATGAAAAAGTCAATGAAGTTGGTTTTCTAGTCAAACCCTAAAGTCAACCCACCAAATGCTCCAGTATGAACAAAGGGGTCAAATAATGAGCACCTACTACAAAAACAAAGTTGTTGCTGGTTAAAATAAGCTATTATAGCTTATTTATAAGCTGAACCTAATTTTACACTAGCAGTGGTAACTAGCAGGGGAAAGGAGTTCCCACTGCTTTGACTATTTGACCAAGCTTATTAGAGAGTTCTGGTTGGATTCAATTGGAAACAAAGGCACCCTTGTGATCAGTGAATCACAAGGAGTCAATAGCAACAAGAAAATCACAAATTGGTTCACACAATAAGCCACAATAATCCAAACAGTCACCAGATATAGCCCAAATATGGAAATAAGCAGTTAAGCACTTAATAAGCAGATTTAGACTGAATAAGCCAACCAAACTTAACAGGATGCATACACAAGCTATATAAACTAAGAACAAACACAAAACAACAAGAATCAATCACTAAATCAAAGTAAATAATAAGATCAAAGCACAAAAAGTTTCTGATGAACAATGAATAATATGCAGACAAGTTTTGCTGATCTATTTGACACTTGATCCAATTTCAAGCCTCAAATTCTTCTTCCCTGGTGTGATTAACTAAGGTTTAGCACTTGTTAGCCCTAGCCTAAGCTTAGATCTAGGTGTCCTCAAAATCCTAGCCAATTTTACCAAGTATTTAAGATTTTATAGCCAATCTATGAATCTATGTGTTTCAAACCTTCAAACCTGCAAACAAATGAACAATAGCACCTAACAAACAGATACCAACACTTGCAATCACAATACAAGCACTTAGCAAACCACAAGTCCAAATCATGCAATAAACCCAAACACTCCTTAATCTAACACTTAACAAAGAAACTTGTGATTTTAACTAATAACCTACTGATTTTAATGATAAAAAACACTTACTAGGTAGCAACTAACACAATCAAAATCAAAAATTACCAGCTCAAACACAAGAACTCAAAATCCAAGTACCAAATCCAAAACATGCATAAACATGAAATATTTAGGGGAATCTTAACCAAGAGATTATACCTGCCCTCCACAACATCCTAGGAGGGCCAACTATGCTCCTTGGACCTTATTCAACAACTAGAACAAGACCAAGGTACTTCAATGAAGATGATCAAAGCCTGCTGATGTTCAAAGCAGAACAAGGCTTTGCTTATGATATGTCTTCAACACAAACAGCAAACAAACTCAACCAAGGGCTTAGAACTCTTCCCAGGCTTGGTGTCAACAAGCTTGAAGGATCTCAAGGCTTATGGCTAAGGGTTAGTACACAAAATAAGCCAAAATCAGAAACAAGGATCTCAAGGCCTTTGAACCTTGAAAACCTTTCAAACCTAGACGTGCCTTAACCACAAGGTTAAGGAAGGTCTAATCAATCAAATGGAACTCAGAATTAGGCTACTCAAACACCAACTTTTAATCAAATCAAAAAGAGATTTCAAAATTTCAGAAATTCAAATTTTATTTAAACTTAAAAAGGAATTACAAAGATAATAGCCTAAAACTAGAACAAAGCTCTCTCACAGGTTGAGGAGTCTTTATATAGGCAAATGCCAAGGCTAGCACTATTCACAAACCCTAGAAGTGAAATTCCCTATTTGTCCTTGAGCCTTCTAGACGTTTTCTTGGTGTGAGCTGTCCAAAGTGATCCTGGATGTTCATTTTAGCTTTAGAATGAAGCATTGATCCTTAGCTGTTGATTTGGACACGTCAGATAACTTGGAGGTGAAGTTGTCATGTGATTGGTTAAACTGGAATTGGGGGTGGGGTCCATAGTGAGTGGGATTAAGGGTTTTAAGGTTGGGATGGGTTTCTGCACATGTGAATCAAGTGTGTGCAAAGGTAATTGATTTTTACCCTAAGTTTAAGTGGTGTAAAATCTGGGGGTGAAGAAGGGTGAATAGTGGTAAGTTTGATCCGAAATTGGGGGAAAAGAAGTGTTTGGCGCATTTTTCAGGTTTGAATGTTTAAGTTGCACACCTTTGGTCCTTGTATTTTGGGATTTTTGGTAAATCAAGTTTTTCAGCCCTAAAAACGAATTCCCTTTGTATTTAAGTTTCACACTTTGGCAGTTTTGGCACATAACTTTCCAAAAAGGTTTATAAGGGTTATTTTTGCCACTTTTGCATATTTGAAGGACTGATCTTGGATATTCTTGATCTTCAAAGGTCTTCAATGTATCTTTGGCTTGATGAGGGACCATAATTGACAATGTTGAATAGTTGAGGGACTAAACTTGCCATTTCTTCAAAGTTGAAGGACCTTTTGTGTAATTTTGACAAACTTAAGGGACCAAACTTGTAATTATCAATATACAAGGGTTTTAAGTGTCATTTCTTCAATAAATGAGGATCAATCTTGTATGTCTTCAAGTCTTCAAGGGTATTTGTTGAATTTTCCATGATTAGGGCCCGGTTCTTTGTACGGCTTTGTTTCTCGTGTCCGTTTTTCCTTGTATCTTGTGATCTTTTGTCTTTTTCACGATATCCATACCTAAAATACACAAGTAAACAAACACAATCATATATATGGTATATTATGACATTTTTATGCATTTAAAGCCCGAAAAGAATGATGAGATCATGTATAAATGCCATCTCATCACTCCCCCATACTAAGCCATTGCCGTGCCCTCACGCAATGCTAGAATAAAGTATCTAAGCATCACCAAAGTTCAATTTTATTAACCTTTATTGAAGAGTAACAGACTTGCAACATACTACGAAGATGTGTAAAGACATAACATATGATTTTCATCACTAAAAGTGACTTTTAGGGTCAAAGAATAGAAACAAGTAAATGTCCCTTAGAGTAAACTTCGTCATCCTTGATTGTCATACATTCCATGCTAAGTGCAAAAACGAGATCATTGTTGGTACAAGTCACAATGCTAACACTACTCATACGTTCAAATTGTGTAATACTTTTTCTCCCCGCAATCCTAGTTATTATAAAAGGAAATGGGTTACTAGCATTTTTTATCTATTTGTCATGGATCACAAGTGATTCATATTGACTTATTTGAGTAGTTATTAGTCCGAAAGCAAAGTAGCACGATTTGATCAATAGTTAGCCGAAGGACAAAATCTATTAAAACGGTTTCTCGTGTATCTCCTTAAGTTCATATATTGGCATAACTCGTTTCACGATTTGAGACCTTTCTCGGACCGATATTTGGCATGTACTTCATACTTCAAATCTTGGGAAGACGTTCTTGAAATTATGGTCTTCTCTTCATATATTTGGAATTTCTTCACTTGACGTTTTTTAGAGATTCTTCATATTGGACCACGACTTCATCATTTTTCTTCAATCTTTACTTTGGATTTTGATATACAACGATCCGCCTCCTTTTCGGACTTGGATATATTTATCCTCATACCTTGTTAGGGTCTTTTTGGATAGACTTTCTCCATGATCTTTAGGGGAGTAATTGCTTTTCGTCGTGTGTCTCGATCCTTCATATTGATTTAGGAATAATGATACTTCACATCATCTTTGGATCTTTAGCAAAAAATAGAGCTCCTCATGCCTTGTTAGGGCCTTTTTGGATAATCGCCAATCTTCGCGTCCCGCTTCAATAAGTTATGCCTTGGCTATGAACTCTATTCAACCCCGAGCAACTTTTAAACGATCTTGCGCTAGAGGCTAAGTAACCTTTCAAATCGTACGACCTTACTTATTGCAATTATGATTTATTCCTAGTGCATTGATCTTATGGGAAGAAAAAGCCACAATTAAAAACATATGAGTTTTTGAAAGAACACTTTCATGTTCTACGTTTAGCATGATCACTTGTCTAACTCTATCATCTCTCGTTCTTCACTATATAAAGACCTCTAATTAAAGAGACTCGTGAATACTTAGCCATGCAAGCCATAATTAAGCCAAATTTGGATTAGCTTTCATTAAGACTATATCAAATCAAAGTTTTGGGTTTTCAAGCCACCTATAGGATCTAGCACTTTCTTGGACTTTTTTAAGTTTAGAGAATGCGTTTTATAGTTCCCTTGATAAGTGACTTTCTAGGATCAATAATAGGAACTTGCGAAAAGTTCTTGTTCTTAACCCGTATGAGTTAAGACTTTCGCGTTTTAAAGCTCCCTATATAAAAGTCTAGCAAAACTTGAATTGAGCGGGTTAAGGAATGTAAATGGCTCCAAATGCCCATCAAGTCAAAAATCAACTCTTATTCTACCCATCGGAAAATATACATTCGTGTCTTAAAAACACTTATGAAAACTAAAAAATTTTAAAATTTGGCCATTTTTAGCCTTATTAGCAAAACAAAACATTGAAATTGGAAAGTATCTATTCACCCCCCCCCCCCCATACTAAAAGCAAAGCAAGTATCTATTCACCCCCCCCATACTAAAAGCAAACATTGTCCTCAATGTTTCGAGTCTACGGGTGGAGCACCCCCATACTAGAGACGAAGAGTCGAATGCTTAGGATCTAGCATGGAAAGGGTGATCAACAATATCTCTAAAGCCGTTTATTAAGTATGCTAAAAGATAATTGTTAGAACAATAAAGGATATGTCATGGATTCGTGAAAAACTTCTTCAAGCAAACGATGGAGGCTCACGTAAACGAACACGAGAGTCTTCAATCGTAGGTGATGATGATGATCCAGATAACACAATCACAAACAACCACGAGACAACGAGTTGAAAGGGTACAAGTCCCCTTATTAGTGAATAGTAAGCATAAAGGATAAGCATGGGATCTCCCCCACGAGGCACCTCGTTTTTGATTACCGAGTCATGAGCTCGACTCGATCCCCTCAATGCTAATTATCATTGGGGAAGGTGACTTGGTCGAGGGCAACCATTGAAGGAATTTCCCCACCAAAGTAGTGCTTAAGCCTATGTCCATTCACCTTGAAATTAGGACCATCATCTTGAGCTAGCTCAATGGTCCCATATGGAAACACTTGTGTAATGGTGAACGGACCCGACCAACGAGATTTCAATTTCCCGGAAAATATCTTAAGACGAGAGTTAAAAAGCAACACTTGATCACCAACGTTAAAAACCCGGTTTTTAATCTTTGAGTCATGAAACTTTTTAGTATTTTCTTTAAAAATTAATGAATTTTCATAAGCATTATCTCTTAATTCATCCAATTCAATCAATTGTATTTTCCGGTGATCTCCCGCGGTCTTCAAGTCAAAGTTTGCATGCTTAAGGGCCCAATGTGCCTTATGCTCCAACTCAATGGGAAAATGACAATTCTTCCCATAGACTAACTTATAAGGAGTGCAACCGATAGGTGTCTTATAAGCGGTTCTAAAGGCCCATAAAGCGTCATCAAGTTTGTCGGACCATGAAGCACGGTTTTATCCAATTGACCTCTCTAAAATCCTCTTCAAAGCTCGGTTCGAAACCTCGACTTGCCCACTCGTTTGCGGGTGATAAGCCGTAGAAAGACGATGAGTAACTCCATATTTCTTTAGAACCTTTTCGAATTGGTCATTACAAAAATGGGTTCCACGATCGCTTATAATAGCACGAGGGGTTCCGAACCGAGAGAATAGTTGCTTCAAAAACTTCACTACCACACGAGCATCATTAGTAGGCAAAGCCTTAGCTTCCACCCACTTAGATAGGTAGTCCACCGCGACGAGGATATATTTGTTGCCATGAGACGATGGGAACGGCCCCATAAAGTCTATTCCCCATATGTCGAAAATCTCACATACTTGAATCATGTTTTGCGGCATTTCATCACGTTGAGACGATTTTCCTTGACGTTGGCACGAATCACACGACTTCACAAGTGCGTGTGCATCACGATGGATGGAAGGCCAAAAGAAACCGGCATCGAACACTTTCTTAGCCGTGAGATTAGCACCGTGGTGACCACCCGTGGGTCCCTCGTGACAAGCTCTAAGGATATCAGAAGCTTCGGCACCAAACACACAACGTAGAACGAGTTGATCCGCACAAACTCGAAAGAGATAAGGGTCGTCCCAAAAATAGAACTTGACATCACGAAAGAATTTTCGCTTTTGTTGTGTTGTCATACCCTTGATTATGAAATTGCCCGCATGGTAATTTGCAATGTCGGCAAACCATGGGATGGTGTCTTTAGAATTCACTACACCGAGAGTCTCGAGAGGAAATGTTTCGGTGATTTCCTTGTTCTCGAAAATATATTTGTGAGGATCTTCTAGACGAGAGAGATGATCGGCCGCTAGATTCTCGGCTCCTTTTTTGTCAAGCACGGTGACATCAAATTCCTGGAGGAGGAGCATCCAACGAAGCAATCTCTGCTTAGCATCTTGCTTAGCTAAGAGATACTTGATAGCCGAATGGTCGGTATACACGATTCTTTTAGTCAAGACGAGATAAGGTCGGAATTTCTCAAAAGCATAGACCACGGCAAGGAATTCCTTTTCCGTTGTGGTGTATTTTAATTGAGCCTCGGTCATCGTATTACTAGCATAGTGGATAGGACGGAAATGCTTGTCATAACGTTGCCCTAAGACGACCCCTATAGCATAATCACTTGCATCGCACATGATTTCAAATGGTAATTCCCAATTAGGAGCAACAAGAATGGGAGCTTCGGTAAGTTTCCTTTTGATAGTTTCGAAAGCCTTAACACAATCCTCATTGAAGTTAATAGGAGTATCCTTCTCGAGAAGGTGTGTCATAGGACGAGAGATTTTCGAAAAGTCCTTGATGAAACGACGATAAAAGCCCGCATGACCTAGGAAACTCCTTACTCCCTTAACGGTTTTGGGATGAGGTAACTTGGCGATGACGTCTACCTTAGCTTTATCGACCTCAATCCCCGCCTTCGACACCTTATGTCCTAAGACGATTCCTTGTTTACAAATAAAATGACATTTTTCCCAATTAAGCACAAGATTGGTTTCTTCACAACGTTTTAACATTTGCTCGAGATTAGATAAACATGACGTGAACGAATTGCTAAACACCGAGAAGTCATCCATAAACACTTCCATCGACTTCTCGATCATATCGTGAAAAATCGCCATCATACACGGTTGAAAAGTCCCCGGTGCATTACAAAGTCCGAAAGGCATCCTACGATAAGCGAACGTTCCATAAGGACACGTAAACGTAGTCTTCTCTTGATCACAAGGGTCGATAGGGATTTGAAAGTAACCGGAAAAACCATCTAAAAATCAATAGAATTCATTTCCCGCAAGTCGCTCCAACATTTGATCCATGAAGGGCAAGGGAAAGTGGTCTTTACGAGTGGCGTCATTTAACTTTCGGTTGTCAATACACACCCTCCAACCGGTCACAACACGAGTGGGAATTAACTCGTTGTTTTCATTAGGCACAATGGTCATTCCTCCCTTTTTAGGGACACAATGGATTGGGCTCACCCATGGGCTATCGGATATAGGATAAATCATTCCCGCGTCAAGGAGTTTAAGGACCTCCTTTTTAATGACATCGTGAATTTTGGGATTCACCCTTCTTTGACTTTGAATTGCAGGTTTGTAGTCTTCCTCCATTAAAATCTTGTGAGTACAAAATTTTGGGTCTATACCCTTAATGCCGGATATTTTCCACGCAATTGCCCCTTTATGAGCCTTAAGAACTTTCAAGAGCTCGGTTTTTTCATTATTAGCAAGACCTCTTGCAATAATAACCGACAACTTGTCATCACCTTCCAAGAATGCGTATTCAAGGTGAGAAGGAAGATCTTTCAATTCAAGGATAGGTGGTTCCTCGATTGAAGATTTTGGTTCAACACTCATAACTTCCATCGGCGGAAGAAATGGTGGAATTGAAGTATCATCACTAATTAACACCTCATCTTCATTGTTGATTTCATTTGAAGTGAGATCGCCTCCTTGGAATGGAGTGAGATTTGGTGTGGAATTAGCAAGAATCGGATCCAAAATAGTGGGATTGCCACTTGACGAGCTATCGGAAAAACCTAACACTTCTTGTGAAAACTCATCGCAAACCACATCAACAATGTCAACGTGATTGATGGTAGCGATTGCATAAACATGAGAAGGTTTCTAGTTTTGAGTAGCGTTTATAACAAGTTCCTCTTCGTTGAATCTCAAAGTGATAGTTCTCGCATGAACATCGATAAGCGATATCGAAGTGTCTAAAAATGAACGACCTAAAATTAGAGGAACTTGAGGATCCGCGGGGATGTCAACTACTATAAAATCAACGGGATAATAGAACTTCCCCACTTTTACGAAAACATCTTCGGCTACTCCACATGCCATTATCGTAGAATGATCGGCCATCTCGATAGACATGTTCGAAGGAATAAGAGCCGGAAGCGAAAGCGATTTCCAAATGGAAAATGGCATCAAATTAATGCTCGCACCAAGATCGGCCAAGGCGAGGCATTCTTTCATTTCTTTTATGTCACAAGGAATGAGAAACTTTCCGGGGTCACCAACTTTTTCCGGTATGCGGTTAAGATAAACCGAAGAACAATTAGCAAGCTTTGAAAGCTTTTCCTTATCGCTCATCATACTTTTAAAAGTGGAAGCGAAACGAGGCATATACAACAACGCGTCGGCTAAACTCACATCAAAATGCACTTGTTGAAACATTTTTATAAAAAGCTCGATTTGTTGTTTGTTACGTTCTTGCAATTTCTCTTTGTTTCGTCTCGAAGGGTAGGGTAAAGGTGGTGTGGGTTGGTCATTAGGCAACGGCCTTGGAAACTCGGGTTCCATAATTGGTGTTGGTTCAACCGTAGGTGTGGTTTGAGCGGTACTACGTGGGATTGTAATGTGCTCCTTTTCGACCATCACCTCGGGTTCTTTCTCGATTTCCTTCTCCGTAGAAGTACTTGGACGAGAGATTGGTTCCTTGAAAGTTTTACCACTTCGTGTAGTAATAACCTTCATTTCTCCCTTCGGGTTTGCAATGGTATCACTAGGAAGACCACCCGAGGAAGAGGGTTTACACATGATTGCTTCAAACATCTTAGCCATTCGGTCCTCAAATTTTGATTGCCTAGCATCCGCTTTTAATAACTCTTGCTTAATCTCATGTTGTCCTAATTCCATCTTTTGTTGATTTTGTTGAAGACGTTGGACATTTCCTTCCATTTTGTTTGCATGAGTTTTAAGTTCATTAGCAAGTTCATTTTTAGCTCGTTTTTCAACTCGGACCTTAAGCTAATAATCTCACGTTGCATGTTATCAAATTTAGCATCATTTGCTTTAGCATAATCCAAAAATTCTCCTTGCAAATTTTTAGTGTTAGCATTTTGAAAACCTTGTGTATTGTTTTGAAAATCACGGTTTTGGTTTTGATTAGAAATTTGTCCATTCTCATTTTGATAATTCCCCTTGTTGTAGTTACGTGTGTTGCCTTGGTAATTACCTCCTTGGTTGTTGTTTCGATAATTGTTAACATTTTGATTTGGTGGAGCTTGATTTGGGCGGGAACCTTGGCCGTTTTGGTTATAAGTTCCCGTTGCTACATAAGCACTCGAAGTGTTACCATCCGCGGTAATGCACTCGGAAAGATCATGAGCTCCACCACAAGACAAACAACTCTTAGCAACCGCTTTAACCGAAGCGGAATTAGAAGCTTCTTGAGCTTTCCAATGGGACGTAAGATTAGCAAATCTATCAAAAAACCGATTTTCCTCATTAGCTTCATCATGTAAGGCATTAATGCTACGAGACGATTGTGACGATGATGACGAACCCAAATTGGCAACACTCGGTGTGTTACGAGGGCTATAAACCTTAGACCTATTCTCGATGATTTGTAAAGCCTCATTTGTCGTCTTGCACAAAAAATTACCACCCGCGGCGGCATTCAAATAATCTCGTTCATGATCATTAAGCCCATTATAAAAAGTATCAATTTGATGCAATTCCGAAAAATCATGGTGTGGACATTCATGTAACATTTCTTTAAAGCGTTCCCATGCCATTGAAAAACTTTCATTATTTCTTTGCACAAATCGTGAAATCTCATTTTTCAAATGTGTTGTTTTAGATGGTGGAAAAAACTTGTTCACAAACTTAGAAACGAGATCGGCCCATGTCAAAATCGAATTTGGCGGTTCTTTCTCAAGCCAAATTTTTGCGGGTCCATCTAAAGAGTATGGAAACAACATCATCTTAATTGCGTCATGTGGAACATCCTTAAACTTGCTAGTGGCGGTGAGACGGTTAAAATTCCTAATGTGATAGTGCGGGTTGTCTTTCTCATGACCTCTAAACTTATTTGCTTGCAACATCGACATTAAACCCGTCTTAATCTCGAAATTCTTCGCAAGGAGGGCGGGAATCACAATAGCCTCTCCAAAACCCTCGGTGGGTGCTTGTAGCAACTCCAGCATAGTACGATTAGCCATGACGACTTCTTGTTCTACAATAGGTTCAACAATTGGAGGTTGTTCAACAATCAACGTCTCTTGATTGGCTTGTTTTTGAAGACGTTTACGAGCTCGTTTTGCTTGATTACGAGTGATCATAAACTTCACGAAGAATGGGAGGTGAGCAAAGAAGATTCTTTTTGGTTGTTTTGTGAATTTTCAATTTTTTTGTGTTTTTGATGATATTTAATTTTTTGAATTTTGGTGTATCTTCGTAGACAACAATCTACAAAATCTCTCCTCGAATCAAACTCTTGATTAAAGAAGCCTCAAAGGAATGAAAACGAGCACGTGGAGTGAACGCCTTCGAATGACTTTAGAACTTTGGTGAAAACCAAATTGTTCAAGAGGGTTTAATCACAAAGAAACCAAGCAAATATATTATACGTAAATAATACTTTGGGCGGCAAAACCCTCGATTAGCCTTCAATCTCAAAATACTCACAAGCAAGCGGGGAAACGAGGCGGCACGAAGCACTTAAGAGCCTTTTTCCTTTGGGTATATTTTATAATACCCGCCTTATACCCACCTTATAGTTTGTATTCTTTAAAATCGAGCTTCACGAAAGTATTTATCTATTTTTTCCTTTTTCTTATTGTTTGAGATTCGAATACAATAACTGAGTGATGAAATCCCAATTAAGGTTGTGTTTTCACACTTTTAGAGATATTGTGAATTTGTTGTGATACTTAATACAATATAGTAATAATATTTTTACAAGAAAAACCAAGAAAACCGATAATACGTATTAGTAGAGTTCTACTAATACAAATACTATTTTGGTTAATATTAAAAACAAAAATACAAATTAATCACGACACACCTCCCCGGCAGCGGCGCCAAAATGATTATAGTAAATTACACCTCTTGTTTAGGAAAACAAAGGAGGGTAAATGAGCGGTAAGTATTGAACAAATGACTTTAGGAAAAATCAAGTGTTAATGACCCAATGAAGTGAAAGTTCGTTTCCCAAGGAGGTATATGTGTGTGAAAAACTTGTTAAATGTTTGTGATTAATGATTGGTTTAGAAGGGGATGAGAAAAGAAGATGACGAAGACGTAAAGAATAAAAATTAATACTATTAGAAAGTTAAAACGTAAGACCTTAAAAACCACAAAAATAAAAATTAATTCTAAAAATTACCAAAAATTCACCAAAAATCAAATTAAATAAACTAAGAGTTTACCAATGATTAAAACTTTCCCAAACCTTTTAAATAATTAAATATTCAATTTTTAAATGCTAATTAAAGCCCTAAAAATCAAATAAATTATCAAAAAGCCCCAAATAAAGATTTTTCAAATGGTAAACCTCTAAAATGACCTAAAAAGATTAAATACTATTTTTTGAAAATTTTAAACTAATAAAAACTATTTAAAATGATTTAAAAACTATTAAAACTTAAAATATTTATAAAAATTAATCTAAAAGAGATAAAATTATTCTAAAAGTTGCTAAATTCCTATTTTAATCTATTAAACCTAAGAAAAATGTAAAAAGTTGAAAAATGTGAAATTTGAAAAATAATAATAAAATAATAATAAAATAATATTAAAAATCCAAAAATTATAAAAAATTCTAAAAACTTGCAAACTAGTTTATTTTAACCTAAATAATCAGAAAATCAAAGTGAAACTACCAGAATACCCCTATTCGGCCCTCAAATTGGCCAAAACCAAAAACAGTCAACACAATTGGGCTTTTCGGCCCAAAAAGTCAAACTTGGCCCAATTGACTTGGAAAAACCCTATCTGACTCAAAATTCAATTCTAAGAACAAAACTCTAAAGGCCCAAAAGCTGAATATGAGCTTATCACATCTTATTTAACACACAGCTTATTCTTATTGGGCTTTTCAGCCCATTAAGCAATAAGCTAATGCCATAAGCTCTAATTTGACACACAACCTTCTTTTGGGATGCTTATGAGATCTGTAAAAAGAAATTTTGAAAAAGCTCACTCAATAAGCCAGAAATAAGCAAAGTATTATTTCACAAAACGACAAAATAGTCGGGTTTGAGAAATAAGGCACCTCAGGACTTGATTCAACTTGCAAAAGATCACAAATGGACTCAATAAGCAAAATCAATCAACAAAAATCCAATAAGCACAACCAATAAGCCAAAATAAGCACAAATGAACTTATGAAAAAGTCAATGAAGTTGGTTTTCTAGTCAAACCCTAAAGTCAACCCACCAAATGCTCCAGTATGAACAAATGGGTCAAATAATGAGCACCTATTACAAAAACAAAGTTGTTGCTGGTTAAAATAAGCTATTATAGCTTATTGATAAGTTGAACCTAATTTTACACTAGCAGTGGTAACTAGCAGGGGAAAGGAGTTCCCACTGCTTTGACTATTTGACCAAGCTTATTTGAGAGTTCTAGTTGGATTCAATTGGAAACAAAGGCACCCTTGTGATCAGTGAATCACAAGGAGTCAATAGCAACAAGAAGATCACAAATTGGTTCACACAATAAGCCACAATAATCCAAACAGTCACCAGATATAGCCCAAATATGGAAATAAGCAGTTAAGCACTTAATAAGCAGATTTAGACTGAATAAGCCAACCAAACTTAACAGGATGCATACTCAAGCTATATAAACTAAGAACAAACACAAAGCAACAAGAATTAAACACTGAATCAAAGTAAATAATAAGATCAAAGCACAAAAAGTTTCTGATGAACAATGAATAATATGCAGACAAGTTTTGCTGATCTATTTGACACTTGATCCAATTTCAAGCCTCAAATCCTTCTTCCCTGGTGTGATTAACTAAGGTTTAGCACTTGTTAGCCCTAGCCTAAGCTTAGATCTAGGTGTCCTCAAAATCCTAGCCAATTTTACCAAGTATTTAAGATTTTATAGCCAATCTATGAATCTATGTGTTTCAAACCTTCAAACCTGCAAACAAATGAACAATAGCACCTAACAAACAGATACCAACACTTGCAATCACAATACAAGCACTTAGCAAACCACAAGTCCAAATCATGCAGTAAACCCAAACACTCCTTAATCTACCACTTAACAAAGAAACTTGTGATTTTAACTAATAACCTACTGATTTTAATGATAAAAAACACTTACTAGGTAACAACTAACACAATCAAACTCAAAAATTACCAACTCAAACACAAGAACTCAAAATCCAAGTACCAAATCCAAAACAGGCATAAACATGAAATATTTAGGGGAATCTTAACCAAGAGATTATACCTGCCCTCCACAACATCCTAGGAGGGCCAGCTATGCTCCTTGGACCTTGTTCAACAACTAGAACAAGACCAAGGTACTTCAATGAAGATGATCAAAGCCTGTTGATGTTCAAAGCAGAACAAGGCTTTGATTATGATATGTCTTTGATGAGATGGCATTTATACATGATCTCATCATTCTTTTCGGGCTTTAAATGCATAAAAATGTCATAAATATACCATATATATGCTTGTGTTTGTTTACTTGTGTATTTTAGGTATGGATATCGTGAAAAAGACAAAAGATCACAAGATACAAGGAAAAACGGACACGAGAAACAAAGCCGTACAAAGAACCGGGCCCTAATCATGGAATTCTCAACAAATACCTGTTGAAGACTTGAAGACAAACAAGATTGATCCTCATTATTGAAGAAATGACACTTAAAACCCTTGTATATTAATAATTACAAGTTTGGTCCCTTAAGTTTGTCAAAATTACACAAAAGGTCCCTCAACTTTGAAGAAATGGCAAGATTAGTACCTCAACAATTCCAAATTGTCAATTATGGTCCCTCATCAAGCCAAAGATACATTGAAGACCTTTGAAGATCAAAAATGTCCAAGATCAGTCCTTCAAATATGCAAAAGTTCCAAAAATAACCCTTGATACACCTTTTGGAAAGTTTTGTGCAAAAAATGACAAGATGTGAAAGTTGTTACAAGTATAAATGGGCGCTGATGGACTTTTGAACACAAATGCAAAAAGAAAGAAAGTATAAGGACTAAAGGTGTGCACTGAAACTTTCAAACACACAAACACGCGCCAAACAAAACCAATCCTCCAAAATCGGAACAAAAGTTACTACTGTTCACCCCAAGAACCCAGTAACTATCTTCATTAAAACAAAGGGTAAAATGAAATTACCCTTTCCCACACTTGATTCACACGCCTATAATCTCATCCCAACCTTAAAACACTCACTCCCACTCACCAAGAGACCCCACCACCAAAACCGTTTCACTATCATGTGACAACTTCCTCACCAAGGCTTGCCACGTGTCAAGATCAACAGCCCACATCATTTGCTTCATATCAAAGCTACTATAAACGGTTTGGATGCATTTGGACAGCTCACACCAAGAAAACATCTAGAAGGACTTAGGGCATTTAGGGAATTTCACTTCTAGGGTTTGTGAATAGTGTTTAGCCAGGCATTTGCCTATAAAAGGAGACCTCAACATGTGAGAGTCCTTTTGTTCCAGATTTTAGCTTTAAATCTTTGTAATTCCTTTTTATGAAATAAAGTTTGAATTTCTTAAAATTTTGAGTTCTAATCTGTTATTTATAAAAGGTTGGTGTTTGATAAGCTAAAATCTGAGTTCCATTATCTTGTTTGAAGGTTTTTGAGGCAAGGTTTTAAGTGATAAAGCTTGTGCATCAAAAATCAGAAAGTTGCCATTATTTTGATCTCACCTTGTGGTTTGTTCTTCTTAACAGCTTGGAAGCTAGTACTTGTTCTGCTAGTACCTAAGCTCAAACAATCCAGGGCCTGGATGTAGGTCTTGGAGGTTTGCATCCTTCTCCCTTTTCATTTTCTCTTTTATTTTTCTGAATTTGGTGATTATTGCATGTTTATGCTTGAATATGTGTTATTGTGGTTGATTATTGTTGATTTGGTTTGGTTTGATGTTATTAAGGTGTTATTGATCTGATTTGTGGGTTAAATCTTCATAAGCCTTTGAAAATTTGTGAAATCAAGTTTTAAAAGGGTGTTTGGGTTTACTGCATAAGTTAGTATTATGGTTTGCTAAGTGCTTGTGTTGAGGTTGCAAGTGTTTGTATCTGTTTGTTAGGAGCATATGTTCATCTGTTTGCAGGTTTTGTGGGTTTGATCACATAGATTCATTATTTGGCTATAAAATCTTTAAAACTTGGTAAAATTGGCTAGGATTTTGAGGACACCTAGATCTAAGCTTAGGCTAGGGCTAACAAGTGCTAAATCATAGTTAATCACATCAGGGAAGAAGGATTTGAGGCTTGAAATTGGATCAAGTGTCAAGTATATCAGCAAACTTGTTTTCTGCATATGTTCATTGTTCATCACTAACTTCTAGTGCTTTGATCTTGTTATTTACTTTGATTCAGTGTTTGATTCTTGTTGCTTTGTGTTTATTCTTAGTTTATATAGCTTGTGTACGCATCCTGTTAAGTTTGGTTGGCTTATTGTGGCTAAATCTGCTTATTAAGTGCTTAACTGCTTATTTCCATATCTGGTGCATATCTGGTGACTGTTTGGCTTATTGTGGCTTATTGTGTGAACCAATTTGTGATTTTATTGTTTCTATTGACTCCTTGTGATTCACTGATCACAAGGGTGCCTTTGTTTCCAATTGAATCAAACCAGAACTCTCAAATAAGCTTGGTCAAATAGTCAAAGCAGTGGGAACTCCTTTCCCCTGCTAGTTACCACTGTTAGTGTAAAATTGGTGTCAGCTTATCAATAAGCTATAATAGCTTATTCCAACATGCAACAACTTTGTTTTTGTAATAGGTGCTCATATTTTGACCCATTTGTTCATACTGGAGCATTTGGGTGTTTGACTTTAGGGTTTGACTAGAAAACCAACTCCTTTGACTTTTACATAAGTTTATTTGTGCTTATACTGGCTTATTGGTTGTGCTTATTGGATTTTTGTTGATTGATTTTGCTTATTGAGTCCATTTGAAAGCTTTTGCAAGTTGAATCAAGTCCTGAGGTGCCCTAAATCTCTAAAACGACTATTTTGTCTTTAAGCGAATTTTTACTTTGCTTATTTCTGGCTTATTGAGTGAGCTTTTTCAAAAATTCTTTTTACAGATCTCATAAGCATCCCAAAAGAAGGTTGGGTGTCAAATTAGAGCTTATGGCATTAGCTTATGGCTTAATGGGCTGAAAAGCCCAATAAGAATAAGCTGAGTGTTAAATAAGTTGTGATAAGCTCATATTCAGCTTTTGGGCCTTTAGAGTTTTGTTCTTAGAATTGAATTTTGAGTCAGATAGGGCTTTTCCAAATCAATTGGGCCAAGTTTGACTTTTTGGGCCCAAAAGCCAAATTTGGTTGACTGTTTTTGGTTTTGGCCCATTTGAGGGCCCAATAGGGTGTTCTGGTAATTTCACTTTGATTTTCTGATTATTTAGGTTAAAATAAACTAGTTTGCAAGTTTTTAGAATTTTTTATAATTTTTAGATTTTTAATATTATTTTATTATTATTTTATTATTATTTTTAAAATTTCACTTTTTCCAACTTTTTACATTTTTCTTAGGTTTAATACATTAAAATAGGAATTTAGCAACTTTTAGAATAATTTTATCTCTTTTAGATTAATTTTTATAATTATTTTAAGTTTTAATAGTTTTTAAATCATTTTAAATAGTTTTTATTAGTTTTAAAATTTCTAAAAATAGTTTTTAATCTTTTTAGGTCATTTTAGAGGTTTTCCAATTTAAAAATCCTTATTTGGGCTTTTTGATAATTTATTTGATTTTTAGGGCTTTAATTAGCATTTAAAAATTGAATATTTAATTATTTAAAAGGTTTGAAAAAGTTTTGATCATTGGTAAACTCTTAGTTTATTATTTTTGATTTTTGGTGAATTTTGGTAATTTTTAGAATTTATTTTTATTTTTGTGGTTTTTAAGGTTCTACATTTTAACTTTCTAGTAGTGTTTTTTTTTGTTAATTTTTTATTTTTTTTACGTCTTCGTCATTTTCTTTTCTCATCCCCTTCTAAACCAAATATTAATCACAAATCTTGAACATCTTAGTCACACACATATACCTCCTTGGGAAACGAACTTTCATTGGGTCATTAACACTTGATTTTTCCTAAAGTCATTTGTTCAATACTTACCGCTTTTACGCCTTTTCCCTAAAAGGTCGTATTTTTCCTACAACCATTTTTGGCGCCGCTGCCGGGGAGGTGTGTCGTGATTAATTTGCATTGTTGTTTTTAATATTAACCATATATAGTATTTGTATTAGTAGAACTCTACTAATACGTATTATCGGTTTTCTTGGTTTTTCTTGTACAAATATTATTACTATATTGTATTAAGTATCACAATAAATTCACAATATCTCCAAAAGTGTGAAAACACAACCTTAATTGGGATTTCATCACTCAATTATTGTATTCGAATCCCAAACAAAAAGAAAAAGGCAAAAATAGATAAATACTTTCGTGAAGCTCGATTTTGAAAAATACAAACTATAAGGTGGGTATAAGGCGGGTATTATAAAATATACCCTGAGGAAAAAGGCTCTTAAGTGCTTCGTGCCGCCTCGTTTCCCCGCTTGCTTGTGAGTATTTTGAGATTGAAGGCTAATCGAGGGTTTTGTCTCCCAAAGTATTATTACGTATAATATATTTGCTTGGTTTCTTTGTGATTAAAACCTCTTGAACAATTTGGTTTTCACCAATGTTCTAAAGTCATTCGAAGGCGTTCACTCCACGTGATCGTTTTCATTCCTTTGAGGCTTCTTTAATCAAGAGTTTTATTCGAGGAGAGATTTTGTAGATTGTTGTCTACGAGGATACACCAAAATACAAAAAAATTAAATATCATCAAAAACACAAAAAAAATTGAAAATTCACAAAACACCCAAAAAGAATCTTCTTTGCTCACCTCCCATTCTTCGTGAAGTTTATGATCACTCGTAATCAAGCAAAACGAGCTCGTAAACGACTTCAAAAGCAAGCCAATCAAGAGACGTTGATTGTAGAAGAACCTCCAATTGTTGAACCTATTGTAGAACAAGAAGTCGTCATGGCTAATCGTACTATGATGGAGTTGCTACAAGCACCCACCGAGGGTTTTGGAGAGGCTATTGTGATTCCCGCCATCCTTCCGGAGAATTTCGAGATTAAGACGGGTTTAATGTCGATGTTGCAAGCAAATAAGTTTAGAGGTCATGAGAAAGACAACCCGCATTACAATATTAGGAATTTTAACCGTCTCACCGCCACTAGCAAGTTTAAGGATGTTCCACATGACGCCATTAAGATGATGTTGTTTCCATACTCGTTAGATGGACCCGCAAAAATTTGGCTTGAAAAAGAACCGCCAAATTCGATTTTGACATGGGCCGATCTCGTTTCTAAGTTTGTGAACAAGTTTTTTCCACCATCTAAAACAACACACTTGAAAAATGAGATTTCACGATTTGTGCAAAGAAATAATGAAAGTTTTTCAATGGCATGGGAACGATTTAAAGAAATGTTACATGAATGTCCACACCATGATTTTACGGAATTGCATCAAATTGACACTTTTTATAATGGGCTTAATGATCATGAACGAGATTATTTGAATGCCGCAGCGGGTGGTAATTTTTTGTGCAAGACGACAAATGAGGCTTTACAAATCATCGAGAATAGATCTAAAGTTTATAGCCCTCGTAACACACCGAGTGTTGCCAATTTGGGTTCGTCATCATCGTCACAATCGTCTCGTAGCATTAATGCTTACATGATGAAGCTAATGAGGAAAATCGGTTTTTTGATAGATTTGCTAATCTTACGTCCCATTGGAAAGCTCAAGAAGCTTCTAATTCCGCTTCGGTTAAAGCGGTTGCTAAGAGTTGTTTGTCTTGTGGTGGAGCTCATGATCTTTCCGAGTGCATTACCGCGGATGGTAACACTTCGAGTGCTTATGTAGCAACGGGAACTTACAACCAAAACGGCCAAGGTTCCCGCCCAAATCAAGCTCCACCAAATCAAAATGTTAACAATTATCGAAACAACAACCAAGGTAATTACCAAGGCAACACACGTAACTACAACAAGGGGAATTATCAAAATGGGAATGGACAAATTTCTAATCAAAACCAAAACCGTGATTTTCAAACTTCTACACAAGGTTTTCAAAATGCTCACACTAAAAATTTGCAAGGAGAATTTTTGGATTATGCAAAAGCAAATGATGCTAAATTTGATAACATGCAACTTGAGATGATTAGCTTAAGATCCGAGTTGAAAAACGAGCTAAAAATGAACTTGCTAATGAACTAAAAACTCATGCAAACAAAATGAAAGGAAATGTCCAACGTCTTCAACAAAATCAACAAAAGATGGAATTAGGACAACATGAGATTAAGCAAGATTATTAAAAGCGGATGTAGGCAATCAAAATTTGAGGACCGAATGGCTAAGATGTTTGAAGCAATCATGTGTAAACCCTCTTCCTCGGGTGGTCTTCCTAGTGATACCATTGCAAACCCTAAGGGAGAAATGAAGGTTATTACTACACGAAGTGGTAAAACTTTCAAGGAACCAATCTCTCGTCCAAGTACTTCTACGGAGAAGGAAATCGAGAAAGAACCCGAGGTGATGGTCGAAAAGGAGCACATTACAATCCCACGAAGTACCGCTCATACCACACCTACGGTTGAACCAATACCAATTGTGGAACCCGAGTTTCCAAGGCCGTTGTCTAATGACCAACCCACACCACCTTTACCCTACCCTTCGAGACGAAACAAAGAGAAATTGCAAGAACGTAACAAACAACAAATCGAGCTTTTTATAAAAATGTTTCAACAAGTGCATTTTGATGTAAGTTTAGCCGACGCGTTGTTGTATATGCCTCGTTTCGCTTCCACTTTTAAAAGTATGATGAGCGATAAGGAAAAGCTTTCAAAGCTTGCTAATTGTTCTTCGGTTTATCTTAACCGCATACAAGAAAAAGTTTGTGACACCGGAAAGTTTCTCATTCCTTGTGACATACAAGATATGAAAGAATGCCTCGCCTTGGCCGATCTTGGTGCGAGCATTAATTTGATGCCATTTTCCATTTGGAAATCGCTTTCGCTTCCGGCTCTCATTCCTTCGAACATGTCCATCGAGATGGCCGATCATTCTACGATTATGGCATGTGGAGTAGCCGAAGATGTTTTCGTGAAAGTGGGGAAGTTCTACTATCCCGTTGATTTTATAGTAGTTGACATCCCCACGGATCCTCAAGTTCCTCTAATTTTAGGTCGTTCATTTCTAGATACTTCGAGATCACTTATCGATGTTCATGCGAGAAAAATCACTTTGAGATTCAACGAAGAGGAACTTGTTATAAACGCTACTCAAAACTCGAAACCTTCTCATGTTTATGCAATCGCTACCATCAATCACATTGACATCGTTGATGTGGTTTGCGATGAGTTTTCACAAGAAGTGTTAGGTTTTTCCGATAGCTCATCAAGTGGCAATCCCACTATTTTGGATCCAATTCTTGCTAATTCCACACCAAATCTCACTCCATTCCAAGGAGGCGATCTCACTTCAAATGAAATCGACAATGAAGATGAGGTGTTGATTAGTGATGATACTTCTATTCCACCATTTCTTTCGCCGATGGAAGTTATGAGTGTTGAACCAAAATCTTCAATCGAGGAACCACCTATCCTTGAATTGAAAGATCTTCCTTCTCACCTTGAATACGCATTCTTGGAAGGTGATGACAAGTTGTCGGTTATTATTGCAAAAGGTCTTGCTAATAATGAAAAAACCGAGCTCTTGAAAGTTCTTAAGGCTCATAAAGGGGCAATTGCGTGGAAAATATCCGACATTAAGGGTATTGACCCAAAATTTTGTACTCACAAGATTTTAATGGAGGAGGACTACAAACCCGCAATTCAAAGTCAAAGAAGGGTGAATCCCAAAATTCACGATGTCATTAAAAAGGAGGTCCTTAAACTCCTTGACGCGGGAATGATTTATCCTATATCCGATAGCCCATGGGTGAGCCCAATCCATTGTGTCCCTAAAAAGGGAGGAATGACCGTTGTGCCTAATGAAAACAACGAGTTAATTCCCACTCGTGTTGTGACCAGTTGGAGGGTGTGTATTGACTACCGAAAGTTAAATGACGCCACTCGTAAAGACCACTTTCCTTTGCCCTTCATGGATCAAATGTTGGAGCGACTTGCGGGAAATGAATTCTATTGCTTTTTAGATGTTTTTTCCGGTTACTTTCAAATCCCTATCGACCCTCGTGATCAAGAGAAGACTACGTTTACGTGTCCTTTTGGAACGTTCGCTTATCGTAGGATGCCTTTCGGACTTTGTAATGCACCCGGTACGTTTTAACGGTGTATGATGGCGATTTTTCACGACATGATCGAGAAGTCGATGGAAGTGTTTATGGATGACTTCCCGGTGTTTGGTAATTCGTTCACGTCATGTTTATCTAATCTCGAGCAAATGTTGAAACGTTGTGAAGAAACCAATCTTGTGCTTAATTGGGAAAAATGTCATTTCATGTGTAAACAAGGAATCGTCTTAGGACATAAAGTGTCAAAGGCGGGGATTGAGGTCGATAAAGCTAAGGTAGACGTCATCGCCAAGTTACCTCATCCCAAAACCGTTAAGGGAGTTAGGAGTTTCCTAGGCCACGCGGGCTTTTATCGTCGTTTCATCAAGGACTTTTCGAAAATCTCTCGACCTATGACACACCTTCTCGAGAAGGATGCTCCTTTTAACTTCAATGAGGATTGTGTTAAGGCTTTCGAAACTCTCAAAAGGAAACTTACCGAAGCTCCCATTCTTGTTGCACCGAATTGGGAATTACCCTTTGAAATCATGTGCGATGCAAGTGATTATGCTATAGGGGCCGTCTTAGGGCAACAATATGATAAGCATTTCCGTCCTATCCACTATGCTAGTAAGACGATGACCGAGGCTCAATTAAAGTACACCACAACGGAAAAGGAATTCCTTGCCGTGGTCTATGCTTTTTAGAAATTCTGACCTTATCTCGTCTTGACTAAAAGCATCGTGTATACCGACCATTCGGCTATCAAGTATCTCTTAGCTAAGCAAGATGCTAAGCCGAGATTGCTTCGTTGGATGCTCCTCCTCCAAGAATTTGATGTCACCGTGCTTGACAAAAAAGGAGCCGAGAATCTAGCGGCCGATCATCTCTCTCGTCTAGAAGATCCTCACAAAGATGTTTTCGAGAACAAGGAAATTACCGAAACATTTCCTCTTGAGACTCTCGGTGTAGTGAATTCTAAAGACACCACCCCATGGTTTGCCGACATTGCAAATTACCATGCGGGCAATTTCATAATCAAGGGTATGACGACACAACAAAAACGAAAATTCTTTCGTGACGTCAAGTTCTTTTTTTGGGACGACCCTTATCTCTTTCGGATTTGTGCGGATCAACTCATTCAACGTTGTGTGTTTGGTGCCGAAGCTTCTAATATCCTTAGAGCTTGTCACGAGGGGCCCACGGGTGGTCACCACGGTGCTAATCTCACGGCTAAGAAAGTGTTCGATGCCGGTTTCTTTTGGCCTTCTATCTATCGTGATGCACACGCACTTGTGAAGTCGTGTGATTCATACCAACGTCAAGGAAAATCATCTCAAAGTGATGAAATGCCGCAAAACATAATTCAAGTGTGTGAGATTTTCGACATATGGGAATAGACTTTATGGGGCCGTTCCCATCGTCTCATGGCAACAAATATATCCTCGTCGCGGTGGACTACCTTTCTAAGTGGGTGGAAGCTAAGGCTTTGCCTACTAATGATGCTCGTGTGGTAGTGAAGTTTTTGAAGCAACTATTCTCTCGGTTCGGAACCCCTCGTGCTATTATAAGCGATCGTGGAACCCATTTTTGTAATGACCAATTCGAAAAGGTTCTAAAGAAATATGGAGTTACTCATCGTCTTTCTACGGCTTATCACCCGCAAACGAGTGGGCAAGTCGAGGTTTCGAACCGAGCTTTGAAGAGGATTTTAGAGAGGTCAATTGGAGAAAACCGTGCTTCATGGTCCGACAAACTTGATGACGCTTTATGGGCCTTTAGGACCGCTTATAAGACACCTATCGGTTGCACTCCTTATAAGTTAGTCTATGGGAAGAATTGTCATGTGCCTATTGAGTTGGAGCACAAGGCATATTGGGCCCTTAAGCATGCAAACTTTGACTTGAAGACCGCGGGAGATCACCAGAAAATACAATTGAATGAATTGGATGAATTAAGAGATAATGCTTATGAAAATTCATTAATTTTTAAAGAAAAGACTAAAAAGTTTCATGATTCAAAGATTAAAAACCGGGTTTTTAACGTTGGTGATCAAGTGCTGCTTTTTAACTCTCGTCTTAAGATATTTTCCGGGAAATTGAAATCTCGTTGGTCGGGTCCGTTCACCATTACACAAGTGTTTCCGTATGGGACCATTGAGCTAGCTCACGATGATGGTCCTAATTTCAAGGTGAATGGTCATAGGCTTAAGCACTACTTTGGTGGGGAAATTCCTTCAATGGTTGCCCTCGACCAAGTCACCTTCCCTAATGATAATTAGCATTGAGGGGATCGAGTCGAGTTCATGACTCGGTAATCAAAAACGAGGTGCCTCGTGGGGGAGATCCCATGCTTATCTTTTAGGCTTACTATTCACTAATAAGGGGACTTGTACCCTTTCAACTCGTTGTCTCGTGGTTGTTTGTGATTGTGTTATCTAGATCATCATCATCTACAATTGAAGACTCTCGTGTTCGCTTACGTGAGCCTCCATCGTTCATTTGAAGAAGTTTTTCACGATTCCATGACATATCCTTTATTGTTCTAACAATTATCTTTTAGCATACTTAATAAACGGCTTTAGATATATTGTTGATCACCCTTTCCATGCTAGATCCTAAGCATTCGACTCTTCGTCTCTAGTATGGGGGTGCTCCACCTTTAGACTCGAAAAATTGAGGACAATGTTTACTTTTAGTATGGGGGGGTGAATAGGTACTTGCTTTGCTACGCCCTCACGCTTTCCAATTTTCAATGTTTTGTTTTGCTAATAAGACCAAAAAATGGCCAAATTTTAAAATTTTTCTTAGTTTTCATAAGTGTTTTTAAGACACGAATGTATATTTTCCGATGGGTAGAATAAGAGTTAATTTTTGACTTGATGGGCATTTGGAGCCATTTACATTCCTTAACCCGCTCAATTCAAGTTTTGCTAGACTTTTATATAGGGAGCTTTAAAACGCGAAAGTCTTAACTCTTTCGAGTTAAGAACGAGAACTTTTCGCAAGTTCCTATAATTGATCCTAGAAAGTCACTTATCAAGGGAACTTCTACCACTTAATTACAATAATAACCGGACCAAAACGTGTATTTTATGTCTTTTATGTCGGAATTATGCGTGGTTTATGTTTTTGTTGTGATTTAGGACGAAAAGGTGAAAAGTGGAGAAAACACGGGAATTCACGGGCATTTACGGACTTTTATTGAAGAAAAAGATGAAAGACGAAGTCAAGAAGTCAAGAGTGAAAAAAGAACGGAAGTCCAAGACCAATTCTGAAGATTTATCGAAGAAATAGTCAAAAGACGGAAGTTTATCAAAAGCCGAAGAATTCAAGTCTATTTTATTGAAGAATTTAAAGACGAGTTCAAAGAAATCCCGAAGCCAAAAGTCCCTTAAGTCCAAGTTTAAAGAAGATTAGAAGAAAGGGACTAAGTATGCAATTAATGAAGATTAAAAGAAGGAGGGACTTAATGACGTAATTAAGAGAAAAGGAAAGAGGGGAGGAAGCTTCCTTAATCCTCCCCTATAAATAGTCATTAGGATTTACATTTCATTCTTGTTGGCTAAGTGTGACAATTAGCTCTTCCACCATTTACTTACCTTGTCAT
Organism: Glebionis coronaria; assembly: GCA_025667525.1. NCBI lineage: Eukaryota > Viridiplantae > Streptophyta > Magnoliopsida > Asterales > Asteraceae > Glebionis > Glebionis coronaria. Next base: position 506,149,956 of record CM046881.1, on the reverse strand, counting down.
TTAATTTCTTGTCAAATTTAAATACCTTGTCTTGCACCTTAAATTCATTTAATTTCAAGTAAATTTTCATTTAATTATTGTCAATCTTTACTTTATCTTGTCAATCTCTGATCTACCTTTCTTAATCTTTGATCTTTGTGTTTATGTTTATGTTCATATTCATGCTTTTATTTTGATCCAAATGGTTTTTGATTATTGTGGTTAAATTTGTTTGTTTTATTGATTTAAATTGTTTGTTTATGTTAGCTGTTGATTCGTTACTTGTTTAGCTTAATCGTTTGTTGATTTTAGTTCAATCTTTGGTAGATTAGTTGTTATCTGTGATTCCCTTGTTCTTCGGGAAGTTTGTTGTGTTTCTGATCTTTCCAAGAAATCTTCCGAATCAAGAGAGGGAGTCTGTTCATTCGGAACTTCCAAAGTTCCGAACCAAGGGCTTCATTCGGAACATTCAAAGTTCCGGACGAAGGATCACTTCCGACTCAAGAATCATTCATTCGGAACTCAAAAGTTCCGAACCAGAAGAGCTTCATTCGGAACTCAAAAGTTCCAGATCAAGCAATTCATTCGAAACTCAAAAAGTTCCGGATCAGTGAGTGTTCATTCGGAAGTCTCCAAAGTTCCGGATCAGTGAGTGTTCATACGGAAGTCTCCAAAGTTCCGGATCAAGGGCTTCATTCGGAACTTCTTAAAAGTTCCGAACCAACTTCCGAATCAAGGGCAAGTTCCGGATCAAGAAGTGTTCATTCGGAAGTCTGAAACTTCCGGATCAAGGAGTGTTCATTCGGAAGTCTTCCGAATCAAGGGTTGACCGAAAGTTCCGAATCAGTAAAGTTTCGAACGAAGGATTGTTTTGGATAAGTGACATATTCAGATCAATTTGTTCCGGATCAAGGATTTTGGTAATATTCCAAGCGAAGAAGAATCATTCTAACCGAAGGTGACATTCCGGACGAGTGATTTTTCCAAACGAAGGATTATTCTGAATGAGCTGTATTCAGGTTCTATTTAGTTTTTGTTTTTGATTTATTTTCAAGCTTTATTTTTCCTGCTTTTTCCTTAGTGCACCTTTAAGATTATTTGCCTTAGCTTTATTTTAGTTTTGCCTTAGTTTAAGTTTTTAGTCGCATTTTAAGTTTGCCTTAGATAGATTTTAGTTTACGTCATTTACTTTAGTGCCTTTTAATTTCAGTCACGTTTTTAAATACTTGCACTTTTACTTTAATTAGACTTAGATTTACTTTAAGAGCACCTTTACTTTAATTGTTCCGCACCTTTATTTAAAAAACTACAACGACACATCTTTGTTTCCACCAAAATTAAACTGAGTCACACATTAAACACAAGTTTTTCAATTCGAAGAGACACACGACAAATAATTTTTTTATACGGGCAAAAACCTTGTATCAAATGGCGCCGCTGCCGGCTCTTTTCGTAAAGATTAACGGTTTTCTGTGAGAGACGCGTTGCTTTTTGGGATCCGTTCACTTGTGAGCGTTATTTTTCTTGCATAAAAACTTCAAAAAATCATAAAAATTAAAAAATTGATAAAAATACATAAAAATTAAAAATTTCAAAAATCCAAAAAGATTTTATCTTTATTGTGTATATATATTGTTTTTGTGTTTGGTTTCTTTTTCTTTTGTCTTTGTAGGTGCATGCGTACTAGATCTTCTAATTATCAAGAGCCCGAGCCTCAAGAAGATTTAGCTATGTCTGGTGTGTTAACAACAATAATCCACCGCACCCTAATAATAACAACAATGCTCTTCCACAGCCCGATCTTCGGACCATGGAGGAACTTTTTCAACCAACAATGTTTGGACGAGGAGGACCGATTGCGCCGATGCAAATCAACGCTCCTGAGTTTTCGTTGAAGCACCACATGATTCAGCAAGTACAAACAAACCCATTCCGTGGATTGCCTGATGATGATGCCAACAAACACCTCGACAAGTTCATTACAATCACCCAAAGCATGAAGTTGGCCGGTGCCACAATGGATGAACTTCGCCTACAACTCTTTCCACATACCTTATTACATCATGCCGAGAAATGGTTTGATCGTATCCCGAAGAATTCTATTCACACTTGGGATGACATGACTCAACGCTTTTTGTTGCGCTACTTTCCACCATCCATGGTCACTAGCCTTCGCAATCAGATCAGCGGTTTCATGCAAGACCCCGATGAATCTCTTTTTGATGCTTGGGAGCGATATAATGTCTTGATCGATAGATGTCCAAACCACAACATGCTCCCTGTGACCTTAATAGATACTTTCTACAACGGTTTGACTTTTCGAGATCGTGATACGATAAATGCAGCCGCCGATGGCACATTCATGAAAAGGAGACCCGAGGAGTGTAGAGAGTTAATTGAGAACATGACTACTCACCACAAAAACTGGGATTCCTCTGCTTCTTCTAGGAACAACCCGAGAGTCAATGTTTCCTCCACCTCAGCAAACCCTGAGCTGACCGAACTCACCCGCATGATGACTGAAATGAGCAAAAGTATTACGCTTCTCGCTTCAAACCAACAACAACAACAAGTTAAAGCGGTTGCTAATCCTTGTGAAACATGTGGCGGTCCTCACTCATACACCGATTGTCCTTCGACACAAGGAAATCCGGAAAATGTGTATGCGGCTTACGGTAATTATTCACCAGAAAATTACCAAGCTAGACAACAAGGGGATAGAAATCTGCTGAGCTACCGTTCCAACAATTACCTTTCACCCGGTTTTTCTCCTCAAAACCAAAACCCCACCAACAACTATAATAGAAGCAACCAAATCCCACCAAGAGCTTCTAATCCTTATAACCCACCCGCCCAACAACACCCACCCATAAACACCGATGTTGAAGCCACAATGAGAACTCAAGGTGAGCAAATCAAGAATCTTCAGAGCGAAATAATTAATTTGAAAGGAGATATCTTGAAGCACGGTAATGAAATTAGAACCGAGGTTCGTGATAATATTCAATCCTCCTTCATCACTCAAACGACTGAATTAAAGAATATATTGGCTAGTTTCTTGCCCGAAGCTCAACCTTCTTCTTCAGGTTCTCTACCTTCAAACACCGTCACTAATCCGCGAGCCAATGTGAGTGCTATTACTACTCGTAGTGGAGTCACCATCGTAGGACCACCAATCCCACCCCCATCATCTACACCTCCTCCACCACCATGTATCCCTACTCCTCCTACATCTAGTATTAGTACACCATTACCGTCTCCGCCTCGTCATGACGATGTCTCTCGGAAGGACCCTTCAACATCCCAACCTTTACCAACTACACCTTCACCTTCCACCTATAAACCCAAAATCCCATACCCTTTTCGCATAGGCAAGACCAATGATCTAACAAAGGAGGACTCTCAAGTGATAAAATATATCAATATGATTTCTCAAATGGGCTTCAGCATTAGTTTTCTTGAAGCACTTGTCCACATGCCCAAATTTGTTAAAGCATTTAAGGAATTGCTTAACAAGAAGGAGAAGCTGATTGAACTCGCCAACACACGCTTAAATGAAAACTGCTCAGCAGTTATTCTAAAAGAATTACCGGAAAAGCTTGGAGATCCCGGTCGTTTTGTGTTGCCTTGCGTGTTCAACAAAACTGAAGAATTTACTGCCCTTGCTGATCTCGGGGCTAGTATTAATTTGATGCCACTGAGTGTTTGGAAAACACTATCATTACCCGACCTCATTCCAACAAAGATGACTCTCGAACTTGCAAATCGCACTCTCGCTTACCCCGTTGGTATAGCCGAAGACGTGTTCATTCAAGTTGGCGCATTTACTTTCCCGGTCGATTTTGTCATAGTTGATTATGAAATGGACCCTCGTATTCCTTTAATACTTGGTCGGCCATTCTTGAGAACCGGACGTGCTTTAGTGGATGTTGCCGAAGGTGAGTTAATCTTAAGAGTCGGGAATGCCTCACAAAATTTCAAAATGGGGAAGCTTACAGGCAAATCTTTTGGAGGCCGAGAATCAGTGAATATGATAAATGTGCTCGATGACTTTGTCGTCTACGACAATCCTCTATTCGACTCTTGCATTGATAATCCACTTTTTAATGATGATGTGGATGATTCTCTCCCTACTTTGGAACTTTCTCCCATTTATGATTCTCCACCGGTCTTTGATGCTTATGATGATCATTCTAGCTCAGATTCGGATGATTTGGATGATTGTACTTCTGAGTATCCCGAGATGCCTACATACGATGATTTTGATGAGGCTGATACTCTCTCGAGCGATTCTTCACATGATGAAGATCCTCCGCCATCACTCGATCCTACTTTGGACGATTACTCATTTGAGGAAGACTTCTCTGTATTTCTCAACACTTACTTCCCTCATGAGAGTGATGCTCCTCCTTATGACTTTGAAGATTATCGTCTTGATCCTACTTTGGATTTGAAGCACATTCTTTCTAAGGAGAAGAAACCGATCGACACCAAAATCCGTTGCACATATGATTTGACACCTCTTTGTCCCCCTTCTGAGGACGAGGTTGTGCTTCTTTGCGGATCTTCTTCACACTCGGCTGAGCCTGAGTGCTATTTTCCCTTAAAGGAAAAGGTGTTCGACCCCGGTATTGAAGTCTTTAAGCCATCTCAGTATCCACCTGATGAAATAAAAGGAAAAATCTTTGGAAATATTGAAGACATGCTTGCACCTCACCATATTTGCTTCCACCATGCTCCATCTGTGCTCAAGGAACCTTGCCACTTCTTATTTGGCTTGCCTTGTTCGCCTTAAGCTCTTGCTTATTGATGGATGAAAACTATGTCTTTGATCCTGGTGGATATGTTTCACGCTTCTTCCGTTGATGATCAAGGTCGAGTCAGGCTAACGACTCGGTTAACAAAAATCAAGCGCTTCTTGGGAGGCAACCCATGCATCTATCTTTTCGCTTTCTTTACCATAAGTGTAGGGGAGACCCTTTGGTTTGCTTTCCTCTCCTCACTTCTTAATCAGGGATTCGAGCTTCAATGATCCACTCTTGATGATTCTTGACGACCCGTGATTCCGTGTTCTACTTCTTCCCGGTTCTATCCTAAACTCTTTTTGATTCACTATTTTATATTTTCCCAATATTAAAATAGGAATCTCTTTAGTGGTCTTTCCCTTAGCGAGATTTAAACAACATGCACAATGTCCTAAGTGTAGGGGAGTTTACTCCCACATGCTTAAACATGAGGACAATGTTTATCTTAAGTGTAGGGGGGGACTTCTATCGAAGTTAAGTGGTCTTTTCCTTGTATTTGTCCTCATTTTAAGCGGAAAATCAATTTTTCGACATTTTTCAAAATTTTTGATCTATTTTGGCCTATTAGTTTTTACCTTTGTATAGTTATTTTCTTTCTTTGCTAGAATAAATGTTTAATAAGTGGTTTTAATTTTCAAAACGTTGTGAATCTTTTGACTCAACCCGAGTTTACTTATCTAAGTTACTCTAGCTAGTATCCTTAACGTGTTTAAGTCAAGTTTTGCTAGGCTTTTATATAGGGAGCTATAAAACGCGAAAGTCTTAACTCTCACGGGTTAAGAACAAGAACTTTTCGCAAGTTCCTATAATTGATCCTAGAGAGTCGTTTATCAAGGGAACTATAAAACGCGATTTCTAAACTTGAAAAAGTCTAAGAATTTGCAAGATCCTATAGGCGACTCGAAAACCCAAAACTTGGATTTAATAGGCTAAGTATCCACGAGTCTCATTACTTGAGATTTTAAACTGTGGAGAACGAGAGATGATAGAGCCAATTATAAGTTCGGTATCCTTTCGTGAATTTATGTGAGTTAATTATGATCCTATTCTCCCATCGCTTGCTAATAAATTTATCTTCTAATAAATAAGGTTGTACGATTTGAAAAGTTACTTAGCTTCTAGCCCAAGATCGTTTAAAAGCTTCTCGGTATGGATTAGAGTTCATAGCCAAGGCATAACTTATTGAAGCGGGATGCGAAGATTGGCGAGTCCAAAAAGGCCCTAACAAGGCATGAGGGCTATATTTTGTTGCTAAAGATCCCAAGTGATGTGAAGAATCATTTATCAAAAATCAATATGAAGGATCGAGACACACGACGAAAAGCAAATACTCCCAAAAAGTCATGGAGAAGTGTATCCGAAAAGACCCTAACAAGGTATGAGGATAAATAGATCCAAGTCATAAAAGGAGGCGGATCGTTGTATATCAAAATCCAAAATAAAGATTGGAGAAAAATGAAGAAGTCGTGGTCCAAGTATGAATCTCTCAAAACTTCAAGTGAAGAAATTCCATTATGAAGAGAAGACCATTATTTCATGAACGTCTCTCAAGGTTTAAAGTATGAAGTCGCTGCCAAATATCGGTCCGAGAAAGGTCTCAAATCGCGAAACGAGTTATGCCAAGATATGAACTTTATGAGGTCCCGAGAAGCAGTTTTAAAAGATTTTGTCCTTTGGCTAACTATTGATTAAATCGTTCACTTTATTTTCAGACTTAATAACTATCGAAATAAGTCAAAAATGCATCCTCGTGATCATTCAAGACAATAATAAAATATAAGAGATACACCTAGGAATAAGGGAGTCTAAGTGAGTAATTGGCCCACATGAGTTCGTGTTAGTTTACTAACTTATAGTAACAATAATATCGTTTTTAAGCTTGGTTTGGAGAAAGTGAAAACTTGAGGATGATGATTATTCATGACATTTCCAAAACCCAAGGTATGCTTTTGATTTCTTTATTTTGTATGTATTTAATTTTCTATCTCTTTAATAAAGGCCAACGTGGATTAATTATGATGAAAAATGTAATCTTGCTTTGTAACTAATACATTGCATGAGGACATTGCAATGGTCAAATGTAGGGGATTTGATAGGTGTGTAAACACCCATCCTTTCTACCACTTAATTACAATAATAACCGGACCAAAACGTGTATTTTATGTCTTTTATGTCCGAATTATGCGTGGTTTGTGTTTTTGTTGTGATTTAGGACGAAAAGGTGAAAAGTGGAGAAAACACGAGAATTCACGGGCATTTACGGACTTTTATTGAAGAAAAAGATGAAAGACGAAGTCAAGAAGTCAAGAGTGCAAAAAGAACGGAAGTCCAAGACCAATTCTGAAGATTTATCGAAGAAATAGTCAAAAGACGGAAGTTTATCAAAAGCCGAAGAATTCAAGTCTATTTTATTGAAGAATTTAAAGACGAGTTCAAAGAAATCCCGAAGCCAAAAGTCCCTTAAGTCCAAGTTTAAAGAAGATTAGAAGAAAAGGACTAAGTATGCAATTAATGAAGATTAAAAGAAGGAGGGACTTAATGACGCAATTAAGAGAAAAGGAAAGAGGGGAGGAAGCTTCCTTAATCCTCCCCTATAAATAGTCATTAGGATTTACATTTCATTCTTGTTGGCTAAGTGTGACAATTAGCTCTTCCACCATTTACTTACCTTGTCATTTAATTTCTTGTCAAATTTAAATACCTTGTCTTGCACCTTAAATTCATTTAATTTCAAGTAAGTTTTCATTTAATTATTGTCAATCTTTACTTTATCTTGTCAATCTCTTATCTACATTTCTTAATCTTTGATCTTTGTGTTTATGTTTATGTTCATATTCATGCTTTTATTTTGATCCAAATGGTTTTTGATTATTGTGGTTAAATTTGTTTGTTTTATTGATTTAAATTGTTTGTTTATGTTAACTGTTGATTCGTTACTTGTTTAGCTTAATCGTTTGTTGATTTTAGTTCAATCTTTGGTAGATTAGTTGTTATCTGTGATTCCCTTGTTCTTCGGGAAGTTTGTTGTGTTTTTGATCTTTCCAGGAAATCTTCCGAATCAAGAGAGGGAGTCTGTTCATTCGGAACTTCCAAAGTTCCGAACCAAGGGCTTCATTCGGAACATTCAAAGTTCCGGACGAAGGATCACTTCTGACTCAAGAATCATTCATTCGGAACTCAAAAGTTCCGAACCAGAAGAGCTTCATTCGAAACTCAAAAGTTCCGGATCAAGCAATTCATTCGGAACTCCAAAAGTTCTGGATCAGTGAGTGTTCATTCGGAAGTCTCCAAAATTCCGGATCAGTGAGTGTTCATTCGGAAGTCTCCAAAGTTCCGGATCAAGGGCTTCATTCGGAACTTCTTAAAAGTTCCGAACCAACTTCCGAATCAAGGGCAAGTTCCGGATCAAGAAGTGTTCATTCGGAAGTCTGAAACTTCCGGATCAAGGAGTGTTCATTCGAAAGTCTTCCGAATCAAGGGTTGACCGAAAGTTCCGAATCAGTAAAGTTCCGAACGAAGGATTGTTTTGGATAAGTGACATATTCAGATCAATTTGTTCCGGATCAAGGATTTTGGTAATATTCCAAGCGAAGAAGAATCATTCCAACCGAAGGTGACATTCTGGACGAGTGATTGTTCCAAACGAAGGATTATTCCGAATGAGCTGTATCAGGTTCTTTTTAGTTTTTGTTTTTGATTTTTATTTTCAAGCTTTATTTTTCCTGCTTTTTCCTTAGTGCACCTTTAAGATTATTTGCCTTAGCTTTATTTTAGTTTTGCCTTAGTTTAAGTTTTTAGTCGCATTTTAAGTTTGCCTTAGATAGATTTTAGTTTACGTCATTTACTTTAGTGCCTTTTAATTTCAGTCACGTTTTTAAATACTTGCACTTTTACTTTAATTAGACTTAGATTTACTTTAAGAGCACCTTTACTTTAATTGTTCCGCACCTTTATTTAAAAAACTACAACGACACATCTTTGTTTCCACCAAAATTAAACTGAGTCACACATTAAACACAAGTTTTTCAATTCGAAGAGACACACGACAAAGAATTTTTTTATACGGGCAAAAACCTTGTATCATGGCCTGAAAACCCAAAACTTTGATTTGATATAGTCTTAATGAAAGCTAATCCAAATTTGGCTTAATTTTGACTTGCATGGCTAAGTATTCACGAGTCTCTTTAATTAGAGGTCTTTATATAGTGAAGAACGAGAAATGATAGAGTTAGACAAGTGATCATGCTAAACGTAGAACATGAAAGTGTTCTTTCAAAAACTCATATGTTTTTAATTGTGGCTTTTTCTTCCCATAAGATCAATGCATTAGGAATAAATCATAATTGCAATAAGTAAGGTCGTACGATTTGAAAGGTTACTTAGCCTCTAGCGCAAGATCGTTTAAAAGTTGCTCGGGGTTGAATAGAGTTCATAGCCAAGGCATAACTTATTGAAGCGGGACGCGAAGATTGGCGATTATCCAAAAAGGCCCTAACAAGGCATGAGGAGCTCTATTTTTGCTAAAGATCCCAAGATGATGTGAAGTATCATTATTCCTAAATCAATATGAAGGATCGAGACACACGACGAAAAGCAATTACTCCCCTAAAGATCATGGAGAAAGTCTATCCAAAAAGACCCTAACAAGGTATGAGGATAAATATATCCAAGTCCGAAAAGGAGGCGGATCGTTGTATATCAAAATCCAAAGTAAAGATTGAAGAAAAATGATGAAGTCGTGGTCCAATATGAAGAATCTCTCAAAAACGTCAAGTGAAGAAATTCTAAATATATGAAGAGAAGACCATAATTTCAAGAACGTCTTCCCAAGATTTGAAGTATGAAGTACATGCCAAATATCGGTCCGAGAAAGGTCTCAAATCGTGAAACGAGTTATGCCAAGATATGAACTTAAGGAGATACACGAGAAGCCGTTTTAAAAGATTTTGTCCTTCGGCTAACTATTGATCAAATCGTGCTACTTTGCTTTCGGACTAATAACTACTCAAATAAGTCAATATGAATCACTTGTGACCCATGACAAATAGTTAAAAAATACTAGTAACCCATTTCAAATTATAATAACTAGGATTGCGGGGAGAAAAAGTATTACAAAATTTGGACGTATGAGTAGTGTTAGCATTGTGACTTGTACCAACAATGATCTCGTTTTTGCACTTAGCATGGAATGTATGACAATAAAGGATGACGAAGTTTACTCTAAGGGACATTTACTTGTTTCTATTCTTTGACCCTAAAAGTCACTTTTTGTGATGAAAATCATACATTATGTCTTTACACATCATCGTAGTATGTTGCAAGTCTGTTACTCTTCAATAAAGGTTAATAAAATTGAACTTTGGTGATGCTTAGATACTTTATTCTAGCATTGCGTGAGGGCACGGCAATGGTTTAGTATGGGGGAGTGATGAGATGGCATTTATATATGATCTCATCGTTCTTTTCGGGCTTTAAATGCATAAAAATGTCATAAATATACCATATATATTCTTGTGTTTGTTTACTTGTGGATTTTAGGTATGGATATCGTGAAAAAGACAAAATATCACAAGATACAAGGAAAAACGGACACGAGAAACAAAGCCGTACAAAGAACCGGGCCCTAATCATGGAATTCTCAACAAATACCCTTGAAGACTTGAAGACAAACAAGATTGATCCTCATTTATTGAAGAAATGACACTTAAAACCCTTTTATATTAATAATTACAAGTTTGGTCCCTTAAGTTTGTCAAAATTACACAAAAGGTCCCTCAACTTTGAAGAAATGGCAAGATTAGTCCCTCAACAATTCCAAATTGTCAATTATGGTCCCTCATCAAGCCAAAGATACATTTAAGACCTTTGAAGATCAAAAATGTCCAAGATCAGTCCTTCAAATATGCAAAAGTTCCAAAAATAACCCTTGATACACCTTTTGGAAAGTTTTGTGCAAAAAATGACAAGATGTGAAAGTTGTTACAAGTATAAATGGGCGCTGATGGACTTTTGAACACAAATGCAAAAAGAAAGGAAGTATAAGGACTAAAGGTGTGCACTAAAATTTTCAAACACACAAACACGCGCCAAACAAAACCAATCCCCCAAAATCGGATCAAAAGTTACTACTGTTCACCCCAAGAACCCAGTAACTATCTTCATTAAAACAAAGGGTAAAATGAAATTACCCTTTCCCACACTTGATTCACACGCCTATAATCTCATCCCAACCTTAAAACACTCACTCCCACTCACCAAGAGACCCCACCACCAAAACCGTTTCACCATCATGTGACAACTTCCTCACCAAGGCTTGCCACGTGTCAAGATCAACAGCCCACATCATTTGCTTCATATCAAAGCTACTATAAACGGTTTGGATGCATTTGGACAGCTCACACCAAGAAAACGTCTAGAAGGACTTAGGGCATTTAGGGAATTTCACTTCTAGGGTTTGTGAATAGTGTTTAGCCAGGCATTTGCCTATAAAAGGAGACCTCAACATGTGAGAGTCCTTTTGTTCCAGATTTTAGCTTTAAATCTTTGTAATTCCTTTTTATGAAATAAAGTTTGAATTTCTTAAAATTTTGAGTTCTAATCTGTTATTTATAAAAGTTTCGTGTTTGATAAGCTAAAATCTGAGTTCCATTATCTTGTTTGAAGGTTTTTGAGGCAAGGTTTTAAGTGATAAAGCTTGTGCATCAAAAATCAGAAAGTTGGCATTATTTTGATCTCACCTTGTGGTTTGTTCTTCTTAGCAGCTTGGAAGCTGGTACTTGTTCTGCTAGTACCTAAGCTCAAACAATCCAGGGCCTGGATGTAGGTCTTGGAGGTTTGCATCCTTCTCCCTTTTCATTTTCTCTTTTATTTTTCTGAGTTTGGTGATTATTGCATGTTTATGCTTGAATCTGTGTTATTGTGGTTGATTATTGTTGATTTGGTTTGGTTTGATGTTATTAAGGTGTTATTGATCTGATTTGTGGGTTAAATCTTCATAAGCCTTTGAAAATTTGTGAAATCAAGTTTTAAAAGGGTGTTTGAGTTTACTGCATAAGTTAGGATTGTGGTTTGCTAAGTGCTTGTGTTGAGGTTGCAAGTGTTTGTATCTGTTTGTTAGGAGCATATGTTCATCTGTTTGCAGGTTTTGTGGGTTTGATCACATAGATTCATTATTTGGCTATAAAATCTTTAAAACTTGGTAAAATTGGCTAGGATTTTGAGGACACCTAGATCTAAGCTTAGGCTAGGGCTAACAAGTGCTAAATCATAGTTAATCACATCAGGGAAGAAGGATTTGAGGCTTGAAATTGGATCAAGTGTCAAGTATATCAGCAAACTTGTTTTCTGCATATGTTCATTGTTCATCAGTAACTTCTAGTGCTTTGATCTTGTTATTTACTTTGATTCAGTGTTTGATTCTTGTTGCTTTGTGTTTATACTTAGTTTATATAGCTTGTGTATGCATCCTGTTAAGTTTGGTTGGCTTATTGTGGCTAAATCTGCTTATTAAGTGCTTAACTGCTTATTTCCATATCTGGTGCATATCTGGTGACTGTTTGGCTTATTATGGCTTATTGTGTGAACCAATTTGTGATTTTATTTTTGCTATTGACTCCTTGTGATTCACTGATCACAAGGGTGCCTTTGTTTCCAATTGAATCAAACCAAAACTCTCAAATAAGCTTGGTCAAATAGTCAAAGCAGTGGGAACTCCTTTCCCCTGCTAGTTACCACTGTTAGTGTAAAACTGGTGTCAGCTTATCAATAAGCTATAATAGCTTATTCCAACCTGCAACAACTTTGTTTTTGTAATAGGTGCTCATATTTTGACCCATTTGTTCATACTGGAGCATTTGGGTGTTTGACTTTAGGGTTTGACTAGAAAACCAACTCCTTTGACTTTTACATAAGTTCATTTGTGCTTATTCTGGCTTATTGGTTGTGCTTATTGGATTTTTGTTGATTGATTTTGCTTATTGAGTCCATTTGAAAGCTTTTGCAAGTTGAATCAAGTCCTGAGGTGCCCTAAATCTCTAAAACGACTATTTTGTCTTTTAGTGAATTTTTACTTTGCTTATTTCTGGCTTATTGAGTGAGCTTTTTCAAAAATTCTTTTTACAGATCTCATAAGCATCCCAAAAGAAGGTTGGGTGTCAAATTAGAGCTTATGGCATTAGCTTATGGCTTAATGGGCTGAAAAGCCCAATAAGAATAAGTTGAGTGTTAAATAAGTTGTGATAGCTCATATTCAGTTTTGGGCCTTTAGAGTTTTGTTCTTAGAATTGAATTTTGAGTCAGATAGGGCTTTTCCAAATCAATTGGGCCAAGTTTGACTTTTTGGACCCAAAAGCCCAATTTGGTTGACTGTTTTTGGTTTTGGCCCATTTGAGGGCCCAATAGGGGTATTCTGGTAATTTCACTTTGATTTTCTGATTATTTAGGTTAAAATAAACTAGTTTGCAAGTTTTTAGAATTTTTTATAATTTTTGGATTTTTAATATTATTTTATTATTATTTTTAAAATTTCACTTTTTCCAACTTTTTACATTTTTCTTAGGTTATTAAAATAGGAATTTAGCAACTTTTAGAATAATTTTATCTCTTTTAGATTAATTTTTATAATTATTTTAAGTTTTAATAGTTTTTAAATCATTTTAAATAGTTTTTATTAGTTTTAAAATTTCTAAAAATAGTTTTTAAACTTTTTAGGTCATTTTAGAGGTTTACCAATTTAAAAATCCTTATTTGGGCTTTTTGATAATTTATTTGATTTTTAGGGCTTTAATTAGCATTTAAAAATTGAATATTTAATTATTTAAAAGGTTTGAAAAAGTTTTGATCATTGGTAAACTCTTAGTTTATTATTTTTGATTTTTGGTGAATTTTGATAATTTATTTTTATTTTTGTGGTTTTTAAGGTTCTACGTTTTAACTTTCTAGTAGTGATTTTTTTTGTTAATTTTTATTTTTTTTACGTCTTCGTCATTTTCTTTTCTCATCCCCTTCTAAACCAAATATTAATCACAAATCTTGAACATCTTAGTCACACACATATACCTCCTTGGGAAACGAACTTTCATTGGGTCATTAACACTTGATTTTTCCTAAAGTCATTTGTTCAATACTTACCGCTTTTACGCCTTTTCCCTAAAAGGTCGTATTTTTCCTACAACCAGTCTTCAACACAAACAGCAAACAAACTCAGCCAAGGGCTTAGAACTCTTCCCAGGCTTGGTGTCAACAAGCTTGAAGGAGCTCAAGGCTTATGGTTAAGGGTTAGTACACAAAATAAGCCAAAATCAGAAACAAGGATCTCAAGGCCTTTGAACCTTGAAAACCTTTCAAACCTAGACGTGCCTTAACCACAAGGTTAAGGAAGGTCTAATCAATCAAATGGAACTCAGAATTAGGCTACTCAAACACCAACTTTTAATCAAATCAAAAAGAGATTTCAAAATTTCAGAAATTCAAATTTTATTTAAACTTAAAAAGGAATTACAAGATAATAGCCTAAAACTGGAACAAAGCTCTCTCACAGGTTGAGGAGTCTTTATATAGGCAAATGGAAAGGCTAGCACTATTCACAAACCCTAGAAGTGAAATTCCCTATTTGTCCTTGAGCCTTCTAGACGTTTTCTTGGTGTGAGCTGTCCAAAGTGATCCTGGATGTTCATTTTAGCTTTGGAATGAAGCATTGGTCCTTAGCTGTTGATTTGGACACGTCAGATAACTTGGAGGTGGAGTTTTCATGTGATTGGTTAAACGGGAATTGGGGGTGGGGTCCATAGTGAGTGGGATTAAGGGTTTTAAGGTTGGGATGGGTTTCTGCACATGTGAATCAAGTGTGTGCAAAGGTAATTGATTTTTACCCTAAGTTTAAGTGGTGTAAAATCTGGGGGTGAAGAAGGGTGAATAGTGGTAAGTTTGATCCGAAATTAGTGGAAAAGAAGTGTTTGGCGCATTTTTCAGGTTTGAATGTTTAAGTTGCACACCTTTGGTCCTTGTATTTTGGGATTTTTGGTAAATCAAGTTTTTCAGCCCTAAAAACGAATTCCCTTTGTATTTAAGTTTCACACTTTGGCAGTTTTGGCACATAACTTTCCAAAAAGGTTTATAAGGGTTATTTTTGCCACTTTTGCATATTTGAAGGACTGATCTTGGATATTCTTGATCTTCAAAGGTCTTCAATGTATCTTTGGCTTGATGAGAGACCATAATTGACAATGTTGAATAGTTGAGGGACTAAACTTGCCATTTCTTCAAAGTTGAAGGACCTTTTGTGTAATTTTGACAAACTTAAGGGACCAAACTTGTAATTATCAATATAGAAGGGTTTTAAGTGTCATTTCTTCAATAAATGAGGATCAATCTTGTATGTCTTCAAGTCTTCAAGGGTATTTGTTGAATTTTCCATGATTAGGGCCCGGTTCTTTGTACGGCTTTGTTTCTCGTGTCCGTTTTTCCTTGTATCTTGTGATCTTTTGTCTTTTTCACGATATCCATACCTAAAATACACAAGTAAACAAACAAAAGCATATATATGGTATATTATGACTTTTTTATGCATTTAAAGCCCGAAAAGAACGACGAGATCATGTATAAATGCCATCTCATCATCACCCTTCTCATTGATGAGTTACATCAAGGCTTCGAGGATCGAGGGTACGCTCTTCCTCCCACAGTGAGTATTTCAAAATACACAAAAGGTCAATTTACCCCAGCCTGGAAGTTCCTCATACATGTACTTTTACAATGTCTTAGTCCTAAGTGTTCATCCTTTAACGAGATCAATCGCTCTATAGCGAGTGCTCTTGTTTGTTTGGCCACAGGGTAACAATATAGTTTTTCTAAAATGATTTTTGAGAGCATGTTCCAAAACAAGGGAAGCAAGATGACCCTTGCTTACTCAAGGTTTTTACAAATGATTTTTAAAACACAAGGGGTTGTGGCAGGGATCATGATAACTTTTATGAGATCACTGTCAAAAGAAAAATCTTTTTATAACACTGAATACAACACCTTATGAGCCTTTGCCATTGACACCACCCATGTTATCTACTATTCAAGCTGCTTTGAACCAACCAGATCCGCAACCAGAACCACAACCACAACCACAACCACAACCACAATAGGATCAACCACCACCTTCCCCAAAACATGATGCTTCCATGCATATTGACCTAATCCCTGCAGCCGCTGACATTCACATGTCAGCTGGTGACACATTTGTTTTAGACGTTGACACATCTGTTGTAGACCCAAACACCTCTTCTGACTCTCCACCCAATATTTTAGGTTTTCCAAGTGCCAAAGGACTGCTGGGGCGTTCTCCCTTGGTTGTCCTAGCCATGAAGCAGAGAGAACCACTACTACAAGGGTGGCTAGTGCTATGGATGTGGCTGAGTCTATTGACACTAGCTTAGAAGCAGGTCAAGACAAGCCCACTATCACTAAGTCTACATCCATGCCCCATGAAGCTTCATTAAGGATTAATTTTTGGAATGTGGCTAAGGGTAGTATGGAACCTATGACCCTCATGGATCTGACGAATATCTGTGTTAGCTTGTAAAAGTAAAACACAAAACTTGTAAAAACTGTCAACTCTCAAGGCCTTGAACTCATTTCATTGAGGGAGAGGATAGCTGTTTTGGAGACAAGGAGGAGATTCATGGTTCAATCTTCAGGGGAGCATAGAGAGGCTTCTTACAAAGGGGAGGATGAGCCTACTGAACTAGTTGTTTTAAGTGATAAGACTTCTAAGGAAGGCTCTGTTGGTGATAAGGAAATTGCTGATACTCTTACAAGGATGAAGGAAAGCAAGGAGTTTGATCCTTCTTTAGTCACACCTAAAAGATTTTCCTTCACAAACTTGATATTGCAGCAGGAGAGCCTAAGTAAAAGTTCAGCTGCTAACATGATCATTTTATCCGCTAACACTCCTTCTGCAGCCGCTGACAAATCCTTGATTGCTTATGGTGTATCCCAGCCACCATTGATCATTTAGGAAGTGTCTACTCAGGTACCAATCACTTTACCAATCATTGGTCCACTAGATAAGGGCAAATGGATATTGGTAGAAGCACAGGTCCCCAAGGATGCAACACATGTTCAGTTTGATACATTATTGGCTCAATAATTACATGAGAAGGAGCTGAGGCGATTAAAGAAAGGAGATATTGAGGCTTAAATATTAAGTTTTGAGTCTGAGAGCATGAAAGGAGGTGATGATGAACAAGAGATGAGTTTACATGACTCTACTGCTGATGTGGAGTTTACTGATGAACAAGAAAGGCTTGAGTATGGTGAGGATGAGGCAACCAAAGACAAGTTAAGGCAACTGAAGTTACAGATTGATTTTGATGTGCCTCAGATTGCTGCTTTGTATCACATGTATGAAGAAAACTCCATGGATGATCCAACCATTACACTCTCTATGAGAATCTGAGGGTTGGAAACATTTCTGAGGGTTCAACATGATGTTAAGGTAATTTTGGCAAATAAGGCTTCAAATGTTAAGGAGAAGTCAAAGACATCAAGGAGAGAGTTGTACTACATGTTCCTCAGAGGTCACCAAGCAGGATGGACATATAGGAAATTGCAGGCATTATCATTTGATCAGCGGTCAATGTTAGTGATCATAACACTTATCTTCAACTTTCTACTGAAAGACAAGAAGAAATAGAATAAGAGTTGAAGATAAAGAAGGCATCCAAAGTGCCAAGGCCTGTGAAGAAAGGTGCAAGTTCAGGTTTCCAGAATTTGATCCATTGGATCTAAGATTCAATAAAGGTGTTTTGAAGAAGAATTTGGAACTTTCCCCTTTGGAGGTTGGTGATATCGCTGTTGTGGTAAAGTATGAGGAAGATCAAACCACAGGATTTTGGAAGATCACAAGATATGGGGACAAGGTAAATGTGTTCTCATCTCTTATGTCCCTGTTTGGCAGTATGGATAGGGAAGACTTGGAGACTCTTTGGAGTCTATTGAAGGAGAAGTATGAAGCCGGAGCTCCTTTAATATCTGGTGGAATAAAGATATGGTCAACATTTAGAAGAATGTTTGATCATGATGAAGTTGGTCCAGTTTGGCTGGATCATGATGATTTGACAGGTTTGGAGTGGCGACTGTTCTCAACTGTTGGCATATATCATCTTCGCACAACAAAATTTTCAGAGTACTTGTTGGTGCATAGACTTTATCCACAGACACAAGACCTATTGAAGAAGATGGTGAGCACAAAGCTGAAGGTGGATTATTCTAGTGGTGTGGGTGTTGATCTTATGAAGTTTCTTAACTCTCAAATTAAAGAATAGGTTTATTTGTTAGAATCCTCTCTGTACTTTGTTTTTATTCAGAAAATTGAAGATTAGGGTAAATATCAAGTTTAGGGGAGGATTGTTGGGAATAAAATATTCTAGCCGCTGACAAAGGGATTCAAGACGCTGGCAAGAGTAATCAAGCCACTGACATTCAAGACGCTGACAAGAGAAGATTAAGCCACTGTAAAAGATCATTAGCTGTTAAGTCAACACGTTTTGTATAAGCTAGGAAGATATAATTGAATATTGTATTTCTTATGTTTATCTGTTTGATATCTTCCTAGAATAGTTTATACATAACTTTATGTTCAAGGCTCCTTGTATCTATAAAAGGAGGTCTTAGGGTTTATTGTTTGATAACACTTTCAATAGTTTTGTATGCTGATTATTATTAATCAAGTTGAAAGTTTGGTATATGTTTGTTCTTTGTTCTAAGTATTAATTCTGCATAGTACTTAGATTGTTTCAAACACAAAGTTTCTCTACGTATTATACTTGATCTAATCTCGTTAATACAAAGTTAAACCGATCTAAGTTTGGGATCAACATAAGCTTACGATTATTCGGTTTGCCAATACTTCAAATCCGTGACCCTTGAGAATCCTAAATGTTTTCCAAATTTAATTACATGGAAACTACTAGAATTAGTTAAAAATCAACAATAAAGATTAAACCGCTAAGTCAATATTTATTAACAATTTATTAAATTAAAGCGTTGAGAGAAAAAACAAATAATTAAAACACATGAGATTTTGAAAGAATACGAGTACTCTACGTTTATCATAGTAACTTATAGTTAAATCTATCATATCTCATCCTCAATTTAATGAGACTTACCCTAATATAGTTAAGGAACGAAGCTAAGTGCTCAACACGTAAAGTCGAGTAAAAAAATACTCTTATCCTCGTCATCGGAAAACCTACATTCATGTCTTAAAAACTTATGAAAAACAAGAAAATAAAATAAAATTTTTCCATTTTAGCCTTAATTGGATTGCGTGATGAGTAACCAAAGTGAAGTATCTATTCACCCCCATACTAAAACTAAAAATTGTCCTCAATGTTTCGAGTCTAAGGGTGAAACATCCCCGTACTAGAGACGAAAAGTTGAATGCATAATTTCGAGCATGGAAAGGGTATATATGTAGTGTTGAGTATGTGATTTTGAAAGATTTTTAATTTAATGAAAAATTATAGAAAAATTCATACTCAAACACTTCACACGCCATAACACAATCAAAGATCATATATTATAACATATTCACATTCATAGAATTTACGAGGTTGGGTCTGAATGATGAGAACATCGTATGATAAAATTATGTGGTTCTTTTCAGCAAATGTTGGTCTCCCCCGTAATGATGCTTGAAGTTGTCTAAGCGTCTTGAAAAATCAACAATCCTTTGTTGAATGGATGTAGGAAAAGCCGCATCTAATAATCTGAATTCTTGACAATTGTTCCCCCTCAATTGTTGACCCGTTTTCTATCTAAGATATGTAGTCGTCTTTTGAGTAGTCACGTTGTCGAGTATGTAGACACCAATTTGTTGTAAGACAACTTCTTAAAATTAAGATTTCTCTTATTTTTACAAATAAATGCATTGAAGCGTACATATATTCGTGTTAGATCGTGTTATTATGTAACACGATCCTTTATATGTTTATAAAGTAAACCCTTCCCAAGAAAATTAATTCCCGTTGATGAGCCAAAGTTTCCTAAAGAAATACTTGACTTGAATATGAAAAGAGGGTTGCATTCAGAAATAACTACAAGCCATATAGGCATGTTTTAAAGTATTTAGAACTACTGTGTGGTCTTTATTCATGGCGTCGTGTCATTATTGGACGACATTTCTAAGGCCGTAAATATTACCAAGATATGCCGTTGAAAGAAAATATATTTTTGGTTTTTCTTCATTTTTCGATTTTTATGGTGAAATTATGGTAAATAGTACCATCTCATAAGACATTTCTAAGGCCGTAAATATTACCCTTTATCTCTTTGATACCAGTTGTAGATATGAAATCCTATATTAGTATTTAGAGAGAGAAATGGTACAGAGAGGTTGGAGCACACACTTGTAGAGAGAGAAAGTTAGAGAGAGAAAGTTAGAGAGAAAGTATGAAATTGTATGTGTTAGCCTCAAAATATTGAGTCAAACAAGAATTTTCGGTCATAGGTTTTTATTGTAACATCTATTAGAACGTTGTAATAGTTAGTTAAATAGTCGTGACATTACGGGCTTGATGGCTAGCTTAAAAGGCTTCTTTCAAGGTACTAAGCATTTATTCAAGCCCGACCCAAACAATATAGTCCATAAACAAGCCCACATGTAGGGGGACTATAAATACCCTTCCTAGCATGTTAGGAAGGGTGTTGGTCATTTTCATTTTTTTCTTAATCTAATATTCTCCAAGTTTCACACATATCTCTCTTTTCTTTCTCTACTTTCTCTCTCTAGAATTCATTTACTTTTCATCTATTTTCTTTCTTATTTCGTCTATTAATCATCATATATCAATGGGACAACAAATTGGTATCAATCGCCATGGGGTAGATTCGTGATTGGTTTTGGTTTTCTTCTTGATTTTGGTGAGCTTTTTATATATAGAGATCGAATCATCAAAATTTTTTGCATTTTTGTGGTATTATTTAGTATCCAAATCGACTACATAGCCGTGGTAGTGATTTGTGATACTTGGTTTGGTCAAAACGCGAAATTTTTGGGTGTTTGGCTTCATTTTGGGCTTCAAGTTTCGAAAATCCGCAAGTACATCCGAGATCCACATTTTTAGGAACATTTCGCAATATCAGCCTACATTGCGAAATTGAATCTTCCGAAATTATTACGAAATTGAATCTCTGATTCATTATTGCGGAATTGAATCTCTGATTCATATTGCGGATTTGAGTCTTTGATTCATATTGCGGGATTGAATTCTCAGTGATATTACGGAATTGAATTTTTAGTAGTATTGCGGAATTGAATCTTTGATTCTTCACTTTAAGGAATTAACTATTATTGCAGAATCAATTCACTCTGCGGAACTAATTACTATTGCGGAATCAATTCACTTTGCGGAATTAATATATATATATATACATATATATATATATATATATATATATATATATATATATATATATATATATATATATATATATATATATATATATATATATATATATATATATATATATATATATATATATATATATATATATATATATATATATATATATATATATATATATATATATATATATATATATATATATATATATATATATATATATATATATATATATATATATATATATATATATATATATGTATATATATATATATATGTATATATATATATATATATATATATATATATATATATATATATATATATATATATATATATATATATATATATATATATATATATATATATATATATATATATATATATATATATATATATATATATACATATATATAGGGGTGAGTTATATGTAGAACTCATTTTAGGTGCAGAACTCTGTAGAACTTTTCTCAGCCAATCAAAATTTAGTATACATTAAATGTTTTATTTAATTAAAAAGGGTAAATTAGTCAATTTGATTTTTAACTTTTTGTCTCTACTTTAATTAAAAAAACATTTTAGATGTTACTTGTTTTTCGAAATAGAAAAATAAATTTTTAGCTCTTTTTTCGATACATGTTAAAAAAACACGGTGAAAATATGTGTGGTTTGCTTAAGGTGCTAATTGCAAAACTCATTCTAGTGTATATTTTTTAAACTTCATACTTTTTAACAAACAACATGCGCGTGGCGTTATACATAGATGGCTAAAATTCTAACAAACCAACAACATAAATGTTATATACAAAATTAGACTAAATGATATACAAATTAAAAACTACGTATGTACACCCTCCTAGAACATAGGTTCACGTCTTCTGAAAGCATGTAGGTACGCCCTCTCAGAACATAGGTGCACGTGTTCGGAAAACATGTACGTACGCTCTCCCGGAACATAGGTGCACGTCTTCTAAGCATGTAGGTACGTTGTATCAGAACATAGGTGCACGTCTTCTGAAAACATGTATATACGCTCTCCCGGAACATAGGTGCACGTATTCTTAAAACATGTATGTACGCCCTCCGACATGTCTTCTCAAAATATGAATGTACGCCTTTCAATAACATTTGTGCACGTCTTTTAAAAACAAAAATGCATTCGTTAGATCTTCATTACAAATCATCGTTCATGAGCCATCTCACTCTAATAAAATATATAAAACAAAAAAGGCTAGTTATACCAGATTAAATTATGATACATTGATAACATATGCACAAACCGAAACATATACGGATTAGCATTAGAAACATGCACACCATTTCCTTACATTTTTATACGAGCCATTAACAAAGCAATTGTATGGTTACAATAGTCATAATAATCAAACAAAATATAAGCAGATTCATGACCAGATTCTCAAAATAAGCTATTGTCATAACGAAAAAAATTAATTTTCATTTATGTATCTATGGAAACAATGAAAAATAAAAACATAAATTAATTATTTATTTTCTAGTCCTTTTTAACTTGCTAACGTAAATGATGATTTCACATATGCTTTGAAAATCAATACTATTAATTTCTACAAGCGAATCCATTTTTATACATCAATTCCAATAAATCAATATCGAACGTCATTAAAAGGTGTGGATAATTGAAAAACGGCTTTCCCGGATCTGAATGTCTAGATCTGAACGAGATACTCGGTCACTTTAGTTTTCCACATATTTGGTGCGATGTTTTCTTGGTTCGTCGATGGTAGGCGGCTATCACATACCTCGCTGACTTGGTTCGTCGGTGGTAGGAGATGTTGAGGAGATGGTTGTGGTGGTTGACTTGAGATTTGGTTGAGAAGAGAAGGTGTTTGATATTAGGTTGAGAACAGAAGGTGTTTGAGATTAGGCCTGACAATATTTTTTTTAATAATTTCTGTATTCAAAAGAGACGGTTTTAAAATAAATAAAATTTGATGTTCCATTAATACCCTTTAACCTTTTAAAAGGCAGTACCTCATCTTTAGTTTAATTGCAATATTGACACATTTAATTACAACCTTTGATTAATTCATCCAATGGTCTATATTTATTTTAAATAGTTCTACATGGTTCTACACTTAAAATGGCTTCTACATATAACTCTTACCTATATATATATATATATATATATATATATATATATATATATATATATATATATATATATATATATATATATATATATATATATATATATATATATATATATATATATATATATATATAGAATCTGGATCGATTGAGAAGGAAAAAAACCTTCTCAATTGAGAAGGTTTTTCAAAAACCATAGCTTGTTAACTTTGATTCAAGTTTTTCAAGTGTTGATTCATTTTAATAAGATAATAATACAAAATGAGTCAAAAAAAATTTGAATCAACATTAAAAAAACTCTCTATGTTGCGATATTAGTAAAATATTGAATTTACTGCACAAATTTTTTGAATCATTTCATAACTCGATTTTTACAAACATTTATGAATCAAACTTATGATTTATGGTTTTGATTCACTATTAAATGATGTTAACTAGTGAACCAACGAAAAATTTTCGAATCAATGGCTCAAACGAAGATTTCTCAAATTTCTCAAAATAAAAACCTTCTCAATGGAACCGGAGCCTATATATATATATATATATATATATATATATATATATAGAGAGAGAGAGTAGGGATCCAGTAAGAAGAAAAATTAAAATGAGAAGAATAAGAAGAAATCCTGACCACAAATTCCATAAAGAAAGGAGAATTTTAAGGGGAAATGCATCTGACTTTGTAGGTGCATCTGAAATGTGTGGTTGTGGTTTCTTCTCATTCTTCTCATTTTACTTAATCTTCTTATTTGATCCTAACTCTATATATATATATATATATATATATATATATATATATATATATATATATATATATATATATATATATATATATTGCGGAATTGATTCATTGCGGAATTAAATCAATTTGGCATATTGCGGAATCATATACTTTGTTAACATTGAGGAATTAAAAAATTGCGGAATTGAATTAAATTGCGAAATCTTTGGAAAATTTCAAGATTTTCAAAAAACGTGATTTAGAAAATTTTTAACTCGCGAGTTTTTTTGGTCTAAGAATTCTTTGGTTTCTCAAGAAGACATTGTTTAGGGTTTTTCACAAAGTTTCTCAGAATATCAACCACAACCTAATCACAACAACATCTACTTAAGATCCTATTCACTTCAACACTATCGAGATGGATTCTACTACTTAGTATCGTGTTACTAATAATAACATCATGGTGGAGGGTAACAAAGAGGACCACCAATGCTCGTGACTGGTCGATATGCACAATGGCAATCACGATTTCTTAGATATCTTGATACAAGACAAAATGGTGATCTTCTCCGACATTGCATCAAAGAAGGACCCTATACTCTCACTACAATCACCACTCCTGCAATTCCAGCAACCGACACGACGACATGTGTCGATGAGCAGACTATTGAGGAAACATATGAGAATACTTCGAAAGAGAACCGTGCTTGGATTGATGCAGAGAAGGAAGCAATCTATTTGATTCTAAGTGGGATTGGGGATGATATTTACTCAACGGTTGATGCATGCTCTACTGCAAAAGAAATGTGGTTTGCCATTGAACGTCTACAATAAGGAGAATCACTAAATAAACAAGATGTCAAAACCAACTTGTTTTGGAACTTTGGTAAGTTTACTTCATTGGATGGAGAATCAAGTGATTCATATTATTCAAGTTCTATAAGATGATGAATGACATGACAAGAAACAACTTGGAAGTCTCCACCATGCAAGTCAATGTGAAATTTCTACAGCAACTTCAACCAGAGTGGACACGAATTGTAACTTTGGTGAAACAACAAAATAAGTTGGACGAGGTCAACTATCATACGCTCTTTGACATTTTGAAACAATTTCAGAATGAGGCAAATGAACTACGAGTTGAACGGGTAGCAAAGACTGCTAATCCACTTGCTTTGGTGTCTACCACTCAACACGTACAAGATCATCGCTCTCGTGTTCCAAAGTCATACTCTACTATATCCTCCTCACCAAGATACTCTACTTCATCCAAGTCTTCAGCTCCCACAAGATCACGAGGAAAAGAACTAAGAGCACCATCTCCATCATCTAAGCCATCATCTGAAGAGGACAGTGATGAAGAACAAGCTTAGAAGGATAGGGAGATGAACCAACAAATTGCTTTCATTATGAAGACCTACAAGAAAATCTTTAAACCCACCAACAACAATCTTCGAACATCATCTAACACAAGGAACCGATATGTTGAGAGTCCTCCAAGGTATGACACACGTCGATGTGATGAAAGTCCTCCTTGGTATGATTGACGTCATCCAACACATGTTGAGAGTTCTGCGTGATATGATCGACAAACTACTAAGTATGATACTCAGAGGATTGCTACTGTTGCTGGGAACAGGGAAACTGTTGGAACTGTAGTGGTTCAGCAAAATGGGATTCAGTTCTTTAATTGTCAAGGTTATGGGCATAAGGCAAAGGAATGCAGGAAGCTGAAACGGGTTAGGGACTCTGGTTATCATAAGGAAAAGATGTTGCTATGAAAGAAGATGGAAGTTGGGGTTAAATTGTCGGCCGAGGAAGGAGCAATGCTTGATGACACTAATGATGAAGCCTCCGACCAAGAACTTGAAGCACATTACTCGTACATGGCAAAGAGTGAAGAAGTTCTCAGTGTCACTGAAGATGACAACGGTCCTAACTTTGATACTGAGCCAATCGATAAGGTACACACTAAAGAGGAATATAATGTGTTTGGTAATATTCATGGGCATTGTGAGCTACCCAACGCCATTACTGACACATGTATGATCGAAATGGTTGATAGCAATACCACACCCGATTCATCAGACATATGCAATAATGAGTCTGAGGATGATCAACATGCAAATGAGTATGAAGATGAGGAGGAGCATATTGCGCTTGCTAACTTAATTACTTCTTTACAAAAAGATGTCAAAGAAACTAGAAAGAGTCAAAAGAAATTAAAGAAGGCAAATGCTACGCTCACTCAAAGTTTTGAAGAAAGCAAAGCTGCAGTTATAAAATCTAGTGAGCTTCTTGCAAGCTGTAGAGTTGAGCTTATTCAAAAAGACAAAGAGCTTGCAAGGTAAAAAGGAGGTGTCATTACTACTGTAAAGGATGTTTTTGAAACTAAATACAACGAAACTCTTAAGATTTTAGAACAAGAGAAACGAAATTATAGCACCTCTTTAAGTACGGAACGACACAAAACGTATCTTGCTACCACCAAAGTGAATGAGTTAACTCAAAAGATTGGTTTTTGTTGATACAAAAGTTGGATGATCCCTGCTTAATCCGAATTAGGCTTAATTTGGATGGGTTAGACTCCGGCTCTTGCACCAAGTGAATGTCTTGCTGAGACCCTGCACACTAAAACAACACGCGTTAAGCATACCATGGGAACGTATCCCACGATTAGAATCCAGCGTGAGAGTAAGTAATCGATTTAGGGTTATGAATCGGTTGTAGATTGAGAGTATGAAGAATGTGATACCTTTGTGGAACCCTTGGGGGTTCCTTATATAGGTGATGAAACCCTAATGGGCTGTCACCGATGCTTTGGCCCCAAGCAAAGGATAAGTGCCACAACTAGTTTGATTGTTATCTTCTAATTATGGTTAGTGTATATCCTCTACTTTAGGGTAAATCCCAATCCTAATAAGATTGTGATTCTTTCTAACCCTGTACCGGCCGTACCGGGCCGTGGGCCGCACACACCTATGCAACCATTGTTCATTCAAAGCCCATAAGCTTAAATGACATTTAGACCAACCCATTAGTGATGGGCCGGATGCGGGTAGTACCCATGGGCCGGGTCCATGACCCGATTGGGGACTATACGTCGCCAGTTTTCTTTGATAGGATAAAACTAAACTAGTCACTACGTAAACGGAAGAGGTTGCAAACTTGCAAAAAGTTTTCTTCAAGAGGATAAAACAACTTTTGTTCTCAAAACCAAGGTACGACATGACTATCCACCTCCAACCGATGAGTATAGCAGTCGGGATGTTAAAACGTTAGACACACATCGCACTAACTTTCATAAGGACCTACCGGAGCATTTCTTATGCTTAGTAAGGATTAGCGGTAATTACTTTGGTAGGGAGGACAGATATCCGTTCTTTCTGAATGAGCGTAGACAGGGTGGGTGTTTCCTCATATATACATAGATGTATGTTCATATAATTGTTACAATCATGCTTTCAATCATACTAACGTACATGTATGCGTATGTCCGCAGAGATGAAGCTATTTGGGCTACTACGCCAGGGAGATCCAAACAAGGTCGCGGAGGGATCCTGACCACTACATGAGAGCGATCCCCCTGTACTTGTCACGACTGCCGGCATGACCATCCCTCTTGAAGAAACACCAGAGCCACAGTCCGATGAGCAGGGACCAGTGATAGAGAAGTCGCCGTTAGACTTCACCAATGAAGATGGTGGTGAGCTGCTTTTAGAGAACGCCACCACCCTCCAAGGTGAAAACCAGGGTGAAAACATGGAGCAGCCAACTTACCCATGCATCAACCGTCTATTTGATGATGACGATGAAGAGGAAGTGGCGTAGGAGACCGGGACCTCCAGGCAACCCAAACCCATTTCCAGGAAGCGTAAATCCTCAAGGAGGGTTGTTAAAGAAGTTAAAATGGAAGCGGGTGCCTTCAACGCGCCCTGCAAGAGGCTAAGGGAAGATCACCCCCAATACCAAGAAGGGAGCATCACTACCCTGCCACAAGACAACCCCGTGCCCCAACCTTCCGGAACAGAGGAGCAGGTAAACACTACCGTGTGGCAGGCGACGCTGGTGAGTGTCGTAGCTCCCACTCTTACGGAACCGATAATAGCTGTGACGTAAGTATCCCATTATACTCAAGTATATTTGTTGTGTAGAAAACTTCCAAAAACTTATAAGTGTTGGCTAAGTAACAGGGCGGATCCTACGACCGTGGCGTAGGAGAGGGAAGTTGATAAGGAACCCTCCCCCATGACATCCGTCATTCCACCATCTCCTCCCCCAAATCATGTAGAAGAGCCTCAGCCCGAAGGCCCGGACTCCTGCCTTCACCCAGCCTGGAATTTGTCCAAGCTGACAAGGCTAGAGGCAGAGTCGGAGTGAAAGGAATTTGTGGACCACTTGACTCCTCCCGCCCTGGCGCAAGACCTTTATGAGCTCGAGCACGGAACCCTCCTAGAGAAGTACAACGTTTCCTCGACACACCAAATGACTGTTGGTGCGGCCCTGCGACGTCGTCTTGAAGCGGCATTGGGCCATGTGGAAAGAGCTGATAGAAGAGTTGCCCGCCGGGAAAAATGGTAGAGAAACATGAGCAAACAATATCTACCTTGTAAGCGGACATATCTATGGCAGAAGCAATAATAAAAGGGCAGTCCAGCCACGCCGCTGCCCGAGAATGCCGTATCGAAGAGATGGAGGCTGATGCGCGAATCCTTCGTGACAAGGTAAGTTCCCCATCCTTCCAAATGCTCCAATATAAGTAGCTTATGACCACAAAATAACCCATAGGGTTTGTACAAACAGGTAGCTGTAGCTGAGGCTTCTGCTAAGACCGCGACCGATCAAGCATCCGCCCTTACCGAAGAACTAGAGAAGATGCGGTCGTTGGTGAAGGGAGAGGAGGCTATGAAAGAAGAGTTCAACTAGGAGCGGGCTGAAATGGAGAGGCAAACGGCCGAGGCCCTGGGAAAGGTGGACCACGAACTGAGTGCACTGGCCACAGATTGTGCTGAAGTGTTGTGCCCCCCACTTCTTACGGCCATTACTGGTCGTAGGTGGATGGTAGGCCAAGGGACGCGCCTGGCAGTGATGAGAGTGATGGAGGCGCCACAGTTCGTACACTCTTTTGCTGATGTCGTGTCAGATGGCATTGACCGCGGCAGACATGAAGGCTTGACTAAGGCTGCTGAGTTAATAAGAAACAATGAAGACATCACCAAGCATGCTTACTACAACCCTAGGGCTGAGGCAAAGATGACTGCATCCATGGCCGTCCTGGGGGACATGGATTACCCTTTCTTGTCTGACCTCGAAGCTATGAAGGACGCCACCAATGAGGACATCATGGCGAAGCTTCGCCCAGAGGCAGGGTCCGAAAGCGAAGCGGATCCTCAGACCCATATTATACCAGACCACAGCCAGATCACCCTTCCAATTTATGATGCGAACTTAAAGGTCGTGAAGGGTGAGAAGACGTTGAGTGAGGCGTTGGAGGCCAACCTAGCCAGGGCGCGTAGCGAGAAAGAGGCCCGTGGTGAGGTACTTCGTGCATTGATAGCCGAAGGTAAGAAAAAAATAGGGGAGTTCCTGCCTTCTATGTAGTTTGTCTTTCGTGAACACTTGTACTACTCTTTGTATTCGTCCGTGGATGTCCACGGCTTTAATTTGTAATTCCATGTATAAACACTTAGAATATTTATGAAGATACATGTCCGTGGTGATCACGGTGACTTTTGCTTGTATATTTGAAACTTGTATTTATTCTTAGATATCATGTATCTATCTGCATGACTTGTCACGGCTGGTAAGAATAAAACTAAGTCTATAATTTACTAGACGTGCACTGTGTGTCTTTATCATGTCCGGCACTATGTAAGTACGACATGTGGGAACTTATTACAACATCTTGTAAATAAGGTGTCTAGTAAGGAAACATGATCCACGTCACGGGGGTTGCATCCCTCTTATGCGAAAAGTTGAATTATTAGGTTCACTTAATCCTCTTACTCCGCCTGGGAGCGAATAGTACATGTACGGCTGAATGAATGCATATGAATAAGAAATAACTCATAAGAGAATAAAAAGAAATAATTATGAGGACACATAAGACAATAATTTAAACAAGAACAAACCGCAGAGCTAGCTAGGCAACACAGTATTTGATTATAACGGTTACGATTTTTTTGACAAAATTAAAATCCTAAGACAAATAGAACCTAGAAAACATAAAAGCAAAAAAATACATGGATCTTTATTGAAACTGTTGTCAGCGAAGTGTCCATGCGGAGGCCATAGCCTTTCAGAGATAGCATCTTTTAAGGTTGAAAATATTCCATGTATGATCCAAATCACGGCCATCCATATCACACAACTTGTACGCGCCTAGCCCCAAAGCTTCCGTGACCTCATACGGGCCTTCCCACTTTGGACCAAGTTTTCCCGTGTTCTCCGCGCGACTTGCCTCATTAGCACGATAGACAAAATCCCTCGATCGAAAGGAAACACCCTTGACTTTGGAGTCGTAATAAGCTTTCATCCGTGCTTTAGACTTAGCTTCATTGATAGCTGCTATCTCTCTCTTCTCCTCTAACAAGTCTAGATTGACCCGGAGTTGCTCATCGTTTGTGACGACGTTAACTTCTACCGTGCGGATTGTTGGCATCCCAATTTCTGCTGGGATAAGAGCCTCGGTTCCATAGGCCAACGCGAATGGAGTGTCCCCATTAGCTGTTTTAATCATTGTCCTATGCGCTCATAGGACATGTGGAAGTTCGTCCACCCATTTTGCGCTTCTTTCATCTAAGCGCTCCTTTATTCCTTCACCTAGGCTTATATTCACCCGCTCCACTAGAACATTAGTCTATGGGTGTTTAACTGATGCGAAGCGCCGTTTGATGTTCAATGCCACGCACCAATCTTTGAAAGGATTATCCGCAAATCGCTTCCTGTTATCCGAGATGATCTACCCTGGCAAACCAAAACGGCATACAATATTTTCCCAAACAAACTTTTTTACCTGTTTGCCCGTAATTATTGCGACCGCCTTAGCTTTTATCCAGCGAGTGAAGTAGTCCATAGCCACGATCAGGAACTTAACTCCTCCGATAGCGACATGAAAAGGACCTGCTATGTCAATTCGCCACTTGTAGAATGGCCATGGGGATGTGATGGGTGTTAGCTCTTATTGTGGATGCCGCGATACTGGCCTGTGCACTTGGCAATCATTAAATTTAAGAATCATATCTCGTGCGTCTCGATGCATAGTTGGCCAATAGTATCATGTTCGTAGAGCCCACGCTACTATTGATCTAGGGCTGGCGTGCATGCCGCACGACCCTTCATGAATTTCACTAATCACATAACTAGCTTGGCGTGGTCCGACACATCGCAACCACGGCTGTAGGAAGGATTGCTTGTATAAGACACCATCTCGGAGTTCGAAGTGTTGTGACTTCCTTTTGATGCGGCGCGCCTCTATTTCGTCCTCAGGAAGGGTTTCGTCCGTCAAATAGTTTATGATCGGGGTCATCCATGTGGGCCCCTTCTCGTCAACTATGGTTGCGACCTCCTAGCCTACAATGGATTTATCCTTAAGTATTTCCAACAACACTTGCTTGGATAGATGGGCAAAACTTGTAGACGCGATGTTGCTAAGAGCATCCGCCTTCTTGTTCTCGCCTCTTGGTACCTGCTTGATAGAGAACTTGCCAAAGCTGGCGATGAGTGACTTGACTTTCTCCAGATATTGGATCATGTTTTCCTCCTTGGCTTCGTACCCTCCTAGGATGTGATTCGCGAC
The DNA here is from genome assembly GCA_025667525.1 of Glebionis coronaria. Taxonomy (NCBI): domain Eukaryota; kingdom Viridiplantae; phylum Streptophyta; class Magnoliopsida; order Asterales; family Asteraceae; genus Glebionis; species Glebionis coronaria. The sequence continues at coordinate 506,118,132 of CM046881.1, read as the reverse complement.
AAGCCGTGAGTCCACGTAGGCTTCCAGGTTGCGACTCCCATCCTAGCGGCGATTTTCAAACCCGCAATCAATGCTTCATATTCTGCCTCATTATTCGTAGCTGTGAACTCAAAACACAAGGCGTAGGTGAATTCCATGCCTTCCGGATTTGTGAGTATGAGGCCAGCTCCCGACCCGTCCTTGCAAGAAGATCCATCCGTGAACAAAACCCATGGTTCTGATGGGATCTTTTCCTTTTGCACCATTGGCTCATCCTCCTCGGGCTTCTCAATTATGAAATCTGCCAAAATTTGGCCTTTGATGGTTGTCCTTGGTCTATAGGAGATGTTGTATTCCCCTAGCAGGGAGCTCCACTTCTGTAGTCTTCCTGCCACGCCTGGTTTGGAGATCACCTGTTTGATTGGTTGGTCCGTAACCACCACTATTGGGTGCGCCTGGAAGTACCCGCGTAACCTTTTTGCGGCATAAACCAACGATAAGACCAATTTCTCCATTGGGGAGTAATTTAGCTCTGGCCCTTGCAGTGCTCTGCTTATGAAGTAGACCGAAGTCTGGACTGAATACGGATCAGCCATGAGAACTGCACTTATTTCTCAATATGTAGCGGATACGTACATGATTAGTTCCTCCTTAGGTCGCGGGGCGACTAAGAAGGGAAGAGCCGCAAGATGTTGCTTGAGCTGCCCAAATGCTTCCTCCGCCTCTCTTGTCCAGCGAAAGTCTCCTTTCTTTAAGTACTTCTTGAGTGTTTTGAATAAAGGAAGTGACTTCTCTGCGGAGCTTGATAAGAACCTATTGAGACCGGCCAGCTTTCCATTAAGTGATTGCACCTCTTTGAGTGTCCGAGGGGATGGTAGCTGTATTACGGCGTTCGTCTTCTCTGGACAAGGCTTGATGTCGTTTGGATTAATCATATACCCAAGGAGCATCCCTTCGGTTGCTCCAAACGTGCATTTTTTGGGATTCAGCTTCATGTTGATTTTTCTCAATGTGTCGAATGTCTCTTGGACATCGCGGAGGAGTTCGTCCTCCGTATGGATTTTGATAACCAAGTCGTCCACGTAGACTTCAAGGTTACAGCCTATTTGTGAGTCGAAGGCTTTATCCACAAGTCGTTGATATGTCGCACCTGCGTTCTTGAGTCCGAACGGCATTTTAGTGTAACAATATACGCCCTGACTAGTATGGAACGCCGTTTTCTCCTCGTCTTCCTCCGCCATCTGGATCTGATGGTATCCTTTATATGCGTCCAAGAAACATTTATAAGAGTACCCGTATAAGGATTCCACCTTCCAATCGATTTCTGGTAGCGGATAGAAATCTTGTGGGCAAGCTTTGTTTAAGTCTGTGAAGTACACACACATGCGCCAGCTTCCGTCATGCTTCTTGACCATGATCGGATTAGAGAGCCACTCATGGTAACAGACCTCGCACATAATTCATGCGTTTACCAGCTTCCGTACCTCGTCCAGTATGATCTGGCTGCGTTCTGGTGCTTGACCATGCTTCTTTTTTTTAACAGGGGGATACACAGGGAGGATTTGAAGCTTATGTTCTGCTATCGAACGCGGTACGCCCGTCATATGCTTCGGCTCCCATGCGAATATATCAAGGTTTGCTTTTAGGAGAGAGCACATGGTCTTCTTCCCTTTCTCGGAGAGCGTTCCCCCGATAGCTACCTCTTGTTCCGGGTAGTCAGGGTGGATTACCACCTTCCAATTAGGGGTGGGGGTGGGGGTGGTGATCCTTCCTTTATAGGAGCTGGCTGGATTGGTGTTGTCACGGTGTGACACTCGGATGCGGGCACGATTAAATTGTAAAAAGTGACAATTCCCCCTTCGACCGGAAACTTAATCATGCCGTGTGTCATGGACGGGACTGCCCGTATGGCTAGGATACCTGGTCTTCCAATAATACCATTGTACAGAGAATGTGAACGTATCACCATAAAGTTCATCCACGCCGTTGTGGAATGCTCTTTATCTCCAATGGTTACCAGTAAACGTAGTTTTCCTATTGGCCAGATAGTGTCTCCACTAAAGCCAATGAGCGGCGACGTGACTGGCATCAATTAGCTTTTGTTCTCTGGTCGTAGATGTACGAAGCAGTGTTCTTAGAGTACTTCCGCTGATGATCCTCCATCCACATACATAAGACGAACGTTATGGGTTCCAATGCTTACCTCAATCGTGAGAGGTGCATCAGCCACGTTGCTCGCCGTGATAGGAGGGAATGAGATTTTCTTGCCGCGTGAAATTTTTTGACTAACTTTCTGCTTCGTTCGGTGCTGCCATGATTGAACCATATATATGGTTGTAGGCTTATTCTTTTGGGAATCTTTTTTGTCATACTTTTTGTTATCCTTCACATCCTTCCAATCCTTGACCAGGTGTTTGAGTTTGCCTGATTTAATCAGCGACTGTATGCTTCTTGAGCCGAATGCACTCCTCTGTGCCGTGACCCTTGTCATTATGGAACTCGCAGAAGCGAGTGCCTTGACGACGATCAACTAGAGTTGTCATCGAAGGAGGTCTTGGAAAATTTGCTCCTTCTATTAGCAAGATATCTCGATAAGTCATCTTTAGAGGGGTGAAGTTGTCATCCGACCGTCCTCCTTTTGCTTGGTTTTTGTAATCCAGACTCCTCCCATTGCTGGGGTTACTTTGGCCACCTGATTGCCTTCTACGCTGATCGTTTGATCGGTAGCCGTGGTTCCCTTTTGTGGGGTAAGCCGCAACAACCGCGGTCTCCCCCTCCACAAAATTCCGAACCCTTTCCATGAGTTCATCAAACTTCTCCGGACATTTATCGTTGAGGCGCCTGATTAGCTCCTTGTCCGTTATGGCGTTAATGTAATCGGAAATTTTAAGGAGCTCTGGGCACGTTTTTGTGCGCGTACACTCGTCATTAAAACGATCTGTGAAGTATTTTGTAAACTCTATGGGCCTTTGTTTGACTGTTGCCAATGAGATCGGATCTCTATTATACTTCTTTCGCTGAGTATAATTATTTTGGAATGCTGCGCGTAATTCATCGAAGCTGTTGTTGCTTCGATGGGGGAGCTTCTCAAACCAGTCACGCACATTGCCATTCAGAGTTGAGTTGAACATATGGCACCATATTGGCATCGGCCATCGTTCAATTTTAGCCTGTATGTCGAACACCTTTAGGTGATCCTCCGGATCACCAGATCCGTTATAGGTTTTAACGCTCGTTGGCATGCGACGCTTCTTTTCCTCGGAGTAATTCCGTATATGAAGAGTGAAGGCATCCTCCCTCTCGCTACACCATGGGAGGGAGAGATCTTCCTCCTCTTCATCACGATAGTAGGTCTCGTCGTAGCGTCCTTCGTCGTCTGATGGTTTAGGGGTGGAATACCTAGGTCGGCGACGTCTGGGGTGATGGTCATCTGAATCAAACCCTGAAGGGTCGTGATAGCGGTGTTTTCCCCCACCTTTTGATTTATGATAAGAACTTTTGTGAGAAGGAGCTTCCTTCCCACCAGAGTTTATCCTACGGCACACACTTGTGCGGCGATTTTCTACAGGAGTTTCCAACACCGGGCGTCCACCGGAGCCGTCGGATTTATCCCCATCTTCCTGGGCTTCTTGCAATTCTTGCATGATGCGATCCCCTATGCGCTCGAACACATTCCGTGGTCGAGGTGTTTCCTCGAAGGAAGGTTGTTCCTGAGCTCGCGTCTTCCTTCCCCTTTTTCGCGCTTGAGGGGGAGTACCGTGGGTGGTGCTGGCAAAGTTAAGTCTGGACTGGAGATTCCTTCCCAGATTTAACCTTGCCAAGATGCCTGGCATGATTCTTTCGAAATTTTGCGTGAGCACGCGTTCGAGGTCCTCATCATCGAGTGAACCAACTTCCAATTCTGCCTCGACCACTGGTGGTTTTTGCGGCTCCTTGGTAGGGGCCTTTGGCGCAGCTCCTGGATCGGGATTATCCAAAGTGATAGTTGGCGTGGGGTATTATCGGGCGTGCCTACCCCACCGAGAGACTCAAACGTGTTTTGATTATTCAGTCCTCCTGTTTGGCAACCAGAGAGCTGGGCGGAGATGATTAGCCCATCATCCATGGACTTCTGATTCCCAGGATTCGTGTTCCTCGGGTTTCCCTGAAAGTGTCCCTTCGTCATTGAGAGAGATTGAGATTGAGATTGCGTTTAGTTTAGTGTATGGTCCCACGGATGGCGCCAACTTGTTGATACAAAAGTTGGATGATCCCTGCTTAATCCGAATTAGGCTTAATTCGAATGGGTTAAACTCCGGCTCTTGCACCAAGTGAATGTCTTGCTGAGACCCTACACACTAAAACAACACGCATTAAGCTTACCGTGGGAATGTATCCCACGATTAGACTCCAGCGTGAGAGTAAGTAATTGATTTAGGGTTATGAATCGGTTGTAGATTGAGAGTATGAAGAATGTGATACCTTTGTGGAACCCTTGGGGGTTCCTTATATAGGCGGTGAAACCCTAATGGGCTGTCACCGATGCTTCGGCCCCAAGCAAAGGATAAGTGCCATAATTAGTATGATTGTTATATTCTAATTATGGTTAGTGTATATCCTCTAATTTAGGGTAAATCACAATCCTAATAAGATTGTGATTTTGTCTAACCTTATACCGGCCGTGCCGGGCCGTGGGCCGTACACACCTATGCGGCCACTGTTCATTCGAAGCCCATAAGCTTAAATGACATTTAATCCAACCCATCAGTGATGGGCCGGATGCGGGTAGTACCCGTGGGCCGGGTCCATGACCCGGTTGGGGACTATACGTCATCAGTTTTCTTCAAGAGGACAAAACTAAACTAGTCACTGCGAAAACGGAAGATGTTGCAAACTTGCAAAATGATTTCAAAATTAAACAAGCTAAAGACATTGACAAAGTCATGGAACTTGAAGTTCAAATTGATTTTTATAAGAAAATTGTTTATTTAACAAATCAATCTATTCAAACCATGCGAATGTTGGCACCTCGTTTATTTTTCAAGGGTAAAGCTAGTTTTGCTAGTCCTAAGTACCTCGAGCAAGCTCAATCTGAGAACTCGCGTCTATATCTTGAGGAGTCCCAATGGACCGACCTTGATTGTCTCATTGTTATACCCGATAGTGATGATTCACTAACTTTTGAAGAGGAGAGTAGATCAACAGTGAATACAGACTTTACGAAACCATATAATTATGCTTATGAAATAGTCTTTATGAAAATTTCAAACCACAAAAACAGAAGTCTCGTGAGCAAATATTTTTCGAATGTGCACAAATAAGAATTAAATGGAGACAAATTTTTGCCACTAAGAAAACTAATGTTTAAAAATATATTGGGTACTTTTCGCATCAAGCTTCTATCAACAAGAGTAAGCAAGCACTTAGTATTCTTAAGAGTAATATTGAAAAGTCCAAAAAGGTTGTTGACGATGATTGGAAAAAACGTGAACTTTTGAAAGGTGATAAAGAAATTCCTTACGATATAACTGTGCTTGTGAAAACTATTTTGATTCCGCTTGCAGAAAGAACAAAGAAACATGCTTTAGAATTTAAAAAGTTAACTGAGCAAGAAATGTTTGACGATTTGAAATATGTGGATTCTCTTGAAAAAGAAATTAACGACCATCAACCTGAAAGAGACGAATTTTCTATAGCATATGATCTACTCTTACAAGAATGCCTCTCAAAAGATATTATGTGTGTTTATGTTACATCTTGTGCTGACATTGATGATTATTCTGATGTCGCATGCAAATATCTTGATCAAGTCAAAGAGTGTGAACGTCTTGAAATTGAGCTTTCAAAGAAAGTTGACCAAAAAGAGTTTTCTTTAATTCAACATAGATATGATTATCTTCAAAAACATTGTCATTCACTTGAACTTGCTTTGCAAAACAAAGTTGGCAGTTTTTCAAACGATACACCTTTGGAAGCAAAGTTATCTGAGTCATGTCGATTACTAAATGAAAAAATCTTGATATTGCGGATTTGAAAGCTCAGTTACAAGAAAAAAGACATGGCAATAGAAGAGTTGAAGAAACTCGTTGCTAAGATGGGTGGGAAAATTGTGGAACCTAGCATTAACAAACCTGTTGTAAGACAACCCAATGCGTACAAAGTGACTAAACCTTCTGTCTTGGGAAAACCATTTGTTTTCTCTAATTATGTATTTGCAAAACCTAGGTTTGTCCCCAAGATGGATGGAAAGGATATGTTACCACAGATTTCTCCCAAAACAAATATTCGAACACAAAGCATTAAGAACAAAAATGTGATCAAACCAGGGATGTATAGATTGGCCACTAAACCCACACAGAACAAAGAAAGTCAATCACCTCAGACTTCTAGAAACACTAATAGATGTGTGTCTTTTACTACAGGAGTAGTCCCCACTGATAATGTTAGCCGGCCTCTGCTTAAGAGCACTTGGATGCATGAAAAGGTCTGGCAAAACAAAAGTCAAGGGAAGATGAAGAAAGTAGAAGACCACCCTAGGAATTTGAATGTTTCTAAGAATAAAACGTCTATAATCGCGTGTAATGACGATTTGAATGATTCGACCTTAAATGCTTTGAATGTTAAGTTTGTTTGTGTGAAATGTGTGCTAATGCTGATCATGCTATGTGTGTTTCGAGTAATGTCAAGGGCGTAGACACTAGAACTAAGAAGCAAATTGCGAAGCCTATTAGTGCTAGTAAACCCAAACGCAAAGTGAACCTTTCTGGTGCAACCCTCCTTAAAAAAGTATTACATCACACTCCACCACTAAGAACCCTAGAAGCAGAATTAGGGAATTATATGAGTCTGCTAGCAAGTCTTAGAAATGGTGGTTTGCTAATCAATGTCCTCCAGGATATAAATGGATGCCTAAGGTTAGGAAAGAAAACGTGATAACAAGCGCTAGTGTGCCTTTAAGTGCTGCAACTAGGGAAACTAATGAATCGGAAATCACAACTAACTTGGAATCTAATTTAGAAAATGCTCCATCGTGTTCTAATTCTTCTGCAGGTGATACAAATAATTCTCTTCATACTAGACTCTGGGTGCACTAAGCACATGACGAGGAATCTCAAGCTTCTAATTAACTTCGTGGAGAAGTTCTTGGGTACGGTCCGATTCGGAAATGATCAATTTGCACCGATCCTAGGATATGGAGATTTGGTTCAGGGGAATATAACGATCAAATGGTTACACTACGTCGAAGGGTTCAATCACAATCTTTTCTCGGTTGGTCAACTTTTTGATGCAGATTTGGAGGTTGCTTTCAGAAAGAAGACATGTTTTGTTCGTCATTATGATGGGAATGATTTACTCACTGGTTCACGGGGTACAGATCTTTACACAATCTCACTTTAAGACACAACTTCTACAACTCCAATATGCTTCATGGCTAAAGCTTCAAAGACTCAGGCATGGTTATGGCATCAACGTCTATCTCATCTCAATTTTGATACCATCAACTTGCTTTCCAAGAAAGATATTGTGAGAGGCCTTCCAAGCTTGAAATTCATCAAAGATCATCTTTGTTCTTCTTGTGAGCTTTGTAAAGCTAAACAAAGTAGTTTCAAGACAAAGACTACACAAAGCTCTAAAGGACGGTTTGATCTTCTTTATATGGATTTTTGTGGTCCAATGCGTGTTCAAAGTATCAATGGGAAGAAATACATTCTACTAATTGTCGATGACTACTCAAGGTACACATGGACTCACTTCTTGAGGTCCAAGGATGAAAGAGCCGTAGTTCTCAACAACTTCCTTAAGCAGATACAACGTGGTCTTCAAGCTCAAGTAAAAGTGGTTCGTACTGACAGAGGCACGTAATTCTTAAATTCAACTCTGAAGAATTATTTTGAAGCCGAAAGGATTGAACATGAAACATCTATTGCTCGAACACCCGAACAAAACGACATTGTTGAAAGACGAAACCGTACGTCTGTAGAGGCTGCTCGAACATTATTATCCGCCTCAAAACTTCCACTATTCTTTTGGGTCGAAGCCATGTCAACCGCATGCTACACACAAAACCGATCTTTAGTTATTCCAAGACACGAAAAGACACCATATCACATAATTCATGATCGAAAACCTTCTCTCAAACACCTTCACGTTTTTTGATGTACTTGTTACATTATACGAGATGGTAAAAATTTAGATAAGATGAAAAAGAAAGGTGATGCATGCATTCTAGTTGGATATGCAACTCAGTCTAAGGGATATAGAGTTTATAACAAGAGAACAAATTGATAGTCGAGACGATTCATATCAGATTTGAAGAATTACAAGAGATGGCACTTGAACAAAACAGTTTAAGTCCCGGTCCACAACAACAAAAGACTTATATTCACAACCGCACGAAACTCGGAACTCAAGACCATAGTAATGAACCGTCAATTTCAAAGCTGGTTCAAGGAAATGTTCCAAGAGCAGATATGACAGTAGACACGACAATTGAAGAGTTAGAAATGTTATATGGACCAATGTATCATGAATATTTAACGGGGGAGAAACATGTTGTATCGAAGTCTTTCGCTGTCACTCATGATAAGAATGATTATACCGATCATCGGAAACAAATGTATACAACTTCATCTACTTCAACACGGGTTGCTACAGATTTACCTCCTCAGAATATCACATCAACAACCGCTCCTACAACATCCACAACTACTGTCATTTCTCCAGAAAACACAAATCAAGCAGACCATGCATTAAACGACGAAGACGACTTTATCAACCCATTTGATACACCAGTACACGAAACTGAAGAGGATTCTACTCACCCCGTTGATCCATTAAATATGCATACATTCTATCAACGGAATCCTTCAACACATCATTGGACCCGAGATCATCCTTTGGTTCAAGTAATTAGAAACCCTTCACAGCCCGTTCGTATAAGACGAAAACTTGAAACCGACGGTGATGTTTGTATGTTCGCACTCACCGTGAGTACAGCTGAACCATCAAATATCAAAGAAGCCTTGGCAAATCACGCTTGGATTGAATCGATGATGGATGAACTTCAACAATTTGAAACACTTAAAGTCTGGGAACTTGTTGACAGACCATACGATGTAACACCATTAAATCTTCGATGGATCTGGAAAAACAAGATAGTTGAAGAAAACACGATCATCAAGAATAAATCTAGGCTAGTGGATAAAGGGTATGGCCAGAAAGAGGGCATTGATTTTGAAGAATCATTTGCAACAGTAGCTCGTTTGGAAGAGGTCAAGGATTTTCCTTGCTTATGCTGCACATAAGGGATTCATCGTTTATCAAATGGACGTAAAGACGACGTTTCTTAACGATCCTTTGAAGGAAGAAGTCTATGTCACACAGCCGGAAGGCTTCGACAATCCTCATTATACTGACAAGGTGTATCGTCTCCACAAAGAACTTTATGGACTCAACCAAGCTCCAAGGGCGTGGTACGACGAGCTCTTGAAATTTCTGGTATCCAAAGGTTTCTCAAAAGGTTCCATTGATCTAACTTTGTTTACTTATAAATATAGGGATGACATTTTGCTTGTGTAGATTTATGTTGATGACATTATTTTTGGGTCTACAAACCCAAAACTTTCAAAATGGTTTGAAAAAGTAATGCACATCAAATTTGAAATGTCTATGATGGGCGAACTAAAACTCTTTCTAGGAATTCAAGTTCACCAATCCCCAAGTGGTATCTTTATTAATCAAGCTAAGTATTGTCAAGAGATAATAAAAAGCATGGTATGACCTCATGTGACCCCGTTGGGACACCATTATCAACCACATCCCTAGATGCTGATTTGGAGGGAGATGCCATAGATCAAACAAGATATCGTTCCATGATCGACTCCCTCATGTACTTAACAGCAAGCCGACCAGATACATCACATGCTACGTGTTATTTTGCACGATATCAAGCACGAACCACTGAAAAACACCTCAAGGAGGTTAAACGAATCTTTCAGTACCTTAAGAATACCATTCACATGGGACTCTGGTGTCTGAGGGAAACCGGTTTCTTTCTAACGGCCTATTCATATTCTGATCATGCAGGGTGTCTTGATACACGAAAAAGTACTTCTAGTGGTGCACAATTTCTAGGTTAAGATAAGCTCGTTGGATGGTCTTCCAAGAAGTAGGATTGCACGTCACTGTCATCAGCCGAAGTGGAGTATGTGTCTCTATTTGCGTGTTGTGCTCAAGTTCTTTGGATGAGAACACAACTCACGGATTATGGCTTCCACTTTGATAAAGTACCTATGTATTGTGACTCAAAGTCTGCCATAGCCATCTCCTGCAATCTGGTACAGTATTCCCGTACGAAACACATTGATGTCAGATATCACTTCATCAAGAAATAAGTTGAAAGGGGTATCGTTGAACTATACTTTGTTGGAACTGACTACCAATTAACTGACTTGTTTACAAAAGCTCTTTCGAAAGAGAGGTTTGCGTATCTAGTTAGGCAAATTGGTAGGAGATGTTTGACTCTAGCTGAACTGGAAATTCCGGTAAAGAAGCCTGCTTGATTCATCTATCAAACATCTACTTGTAAATATCATTGAAAAAGCTAAATACAAAAATATAAAACATATAAAAGCAAAACACAAAATTAAAAATCTTTGAAATTTATTTTTTTTCTCGACATGTCTTTCAGTATCGATAATATGGACGTACCTAGAAATGTCGCTCATTAACGACACTGGTGCGTACATAAAGCTCGAATGAAAGTTGTACATTTTTTTCAATACATGTCATTTCTATTTAATAAAGGAAATTGTCTATTTGGATAATATTTCCAAACAACGGGTAGAGCAATCTATCTTGGATTGAGCTTGTCACAAAACATTCAACGTTTTAAGCTCAACACAATGGCTTGTAATCACTTTCAAATTGCAACCCGGTTCTATATTCACGGGGGAGTGTACGATTTAGTGCCTTTACCCTCAGCAAAAGAAGAGAAATCTTCTTACACTTGAGTGAATTCGTCAAGACATTCAAAGTCTATGAACTCAAGTTTATGCTTTAGAAAAACCACTTCGCCAAAAAGAATGGATTTTTCAAAAAGCGTTAAACACAATATTTTCAAGAATTTTTCAATGATATTCAAAATCTTTCAAAAATTATGTGTTCAACAACTCCTATCCTCAAAATTTTAATGTGGATCTTATCCTCGTAATGACAATTCAATTGGATCAATTTTTGAGGGGGATCTTTTCAACTTCATGCTAAGTTTGACACATTTTTCTCCCAAAAGTTTCAAGACTATTTTTCACAATATATTTTTATCAAATTTGGTATCTCTAATATCAAACGATTTTATATATTAGAGATAGGGGAGAAAATGTGAATAAAATGTGATCTAAAGACTCATGTACCTATGGTTACGATTAAATACCCACAACATCTTTAATTCACGACGTTATTGGAGTCAAAAGGGTGTTAAGGTTTAAGTCCTATGATCCAACCAAAGCCGGAGGGATCTTCCAAAGGACAATTTAATAGAATATTAGAAGTCCTTAAGAAAGATGGAGTAGAATGTGAACGTAGCTGAATGCCGACTAAGTATTGATGCTAGCACTGGAACAATCACAACAAGGTGCTAGTAATGACGTCTTGGTAAGAATTGAAGGGGTTGAAGAATGAAAAAGAAATGTAAGGATAAAGGGTGTAAAGAAAATAATCCTCCATGCAACTTAGGCAGAATCCGGGTCAACACATCATGAAGACACGCATCATGGACCCAGTGACGTAATACACAACCCTTTCCCAGCTGACTCAGGCTTCTCTCAAAAGAAGTTTGTTTTATTGTCACGGAGAACAACACGACTTCTATTGTATTTCTCACTCCGAGTTAGTTGATATTGAATAGGTGGCATCTGCTCCAGCCTCCGACCACTAAAAGTGCACTAATCGAGTCTAGAGCCAAGAGATCAATCAAATCTCGTTAAGACACACGGATGACTAACAAGAGAGTCTTATGCTATATCCTTGTGATATTTCTAGAACACTCAGAGTGATACTACTAAGTATTCACAATGATGAGTGGAAATCCTTCCATTGTTAACATTAAACAGCATTGCGGTAGGTCATATGTAAGATTCTTTACGAATTAAACATGTGCAAAACTGAAAAGCAACAGTGGTTTGTTCTTAATCAATTTAAACTCGTTTTAGGTTTCTACGAAATATCTTTATGGTCTTGCCAAAACATTCAGAGTGATACTCATTAATATTCACAATGATGAATGGAAATCCTTCCAGTGTCAGCCCTAAACAGCACTGCGGTAGGTAACTTGCGAGATTCTTTATGAATCAAGCTTGTGCCAACTAGAAAGCAACAATGGTAGGATTCTTTAATGAATCAAACTTGTTCCAGGAATTTGAATTGACGACTTTAATCAAGAGGATATCTATCCAATAGATTCACTCTTTATGTTCGCAGTCTTGCTTTAAGACGATCGAGTAAAGAGAACGGCTAGTAAAGCCGCGAAACCCTGTCAAGGAGACTCTTAATTGAATCTACCTAATCATAGGTACGATATTTAATATCATATAACGATCTTCACCGACCGGAGGTAAAACGCTACCAATTTAGGACGAATGTCAAAGCCATTTAGTCCGTGTCTATGTTTTGTCTCGAGAAGGTGGCGTTACGGTGTACTCAACACAGTCAAATATTCATAACCACATACTCATGCCCAAAAGCATATTCAACAATCAAGAAAGCTAAAGACTTCCGCAACTCTGATGATCAAAGTCTTCCTTAACAATTAATTTAGAGGAATGACCTCTCTTCAAAGGAGATTGTTATCAAGCTTTCAAGATGATGGTTAGTGTGAGCATGTGGAAGAAGACACAAGATCTCAAGTTGGCAAAGACAAGTCAAGGATGATTTGAAGATCTCAAGTTTAAAGAGAAAGTCGAAAGACAACGACAAAGGCTCAAGATCACAGCATGAAGGAACAAGACTACTATTACATGTTCAAGACTCATTTATGACGAGATTCGTACTCTCCATTGATCTCCAAATATTGAAGAGTAATGACCTCACATTAGGGAAGATTGTTAACCTCCAAATACTGAGTCAAACAAGAATGTTCGGTCATAGGTTTTTATTGTAACATCTATTAGAACATTGTAATAGTTAGTTAAATAGTCGTGACATTACAGGCTTGATGGCTAGCTTAAAAAGCCTCTTTCAAGGTACTAAACATTTATTCAAGCCCGGCCTAAACAATATAGTCCATAAATAAGCCCACATGTAGGGGGACTATAAATATCCTTCCTAGCATGTTAGAAAGGGTGTTGGTCATTTTCATTTTTTTAATCTAATATTCTCCAAGTTTCACACATATCTCTCTTTTCTCTCTCTACTTTCTCTCTCTAGAATTCATCTACTTTTCATCTCTTTTCTTTCTTTTTTTGTCTATTAATCATCACATATCTACGGGACAACAGTATGTGAAGTTACGAGTAACCAATACCCTCTCCATCTAATGAGAGGGTTTATATACACATCACAAAGTGTCATGGGATTTACATGGATATGGGCTTAGTCATGGACTAAGGCCCGGTTAGTTTATTAATTAACTTACATAAACTACGAGCTCGTACTAAATATATTGTTAGAGTGACCGAGACTTCCTAAATACGTAAAACGTATTTCCAACATATGAATATGATGAAGGTTTAGCTAAAAATAGCCCACTTCCTCCACTGGAGAAACTTTTTGGTGCTGAACCAACCACTGTACCAAAAACTATCTAATCCATCATTATATCACACATCAGACTCAAAGTAAGTTCTCCCAAACATGTCAAAATTGAGACATAAAAGAAGTCTTCACCTCGTGCTAAGAGTTCCCAAAAGGGCACTACTACCAAAAAGCCTTCATCTAAATAAGCTAAAGACTATGAATACTGAAGATGACATTTTGTTGTCTATTGTAATGTAAGAGATAAAATATCTTAAGCTACAACTCTCTCGGAAAATGTTGGAAATACGTTTTACGTATTAGAAAGGTTCGGTCACTTCAACAATAGATATAATAGAAGCTTGTAGTTTAGTTTATTTTTACTTATTAAACAAAGCCCAAACCGAGCCCATGTGATGTATGGGTCGGCGGCCCAATATGTAAACCAAGCCTACTTTGTGGACTTGGTATAAAAGCCCTCTCCTTTGATGGAGAGGGTGTGGTTTCATTTCAAATAACACATAGTTCTTTCATTTTCTCTCTCTAGAAGTGTGAAATCCACCAAGTTTCTATCTCTTTCTCTCTCTAAAACATAAGCAAGATTTACAATATCTAACAAATGGTATCAAGAGCCATGAGATGATTGTATTGTTTATGTGTTTGTGTTCTTGATTTTTGTGTCTATTTTGATCCAAAATCAATTGATCGAAATTTTTTTTGTTTTTATGGTTTAATCTTGATAAAAATCATTTATATAGTTGTGGTAAAGATTTGGTTTTATTATTTTGGTTAAAAACACAAAATTTTTGGGTGTTTAGATCAATTTTTAGCATCAAAACTCGTTTGTGGTTTGTGATCCGAGAAACAAGGGAAGAAGTCAGCCAAGGAGTTGATTTTCGGAAAAGGGTTTCTATTTTTCCGAAAAAGGGTAAGAATTCCGAAATACTAATTTTCGGAAAAGGGTTTTGTATTCCGAAGAAGTTGAATCCGAAAAAGTGAGTTTTATCCGAAAAAGTGTGATTATTCCGAAGTTTTGGTGTTTATTCGAAGAAGTAGTATTCCGAAAAAGTGTGCTTCTTCCGAATATTTGAGGTTTATCCGAAGAAAGTGTTTATCCGAAGAAGGTTTTATCTGGAAAAGGTACATTTTTATGAATATCTCATTTATTCCGAAAATACCATTATTTCGAAAAACTTCATATTCCGAAGAAACCCATTTATTCCGAAAAACCAATTTATCCGAAAAACCCATTTATTCCGAAAACCCCAATTTATCCGAAAAACCTATTTATTCCGAAAAACCCAATTTATCCGAAAAACTCAAGTATTCCGAAAAACATCACTTTTCCGAAAAAGGTTATTTATCCGAAAAAGGTTGTTTATCCGAAAACCCAACCATTTTCCGAAAAAGGTTGTTTATTCCGAAAAACTCAACTTTATCCGAAATAATCCTTTATTCCGAAATTCCCAATTATTCCAAAATCCTACATTTTCTATCCAGAAAAATTTCGAACAACACTTACAGTTTTGTGGATTCGTGAGTTTTTGAGTTTGCTTTGGAATTTTAGGTTTATCTGAAGATATCTTAGGGGATTTTAACATTGTTTCTCGACTTCAACACACGAAATCAAACACATTTACTTTCTCTCATTGTTCGATCTAAAGTTGTAAATGTTTTGCTATTAAAATGGAGTACACATCTCTCACGGATAAGTCCATCCTCTCGGGTACGGACAATCGTCCATCAATGTTGGAGAAAACTATGTACGAGGATTGGGCTTCCCGCATGGAACTTTATATGTTGAATAAAGAGAACGGACATCTCATTTGGGTATCGGTACTTAATGGACCATTGGTATATGGTACTGTGACGGAAGGAGCAGTTACTCGTCCTCGCACAACGGGTGAACTAACTGGAGATGATAAGATTCAAGACAAGTGTGATAAATACGCTACAAACATCATTCTTCAAGCCCTTCCTCCAGATGTCTACAAACTACAGTAAACATAAAGTTGCCAAAGAGTTATCGGATAGAATTCGTGTTCTAATGCAAGGCACCTCATTAACTAAACAAGAACGAGAGTGTAAGCTATATGATGCGTTTGATAAGTTTGCATATGTCCCAGGGGAGACTCTCAATGATTACTATTTGAGATTTACTCTATTGTTGAATGAGCTCAATATTTATGGCATGACAATTCCTACGTTTCAATTAAACACCAAGTATCTGAACACCCTTCCATCCGAATGGCGTAAGTACGTGACGGATGTTAAATTGGCTAAGGACTTGCATAACGCCAATGTGGATCAACTTCAAGCTTTTCTTCAACAACACGAATGCCATGTGATCGAGGCTCGGTTGTCAACACTACAAGTTCGTGATCCACTTGCCATGTATGCTTCTCAACAAATGACCCCCATCAAAACATGGCTTACACTTATCAACAACCATCATACTTGCAGCAACAACCATAACACACCTATCAACAACCACAACAACCATCTTATCAACCACTAATGATGCCACAACAAGCATTTCAACAAAGTGTTCTTCCAAAGCCTTATCCACAGCAACCAACACATCAGGCATCACCATCACAAGCTATCACTCCTCCAATGGGTTATACTCCTCAACAAGGATATTTCCACTTGAAGCACCACAAGCACAAGCCTTCTACTCCAATGAACTTCCACCAATTGAAGCACCGGTCTTTACTCGAAATGATACGCCAACTGATGTTCTAAACCACCTCACTGCCTACTTGTCAAAACTTGTTGCAACTAGAGGATTTCCACCAACAAACAATCAGCTTCGTACTTCTTCAAATCCTCACCAACAAGCCACTATTCAAGATGGTCAAGTGACTGTCCAATCCATTCAGGGAAGGCAAAATTCATATGGGCCCTCTACAAGGACCGTGAACGCCCAAGCTGTGAATTCTCAAGCAAGTGGAAATGGAAGCACTGTTGGTCCTCAAAAGGTTGTGACTTGCTACAATTGTTGAGGACAAGGTCATATGGCTAGGCAATGCACTCAGCCGAAAAGGAGAAGGGATGCAACGTGGTTACGTGATAAGATGTATTTGGTCGATGCTCAGTCTAAGGGAAAGATCTTGGATTCAAAGGAGTTAACATTTCTTGCAGACCCAGGGGCAGCAGATAATGAAGGCATTGCAGTCGTTTCTACTTCTAATGCAGCATATCAAGCAGATGATCTTGATGCATATGATTCGGATTGTGATGACTAATACAAGGTTTTTGCCAAGTATGAAAATTTGTTCGTCTCGATTCAATTCGAATTGATCTCCGGTTAAAAGTGTGACTCAGTCGTTCTTGGTGGATAAAAGAAAATGTCGTTGATTATCTATAGCTATATAAAAAGTAAATGCAGAAAGTAATAAAAATAAGTTAAAAGTAAATAACTAATAAAAAGAGCAAAACAAATAATAAAACGTAAATTAAAACAAAACAATTAATAAAAATAAAACTAAACGAAGAAATTAACTTTCGACTGAAAAATAAATTTACTTAATGAAAAATGAGAAAATAAAACTAAGATGGTACTTTAAAGCTAAACGAGGCAAAACCTAAAGCGGGTACTAAATAAAAGATAAAACTTGAACTTTACGAAAAAATATTAATTTTAAAATTGGACGAAAAATTCAACTAAAAATATGTAACTTTCAAAATAAAATCGGAACAACTTTCAGGTTAAACTAAACAATTACGAACAAAATAAATAAATACAGAAGCTAGCCGGCAGCTAGCTCAAGCTAGCAACCTAGCACCTGAATTTGGCGGGAAAGGAATGGAAGCATGCAGGCATGTAGGTTATTTCCATCGTAATGTTTAATTCTATCGGAATATTAGTTTTAAACTGTCGGAATGTTTATATAAAAACAAGAACCATCGGAATGTTGTAACAAATGATCGGAATGTTTAAATAATGAAACCATCGGAATATAAAATCAAAAACATCAGAATATAAGAAAAATAAAAACTGTCGGAATGTTAACTAAAACAAAACTATCGGAATACTAATTATAAGAAAAGTATCGGAATGTGTTTATAAAGAAAAGTATCGGAATATCTACCACAATATGAAAAACCTATCACAATATGACTATCAAATTTTGGGCAGCATTCCGTCGCAATATACCTTAAATCCCGATCGCAATCCACGATGCCAGGGGCTATCGCAATCCTCGATCGGAATAAGGGGATATTACACTTCGATCGCAAAGTAGAACCCCCCTAGGGTTATTGCGATCACAATAAAGCTATCGGAAAGAGCTGTCACAATAAGCTGTCACAATGTCAAAACCCTATTGTGATGGAAAAATCACAATATTCGGATGGATGAGCATAAGCTAGTAAACCAATAAGCACTTCTAAAAAGAAAAATTAACAAAAACTTAACCAACTCAATAAGCACAAATTTGAAAACTTTTAAAATACGAAATAAGCAAACTTTATGAATCAAACTTTAAAAAGACTAAACTTTTTAAAAAAACTAAAAAGTAAATAAGCTAAACACAAAATAAGTCAATAAGCATGATAAGCTCAAAGCTTAAGTTGTATAAAAACTTAAAGATTGATAAAAAGATAAACTTTTTAATCAATCAAACATCAAGATTAAACAAAATCAAAGATTATTTCGAATCAAACATAATTAAAAAGATCAAGAAATGTAGAATGAGAATGATTATGAAAAACTTGAAATTAAAGATGAAGATTAAAGATTCAAAAGTACGAGATTAATGAAAAAGCTTGAAAAACATTAAGAATAACTAGAGAGAGAAAGTGAAAACTAGAGAGAGAAAGTAATCTACTCCTACTCCTAAACTAATCTAACTAACCACCTCCTAATGACACATTAGGAGGGTATTTATAAGAGGAGTAAAATGTTGGTGCTTTCTTCCTTCTTTCTTCTTGTCTCGACTCGATTTAAATTCTTTGTCTTTCTCGACGTCGTCTCAGGATTTGTCGATATAATTTGAACTCGTCTTATAATTTTATTCTTTAATTAGACTTGATTCTTCGACTTCAATAAACTTCCGTCTTTAGACTTTTTCTTCGATAAATCTTCAGAATAGGCCTTGGACTTCCATTCTTTTTGCACTCTTGATCTTTTGACTTCGTCTTTTCTCGTTTTCTTCGATAAAAGCCCGTGAAAGCCCGTGTTTTCTCCCTTTTTCATCTTTTGGTCCTAAAACACAATAAAAACACAAACCACGCATAATTTCGACATTTACGACATAAAATACACGTTTTGGCTTGGTTATTATTATAATTAAGTGGTAAAAGGATGGGTGTTTTCACACCTATCAAATCCCCTACACTTGACCATTGCAATGCCCTCATGAAATGCATTAATTACAAAGCACGTTTTACATTTTCTATCATAATCAATCCACATTGGCCTTTATTAAAAAGACAGATAATTACAAATTATTTAAAGGAAGAAAACAAGTAACAAGATCAAAAACTTACCTTAGGGTTTTGGAATGTCATGAATGATTATCACCCTCAAGTTTCACGTTCCCCAAACCAAGCTTAAAAAAGAGATCATTGTTATTATAAGTTAGCAAACTAACACAAACTCATGTGGCCCAATTATTCACTTAGACTCTCTTATTCCTACGTGTATCTCTTATATTTTATTGTTGTCTTAAATGATCACGAGGATGCATTGTTGACTTATTACGATAGTTATTAGGCTGAAAATAAAGTAGGACGATTTAATCAATAGTTAGCTAAAGGACAAAATCTTTTAAAACTGCTTCTCGGGACCTCATAAAGTTCATATCTTGGCATAACTCGCTTCACGATTTGAGACCTTTCTCGGACCGATATTTGGCAGCGACTTCATACTTCGAATCTTGAGAGACGTTCTTGAAATTATGGTCTTCTCTTCATATTAGGAATTTCTTTACTTGAACTTTTTGAGAGATTCTTCATATATGGACCACGACTTCTTCATTTTCTCAAATCTTTATTTTGGACTTTGATATACAACGATCCGCCTCCTTTAGGACTTGGATCTATTTATCCTCATTCCTTGTTAGGGCCTTTTTGGATAGACTTCTCCATGATCTTTACGGGAGTATTTTCTTTTTTTCGTGTGTCTCGATCCTTCATATTGATTTTTGATAAATGATTCTTCACATCACTTGGGATCTTTAGCAACAAAATGTAGCCCTCATGCCTTGTTAGGGCCTTTTCGGACTCGCCAATCTTCCATCCCGCTTCAATAAGTTATGCCTTGGCTATGAACTCTAATTAATACCGAGTAACTTTTAAACGATCTTGGGCTAGAAGCTAAGTAACTTTTCAAATCGTACAACCTTACTTATTGCAATTAAATTTATTAACAAGCGATGGGAGAAAAAGCTCATAATTAACTCACATAAATTCATGAAAGAATACCAAACTTATAATTAACTCTATCATCTCTCGTACTCCACAATTTAAAATCTCAAGGAATGAGACTCGTGGACGCTTAGCTAATTAAATCAAAGTTTTGGGTTTTCAAGTCATCTATAGGATCTTGCAACTTCTTAGACTCTTTCAAGTTTAGAATTCGCATTTTAAAGTTCCCTTGATAAACGACTTTCTAGGATCAATTATAGGAACTTGCGAAAAGTTCTTGTTCTTAACCGGTGAGAGTTAAGACTTTCGCGTTTTAAAGTTCCCTATATAAAAGTCTAGCAAAACTTGACTTAAACACGTTAAGGATACTAGCTAGAGTAAACTTAGATAAGTAAACTCAGGTTGAGTCAAAAGATTCACAACGTTTGAAAATTAAAACCACTTTATTAAAAATTTATTCTAGCAAAGAAAGTAAATACCGATAACAAAGGAAGATACTACTATACTACTAGGCCAAAATAGATTAAAAATTTTGAAAAATGTCGAAAAATCAATTTTCCGGTTAAAATGAGGACAAATTCATGGAAAAGACCACTTAAATTCGATAGAAGTCCCCCTACATTTAATATAAACATTATCCTCAATGTTTAAGCATGTGGAAGTAAACTCCCCTACACTTAGGACATTGTGCACTTTGTTTAAATCTTGCTAAGGAAGAGACAACTAAATAGATTCTTGTTTTAATATTGAAGAATATAAAATAGAGAATCAAAAGAGTTTAGGATAGAACCGGGAAGACGGGTACACGGAATCACGATTTGTCAAAAGTCATCAAGAATGGATCTTTGAAAGCTCGAATCCCTGCACATGATAAGAAAGAAAGCAACAAACACATACTAGGGTCTCCCCCTACACTTATTAGAAAAACAGAATAAAAGGATAGATAATTGGGTTGCCTCCCAAAAGCGCTTGTTTTTGTTAACCTAGTCACGAGCCTGACTCGTCCCCGAATTAAATGATCCATGGGGAAGCCTCAAATGTAATACCGGGACCAAAGACCTTGTCCTCGTTCCCAGAGGACATTAATGAAGGAGAGGCCAGAGGATAAGTCTTAAAGGGTAGAAAATTTCTCTCAACATACGAAAAGTATGTGAGGTCGTGATCCACAGGAGGTGGGGTAGGTAAAGGAATCAAAATGTCATCCCCAAAAGACATAATTATCACTGAGTGGCAAAGCCGTAAAGGTGTCAATCATGGAATAGTCAATGTCACCCCCGGGTCAAAGCACTCATCCTCTGTAATGGTGTCTAAAGGAGTGGATGAAAGGTGCTCGGGAGGGGGACTTGGGACAATATCGTCATGCAGCAAATTAACAAAATAATATCCCCCTCTGTGTCATCATCATCAATACCCGGAGGTATTGAGAGAATGTCGATTTCCTCCATAGCTGTATCTAGGGGTGGGAATCGGGTCGGGTTGGTCGGGTTCGGGTTATTCGGGTCGGGTCAAAGTCGGGTCGAGGCTAAAAATAGTTTACCCGAACCCGACCCGATTTGAGCTCGGGTTAGTCGGGTTCGGGTCTATTCGGGTCGGGTCTAGTCGGGTTCGGGTCAACCCGAATTCGAGTAAATTATAAAAAAAACATTTTTTTACTTTTTTTAATACAATTTATATTAAATTTAAATTTTAAAAATAAAAAAAAATTAAAAAAGTTCGAATTTGGGTTAGTCGGGTTGACCCGAACCCGAGTTAGACATAAATATTATACCTGATACCTGACCCGATTTCGAATTCGGGTTAGTCGGGTTGACCCGACTAACCCGAACTGAAATTTCAACCCGACTAACCCGACCCGAATAGGCTCGGGTCGGGTTCGGTTCGGGTCGGGTTGGGTCGGAAAAATGACACCCCTAGCTGTATCATTATTCTCAACTGAAGTAATAGACGAAGGTAAAGACTCAGAATTAGGAGCAGAATTCAACGCTTCAATTTTAGCAATAAGAAGATGAACTTTCAGTAATTTTTCGCGAAGAATTACGTCTTCCACCTCATCTACAAGACCAAGTTCAGTGGTGAACTTCTCGTATGTCGGAGAGAATAAATCAACATCGCCGTCATCGCCCGGAGGAGAAGGAGAAATTTCAAAAGTGAAATTCTCATAGCATGGAGAAAAATCATCATCATTAAGAGCGACCTCGTCCGTAAGCTCAGCAAAAGTAGGGACATCACAAACCTCATCAAAGAATTTATCAAGACCAAAATCACTAATCTCACTCGATGTATCACTATCCTTAGACACATTAGGGATATCAAGAGCAGGAGTAGTAATCTCAGAAGATGGGTTGAGATCATAGATATCATCCTCGTCATCATCATAATAGTAGTATGGACGCACAAGAGGAGGAGTATAAGCACTAAGATTAGATACTTGCTCTTGTCGGCTTTCATCATGCAAGCTAGCTTGGAATCGATTTAATCTCTCTATAATTTCATCCATACTAATGAGTTGTTGCTCAAGACTAATTTTCTGAGAGGGATGATGATCGAGGGTAGGTTGTGGGGGCTCAAAATTTTGAAAACCGGAATTATAGCACGGATGTGGCTCATAGTAATTCATCGGTTGAGAATTATTAGAACACGGATTTGGTTCATAATAATCCATCGGTGAAGAAAAATGAGGACACGGATTTGGCTCATAATAATTCATTGGCTGACAATAAGAAGTATCGTGAGGGCCCCCACAATTATTGCAACACGGGTATTGAGAAAAACCCGATGCATTTGGCAGATAGCTATGACCATTGTCATATTTGGAACCCGGTTCTTGCTCGTCAAGAGACGGTTATCGAATAAGGCACAAAATATGCATATGAGAATCGCTTCCACAATATATGCAAGGTGGAGAGTAGGTGGATTAGAAGAAACAGATGAATTAGTCGAATTGCACGATGGACAAAATCCAAATTGTGAATCGGTTGAAATGGGAGGAAGATCTTTTCCGCATTGCTCGCATGAACACCATTGACATGATTCACTCCCATATAATCGTCTCCCACACCCTACGCAATGGACATAAGAATCCATGAAGAATTAAAAAAATAGAGGGGTTGAGAAAAAGAATTAAACATAATAGAGGGTGAAGAGGAATGTTTTTGGTACAAAACTCTTGGAAAAAAGAAATGCTTTTTATGATTATTTTTTTAATGTTTTACGAGTTTTTGAAATTTTTTTATTTTTTTGGATTTATGAAAATTTTTGGCAAGAAAATAACGTTCAAAAGTGAACGGATCTCAAAATCCAACGCATCTCTCACAAAAAACCGTTAATCTTCACGAAAAGAGCCGGCAGCGGCGCCATTTAATAACTAGGTTTTACTTAGTTATAAAAGAGTTATCGTCCGATCTTTTCGAATTGATTACTAGTTAAAAGTGTGACTCAGTCATTCTTGGTGGATAAAAGAAAATGTAGTTGATTATCTATAGCTAATTAAAAAGTAAATGCAGAAAGTAATAAAAATAAGTTAAAAGCAAATAACTAATAAAAAAGAGCAAAACAAATAATAAAACGTAAATTAAAAGAAAAGAATTAATAAAAATAAAACTAAACGAAGAAATTAACTTTCGACTGAAAAATAAAATTTACTTAATGACAAATGAGAAAATAAAACTAAGATGGTACTTTAAAGCTAAACGAGGCAAAACCTAAAGCGGGTACTAAATAAAAGATAAAACTTGAACTTTACGAAAAAATATTATTTTTAAAATTAGACGAAAAATTCAAATATAAATAAGTAACTTTCAAAATAAAAATCGGAACAACTTTCAGGTTAAACTAAACAATTACGGAACAAAATAAATAAATACAGAAGCTAGCAGGCAGCTAGCTCAAGCTAGCAACCTAGCACCTGAATTTGTCGGGAAAGGAATGGAAGCATACATGCATGTAGGTTATTTCCATCGTAATGTTTAATTCTATCGGAATGTTAGTTTTAAACTGTCGGAATGTTTATATAAAAACAAGAACCACCGGAATGTTGTAAACAAATGATCGGAATGTTTAAATAATGAAACTATCGGAATATAAAATCAAAAACATCGGAATATAAGAAAAATAAAAATTGTCGGATGTTAACTAAAACAAAACTATCGGTATACTAATTATAAGAAAAGTATCGGAATGTGTTTATAAAGAAAAGTATCGGAATATCTATCACAATATGAAAAACCTATCACAATATGACTATCAAAATTTGGGCAGCATTTCGTCGCAATATACCTTAAATCCTGATCGCAATCCACGATGCCAGGGGCTATCGCAATCCTTGATCGGAATAAGGGGATATTACACTTCGATCGCAAAGTAGAACCCCTAGGGTTATTGCGATCACAATAAAGCTATCGGAAAGAGCTGTCACAATAAGCTGTCACAATGTCAAAACCCTATTGTGATGGAAAAATCACAATATTCGGATGGATGAGCATAAGCTAGTAAACCAATAAGCACTTCTAAAAAGAACAATTAACAAAAACTTAACCAACTCAATAAGCACAAATTTGAAAACTTTTAAAATACGAAATAAGCAAACTTTATGAATCAAACTTTAAAAAGACTAAACTTTTTAAAAAAACTAAAAAGTAAATAAGCTAAACACAAAATAAGTCAATAAGCATGATAAGCTCAAAGCTTAAGTTGTATAAAAACTTAAAGATTGATAAAAAGATAAACTTTTTAATCAATCAAACATCAAGATTAAACAAAATCAAAGATTATTTCGAATCAAACATAATAAAAAAGATCAAGAAATGTAGAATGAGAATGATTATGAAAAACTTGAAATTAAAGATGAAGATTAAAGATTCAAAAGTACAAGATTAATGAAAAAGCTTGAAAAACATTAAGAAAAACTAGAGAGAGAAAGTGAAAACTAGAGAGAGAAAGTAATCTACTCCTACTCCTAAACTAATCTAACTAACAACCTCCTAATGACACATTAGGAGGGTATTTATAGGAGGAGTAAAATGTTGGTGCTTTCTTCCTTCTTTCTTCTTGTCTCGACTCGATGTAAATTCTTTGTCTTTCTCGACGTCGTCTCGGGATTTGTCGATATAATTTGAACTCGTCTTATAATTTTTTTATTAATTAGACTTGGTTCTTCGACTTCATTAAACTTCCGTCTTTAGACTTTTTCTTCGATAAATCTTCAAAATAGGCCTTGGACTTCCGTTCTTTTTGCACTCTTGATCTTTTGACTTCGTCTTTTCTCGTTTTCTTCGATAAAAGCCCGTGAAAGCCCGTGTTTTCTCCCTTTTTCATCTTTTGGTCCTAAAACACAATAAAAACACAAACCACGCATAATTCCGACTTTTACGACATAAAATACACGTTTTGGCTTGGTTATTATTATAATTAAGTGGTAAAAGGATGGGTGTTTTCACACCTATCAATGACATTCACACAGCCCAAGTTGCTCTCGTTGCTAATCTCTCTCACTAAGGTTCTGATGTCGTCAGTGAGGTACCAACTACAACCAATCTTGGTAATAATGATAACCCACATCAAGTTGAGCATGAAAATGACAACCTTGAACAACATTCGGGAACTAGTAACTCAACTGATGTGGTAACAAATCCTACACATTTGAGTGAACCTCAACCAAATGCTACGACGGGTATGGCGTCTTATGCTCAACATGATTTGGTCATGGTGCCTAAACATATTATTGATCAAATGCATATGGCTCTCAGACAATCCTTAGATACGAATACCACCCTAACAGCTGAGCTTGCATTGCATAAAGAAAAGGTCAAAACTTTTGAAATGGTCCCTCAAGCAGAGAAAATAACTTATTCTGAATTTGACCAATTTCGTTTTGAGAAGATTGAACACTTTAAAGAAATAGAATCATTAAAAGCTAATCTTTCCAATGAATTAAAAGAAAAAGAGTCGGTTGTCAATGATTTTCAGAAACTTAAAATGGATTTCGAAACTCTCAGTGTCTAAAAAGTCTGAATCGGAAATTAATGCAACCAAGCTTCTTAAATTCAAAGAACAACAGCTTTTAAAACAATATGCTTCCACAAAAAAGGTTCATCTTTTAACTAAATCGTTTAAAGAACTCGAACTTAAGCGTCTTCAAGATTTACCACCTAATCCCGGTTATGCAAAACAAGCTCAGGAATATATTCCTTGTCTTTATGATATGACCCTAATTGGCAAATCGAAAGAAGCACCTTATGT
This sequence comes from Glebionis coronaria, assembly GCA_025667525.1. NCBI lineage: Eukaryota > Viridiplantae > Streptophyta > Magnoliopsida > Asterales > Asteraceae > Glebionis > Glebionis coronaria. Next base: position 506,091,837 of record CM046881.1, on the reverse strand, counting down.
TCGTAGTACTGAGGAGACACAATCACTTGCGGAAGAAACTCAATCTAAAATGCTTTCAAAGTTACATAAGATTGATTATGATAAGCATAATAAAGATCAATTTTCTAAAAACACCCGCATTCGCTTACCAAAGGAATTAGCTCAATTATCAGTTTTTGTGCCCCAAAGTTTTTCAACGGAAAACCTTCCTAGTACGTCTCCTACACTTGTAAAAACGGATTTAACTAAGTTAATTCCACCGGTAAGTAAGGTGTCCGTTAACTTAAATGCGGTGCACCAATACTTTGCCGATTTTGACAAGGTCATTTTGGAACGTACGACGGCTTCGGCCATAACGGAAGGTGAATGGAATTTTGAGCACACTAGAACTGCGTTTCGAAACGAAATTGTTCCGTTTGTAAAGAATGTTAAAGCTTGTCTTAGTAATATTGATCAAGATTTGCTTTTGGAAATAGAAGAAGTTAGACGTGTTTTCAATGAAATGGATGATGCTTATGAAAACAGTTTACTTGAAATAGAACGTGTTTCACGCCAAAATGATCAGCTTCTGAAGCAAGTGATGTCGTTTGATATTGTTTCCGTCTGTGTGAATAATAGTGTTTATAATGAGTCTATTGTGCATAATGTTGAATCTGTGGATAATGTGGTAGATAGTACTTGTCACAAATCTGACGCTGAATTTTTAAAGCTTCAAGATTCTTATACTTCGCTTTCAAAACGTTTTGATGAGATTCAACAACACTGTATTTCGCTTGAATGTGAAAATCAATCTATTAAAACACCACAGTGTCAGCCAGGTGACAAGGTTGCTAAATTATTGCCTATAGACATAGAGAAATATAAGGAGCTTAACTGTGTGCAAGTACTTGAGGCCGCTGAGACTTTTAAACTTGATCTAGATAATCGAGTTTCTAAGATTTTGTAAAACCTCTGATTTTACCTTATTGAATTTGTCAACTGTTGTACTATTTATTTTTAGAATTTATGTAATTTCACTTTTATATAACATATTATTTATCATATACCTTTTGTCATACTACCTTTCATATTTATTTTACATTTATATGAACTCTTAGTCATTTATTGACTACTCTGGCAACTGACTGACCACTTGATTGAATAATAAACTCATCACCTCAGTACATATTTTGAGATAAACTGTAACTTTACTTAATTTATTTATTAAGTACTTGGATTTATTTTTATATGTACATATTTACATATATTACCTAAAAGGAATAAACACCTAACACTTTAAAACAATGTACATTATTTTACATTGTCATTTATTTACTTTATTTAAGTAAAATAATTATAGTGGTGTATTTAATATACACTTTCACTAAATTACCTAAAGCTTCAAAAAAAATACCTACAACTCAACAAATACATACAATAATATACAAAGGCTATTATTCTCATACAACACTTGGCAAAATTTACCAAAAATCTTCCCACATGCATATATAGACGTGTATATGTATGCATGTCTACCCTATCATCATTGTTAGCTAACCTACTAGTAATCATACTACTCCACTAATACCCTATGCATAACCATGCTTTTCTATACTAACCTTACCTTTTCTTACACAATTACTTACACACACCATACACATTACTATACATGGTCATGTTTTGCCCCCCTTTGACCCAAAACACACGGCAACCTTTGCCAAAATGGAAGGAAAGTCAATTTACCAATTTGAGCATGTGGGGAATAAACTAGCTTGTATCTCCAACCAAATCCCAAGTGAATCACATCAAGATACATTTTAGATACTTAGTACAAGCAAAGATCACATTTTGATTCACTCTCTTTCCTCCATTTAGCCGAAACACACACTACACACATAACACAATTCACTTGCAAATCTCACCTTCACTCTCTCTTACAACCTACTGCTCAAACACCCCTTTCCATCATTTTTGAACCTTCAAACTTATTTCCTACTCTTAGATCATGTCTCATACCATATAAAGGTTAACCATTAGCTCATCTTACAAGAACCTTGATCATTGAAGCAACAAAGAAGCCCTAGAAGCCCTATTTGAAGCCACGGCTTGTATAAGGTCACCAAGACCTTCATTGTTGAAAGCTTGTCACTTGTTCTTACTCATTATCCTATCACTCCTAAACCTATCTAAACAAGTAAGTCCAATCTAAAACCTATCTTTCTAATACATTTACTTTCATACATATAAACATACACATGGTTATTCTTAGTAAAAGTAATGTTCAAACAAGTATATGAAACCCTAAATCTATAATAACCCACGGCATGATTTTTACTATGGCATAAAATGATGTAAAAACTTATCAACCATGAAGAACATGTCACCATGATCTTGTTAAACTTGAAAAACCATGAAAACCTAAGAATGCATGATTTTTGGATGTGGGGTTTAAGCCCATGTTCCTATTTTGGGTAATCTTGTAATGTTTAGATATAACTAGAAACACTAGATCTATGTTTTTAGGTGCCTTAAAATGATAAGTTCACTATTATGCTTTATAAGGTTTAGTTTTAAGCTCACTATTATAAGTTGCCTAAATAAATATTCATTATCACTAAATAAAATGTTTATATAAAACTTTTAGTGTCAAAAATATAACTTTATAAAGTTTTATGTTGAAAGTGTAGATCTATAAGTGTTTAGAACTAAAATAATAAATCTAAGAAGTTTTGGATTAAAATAATAGATCTACTAAATTTTGGATTAAAAATAGCAAATAAAATACTTTCGGGTCGGATTTTTAATTTTACAAAGTATAGGGATCTAAATAAACAAGTGTAGAAACTTATTTGCCAAAAATATAAACATTTGGACCACTTTTGTAAAATGCCGTGAGTGGAGGGTGTTGTTTTGACATCATCCGAAACTTCAAGGTATTGAAAAGGACTTAAATAGATTTAATAAGGTGTTAGGGTAATTTGTGTAAACTTAAGAAAACCTAGGGATCACTTTTGTCATTTGCCGAAACATAGTGTAAGCCCTAGGGACCATTTATGCCACGTTAACAAACTTATTCAAGCCCTAAGTAACCCTAGGGAGTATTTCTGCCATTTGCCGAAAGATATACAAGCCCTAGGGGGCATTTGTGTAACTAAATATTAAACCTAATTATTAGCCGATTGTTGGAGGACCAAAAATGCCAACTTGTGAAACTTTAATAAGCCCTAATTTAATCCGAATACTTTAGGGACCATTTTTTCCATTTAATGAAACTTAAACAAGCCCTAGTTACACGTGTAACTAGGGAGGGACCAAAATTGTAATTACTTGAAAGATTTAGAAACCCTAGGGGTATAAAAGTAATTTAACCGCGAGTAATTATTTAAATAAAAGGATTAAAACGTAATTTATACAAAGTATAACGAACCCTAAAATTCTATATATTTATACCCGTTATTTAAAACGTAAAACTTAAATAAACGTAACAATTGTTATTTTTCCAAACTTATAATTTAATAATTATAAACACTACGTAAACGTGGAATTTAATTAAAATGTTATACGTTGTATAAACCTCATTTATATATTAAATATAAATTAAAAATGATTAACTTATAAAATAAATATATTAATTATATTTATTTTCTATTACTTTACATATATATATAAAATTACCTTTTAAAATTATTTAAAGTGTTTTATAAACAACATAAGTACAAAATATTAATTAAATGGATTAATTAATTTAACATTATTATTTATTTTATACTTAAAATAAATACTATTAGAACTTGTACAACGATACAAGTATCGTAATAAAATGCTTAAAACCAGTATAAGCATGCATAGATTTATTCTAAAACTTTTATGCATTATGTTATGCATTTACTGAGACCTTATAATTATTTAGGTCGTTGATTTTATCGTGAGCATCCTTATCAGATTTATCCACTGACTTATTGCTGTACTACTGAGGTGAGTTCATGGCCCCACTTTATATATTGACAAACTTTTAAACCTTTTAATGGGGAAGAAAACATGCAACATATTTTATTTTATGGACATGGATTGAACTGCGAAACCTTTGATTACATTGCCTATTGTAGATGAACCCGCATGACCCGTGCATCTGAAACTGTTAGAATTATTGAATTACCTGAATGTTATAAATAGATCTATTTGGGATTGACCGTCCCTATCTGGGTGAGTCATGCTCACTGTGCCTAGGCCAGGACAACAGATGTTTCACATGTCAGCACTTATTATTTTTATGGGTGCCTTTTTATAAGGCAAAGGGTCCTTATTTGTTAAGGACTTAACTGTCAAGTCTCAGTTTCAGGCAATATGAGAATTTAATTACTTTTAAGTATTGATGCTTTGTGCATTACTACTTCAGTGAATATTTATTGTCCAAACTTATTTTATTAAACTTGTGAATTCACCAACTTTTTGTTGACTCTCTAAGCATGTTTTCTCAGGAAACTGAAGCAGGTATTGGTGTGCATGGAGTCAAGCATCATGATAGGCTGCATTTATAGAGCTCATCTAGGGTTTTATAAACTGGGAAATAATTGAAATCACTAAACAATGTTAAAGACTATTTTAATACTATTGCACTTTCAATCATGTAATAAATGTAAGGATAATCTTTTATCTGTTGCTCTATATTATGTCTGCTGTTGATCCACCTACGTGACATCCAAATATTATTTCCGCTGCATTTGACTCAATTTGGGGGTGTCATAGAATGGTATCAGAGAGATAGTTATAGAGAATCAGAACAAAACTAAAATAAATATAAAAATAAATTTTTTATATAATCTGGACTATAACTGCTTTAAAAATCTTTTGGGATTTTCGGGACTAGAATATTTAAGCATATAGACTGTAGAGCATACATCGATTGTGTGATTGCCTGTGCATTGATTATTAACATCCGGTTGATTAATCTTATAAGTATTAACGTAACCTTTAGCATGGCGAGTGTTAAACGGCACTATTATATAATTTTAAATTATATTTCCTAAAACTTTTAACTTGAGTAAGTTTATACTTATATCAATTAAAACTATATTAATTTCAGATTTACCATGACATCACCTACCGATACACCTGCTGCCGTATCCACGACGACCGTCTTATGTGGATGGTTATCTGCCAGTGACTCCGGCGATAGTCACGCTTCTGTCGACGCCGCATCTATTGAGGCACTTATCTCTACTCCGCCTATTTCCCCCGTTGGAAAAGAGGTCCAGCCTCCTGCTGACATGCCACCTGTACCACTTGTGACTTCTCTACGGGAGCATGCACCCGAGTCTCTGCCACCTCGTAAGAGGAGGTACGAGGCACCTCTAGATTCCACTTTTGAGATCGGTGAGGGTTCCCGGGCCAGACATGCTGACCCCGTTCAGGCCGAGATCACGGCACTGGCCGCACGCCAGGCCCAGGATGTAGCAGATATTCTTGCTCTGCTATCGGTCGGACAGACCGAGCGCGCTGTTCTACAGCAGCGTCAGGACCTTCTATCTTGGACTGTGAGTGCGGAGGCGCAAGCTGCACGAGGGGCATGGTCGACTACTTATCATTCTCTCCAGTGGTTGCTGGATGAGAATGAGTTCCTCCGTGAGCAGATCTACTTGATCCAGAGCCAGCAGACGGACACTCATACTACCCTCTTGACCATGGAGGAGACTCTTGCGATTTTCTTCGACCTCCAGGAGGTCCGTCATCAGGGGTTGACGTCAGAGACCGCTCATCTCCGGGGAGTTCAGCAGACTCTCAGAGACCAGTTCCTCGAGGCACTCCGACTGCTCAAGGAGATCAGGACTGCCATGACCGCGATGCAGGTTGCCATGCAGGCACCAGCTGTCTCATCACCGCCCGTGGCACCAGCCGTATCTGAGGAGTCCGTTAGGCACCAGCAGATTAGATGTTCTAGATCTTTGTACATCATGATAAGCTATTAGGGTTGCATCCCGGCTATCATGATATAGGATCTCATGTATTTGTACTTTTCTTTAGTCAGTTGTATCTTTGTATTGTACTATTTAAATTAGGAATTCATAGATGATGTACTTTAGATTTCATGTACCACCATCCCAGACAGGCGGGCTGTGCTCTGTCTTGGATCAGGTTGTGCATTTTGTACTCTATTCCTATTCTAGACTTATGACATGTACTCATTAGCTTTTGTTATATCATGTATTGTATTATATTATGAACTCTAAGCAGGTTATCCAATTTGTTGCAAAGTCTATGCATTAATTTCTTTTCGTGCAATTATATAAACTGTGCTAACACCTTGAACTAATGATTTCATTTTTGCGTATAATTATAGAAAAATGGTAATCACTAGGACGAACCCCAACAATGCCGACACTACCCAAAACGTCACTGCTGCCCAACTAAGGGAAATGATTGATCAAGGCATCGCATCTGCGATGGCTGTCAGCAGAAACATAGACGATAGTCAAAACTCCAACAACCGCCGGAATAATCAGACCACCAGGGGTTGCTCTTACCCCGACTTCTTGAAATGTAAGCCTTCTTACTATAAGGGCAAAGAAGGAGTGGTGGAACTGATGCAGTGGTTTGAGAGGTTAGAAACGGTATTTCGCATCAGCGACTGTGCAGAAGAGAACAAAGGTGAAGTTTTCCACCTGCACCCTACTTGAGAGTGCTCTTACTTGGTGGAACTCTGTAGTTGCTACTCTTGGACACGATGCTGCCTATGCTCTCAACTGGACTAAGCTGAAGGAGAGAATGACAGAGAAATACTGTCCAAGGGGAGAAATGAAGAAACTAGAGATCGAATTGTGGGATCTCAGATGCAGGAACAATGACATCACTATGTACAACCAAAGGTTCCAAGAGTTGACCCTAATGTGCACCAGAATGTTTGTAGAAGAGGAAGATAAGATTGAGAAGTATGTGGATGGACTCCCAGACGCCATTCACGACAGTGTGCTCGCATCTCGACCTACTACCATCGAGAATGCCATCGATTTTGCTACTGAGTTGATAAACAAAAGAGTCTGTACCATATCCGAGAGGCAGACTGACAACAAGCGAAAGGCAGAAGAGTATTTCCGCAGTCAGCACCAGCAGCATCCTAAGAAGCAGAATGCTGGGCAAGTTTACAGTGCTACCTCTGCAGGAGCTAACTCGTACGTGGGCGCCAAACCTTTGTGCTCAAAGTGCAACTATCATCATATTGTTGATCGCCCATGCCAAACCTGCTACAGATGTGGACAAGTGGTTCATTTTGCAAAAACCTGTCGAGTTAATGATGTCACTCAGGCCCGACCCACTCAAAACACTGGGAACTACAACAAAAGGGGTGGATACAATGCTCGTGGGAACGGGAATGGACAGCAGGGGAACCACAACGCTACTGGAGGAAACAACAATGGACCCAAGAAGGGAGTTGTGTGCTATGAGTGTGGAGCACCAGGACACGTGAGACCAAGTTGCCCTAAGCGGGCCAACCATAACAAGAACAGTGGAGGAGCTTCATCCAGAGTGTACGTGGTCGGCAATGCAAAAGCCAACCCCGATTCGAAGGTCGTTACTGGTACGTTTCTATTGAACAATCGTTATGCATCTATTTTGTTTAACACCAGAGCAGACCGAAGTTTTATATCCACTAAATTTAGCCAAGTACTAGAAGTAATTCCTACAAGCTTAGATCACCGTTACTCCGTAGAATTAGCTGACGGTAAAACTGTTGATGCTGACACTATCATTAGAGGTTGTACCTTAAATCTTTCCAAACAACCGTTCAACATTGACCTTATCCGCGTAAACCTTGGTAGTTTTGATGTTATTATTGTTATGGACTGATTAGCGAGATACCGCACAGTCATTGTTTGTGACGAAAAGCTAGTCCGTATTCCATGGGAAACGAAACTCAAATCGTTCGAGGCGACGGTAACACCGACCTCGTTGACACTAGACTTAGTGTTATCTCTTGTACAAAAGCTCAGAAATATTTGTTAAGAGGATATCCTATCTTCTTGGCCCATATTTCTCAAACAGATGAAGAAGACAAGCCCGAGAAGAAGCAAATCAAGGACGTACCCATCGTCCGAGATTTTCTAGAAGTCTTTCCTGATGAGTTGCCAGGCTTACCACCGACCCGACAAATGGAATTTCAAATTGATTTGGTTCCCGGAGCTGCACCTGTAGCTAAAGGTCCAAACCGGTTGGTACCATCAGAGATGAAAGAACTAGCTGAACAACTTCAAGAACTATCTGACAAAGGATTCATTCGACCCAGTTCCTCACCATGGGGAGCTCCTGTGTTATTTGTCAAAAAGAAAGATGGTTCTTTTCGAATGTGCATCGATTACAAAGAGCTGAATAAGTTAACTGTGAAGAATCGTTATCCACTTCCTAGCATTGACGACCTATTTGACCAACTGCAAGGTTCAAGTGTGTATTCCAAGATTGACTTGAGATCTGGATACCATCAGCTACGAGTCAGGGAGGAAGACATTCCAAAAATAGCTTTTAGAACCCGTTATGGTCATTACGAATTCCAGGTTATGCCATATGGGTTGACCAATGCACCAGCTATTTTCATGGACCTTATGAACCGTGTGTGCAGACCCTACCTGGATAAATTCATGATAGTCTTCATTGACGATATACTCATTTATTCCAAGAACGAACAAGAACACGGGGAACATCTTGTACAAGTACTAAAGGTACTCAAGGAGGAGCAACTCTATGTTAAGTTCTCAAAATGTGAATTCTGGATTCCTAGAGTGCAATTCCTTGGTCATGTCATCGATTGTAACGATATTCACGTGGATCCAGCAAAGGTCGAATCTGTCAAGGATTGGGTATCTCCTAAATCACCGACGGAGATCCACCAATTTCTAGGCCTTGTCGGGTACTACCGCAGATTCATTGAAGATTTTTCCAAAATAGCCAAACCGATAACCAAACTCACACAGAAGGGAATAAAGTTCGATTAGGGAGAGAAGGAAGAATCAACTTTCAACTGATCAAGCAGAAGTTATGCAGTATTGATGCAGAGGATGAAAGTGATTGCCTACGCTTCAAGGAAATTGAAGAAGCATGAGAAGAATTACACCACTCACGATCTAGAACTTGGATCCGTAGTTTTTGCTCTCAAAATCTGGAGACATTACCTATACAGAACAAAGTGCACAGTGCATACTGACCATAAAAGTTTACAAAACATATTGGATCAGAAGGAGTTGAACATGAGACAACGCCGTTGGATTGAGTTACTGAGTGACTACGACTGCGAGATCAAATACCACCCTGGTAAAGCAAACGTGGTTGCTGATGCTTTAAGTCGTAAGGAAACGGACCCTCCTATGAGAGTTCGGGCATTAGTTATGACAATCAGTTTGGATCTACCCAAACAGATTTTGGAAGCTCAGACTCAAGCCCAATTACCTGAAAACCTCGTGAAGGAAGATATCGGTGGAATGCTCAGAACCGATCTTAGCAAGGAGAAGCTAGAACGTAGAGTAGACGGAACCCTATGCCTTCACGGACGAAGTTGTTACCTTGCTATGGAGATTTGAGGAACGTGATCATGCACGAATCTCATAAGTCTAAATATTCTATACATCCCGGATCTGAAAAGATGTATCAGGATATGAAGAAGTTATATTGGTGGCCGAATATGAAAGCCAACATTGCCACCTACGTTCAGAAATGTTTGACCTGTGCTTGTGTCAAAACTGAACACCAGTGACCATCGGGTTTACTTGTACAACCCAAGATACCAAAATGGAAGTGGGACAACATCACCATGGACTTTGTCACCAAACTCCCAAAGTCATCTCACAGTTACGATACTATCTGGGTAATCATCGATCGACTCACCAAGTCCGCTCATTTCATGCCAATTAGGGAGAACGATTCCCTTGCAAAACTAGCAAAGACGTACCTGAAGGAGATTGTGACCAAACATGGAATACCAGTGTTGATAATCTGTGATCGAGATGGTAGGTTCACGTCAAACTTTTGGAAGGCTTTCCAACGAGCCTTAGGTACCAATTTGGATATAAGCACTGCTTATCATCCGCAGACTGATGGTCAAAGTGAACGAACCATCCAAGAATCTAGAGGACATGCTACGAGCATATGTGATTGATTTTGGAAATGGATGGGTTGACCATATTCCTTTAGTGGAATTCTCCTACAACAACAGTTATCATGCCAGTATTAAGGTTGCCCCTTTTGAAGCACTGTACGGTCGCAAATGCCGTTCGCCTGTGTGCTGGGCAGAAGTAGGTGAATTTCAGCTTTCTGGATCAGAATTAATCCAGGAGACTACAGATAAGATCGTCCTCATCAAGCATAGAATCCAAGCTGCTCGCGATCGACAAAAGAGCTACGCGGACCTGAAACACAAACCTATGCAATTTGAAGTAGGTGACCGTGTCATGCTCAAGGTATCACCTTGGAAGGGTATTGTACGCTTTGGCAAACGTGGAAAACTGAATCCGCGTTATGTTGGCCCTTTCAAAGTAATAGCCAGGATCGGGGAAGTAGCTTATCGTTTAGAGTTGCCCCAACAACTGAGTCGGGTTCACTCTACCTTTCATCTGTCTAACCTGAAGAAGTGATATGCTGAAGAACCACTGGCTATGCCATTGGAGGGAGTTCAATTTGACGACAAACTCCAGCTCATAGAAGAACCAGTGGAAATCATGGAGAGGACAATTAAGAAATTGAAACGCAGTCGCATCCCGTTGGTCAAAGTACGTTGGAACTCTAGGAGAGGCCCTGAGTTCACTTGGGAACGAGAAGACTCGTTCAAGACCAAGTACCCACACTTGTTCACCTGACCAATAGCTTCATCTTAATCTTTGAGGACAAAGCTAAAATAACGGGATGGTGCTGTAAAACCTCTGATTTTACCTTATTGACTTTGTCAACTGTTGTACTATTTATTTTTGGAATTTATGTGATTTCACTTTTATATGACTTATTATTTATCATATAACTTTTGTCATACTACCTTTCATATTTATTTTACATTTATATGAACTCTTAGTCATTTATTGACTACTCTGGCAACTGACTGGCCACTTGATTGAATAATAAACTCATCACCTTAGTACATATTTTTGAGATAAACTGTAACTTTACTTAATTTATTTATTAAGTACTTGGATTTATTTTTATATGTACATATTTACATATATTACCTAAAAGGAATAAACACCTAACACTTTAAAACAATGTACATTATTTTACATTGTCATTTATTTACTTTCTTTAAGTAAAATAATTATAGTGATGTATTTAATATACACTTCTACTAAATTACCTAAAGCTTCAACAAAAATACCTACAACTCAACAAATACATACAATAATATACAAAGGCTATTATTCTCATACAACACTTGGCAAAATTTACCAAAAATCTTCCCACATGCATATATAGACGTGTATATGTATGCATGTCTACCCTATCATCATTGTTAGCTAACCTACTAGTAATCATACTACTCCACTAATACCCTATGCATAACCATGCTTTTCTATACCAACCTTACCTTTTCTTACACAATTACTTACACACACCATACACATTACTATATTTGGTCATGTTTTGTCCCCCTTTGACCCAAAACACACGGCAACCTTTGCCAAAATGGAAGGAAAGTCAATTTACCAATTTGAGCATGTGGGGAATAAACTAGCTTGTATCTCCAACCAAATCCCAAGTGAATCACATCAAGATACATGTTAGATACTTAGTACAAGCAAAGATCACATTTTGATTCACTCTCTTTCCTCCATTTAGCCGAAACACACACTACACACACAACACAATTCACTTGCAAATCTCACCTTCACTCTCTCTCACAACCTACGGCTCAAACACCCCTTTCCACCATTTTTGAACCTTCAAACTTATTTCCTACTATTAGATCATGTCTCATACCATATAAAGGTTAACCATTAGCTCATCCTACAAGAACCTTGATCAGTGAAGCAACAAAGAAGCCCTAGAAGCCCTACTCGAAGCCACGGCTTGTTTAAGGTCACCAAGACCTCCATTGTTGAAAGCTTGTCACTTGTTCTTACTCATTCTCCTATCACTCCTAAACCTATCTAAACAAGTAAGTCCAAGCTAAAACCTATCTTTCTAATACATTTACTTTCATACATATAAACATACGCATGGTTATTCTTAGTAGAAGTAATGTTCAAACAAAACCCTAAATCTATAATAACTCACGGCATGATTTTTACTATGGCATAAAATGATGTAAAAACTTATCAACCATGAAGAACATGTCACCATGATCTTGTTAAACTTGAAAAACCATGAAAACCTAAGCATGCATGATTTTTGGACGTGGGGTTTAAGCCCATGTTCCTATTTTGGGTAATCTTGTAATGTTTAGATATAACTAGAAACACTAGATCTATGTTTTTAGGTGCCTTAAAATGATAAGTTCACTATTATGCTTTATAAGGTTTAGTTTTAAGCTCACTATAATAAGTTGCCTAAATAAATATTCATTATCACTAAATAAAATGTTTATATAAAACTTTTAGTGTCAAAAATATAACTTTATAAAGTTTCATGTTGAAAGTGTAGATCTATAAGTGTTTTGGACTAAAATAATAAATCTAAGAAGTTTTGGATTAAAATAATAGATCTACTAAATTTTGGATTAAAAATAGCAAATAAAATACTTTCGGGTTGGATTTGTAATTTTACAAAGTATAGGGATCTAAATAAACAAGTGTAGAAACTTATTTGCCAAAAATATAAACATTTGGACCACTTTTGTAAAATGTCGTGAGTGCATGGTGTTGTTTTGACATCATCCAAAACTTCAAGGTAGTGAAAAGGACTTAAATAGAATTAATAAGGTGTTAGGGTAATTTGTGTAAACTTAAGAAAACCTAGGGATCACTTTTGTCATTTGCCGAAACATAGTGTAAGCCCTAGGGACCATTTATGCCAAGTTAACAAACTTATTCAAGCCCTAAGTAACCCTAGGGACTATTTCTGCCATTTGCCGAAAGATATACAAGCCCTAGGGGGCATTTGTGTAACTAAATATTAAACCTAATTATTAGCCGATTGTTGGAGGACCAAAAATGCCAACTTGTGAAACTTTAATAAGCCCTAATTTAATTCGAATACTTTAGGGACCATTTTTGCCTTTTAATGAAACTTAAACAAGCCCTAGTTACACGTGTAACTAGGGAAGGACCAAAATTGTAATTACTTGAAAGATTTAGAAACCCTAGGGGTATAAAAGTAATTTAACCGTGAGTAATTATTTAAATAAAAGGATTAAAACATAAATTATACAAAGTATAACGAACCCTAAAATTCTATATATTTATACACGTTATTTAAAACGTAAAACTTAAATAAACGTAACAATTATTATTTTTCCAAACTTATAATTTAATAATTATAAACACTATGTAAACGTGGAATTTAATTAAAATGTTATACGTTGTATAAACCTCATTTATATATTAAATATAAATTAAAAATGATTAACTTATAAAATAAATATATTAATTATATTTATTTTCTATTACTTTAAATATATATATAAAACTACCTTTTATAAATATTTAAAGTGTTTTATAAACAACATAAGTACAAAATAATAATTAAATGGATTAATTAATTTAACATTATTATTTATTTTATACTTAAAATAAATACTATTAGAACTTGTACAACGATACAAGTATCGTAATAAAATGCTTAAAACCAGTATAAGAATGCACAGATTTATTCTGAAACTTTTATGCATTATGTTATGCATTTACTAAGACCTTATAATTATTTAGGTCGTTGATTTTATCGTGAGCATCCTTATCAGATTTATCCACTGACTTATTGTTGTACTACTGAGGTGAGTTCATGGCCCCACTTTATATATTGACAAACTTTTAAACCTTTTAATGGGGAAGAAAACATGCAGCATGTTTTATTTTATGGACATGGATTGAACTGCGAAACCTTTGATTACATTGCCTATTGTAGATGAACCCGCATGACCCGTGCATCTGAAACTGTTAGAATTATAATAGATCTATTTGGAATTGACCGTCCCCATCTGGGTGAGTCATGCTCACTGTGCCTAGGCCAGGACAACAGATGTTTCACATGTCAGCACTTATTATTTTTATGGGTGCCTTTTTATAAGGCGAAGGGTCCTTATTTGTTAAGGACTTAACTGTCAAGTCTCAGTTTCAGGCAATATGAGAATGTAATTACATTTAAGTATTGATGCTTTGTGCATTACTACTTTAGTGAATATTTATTGTCCAAACTTATTTTATTAAACCTGTGAATTCATCAACTTTATGTTGACTCTCTAAGCATGTTTTCTCAGGAAACTGAAGCAGGTATTGGTGTGCATGGAGTCAAGCATCATGATAGGCTGCATTTATAGAGCTCATCTGGGGTTTTATAAACTGGGAAATAATTAAAATCACTGAACAATGTTAAAGACTATTTTAATACTATTTGCACTTTCAATCATGTAATAAATGTAAGGATAATCTTTTATCTGTTGCTCTATATTTTGTCTGCTGTTGATCCCCCTACGTGACACCCAAATATTATTTCCGCTGCATTTGACTCAATTTGGGGATGTCACAGATTTTATCCAAAGTTGATAACTTAAAACAGAAACATACACGACTCTTCGATTCAGTAAAGCCCGCATGTGCTAATACCACTGCACAGAATCAATCTTTGATTGAACAATTGAATCGAAAGTCGGTGGAAATATCTGATTTGAGGGAACAAATTTGTGATAAAAATCTAGCTTTGGCTGAGTTAAAGGAAATACTTCGTACCCTCAAAGGTAAGAATGTTGTGGATAACGTGGCCACCGTCTCAGCATTGTCCTCTAGTGCGATCAAAAGGAACCTCATCGCCGTCACACCATTTAACAAGGGCCCTAGGACTAAACCATCTCAAACATTGGTCACTAAAGAAAAGGCAAAATCAAAATCAGCTTCTAGTATTCCCGTGTTGCCTTCTACAGGAGTAAACACCACTACTAAGGCTCAAAGATCTAAGCTTACAAGAAACATGAAGAATGATAGGATCTTTCCCTCATCTAGTAGTCAAGTGAAGAAGAAAGTAGAAACCCACCCTAGGATGTTATTTCTGTTTTGAATAAAAAGAATCATGTAGCTAAACCTAAAGGCTCTGCGGTTGTGCAGTGTTCTAAGCCTATTGTGAATTCTAATTTGAAATGTTGGAATTGTAATGAATGTATGTTTTCTAGTCGTCATGATTCTTGCCTTATTGACCATGTGAATGAGATGAATGCTCGTAAAAATGATTTAGAATGGAAACCGACTGGGAAAGTGTTAACCCAAGTTGGCTGGATGTGGCGTCCCACTGGTAGAACTTTCACTATAGTAGGAAATGCGTGCCCTTTAACTAGGATCACTCCTACTACAGCGAAGAAAGCGTGCCCTTTAAATAGGAGTACCAAGGCTATCAAAACACAAGCGTGTCCTTTAACTAGGAACACCGACACTACTGTAGGAACCAATTGTTCTTTAAATGGGTCTACTCCCACTGTAGTTCCCACTAATAATCCAAAACCTCAGAAAATTGGAACAATAAAACCTGTTATTGATAAGACTCACATTAGAAAATGTTGGAAACCAAAGGATAACTCAAATGTTAGCAATTCTGATAATATCGTATCTGTATCTGCTAACACTCCGGAACCAATAGTTTCCAATGCTTTGTCTACTGTTGTTGATGAAAACAGGTGGTTCAAATTGTTCTCTGGTATTTGGACTCTGGTTGCTCCAAGCATATGACCAGAGATCGCTCTCACCTCAGAAATTTCGTCAGCAAGTTTCTTGGTACGGTTCGATTAGGAAATGATCATATTGCAAAGATAATGGGTTACGGTGAATATCATATTGGGAATGTTATTATTTCAAGAGTGTATTATGTGGAAGGACTCGGTCACAACTTATTTTCTGTAGGACAATTTTGTGATTCAAATCTTGAAGTCGCTTTTCGTGAGCATACCTGCTTCATTCGTAATATAGAAGGGGTTGATTTATTGAAAGGTACTCGAGGGAATAATTTGTACACTTTGTCTCTACAAGATATGATGGCCGCTTCTCCCGTATGTCTTCTCTCCAAAGCATCAAAGACTAAGTCATGGTTATGGCATCGACGGTTATCTCATCTTAACTTTGACGCTATTAATCATTTGGCGAAAAACGAACTTGTTCGTGGTCTTCCTAAACTTTCATTTCACAAGGACCATTTGTGTTCCGCGTGTACAATGGGGAAAAGCACTAAGAAATCATACAAACCCAAGACTGAAGACACCAACCAATAGAAATTTTATTTGTTGCATATGGATCTTTGTGGGCCAATGCGTGTTGAAAGTTTTGGTGGCAAAAAGTACATCCTCGTCATGGTGGATGATTACTCTCGGTTTAAATGGGTGAAATTTCTCGCAACAAAAGCTGACGTACCTAAAGTCATTATCGATTTTCTCAAGATGATTCAGGTACGTCTCAACACTACTGTCCGACGCATTCGTACAGATAATGGAACCGAATTTGTGAATCAAAACTTGCGTAAGTATTATGAAGAAGTTGGCATATCTCATGAAACATCCGTTGTTCGCACTCCACAACAAAATGGTGTCGTTGAAAGGCGAAATCGCACACTTATGGAAGCAGCTCGAACGATGTTAATTTACGTAAAGGCTCCACTATTTTTATGGGCAGAAGCAGTATCTACAGCATTTTACACCCAAAACCGGTCACTAATTCAAAAACTCCATAGTAAAACACTGTATGAGCTTCTACCTGGTAAAGTACCAGATTTATCATATCTTCATGTATTTGGTTCTCTTTGCTATCCAAATAATGATGGTGACAATTTGGTAAAACTTCAACCAAAGGCTGATATTGGTATATTCATTGGTTATGCACCCGCAAAGAAAGCATACCGAATCTACAATCCTAATTCTCGCAAGATCCTCGAAACTATGAATGTTGATTTTGATGAGCTGACAGCAATGGCTTCTGAGCAAAGCAACTCTGAACCCGTACTTCATGAAATGAGACCCAGTAACATTAGCTCTGGTCTTGTCCCAAACAACCCCACTTCATCATCATTTACACCACCTACTAGGAATGAGTGGGATACGTTGTTTCAACCGTTCTTTGATGAATTATTTACTCCTCCAAGTATTGTTTCTCCAGAACCTAAAGTAATAGCTCCGGTAACCGAAGTTGTCGCTCCAACAAGCGAAGCACAATCAGACACATCTGCACCTACAATTGGTCAAGATATACCTTCAATGAGTAATTCTCAACCAACACATGTAACAACTACCCATGTCATGCCTATTGATGATGAAGAGGATGATGATGATCATGATTTGGAATTCGCTCAAATGCGTAAACTTCCTTCCATTCTTTGGTGTACCAATTCCTGCCCCTAATCAAGCCGGGTCGTCCACCTCAGAGGAAGTTCCTTCTACAGTCTACTCCAATCCATGGATTCGTGAACATGACAGCAAGTGGACAAAGGATCATCCTATAGATTCTATTATTGGTGACCCTAATCGCTCGGTATCCACATGAAGTCAGTTACAAGAAAATGCAATGTTTTGTCATTTTGATGCTTTTCTCACTGAAGTTGAACCTAAGACATGGCAAGAAGCTTTAACCAAATCTTGTTGGATAGAAGCTTTGCAAGAAGAACTTAATTAATTTATACCTCTTGATGTATGGGAACTTGTCCCATGCCCAGATAAAGTGCAGTTACTCACTTTGAAATGGGTTTACAAGGTGAAACTCGACGAGTTAGGCGGAATATTGAAGAACAAATCTCGACTAGTAGCTCGTGGATACAAGCAATTATTAGGCATCGACTTTATGGAATCCTTTGCACCTGTTGCCCGTTTGGAAGCTATTACACTATTCCTTGCTTATGCAGCCCACATGAATATGATAGTCTATCAAACAGATGTGAAGACGGCATTTCTTAATGGTGAAATCAAGGAAGAGGTCTATGTCCAACAGCCGGATGGTTTTGTGAATTCTAAATATCCTAACCACGTGTACAAGCTTAAGAAGGCTCTCTATGGGTTGAAGCAAGCTCCACGCACATGGTATGATCTATTGTTATAATTCCTCATTACACAAGGCTTCGCTAAAGGCAATGTGGATCCCACGCTGTTCATTCAGAAACGAGGTAAAGATATGATTATGGTACAAATATATGTTGATGATATTAAATTTGCTGCCTCGACCCAAATTTTATCCGATGAGTTTGGGACTCTCATGTCTTCCAAGTTTAAGATGTCAATGATAGGAAAGGTATCATTCTTCTTAGGACTTCAGATATCTCAGAGTCCCAGAGGTATCTTTATTAATCAATCCAAGTATGCCCTTGAATCTCTTAAGAAATATAAGATGGAATCTTCCGACCCTGTGGATAATCCAATGGTGGAACGAACTAAGCTAGATGCAGATCCACATGGGATTGCCGTTGATCCAACACTTTATCGTGGAATGATCGGTACCCTTCTGTATATCACAGCCAGTCGACCTGATCTTCAGTTTGCTATATGTATGTGTGCTCGGTATCAAACTCGGCCTACTGAGTTACACTTAGCTACGGTTAAACGGATCTTTCGATATCTTAAAGGAACCATTAATCGGGGACTTTGGTACTCGAAAGACTCTTCGGTTGCACTCATGGCATATACTGATGTGGATTACGCGGGTTGTCAAGATACTAGGCGTAACACAAGTGGAACTTTGCAACTACTAGGAGATCGACTAATCAGTTGGGCATCGAAAAGGCAGAAAAGCGCTGCAATTTCCAGTATGGAGGCAGAATACATAGCTATGTCCGGTTACTATGCTCAAATTCTTTGGATGAGATCGCAATTAACCGACTATGGTCTAGGTTTCAACAAAATTCCGATGTACTGCGACAACAAGAGTGGAATTGCCTTATGCTGCAACAATGTTCAATTCTCCCGGTCGAAGCATATTGACATTCGATACCACTTTATCAAGGAGCAAGTGGAAAATGGAGTGATCGAGCTTTACTTTCTCCGCTCTGAGTATCAATTGGCGGATATTTTCACGAAGGCTTTAGATCGCGCTCGAATGGAATTTTTGGCCGACAAGCTTGGCCTGAGACTCTTAAGGAACTGGCAGATGAAGCGAAAGAATAGTGGTGGTAAACTATTCTCCGTATCCTTAGTGATCATCTGTATATATTGTTTATATTTTATCCACAAAATCAAAATACAAAAATATAAAATCATATAAAAACCATAAAAATTGAAAATTTTCATAAAAATCCAAAAATATTTTTACTTTATTTTTCAAAGGCATGTCTTTTGGTACGATAATATTTACGGCCTTAGAAATGTCGATTAATAGTGACACGGCGCCATAAATAGAGTTCGTACAAAATTTGTAAATATTTAATAAAACATGCCCAAATGGTTTGTAGTTATTTCAGACTGCAACCCGCTTTTTATATTAAAGTCAAGTATTTCTTATGAAAGCTTTGGCTCTCAACGGGAATTAATTTTCTCGGCAAGGTCTACTTTAAAACCTTGTAAGGGATCAAGTTTACTTTATAACTTGGTCTAACACAAATCTATGTACGCATCAGTGCATTTATTTGTTAAAACAAGAGAAATCTTGTTTTTATGAAGCTATCATCTCTACAACTATAGCAATCTACAATTGGTATATACATACTCGAAGATGTGACTACTCAAACGGCGACTACAGCTCTTTCGATAGAACACGGGTCAACAATTGAGGGGGAGCAATTGTCAAGCGTTTAGAATCTTTGATTCCGAATGTGCCAAGTTCATAAACTGGTGTCAAGACAAAAATACCAATCGTACATGTGGTGTCAAGAGATGACTTCAGACGTGACGAGGTGACCAACATTTGATCTTATCATATGATGTTATCATCAATCAGGTCAAACCTTGTCAATTTATTCTAATATGGTGAATATGTGATCATGTTACAAATCGATATCATTTCTCACAAATTGGTCTCATGAAGATTAAAAGGGCTTGCATTTTTCTTCCCAAAACCTTTGTTAAAACTTCATTAAATCAATTGATATTAAAAACATCGATTGGGTTAATATTTTTAATATGGGGGAGAAAATGTGATTTAATATGGGAAATTATCACAAATGGTTTGACTTAACGTGATGGCTCATCCCGACATGTGCGAAATGTTTTCGAATATCGTGGCATATGTTAAGGGGGAGAAAAATGGATTTGCTATACCAAAATGGATTTTTCATGGTGACATATACTTACCCTAAATCCATTTATTTCACGACAATGAAGATTGTGGTGACATAAGGATGGTAGGATAGGTTAAGTCCAATGATTCTTCCAAAACCAGAGGAATCTTCCCAAGGACATTCCATAGCTAGAAATAGTAGTCCTTGTGAAAGATGGAGAAAGATTGTGAATGTAGCTTAATGCCGAACAAGTACTTAAGTTAGCACTGGAACAATCACAACAAGGTGCTAGTTATGACGTATTGGTAAGCATTGAAGGGGTTGAAGAATGAAAAAGAATTGTAAAGATAAAGGGTGTAAAGAAAGAAGCCCTTCTTACAACCTTAGGCAGAAATCGGGTCAACACATATGCTATTGAGATCATTTTAATGATGCTCGATATTGAAGATATACATCATGGACCCAGTGATGCATTTCACAACCCTTCTCAGCTAACTCAGATATCTCTTAAAAGGTATTTGTTTTATTCACACGGAGACAACGCATTATCTACCGATTTATTCACTCCGAATATATTGATATTGAAAAGGTGGCACTCCTCTCCAGCCTCCGATCACTAATATCCAAAATGCACGATCGACTCTAGAGCCATTTGAGATCATCAAATATCTCATTAGGACACACTTCCATATTTCCTTGCTTCTTCACACACTGTGAAAAGTAAGAAAGATATTAAGAGTCCTACGCAAAATCTTAATGATCTTGCCTGAACATCCGAGTAATACGAAAGTATTTACAATGAAGATGGAAATCCTTCTTGAGCGAATATCAAAAAGCTCATGGTAGGTGACTTGTGCGATTCTTTATGAATCAAACTTGTGATAACTGGAAAGAAACAGCTGTTTTATTCTTAATTGAATTTAAACACGTTCCAGGCCTCTACACAATATCTCAGTGATCTTTCCAGAACACTCAGAGTGACACTCGTAAGTGTTCACATTGATGAGTGGAAATCCTTCTAGTGTTAACATCAAACAGCACTTGGTAGGTAACTTGCAAGATTTTGTATGAATCAAGCTCGTGACAACTGGAAAGCAACGATGGTGCGATTCTTAATTAAATTTCACTTGTTCCACGAATCGGAATTGACGGCTTCAATCATGTGGATAATTTTATCCAAATGATTCACTCTTTACGTTCGCAGTCAGCTTTGGACGGTCGAGTAAAGAGAACGGGTTTACCCGCGAAATCTTGTCAATGACATTTTTAGTTAAATCTACCTGCCGCAAGTACGATATTTTATATCGTCCAACGGTCTTCACCGACCGGAGGTAAAATGCTACCGAATTAGAATGAAATGTTCAAAGCCATTTCATTCGTGTCTACTTATGTTGCGGCATTTGAAGACGGTGGCGTTGCGGTGACCGAGAAGAAATGGTCCCCACATGCTTATATTTTCTACCACAACAAATTCAAGAAAGTCTAAAAGTTAAGTCTTCCGTTGTATCAAACTTTGAAGCTTTCAAGAATTACAAAGGTATAAGTATGTGGGAAATAAAGTCACGAAGAGGGAAAGATCACAAGTGATGCACAAGATCAAAGGCAAAAGATCCATGTTCAAGATTGATATCAACTATCACATCAACCTATTCACCAGAAAAGAAAAAGAAAAGAAAGACGAAGACTGCAAGCTCAAGACAAGCATAGTATGCTAGGTTTATTTTATTATTGTAACTCGGGTAACGCCCTTGTTTGGAGTGACCTCCCTTAGGGGGGGGAGATTGTTGGAAATACGTTTTACGTATTAGAAAGGTTCGGTCACTTCAACAATAGATATAATAGAAGCTCGTAGTTTAGTTTATTTTTACTTATTAAACAAAGCCCAAACCGAGCCCATGTGATGTATGGGTCGGCGACCCAATATGTAAACCAAGCCCACTTTGTGGACTTGGTATAAAAGCCCTTTCCTTTTATGGAGAGGGTGTGGTTTCATTTCAAATAACACATAGTTCTTTCATTTTCTCTCTCTAGAAGTATGAAATCCACCAAGTTTCTATCTCTTTCTCTCTCTAAAACATAAGCAAGATTTACAATATCTAACCGAAAAACTAACCATTTTCTCTTGTGCAAAGTTGCCTCAGTAAATCAATATGGTACCTGGATAGTAGATGCCAAAGGGATATGACTAGTGTCAAACGTTACATGCACAAGTATGAGTAAAGTCCAAGTCCAAAGGTGGTGTTTCAAGATTAATCAACATGCTCCATTCATGGATATAGGTCTGTAAAATGTAATGGTATAATTTTCACTAAAGTAGCATATGTAATTTGTTAGACAAGTCATCCAGATCATTGAACAATTTATCTTTGCTAGCTTCTAAATGCCCCATGACCCACTTGTTTCGTGCCTCAAGTTCCTCATGTTTGACACGTTCTTGGGCTAGCTCTACGGCTGACCTTGTCTTCTCTTTACTAAGTGCTTGGGAAGTAGAAGCATCTATTCTATTCAATATCTGTCACATTGGCTGCTTGAGTAGTGTTTGCACGATGCGACTCACGGATAAATCTTATCTTCAAATGTGACATTAGGGTCACATGGTGTGCAGTCACAACATTCTCTTCATCTAACATAGTGGCAGCACGCAACTCTTGTAGCCTTTGGGAGCGGCCAGGAGGAGTCAAGTCATCTAGAAAATTTTGGCAATCAAAACGCTGGTTAGATCAGTTGACTCGAGAACACACCACTGTGGAACAAATGTCTTTCGCTCTTGATCAGTGTCACCTGCTGATGAACTTCCTTCAACAAACGGGTTCTTCTCCTCGGTGCCAGCCCCCAAGGCATTAACAAGGGGCGTTGTAGTTGTTATTTCCGTCAGCGCAACAGCAAGTGAGCTGCGGGGCACAAGATAAATTAAATATTAGTGTATATTCACTATTTCTACCAACAATACGACAAGATCGTAAAGTATTACTTTTGGAGATGAGTCTTAGGAGGGGTCTTAGCCACAGTATCAGAGAATATGTTCTCAATCTCAGGCTTAGAGGTATTAAGATTTTCCATAGATTTACCCCCTCTGGTGGGATGTGCTAAAAAGGACTCTTTAATGTCCTGGCGCACCTGTTTTCTTAGGTGCGTTTGGATCAAGGGACTCTCTTATCCTTTTGTAAAACAAACGCTACTCTTCCTCAGCCTCTCCCCTAACTTCTTCTTCTTCTAATTCAGACCAATCAATGGATCAAGACTTTTAACCCTCTTCCTCGAGTGGTGGTTGGGATTACGCTTCTCTAGTGGCCACACGGCAGAGGGGTTGTGGGCTTAGAATTTGCTGCGATTGTGAAGACTCAGACTCCTATACTATTAGTTCCAAAGTGAGACCAACAGTAGATGCTATGATCAGGTCTTATCGAGCTTCCGGTAGGTGTGGTACCATGCATACCCTCCTTAGGTTGCGAGCATGAATGAGGCCGAATAGATCCATATCTGCGATAACACAACAAACAATGTTAATAAAAGGTATCGGAATACTTACAAAGTGTAGGGGACGGAAGAAGGATAATCACCCACCCTGGCCGTTATCCTCATATAATTGAGGAATTTGGTCGTCGCGCATCATAAAGTGACGACTCAGAGCCATCATACAAAGGAATGCGTCGGGGTACGACCTAAAAGGTATGCAGTTTCTATTCAAGGTCTCGACATCTCCTTTCTTCTATGTACCAGGATCAGGGCGATTATCCTTCCCTAGTGAATCTTAGGTATGCCAGTCAAAGTCAAACGAAAAGATAGCATCATCAATCCAAAAGAAATTGTTGTTCCAAATCTTTAGCGAATGTAGCTTTTTCGTATAGCACTGGAGGCGCCCAGGGCGTTTAGAGAACAAATCCACCTGTGGCTCTAGGTCGGATGATAGAAAGCACGGAATAGGTTGGTGGTGGGCTCTATAGCTAATAAACGACCGTTTATTCCAAAATTAGGTATCTTAGCTACACCTATGTAGTGCAGCTGCGATATATGGATTTGGTAATAACCGAGAACATTCTCTAGAAATAAAGATAGCGGAACGCGGTTATTAGCATACTCGAAAAACCTTGTGTATACCCCTACTTTCCCAACGGGGTAATTTCCTATATAGTATTGCCTCCCCGGTACTTCCGGGTGGAGCGTTTTCGGAACATGGAATTCATATGTAAACTAATGCACTTCTTGGTCGGACAATAAATATGTGATTTCGAAAAGTTGCTTCATCATCGTAATAATGGATGAAGTTAAAGCAATGGTGTTTCTACCTTCTTTGTATGAGTATCGCGCTCTGGTTGAAGCACATGATTCATCAATGTAGGTTTTAACCTTTTCACTATGTGAAACACGATAAAAAGCGACTCATTCTTTATATATCCCAGGGTTGCACTATTCACTCTCTCGGATCATCGGAACGTGTCACTCACTTGCAGATCTAACGGTTGGAAGACAAAAGGGTTGATGAGGTGTCATGTACTTTTCACATTTACTGAGTTAGTGGACCACTTGGATAAAACATGGGTCCCATGTTTTGGCGGGTAAAATTCAAATTGAGAGTGCGCCTGGGCTATTTTCAGTACCGTTGAACTATTTCTTCTAGTCTAGTGGCCGCAGTACGACCTGCAACTACTAGACTAGGGGGACATGATGACGTATAGTCCTTAGTCATGCCATGTAGCCGACCCACGGGTACTACTCGTATCCAGTACATTACGAATGGATTAATAGCAACTACATTAGCCCAATAGGCCCAGCGGATGGTTGTCGCACGTGGTCTCACGTGGGTCGCGCCTTGGCCGCATGCGGTAAGTGTCAAACATAATCATAGTCTAATTGGGACTATGGTTCACCTAAGTTAAGTGGATATACACTTTTCCTAAATAAAAGATAAGGATCTTGTCTATATGGTAATTATCCTCTTTTTGGGCCTCACGATTCGAGAAACCCAACTAGGGTTACATCGGGTATAAAAGGAACCCCTCGGTTCCATCCAAGGTATGATTCACTTGCATTCACCAAACCCTAATCGATATCACCTTAAATCGATTACTTACTCTCACGTCGGAGTCTAATCGTGGGAGACAATCCCACGGTAAGTCTGACGGTGCTTTTCTTAGTGCTCAGGATCCCTTAATACAAGATTCACTTGGTGTAGGAGCCGGAGCCTCAATACCTGAATTACCTCTAATTCGAATCATTCAAGATCCAACCAACTTTTGTATCAACATTACAAGAGTTGATATATTATGTGGTATCAACTTTATTTATACACAAAAGTGCATAGATTGTGACATTTTTCCTTCTTTTTGTTCTTCAAAGCATGCTCATCTTAAAAAATACTCGATTTTACTATTCACCTGAAGATCCATCATTATGTTGTTGCATGTGGGGTAGAACGATGTGTGAAGACGGGAAAAGCATTCATAACAAGACTCTAGTGTTCAAATGGTATTAATCATTTTTTAGGCGGGTGTTCCGTATTACTATTTTCTTTTCTCCTTAAACGCATTTCTGGTCACGAAAGGTGCTACGAAAGGTGCTGCTAAGAATAGGTTCTTACTTTGATTGTGGTGAAGAGGTATGTATATTAATATTAGGGCAGTGATGTTTCATCATTTGCTGAACGATTCGATATGTAAATTGTTTATTTTCATTCAGTAAGAATTCATAACTTTATATGTTAAATTGCATCTTAGAGCATCTACAATGCATCAAGTGCTAAAGTCACTTGATGCATTTAATGCCATTATTATCAAATACAATGAATTATTATGACTTTTATCAAAGACTTGGGGGTATTTCTTTTTCTTGTTAAATTCTTGTAGTGGGAAGGGAGGTGGGACAATTAATATTTTAATATTTGTTTTCCATTAAATTTTTCATATCCCTGATGCATAAAACCCACACTAGTTCCCATTCTGAGATATTAAGGGATGAGGGACCCACTCATTCTAATCCTAAAAGAAAAAGAAACAAGGCATTGTTGTTTACCAAGTCTTTGTGAAAAGCTTGATCAAAAAATTATACTTACAATGTTAAAAAGCTTTCAAAAGACTTAATAAAAATTTAAAAAGTGTTTAAGACTTTTCTCATTGCTCATTCTCTTAGTATGGATTCTTAACTTTAGCGGATCAGATATTGGCTACAAATTGCAAAGTCTACTTTGGGCCATTGAGCTATGGGTACTTATCTCTACCTCTATAAAACAAAAGATACTAAAGAAAATTCGTCGCAGCGAAACGTAAATCTTTCGTACTTGTATATATAAAAGTGAATGGTAGTGTTGAGGAATTGAAAAAGAAAAATAAACAATAATTTTAAAATTAGTATTTTGTTAGAACAAGTCTACCTTCATATAGGGGAGATGATTTGCACACTTTAACTTTTGATTGGTATACTCAAATTATTTATGTGTTGACATTTATATTCTTGCACTAGTGGAGTGAATAAACTTCAACTTAAATATTAAGGGTATAAATGTTAACAAACAAACAATTTAAATGTCCAAATTAAAAATTGAAATATACAAATCACCTTCGTTACGAGTTGAAATTTAGTTTATTTAATTAAGATAAATTACAAGAATAATAAAATAATGTTCTGTTAGAATACCAAGTCTTGGTCAAAACTCCAAGGCAAATATGCATAAGTACAACATGGTGGGATTTATAAAATTGGAATACATATTATGATATTACATTGAAAAAGATGGATGAACAAATAAGATTCTCATATCTGTAATGACAATCTATAAGTGGAAAGCAGTATTATAAAGACCTAGAACCATTTACAGATTTACTGCTAAATGTTGACGAAATGTTAATAGGAACTTTAAAGTAGCTTTATGGATATGCAATGGATATCAGGGGCGAATTTTAGTAGAGACTGAGGAGGGTTTTGCCTTTTTAAAAATCGTGACGAATAATGTAAATATTATTCATTTGACTTGAAAAAGTTATAGTTTTTCTTTCTGCTTTGATACGTAAAAAATAATTCTATTTTTCAAAATAAATGTTCTAAGGGATCCGCTACAACTCGCAGCTCCTAGTAATGCATGGGCAAATGCCATTTATTTTTTCGTTTATAGAAGGCCTCCACAACAAGTAAATAACACATTCACCCCTCATACAACATCTCACCAAACCTGATAAAGTCATAACATGGTTATTGGTTGCAGGGTGAGGTTTTTCTGAGAACCAAATAAATGTACAGAACTGCGATAATCGTTTTTTTACTCTTAAAATGCACATGTATTTTTATCGTGTTAGTTCATAATGTAGACGTGCATTGATTTTGTCATCGTGTTAGGTCATTAGATACATGTATTCAAAACGTATAATTTAAACATTAAGAGGAAAATACATATGCATTATTAAGAATAAAATGTGGTTCTCGCAGTTATATACATTTTATTGGTTCTGAAAATAATTTTACACA
This sequence comes from Glebionis coronaria, assembly GCA_025667525.1. Lineage (NCBI taxonomy): Eukaryota > Viridiplantae > Streptophyta > Magnoliopsida > Asterales > Asteraceae > Glebionis > Glebionis coronaria. The sequence goes on along the minus strand of CM046881.1, from coordinate 506,064,138 downwards.
TTGGTTGTATTAATAGAATAATAAAATTTTAAATACTTAATTATTTTGGGGGCACACTTTAAATCAATCTATCAAACCGCGACACAGGTGAATGAAGCAACTTGTCATCAGAGCTAGGTCTTGTGGTGACTTAAAATATTTATAAATGTTACTCGTCTAGTATTACAAAAGTATGCTTCGTACTTTCGTAGCCTATATATATATATATATGAAGTTAGACTTGGAACTCATCAAAATACTATATCTCCTAGAAATCCCAAATGACAGACATGAAATTCCTTGTTCTAATTTGGGCAGTATTTCAAATGTTTTCCTTTACAACTTCTGATACAACAAATTCCACCACTGAACCTCAAACCCTGATTAAGTCTAGTAACCTTGCTAAGCGAGGCTGCAGCAGCCAATGTGGCGACTTAACTGTTCCCTACCCTTTCGGTATCGGAGACAACCCTGAGTGTTATATAAATAAAGGATTTCGCATATACTGCAACACTTCTGTAAACCCTCCAAAGGCCTCTTTTACTAAATTAGATTACCACTCGATAAAACTTATATCTGATTCCACCATTCGGGTTTCCACCATAGTGGCAAGGAGATGTTATTCTCAAGACGCCAAAGTATACAGTGAAGTCGGCACCTTCATGAACTATAGGAACTATCCTTACACTTTTTCGGAAGTTAACAAGTACATGATCATCGGTTGCTATGATTCTGGTTGGCTGACCGCAGTAAGAAAGTCTGGAAACGTGTCTACAGGTTGTATGGTCTTTTGTTCAACACCGGAGCACGTCGTTAGTGATGAATGTACAGGAAATGGTTGTTGTCAATCATCCATACCCAAAGACTTGATCTCTTATAGTACTCAGGTCCGTCCCTTGCTGGATTCAAGGGATAATGTGAGCTATATTAGGTCATTTGATCCATGTGCATATGCCTTTATTGGAGAGGAGAAAGCATTTAAGTTCAATGGTCTAACTGATTTGAACGATACTTCCTTCCCCGACAGAATTGAAGCTACAGTTCCAGTAGTGTTGGAATGGGCTATTGGTAATCTGAGTTGCTCTGAAGCCGAAGCAACCGATGGTTATGTCTGCCAATCAAATAGCACGTGTGTTAGCTCCGCTAGAGAAACGGGTGGTTATCGTTGTGTTTGTAAAGAAGGCTATGAAGGAAATCCATATCTGTCTCCTGGATGCAAAGGTATAATTTAATTTGTAATTTTCAAGCAGATATATGTCAAACTCAGGCTTAATTTCCCTGCACATGAGTTGAATATAGCCTTGTTGCATTCAAGTATATCCTAGGTGGATTTTAATTCACAGAAAAAAAAAATCATTTTCGTGAAATAAAGGTGTGCATTTAACATGTAGTTTATTTGTTACATGCACGGTAACAATATGTTTAATTGATTTGCACAATTAAAAATTGATCAAAACAACATCCTATTCTATGCATTATATAGATCTCTTATTGTTTATACTATGTTTATCTACTTACATTGAGTGTTTCATTTAATTTTCTAGTGTACAAATCAGTTATGAAACGATAAACACTTTATGTTTATGTATATAACATGCAAATGTGTTTGTTTCATGTATAAGAGCATCTCAATGCATAAAATCTTTTAAAACTTTAATCATTTGATACATTAATTTTAAAATTTATGATTTTATACAACAAATTTTTCTCCAAAATTTATTTTAACATCAAAAAATCTTACAATAGCTTTTTTTTTTTTTGGTCATTTGATGCTTCATGTAAGTAAACCTTTGGTAAACCTCTCGTTACTTAAAAGTCTTTCACCTCCAATAACAAAAGTCATCCTAAAGACTTTGTGTATGAAACCTTTGGTAAACCTTTCTTTATCTCTAATAATGTGTTTGTATCTGGATTTTTGTGCGAGACATATGGATTAAAAATTTAAAATCAGGTCAATTGTTTGTTACATGTGTGGGCTTTCAATTTGGAAGTTACTACCAAATATAAGGGGTTAGACAAAAGTTGGCTATATGCCTACAAATCTTTCGCACTTGTGGGTCATGTTATATCTTCGTCCATATATTTTTTAATATTTTAATTTTATTATTTAAAATTCATTAATATTCATCTTAATCCTATATCAACTAACATAAACAAAAACTACTTTATAAAACTCATACATTCTCTTTTTTTATCTTTTCACATCCAACTAGATCTAAACTCACCTTTAAACCAAACGGAATTAAGTCGATAAGTACAATTAAATTCTTATACTATATCTTAGCCCACTAAAAGTTGTTACTATGTCAAAACATAGTACGACTTATTCCTTCGTATTTGAAGCTGATATCAAATTGATTTGGCGGGTTTAATATCACTGGTATTAGATCAATAGGAGTTGGTGGCTCATAGGTAGTGTCGTGGGGTAAAAGTGTACTAGGATAAAAGTAGTTAGGGCACTAGAATTTGCATGACACGACACTTGGTAGAGGAGTGGTGCGTTGTGGGCAAAGTGGTACACGAGCCACCAGCCAACCGTTCCTCCCACTCACTAAGAAAAGTCACCCTCGTATTTCTTAAAGTTAAAAGTAAAGCTCTGATCTGTAATTATTTTTTATGTAATCAACACGCATGTATTTAACTTTTCTATTGATGACTCAACTAACAGGATGTAAAATACACCGTATGACACCAGATATGCTAAACATTTTGCATCAGTTTTACTTGAACCTAACAATGCATCTGTTAGTTGTGTCATGAAATTTTGGTGTTATAATTACGTACGAAATGGATATGTTAATGATTAGTATATATCTAGACATATTGAAGATTAGCTCATCTAAAGGGTGTATTCCTTTTTGGTAGATATCAATGAGTGTGTTCGAATGAAGGATTTTCCATGCTATGGAACTTGTATTAATACTCCCGGGAATTACACATGCAAATGTAAAGAAGGCTATTCTGGTGATGGCAAGATAGCAAATGATTGTCGTCGTAAACCATTCAAAGTGCTCGGACTTTCCATAGGTAATTTATAGTTCCCTGCAACCTAAATATATACTTTCAGGGTTATGCTAAAATTTTGCAGATTACATAGAAAAAACTATATGAAGTATACACTCACTCTAATCGGAAACTGAACTTAATTACACGCGTCATTAAAGATATCCAAGATTATCACTACAACCCTTGCCCAAATTCTAACATCTTTCATGGAATAGAAGTTTAAAAAGTTATTGTAATGCCTATGTGCCCGTATATAATCACGTACACGTTGTTTTGGTAGTTTTATATTTATATTTACAATTTCCTTTAACAAAAATCACGTACAGGTACGGGAATTGGATTTCTTGCATTACTGACTGGGTTATCAGTGTTGTACTTTATGGCGAAGAAAAGAAAGATAGCTAAGCTAAGAGAAAAGTTTTATGAGCAAAATGGAGGTGCGTTTTTGGAGGAGAAACTAAAAGCCAATGGTGGCTCTGGTGTCGGTTTCACGAAAGTTTTTCAATTTGAAGAGCTAAAAGAAGCAACTAACAATTATGCAGAGGATAGAATTCTTGGTAGAGGAGGTAACGGCATTGTGTATAGAGGAACTCTACCAGATAAGCGTGTTGTGGCAATCAAGAAGTCCCAAAAACTTGATGAAGAACAAAGGGAACAATTTATAAATGAGATGGTTATTCTCACGCAGATTAATCACACAAACGTGGTGCAACTTTTGGGGTTTTGTTTGGAAACTGATGTCCCGTTGTTAGCTTATGAATTTGTTGCTAATAATACTCTTCATCATCACATCCATTATAAAAAAAGTGGCGTAAAGAGATTATCTTGGGATAGTCGTTTAAGGATAGCACATGAAGCAGCAGGTGCACTTGCGTATCTTCACACAGATGCTAGAATGTCCATCATACACAGAGATGTCAAGTCTACTAACATTTTGTTGGATGACAATTACACAACAAAAATAGCAGATTTTGGGGCCTCGAGGTTAGTCCCCTTAGGTCATGATCAAGTCGTTACACTAGTTCAGGGAACATTTGGATACTTAGATCCTGAGTATTTCCACACAGGCGAATTAACAGATAAGAGTGATGTGTATAGCTTTGGAGTTGTTCTTGCAGAACTCTTAACAGGACAACAACCCCTCAATATGGAAAAAGATCTAAAGGTGAGAAATTTAGCAACTTATTTTGTGAAGGCAATGGTGGAAGATACGTTTGTTAATATTCTGGAACATGGATTGGTAAATGAGGCACCTTATGAGCAGCTTAAAGCAATATGTGGGCTTGTATATAGGTGCCTTAACCAGGTAGGTGCGAAAAGACCTAGCATGAAGGAAGTGACTATGGAGCTTGAAAGTTGGAGAAAGTCCGATAAGCATCATTGGATTATTGAAGACAAGTACCAGGAAATGAGTAGCATAATGATTGAGACGGAACCAACCGAGCTTTATACTGTTCCTCTAATGTCTTATAGTGGTACATTCGGAGGAAGTTCCAGCAGCACTACTGAAATGCAGGACATGATGCTCCAGTTACAAAGTGCCCGTTAAATAATCAATCATGTACATGAAGTTATTCACTGCCTGAAACCAATTAGACATATTTATATACTAGTTATAATACCCGTGCACGCACGGGTTTTTTTCTAAATTTTTGACAACGTATTTTTATTACCATAAACTACTATTTGACCGCTTAAGCCACACCCCCTAAAAATCAACTTGCATTTCAGTTCTGTGATTATGCAGGTTAAACGTTGTCTCAAATTACCAAAAGATAAGTCCACATATAAAACAAACAATCATATGAAAAGCCCACTGCTGTCAGGAAAAAAAGGATACTGAGGCAAATTCAGTACTTTTCATTGTATTAACGGATGTAGTTTTATTTATTTCCTAGCAAAGCTAACCAAAGTTGCAACTAGATGGGTGAGCTTTGTTGAATAAAATTCCAGAATCACACATTAACCACCATTACAACTTAGTCCTGAGATCCACAATACGGGAATAATTACTACAGAGAATAGATGAACTATCACATGCAAGTACGCAACCAAGGGAATATCCGTCACAAAATCAAGGCCACCGGTCCCTTAAAAGGTAGAAACCAAAAAATTACATCAAAATGCATGATAGATAACCAAAAAACTATACAATGCTTGATAAATCACCATCACTTCATAGGTATTTATATATCATGAAAAAATGGGGTCTAGTAGTGGTAACCACTATAAATGCTTCTGTTTAGCCTACGCCTCATGCCTCTATGTTTAAGGGTCGCACCATCTAGCTAGCTATCTACAGGCATGTATAATTAACACAAAAATATTGAATCTAGTGATGTAATCAGTTAAGAAGAAAAGTGGACTATACATACTTTTATCAGATGCAGGGGATGTTCCATTAGCTAGTTGGTTTAACCCATATGACCCGTTTCACGTGTAATACACCTCAAATTGACACATTAAAAGCAAATGGGTTATAACAACTACTGCACATCTAGCAATGAGAGCCTATATCTTACTCCAGTAACTCCTTTTTGTTATTGCTTTTAAAAAATTGCATGCATACTATGTTTTAGATGAACCAAAAGAACCTAAGGATTAGGGATGTTTGGAGTTTTTATACTTATGGTTGCATTGCATTTAGCAAGCTGTAAGCCAAAAAAGAAATCACTCAAGTGTGACTATTAATGTGAACATTTAGGTCGCGCATGAGGAAGGGGTTAAAACTAACTCATACTCTGACTATGATATTAGGGTATCAATTAACCAATTACCAGACACCACTTCTACTTCTTGTGGGACTTGGCATGCAGTTTTAAGAGTGTTCTGCATCGATATTCGACCATGAATTTTTATGCTAGCTAACATGCGTTCATGCATTTTGATCAAACACTAATGTAGTTTCACCCGTTTAGTGGACTATGAAGAAATTGCAGTAACTGCCATGAATGAAACAAATCATGATAATAATGAGTGCTAACTCATAAAAACTCTCAAAGTTTGGAACAATCTGAAATTACAAAAAAGTAGTAACAAAGCTTTAAAGTTACCACCCAAGACCGCAAATGAATTTTCATTTTGCTAAAAAAGTCAAACTCATTTGCTTGCAAAATTGAATTATCGTTATGCCACAAATTTTACAAAACTCAACTGCCAAGTTTCATAAAAGGTGTTAAGACTCACTTAAAATAAACGTGCCCATTGAACACTTTCAGTTAAGGCTGTCAAAAATATTTGCATCCACTACGTACCTGCATAAGCCTAATTGGGTTATTCGAGTTAACCCGAACACTTATCATGGTCGGTTTACAGATATAGATAAACCTTATGAGCGTTTCGAGTTAGCCCCGTATAACCTGATTTAAGATGTTCGTTTCTTTAAACTTCTTTTATATAGTGTGTAGTCTGGATTTCATTTTCTTTGAATACCTTGCTAGTAAACCAGTGAATCAATGATTGCCAACTTTTCATTTTAAGGCCATGTACAATTTTGTTTCTATTAAAGTTTGCTATGTATTAGCTATTAACCGGAGGTTCTTGGGTTATATTGTATGAAATTATTGAGTTATTATTTATCTTAATGCTAAATGAATGTATGTGTGCTTTATTTGATAAAAGGTTCCATATCAATAAGAACCATAACTCATGATACATAGTACTTGCATTTTTGCTTTAATACCCCCATAACCCACACAACCCGACCAACATCTGTACGCGACGTACCTTAAGCTTATTAGGGCCATGTATGTGAACATTATCTAAGCTCAAAAATCGAATTACCCAACCCGTTTAAGGCTTATTCTGGTCGAGTACACCAGAATGACATTCCTACTTTCAATACATCCTTATTGTATCCTATTATTGAAAAGCTTTGAAATGCACGCTTTGTTACATCTATATACCACAAAAGAATATAATACTATCTTTACCTTCCTCAAGGTCTTATATATGCATCCCATGTTTTTTTGGTAAAGTATGCATCCATGTTCGTCTCACCTACATATGTAAAGAGTAAAGACAAAATAATCTGAATTCAAGTAGTTTTTATCTAAGAAATTAAATTAATGGCAAAATAAATCACGTGACAAAGGATGGTTGTTCTTACTTGATATTTAACATACCCCTGATAGGTGGATGACAATGCCCAAGGAATAGCCGAGGAATTGGGTCATTCTTTCCGATACGACCACCTAATTTTGTTGTGCAATATCCTTGCAGAGTACAAAGAACAACAGGAAACTGCAAAACCAAAACATGCATATAAATTGTATCAAATGTTGAAAAAGATCAAAGTAGTTGTTTTCTTATATTTAGTAAAATATACATAGTAATAGTTAGGCTATTGAATAAGTGATTTATGAGTTTTCCGTTAGAAGAATGAGAGAAAAGAGAAATGGATGTTGTGGCCGACTTGAGAAACATCAGTAAAGATAACGAAGACCTTTCTTTCCTGTAAAATTATAAAGATATTGATGTCATCCTTTCATACGTAATACTCCTAGCCGGTAGCTTACCAATTTGTATAATAAGTTATAAAACGATGAAGATTTGTAAAACAAATTGGAGTTGAAAATTATAAAACTCACCTCTATTAGTGTCCCATATTAGTACTGAATCCGTTATACTAATAATATAATTCAAGGGGTAAGCTTTGTTGGAAAATCATTTCCTCTGCTAGGACCCCAGACTTTATATCCTACCATTTTACCCTCAAACAACAAAAGATATAACTAAATTTCAACAAAGGCCAAAATCTTGAATACCATTATATGTTGACAACTGAATGCTAAGATATAGTTACCATCTAGAAGTTTGTTAAAAGTGTTTCATATAAATAGCATCTTAGCTCGTTAATTCTATACATTCCGAGTTCGTACGAATATAGATTGCATGTCTAAATCTCTTATTCTTATTCGAATTCTATTTGAAGCTTATACCAAATTCACTAACTTTTGAGTTCAAGTTCAAGTTGGTTTACCAGTTTGAGTTTGATCTTTGCTCTGTCCCACGTTGAGCAACCTACATGATGCATATACCCATGTATTTCAATATAATGTTTACATACACTCTCATAACGGAACACAAACTTTGGACAGAGGGATTTTTTAAAGCCAATCTTCTACTACAGTTAAAATGTATGATGATTATATAGTTGTATCATTGTGAGCAATAACTTGAAACTAAAAAACTTGCAAATCTAGACACTGGTCTATACGTTTTTATAGATAAGTTATCGGTGGGTCGCCAGTTGACATCGACCGTAAGACTACCCCGTTCCATGACAGCAAACACATACGATACCAGTGGCCTATACTTGAAAACAACGCTTACTAATATACCCAACATAAAATTATCATGTTTGCACTTAGCTGAAGGATTTAATATAAAAACATAACCTGTAATTAACATTGGTTCTTAAAAAAATGACATTCATTTTAAATCATACCATGGAACCAAAAAGGCATGTTGTAATATAATCTGACATTCACGGTGAATATTTTAACACTGCTTGTAAATGGAACCAAGAAGGCAGGTTGTTTCAATTTTTCATATTTCCTTGTGTTATCAACCATAGCCTGTATATGAATATTATTCTTAAAGCAGATTCTCAAATTTATAGTAACTAACCTACCAGAAAGTACTACAAAATGTCGGTTTTCAGGTCTTTCGGTCTAATTGTAAAAACTCATTTTTAGCATTAACCATTCAAAGTTTTCCCCAATCTCCCTCCAATAATTAATCAACTTGTTCTAACAAACAACAAGTAATGAAGTCGGCAAACACAACATATACTTCAAAAGCAAACTTAAGAACATAAAGTAAAGCCGCCTAGAAAGATACCAGTTGTATGTGACCTTTCTTTGGTACCCACAAGCGACTTTTTTTCGCTTGTGGTTCCTCATTGCTTATGCTTCTCTTCATGTTGTTCCGACTTTTATGCTTGTTCGACGGTGAAGGGCTAGTAAGGTCTATAAACGAATAATACACTGGGAAGTTATCCCATCAACACTTGTTACTGCAATCAGAAGTTTCTGAATTAAGGTTTGTAAATCACACTAATTAACACTAATAAATAAAAAAACTAAAAAATTAACCATTCCATTAGAATCAAATTGACCCATCCAACAAAACCCCTAAGTTAAATCTAAATTTTGATTAATAGTAATTAAGGTTTGTAATTGAATAATTAACACTAAAATAAACAATTACAAAATTAACAATACCTTTGAAATCAAACTGGCTCATCCAACAAAAAACCCTCAATCAAAACAAAATTTTGATTAATCTTAATTAAGGTTTGTAACTGATTAATTGTGTCTCAAACAAATATGTTCTGCTCGTTTGGATCTTCGCTATGTTTTGGTGGTTTGGATAATCGCCTAAAACATGAACCGGCCTTTGACTTTATCCTTTCTAGTATAATTCATAAATCGACCAGGGGGGATTTAAGAAAAGTTCAACCCTAAAATTTTATAAATAGTAGTTTCAACCCTAAAGTTTTATAAAATTTGACCCGCTTTTTCTTATAAGTTTTTTCTTTTCATTTTTCACACGAATAGTTTTTACATAGTTTTTTACTTTCATTTAAAATAATAACGGAAATTATACATTTTTACTAAATTAAGGAACAATTACATTTTTTAAAGGTATAAATAAAGAAATTATTTCCTACTAAGGAAAGAATCTCTTGAAAAAGTCCATATTTTGGGTTTTGCTTTACAAAGAAAAAGATTGGATTAATAAGATTTATCTCAGTACATAATCAATCAAAATTTTTGTAGAACTTCTTTGTATACCATGTTCCTTGTAACATTCGTGATTGATGTTGACTTTTTCGTCGCAAATAATCATTATCAAATCTTTTGCTCCTAACGCGATAGACAACCACATATAGCTGATTATCAAATCTTTTGCTCCTAACGCGATAGACAACCACATATAGCTCGTCAAACAGGGCAGGGTAAAATATAAACCCACTTGAGAGATTTTTCATGGCCTTTGTAGACCGTTGCTTCATTACTTGTTTTGATTATAAAACACTACGGACTCCCATCATTATCCAAACTGACCGACCTCCTAGTTTTCGACCAAATATAATGTGGGATGACGATGATTATCTCATGTTTGTTATAAGGTTTTTGCTAAATAATGCCCAGTGCATTTAATTAATACACACAAAATTTTCTAATTAACAAAAAATGTATTAAATACATATTAAATGAACTTATAAAATATCATATTTGAACATCATGTAATGTGTATTTAATGCATTTTTTGATAAATTAAAAAAATTTGTGTAAAAGAGTTTAGATCTTAGTATCTTAATATGAACGTGTAGGACATTTATATCTTTTAATATGAGTATAAATTAGTGGCAAGAATATGAGTATAAAACTATAAATTAGATATCTTGTACTACCTACGTTCCAAAATTATTGTTCACAGACAAAAAACACACCGTTTTAGAAAAATATCACTTTTTCAGCTTTCTCTCTCTTACTTTTTGCAGAATGACAGTTTTACCCTTAACTAATTAATTTTATACTTCTTTATTGTTTGTAATAATAATCTCAAGTAAGGGTAATATGATAAACTCAAACAAAATTCTTTATCTAATTTTAGAAGTTTTGGAAGTAGACAATAATTTTGAGACAACCCAAAATAGAATAGTACAATAAAGAAGTTCAAAGAAATACATGCGCCTATATCAACGCCAATTTAAGAGTCACAGATTCTATGTTTTTCCACATGGTGTAATTTGTTGTCGTGGAGTTACGAATGGCGGGTTATGGTATAGTGGCTATGGTTGATTTAGGTAAATTGCTATTCTATTGCCGCCTGTCATGTGGTTTTTAGTTTTAATTTTGACCGTCACATTTGTACCTTTTAATTCAATCTTGACCGTCACAATTGCACCTTTTAAAACGCCCAGTTTGTTTAAAAGATAAAGAAATGTGAGTAAAAAAAATAGTGGTAGAAATAGTTAACAACTTAGTATGAAGTCAAACCGAAAGTGGCATGAAACTCGGTCAAGTTAGTCTCAATCTGGATCATCCTAATTCATCAATTATCTTTTGCAACTGAATTGAGATAATAGCGGAAAGCATTGAGACCTATATGCATGTGTTAAAATACTAAATGATACAGTAGTAAATGATGATAAAGTCAAAATATTAGTAAAATATGCATATTATATGCGTACAGTTATTTGCAATTGCAAACAAGAAAGAAAAAGGATGATTGTTGTACCTACTAATTATGCGACTTAATAATTTGATTGGTTGATTTTGAATAATGATTTGTGTAAATTTAGAGAGAAAAAAATGCATAATATAGATGTTCAAGTTATTTATGCATTATACATATATTTAAGCGTCTTATGTAGGTATAAATAGCATTACTCAACAAAAAAATAGCATATTCAAAATTTGACTAACCAAACTTTGAAGTATTCCCCTAGCCGTATATATAGCCATGTCATGGCTTATCTTAATTTTGTAAGTCAGCAGTAACGTAGAGGTACGCATCGAATCGATTATCGTAGCAACAAAAAACGAATTTGGTATTGCAAAGATGAATGTGAACGAAGAAATTAAGGTAAAGTTTACAACATATCACGTTGAATTTTATTTATTGATACGTGACAATTTCTTCTTCATATGAACATCAAGCTCGTAACAGTAATGTCGATCTTCATGATCATGTGGTAACACTCCTTCCTCTTTTTTGCGTTTTGTTTAAGATATAAAATTATTGGTATGAAGGTGTGATGTTGTTTCATTGTCTGATGACGTGATTCTTGAATCGAAGAAAAGAAAAAGGGAAGCGAACTTGGCGACATGGAAATGAAACGATGTTACTAAAACTGAATACTCTCTTTGGAGGATCTTATGCTATTTAACATATTATCCTTTTTGTTTCAGGAGAACGCAAATGGTTAAATTATGTATTTCAGACAAACAAAATGTGATGCGGATGGTTGGGATATGCCTTGCAGTAGAGTTTAGATATGAAGGTATAATTTGCATCGGGACATTTCACAAAATCAAAGGAAGAGAACTCTTGCAGGCTTACTGGATGGTCACTTGAATGTTTTAGTATCCATTGATGTTGATGCTCGTGGTCATGAAATACAAGTTGCCAGTTATGTCTAACCAAGGATCCAACTAAGTACAAATTAGTTGATCCTCAAAAGAGGAATACTATTGGTCTTTCTATTGGTAGTTGGGCTGTTATGAGATTTTGCTAATCCGGGTAAAGTACTTTTAGCACAAAAGAAATACTGGTTCAAAATATCGTAAAGTATTAGTTATGTTAATAGTCGATCATATGTTTTCTTTTTGACATCGTTTAACTTATTATTAGTTAGTTGTTGTTGGTACGTGTTAGACGTGGTCACGTAAATAAGTTCCTACTTTAGAGGAAGAGTTTGTTTATTTTGAGTTATTCTAGTCTCCTCCTATGACCAGGAGTTAGATTCCTTATTTTGTTCAGTTCGTGTCTTCCTTGTACGTGTATTTAAGCAACCATTCTGGTGGCATTAATAATATGAAGCATTTAGCCCAATAATTGAGTGTTCTCTATATTCTGTATGCGTGAGATACCTAAAAAGTGGTATTAGAGCTCGGTTACAATACAAGAGCTCTTTTATTATCAAATAGTTAGAGTGAGAGATGGAGAACTCTGACAAGTTTGTGCAACCTGCCATTCCAAAGTTTGATGGTCATTTCGATCATTGGGCTTTACTGATGGAGAATTTCCTAAGGAGCAAGGAAATGTGGCATTTGGTGGAAAATGGAGTTCTGGCACAGACAGTTGGCTAATCCAAGTGAAGCATAGAGAAAGGCGATCGAGGACGCCAAACTGAAAGACTTGAAAGTGAAGAATTATCTGTTCCAAGCAATTGACAGGGAGATCTTGGAAACAATCTTGGACAAGAGCTCTTCAAAGGGAATTTGGGATTCGATGCGACAGAAGTATGAGGGCTCAACAAAGGTGAAAAGAGCTCAATTGCAGGCCTTAAGAAGGAGTATGAACTTCTGTCAATGAAAGATGGTGAAAAGGTCGATACTTACTTGGCCAGGACATTTAAGATCGTGAACAAAATGAAGGTAAATGGCGACCCATTAACTTCAGGTGTTATTGTTGCCAAGTACTGCGTTCGATGAGCCCGAAATTCAACAATGTTGTCTGTTCTATTGAGGAATCCAACAACCTTGATACCATGAAAATCGATAAACTTCATGGAAGTCTTCTTGTCCATGAACAACGTATGATCCAGCAACAAGAAGATGAAAAGGCTCTGAAGATTTCCACTGGGTCACCCTATCGAGGACGAGGCGGTCAAGGTGGAAGAGGTCGTGGCAGAATTTCATTCAAAAAAAGCACGATTGAATGTTACAAGTGCCACAAACTTGGACATTCCCAATATGAATGTCCAGATTGGGAGAAGGATGTTAATTATGTAGAGCGCGATGATGTAGAGGAGATGGTGTTAATGGCTCAAGCAGATGAAGGTGGCTCGACACGACAATGGAGTTGGTTTTTTGACTCGGGTTGTTCCAATCATATGACAGGTGAAAAGAAATGGTTTAACACTTTGGATGAATCTTAACATAATAATGTGCGACTTGGAAATGATGTTCGCATGGCTTTCATGGGAAAAGGGAATGTGCGTCTCGACTTTGAAGGTGTGACTTACACGTTGACTGATGTGTACTATGTCCCGGATCTCATGAACAATTTGATCAGTGTTGGCAAGGTTCAAGGAAGGGGAATAGAGATCTTGATTAAGAATGGTTTTTGTAGTATATACCATCCAAGAAAGGGGTTGATCACAAGGGTTCAAATTTCCTCAAACAAAATGTTTATACTCAAGGCTAGACCAAGTGCCATTAGTGAGTGTCACAAAACAGAAATTGATGGCACCGGTTATCTTTGGCATCAAATATTTTGACACATCAATAACAAGAGCTTAAAGGTGTTACATGATAAGGAGTTGGTGAGGGGGTTGCCAAGGATTAATGTCGAAGGAGGAACCTATTCGGATTATTTGGTAAGAAAGCAAACCAGAGAATCATTTCCTAAAACAAGTTCATGGAGGGAAACTCAACATCTTCAGCTTGTTCACTCAGATATTTGTGGACCTATCTCTCCTCAATCAACCAGCCTAAAGAGGTACATCATTAATTTTATTGATGATTCCTCACGAAAGTGTTGGACTTATTTTTTGATAGAGAAATCACAAGCTTTAGACACTTTTAAGAGGTTTAAAACATTGGTTGAGAAAGAAGCAAGTGTTGAGATCAAATGTTTGAGGACAAACAGGGAGGTGAATTCAATTCGAGGAGTTCAATGTATTTTGTGAAGACAATGACATTCAAAGACAACTCGCTGCAGGTTACATACCTCATCAAAATGGTGTGGCGGAGAGGAAAAACCGAACTGTGATGAATATGGTGCGACTTAATAATTTGATTGGTTGATTTGGAATACTGATGTAACAACCCACTTTGATAAGTGGACCGTTACGCGTAACTATGACGTGTCATCAAAGCATGCAAGGTAAAATGTAGTAAAACATACATGACCATAGGGAAAACCGGAATCAAACATCGGTTCCCAAACATAATCCCAAACATAATAAAGCAAATGAAATGAATGAAAGACTAAATAAGCATAAGTATAGGAAGGAAAAAGGAGATTAAGTCTATGGTAACTTCCATCCTATGCATGTCCTCCAAATGCTCGAGTTTGTCCTTGGGTACCTGCCGTTTTGGGACATGGAAAGGAAAGTAACGGTTGAGCATAACGCTCACTGCACGGATATACAAACATGGAATGAATAATATAAGCATGTAAAACATATAGTAGCGGAATTGTTTAAGTCCTGGAAAACCTGACATAACTTAGTAAAACTGGTTTTATAGTTTGAAAAGCCTTATGTTTATCTTATAAAAATTGTTTAACATGTTTACCATTAGCCAATATAGGCCATGAAAGATCAACGTGCATGAATACTTGGAGGGGTGACCTCGTCATGCAATTAGAGGGGCTGCCTCTAATTAATATAACTTTTTGGGTAGGAGGGATCAGCTCCTTGTGAAGGATGCAAGGCACACACCACATTCACCTGAATAATCTGCTGAAAACATGTAAACTAGGATGCACCCATACGCCCCACATGATAATATAATAATATGGCCAAAAGCTGAAAGGGACACCACGAGCTATCACTCCGCCGTGGTGAAGTCATAACACTGGTGCCTCTAGTGTTATGGTTATGGTACCTCCATAACTAGGTGAAACTAGTCATGCATGTATATGGCTTTAGGTATCTAATTAAACATAAGCAAATCAAAACATATAAAACATATACTGGGAAAACAGTTGGCTACATACGGGGAAATCCTAATAAGGAAAGAATGTCCATACTGAAAGGATGGAGAATCAGTACCTTGTGTCTAGTGAACGAAGAAGAAAAACGGAAGAGAGTCCTACTTCGGTATCACTAATGCAACATAAATAATATACGTGTATAAGTATTCTGATTACTGAGTACGTAACTGGTTTTATATTATGTCTTAGCTTGTTTTATATGTTCATGTCATGTTTTACTGATTTTAGCTTTATATTGTGTTTATCATGTATTTTGTCTATTCTGATTAAGTATTACTTGTATTCCTTGTATTATTATACTTTTTGTTTAATAATAAGTAACTTTCTAAAAATAGCAGGTTTCCTAAAATAGAAAGTTTCCAAAAATAGATTAACTGCTTAAAATAGATAAGTTTCTAAAAATAGAAAGTTTCCAAAACTAATAAGTTTCCATATTTAGAATTAAGCTGGATTAATAAGCTAAATAATATAAGCTTTGTTTTACTAATAAATATTCTAAGTCATGTGATATATAGTATAGTTTATTAATTATTACATGTAAATTAAATAAACTATATGTTATATGATTTAATTAAATATAAGCATCATTTAATTAAGTTAAAGTGTATAAAATACTTAGGTTAAAACATGTATTAATATTGTATTAATATAACCTAAGTCATGGTTATTAATTAATTATATTTCATGTTTAATAATTTATTAATACTATAGTGTAAACTAAAAAATTAAATACTTAGGTTAAAATCATGTAATAATAATAATAATAAACCTAAGTCCATGTTTTAATTCAATTAATTATATATCATGCCAATTAATTTAATTAACTTGTAAAATTATATACTTGTAAAATTAAATAAACTTGTAAAAATAATCATGGATCGAACCGTGTGTTATTAATTTATTAAAACGTGTCGTGAACCGAACCCGTGAAAACCGTGAACCAAACACCCCTTAAAACAGTGGCAACCCGGCGTGAACCGGTTGCCCCTGTTTGTGTAAAGATGCCACCGGCTGAAGCGGGTGGTTCCTTTCTCTCGGCTAGCCGCTGACCACCAGGTTCCCACCGGCAGTAGCCGGTGGTTCCCCTGCCTGCCTACGGTTCCCCCTGCTTTCCTAAAATAGCCACCGGCTTAAGCCGGTGGTTGGGGCTGTGTTGGTGCCGAGACCAAACCAACCACAAGACACCCCCGACGCACGTCGGGGTGTCTTGTCCCTGTTGTAGACCGAGACAAACACCACCAAGACCTAGGTCTTGGTTGGTGGTGAGAACCAAAGCGACGCCGAGAGTCTTGGGACTCTCGGTTCGTGTGGCGGCCAGAACCAACAAACCCAAAAACACCCTAATTAAATTGTCCACCATGATTTACATGTTTTAGTTCATGTTTTAATTAACTCCATGTTCATATATTCATAAAAGCATAAAAAGGAATTAAAAGAATGGTTTTCAGATTACCCAAAACACATGGAATGGATAAATCTTGATCTTACGAACACATTCGTAATCAATAATTAAAATCAAACCTCGTCCTTCTTTTGGCTTGCTGTCGGCGGCATAATCAGAACATCACGTTCTCCTTTAGGGTGCTGCTGGCGGTATAATCAGAACATCATGTTCTCCTTTTGGATGATGCTGGCGGCATAAAGAGAACATCACGTTCTCCTTTTGGGTGCTACTAGCGGCATAAACAGAACTGGCGGTCATCATAGGGTTTGCTAGGTTTTTACCTTTTTTGTGAAATCTTGAATAATGAAAAGATATTTTCCCTTTTTTGTTTATTTGGTAAAATCACATTGGCTTGGCCCTTCTTGGTTCTTGTGTCCACGGGTATGTGGGGCCCACAAGGGAAACCCAAAGTTTTCCCGTGTATAATATTATACGTGTTCTCGTGTCGTGTTAACGTGACTTTATTATTAATTGTTCGTGTTATCTTATCTACTTGTACGTTGTTGTAGTAATAATTACGTAAATACTATTTAATATGTTCGTGATTATTTAAGTTCATGATTTCATGTTCGTAATTATAATTATTATTGTTAATAATTATCGTGTACTAACACGTATATAATACTTATCGTGTAATAACACGTACGTAATTCTTGTAATTAATATTTGTGATACGTGTTCATGTTATAAAAGGAAAGTTTTAATCTTGTACGTATGATTACAAGTGTACTGTTCATGGTAAAAGCATGTGGGTTTTACAACTCTTTCCCCCTAAAAAGAATAATTCATCCCCGAATTATAGATAACGTAACTGGAAGCGGAAATACCTGAATCAAACTGGAAAGATATGCAAGATAAAAGGACATAAAGCTGACATGCTAAAAAGGAACGTGAAACGTGACATGGCTAAATAGGACATGGAACGAGACGTGACTAAAAGAGTCTTACTGAATTATGGAAGGATGAGAGGATAAAATCCGGATGGACTCGTCCGTTTCCAAGTGGCTTCCCTCTCGTAACGGTTCCTCCACAAGATCTTGACACCACTGATAAATCTTGGTCAGGTCATCCTGACCTTGACTTGAAAATACGTAGAAGTTCATGGTTATCAACGTAATATAGATCCCCTGAATTTGATCGAAGGAATAAGAAATTAACGTGCAAGGGTAACTGAAACGTTATAATGTGAAATATCCCAACTAACTGATAATAGTGCTGTCTTAGCAATGATATGTAACACCCCTAAATTTATATAATTCAATACAGCGTAAGACTCGTTGGTGTTACGGGATAGCACATTACTCACATCATAGACAACGCTTAAAAATCGCGTCGTTTAATAATAAAGCATTTCCATTCATAAATATCAAATTTACATAGGTCCCAAGTCATTGTATTTCGTACAGGTTTTACAAAGCATTTGAATGGAAATTATTATTTAAGTGCTGGCCATGAATTCTTGTTGTCTTCCCGAGAATTACCTTCAAGTACCTGAGATAAAACATGTTAAAAGAAAAGGTCAGCGATAACGCCGAGTGAATTCATAGAGTTTAATGAAAACCATTAATATATCATCGGTATATATTTATTACCAAAAATCATTTTGTACAAATCTTTGTAGTAGGCCATAAAATAGCCAAAGTCATTTTATACAAATCCTTATCAAAAATCATAATATAGGCTTTTGCCTTCAAAATCATTATACGAGCCATTGTCGTAAAAACATCATACAATACGTTTTATAACGTTGTATAGAGTTAAATAAAAACCGTTATATGAATATGGTTATGAAAAACCAAAACACGAACATAATATCAATAGTAAGACCCCGTATTGCTAGTCAGGCAATATATCGTAATTTAGTGCGTATAGCAGTATTTCGTTATTTTTGGATTATTATAAGGCGCATGACATTATTACCTTACTACAACAAACAACAGGTAGCTAGCCCGAAACTCAATTTGCCCATCTAAATTAGCGTGTCGTCACAATAATCACGCTTTTATAAATCTTCTCATATATAAATTCGCTTACCAATCAATGTGACACGACGGGGATCAACCGTCAAGGCGCGAACTGGGGTGATCGTCTCCAAATAGTACTATTATATGCATAAGCGTCTACCAAATCCCGGTAGTTCACAATTCATGCTAATGGGACTTTTAGTGACACAACCTAACTTTAATATTCCATTTCATTTCATTTATCGGGTCGTATATTCATTCATCGGGTCATACAATCATTCGGGTCCAAATCAATAAACAAACAATCGGGACAAATGGTGTCCTATTTTATCAAAACTAACATGTTATCTCCCTCGCGGGTTTATAAAACATTTCATAAAAACATTTAAAAGAGTGCGAGGCTATGAACTCACGTTGATGTGGGAAGGCGGTTATCGGCGATTTGGATGTACGGTACGTGCTTCAATCACGGAAACCTAGACAAATAATACTTGTCTTAGAATTTTGTCCAATGACTTTATCAAAATAACAATTATGTATATATATGATGACTTTATACATATGATGATGATCAAGTGGGTTTATATATTCTCATTCACTCATTTTTGTGTTATGTGTTGACAACTTTTATATTAGATTACTAGTTTTACATATTTACATGTTTTAGGTCCAATAAGCCTTTTATAAGTCCATTAACTTGTATTAATCTATTTTATACTTTTGTCATCAGTATTATACTTTACATGTTGGGCCCAAATGGGTTAAGCCCAATAAGTAAGTTTATAAGTGTTTTACTAACTAGTCGGGTTTATAGTCCAATAAGGCTACTTTGGCCCGTTAATGTCTATATGTTGTAAAGCTCGGGTTTTATCGGTTTTTACTTGTTATATAAGTTCATATATCAGTATGTGAGTTTATAAAAGTTTATACTAGACGGGTTCGACCGTCTAAGTTTTATTTGACAAAAACGTTAATCTTTCGGTTTTAGCCGAAAAGACGTAAAACTTAGTATATAGTTTTATAACTTGGAAAAACATTTATACTTGTAATTTATATAACATGTCCTATTTTAATATCAATATATATATATATACCTCTTTATTTATATTTATTATCAACTAGTGGGTTTTATATATGTATATTTTATAAATACAAAATTTTGAGTGCTTATATTATATACTATTTATTTTATCAAATCTGTCCTAAATTTTCAATCCACTAAAATGTCCATATCTAGAGTTCTATATGGAGATAGGACCTAAAATTTTTATCACAGAAACTACATGATATGTGATTCATTTCATTCCTTTATAGCTACTGATGAATCAACCTCTAAATATTGTAATAAATTCGTCCAAAACAGTGTAGGCAGATTTGCACTCTAAACTTGTTTTGATCATATCTCACTCATTTTTGTGATTCCATTGCATGACCAACTCTCACATGTGTACAAGACTTAATACTTACTGTATATTGATTCCACTATGCCATTTTATCAGTTTATCATATGGTTTCTTACTGTTTTTATACAGCCAATTATTTTAAGCACGATTTAACCATTTTACATGTGGTTTTCCATCTTTTTACCCATGTTTATCAACACCAAATCCCCACATAATATTTTTAATCATCATTCATCATCATATACATATACATAAATAAAGAAAATACAAGATTACATAATCAAAATAACAAGAGGATAGGAAGAAACAATCTCTATACCACCAAAGTGATGAAAAGGTTGAGATTTTGGATGAACAAGGCTTGGTTTTGGTAACCAATCTTATTAAATATCAAGACCACCTTCAAGATTACCAAGGATATAAAGATACCTTCAACAAATCAGCCCTAAAATCCTTCTTGAAAATTAGCCCAAAGACCTCAATGAAAACTCCTTTTTATATGTTAAAATCACCTCCAATCTTCATCTTTTTGTGTAGTTATCAACATATGTTGATTATATCTTTTGTTTATGGTCAAAATTTGATGATGATGGTGATATAATGGTGGTGTTGGACGTTCAAGGGGAGAGAGGAAGAGTTGAGAGAGTTTCTTGGTTCGCATGTGTGAGAAATGGTTTATGGTTAGCTTGTTTTGTGGTTAAGTGGTTTTGCATAGCACTAAGGACATGTGTCCTTAGTGTGTATGTAAACTTGACACCATACTTGGTGTGTTGTCTAAGTCTTGGCCACCCATAGTGGGGGTGAGGCAAGTGTAAACTTGTCTCATCTCCACTAATTTACGGGTACTCCTCGATTATAGTTTCCTCGATTTACGTGCCCTCGGGTCGTCTTACGAACAACGTTTTTATAAATTATGAATCAACAGCACAAAATGAATCTAATAAAAATTGTCTCATCAAAAACGGAGTTCAAAAACGTAAATACGTAAACCTAGGGTTTTCGGTTTAGTCGTAAAGGACGTTAAATTATAATCGTAAGTCCTAATCTCTTCTCGTAAATTTGTGAGTTTATGAACCAACACAAATTTAAAATCTCAAAATAATATTCACGGATAAATTTATTTTCTAAAATGTCGGACTGTCACCAAAACGGTGTATGTAAACGTAAGCACGTAACGTAGAATCCTCCGGTTTAGACGTAGTCGATGCTGCTTCAAGATGTAAACCCAAATTTCTTCCCAAAAATAAGTGAGTTCATAATATAAAATTTAAATAATGTTTTTAAATAATACTTGAGAATAAAATATCAACCATAAATTGACGGATTGTCACAGCATTTACCACTAAACAGGATCTTTGTCCTCAAAGATCACTTTATCTTACTACTCGCTTCTTATAGAGTTAAAGCCATGTGGGTATTTCCTCCACATTCGGTCTTTTCTCTCAAGTGTAATCCATTACAATACGCGAGTTTCATCAAACATAACTACGGTAATAAGATCAGGCTTAATGTTGACTTACTTTCTCTATCCATAATGTTCACGGGTCTTTGATGAATGCAACTTTTCGCCGATCTAAATTTCATTAAGGAACAGTCAGATTTTCACTTGATAGTTATTTCATCAAGCTAGATATACGAAACGTAATTCACGCGGTCTTTGAAGTCCTAGGGTAGATCCAGCTTATATGCCTTTCAAACCAATTTTTTACATTATCTCAATGGTCCCATACAACGGGGACTTAACTCCCATGATCTTTCAGATCATCAATTCATTTCTCCATGGTTAAATTTTTTGGCATAACTTCGCTACCCATTCGGCACTTCAAGATCTACACTTCATATTCACATAACCTCCTGCCCACTACCGCCGGTCAATAATCAGATCCTAAATTCAAGAATCATTTCAGGTCTCGCGGGTCGGGTATCTTGTAAGGTTAGGTTTGTCGTCATAGAAAACCTTAAACCTAAAAGACATGTCCAGCTCACAATGGGTGTATGTCGGATGTCTTCATCCCAACTCTTGCTTACAAATGCTCTTATATTTAGATCCTAACAAGATTCGATCTCAATCTTAATACGATAATTATCAATGATAATCTCTACAAAGGAAAGCGATTATACGGTTTATTACCAAAGGTCAATCATTCAAGCATAAAACAAAACTTATAGTATTTTGTATCGTTACTTTACCTCGTCCCTTCGATTGGGGTGGTAAACAGTACTCTCATCAAGGTTCATTCCCAATAACTTCTGAGCAAATTTCTAGAAATTCGATGCGAAGCGAGGATCTTGATAGAGATGATCGATACAGGCACACTATGTTTACACAACTCCTTTAAATTCAAAGAGTCAATTTCTTCATCAAGAATCTATCATTAACAGGAATGATATTAGCAGATTTGGTCAGTCTGTCGACCATGACCCAAATCGAATCAAATTCAGATGATGACCTTTGCAATAGTTAGACGTTTACTAATGTATGAGGCGATGTCTGCCTTCATAATTTGCCATTAGTACAACTTCTTCAGAATAAAATACACTTAATCAGAAATGGCATGAATAGAACACGTATACTTACGATATTCTAACATGACTATATCTCAAAATCCTTCATATTTTGGCAACCACAAACGGCCTTTAAAACATTTAACGCCATCGGCTTATCAATTCTAATGGTTCAAATTAGCCGCGAACCCCTTTTTACAAACATCGTTTATTTTATTGTTCGGCAGTTTACTTTGCACAATCATTATTAAAGAACACACCCTAATTGATTCTTTATCCTTTCTATATAATGTGTCAGTATCTACATTCATCTTCCTTGATGAAATAAATATCATGGTCAATATTACTCAGAAATTCTTTCTTCATATTTTCTAAATTTTAGTTTCGTCTCAACTATCATTTTTATCAGTTTTGCTCGATCCGACGTTTTAAAGCGTCGATAATTATTACACGTAAATTAACAATAAATATTAAGTTTTTATGAAACGTAAACGTTAAAAGTTTAAATTTCTTAGTTCGACCAATTATAATAAAATGTTCAAAACAAATTTGATTTTAATTAACACGATTTTTGCTGATTTATCGAAAATAATTAATAAGATTCGTAAATGTTTGAAAAAAATATTTGGTTATACTTTGGTCAAAAATTTCTTAGTTGAAAAGCAAAAATTTTCGTTTCAAATTTTAAGTCATGGTTTAACGGTTTCCTCAATCCCTCTTAGGTTGTCTTGAGGTATACACAAACATTTACCCCTAAACAGGAGTTTAGTTAAATGATTTGTGTATAAGGGAATAATCCCTTAAAAATCCTTTGTTAAAACATTTGTCAAAACATATTTCTATTTTCTTTTTGGTAAAACCCAAAGCCTTATTGGTTCCAATTTTTGAAGAGTCAATATATTCCATTTTCTATTAATCACACGGTCAAATAGTATAAAGGATTAAGTCTTTCATCACATGTTAAATATTCAAGGTACAAGTTTTCACTACTCGGCCGACTCAGGGCATTCTACAAATAATTATTAACTCCTTCTCATTCTTATAAACAAACAAATGGTCCTTAATGATCACAAGCATGAATTTATCAAATTACAGTTTACACACATGATGAATCAAATTTATGAATGCTACATGTGTATTAGTCAATCCAAACGACATCACGTGAAACTCATAATGTTCATTACAAGTTCTGGATGTAGTGATTGGAATAGATAATCTTTTTCGCGGACGCGATGTTGATGATAACCATGTCGTGGATCAAATCTTAAAAACATATGCTAGAACCTTGTAAATGATCGAACAAATCTATCATCTTGGGTAGTGGATATAGATTTTTAATCGTCAATTTACCTAGTTCACGGTAATCAATAAATATAAGAAATAATAACACCATAGCTCTTCATGATGACGAGCTTGATAGAATAAAAGCTTTCTCCGACAACTCTCTCAGTTGTACGATAATTCTTTTAATTCAGATGGTGCTGACGTACAGTGCACAAGCCACAGGTGCAGCACCGGGAATATAATCAATACCAAATTCAACTTGCCTTAATGGCGAAAGTCTAGGTAATTCACCAGCAAATACCTCTTAAAGTTTCAGATAACGGAAACATGTTTTTAATAAATTCATATTAGGTTCTTTCTAGATTATAATATCTATGACTAGTTCATAACCATTCACGGTATAATTTCAAGTCTAAATGCAGGATATGGTCATCCATAAAGAATTATTTAGATTACTTTTGATAATCAACATCTTATCATTTAGGGGAATTCTACTCGAGTTTCCATCAATTAAGACAATGTCGTCATGTCATAATCAATCAATCCATTCTACTGGCACTATCAACTTTCCAGTTTCATTGCCGTTGACAAGATGTGAACTTCTCAAAAGACTAATAATAACTCATGATCTTTCACAAATTCAAGGATATATGGAGACACAACTACCATTATAAGAGTAAGGTCAATGCATAATTTACGCGAGAGAATCTCAAATCAGATAAGGACGGAAACATTTAACGAATATGAATATACCTTATGTTTTCATAATTTGAGTACGCATTCGAAAGATCCTCGGATCGTTACCCAGGTCGTTCAAATGAAATCAACTCAAAAGAAATTATAGGAACGTCGATACATCCAGTCGGGTATCAACACTCGGTAATCAAATACTTTCCCTAAGAATCTCACTACGGGAGAATTGGACAAGAAAGAATTGTCAATTGTCAAATAAGACAATTTCCACTGATGAGTAAATTCGACTCAGAACAATAAATGGTACGGGCACATATGTAGGTGTCCCTAACACTATGTCCTTATTTTTCACTTCTTGCAGATCTCATAAAATTTAATCTTTCACAATTTAAAGAAAATGTAGTGTTTATTAATCAGTTTTATGGTGACTACTAATCAGCCTTGCATGGTCCATTCCAAATTGTATGTAGGCGCGCAACTATATACAATTTCAAGATTAACGATGCAATACTCAGTTCGTCAAAATTTTATCATCATGTTTATAATAAAAACATTTTCATGCTTAATTCTTAAATAAGAATCAAAACTAAATTTACAAAGATTTTCTTTGTTATGGAAACAATTAAGTTTTCCAAGGTGTTTTATAAACAACCTCATTTCGATAACGATTATTTATAAGTCTCACTTTAAATAATCCATATGGTGATGAAAACCCAATTTTTCTCAAGGGATACTGTTTTAACTTATAAAAACAATTAGTGATCTGCAAAGGAGTGATGAAAAGTTGTTCTAAGAACTAACTACAATATGCTAGGAAATGAATTTAGCCAATTAATCATGAGGTTCATGACCTCGATGGCACTCAAAAAGAATAATCCACAATGTAACTCAAATCGAGATGAGTACTTGTTCAATGGTTGCATTACTAATGCGAACATTACGATGAAGCAATAAAAGATAGATAACATCGATACATGTAGAATTTAGCAATCAAAGGTAGTCTTTTCAATAATCACAAACAAGTCAGAATTGTACCGTAACACATTACGTGTCACTATGTCATACAATTCCAAGAACTCATCCTACCAACTGATGTCTCAGTTAAGTTATGGATTATTTTTAAAAGATACCACAATGAATACTAATCTACAAGGGTCATTAGGTGTTCCACCTGTCCCAGAAGATCCATCGGTCTCAATTCAGAAGAAGATTTCTTCAATTTATTTCTTGGACACTAGGCATCCTCATTAGTGGACAATGGCCTAGGAACAACCCTTAACACGAATCAACAATCAATTAAAACCTTATATTTCAATCACATGACTTAACGACTTCCTCTTAACAATCTCATATTCCATACGGGTTAAATTTTACTTTATTCAAGTTTCAGTCAACTTATACTCAATGCGATATCCTACCTCATTCTCCAATATTTTCAACCTTATTCTTAGACCTTAATAGCGCAATAAAAGTTCGATATGAGCAACACTCAATTTCCAATCCTATATCTCTTACAACAATAATTATCAAATGAGTCACTTGTATGAAATGACTCACACATTCAATTAGACTTCTCGGAAAGGTACTAGTGGCATGAGGCTTTTGGGTAATGGTTCCAATGACAGCCTCTAGTGCAACATTCACCCTTTCGATTTCAAATTTAAGAATTGGGTGACAACGAATCAAATGACACCTTTCCAGGTGGTAACGTTTTGTCAAACTCCACTCTATAAGGAAGTATCATCATGACATCGATATCAGTTTTAATCCCGCCAATTCTTCTTTAATATCAC
Source organism: Glebionis coronaria (assembly GCA_025667525.1). NCBI lineage: Eukaryota > Viridiplantae > Streptophyta > Magnoliopsida > Asterales > Asteraceae > Glebionis > Glebionis coronaria. The sequence goes on along the minus strand of CM046881.1, from coordinate 506,037,665 downwards.
AATCAACTAATATCAATATTTCTACGAATATCAACCATTTGTTGGGATCATAAATATCCACAACTTGTTTTAGATCTAGGATAGCTAGAATTCCTACGAGAATAGCTTCGATTAATTTACTAGGCGATTTAGGGTTTCTTGTGACAATCTACGTCGTATAAATACCTCGTATAAATATAGAAATAATCATCAAACAATCATGTAATCAAATTACATTATATGTATATATAATCCAAGTTATATATATATATATATATATATATTAAAATAACACTTCTCAGTCTGGCCTTGTCGGTAACTCGGGAATTCTTCGGCACCGTTATTGTCAAAAGATTTTTAGACATTTTTAGAAAAAATGTTTATAGTTAAAAGATTTTGAAATGTTTTATTCAAAACCTTGGTTTTAAAAATCTTTCGTTCTCTATAACGAGAGGTCTGGTACCAAACTGTAACACCCCTAAATTTATACAATTCAATACAGCGGAAGACTCGTTGGTGTTACGGGATAGCACATTACTAACATCATAGACAACGCTTAAAAATCGCGTCGTTTAATAATAAAGCATTTCGATTCATAAATATCAAATTTACATAGGTCCCAAGTCATTGTATTTCGTACAGGTTTTACAAAGCATTTGAATAGAAATTATTATTTAAGTGCGGGCCATGAATTCTTGTTGTCTTCCCGAGAATTACCTTCAAGTACCTGAGATAAAACATGTTAAAAGAAAAGGTCAGCGATAACGCCGAGTAAATTCATAGAGTTTAATGAAAACCATTAATATATCATCGGTATATATTTATTACCGAAAAACATTTTGTAAATATCTTTGTAATAGGCCATAAAATAGCCAAAGTCATTTTATACAAATCCTTATCAAAAATCATAATATAGGCTTTTGCCTTCAAAATCATTATACGAGCCATTGTCGTAAAAACATCATACAATACGTTTTATAATGTTGTATAGAGTTAAATAAAAACCGTTATATGAATATGGTTATGAAAAACCAAAACACGAACATAATATCAATAGTAATACCCCGTATTGCTAGTCAGGCAATATATCGTAATTTAGTACGTATAGCAGTATTTCGTTATTTTTGGATTATTATAAGCCGCATGACATTGTTACCTTACTACAACAAACAACAGGTAGCTAGCCCGAAACTCAATTTTCCCATCTAAATTAGCGTGTCGTCACAATAATCACGCTTGTGTAAATCTTCTCATACATAAATTCGCTTACCAATCAATGTGGCACGACGGGGATCAACCGTCAAGGCGCGAACTGGGGTGATCATCCCCAAATAGTACTATTATATGCATAAGCGTCTACCAAATCCCGGTAGTTCACAATTCATGCTAATGGGACTTTCAGTGACACAACCAAACTTTAATAATCCATTTCATTTCATTTATCGGGTCGTATATTCATTCATCGGGTCATACAATCATTCGGGTCCAAATCAATAAACAAACAATCGGGACAAATGGTGTCCTATTTTATCAAAACTAACATGTTATCTCCCTCGGGATTTATAAAACATTTCATAAAAACATTTAAAAGAGTGTGAGGCTATGAACTCACGTTGATGTGGGAAGGCGGTTATCGGCGATTTGGATGTACGGTACGTGCTTCAATCACGGAAACCTAGACAAATAATACTTGTCTTAGACTTTTGTCCAATGACTTTATCAAAATAACAATTATGTATATATATGATGACTTTATACATATGATGATGATCAAGTGGGTTTATATATTCTCATTCACTCATTTTTGTGTTATATGTTGACAACTTTTATATTAGTTTACTTGTTTTACATATTTACATGTTTTAGGTCCAATAAGCCTTTTATAAGTCCATTAACTTGTATTAATATATTTTATACTTTTGTTATCAGTATTATACTTTACATGTTGGGCCCAAATGGGTTAAGCCCAATAAGTAAGTTTATAAGTGTTTTACTAACTAGTCGGATTTATAGTCCAATAAGGCTACTTTGGCCCGTTAATGTCTATATGTTGTAAAGCTCGGGTTTTATCGGTTTTTACTTGTTATATAAGTTCATATATCAGTATGTGAGTTTATAAAAGTTTATATTAGACGGGTCCTAATAAGTGTTAAAACACTTATCCTTTTACCACTTATTTCCAATAATAACAAGACCAAAACGTGTGATTTATGTCGTAAAAGTCGGAATTATGCGTGGTTTGTGTTTTTATTGTGTTTTAGGACCAAAAGATGAAAAAGGAAGAAAACACGGGCTTTCACGGGCTTTTATCGAAGAAAACGGGAAAAGACGAAGTCAAAAGATCAAGAGTGCAAAAAGAACGGAAGTCCAAGGCCTATTCTGAAGATTTATCGAAGAAAAAGTCTAAAGATGGAAGTTTAATGAAGTCGAAGAACTCAAGTCTTAATTAAAGAAGAAAATTATCAAGACAAGTTCAAATCCCGAGACGACATCGAGAAAGACAAAGAATTAAATCGAGTCGAGAAGACGTGAAGAAAGAAAGAAGATGCAACACATGCACTCCTTCCATTTTCCCTATAAATACCCTCCTAATACACATTAGGAGGGTGGTTAGTTTTTAGTTTTAGTTTTTCATTTTTCACTTTTCTTTCTAAATTTTAGAGAGAGAAAGTTCTCCACTTTCTCTCACTAAGTTCTCATCTTTTCTTTCTTTTAATCTTTCAAGATTAAACATTTGTGTATTGTTGATTTCATTAATCAAGTTCTAGTTAAGCTTTTAATCTTTCATCTCATTCTACCTTTCTTGATTTTAGTTAACTTTTGGTGCAAAATACATTAAATCCGTGTTGATCTTAATGGTTTTGTGATTAAAAAGTTAATCTTTTTATGCCTTCTTAAGTTTTCATACGAATAAGCTTTGAGATCTTTGTGCTTATTGGCTTATTTTTATGTTTAGCTTATTTACTTATCAAAAGTTTTCTTAAAAAGTTCATCTTTTTATCATTTGATTTAAAGGTTTGCTTATTTTATGTTTGGATAAGTTGTTGATTATGCTTATTTGGTATATTTCACTTTTGATTCGGGGTAGTCTTGGTGTGAGATTATCATAGTAGCTTATTACTAGCTTATATCTTGAATCCCATATAAATCGGAAAGGGTCTAAACCCCTTTCCGATCAGCTTATTCCGACCACCACCCAACACCCTCTTTCCGATTACATAGATCGGAAAAGGGTTTCTATTATTACGATTAGTTTAGTTTTGAAAACATTCCGATTGTGGGTTTTGGCTTATTCCGATCTAAGGTTATCATCAACATTCCGATTGGGGGTTTTGTTAAATATTCCGATTGGTGTCCTCCATACATTCCGATTGGAGGTGTTGCCATATTCCAACGAGGTGTTGCCATATTCCGATCATTGTTATTCCGATTGCCTTATTCCGACCAAACATTCCGACGGGTGTAGTTTGCATATTCCGATTAGTGTCTTTTACTAATATTCCGATTAGGGTTTGTTTTAGTTTATTGTTTTTACAAAGTTTCCAAGTGTTAGTTTTATTAAAAGTTGAAGTGTTTTTCTAATCTTTTCTTTACATTTTCAAGCATTCATTTTTAACTCGTCAATTTAGTTTAATCTTTAAAACTTCTACTTTACTCAACGACATTTAAATTACTTGCTATTAGTTTAAAATAGATAATCAACCAAACCATTCTCTTGTTCACCAAAAGACAATTGAGTCGCACTTTAGACCAATAGTCAATTCGAAAAGACTTGGGACTACGAATTTTGATACGTGGGGTAAAAACCTAGTATTAAATGGCGTCGCTGCCGGCTCTTTTCGTTAAGATTAACGGTTTCTAGTGAGAGACGCATTGAATTTTGGGATCCGTTCTTTGAACGTTATTTTCCTTGATTTAAAAATTTTCAAAAATCCTAAAAAATATAAAACTCTTCAAAAATACAAAAACATTAAAAAAATCAGAAAAAAGCAATTCTTTTCCAAAAGCTTTTGCACCAAAAAGATTATATAGATATTCTCTGTGTATATTTTTCTTCTGTAGGTGTATGCGTACTAGATCTTCAAACTATTCTGAGCCCGAGACTCGTGAAGATTTAGATATGGCTGGTGTGAACAACAATAATAACCCACCTCTACCCAATTTGAATAACAACAACAACAACAACAACAACAATGTCCCCCTACCTGATTTACGAACAATGGAGGAATTGTGTCAACCCACCATGAACGGACGCGGAGGCCCGATTGCGTCGATGCACATCACGGCTCAGGAGTTTTCGTTGAAGCATCACATGATCCAACAAGTGCAAACTAACCCATTTCGCGGAATTCCGGATGATGATGCCAACAAACACCTCGACAAATTCATTACCATCACCCAAAGCATGAAGTCACCCGGTGTTTCTATGGATGAACTTCGCCTTCAACTATTTCCCCACTCGCTTTCTCACCAAGCCGAAAAATGGTTTGACCGTCTCGCAAGGAATTCTATTCATACTTGGAATGACATGACTCAACGCTTTTTGTCGCGCTACTTCCCACCATCCATGGTCACAAGCCTTCGTAACCAAATTAGTGGATTCATGCAAGACAATGACAAATCGCTCTTCGATGCTTGGGAACGATACAATGATTTGATCGACCGCTGTCCGAACCATAACATGCTCCCCGTCACTCTCATTGATACTTTCTACAATGGTCTCACTTTTCATGATCATGACACGATCAACGCCGCCGCCGGTGGTACTTTTATGAAAAGGAGATCGGAGGAGTGTAGAGACACAAGAATTGGGATTCATCCGCATCCTCAAGATCTAATCAAAGAGTCAATGTTTCATCTACTTCTTCCACCACCGACATGTCCGTCATGGAACGTGCTATTCTTGATATTAACAAAAGTTTCCAAATTTTGACTTCCAACCAAACTCAACAAGCTAAAGCTGTTGCTATTTCTTGTGACACATGTGGTGGTCCTCATTCGTACAATGATTTTCTTTCTACTCAAGGCAATTTTTCTGAAGACGTTAACGCGGCATACGGTACTTATCCCACATGAGGCTATCAAGCTCGTCCTCAAGGAGACCGTAGCTTGCTAAGTTATCGTTCAAACAACTATCTTGCTCCACCCAGTTTCCCTCCTCTAAACCAAAACCAACAACAAAGCTATAACCGAAACAACCAATCCCAACCTCGTGCTAACAATCAATATCAATCCCAAAGAAACCATACCCACCTCAAGGAAATTCTCAAGCTTACCAAGCTCCACCTCTCAATCAACCGACGGTATTGAATCAAGACGTCGAGACGTTCATGCGGACTAATAGAGAGTTAGTGACGAATCTTCAGAGTCAAGTCGTCAACTTGAAGGGAGAAATGGCGAAACAAGGGAACGATATTCGAGCCGAGCTAAGGAATGACATGGCAAAACAAAGCAATCAGATTCGTGCAGACATGAGAGACTCTTTCAGCACTCAAGCGCTTAACATACGTGATATGATCGGTTCTCTCTTCCAAGGTAATCAACCATCTTCTTCTGGTACTCTTCCGAGTAACACCGTTGCGAATCCAAGAGGGGAGATGAAAGCAATCACCACTCGTAGTGGAAAAGGTTATACGGAACCCGAGCTTCCTACACCTCCACCCGTGATTGTGAACAAGGAAAAAGAGAAACTTTCCTCACCTCCTTTGCCTTCTACCCCCATTTCCTCACCTCTCGTGGTTGTGAGTGATCCTACTCCCCTAAAGCCTTCTTCTTCATCCAATATACCTTATCCTTCAAGGTTGAGGAAAGAGAAGCAAAAGAGCAAGGATGATATTCAAGTTTCAAACTTTCTAAAAATGTTTAAACAATTGAATTTTAACATCTCCTTTGCCGAGGCTCTCGCTCACATGCCTAAATACGCTAAAATGTTTAAAGATCTTCTAAGTGACAAGGAGAAGCTTCTTGACATTGCTCAGACCCAACTTAATGAGAATTTCTCCGCCGTTCTCTTAAGGAAATTGCCCACCAAACTTGGTGATCCGGGTCGCTTCTTGATTCCTTGCAACTTCCCGGGAGTAGAGAATTGCATGGCCCTAGCCGATCTAGGTCCCAGTATAAACTTAATGCCTTTAAGTGTTTGGAAGCAATTATCTCTCCCCGAGCTAGTCCCCACCAAAATGACTCTGGAATTAGCCAACCGTACGGTTTCTTATCTAGTGGGGATAGCCGAAGACGTTTTTGTTGGCGTTGACAAATTCACCTTCCCGGCGGATTTTGTTGTCGTTGACTACGAGATGGATCCTCGTGTTCCATTAATCGTTGGACGTCCCTTCTTGAGTACCTGTCGCACTCTCATTGATGTAGCCGCGGGCGAAATAATCATGAGAGTTGGTGACGATAAAATTGTCTTCAACATGGGTAAGATTTCTAAGCAACCTTATTCATATGAGAGTGTTAATGCTATTGATGTTCTCGATGAGGCTTGTGAAGAACATTTTCATGATGCTTGCAAAAGTACTCTCTCTTCTCTATCCAATGTTGAGACCGTTGCCTCAATTGCTCCGTCATTGACTCCTTTTGGAGAACGTGACTTGGATGATTTCGAAGCTAGCTTGGGTCCTCTCGATATTTAGTATGATAATTCGTCCACCGATTGGGATGAAGACATTCGTACTATTGAGAGACTTCTCAATGAAGACCCGTTTTCTCTTCCTTCTTCTCAAGAGGTGACTAATGATGATCCATCGTTAGTTACACCATCTATTGAGGACCCTCCTACTCTTGAGCTTAAGGACCTACCTCCTCATCTTGAGTACGTTTTCCTTGAAGACAACGAGAAGTTACCGGTCATCATCACAAAGGACCTGAAAGAAGAAGAAAAATCCCGACTTATCGCCGTGTTGAAGAAACATAAAAGAGCTATCGCTTGGAAAATCTCCGACATTCGCGGAATTGATCCTCACTTTTGCACACATAAAATTCTCATGGAGGACGACTTTAAGCCCACAATTCAAAGGCAACGAAGGGTGAATCCTAAAATCTATGAAGTCATCAAAAAAGAGGTTATCAAACTTCTCGATGCGGGTATGATTTACCCTATTTCGAATTCACCATGGGTTAGTCCAGTCCATTGTGTGCCTAAGAAAGGCGGAATCACCGTTGTGCCCAATCAAAACAACGAGTTGATTCCTACCCGTCTCGTTACTGGGTGGAGAGTTTGTATAGACTACCGCAAACTCAATGATGCCACGAGAAAGGATCATTTCCCTCTTCCTTTTATGGACCAAATGCTTGAACGTTTAGCGGGTAATGAATATTACTGCTTTCTTGATGGTTTCTCGGGTTATTTCCAAATACCCATCGATCCCCAAGATCAAGAGAAGACAACATTCACTTGTCCCTATGGCACATTTGCTTACAAAAGAATGCCTTTTGGCTTATGCAATGCCCCCAGGACTTTCCAAAGGTGCATGTTGGCTATCTTCCATGACATGGTTGAGCAAACCATGGAAGTCTTCATGGATGATTTCTCGGTCTTTGGGGATTCCTTCTCTTCTTGCCTTGCCAATTTGGAACGTATGCTTAAGCGGTGCGAAGACACTCGCCTTGTTCTGAATTGGGAAAAATGCCATTTTATGGTAAAAGAAGGCATTGTGCTAGGACACAAAATCTCTAAAGCCGGTCTTGAAGTCGACCGTGCTAAAGTTGATGTCATAGCCAAATTACCTCCACCTTCAACCGTGAAGGGTGTGAGAAGTTTTCTAGGTCATGCGGGCTTCTATCGTCGATTCATTCAGGATTTCTCTAAAATCGTTCACCCGATGACCCACCTCTTGGAAAAAGATACTCCTTTTATCTTTTCTAAAGAGTGTATCGAAGCCTTCAATCTTCTTAAGGATAAGCTAACTAAGGCACCGGTCTTGGTTACCCCTAATTGGGAGCTGCCTTTTGAGTTGATGTGCGATGCTAGCGACTTTGCCATTGGAGCGGTTTTGGGTCAAAGAGTGCATAAACACTTCCAACCAATCCACTATGCTAGCAAAACAATGACGGGGGCTCAATTGCATTATACGAAAACCGAAAAAGAGCTTTTAGCTGTTGTCTATGCTTTTGAAAAATTTCGCCCCTATCTTGTTTTATCCACCACAATCGTATACACGGACCATTCCGCGTTGAAGTACTTGATGACTAAGCACGACTCTAAGCCAAGACTTCTTCGCTGGGTTTTACTCCTTCAAGAATTCAACATTGAAATTCGTGACAAGAAGGGTGCTGAAAACCTAGCCGCGGATCATCTGAGTAGACTTGAGGATCCATTTCAAGGGGATCATCCGAACAAAGAGATCATTGACTCTTTCCCCCTTGAGACCTTAATGTCTATAAATCTCAATCTTGATGACACCCCGTGGTTTACCGACATTGCAAACTACTTAGCGGGTGGTGTTCTCATCAAAGGGTTAACATCCCAACAAAAGAAGAAGTTCTTGAATGATGTTAAGACTTACTTTTGGGATGACCCTTTTCTATTCAAACAATGTGCTGATCTGATCATTCGTCGATGTGTTGATGGCCCGACAGCTTTGCAAATCCTTGCTGCTTGCCATAAAGGACCCACCGGTTGTCACTTTGGTCCCAACTACACCGCTAAGAAAGTGTTTGACTCTGGATTCTATTGGCCCACCATTTATCGTGACGCTCACGAAATGGTTAAGCATTGTGATGCTTGCCAACGCCAAGGCAAGATCACACATAAAGATGAGATGCCTCAAAATTTCATACAAGAATGTGAAATCTTTGACGTATGGGGCATCGACTTTATGGGGCCATTTCCATCCTCCAAAGGGAATAAGTACATCCTCGTAGCCGTTGACTACATTTCTAAATGGGTTGAAGCCAAGGCTCTCCCTACGAACGATGCGAGGGTGGTTGTGAACTTTTTAAAGCAGCTGTTTGCTCGATTCGGCGTTCCTCGTGCTATTATCAGTGACCGCGGGACTCATTTTTGCAATGATCAATTTGCAAGAGTCATGGCTAAGTACGGTGTTAATCACCATCTTTCCACCGCCTATCATCCCCAAACCAATGGGCAAGCCGAGATATCCAACCGTGGATTAAAGCGAATTTTGGAGCGTACTGTGGGAGAGGATCACGCCGCGTGGGCCGATAAGTTAGATGATGCTCTGTGGGCTTTCCGTACTGCTTATAAGACCCCGATCGGTTGTACACCTTATCGTCTTGTGTACGGAAAGCATGCCACCTCCCCATCGAGCTGGAACATAAGGCGCACTGGGCCTTGAAGTGGGCTAACTTCGACATCAACAAAGCCGGTGATCATCGCAAGATTCAACTCAACAAGCTCAACGAACTGAGGAATGAATCTTACGAGAACTCACTCATCTACAAGGAGAAGACCAAGATCATTCATGACGCAAGGATTAAGAACCGAGAGTTCCACGTTGGTGATCAAGTCTTACTTTTTAACTCTCGGTTGAAGATCTTCTCTGGCAAGTTGAAGAGCCGCTGGTCTGGTCCATTCACCGTCGCCAAAGTCTTTCCATATGGGACCATTGAGCTGTCTCAGCCAAATGAGCCCAATTTCAAGGTGAATGGCCAGCGTTTGAAGTTGTACTTTGGTGAGGACATCTCTCATGAGATGATTCCATCCCTCACCACGTTCCCCATGAACTAAATTGGGTCGAGTCAGGCTCGTGACTCGGTGAACAAAAACAAGCGCTTCTCGGGAGGCAACCCGTGATCTATCCTTTACTACTTTCATAATAAGTGTAGGGGAGCCCCGTATGTGTTTGTTGTCTTGTTTCTTATCTTGTGCAGGGATTCAAGCTTCAAAGAGCATCTTGATGCCTTTTGACGAACCGTGATACCGTGTTCCCATCTTCCCGGTTCTATCCTAAACTCTTGTGATTCAATATTTCATATTTTATATGTTCACATTGAAATCACCATAGTTGTCCTTTCCTTAGCAAGATTTAAACAAAGTGCACAATGTCATAAGTGTAGGGGAGTTTACTCCCACATGCTTAAACATTGAGGACAATGTTTATATCAAGTGTAGGGGGACTTCTATCGAAGTAAGTGGTCTTTTCCATGAATTTGCCCTCATTTTAACCGGAAAATTTGATTTTTTGACATTTTTCAAAATTTTTAATCTATTTTGGCCTAGTTGTATAGTTGTATTTTTCTTCACTATGGTTATTTTCTTTCCTTGCTTAAATAAAGTGGTTTTAAATTTTTCTTAGTCATGAATATTTTGACTCAACCCGAGTTTACTTATCTAAGTTTACTCTAGCTAGTATCCTTAACGTGTTTAAGTCAAGTTTTGCTAGGCTTTTATATAGGGAGCTATAAAACGCGAAAGTCTTAACTCTCACGGGTTAAGAACCAGAACTTTTCGCAAGTTCCTATAATTGATCCTAGAGAGTTGTTTATCAAAGGAACTTTAAAATGCGATTTCTAAACTTGAAAAAGTCTAAGAATTTGCAAGATCCTATAGATGACTCGAAAACCCAAAACTTTGATTTAATAGGCTAAGCATCCACGAGTCTCATTCCTTGAGATTTTAAACTGTGGAGGAGATGATAGAGTCATTTATAAGTTTGGTATTCCTTCGTGAATTTATGTGAGTTAATTATAAGCCTATTCTCCATTCACTTGTTAATAAGTTTATCTGCAATAAATAAGGTTGTACGATTTAAAAGGTTACTTAGCTTCTAGCCCAAGATCGTTTAAAAGTTGCTCGGTACAGATTAGAGTTCATAGCCAAGGCATAACTTATTGAAGCGGGATGCGAATATTGGCGAGTCCGAAAAGGCCCTAACAAGGCATGAGGGCTACATTTTGTTGCTAAAGATCCAAAAGTGATGTGAAGAATCATTTATTGAAAATCAATATGAAGGATCGAGACACACGACGAAAAGCAAATACTCCCCTAAAGATCATGGAGAAGTCTATCCAAAAAGGCCCTAACAAGGTATGAGGATAAATAGATCCAAGTCCTAAAAGGAGGCGGATCGTTGTATATCAAAGTCCAAAATAAAGATTGGAGAAAAATGAAGAAGTCGTGGTCCAAGGATGAAGTATCTCTCAAAACTTCAAGTGAAGAAATTCCTATTATGAAGAGAAGACCATAATTTCAAGAACGTCTCTCAAGATTCGAAGTATGAAATAGCTGCCAAATATCGGTCCGAGAAAGGTCTCAAATCATGAAGCGAGTTATGCCAAGATATGAACTTTATGAGGTCCCGAGAAGCAGTTTTAAAAGATTTTGTCCTTTAGCTAACTATTGATTAAATCGTTCACTTTATTTTCGACCTAAATAACTATCGAAATAAGTCAAACAATGCATCCTCGTGATCATTCAAGACAAAAATAAAATATAAGAGATACACCTAGGAATAAGGGAGTCTAAGTGAATAATTGGCCCACATGAATTCGTGTTAGTTTGCTAACTTATATAACAATGATCTTGTTTTTAAGCTTGGTATGGGGAACGTGAAACTTGAGGATGATAAACGTTCATGGCAGCCAAACCCAATGTAAGTTTTTAATTTCTTTACTTATTTCTATCTTTTTATGTGTAGTATTTAATAAAGGCTAAGGTGGGTTATTTATGATGGAAAATGTAAACCGTGCTTTAAAATTAATGCATTGCATGAGGGCATTGCAATGGTCAAGTGTAGGGGATTTAATAAGTGTGAAAACACTTATCCTTTTACCACTTATTTCCAATAATAACAAGACCAAAACGTGTGATTTATGTCGTAAAAGTCGGAATTATGCGTGGTTTGTGTTTTTATTATGTTTTAGGACCAAAAGATGAAAAAGGAAGAAAACACGAGCTTTCACGGGCTTTTATCAAAGAAAACGGGAAAAGACGAAGTCAAAAGATCAAGAGTGCAAAAAGAACGGAAGTCCAAGGCCTATTCTGAAGATTTATCGAAGAAAAAGTCTAAAGATGGAAGTTTAATGAAGTCGAAGAACTCAAGTCTTAATTAAAGAAGAAAATTATCAAGACAAGTTCAAATCCCGAGACGACATCGAGAAAGACAAAGAATTAAATCAAATCGAGAAGACGTGAAGAAAGAAATAAGATGCAACACATGCACTCATTCCATTTTCCCTATAAATACCCTCCTAATACACATTAGGAGGGTGGTTAGTTTTTAGTTTTAGTTTTTCATTTTTCACTTTTCTTTCTAGTTTTTAGAGAGAGAAAGTTCTCCACTTTCTCTCACTAAGTTCTCATCTTTTCTTTCTTTTAATCTTTCAAGATTAAACATTTGTGTATTATTGACTTCATTAATGAAATTCTAGTTAAGCTTTTAATCTTTCATCTCATTCTACCTTTCTTGATTTTAGTTAACTTTTGGTGCAAAATACATTAAATCCGTGTTGATCTTAATGGTTTTGTGCTTAAAAAGTTAATCTTTTTATGCCTTCTTAAGTTGTCATACGAATAAGCTTTGAGATCTTTGTGCTTATTGGCTTATTTTTATGTTTAGCTTATTTACTTATCAAAAGTTTTCTTAAAAAGTTCATCTTTTTATAATTTGATTAAAGGTTTGCTTATTTTATGTTTGGATAAGTTGTTGATTGTGCTTATTTGGTATATTTCACTTTTGATTCGGGGTAGTCTTGGTGTGAGCTTATCATAGTAGCTTATTACTAGCTTATATCTCGAATCCCATATAAATCGGAAAGGGTCTAAACCCCTTTCCGATCAGCTTATTCCGAACACCACCCAGCACCCTCTTTCCGATTACATAGATCGGAAAAGGGTTTCTATTATTCCGATTGGTTTAGTTTTGAAAACATTCCGATTGTGGGTTTTGGCTTATTCCGATCTGAGGTTATCATCAACATTCCGATTGGGGGTTTTGTTAAATATTCTGATTGGTGTCCTCCATACATTCCGATTGGAGGTGTTGCCATATTCCGACGAGGTGTTGCCATATTTCGATCATTGTTATTCCGATTGCCTTATTCCGACCAAACATTCCGACGGGTGTAGTTTGCATATTCCGATTAGTGTCTTTTACTAATATTCCGATTAGGGTTTGTTTTAGTTTATTGTTTTTACAAAGTTTCCAAGTGTTAGTTTTATTAAGAGTTGAAGTGTTTTTCTAATCTTTTCTTTACATTTTCAAGCATTTATTTTTAACTCGTCAAATTAGTTTAATCTTTAAAACTTCTACTTTACTCAACGACATTTAAATTACTTGCTATTAGTTTAAAATAGATAATCAACCAAACCATTCTCTTGTTCACCAAAAGACAATTGAGTCGCACTTTAGACCAATAGTCAATTCGAAAAGACTTGGGACTACGAATTTTGATACGTGGGGTAAAAACCTAGTATTAGGTCCGACCGTCTAAGTTTTATTTGACAAAAACGTAAATCTTTCGGTTTTAGCCGAAAAGACGTAAAACTTAGTATATAGTTTTATAACTTGGAAAATATTTATACTTGTAATTTATATAACATGTCCTATTTTAATATCAATATATATATATATATATATATATACCTCTTTATTTATATTTATTATCAACTAGTGGGTTTTATATATGTATATTTTATAAATACAAAATTTTGAGTGCTTATATTATATACTGTTTATTTTATCAAATCTGTCCTAAATTTTCAATCCACTAAAATGTCCATATCTAGAGTTCTATATAGAGATAGGACCTCAAATATTTATCACAAAAACTACATGATATGTGCTTCATTTCATTCCTTTATAGCTACTGATGAATCAACCTTTAAATATTTTAATAAATTCGTCCAAAACAGTGTAGGCAGATTTGCACTCTAAACTTGTTTTGATCATATCTCACTCATTTTTATGATTCCATTGCATGGCCAACTCTCACATGTGTACAAGACTTAATACTTACTGTATATTGATTCCACTATGCCATTTTATCAGTTTATCATATGGTTTCTTACTGTTTTTATACAGCCAATTATTTTAAGCATGATTTAACCATTTTACATGTGGTTTTCCATCTTTTTACCCATGTTTATCAACACCAAATCCCCACATAATATTTTTAATCATCATTCATCATCATATACATATACATAAATAAAGAAAATACAAGATTACATAATCAAAATAACAAGAGGATAGGAAGAAATAATCTCTATACCACCAAAGTGATGAAAAGGTTGAGATTTTGGATGAACAAGGCTTGGTTTTGGTAACCAATCTTATGAAATATCAAGACCACCTTCAAGATTACCAAGGATATGAAGACACCTTCAACAAATCAGCCCTAAAATCCTTCTTGAAAATCAGCCCAAAGACCTTCATGAAAACTCCTTTTTATATGTTAAAATCACCTCCAATCTTCATCTTTTTGTGTAGTTATCAACATATGTTGATTATATCTTTTGTTTATGGTCAAAATTTGATGATGATGGTGATATAATGGTGGTGTTGGACGCTCAAGGGGAGAGAGGAAGAGTTGAGAGAGTTTCTTGGTTTGCATGTGTGAGAAATGGTTTATGGTTAGCTTGTTTTGTGGTTAAGTGGTTTTGCATAGCACTAAGGACATGTGTCCTTAGTGTGTATGTAAACTTGACACCACACTTGGTGTGTTGTCTAAGTCTTGGCCACCCATAGTGGGGGTGAGGCAAGTGTAAACTTGTCTCATCTTCACTAATTTACGGGTACTCCTCGATTCTAGTTTCCTCGATTTACGTGCCCTCGGGTCGTCTTACGAAAAACGCTTTTATAAATTATGAATCAACGGCACAAAACGAATCTAATAAAAATTGTCTCATCAAAAACGGAGTTCAAAAACGTAAATACGTAAACCTAGGGTTTCCGGTTTAGTCGTAAAGGACGTTAAATTATAATCGTAAGTCCTAATCTCTTCTCGTAAATTTGTAAGTTTATGAACCAACACAAATTTAAAATCTCAAAATAATATTCACGGATAAATTTATTTTCTGAAATGTAGGACTGTCACCAAAACGGTGTATGTAAACGTAAGCACGTAACGTAGAATCCTCCGGTTTAGACGTAGTCGATGCTGCTTCAAGATGTAAACCCAAATTTCTTCCCAAAAATAAGTGAGTTCATAATATAACATTAAAATAATGTTTTTAAATAATACTTGAGAATAAAATATCAACCATAAATTGACGGATTGTCACATGATACGCGAGACATACTGAAATGTAGTACGTGAAAAATTCTGAACGTGATACGTGAACAATTTTGAACGTGATACGTGGAGATATGGTGAGTGTAGTATGAGTAAACATATCGTGATCAATGATACGTGTAACATATCGTGAACGTGATATGAGGAACATGGAATGAACATGACATGTGAAACATATCGTGAACATGGGATACGGTTACGGTAACGCCAAACTCTATAAGGTGAAACATGGAATGTGACGTGAAACGTCTGTCTGAGGATAGGGAGTTATACTAAACTTGAGTCTGGTCTCTCAAGTTCTTGCAAAACCTCCAGAAGGAAAATGTACGTACAATCGTAAGCCAGGATACGATTATTAACGTGAATAGTGTCATGAACGTGAGCGTGAAAGCAAGTCGTAAAACTGGAACAAGAATGTGAACGTAAATAAGGAGCACAAATGCGAACCTTTGTCTGACTCGATAGCTGAGGGATTACCAAGTGATCGGATGAGCCCTGGCTGGAACACGTCCGATCAATCTACTGGTTCTGAAATCCTTGCGGATGTAAGGATTTTGCAGACTTGGTCAAACTGTTGACAATAACCTAGATAGCACCATGCTTCTTCTTAGTTTGCGTTAATCTGGTAACCAAAATCCATGGAGATCTTGTTCCATTTCTGTTCACAATTTCAGATGATGGAAAACATCCTAGTCTGTTGGTGTTCTATCTTAACCTGTTGGTATGTCAGGTACCTAGATATGAACGTAACTGTATATTGCTTCGTAGAAACTTGATACCTAGAAATTTGTGAAACTGTGAGTCTCTGAAATTAGACTTCTCTTAGCGTAGGATTTTCGTGGAACACCTAACGTAGTGTAGGGTTCTCGCCTTTTTGCATAAGCTGGGTCATGGTAAGATTAACTGTGCGAATCCATGTGATTCAACATGTCACTGTAATCAACCAAAATTTATATTGGAAAATTTCAAGGTGAAATTTCTCATGTCGTAGAATTTGCAACATAGTGCAAATATGGTCTTCCTGCTCTTCTCTAGACCTAGAGAAAAAAATCAGGTCGTTCTCGATGAAAATACTGATGAATTTGTTTATGAGTTCATGGAAACTCAATTTATTAAGTCTATAATGCTGCTGGAGCAATTATGGGACTAATACAAAATCATGAATCTAACATGACCGAGTCGTAAACGAATAGCAGTCATGGACATGTCCTGCTCTTTCACTCGTCACTTTTGGCAGCATGATCATGAATCCTATCTTGGAAAAGTGTTTAACACCTTAAAGTTGATTGGACATGTTGTCAATATGTGGAAGAGAATAACGGTTATGAATGGTGATTTGTTTACATCGACGGTGGTCAACACCTAATCTCATGTTACCGTCCTCCTCCTTGAGTGTTCTGCTAGAATCCATGGGAAGATTTTGGTATAATCGGTTGTTTATGCGTAAAAGAAACTTCAGTGGTCGTGTCTTAACTGAAAACTAGAAAATTTTTGTAGTCATGTCTAACCACACACGTGCTTGCAAAACATAGATAATTTGTAGATATTCCTGATGGAAAACCATGCTGAATGTATTCAGGAGCCTGAACATTTCTATACAACATCATGAATCGTAGCAGGGTGTGATGTCCATAGTCCATAAATAGGATTAAATTCAACTCGTGTCTGTCCAAGGAAATGTGTTAGCAGCTTGGATCTCATAATTAGGTTGAAGGAAAACCTTCGTATACATGGGGAATACGAATGGCGTCCTTTATGGTCATGAATATATGAAATATAGGTGCAAGAAAGGAAAGTATCATTGAACCATCATGACAGATCTCACTGATATGTCGGTGCGGGTGCTGAAATTCTTGTGGCCTGATTAATACATGGCACCACAAAATGAATATACCCTTTGGAGGGTACCCTGAATTCCTTAGGGATGTTCTAGAATTGGACGTGAGTCATGTGTCTTGACTCGTGTCTTGGAAAATATAAGCATGACATGTGTCTTGACTGGTGTCTTGACATGTCTCTATATGTAAAACGAACAGAACCACAAATATTAGGTTAATATGCCAGAATTGGCGGATCGGTTGGACTACTGATCCTTTGTATTTCTTATCACGTCCGTGGTCGAAGCTTCGATTGCGATTGTTAGTATAGTTGTTGTCATAGTAGTGGCTACTATCGTCTTGTTTGTCAGTTCCATGACGGTCATTCTCATGACTGTGATTCATGTAACTATTCAGCTGAGTGACCGGCTAATATCGGTTCACACTCATATGACTGAAACGACAACTGAATGACGTGTGACATGTAACTAAGGATTAGGGTCAATGATTGATGGAAATCGTCTGGTGGTGAAGCATCTTCTCGTCCGATCACTTTGATCTAACGCCTTTGTCTTCGTCTTGTAAGATCTCCAGGTTGTGAACAACATCAGCATCTCGTAGCGTCTCTAAAATCCGCAACATCAACCCTTAGTAACCTCTCCGAGCTATGAGCGGAATCAACAATTTGTAATGTATCAGCAAGTGGAAACGCACATGGAATACGGTACATGGAATACACATGGAATGCACATGAAATGATCGGTATGGGGTCGATCACCTGACATGGTTTTAAAGGAAAATAACTAGTTAAGCGGTTAGAAAGAGCATCATGATAACCTGGCAATGCCAGTATATACCTCATTCTGGTTGCATAGAGAAACGCTAACGTGTGGTTAAACGAATTTCAACGATGATTTTCCTGAAAGCATGATTAATGAAAACCAACCATGACTATCATGAAAGCAGGATTTAAATGAATTCCAACAGTGTCTTGCATGAAAGCATAAGCAACAAAAGAGACGTAAGACGTAGTCAACATGAGGACAAAATCATCATGAATAAACATGAAACAACTTAACATGAAGGAGTATATAACATAATCAGCATGAAACTGAAGTTAACCATGATAGTATGAAAGCATACTTGACATAAAAGACATCGTAACTTATGCGGGGACATGAAAAATAAAATTTATGCCACTAAATCATGAGAAAAATTTTATACATGAAAACAGTGCATGAATGCATGATGCAGTTTATAAAAACCTTTATATGTGCGAGGGGATGCCTATGGGTCGGTCCCAAAATAAAAGACATGGCGAGGGGACGCCTATGGGTCGGTCCCAAAGTTAAAAGTTTCGATAAAAGCACATGCGACTAAATAGGGCCATTCATGTACCAACCATTACTTAGTCAAAACTCCTGCAACAATGATACATGAAACATAAATAAGTAAAAATTATATGTCCAAAACTTATCAGAAAAAAAAATTATGAGACTAATTATGAACTACTGGGGTTCAGTCCACATAGTCACAGTTCACGAAGAACATCATGCATGAAATAACGACACATAACTAAATATGAATGACGGTTGTCCATCCATATTAGTAAAACAATATCGATGAAAACATCAAGGTTAAAGCATCAAGGTGCTGAAAACATCATGGTTAAAACAACAATGCGCTGAACACATCAATACGTGGAATAACAAATGTTGGCTTATGAAGCTCCTGATAAATACCCACTAGTCACAGGTCAAGTTTTAGAGCCTACAGGTCGAATCCTTGGCTCTGATTTGCAACACCCCACTTTGATAAGTGGACCGTTACGCGTAACTATGGCGTGTCATCAAAGCATGCAAGGTAATATGTAGTAAAACATACATGACCATAGGGAAAACCGAAATCAAACATCGGTTCCCACACATAAGCCCAAACATAATAAATCAAATGAAATGAATGAAAGACTAAACAAGCATAAGTATAGGAAGGAAAAAGGAGAAGAAGTCTATGGTAGCTTCCATCCTATGCATGTCCTCCAAATGCTCGAGTCTGTCCTAGGGTACCTGCCATTTTGGGACATGGTAATGAAAGTAACGGTTGAGCATAACACTCAGTGCACGGATATACAAACATGGAATGAATAATATAAGCATGTAAAACATATAGCAGCGGAATTGATTAAGTCCTGGAAAACCTGACATAACTTAGTAAAACTGGTTATATAGTTTGAAAAGCCTTATGTTTATCTTATAAAAATTGTTTAACATGTTTACCATTAGCCAATATAGGTCACGAAATATCAACGTGCATGAATACTTGGAGGGATGACCTCATCATGCAACTAGAGGGGCTGCCTCTAATTAATATAACTGTTTGGGTAGGAGGGATCAGCTCCTTGTGAAGGATGCAAGGCACACATAACATTTGTAGAAACTAGAAGGGGGGGTTGAATAGTTTCTAGTTCATTTTCAAAACATTTTGGCTCAATCCACTGCCCGCGGTTCCTTATCTCTGTCCGCGGTTCCTTATTGATAAGGAACCGCCGGTCCAATAACGAACCGCCGACAGTGGACGTAGCAACATTGTTAATTTGAAACCTTAACAATCCTTTGTATCAAATTCCTTATCAATCTTGACTAGATGTGAGATGTGTTTGATTGAGAGATAAATACTACAAGTAAGAAAACACACAAGCACATCAAATCAAGAGTACATCAAGCAATAGTCTAAACACTAAGAACACACGTACTAAGCATAAGCTTTTCTGCAACTAGGATGTTTAGACTAAGTGATGTACACTTGACCATAATCTAAACATGAAGCACACACGTACTAAGCCATAACTTTTCCGCAACTTAGATGTTTAGATTATGTGATGCACACAAAGACACACAACACAAGTATGCAACTATAAATACATCTACAAAGGTAAAGACATAAATGTAAAGGAAGTTACCGACACGATGATTTATAGTGGTTCGGTCACGAAGCTCCTCTTCGCCCTACTCCACTCCTCGAGTACACCTTACTCGAGAGTTACTTCACTAATCAACAAACTCCTTAAGGTGGAGAAACCATATACAACGTCGCTTACACATTTCTGACATTAAGCTAGATGTCGAGTCCTAATCTTAGGTAGGACCAATCTACACAACGTTGCCTACTTCACCATTTAACGACACAAGGCTAGATGTCGAGTTCTAATCGAAAGCTAGAACCAATCTTCACGACTCTTCACTTTGAAGCTAAGTGAGAACTTCACACAACACAACTACTAGTCACTTTAAAGTTTAGTGAGAACTCACAAGACACAACCACATCACTTTATAGTTTAGTGAGAACTACCTAGACACAACCACATCACTTTAGAGTTTAGTGAGAACTACCAAGACACAACCTAATCTACCCACTAGTTATGTTTTATGGCCCAACATAACAAACCTTGTGTTTTATGGCCTAAGCACATAAACCATATAGATCTAAGCACACAACACTTAGATCTATAACTCTAACACTATATCCAAGTACTAACAAGACTTGGATCTACACAACTAATACCTAATCCAAGGATACCCATCACTTGGATATTCTACCCTTACAAACACATCCAAGTGTACCCAACACTTGGATCTTCTACATATACATAGTAGGAAGACTAAAAACATAACTTAGATCTATAGAAGGAAAGATCTTCATCATGTAGTGAACCCAACACATCATGGTAATGATAGTGTTCTTCTCTTTGCACTTGAGGGGATGAGGAGATTGAATATTGAATCACATCTTAAACAAGATTAATCAAAACTAACTAATCAAGGATCTAAGATGGTTTTTGAAAGAAACTGTGCAAAAAGGGTTGAAAGAAAAGCTGGAAATGATCCACTATTTATAGGGCAACATTGCAACGGTCAAAAAGACCCGCGGTTCCTTATCTCCACCAGCGGTACCTTATCAATAAGGAACCGCGGGTTCCTTTAAGGAACCTCCGCGTCGGAGTCCATGCAAATTTGTCCTTTAGTGGGGATATGCCATCTGGGGTAGTTTATACCCTCAAAGTATATTCCTTTGGCATATGGAATATGCCAAATTCAAATTTCCATTTTCTTTTTAATAAAACATTTTCTTAAAAATAAAGTTAATTAAAATCTTTTGTCACATTTGATTAAATGTGAGTTTTAAGAAAATATTAATCATTGATCACTTAGTTAGGTTAATGACATGTTTGTACATACCTTGAGTGATTCATGCCGAATGCGATCTTGGAGGTGTCGAGAGAAGTATACAAATGTATTCTTGAGTGATTACGAGTACCTTAACATTTTACATAATGTGTTGCGAATTATACGTTTGTCATCAACAAAACACAAAGAGATTATATCGACAAAGCATCGTAATGTTTGCACTAACAATCTCCCCCTTTTTGATGATGACAAACAAGTAAACCGCAACACATATTAAAATGCATAAGTTACTCGTTTACACTTACTTCTCCCCCTTTTGTCGAATCAAAAAGGTAGTCAACGTCTTGAAGAAGAGAAGAATCAACGTCGAGAGAGCACACGTCCAAAGTGGTAGTCATCGATCACACGAGCTTGCATCCGAAAGGTAGTCTTTATTTGTTGAAGAGGAGGATCGACTTCGAGAGAACATGCATCCAAAAATCTAATCATCCATTGTGGTTGTTGTTTGAGAGGCGAGAATCCAAACCATAAACCCATCATCCAAAGATATTGAGCTTGCGTCATCCTAGTGAAGTCTTCAATCACCATAGGTTAACTAACTCCATGCATAATAAAATGATTATCTTCAAGATTCCAAAATTCATTACTAGCAAGATATTCGATGAATGATCGCAAGTGTAATGACTAGAACTCTTTTAAATGCTCCCCCTTGATATGAGCTCCCCCTTGCTTGAGGTACCACCAAAGCAAGAATAGTGACGAGCTACAAAAATGAGTTAGAAGTGTCCTACAAAACAAGGTTAGTAGACAAGAGCATATATAAAAAGAGGATGATAGACAAGTCGTTTGCACAAACAATGACAAGTAAAGAAGTGTGCACGCGATGCTATCAATCCAAAAAAAATAAATAAAGGAGAGGATCGTGACAAGATCAATT
Source organism: Glebionis coronaria (assembly GCA_025667525.1). Lineage (NCBI taxonomy): Eukaryota > Viridiplantae > Streptophyta > Magnoliopsida > Asterales > Asteraceae > Glebionis > Glebionis coronaria. Next base: position 506,015,550 of record CM046881.1, on the reverse strand, counting down.
CACAATTGTTGGAATAGAGATAGAAAAGAAACATCCATACCAATTTTAATGATAATATGTCAAAGGGTAAAAAGCTTAGAATTTTTGGAATCACCCAAGAAAATTCAAGATTTAACCATCAACTCTCAAAAAAACAAGGAGAGGATTTTGAGGAAATCAATTCAAAATTGTTGGAATAGAGGTAGAAAAGAACCATCCAAGAATTTGAAGATATCATCTCAAGGTGTTAAAAAATTATAATTGATGGAATCACCCATACCAATTGTAAATTTTAACCACAATCAACTCTCAAAAAGAGGAACAAAAATATCTCAACCTAGAGACATTTTTGACAAAAAAAATAAAGGAAAACCAAAAGCGGATAAATCGTCGCTTTAAGAAAAATTCGGGATATAGGACATTATAGGCAAAAATGCGTATGAATGTCGACACCAAATGGTGTTTAGCATACGATAAACTACATGCTCAAAGTTTCGTAGCCCTTCTCAATCATTATGGATGTTCAAAGAACAATTACATGATGAGGAAAGGGTAAGGCTCGACTCAACTTAGTTTAGAAAGACTAGAGGAAAGAGACTCGACTTAGAAGAGCATGATTAAAATGAATTGAGAGAGACTCAACAAAGAAGTTAAGGATAACTTCACAAATTAATTCATGAATACTATACCTTAGAAGGTGATAGTGAAATCTCGAAAGAAAATGAGAGAAGAAACTCAAAAGAAGCTCAAGAAGACATGAAGAGTTAGTACAAAATCTAACACATGATCAAGTAAGCACATAGGCTAATTCATGCAATGCCTTATGAAGTCTACAATAAACCAATGTAGAGAAGGTGCGCAATCAACACATATGGCATGTAAGAAACAAGATTACTTAAAAAGAGAAGACTAAGTAAAACATGTTAGCACGTAGCATTTAAGGACATGCATGAGTTAGACACATCTAAGAGATATTATATCGGAATTGCTTGACAAAGACAAAACCTTTATAATAAGCATGCATTCATTAACTAATCAATTAAGCATATAACAAACGGATAAGCAAGAAGATATATAAGCAAGTAGCATACAAGCAAGTCATCTATCTAGATATCACAAATCAAGCTACATGTAATGTAAATCTCCAAGAAGATTCCTAATTCTTATTAGTTTAAGAAAAGGACTCAAAATAAGAGAAAAGAAAAAAAAATCTAATAACAACAAGATCCAAGACTCAAAGAAAAATCATGTTGAAAAACATGAAAGGAAATACAAGAGAATAAAGATCATACAAAGATGTATATAAAAAAAACTTAAAACTTAAGCATAATTTTAATCCTAGTTACACTAGAATCCTAAGATTTGCTTAAATTAGATGTCTTAGCAATAAACAATCCACATGCTTAAATGAAAGACAAGGGTGGTGGCGGAATTTGGTGGGGTGAAAGGTGAAGTCACCAAGGGTTCAACAAAGTCATTCACAATGGAAATGCTTTGGATGGATGATGTGGGTGAGTTTGAAGGGGTAAAAGGTGAAGTCACCAAGGTATCAACAAAGTCATTCACAATAGGAATGCTTTGGATGGGTTGAGGTTGGGTAGTCACATCCAAGAGAGTACTTGGAGTGAAGGGTGAGGTTAGCTCATTCATTCTAGATTGGAATGAAGAGGAGGTAGAACCATGTGAATGGATGGTACCATAGGTTGAGGTAGTCTTGCATGGAGCAAGAGGCGGTGAGGGTGATGAAGAGATGAGAATTGGAACAATCTCATTCTTGGGTGTGTGAAAGGGTAAAGAGTTAAGTTTGGGTAACTTAAACTTAATTTTGAGGTGCCTCTTTGAAGAGGAGGTTTTGGATGAATTGAAGGTTCTTGTAGAAACCATGGTAGTAATGGGTGGTTTAAGGGGTAAGGATGAATGGTTTGAGGTGTGAAGAACAAGGCTAACAAGGAGGGTTTAAAAGGGTGAGGGGATGATCCAAACTAGTAAAGGGTTAAAAAGGGAAAGCCCAAGATATTTTGGGAGTGATCAAAGGTTTGAAACAAAGATTCCAAAGGGTGTTGGAACAGTTGGGAAGTTTCATAAAACCCGAATTTGGGAGCTTCTGCCCGCGGTTCTTTATCTCCACCGGCGGTTCCATATTGATATGGAGCCGCGGTCTATTTAAAGAACCGCCAACAGAGGCTTGGTTAAGGTGGATAAGGAGGATTTTCCAATTAAGCAAATCCTAATGTTCTAGTCTAACTTATCATAAAGTCATGCTTAAGAGCAATAAAAACTAGAACACATACAAAGGAAAGACACATAGGTTCAATTAGCACGTAAGAAGAAAGCTAAGAAAAACCTAATGGCTACAAAAGAAAAAGACTCCTAATGACATACAAAGTTCATCAAAGTAAACTATCATTAGTCATATATAGGAAGAGCCATTTAGCCAATTTAGAGAATGAGTATGAGACTATCACTAGAGGTGCTCAATTAAGGCTAAACACGACCATTTTTACGAGTTATACACCAACTCAACTTCCCACGTGGAAGTAATTCAACCGTTAGGTCAAATTAAGATCCTAATGCATAAATTCTCTAGTAGTCATTCTCAAGTTAGACAAAATGTAATTCCAACATTTGCCTAATAAAGTTTAGCAAGGATGAAACTTGCATGGCGACACAATGCATGACCTAATGAGGGTTAAGAATGCACCATTGCATATCTTGACAAAAGAGTCTAGTTAAGGTTAATTACCTTAATAGATCTTGAGGCCAATAACATTGAATTGTACAAACCAAGTTTACACAATTTGTTAGAACACCCTTGATTGGTCCTTCGGAAATGACACATTTATAAATTGCATAGCAATGTAAATTACTTGAGTATTTCGGATGAAACATCCAAGTTATCAAACCGACTCTATTGTGCATTATAAGTAATTATTAAACAAAATATGTCTAACAATTTGAACAAGTAGATTCAATATAACACCATCAACACAAGTGTGAGTTATGATCCAATGTATATTATTAATAAACCACATTCATGTCTACACTAAAAAACATGTCAATTAGATTCGATAATGATACCAATCATAGTTTGAATAATGCATTGATATTTAATCGAAATCTTTCTTGATTCCCACAAACACTCTTTTAAGAGAAAATATCTAAGATTTTCAAAAGGTGTTTCATGTTTTATAGTGAGACATTTATCTACTTGAACTAATAACACAATGATCGAGTAAGACGACCCAAATCAATAGATTTGATAAGCTCCCAAAGCTTTCAAACCTAAGAGTGTTAATAAACATAACGAGGTGTACATGATGTTTATATAACATATATAAACCTAGAGATGTTGATCCTATATGCAATGCACAAATAATGTTGCAACCAAAATGCAAGAAATCTAGCATACATCCTAATTAGAAAAACTAGATACTAACAAATACCAAGCAAGGCACAAGAGACTAGACATATAAGTAATACTACTACAAATAGCAAGGAACACTTAATAATGTATACATATAATAATAACACACAAGGAAACATACACAAACAATTAGTTTAATACATAAAACCATTCGTCCATGTTTTGAGTGTTAGATACAACAAAGTATTCATAGCTTAATTTTATTTGAAAATAGTCTTTGACCCATTTAAAATTTAATTAAGTTTAACACTTTGTAAATATATCAATTTTCAAAGATATATCACCAAGAGATGTCCAACTTAATAGAAAAGAGTAAAACACAAATTTTACGACAAACTGACGCTCAATACTTTGGACAAAGTATGGAACTTAGAAACCATCCAAATTTTAAAGTTTGAATAAAGGTTTGGAAGCATTTTTAATTGAAAGAAAATTCAATTACGTTCGAAATGACGGGTGGCACGACTTCTACGGACTTACGGTTGATTTTATATGATTTTTCAAAGTTTTCAAAAATCTGAGTCAGACTGACTGCGGTTCCTTATTGATAAGGATCCGCGGGGAACAATAAAGAACCGCGGTCAGAGGACAAAAAATGAGTATTTGGCCAAAATCATTTGGTAACTTTTTGGAAGGACTTAGGACTCTAAAAAATCATTTTAGACACATAGAACTCGTATTTTAGAGTTAATTATGACACAAAAGATTTTTATACTTCCAAACATGAAAAGATTTAATTCAAGCTATTATACAAAGTTTATTTAACACCAAAACTTGTACGAATGAAACAACGAAACACATGTCATAAGTAATCACTCTTCATGAACAATTTGATACAAAGATCGTCTCTATTTTTAAAAACCGTTTTCATTTTTAAAAACCATTTGTTTTGAAAAAGAGAGCAAAGATCGATCCAAGCTTTAAAGTACAATATACTTCAAAGATCTTGAGTAACCTCGCTCTGATACCAATTGTAGAAACTAGAAGGGGGGGGGGGGGGGGTTGAATAGTTTCTAGTTCATTTTCAAAACATTTCGGCTCAATCCACTGCATGCGGTTCCTTATCTCTGCCCGCGGTTCCTTATTGATAAGGAACCGCCGGTCCAATAACGAACCGCCGACAGTGGACGTAGCAACATTGTTAATTTGAAACCTTAACAATCCTTTGTATCAAATTCCTGATCAATCTTGACTAGATGTGAGATGTGTTTGATTGAGAGATAAATACTACAAGTAAGAAAACACACAAGCACATCAAATCAAGAGTACATCAAGCAATAGTCTAAACACTAAGCACACACGTACTAAGCACAAGCTTTTCTGCAACTAGGATGTTTAGACTAAGTGATGTACACTTGACCATAATCTAAACATAAAACACGCACGTACTAAGCCATAACTTTTCCGCAACTTAGATGTTTAGATTATGTGATGCACACAAAGACACACAACACAAGTATGCAACTATAAATACATCTACAAAGGTAAAGACATAAATGTAAAGGAAGTTACCGACACGATGATTTATAGTGGTTCGGTCACGAAGCTCCTCTTCGCCCTACTCCACTCCTCGAGTACACCTTACTCGAGAGTTACTTCACTAGTCAACAAACTCCTTAAGGTGGAGAAACCATACACAACGTCGCTTACACATTTCCGACATTAAGCTAGATGTCGAGTCCTAATCTTAGGTAGGACCAATCTACACAACGTTGCCTACTTCACCATTTAACGACACAAGGCTAGATGTCGAGTTCTAATCGAAAGCTAGAACCAATCTTCACGACTCTTCACTTTGAAGCTAAGTGACAACTTCACACAACACAACTACTAGTCACTTTAAAGTTTAGTGAGAACTCACAAGACACAACCACATCACTTTATAGTTTAGTGAGAACTACCTAGACACAACCACATCACTTTAGAGTTTAGTGAGAACTACCAAGACACAACCTAATCTACCCACTAGTTATGTTTTATGGCCCAACATAACAAACCTTGTGTTTTATGGCCTAAACACATAAACCATATAGATCTAAGCACACAACACTTAGATCTATAACTCTAACACTATATCCAAGTACTAGCAAGACTTGGATCTACACAACTAACACCTAATCCAAGGATACCCTTCACTTGGATATTCTACCCTTACGAACACATCCAAGCGTACCCAACACTTGGATCTTCTACATATACATAGTAGGAAGACTAAAAACATAACTTAGATCTATAGAAGGAAAGATCTTCATCATGTAGTGAACCCAACACATCATGGTAATGATAGTGTTCTTCTCTTTGCACTTGAGGGGATGAAGAGATTGAATATTGAATCACATCTTAAACAAGATTAATCAAAACTAACTAATCAATGATCTAAGATGGTTTTTGAAAGAAACTGTGCAAAAAGGGTTGAAAGAAAAGCTGGAAATGATCCACTATTTATAGGGCAACATTGCAACGGTCAAAAAGACCCGCGGTTCCTTATCTCCACCCGCGGTACCTTATCAATAAGGAACCGCGGGTTCCTTTAAGGAACCTCCGCGTTGGAGTCCGTGCAAATTTGTCCTTTATTGGGGATATGCCATCTGGGGTAGTTTATACCCTCAAAGGATATTCCTTTGGCATATGGAATATGCCAAATTCAAATTTCCATTTTCTTTTTAATAAAAAATTTTCTTAAAAATAAAGTTAATTAAAATCTTTGTCACATTTGATTAAATGTGAGTTTTAAGAAAATATTAATCCTTGATCACTTAGTTAGGTTAATGACATGTTTGTACATACCTTGAGTGATTCATGCCGAATGCGATCTTGGAGGTGTCGAGAGAAGTATACAAATGTATTCTTGAGTGATTACGAGTACCTTAACATTTTACATAATGTGTTGCGAATTATACGTTTGTCATCAACAAAACACAAAGAGATTATATCGACAAAGCATCGTAATGTTTGCACTAACAACATTCACCTGAATAATCTGCTGAAAACATGTAAACTAGGATGCACCCATACGCCCCACATGATAATATAATAATATGGACAAAAGCTGAAAGGGACCACACGAGCTATCACTCTGCCGTGGTGAAGTCATAACACTGGTGCCTCTAGTGTTATGGTTATGGTACCTCCATAACTAGATGAAACTGGTCATGCATGTATATGGCTTTAGGTATCTAATTAAACATAAGCAAATCAAAACATATAAAACATATACTGGGAAAACAGTTGGCTGCATACGGGGAAATCCTAATAAGGAAAGAATGTCCATACTGAAAGGATGGAGAATCAGTACCTTGTGTCCAGTGAACGAAGAAGACGAACGGAAGAGAGTCCTACTTCGGTATCACTAATGCTACATAAATAATATACGTGTATAAGTATTCTGATTACTGAGTACGTAACTGGTTTTATATCATGTCTTAGCTTGTTTTATATGTTCATGTCATGTTTTACTGATTTTAGCTTTATACTGTGTTTATCATGTATTCTATCTATTCTGATTAAGTATTACTTGTATTCCTTGTATTATTATACTTGTTGTTTAATAATAAGTAACTTTCTAAAAATAGCAGGTTTCCTAAAATAGAACGTTTCCAAAAATAGATTAACTGCTTAAAATAAATAAGTTTCTAAAAATAGAAAGTTTCCAAAAATAATAAGTTTCCATATTTAGAATTAAGCCGGATTAATAAGCTAAATAATATAAGCTTAGTTTTACTGATAAATATTCTAAGTCATGTGATATATAGTATAGTTTATTAATTATTACATGTAAATTAAATAAACTATATGTTATATGATTTAATTAAATATAAGCATCATTTAATTAAGTTAAAGTGTATAAAATACTTAGGTTAAAACATGTATTAAAATTGTATTAATATAACCTAAGTCATGGTTATTAATTAATTATCTTTCATGTTTAATAATTAATTAATACTATAGTGTAAACTAAATAATTAAATACTTAGGTTAAAATCATGTATTATTAATAATAATAATAAACCTAAGTCCATGTTTTAATTCAATTAATTATATATCATGCCAATTAATTTAATTAACTTGTAAAATTATATACTTGTAAAATTAAATAAACTTGTAAAAATAATCATGGATCGAACCTTGTGTTATTAATTTATTAAAACGTGTCGTGAACCGAACCCGTGAAAACCGTGAACCAAACACCCCTAAAAACAGTGGCAAACCGGCGTGAACCGGTTGCCCCTGTTTGTGTAAAGATGCCACCGGCTGAAGCCGGTGGTTCCTTTCTCTCGTCTAGCCGCTGACAACCAGGTTCCCACCGGCAGTAGCCGGTGGTTCCCCCTGCCTGCCTACGGTTCCCCCTGCTTTCCTAAAATAGCCACCGGCTTAAGTCGGTGGTTGGGGTTATGTTGCTGTCGAGACCAAACCCACCATAAGATACCCCCGACGCACGTCGGGGTGTCTTGTCCCTGTTGTAGACCGAGCCAAACACCACCAAGACCTAGGTCTTGGTTGGTGGTGAGAACCAAAGCGACGCCGAGAGTCTTGGGACTCTCGGTTCGTGTGGCGGCCGGAACCAACAAACCCGAAAACACCCTAATTAAATTGTCCACCATGATTTTACATGTTTTAGTTCATGTTTTAATAAACTCCATGTTCATATATTCATAAAAGCATAAAAAAGAATTAAAAGAATGGTTTTCGGATTACCCAAAACACGTGGAATGGATAAATCTTGATCTCACGAACACATTCCTAATCAATAATTAAAATCAAACCCCGTCCTTCTTTTGGCTTGCTGCCGGCGGCATAATCAGAACATCACGTTCTCCTTTAGGGTGCTGCTGGCGGTATAATCAGAACATCACGTTCTCCTTTTGGGTGATGCTGGCGGCATAAAGAGAACATCACGTTCTCCTTTTGGGTGCTACTGGCGGCCATCATAGGGTTTGCTAGGGTTTTTACTTTTTTTGTGAAATCTTGAATAATGAAAAGATATTTTCCCTTTTTTGTTTATTTGGTAAAATCACATGGGCTTGGCCCTTCTTGCTTCTTGTGTCCGCGGGTATGTGGTGCCCACAAGGGAAACCCAATTTTTTCCCGTCTCTAATATTATACGTGTTCTTGTGTTCGTGTTAACGTGACTTTATTATTAATTGTCCGTGTTATCTTATCTACTTGTACGTAGTCGTAATAATAATTACGTAAATACTATTTAATATGTTCGTGATTATTTAAGTTCATGATTTCATGTTCGTAATTATAATTATTATTGTTAATAATTATCGTGTACTAACACGTATATAATACTTATCGTGTAATAACACGTACGTATTCTTGTAATTAATATTCGTGATACGTGTTCATGTTATAAAAGGAAAGTTTTAATCTTGCACGTACGATTACAAGTGTACTGTTCATGGTAAAAGCATGCGGGTTTTACAACGGATTTGTGTGAATTTAGAGAGAAAAAATGCATAATATAAATGTTCAAGTTATTTATGCATTAGACATATATTTAAGTATCTTATGTAGGTATAAACAGCATTACTCTACAAAAAAATAGCATATTCAAAATTTGACTAACCAAACTTTGAAGTATTCCCCTTGCCGTATATATAGCCATGTCATGGCTTATCTTAATTTTGTAAGTCAGCAGTAACGTAGAGGTACGCATCGAATCAATTATTGTAGCAACAAAAAACGAATTTGGTATTGCGAAGATGAATGTGAACGAAGAAATTAAGGTAAAGTTATGTTACAACATATCACGTTGAATTTTATTTATCGATACGTGACAATTTCTTCTTCATGAACATCAAGCTCGTGACAGTAATGTCGATCTTCATGATCATGTGGTAACACTCCTTCCTCTTTATTGCGTCTATTTTAAGATATATAATTATTGGTATGAAGGTGTGATTTTGTTTCATTGGCTGATGACGTGATTCTTGAATCGAAGAAAAGAAAAAGGGAAGCAAACTTGGCGACATGGAAATGAAATGATGTTACTAAAATTGAATACTCTCTTTGGAGGATCTTATGCTATTTAACATATTATCTTTTTTGTTTCAGGAGCATGCAAATGGTTAAATTATGTATTTCAGACAAACAAAATGTGATGAGGATGCTTGGGATATGCCTTGCAGTAGAGTTTAGATATGAATGTATAATTTGCATCGGGATATTTCATAAAATCAAAGGAAGAGAACTCTTGCAGGCTTATTGGATGGTCACCTGAATGTTTTACTATCCATTGATGTTGATGCTCGTGGTCATGAAATACAAGTTGCCAGTTATGTCTAACCAAGGATCCAACTAAGTACAAATTAGTTTATCCTCAAAAGAGGAATACTATTGGTCTTTCTACTGGTAGTTGGGCTGTTATGAGATTCTGCTAATCCTAGTAAAGTACTTTTAGTATAAAAGAAATACTAGTTCAAAATATCGTAAAGTATTAGTTATGTTAATAGTCGATCATATGTTTTCTTTTTGACATCGTTTAACTTATTATTGGTTAGTTGTTGTTGGTATGTGTTAGACGTGGTCACGTAAATAAGTTCCTACTTTACATGAAGAGTTTGTTTATTTTGAGTTATTCTAGTCTCCTCCTATGACCAGGAGTTAGATTCCTTATTTTGTTCAGTTCGTGTCTTCCTTGTACGTGTATTTAAGCAACCATTCTGGTGGCATTAATAATATGAAGCATTTAGCCCAATAATTGAGTTTTCTCTATATTATGTGTGCGTGAGATACCTAAAAAGTGGTATCAGAGCTCGGTTACAATACAAGAGCTCTTTTATTATCAAATAGTGAGAGTGAGAGATGGAGAACTCTGACAAGTTTGTGCAAACTGCCATTCCAAAGTTTGATGGTCATTTCCATCATTGGGCTTTACTGATGGAGAATTTCCTAAGGAGCAAGGAAATGTGGCATTTGGTGGAAAATGGAGTTCCGGCACAGACCGTTGGCTAATCCAAGTAAGCATAGAGAAAGGCGATCGAGGACGCCAAACTGAAAGACTTGAAAGTGAAGAATTATTTGTTCCAAGCAATTGACAGGGAGATCTTGGAAACAATCTTGGACAAGAGCTCTTCAAATGGAATTTGGGATTCGATGCGACAAAAGTATGAGGGCTCAACAAAGGTGAAGAGAGCTCAATTGCAGGCCTTAAGAAGGAGTATGAACTTCTGTCAATGAAAGATGGTGAAAAGGTCAATACTTACTTGGCCAGGACATTTAAGATCGTGAACAAAATGAAGGTAAATGGTGACCCATTAACTTCAGGTGTTGTTGTTGCCAAGTACTGCGTTCATTGAGCCCGAAATTCAACAATTTTGTCTGTTCTATTGAGGAATCCAACAACCTCGATACCATGACAATCGATGAACTTCATGGAAGTCTTCTTGTCCATGAAGAAAGTATGATCCAACAACAAGAAGATGAACAGGCTCTGAAGATTTCCACTGGGTCACCCTATCGAGGACGAGGGAGAGGACGAGGCGGTCAAGGTGGAAGAGGTCGTGGCAGAATTTCATTCGACAAAAGCACGATTGAATGTTACAAGTTCCACAAACTTGGACATTGCCAATATGAATCTACAGATTGGGAGAAGGATGTTAATTATGTATAGCGCGATGATGTAGAGGAGATGGTGTTAATGGCTCAAGAAGATGAAGGTGGCTCGACAAGACAATGGAGTTGGTTTTTTGACTCGGTTTGTTCCAATCATATGACAGGTGAAAAGAAATGGTTTAGCACTTTGGATGAATCTTACAGTAATAATGTGCGACTTGGAAAAGATGTTCGCATGGCTGTCATGGGAAAAGGGAATGTGCGTCTCGACTTTGAAGGTGTGACTTACACGTTGACTGATGTGTAATATGTCCCGGATCTCATGAACAATTTGATCAGTGTTGGCCAGGTTCAAGGAAGGGGAATAGAGATCTTGATTAAGATTGTTTTTTTCTAGTATATACCATCCAAGAAAGGGGTTGATCATAAGGGTTCAAATGTCCTCAAACAGAATGTTTATACTCAAGGCTAGACCAAGTGCCATTAGTGAGTGTCAAAAAACAGAAATTGATGGCACCGGTTATCTTTGGCATCAAAGATTTTGACACATCAATAACAAGAGCTTAAAGGTGTTACATGATAAGGATTTGGTGAGGGGCTGCCAGGGATTAATGTCGAAGGAGGAACCTGTTCGTATTGTTTGGTAGGAAAGCAAACCAGAGAATCATTTCCTAAAACAAGTTCATGGAGGGAAACTCAACATCTTCAGCTTGTTCACTCAGATATTTGTGGACCTATCTCTCCTCAATCAACCAGCCTAAAGAGGTACATCATTAATTTTATTGATAATTCCTCACGAAAGTGTTGGACTTATTTTTTGATAGAGAAATCACAAGCACACTTTTAAGAGGTTTAAAGCATTGGTTGAGAAAGAAGAAGGTGTTGAGATCAAATGTTTGAGGACAGACACGGAGGTGAATTCAATTCGAGGAGTTCAATGTATTTTGTGAAGACAATGGCATTCAAAGAAAACTCGCTGCAGGTTACACACCTCATCAAAATGGTGTGGCAGAGAGGAAAAACCGAACTGTGATGAATATGGTGCGAAGTGTAATGTGTGCAAGGAAGGTTCCAAAGGTTTTCTGGCCCGAAGCTACCAACTGGTGCATACATGTACTTAATCGAAGTCCTACTGCAGCCCTTGAAAATTGCACACCAGAAGAAAAGTGGACTGGTTGAAAACCATCTGTAAGTTATTTTAAAGTATTTAGATATATTGCTCATGTTCATGTTCCTAAGGAAAGAAGGTTGAAGCTGGATGACAGAAGCTTAAAGTGTGTCTTGTTTGAGATAAGTGAAGAGTCCAAAGCATATAGACACTATGATCCCTCTAAGTCATTATGCCCATATAGACTGATTTGTTGTTAACTGTTTTATTTCAGGTGAGAAGACACAAGCAGTAATGTTGACTGATAAACAAACATGTTCAAGGAGATTCATGTATGTTCAAGATCAAGAAAAACACAAAGGAAGTTTTGTCATCATCAAATAGGGAAATATTATTGGGCTAAAAGCTTAAAGATGACAAAGTTTTATATATGAAGACAACATAGTTGCTGCAAAGAATGTTCAAAGACACAGAAGTTCACATTTTGAAGACAAAATGAAGACTTAAAGTTCATCATGTCAGAAGAAGATCAGTAAAGAAGTGTTTGGATACATTCGGCTGGTACACAAGTTCAAGATTACCAAGTTCAATCCAAGTTTGAAGTGAATTTTGAAGACATGTATTCTTATACATTCAACACACAAAGAAACAAGAAGACAATAAGTTATCATTCTTGTTTAGGGGAGGATTGTTAGGAATTATTGTAAAGTACCAAGTACTGTTAGTAAAAGTACAAGTATTGTTAGTGTTAGCAAGTACCGTAAGTGTTAACGCGGTATATGTCAAGTACCGTTATTGTTAATGTAAGTACTGCTAAATAGATAAAGACGAATATATCTTTAGTAATAGTTAGAGTATATCTTATGTGATATACTTAATGGGTTAGAATATTGATAATATATCGTGTGTGATATACTTATCATAATAGAATATTCTAGGGTTTCTTGCACTATAAAAGGAACATAGGTACAATGAGTTTATATGTACCTTTGCCAAAGTCATTTAATTGAAGATCGAATAGTTTGAGTATTCTGTTGTTCTCCTTTACTTTATAAGTTAGGTTCCGCATAACTTATTAGGTTGAGTAAGAGTCTCTCAAGTGCTCTAGTTTGATTACAAGCTTTTGTGTAAATCCTTAACAGGATATAGATCTATTCAAAGGGATCAACACAATATCCGACTAACTTATCTCAATTATCACCCGACCAAAATTATCAATTTGGTTATCAAAATTACCAATCGCAACTAGGATCTCAGAATTTTCAAAATCCGAAAAATAACACACCACAATTTTTTCATCACATCCGTCACACCAAAACTAATTTCCATCACAACCTTTTCCTCCGCAACAACAACCAATTGCTACACAATCATAAGGTCACTTCAAAGTACCAAATACATATCAAGAAGAAGTACGTAAAGGAAAACGTCCCTCGAAACAATCCAAATCGAAAAAGAAAGCCCCGATTAATTTGGATGAAGATGATGACGAGGTCGAGGAGGTCGCACCACGTGTTTTGACCCGTTGGTCAACCACTGAAGAAAAGCTACTTACGGAGACTTGGATCGAGGTTTCGCAAAACGTCGAAATCGGAAATGACCAATCCGAGGATGCGTTTTGGACCCAAATTATGGAGGTTTTTTTAACCGTACTACAACTGGGGATCCACAGACGAAGAATATGGCTGCCGGAAAATGGACACGAATTAATGGGGAATGCCAAAAATTCAATGGTGTCTACAAGCATTTGAAACGTGAGAGCGGTGAAAATGAGCATGATCACGTCGAGAATGCAAAGAAGACGTTCGCTCAACATAGTGAAGGTGAAAATTTTAATTACGTCCACTGTTGGAACGTTTTGAAGAATTATACAAAATGGGATGCGGCTGAACCGATTGACATAGACACTCTTGAAGAACTATTCGGCCCAGATCGACAACCTCGTCCTGCCGGAAAGCCACGTCCATCAAAGAAAACAAAATCTGAAACTTCTATGAGCACCGGTGGAAGTAACGCAGGGTCTGTGGCGTCCGACCGTTTTGATGGACATTATGAAAAAAATGTCAAGCTGCGCAAGAGGCTTACTGGGCGAAGAAAGACAGGGAAGTGACGATGAAGGAGTGTCGAGAGTTGGAGTTTCTCCTATTGGATCCCGACAACGAAGGACAAAAAAAAGTCGCGTTCATCCGAGCGAGGCAACAAGACATCATAAAGCGATACCAAAATGCTTTCAACGGTTAAACCAAATAAATGTTATTTCAGTTTCGTTATTTTTCGTAAACTTTTATCCGTAATTTTTTTTCGTTATTTTTTTAGTTTATGTATTTGTTTCTTTTTATGTATTCTAATTTGAATTTTTTGAAATGAATTTATTTTTGTTAAAAATAAGAGAAAACTAAAATAAAATAGGTAGTGGTGGGGCCAAAGTGAAGCGAGGTGGTATACTAGTATGTCATGATAACATTAGTTTTGAGTGTCAAGTGACGTGACATCTCGTGAGGCCCAAGTAAGAAGGTGTTCATGACACTTTGTGCTCTAAAAAAATCCGTCGCAACAAAACACGGGGTCTTTCGTACTTGTATATATATAAGTGAATAGTAATTTTGAGGAATTGAAAAAGGAAAATAAACAATAATTTTAAAATTAATACTTTGTTAGAACGCCAAGTCTACCTTCATATTCAATATACATGATAGGTCCTTCATTAAAAGAGTTGAAACTTAATTTATTTAATTAAGATAAATTACAAGAATAATTAAATAGTGTTCTGTTAGAATACCAAGTCTTGGTCAAAACTCGAAATATGCATGCATAAGTAGAAGTGGGATTTATAAAATTGGAATACATATTATATGATATACATTGAAAAAGATGTATGAACAAATAAGATTATCATATCTGTATTGACAACCTATAAGTGGAAAACAGTATTATAAAAAACTATAACCATTTACAGATTTGTTCGACGAAATGTTAATAGGAACTTAGGGCCGTTTCCTTTTAAAGTAGCCTTATGGATATGCAATGGATATCCAGGGCGAATCTTGGTAGAAACTAAAGAGGGTCTTACTTTTTAAAGATCGCGAGTCATATAAATATTATTTATTTCACTTAAAAGTTATTGCTTTTTTTTCCTTATTTTGATATGTAAAAAACAATTTAATATTTTAAATGTTAGTAATGCATGGGCAAATGCCGTTTATTTTTTCGTTTATACAAGGCCTCCGCAACATGTATATGACATATTCACCCCTCTGCAACATCTCACCAAACCTGATAAAGTCATAACATGGTTATTGGTTGTATTAATTGAATAATAAAAATTTTGATACTTAACCATTTTGGGGGCACACTTGAATTAATCTATAAAACCGCGACAAAAGTGAATGAAGCAACTTGTCATGAGAGCTGGGTCTTGTGGTGACTTATAAATTTTATAAATTTTACTCGTCTAGTATTACAAAAGTATGCTTCGTAGCCTATATATATGAAGTTAGACTCGAAACTCATCAAAATATACATCTCCTAGAAATCCCAAATGACAGACATGAAATTCCTTGTTCTAATTTGGGCAGTATTTCAAATGTTTTCCTTTACAACTTCTGATACGATTTCCACCACTGAACCTCAAACCCTCATTGAGTTTAGCAACCATGCTAAGCCAGGCTGCAATAGCAAATGTGGTGACTTAACTGTTCCCTACCCTTTCGGTATCGGAGACAACCCAGAGTGTTATATAAATAAAGGATTTCGCATATACTGCAACACTTCTGTAAACCCTCACAAGGCCTCTATTGGTAAATCAGATTACAACTCGATAAAACTTATATCTGATTCCACCATTCGGGTTTCCACTATAGTGGCGAGGAATTGCTATTCTCAAAATGGCACAGTTTACAATGGACTCAGAGCCTTCATGAACTATACAAATTTCCCGTACACTTTTTCAAAAGTTAACAAGTACATGGTTATCGGTTGCTATGATTCTGGTTGGCTGACCGCAGTAAGAAAGTCTGGGAACATGTCTACAGGTTGTATGGTCTTTTGTTCAAGACCGGAGCAAGTTGTTAGTGATGAGTGTACAGGAAATGGTTGTTGTCAATCCGCCATATCCAAAGGCTTGATCTCTTTTAGTACCCGTGTCCGTTCCTTGCAGGATTCAAGCGATAATGTGAGCTATATTAGGTCGTTTGATCCATGTGTATATGCCTTTGTTGGAGAGGAGAATGTATTCAAGTTCAATGGATTGACTGATTTAAACGACACTTCCTTCAGAGAAAGAATTGAGGCTACAGTGCCAGTAGTGTTGGAATGGGCTATTGGTAATCTGAGTTGCTCTGAAGCCGAAGCAACGGACGGAGTTGCGTGCCAATCGAATAGTAAATGTGTTACCTCTGCTAGGGCAAATGGTGGCTACCGCTGTGTTTGTAGAGAAGGCTATGAAGGAAATCCATATCTGTCTCCTGGATGCAAAGGTATAATTTAATTTGTAATTTTCAAGCAGATATATGTCAACCTCATGCTTAATTTCCTACTTGCATATGAGTTAAATATAGCCTTGTTCATGCATTCAGGTATATCCTAGGTGGATTTTAGATCATAGAAAAAAAAAATCATTTTCATAAAATCTCTCTAAGCATTACTTATGCATCAAGTCCTAAACACTTGTTTTTTTTAATGTCATCAATGTCAAATGTAAGGGTTAGCACAAACCGCACCACAAACCGCAAAACCGCAAAAACCGCACCACAATAACCACACCACAACAAAAACCGGTGGATCGGTTTTTAAAAAAAAAGAAAAACCGCAAATGCGGTGTGGTTACGATTTTACCCTTAAAACCGTACCACCAAATCCGCACCGCACCACATAGTAATTATATAAAACCAAAAAACAGAATATCAATTATTTAACGTGTGTTATAGGAGTTTTAGTGCATAATATCATTAATATTCTAAATAATGTGTGTGTTTACATTAAATATATGCATTGTTATAACCGAAAATACGTACATTGTGAATCAAAAACCGCAAAAATCCGCATTAAGTATATAAATCATAAGCGGTGGTGCGGTGCGGTTTAACATCCGCAAAACCCACAAAAATCGCAAAAATCCGTAAAACCGAAACCGCAAAAACCGCGCGGTGCGGATTCTCACTATTGAAAAAACCGCAATTACGGATGCGGTTTCATTTTTGCCAAAATCCGCACCCACCGCACCATGCTCACCCCTAGTCAAATGTATATTATGGGCCCGTTTGATAAAAGTCATTTTGAAGTTATTTTAGAGCTGTTAGCTTTTTTAAAATAAAAAAAATCTAATAGGTATGTTCGGTACAATAATTTTTTAGAATTGTTAGCTTTTTATTTTAAACAAGTAGCTCTTAAATAAAAAATTGATTCATACAAGTTTTTAAACTATCAAAAGCTGTTAACTATAAATTACTTATATATCCTTCAACTATTTTATAATTTATTTAAATATGTCCTTTTAGGTTATTTTATATTTTAATTTTACAGTCAACAGATAATTTACAAAACACTTTTATTAACAGATAACAGCTTACAGTTAACAACTAACAGTTTACAGTTAACAGCTTACAACTTACAGTTAACAGCTTACATCTTATAGCTAGTTTTGCCAAACATAACCTATAGCTAGAGCTTTTACAAAATATTTGGTGTTTACCAAGTCTTTGTAAAAGGCTTTTCCAAAATATTTTTGATGCTATGGTAAAAACTACATAAGAAAACTTGGTGGAATTGTAAAAAGTCTTATCACACTTTTCCCATTATGGATGCTCACAGCTTTCTCCATCTCATAACTACAATCTACCGTTAATTTTTACGATATTTGTTTATGCTACATAATATTTGATGAAATTTATATAATTAAAATATATTAATTTAAAACATAATTTATTTATATATTTTGCATCAAATTTTATATTAAAAAAATATTCTAAAATTAAAGTTGCAAAATAAAAATAAAAAAATTAACAATAAATTATAATTATGAAATAAAAAAAGTAATAATATCATTTGATATCATTTTCTAGAAACTAATTAAGTCAATAAGTACAATCAAATTCATATACTATACTTTAGCCAACTAAAAATTGTTACTATGTCATAACATAACTAGTCAGGTATCCGCGCGTTGCAGCGTCGGATACCTATGTAATAAAAAATTTTGGTCAGTGAATATCTTTCCGTTGTATGTTTATCATGAGGATAACTTTATCGACGGTGCTGTCTATTTGTAAGTGTCTGCACCCACCTCAGCCATGCATATCGCGCCAAGGTGCATAGTATTCTAAAAATAACACAAAAAGTAACATACTCGATCTTTATTTTCATGTTCAGCAATTGCATGTATGGTGACAGTGCATTCACATAGTAATAGTTGAAGTGCAACATTCTTTTTCAATTTGACAAGGTAGACGAATTTTCTGACATGTCTCAAAAGAAATTAAAAAAAGAAATTTTAGATTTTTGAAAAATATGATATAGAAATATAGAAAATTGTTGTGTTTTCTTTTGCATCAACCATATGACTCCTTTATACTTGAATCAATTAAACGTTACAAAGGTTGCATTGACAATAGAATTATGATTTTGGTCAAAATGTAACTGATTGTCTTTAAATATCATTATAAAAGTTAATGTAAAGTGTTACAAATTGAATTACACATAAAAGACATTTAACTTATTAGTTCTAACTTTTAATACTATGGAATGAATAATATTGGTTAAAATTTTTATTTTTTTAATAGTAATTTTTTTTGCTTAATTTTTTAAGACTTCTTTATTTAGAATATGCAAAAGACTTTATAAACTAGTATAGATAACTTTGTATTTAAAGATGATATCAAATTAACTTGGCGGGTTTAATATCAGTAGACACTAGTGATATGAACTATTAATTAAGTTAGAAAATCTACACTCATATTTTTCTTATAAGTTAAAAGTAAAACTCTGTAATTGTTTTTTGATTAATCAACACGCATATACTTAGCTTTTCAATTGATGACTGAATTAACAAGAAATAAAATACACAGAATATAACCATTACAAGTAAAATCTAAAAATTCTCAACTTCATATTTGCTAAACATTTTGCATCAGTTTTACTTGAACCTAACAATGCATCTGTTAGCTGTGTGTGAAATTTAGTATTATGATCTACGTCCGTTTTTGGCTCTTTAGGATATGACATAATGGTTAATTTAGACATACTGAAGATTAGCCCATCTAAGGGTGTGTTCCTTTTTGGTAGATATCAATGAGTGTAATACTGATCGAATGAAGAATTTTCCATGCTATGGAACTTGTATTAATACTCCCGGAAATTACACATGCAAATGTAAAGAAGGCTATTCTGGTGATGGCAAGATTCCAAATGATTGTCGTCGTAAACCATTCAAAGTGCTTGGACTTTCGATAGGTAATTTCTAGTTCCTTGCATCCTAATACTTCATGGTTATTATAATGCCTAATGTGCCCATATATGTTGTTTTGGTAGTTTTATATTTATATATACAATTTCCTTTAACAAAAATCATGTACAGGTACGGGAATTGGATTCCTAGCAATACTGACTGGATTATCACTGTTGTACTTTATGGCGAAGAAAAGAAAGTTAGCTAAGCTAAGAGAAAAGTTCTATGAGCAAAATGGAGGTGCGTTTTTGGAAGAGAAACTAAAAGCCAATGGTGGCTCGGGTGTAGGTTTCATGAAAGTTTTTCAATTTGAAGAGCTAAAAGAAGCAACTAACAATTATGCAGAGGATAGAATTCTTGGTAGAGGAGGTAACGGTATTGTATATAAAGGAACTCTACCAGATAAGCGTGTTGTGGCAATCAAGAAGTCCCAAAAACTTGATGAAGAACAAAGGGAACAATTTATAAATGAGATGGTTATTCTAACGCAGATTAATCACACAAACGTGGTGCAACTTTTGGGGTTTTGTTTGGAAACTGATGTCCCATTATTAGCTTATGAATTTGTTGCTAATAATACTCTTCATCATCACATTCATTATAGAAAGAGTGGAGTAGCGAGATTATCGTGGGATAGTCGTTTAAGGATAGCACATGAAGCAGCAGGTGCACTTGCTTATCTTCACACAGATGCTAGAATGTCCATCATACACAGAGATGTCAAGTCTACTAACATTTTGTTGGATGGCAATTACACAACAAAAATAGCAGATTTTGGGGCCTCGAGGTTAGTTCCCTTAGGTCATGATCAAGTCGTTACACTAGTTCAGGGAACATTTGGATACTTAGATCCTGAGTATTTCCACACAGGCGAATTAACAGATAAGAGTGATGTGTATAGCTTTGGAGTTGTTCTTGCAGAACTCTTAACAGGACAACAACCCCTCAATATGGAAAAAGATCTAAAGGTGAGAAATTTAGCAACTTATTTTGTGAAGGCGATGGTGGAAGATACGTTTGTTAATATTCTGGAGAATGGATTGGTAAATGAGGCACCTTATGAGCAGCTTAAAGCAATATGTGGGCTTGCATATAGGTGCCTTAACCAGGTAGGTGCGAAAAGACCTAGCATGAAAGAAGTGACTATGGAGCTTGAAAGTTGGAGAAAGTCCGATAAGCATCCTTGGGTTATTGAAGACAAGTACCACGAAATGAGTAGCATAATGATTGAGACGGAACCAACCGAGCTTTATACTGCTCCTCTAATGTCTTATAGTGGTACATTCGGAGGAAGTTCTAGCAGCACTACTGAAATGCATGACATGATGCTCCAGTTACAAAGTGCCCGTTAAATAATCAGTCATGTACATGAAGTTCCTCACTGCCTGCAACCCATTAGACATACTTATATATTGGATTAATAAGATTTATCTCTGTACATAATTAGGTAAGTTAGATTACATGTAATCAATTTTTTTGTAGAACTGCTTTGTAGACCATGTTCCTTGTACCATTCTTGATCTGTTAGCTTTTTCGTTGCAAATAATCATTATCAAATCCTCTTTTTGCTCCTAACGCGAGATACGACCACATATAGGCATATAGCTTGTCAAACAGGGCAGAGGGCAAAATACAAACCCACTTGAGAGATTTTTCATGGCCTTTGTAGACCGTTGCTTCATTACTTGTTTTTATTATAAAACACTACGGATTCCGATCATTATCCAAACTGACCGACCTCCTATTTTTCAACCAACATGCAGATATAATGTGGGATGACGATGATTATCTCATGTTTGTTATAAGGGTTTTTGCTAAATAATGTCCGCTTGGTAACGTGCATTTATTAATACACATAAAATTTTCTAATTAACAAAAAATGTATTAAATACACATTAAATGAACTTGTAAAATATCATATTTGAACATTATTTAATATGTATTTAATGCAATTTTTGATAAATTAAGAAAATTTATGTGTATTAAATGCACACTAAACTATAGACATTGTTAGCAAAACACTTGTTATAATTATGTAGTGTTGTTGTTTTTATGTGCAGTCTACCAATGTTTATTCATTTCTTTGTGTTATTTCTCTTTTGTACACAGGTTGAAAGTTGGAGGGCTATTTCTGCCTTTGTTTCATTGTTGGTGTTGCGAGTTTGTAGGCTTTGGTGTGTTGGGCTTCTCTCTTGGGCCTCTTTACCGTTACTGCCTTTTTGGTTATATTAACCCTAACACTCATTTGCTAGGGTTAGCATCTTTTATTCATTACAAACACTTGTGTGTGATATATGCTCTCTCTCCATTAATCGTGGGTGTTCCATGGGAGGTCTTCATCTAGTTTCATCTTAGTTACTTGTGTGTTATTGAGTGAATCTTGTATGTGAGGGAGATTGGATCAACCTAGTTGGGACAATCTCACATTTATCTTGTAATCGTTCGACTAGCATCCGTTTGGGGACTAGTCTTTATCTTTTTGTTTCCAAACTTTGATTTCTAATAAAATACACCAAGGGGTGGTTGGTTGGGTGTAAGATCTATTTTTATTAGTTTGATATTATGTTTTTAACATGGTATCAGAGAATTAGGTTGTAGATCTTTCAGCCTATCTAAGCTCTCTCGTGTTTTTTGTTACATCAGTTTTTTGGTATTGTGAAACCCTAATTTATTTTTTAGGGTTTTACCTTTTGGTGGTGTTCTTTAGCTCTCTTGACGTCTTTGGAAGCTTGTATTGGTGGTGCCGTTCTTTTTCTCAAAAAATTTTGTTAGGGTTTTCACAAACCCTAATTTTAGTTTTTGGGGGTTTTGGTTCTCTGGTGCCCAGGAAGCTTTATTTGGTGGTGCTGTTGATTATTTTGATGGTGCCGTTGAAAAACTTGAAAGATTTAATTAAGGTTTCTTGAAACCCTAATTTGATTTTTTAGGGTTTTCTTCTTCTTTGGTATCCTGGTATCATCCTTGGTGGTTCCGTTACCTTTTTTGATAAGCTTGTTTAGGTAAAACTTATTAGGGTTTACTAACCCTAATTTGTCTTCTCTCTTTTTTGGGGGTTTCCTGGTGGTGGCTCACCCATCCTCTAGACTAAGTGAATCTAGATATTGGGTGGTTTTTTTGATACATATTGGTTGTTTTCAAAGCACTGTAAGTCTTCTTTCATTTTCTTACTTTATCTTTCTTGGTTACTTTGTGAGCTACTGTTGTTTGAGTTTGTGGATGCAAACGGATTCGGCTAACATCTTGACCCTCCAGCCTAGACTGGTGTGGATACCTGCTCTGTCCAATCCCGGTTCACAACTTAACATTTTTGGTGCTTATATTCTGGGTGTTTATTGCTTTTATCTTTGTTCTTGGTTTTGTTTGTTTCTGGCTTTGTTTTATTGCTTGGTTATCTGCTTCTATTTGGTTATTCTTTTTTTTTTGCTCTGCTCTCTTATTGTGTGAATCATGAGTGCTAGTGGTGCCCCTCCTACACCAAACGGTGTTGGAGGAAATGGTGGTGGTGGAGGTCATACTAAAACCACACCTATTCATGTTGCTCTTATAAGCAATTTGGATGCTGGTAATCGACTTCATATTCATAACAGTGATAATAGTAGTTATGTGCTTGTTCCTTTTAAACTTCTTGGAACTGAAGACTATAGAATGTATAATAATGCTATGAAACTTGCTTTACAAGCTAGAAACAAATATGCCTTTGTTGATGGTTCTTGTTTAAGGGAAACTTACACTGATGAGGTTATGTATGCTCAATGGGATAGATGTAATGCTATGGTTCTTACTTGGATTATGAATGTTGTTTCTAGTGATGTTTACATGGGTCTTGTTTACTGTGAAAATGTTGCTATTGTGTGGAAAGACTTGAATGAAACTTATGATAAAGTTGATGGGTCTGTTGTTTATAATATGCTTCAAAAAATTAGGTCTGTTCAACAAGGGGGTAGTACTTTGGATGATTATTATCACATATTAAACTCTCTTTGGAGAGAGTTTGATGATGTTACTAAAATTCCTAAATGTATTTGTGCTACTAAGTGTGCCTGTTTTGCTAGCAATGAGTTGGCTCTGCATCAACAGATCATGAGGCTCATGCAGTTCCTAATGGGCCTTGATGACTACTATCAGCCTGTTAGGACTGCTCTTCTCACTAGAGATCCCCTTCCTGATGTGAATGAGGTTTATGTCATAGTATCTAGAGAGGAATCCCATAGGGGTATTCCTGAGACCTCTAGTCATACTGAGGCAAAAATGAATGCCACATCTTTTGCTGTTAAAACTTTCCATCAAAATAGGAGAAGTACTTCCACTAGTAGTAACAATAACACCTCTAATAGACCTCTTTTTAAGGGCAATAGTACTAGAAATTTTAGGGGTCCCAACCCTAATCTTCTTTGTACTCATTTCAGTCAAACAGGCTACACTGTTGATAGATGTTTTGAGTTACATGAATATCCTGCTTGGTATAAAAAGAATGCTAATACTTCTAAACAAACTGGTTTCAAACATAACTTTAATGCCGATTGTGACCTAAAGGTTAGGGACAAACAAACTTCCACTTGTGAATCCCCAACTTCTTTTACCAGTGATCAAATGCAGAAACTTCTCAGTCTGATAAGTGATTCTTCCAGAAATACTCAGTCCAATATGGTAGGTAGAATTTCTTTTTTTAATGCTAACATTTGGTTCAATGTTCATTTTTCTAAATTTTTTGTGGGAAACACTAAGTTTACTACTAAAACCATTACTTTGGGTTGGATAATTGACTATGGGGCCAACCAACATCTTACCACATCCATTGTGGGCATGACTAATGTTGTGGATATTTCCAATCTCAACATTCTGTTGGTCACCCAAATGGGACTATTGCCAACATCAGTCACATTGGTGACCCTAAACTTTCTAACAATGTGATTCTTCATGATGTGTTAGTTGTTCCTGGTTATTGTGTTAGTCTGCTTTCTGTTAACAAACTTATAAAAGATAGCAAGTTGTTTGTTGGTTTTGATGAGGATAAGTGTTATATTCAGGACTTGGACAAGGGGATCATTCTAGGGACTGGTAGTAAATCTGGGGGGCTCTATTTGTTTGATGACTATAAGACTCAGAGTTTAGGTAATGCTAACTCTGCCATGACCTTTCATACTTCCAAAGACCTCTGGCATTATAGGCTTGGTCATCCTTCTGACCATGTTCTCAATATCCTTAAGACTGACCTTCACCTATCTTAGAATACCTACATATCTGTGTGTGAAACTTGTCATAGGGCCAAACAAACCAGGGAACCTTTCCCTTTGAGTGACCACAAATCCAATCAACTTGGTGATCTGGTTCACTTGGATCTTTGGGGCCCTTACAAGGTTCAGAGTAAGGAAAGGTATAGATACTTCCTTACCATTGTGGATGACTACTCTAGAGCTGTGTGGACTTATCTTTTGAAAGCTAAGGATGAGGTTTTTGATTGGCTAAAACATTTTATAAGTCTTGTTAAAAAATCAATTTGACTCTAAAATCAAAGTTTTTAGATCTGACAATGGGACTGAATTTGTTAATAACAAGGTTCATACTATGCTCTCCACTATGGGTATCATTCATCAGACCTCTTGTCCTCACACCCCTCAGCAAAATGACATTGCTGAAAGGAAACATAGACACCTTCTTAATGTTGCTAGGAGTCTTATGTTTCAAGGAGGGGTTCCTACTAATTTTTGGTCTGATTGCATTCTAACTGTTGTTTATTTAATCAACAGGCTCCCCTCTTCTGTCTTAAATGGTAGATCCCCCTATGAGTTGCTCTATAAGAAAAAACCAAATCTCTCTCATTTAAAGTGTTTTGGCTGTCTGTGTTTTTCTACTTGTCTGAATAACAGTGATAAACTCACATCTAGAGCTGAAAAATGTGTTTTAGTTGGTTATTCTTCTCTAAAAAAGGCTTACAAACTTTTTAGTCTGGATAATAGATACTTTTTTTAAGAGATGTGAGGTTTTATGAAACTGTTTTCCCATTTAAGATGAAAAACAATACTGGAAATGATTTGGCTGATGTAGTTGTTACAAGTGATGCTGATCTTTTATCCTTTTTTGATAATCAAACTCTTTCAAGTCCCAATGATGATGAGAGAGAAACACCTACTATGGATGGTAGAGTCAACCCCACAAATGAGGATGCCTTAGTGCATCCTCAGAAGGATGACTCTGTAACCATCATAGGTGAAAACCAGCAATCTTGCTCTGAGGGCACAAATGATATTTTTCATCCTTCTGATATTCCTTTAGAGCAAAATGAGGTCACCACTGAAGAAGTAGGAGAACATGTTGTTAGAAAGTCTTCTAGACCTACCAAACTTCTTGTTAAGCTTAATGACTTTGTTCTTGATAGCAAACTTAAATATGGTATTGAAAAACATGTTAATTATTCTAGACTTAGCACTACCAATTTCTGTTTTGCTACTACTCTGAATCAATCCTTTGAGCCTACTACTTACTATGAGGCTATTAAGGACAATAGGTTGGTTGAAGCTATGAACAATGAAATCGAGGCTCTCTTAAGGAACAATACCTGGACCTATGTGACTTACCTGTTGGAAGAAAAGCCATTAACAACAAATGGGTTTATAAGATTAAATATAAGTCTACAGGAATTATTGATAAGTTTAAAGCAAGAGTTGTTGCTAAAGGGTACAGTCAAAGAGAGGGTATTGACTTTGATGAAACTTTCAGTCATATTGTTAAAATGGTGATTGTTAGATGTCTTATTAGCATTGATGTGTCTAATGATTGGCCTCTGTTTCAACTTGATGTCAATAATGCTTTTCTATATGGTGAGTTGGATGAGGATATTTACATGACTGTCCCTTTGGGTTTTAACTGTCAAGACAAGAACAAAGTGTGTAAGTTAAATAAAGCCCTCTATGGACTCAAGCAAGCCCCAAGACAGTGGAATGCAAAAATAACCACTGTCTTGGTTGAGCATGGCTTTATCCAAAGTAAACATGATTATTCTCTCTACATCAAACAGTCTGATAACCTGTTTATTGCACTTCTTGTTTATGTTGATGATTTTATTATCACAAGTAATAGCATTAAGGAGATTGATAACTTTAAAAATTTCCTTAAGACCAAATTTATGATAAAAGATCTTGGGGTGATGAAGTATTTATTAGGAACTGAAATTCTTGAAAATACCAATTGTATTTGTATGACTCAAAGAAAATACTACCTTGAGCTTATCTATGAGTCTGGTCTGTTGGCTGCTAAACCAGCAACAACACCCTTACCTGAAAATTGTGTGCTTGCTGTTGATGAGAGTGAGAATGATAAATTACTCAACAATGTCTTTGAGTATCAAAGACTTTTAGGGAGGCTTATTTACCTTACTCACACCAGACCTGACATTTCCTATGATGTTCATTGTCTTAATCAGCATATGCATGCTCCTTTGCAGTCACATCTCAAAATAGCTCTAAGAGTTATTAGGTACCTTAAAAATTCACTTGGTACTAGCATTCAAATTTACAAAGATACCTCATTAAAGGTATCTTGCTATACTGATGTTGATTGGGCCAAGTGCCTTAGAACCAGAAAATATGTTTCTGGGTATTGTGTTTTCTTAGGTAGGACTCTTGTGTCCTGGAAAAGCAAGAAGCAACCTACCATCTCTAGATCTTCTGCTGAGGCAGAGTACAGGTGCATGGCTAGTGCCACCTATGAAGTTATTTGGATCACTAATATTTTGAATGATCTTATGGTCAAGTGTTTGTTTCCTGTGCACTTATACAGTGATAGCATATCTGCTATCCAGATTGCTGCCAATCATGTCTTTCATGAAAGAACCAAACATTTTGAGGTTGATGTCCACTTAATAAGAGAAAAGGTTCAAGATGGTGTCATTAAGACTTTTAAGGTTGCTTCTGCTGATCAAACTGCTGACATTTTCACAAAAGCTCATGGGATCTCTCAACATATGAAACTTTGCAACCAATTGAAACTTGTGAACAAGTTTGGGAAGTAAACTGCTATACCACTTCTCACCTTTTTTTATTGAGGAAGGGTGTTGTTTTTATGTATAATCTACCAATGTTTATTCCTTTCTATGTGTTATTTCTCTTTTGTACACAGGTTGAGAGTTGGAGCGCTATTTCTGCCTTTGTTTCATTGTTGGTGTTGCGAGTTTGTGGGCTTTGGTGTGTTGGGATTCTCTCTTGGGCCTGTTTACCGTTGCTGCCTTTTTGGTTATATTAACCCTAACACTCATTTGCTAGGGTTAGTAGCTTTTATTCATTACACACACTTGTGTGTGATATCTGCTCTCTCTCCATTAATTGTGGGTGTTCTATGGGATATCTTCATCTAGCTTCATCTTAGTTACTTGTGTGTTATTGAGTGAATCTTGTATGTGAGGGAGATTGGATCAACCTAGTTTGGACAATCTCACATTAATCTTGTAATCGTTCGACTAGCATCCGTTTGGGGACTAGTCTTTATCTTTTTTTTTTCCGAACTCTGATTTCTAATAAAATACACCAAGGGGTGGTTGGTTGGGTGTAAGGTCTATTTTTATTACTTTGATATTATGTTTTTAACAAGTGTGTATAGTTAAAACATGAAAAGAGTTTAGATCTTAGTATCTTACTATGAACGTATAGGACATTTATATCTTTTAATATGAGTATAAATTAGTGGCAAGAATATAAAACTATAAATTAGCTATCTTGTTCAATAAAGAAGTTCAAAGATATACACGCGCCTATATATCAACGGCAATTTAAGAGTCACAGATTGTATGTTTTTCCGCATGGTGTAATTTGTTGTCGTGGAGTTACGAATGGCGGGTTATGGTATGGTGGCTATGGTTGATTTAGGAAATTGTTATTCTATTGTCGCCGGTCATGTGGTTTTTAGTTTTAATTTTGACCGTCACACTTGTACCTTTTAATTCAATCCTGTTCGTCACAATTGCACCTTTTAAAACGCCCAGTTAGTTTAAAAGATAAAGAAATGTGAGTAAAAAAAATAGTGGTAGAAATAGTTAACAACTTAGTATGAAGTCAAACCGAAAGTGGCATGAAACTCGGTCAAGAAAGAAAAAGGATGATTGTTGTGCCTACTAATTATGCGACTTAATAATTTGATTGGTTGATTTTGAATAATGATTTGTGTGAATTTAGAGAGAAAAAATGCATAATATAAATGTTCAAGTTATTTATGCATTAAACATATATTTAAGCGTCTTATGTAGGTTTAAATAGCATTACTCAACAAAAAAATAGCATATTAAAAATTTGACTAACCAAACTTTGAAATATTCCCCTTGCCGTATATATAGCCATGTCATGGCTTATCTTAATTTTGTAAGTCAGCAGTAACGTAGAGGTACGCATCGAATCATTTCCAAGTCGTAGAGGTATGAATCAAAATAGATATGATTCAAGGTACTAACTTTAATATTTGGTTATTTTCATTTATAGAGAATACCAAATCAAATAGTAATATCTCGATTATTGTAGCAACAAAAAACGAATTTGGTAATGCAAAGATGAATGTGAACGAAGAAATTAAGGTAAAATTATGTTACAACATATCACGTTGAATTTTATTTATCGATACGTGACAATTTCTTCTTCATATGAACATCAAGCTTGTGACAGTAATGTCGATCTTCATGATCATGTGGTAACACTCCTTCCTCTTCTTTGCGTTCTGTTTGAGATATATAATTATTGGTATGAAGGTGTGATGTTGTTTCATTGGCTGATGACGTGATTCTTGAATCGAAGAAAGAAAAAAAGGAAGCGAACTTGGCGACATGGAAATGAAACGATGTTACTAAAACTGAATACTCTCTTTGGAGGATTTTATGCTATTTAACATATTATCCTTTTTGTTTCAGGAGCATGCAAATAGTTAAATTATGTATTTCAGACAAACAAAATGTGATGCGGATGCTTGGGATATACCTTACAGTAGAGTTTAGATATGAAGGTACAATTTGCATCGGGACATTTCACAAAATCAAAGGAAGAGAACTCTTGCAGGCTTATTGGATGGTCACCTGAATGTTTTAGTATCCATGGATGTTGATGCTCGTGGTCATGAAATACGAGTTGCCAGTTATGTCTAACCAAGGATCCAACTAAGTACAAATTAGTTGATCCTCAAAAAGGAATACTATTGGTCTTTCTACTGGTAGTTGGGATGTTATGAGATTCTGCTAATCTGAGTAGAGTACTTTTAGTACAAAAGAAATACTGGTTCAAAATATCGTAAAGTATTAGTTATGTTAATAGTCGATCATATGTTTTCTTTTTGACATCGTATAACTTATTATTGGTTAGTTGTTGTTGGTACGTGTTAGACGTGGTCACGTGAATAAGTTCCTACTTTACAGGAAGAGTTTGTTTATTTTAAGTTATTCTAGTCTCCTCCTATAGACCAGGGGTTAGATTTCTTATTTTGTTCAGTTCGTGTCTTCCTTGTACGTGTATTTAAGCAACCATTCTGGTGGCATTAATAATATGAAGCATTTAGCCCAATAACTGAGTGTTCTCTGTATTCTGTGTGCGTGAGATTTCTAAAAAGTGGTCTCAGAGCTAGGTTACAATACAAGAGCTCTTTTATAATCAAATAGTGAGAGTGAGAGATGGAGAACTCTGACAAGTTTGTGCAACCTGCCATTCCAAAGTTTGATGGTCATTTCGATCATTGGGCTTTACTGATGGAGAATTTCCTAAGGAGCAAGGAAATGTGGCATTTGGTAGAAAATGGAGTTCCGGCACAAACCGTTGGCTAATTTAAGTGAATCATAGAGAAAGGTGATAGTAGTAAAAACACGTCTTTTAGAAAAAAGAGCGTATAATGGGCAAGTATTAATCGACACTATTTAAGAAAACCGTGGAGACGAAAAGTCCAAGTTCGTTCTCGAAGGAGGTGTATGTGTTTGAGTGCCAATATGTAAAATCAAAGTTTGGATTAGTGACGTTTTTGGTTTAAAGAGAGAAAAATTAAAGACGAGCTACGACTACGATTAAACTACGACGAGTGACGTAAAACGCGAACGTAAATACGTAAAACGCGATAAAATTAAAAATTAAACCTAAAAATTAATTAAAAATTAATACTAAGTCTAAAATAATATAAATAAGAATAAAATTCAATAAATAAATTTTATAAACTTTTATTAATTAAGTATTCAATTTTAAATGCTAATTAAAGCCCTAAAATAAATATATAATTAATAAAAAGCCCAAAATATTATTTTATTTAACTAATAACTCACTTACATTATTTAAAGACTAAAAAGTATTTTTTCTAAATTTAAAAGACTATTTTTCTATTTTTAAAACACTAAAAACAATTTTTAAAATAAAATAATGATTAAAAATAATAAAATAATGCTAAAAATAAACTTACTGTTTGAAAGATCCTAATTTATATTACTAAATAGTAGAAAAATTAAAAA
Source organism: Glebionis coronaria (assembly GCA_025667525.1). Classification (NCBI taxonomy): domain Eukaryota; kingdom Viridiplantae; phylum Streptophyta; class Magnoliopsida; order Asterales; family Asteraceae; genus Glebionis; species Glebionis coronaria. The sequence continues at coordinate 505,984,583 of CM046881.1, read as the reverse complement.
GTTTGAGAAAAGTAATTTTCTCACTAAAAGACAAAACAGTTTTAATTAAATCCTAATTAAACTAAAATTAAATCTAAAAATTAATAAAAAGAGTGAACAGTGAAACTTTTTAAACTGAAAAATCTTAAAATATTTTTCTTAAACTAACAAAATTTTTAAAATTGAAAAATATTGAAGTCTTGCACTAGAAGACAAAAATCCGAAATTAAAAACTAATTAAAATTGCATTTTAATCTAAAAATAGTAAATTAACAGTGAACTGAAAATAAACTTTATGAAAAATTCAAAAATAAAATAACAATGCAATGAAAATTTTAATCACTTAAAAAGACCTAAAAATGGTCACTAAAGACAAAAAAGTAAAAAAAAATTGAAAGTGACACTTTGATGACTTTTGACCTTTTGCAAAGTAGTGGGAACTTTAACACTAGCAGTGGGAAGTTTGTTCCCACTGACAGTGTAAAAAAACGGGTATGGTGACTTTTTGACATGTAATTTATTGGTTTTTGAGCTTTACTTGGAAACAAGGGCACCTCCACAACCAGTTGGGTTGTGGGGAGTCAAATAAACAAGAAAAAGTTCAAGGCTAACACAGAAATCACAAACAAGCTCACAAATACAATCACTGTAGTGCAATAGGGTAAGTCTGATGCTATTTGCTGATGTGTTGAGCACTTGGGTGAGTTTTGATTGGCCAAAACTCACTCAACTCACACAAAAACTTCCCCAAACCAGTACTCAATCCTAATTACCACCCATATCTACCAGATAACCAAGATTGGTGATCAAAAACTTACTAAAACCACTGATTTACCCTACTGATTTTTATGCTAAATTTTTTTTTTGGTAACCGTGATTTCCGACTCATTGGCCGACTAATCCACGGGGTTTGAGCCCACCGTCACACAGACTCAAACCAGCTAAAGCCCTCACTTTTCATGAGGTTGGTGTGACCACTTCAAGGTTGTTTGCACCTAGTGGGAATTGAACTTGAGACCTCACACACTTTGGAGTGATAGCCACAAATCTTTTTGCCATTAGTCCACCCTTGAGTGGTTTTTATGCTAAATTTTAACAAAAAATGACATGCAAAATTCCTTTAAACTCTACTAACTCAAACCTAGTGACTGAGATATCTTACTATAGCCTATTACAGTGTGTTTAGCTAGTTATTTCTCAAGTTAAGTGTTATTCAAACCAGCTAAAACCCCAAACCAAACACCCCTTAATTGACTAAAACAAGATTTTAACAAGCAGATTGTACTCCACGCATGACCAAACTGATTGTAAACTATTTAAACATGAATACAAACCAATAATGTGCATAAACCAACAATAAAAACTAACAATGAAACAGATCACACAATTTTCACATAAATCACATAAAAGTTGAAAAATGACAAAAAGGGGGTTCAAGCCTAACTGACCTTGGCTGATGCCTTCCCTATGATTTTTTGGCTTTTTAGAGCTTAGGAGAATATGTAGAGAAACCCTTGCTGATGGAATCTATGAAAGACCCAAAGGGATAATATGTCTTCAATGAAATGAAAGAAAATGAAATGAGGGATGATGTCTTGTTTCTAGTCCCTGCACAAGCACAAACAAACAGGAATGAAAGTATCCTAGGCTGTGTAATAAGCTCTTTTGTCAAGAGAGCTTATTACAAGCTTATGATACAATTAGGACAAAAGAAAAAACAATTCTGATTTTGTGAAAATACCTTTTTGGAACCAATCTTGAAACACTTTAAATTATAAAAACCCAATAAGAAATCTCTGAAATCCACAACACAAATCCACTTTTACTTCAATGTGTTTGTGGATTTCAGAAAGTCTAAATATAAAAACGTCTTTAAAAGAATTTTTTTCAACCAAAACTTTCTGATGGAATTTTTAAACTAACCTTGCATAAACATTAAACATTACACTAAATTATACTAAGAAAACTTTTTAAATGAAACTCAGTTTGTACAAGAATTCAAAATTTCATTTTTATTAATTTTCTAAAATTTTATACAAAACTGGAACAAGAGAATACATGTGACAACCCACATGTATTTATACTATCCCTAAGACTATTCTAGATTCTTGAATAAAAAATACATTAGCTAAAACCCTAATCACAGAAATTCCTTGTTTGCCCTTTGAAAATTCTTCAAAATTCTTGGTCAAATCGTCCATGTGATGGCCAGCTGTTTTGGAATGATCATATCCGTTAAATGAGACCTTTCGGACCAAGTAATGCCTTGTACTCGTTGATTTTCTGTTGAGATTCGAATATTACTCAAATTGGTGAAGCAGGGGACAACTGGGGTCCACATGGGGGTCACGGGATGAGTGGGTTTTGTGTGGTTTTTTGTTAATGGGTGGTTAATCAATAATACTCGGCTTTTACCCCAAGTATAAAATCTTTATCGTCCGATCTTTTCGAATTGATTACCGATCTAGAGTGGACTCAATTGTCTTTTGGTGAACGAGAGAATGGTTTGGTTGATTATCTATTTTAAACTAATAGCAAGTAATTAAGTGTCGTTGAGTAAAGTAGAGGTTTAAAATATTAAACTAAATTGACGAGTTAAAACTAAATGTTTAAAAATGTAAAGAAAAGGTTAGAAAAATACTACAACTCTTAATAAAAACTACACTTGGAAACCTTGCAAAAACAAGAAACTAAACCAACGTAAAATTCCCAAATCGGAATCTGATCGGAAAGTGCAATAAATGGAGCTGATCGGAATAGTGGTAAGTATGCAATCGGAATATGCCTAAAAATGTCCAGATCGGAATATATCCCGATCTGTTGATCGGAATGTATACAATTTGTACTGTCGGAATATCCACAAAACCCACTCAATCGGAATGTTGAAAAAGTTCTTAATCGGAATAATGCAAATTACACCCGTCGGAATATCTTAGACAAGGCAAATCGGAATAAAGGGAAACAAGTATAATCGGAATATCGGAGATGCTCAAATCGGAATATCAATAAATACTCCCAGATCGGAATACATAAAACTTCACACAATCGGAATATACCCAAAATCCCTAATCGGAATATAGAAGAATGAGGCAATCGGAATATGTCAAAATGGTCCAGATCGGAATAACTGGGTGCTGATCGGAAAACAGAAACCCTTTTCCGATTGATCAATCGGAAAGAGGGGTGTGGTGGCTGGTCGGAATACGCTGATCGGAAAGGGGTTTAGACCCTTTCCGATTTAAGTGGGATTCGAGATAAGCTAAATGAAAAGCTATTATGATAAGCTCACACCAAACTTGAACGAATCAAAACTGAACCGGATCAAATAAGCACTTGTATCAACTTATCTAAACTTAAAATGAACAAACTTTTAAATCAAACCATAAAAATATGAACTTTTTAAGAAAACTTTTTATAAGTAAATAAGCTAAACATGTAAATAAGCCAATAAGCACAAGAATCTTAAAGCTTAATCAAATGAAATTAAGGATTAAAAGCTTAACTAGAACTTGATTAATGAAATAAGCAATACACAAATGTTTAACCTTGAAAGATTAAAAGAAAAAGATGAAAACTTGGTGAGAGAAAGTTTAGAACTTTCTCTCTCTAAAACTAGAAAGAAAAGTGCAAAATGAAAACTAGAAAAATTAAAGACTAACTCCCTCCTAATGTGTATTAGGAGGGTATTTATAGGGAAGGTGGAAGGAATGCATGTGTTGCATCTTCTTTCTTTCTTCACGTCTTCTCGACTCGATTTAATTCTTTTGTCTTTCTCGATGTCGTCTCGGGATTAATTAAACCCGTCTTAACATTTCTTCATTTATTTAGACTCGAGTTCTTCGACTTCTTTAAACTTCCGTCTTTAGACTTGTTCTTCGATAAATCTTCAGAATAGGCTTTGGACTTCCGTTCTTTTTGCACTCTTGATCTTTTGACTTCGTCTTTTCCCGTTTTCTTCGATAAAAGCCCGTGAAAGCCCGTGTTTTCTTCCTTTTTCATCTTTTGGTCCTAAAACACAATAAAAACACAAACCACGCATAATTCCGACTTTTACGACATAAATCACACGTTTTGGTCTTGTTATTATTGGAAATAAGTTGTAAAAGGATAAGTGTTTTCACACTTATTAAATCCCCTACACTTGACCATTGCAATGCCCTCATGTAATGCATTAATTTTAAAGCACGGTTTACATTTTCCATCATAAATAACCCACCTTGGCCTTTATTAAATACTAAACATAAAAAGATAGAAACAAGTAAAGAAATTAGAAACCTACACTGGGTTTTGGCTGCCATGAATGTTTATCATCCTCAAGTTTCACGTTCCCCATACCAAGCTTAAAAACGAGATCATTGTTATTATAAGTTAGCAAACTAACACGAATTCATGCGGGCCAATTATTCACTTAGACTCCCTTATTCCTAGGTGTATCTCTTATATTTTATTTTTGTCTTGAATGATCACGAGGATGCATTGTATGACTTATTTCGATAGTTATTTAGGCCGAAAATAAAGTGAATGATTTAATCAATAGTTAGCTAAAGGACAAAATCTTTTAAAACTGCTTCTCGGGACCTCATAAAGTTCATATCTTGGCATAACTCGCTTCACGATTTGAGACCTTTATCGGACCGATATTTGGCAGCGACTTCATACTTCAAATCTTTGAGAGACGTTCTTGAAATTATGGTCTTCTCTTCATAATAGGAATTTCTTCACTTGAAGTTTTGAGAGATTCTTCATCTTTGGACCACGACTTCTTCATTTTTCTCCAATATTTATTTTGGACTTCGATATACAACGATCCGCCTCCTTTTAGGACTTGGATCTATTTATCCTCATACCTTGTTAGGGTCTTTTTGGATAGACTTCTCCATGATCTTTAGGGGAGTATTTACTTTTCGTCGTGTGTCTCGATCCTTCATATTGATTTTCGATAAATGATTCTTCACATCACTTTTGGATCTTTAGCAACAAAATGTAGCCCTCATGCCTTGTTAGGGCCTTTTCGGACTCGCCAATCTTCGCATCCCGCTTCAATAAGTTATGCCTTGGCTATGAACTCTAATCCGTACCGAGCAACTTCTAAACGATCTTGGGCTAGAAGCTAAGTAACCTTTTAAATCGTACAACCTTATTTATTGCAGATAATTTATTAACAAGCGAAGGGAGAATAGGCTTATAATTAACTCACATAAATTCACGAAAGAATATCGAACTTATAATTGACTCTATCATCTCTCGTCCTCCACAGTTTAAAATCTCAAGGAATGAGACTCGTGGATGCTTAGCCTATTAAATCAAAGTTTTGGGTTTTCGAGTCATCTATAGGATCTTGCAAACTCTTAGACTTTTTCAAGTAGAATTCGCATTTTAAAGTTCCCTTGATAAACAACTCTCTAGGATCAATTATAGGAACTTGCGAAAATTTCTTGTTCTTAACCCGTGAGAGTTAAGACTTTCGCGTTTTATAGCTCCCTACATAAAAGCCTAGCAAAACTTGACTTAAACACGTTAAGGATACTAGCTAGAGTAAACTTGGATAAGTAAACTCGGGTTGAGTCAAAATGTTCACGACTAAGAAAAAATTAAAACCACTTTATTTAAGCAAGGAAAGAAAATAACCATAATGAAGAAAAATACCACTATTCAACTAGGCCAAAATAGATTAAAAATTTTGAAAAATGTCAAAAAATCAAATTTTCCGGTTAAAATGAGGGCAAATTCATGGAAAAGACCACTTACTTCGATAGAAGTCCCCCCTACACTTGAGATAAACATTGTCCTTAATGTTTAAGCATATGAAATATTGAATCACAAGAGTTTTAGGATAGAACCGGGAAGATGGGAACACGGTATCACGATTTGTCAAAAGTCATCAAGGTGGATCTTTGAAGCTTTAATCCCTGCACAGCACAAGAAACAAGACAACAAACACATACGGGGCTCCCCCTACACTTATTATGAAAGCAGTAATGGATAGATCACTGGTTGCCTCCCGAGAAGCACTTGTTTTTTATCACCGAGTCACGAGCCTGACTCGACCCAAATTTAGTTCATGGGAAACGTGGTGAGGGATGGAATCATCTCATGAGAGATGTCCTCACCAAAGTACAACTTTAAACGCTGGCCATTCACCTTGAAATTGGGCCCATTTGGCTGAGAAAGCTCAATGGTCCCATATGGAAAGACTTTGGCGACGGTGAATGGACCAGACCAGCGGCTCTTCAACTTGCCAGAGAAGATCTTTAACCGAGAGTTAAAAAGTAAGACTTGATCACCAACGTGGAACTCTTGGTTCTTGATTTTTACGTCATGAATGATCTTGGTCTTCTCCGGGTAGATCAGCGAGTTCTCATAAGCTTCATTCCTCAGTTCATTCAGCTCGTTGAGTTGAATCTTGCGATGATCACCAGCTTTGTTGATGTCGAAGTTAGCCCACTTCAAGGCCCAGTGCGCCTTATGTTCCAGCTCGATGGGGAGGTGGCATGCTTTCCCGTACACAAGCCGATAAGGTGTACAACCGATCGGGGTCTTATAAGCAGTACGGAAAGCCCACAGAGCATCATCTAACTTATCGGCCCACGCGGCGCGATGCTCTCCCACAGTACGCTCCAAATTTGCTTCAATCCACAGTTGGATATCTCGGCTTGCCCATTGGTTTGGGGATGATAGGCGGTGGAAAGACGGTGATTGACACCATACTTAGCCATGACTCTTGCAAATTGATCATTGCAAAAATGAGTCCCGCGGTGACTGATAATAGCACGAGGAACGCCGAATCGAGCGAAAAGCTGCTTCAAAAAGTTCACAACCACCCTCGCATCGTTCGTAGGGAGAGCCTTGGCTTCAACCCATTTAGAAACGTAGTCAACTGCGACGAGGATGTACTTGTTCCCTTTGGAGGATGGAAATGGCCCCATAAAGTCGATGCCCCATACGTCAAAGATTTCACATTCTTGTATGAAATTTTGAGGCATCTCATCTTTATGTGTGATCTTGCCTTGGCGTTGGCAAGCATCACAATGCTTAACCATTTCGTGAGCATCATGATAAATGGTGGGCCAATAGAATCCCGAGTCAAACACTTTCTTAGCGGTGTAGTTGGGACCAAAGTGACCACCGGTGGGTCCTCTATGGCAAGCATCAAGGATTTGCAAAGATGCCGGTCCATCAACACAACGACGAATGATCAGATCAGCACATTGTTTGAATAGATAAGGGTCATCCCAAAAGTAAGTCTTAACATCATTCAAGAACTTCTTCTTTTGTTGGGATGTTAACCCTTTGATGAGAATACCACCCGCTAAGTAGTTTGCAATGTCCGCAAACCACGGGGTGTCATCAAGATTGAGATTTATAGACATTAAGGTCTCAAGGGGGAAATCATTGATCTTTTTGTTCGGATGATCCCCTTGATATGGATCCTCAAGTCGACTCATATGATTCGCGGCTAGGTTTTCAGCACCCTTCTTGTCACGAATTTCAATGTTGAATTCTTGAAGGAGTAAAACCCAGCGGAGAAGTCTTGGCTTATAGTCGTGCTTAGTCATCAAGTACTTCAACGCGGAATGGTCCGTGTATACGATGGTGGGGGATAAAACAAGATAGGGGCGAAAGTTTTCAAAAGCATAAACAACAGCTAAAAGCTCTTTTTCGTTTGTCGTATAATGCAATTGAGCCCCTGTCATTGTTTTGCTAGCATAGTGGATTGGTTGGAAGTGTTTATTCACTCGTTGACCCAAAACCGCACCAATAGCAAAGTCGCTAGCATCGCACATCAACTCAAAGGGTAGCTCCCAATTAGGGGTAACCAAGATCGGTGCCTTAGTTAGCTTATCGTTAAGAAGATTGAAGGCTTCGATACACTCTTTAGAAAAGATAAAAGGAGTATCTTTTTCCAAGAGGTGGGTCATTGGGCGAGCGATTTTAGAGAAATCCTGAATGAATCGACGATAGAAGCCCGCATGCCCCAGAAAACTTCTCACACGCTTCACGGTTGAAGGTGGAGGTAATTTGGCTATGACATCTACTTTAGCAAGGTCGACTTCAAGACCGGCTTTAGAGATTTTGTGTCCTAGCACAATGCCTTCTTTTACCATAAAATGGCATTTTTCCCAATTCAGAACAAGGCGAGTGTCTTTGCACCGCTTAAGCATACGTTCCAAATTGGCAAGGCAAGAAGAGAAGGAATCCCCAAAGACCGAGAAATCATCCATGAAGACTTCCATGGTTTGCTCAACCATGTCATGGAAGATAGCCAACATGCACCTTTGGAAAGTCCCGGGGGCATTGCATAAGCCAAAAGGCATTCTTTTGTAAACAAATGTGCCATAGGGACAAGTGAATGTTGTCTTCTCTTGATCTTGGGGATCGATGGGTATTTGGAAATAACCCGAAAAACCATCAAGAAAGCAGTAATATTCATTACCCGCTAAATGTTCAAGCATTTGGTCCATAAAAGGTAGAGGGAAATGATACTTTCTCGTGGCATCATTGAGTTTGCGGTAGTCTATACAAACTCTCCACCCAGTAACGAGACGGGTAGGAATCAACTCGTTGTTTGCATTGGGCACAACGGTGATGCCACCTTTCTTAGGCACACAATGGACTGGACTAACCCATGGTGAATCTGAAATAGGGTAAATCATACCCGCATCAAGAAGTTTGATAACCTCTTTTTTGATGACTTCATGGATTTTAGGATTCACCCTTCGTTGGCTTTGAATTGTGGGCTTAAAGTCGTCCTCCATGAGAATTTTATGTGTGCAAAAGTGAGGATCATTTCCGCGGATGTCGGAGATTTTCCAAGCGATAGCTCTTTTATGCTTCTTCAACACGGCGATGAGTCGGGATTTTTCTTCTTCTTTCAGGTCCTTCGCGATGATGACCGGTAACTTCTCGTTGTCTTCAAGGAAAATGTACTCAAGATGAGGAGGTAGGTCCTTAAGCCCAAGAGTAGGAGGATCCGCGATAGATGGTGAAACTAACGATGGGTCATCATTAGTCACCTCTTTAGGAGAAGGAGGAGAAAACGGGTCTTCATTGAGAAGTCTCTCAATAGTACGAATGTCTTCATCCCAATTGGTGGACGAATTATCATACTTAATATCGAGAGGACCCAAGCTAGCTTCGAAATCATCCAAGTCACTTTCTCCGAAAGGAGTCAATGCCGGAGCAATTGAGGCAACGGTCTCAACATTGGGTAGAGAAGAGAGAGTACTTTTGCAGGCATCATGAAAATGTTCTTCACAAGCCTCATCGAGAACAGCAATAGCATTAACACTCTCATATGAATAAGGTTGCTTAGAAATCTTACCCATGTTGAAGACAATTTTATCGTCACCAACTCTCATGATTATTTCGCCTACGGCTACATCAATGAGAGTGCGACCGGTCCTCTGGAAGGGACGTCCAACGATTAATGGAACACGGGGATCCATCTCGTAGTCAACGACAACAAAATCCGCCGGGAAGGTGAATTTGTCAACGCCAACAAAGACATCTTCGGCTATCCCACTGGATAAGCAACCGTACGGTTGGCTAATTCCAAAGTCATTTTGGTGGGGACTAGCTCGGGGAGAGATAATTGCTTCCAAACACTTAAAGGCATTAAGTTTATACTGGCACCTAGATCGGCTAGGGCCATGCAATTCTCTACTCCCGGGAAGTTGCAAGGAATCAAGAAGCGACCCGGATCACCAAGTTTGGTGGGCAATTTCCTTAAGAGAATGGCGGAGCAATTCTCATTAAGTTGGGTCTGAGCAATGTCAAGAAGCTTCTCCTTGTCACTTAGAAGATCTTTAAACATTTTAGCGTATTTGGGCATGTGAGCGATAGCCTCGACAAAGGAGATGTTAAAATTCAATTGTTTAAACATTTTGAGAAAATTGAAACTTGAATATCATCCTTGCTCTTTTGCTTCTCTCTCCTCAACCTTGAAGGATAAGGTATATTAGATGAAGAAGAAGGCTTTAGGGGAATAGGATCACTCACAACCACGGGTGGTGGGGAAATGGGGATAGAAGGTGAAGGAGGTGAGGAAAGTTGCTCTTTTTCCTTGTTCACAATCACGGGTGGAGGTGTAGGAAGCTCGGGTTCCGTATAACCTTTTCCACTACGAGTGGTGATTGCTTTCATCTCCCCTCTTGGATTCACAACGGTGTTACTCGGAAGAGTACCCGAAGAAGAGGGTTGATTACCTTGGATGAGCGAACCAATCATATCACGAATGTTAAGCGCTTGAGTGCTGAAAGAATCTCTGATGTCGGCACGAATTTCATTGCTTTGTTTTGCCATATCGTTCCTTAACTCGGCTCGAATATCGTTCCCTTGTTTCGCCATTTCGCCCTTCAAGTTGATGACTTGACTCTGAAGATTCGTCACCAGCTCCCGATTAGTCTTCATGAACGTCTCGACGTCTTGATTTAATGCCATCGGTTGATTGAGAGGTGGAGCTTGGTAAGCTTGAGAATTTCCTTGAGTTGGGTATGGGTTTCTTTGGGATTAATATTGATTGTTAGCACGAGGTTGGGATTGGTTGTTTTGGTTATAGCTTTGTTGTTGGTTTTGGTTGGTAGGAGGAAAACCGGGTGGAGCAAGATAGTTATTTGAACGATAACTTAGCAAGCTACGGTCTCCTTGAGGGCGAGCTTGATAGCCTCCCGTGGGATAAGTACCGTATGTTGCGTTAACGTTTTCAGAAAAATTGCCTTGGGTAGAAGGACAATCATTGTAAGAATGAGGACCACCACATGTGTCACAAGAAATAGCAACTGCTTTAGCTTGTTGAAAGTGGTTTGTGGCCATGGACATGAAGTCCTTGTGCATCTCAGCGAGTTGTCGAGAAATTTCAGTCATCTCAGGATTGGAAGTAGTTGAAGAAACATTGACTCTCGAGTTAGATCTTGAGGATGCGGATGAATCCCAATTCTTGTGGTGAGTAGTCATGTTTTCAATCAACTCTCTACACTCCTCCGGTCTCCTTTTCATAAAAGTACCACCGGCGGCGGCATTGATCGTGTCACGATCACGAAAAGAGAGACCATTGTAGAAGGTATCAATGAGAGTGACGGGGAGCATGTTGTGATTTGGACAGCGGTAGATCAAATCATTGTATCGTTCCCAAGCATCAAAGAGCGATTCATCATTGTCTTGCATGAATCCACTGATTTGGTTACGAAGGCTTGTGACCATGGATGGGGGGAAGTAGCGCGACAAAAAGCGTTGAGTCATGTCATTCCACGTATGAATAGAATTCTTCGGGAGACGGTCAAACAATTTTTCGGCATGGTGAGAAAGCGAGTGGGGAAAAAGTTGAAGGCGAAGGTCATCCATAGAAACACCGGGGCACTTCATGCTTTGGGTGATGGTAATGAATTTGTCGAGGTGTTTGTTGGCATCATCATCTGGAATCCCACGAAATGGGTTAGTTTGCACTTGTTGGATCATGTGATGCTTCAACGAAAACTCCTGAGCCGTGACGTGCATCGGCGCAATCGGGCCTCCGCGTCCGTTTATGGTGGGTTGGCACAATTCCTCCATTGTTCGTAAATCAGGTAGGGGGACATTGTTGTTGTTGTTGTTGTTATTCAAATTGGGTAGAGGTGGGTTGTTATTGTTGTTATTAACACCAGCCATATCTAAATCTTCACGGGTCTCGGGCTCAGAATAGTTCGAAGATCTAGTACGCATACACCTGCAGAAGAAAAATATACACAGAGAGAATATCTATATAATCTTTTTGGTGCAAAACCTTTTGGAAAAGAATTGTTTTTTTATGATTTTTTAATGTTTTTGTATTTTTGAAGAGTTTTATATTTTTTAGGATTTTTGAAAATTTTTAAAGCAAGGAAAATAACGTTCAAAGAACGGATCCCAAAATTCAATGCGTCTCTCACTAAAAACCTTTAATCGTAACGAAAAGTGCCGGCAGCGGCGCCATTTAATACTCGGCTTTTACCCCAAGTATAAAATCTTTATCGTCCGATCTTTTCGAATTGATTACCGATCTAGAGTGCGACTCAATTGTCTTTTGGTGAACGAGAGAATGGTTTGGTTGATTATCTATTTTAAACTAATAGCAAGTAATTAAGTGTCGTTGAGTAAAGTAGAGGTTTAAAAGATTAAACTAAATTGACGAGTTAAAATTAAATGTTTAAAAATGTAAAGAAAAGGTTAGAAAAATACTACAACTCTTAATAAAAACTACACTTGGAAACCTTGCAAAAACAAGAAACTAAACCAACGTAAAATTCCCAAATCGGAATCTGATCGGAAAGTGCAATAAATGGAGCTGATCGGAATAGTGGTAAGTATGCAATCGGAATATGCCAAAAAATGTCCAGATCGGAATATATTCCGATCTGTTGATCGGAATGTATACAATTTGTACTGTCGGAATATCCACAAAACCCACTCAATCGGAATGTTGAAAAAGTTCTTAATCGGAATAATGCAAATTACACCCGTCGGAATATCTTAGACAAGGCAAATCGGAATAAAGGGAAACAAGTATAATCGGAATATCGGAGATGCTCAAATCGGAATATCAATAAATACTCCCAGATCGGAATACATAAAACTTCACACAATCGGAATATACCCAAAATCCCTAATCGGAATATAGAAGAATGAGGCAATCGGAATATGTCAAAATGGTCCAGATCGGAATAACTGGGTGCTGATCGGAAAACAGAAACCCTTTTCCGATTGATCAATCGGAAAGAGGGGTGTGGTGGCTGGTCGGAATACGCTGATCGGAAAGGGGTTTAGACCCTTTCCGATTTAAGTGGGATTCGAGATTAGCTAAATGAAAAGCTATTATGATAAGCTCACACCAAACTTGAACGAATCAAAACTGAACCGGATCAAATAAGCACTTGTATCAACTTATCTAAACTTAAAATGAACAAACTTTTAAATCAAACCATAAAAATATGAACTTTTTAAGAAAACTTTTTATAAGTAAACAAGCTAAACATGTAAATAATCCAATAAGCACAAGAATCTTAAAGCTTAATCAAATGAAAGCTTAATCAAATGAAAGCTTATGTAGGAACAAAAAGATTAACTTTTAAAGCATAAAACCATTAAGATCAACACGGATTTAATGTGATTTGCACCAAAATCAATCTAAAAATCAAAGAAAGGTAGAATGAGATTAAGGATTAAAAGCTTAACTAGAACTTGATTAATGAAATAAGCAATACACAAATGTTTAACCTTGAAAGATTAAAAGAAAAAGATGAAAACTTGGTGAGAGAAAGTTTAGAACTTTCTCTCTCTAAAACAAGAAAGAAAAGTGCAAAATGAAAAACTAAAAAAATTAAATACTAACTCCCTCCTAATGTGTATTAGGAGGGTATTTATAGGGAAGGTGGAAGGAATGCATGTGTTGCATATTCTTTCTTTCTTCACGTCTTCTCGACTCGATTTAATTCTTTTGTCTTTCTCGATGTCGTCTCGGGATTAATTAAACTCGTCTTAACATTTCTTCATTTATTTAGACTCGAGTTCTTCGACTTCATTAAACTTCCGTCTTTAGACTTGTTCTTTGATAAATCTTCAGAATAGGCTTTGGACTTCCGTTCTTTTTGCACTCTTGATCTTTTGACTTCGTCTTTTCCCGTTTTCTTCGATAAAAGCCCGTGAAAGCCCGTGTTTTCTTCCCTTTTCATCTTTTGGTCCTAAAACACAATAAAAACACAAACCACGCATAATTCCGACTTTTACGACATAAATCACACGTTTTAGTCTTGTTATTATTGGAAATAAGTGGTAAAAGGATAAGTGTTTTCACACTTATTAATCAACAATCTGGAAAATATCAAGAAAAACCCCTTTGATCTTGACCTGATTGGGATTGGGGATAATTAGGGTTTATGGGGATGAACTTGGCTTATTAATCCAGATTAGGGACAAAAAGTGTGTTTCCCTCCCTATTTAAATGTTTAAACAGAGTTTTAATAAAAAGGGTGAGTGGAAGTTGACGTGGAGGGGGTGTTTGAGGTGGAGAGATTTAATTGGTTGGTGGATGACGTGGCAGTTGTTGATTGGAGGATGTAAGTTATGTTGTTTGCCCCAGATGGTCCCTAGACTTCACAATTTTTGCTAAATCAAGTTATAACAGAATATATTCCATTTCCCTTTATAAATACTTTGATGTAATTGCTGTTTTGGTCCTTTTCTTTGTTAACTTCGAAACAAGGACTTTTCATGTAATTTGCTCAATCTTTAGGGACCAATAGTGTAACTTCTTGAAACTTTAAGGACTCCTTTGTAATTTTTGAGGTTTACAAGGGCCAAAAGTGTCAAGTCTTCAAAAGTAGAGCGACCAATCTTGTGAATCTTCAAAACTTCAAGGACTTCATAGGAAAATCATGATTCGGGTCCGGTTCTTTGTGCGGCTTCGTTTCCCGTGTTCGTTTTTTACTTTATTCTTGTGATTTTTGTTGATTTCATGATATTCGTACCTAAAATACACAATGAACAAACACAATCACATTTTTGGGTATTTTGATGATATTTTAAGCGTTTTAAGCCCGATTTGGACGATGAGACTGTATAATTGCAGTCTCATCACTCCCCCATACTAAACCATTGTCGTGCCCTCACGAACGCTAGAATTAAGTATCGTAGCACTTCGAAAATTCATTTTATGATGACATTTATTGAAGACATAAACTTAAATAAACTACTACACGTGTTTTAGACATAATGTATTGTCTTCATCACGATAAAGTGATTTTTAGGGTTAAAGAATAAGAACACGTGAATGCTTCGTTAGAAATAAGTTCGTCATCCTCGATTTTCACTAGATTCCATGTTAAGCGTGTAATGAGATCATTGTTATTATAAGTTAGCAACACAATCATATCTCATGAGTGTTAATTACACACCTAAACTCCCTTATTCCTACTTGGTATCTCTTATATTTTATTTTTGTCTTAATGATCACGAGGATACATCATTAACTTATGCGTGAATAGAGATTAGGTCTAAAAATAGAGTCTTAACGGTGTAACCAAAATCATTAAATTAATAATTCACCCTAATAGACAACGATATCAAAAAATTAAGTCAACAAGAAGGATCGATAAACATGATTTTAGAACGGTATTGAACATGAGACTTATTACCATGACTTTTATTATCCGCCATCATCGGTGGTTTTATTATCATGGTTTACCTCCATCTTTTATTCAACTTCGCCATGAAGCTTTTATTATGACTTTGGTCTTGCCCTTGTCTTTTATTATCCGCCATCATCGGTGGTTTTATTATGACTTGACGTGTATCCTCACGCTAAGGCGAATTTTGGATCTTTAAAGCTTCAAAGATTAAGGCTTGATTCACTTTCAATTTAGGCATAGATTTTTCGCCCTTGTGAGCTTCAAATTTTTGCTTAATTTAGGTGAGCACTTGAAATCTTATTATTGGGTGAAGCTTTTGATTATTCGGGTTGCCAATACTTCAAAACCGTGACGCTGGCGATACCTTAATGTTTTCCCAATTTAATTACATGGAAGCTACTAAAACAAATTAGAAACCAACAATAGTGACTAAACCGCTAAATCAATATTGATTAGCAATTTATTATAAAAGCGTGTGGAGAATAAGCTAATAATTACTACACATGATATCGTGAAAGATTACGAGACTTATAAATAACTCTATCATTTCTCGTCCTTATTTAAGAGACTTAGCCTAAAAAGTTAAGGAATCGAAGCTAAGTGCTCAACACGCACGGTCGAGTCAAAAATTACTCTTATTCTCACCATCGGAAAACCTACATTCGTGTCTTAAACACTTATGAAAAATAAGAATATTTTAAAATTTGGTCATTTTTAGCCTTATTTTGCATAAAACGATAAAAAGATGAATATTGGATTGCATGATGACGTAAGCAAGGTGAAGTATCTACTCACCCCCCCCCATACTAAAACTAAACATGGTCCTTAATGTTTCGAGTCTATGGGTGAAAACACCCCCATACTAGAGACGAAGTCGAATGCTTAATCTCTAGCATGGAAAGGGTAAAACGAATAACCTAAAAGCCGTTTATGAATTATGCTAATAAGATAATCGTTAGAACATAAAAGGGTATCATCGGATATCGGAAATCTCCAAAGGCAACGATCGAAGTTCGAGTGATCCGTGAAACGAACACTAGAGGCTTCAATGATGAAGATGAACCTAATTAATCACAATCACATACAACCACGGAACAAAGGTTGGAAGAGCACAAGTTCCCTCGTTACACTATTAGAAAGCGATAATATTTATAAGGATAAGCATGAGAATCCCCCACGAGGCACCTTGTTTTTGATAACCGAGTCTAAAGCTTGACTCGAATCCCCATAAATGTGATCATTTAGGGATAATCATGGTATGGTCATTTTTGGTGGGGCTTACATGATAAACAATGCAAAAAAGCAACCGGTATTAAGGACTAAGTCCTTTGATGATGCAAAATACCGGGATCGAAGATGGCGTCCTTGTTTTCATGGGATGAACGAACCAACGCCACTTCAGCACGTGCCAAAACCCCAAAGGAGTAGAAGAAAAGAGATGAGAAGTAGAAAGGTGGGGCAATGGGTGGGGCAAACTTATGAGCTACTAGAGGTAGACTCACACCAAGAAAATAGATAATATTTCCATTTATTGCATCGGTGGAAGACCGAGATTTCCCTTTACAAGCAATTCTGGGATCGTAAATCTCGTCCTCGGTGGAGAAATGTGAGGGAACATAAGGGGCTTCCCCCACACTAGATCCACACCAGCCTTCGTCAAAAGGAGTAGACGAGTTGGTAGCACTCATAAAACGATGTGATGATTGAGTTAGACATTTAGAAAAATCTTTTAAATCACATTTAAAATCTTTCCCTTTTTCATCGTTCAAAAACTCTTTATGAAAACCCAATTGAATAATGTCAAAAATATTTGGCGTGTCAAATTCAAAATTAGTCGCGCTAAAAATCCTCACATTTAAGTCATTGGTGGGAGGGGGTGGTGTATTATATAAGTTCTCAAAACGTTGATCAATAAAGAACACCGCCCCCTCGGGGTCTACATATTTGTCATTCTCATGAACGTCAATCTCATCGATTTCTTCATCAAAGATAGGCTTGTCAAACCAAGGTTTGTCATTCCCCTCCTTGAGTATCTTAGAAACTCTCTCGAAAAGATCACGATCAAGCATGAAACCATCATTCCTTTGTGGGGATTGTTGATAAGTTAAATCCTCACGAATGTGGTAAACGTAATTCTCATTGGAGGAGTGTTGATTAGGTAACTCCTCGAGAATTGGATATTGGGTGGTCATATGAGTTCGTTCGTCATCGAAAATAAGACGTTCTAACTCATTTAGTTCATCCTTGATTTTGGAAAGATCTACCTCACTTGTAGGTGGAAGTGGAGGCAAAAGAGCTAGCTCTCGTTCAACGATTTCCTCAATCTCAGGATCAAACTCGTAATCATAGTACTTCACATGTGAAGAGGTCTTTTTGGGAGAATCCCCAAAAATGGCATGTGGATTTCGAAGTACGTGATCAATCTCGGCAAAATCGCCATCGTCGTCGTCAAATAAAGAGTCGATGTGAGCACTCACAACCATGGTCTTACAAGTCGAATGAATATGCTTAGGTGACTTTTCTAAGACGAGAGGATCGATGTCGATAAAACCTTTCGCCTCAACGGGTGTTGGGCTAGGAAAAGTAGACACTTCGATGGAGTTAGAAGTTGAAGCCTCAAAGACGTGGTACTTCGAAGGTGGTGAAGACGAGCCCATATTTGTCATTGTCGTGATGGCACAAACGTCGCCCTTCGGAGATGGGGTTTCACTTGTTTCACTAAATACATCCCAAAGTGATTTTTCATCCATAAATTTACACATACCCTTTTGAATTAGGTACACGTGTTCTTTATCATAAAAATCATCATCTTTAAAATCATTTTTCTTAATTCTTTCAAAACATGCATTAAGCCTCATAGTTTCCGCTAAAGTAAACATTTTGAAATCATTAGAATTTGAAACATTAGGTTTTGAAACCTCGGTTTTTTCATTATCATAAGACACTTGGGATTTACTCGTGAAAAAGTCCATTTTGTCATCCCCATATCTTATAGTAAGTCTCCCCTCGTGAACGTCGATTACGATCCGAGCCGTCGATAAAAATGGTCAGCCTAAAATAATGGGACATTTAGGGTCACACTCATAATCGGATATGACGAAATCCACGGGAAAAACAAACTTTCCAACTTTAACATAGACATCCTCGTCTATTCCAATTGGTATTAAAGGCGTACAATTTTCTAGCTCGATTGTCATGTTCGTGGGGGTAAGTCTAGGCAATCTCGTCAATTTCCAAAGAGAATGAGGCATGAGATTGATGCTAGCACCTAAATCGGCAAGGGCTAAACATCCCTCAATCTCAGAAAAATCACAAGGTAATAGAAATTGGCCCGGGTCCTCTTCCTTTCTCAGCATTCGCCTTTTTGGTTTTTTAAGAAGGATCGAAGCACAAGTTTCTTTAAGGGTTACTTGGTGAGGTCGATGAAGCTCTCTTTTTGAACCGTGAATAGAATCTGAGGTACACGAGGGTGTGCACTCTTTTCCTTGGTCACCACGTTCATCCCCTCGACTTTAAAACATGAAGGCGTCTTAAAAGTCGAGGGTCGAGAGGAAGAAACAACTCTAAATCCATCAAGGTTAGGGGTAATCATACGACCTTTTCCAATAGACGAGGTGGCTTTACATTGTTCCTTCGGATTGGGTACGGTGTTACTAGGTAACGTACTCGAAGACGAACTCGCTTGATTGCTCATAATTGCCGAAAACATCTTTTTAATCTCACTTTGACCTTTTTCAATTTTATTATTTTGACCTTTCAAAGTGTTGGAAAATTTGTTTTTCAAAGTACAAATTTGTCCCTCTAATCGTCTCATATTAGCCTCATTCGTTTTCATATATTCTTGGAAATCGTTTGACGTACTATTTTGATTAGCATTAAAGTTCCCTTGGTTTTGATTGTTTCTTTGAAAAATTTCCTTGATTATCACTCGAAAAATTGTTTCCTTGATTAGCGTTGTTTTGAAAACTCGAGTTTTGGTTGTTGTTGTTGTTATCTCGGTTTTGCCAATTCAAATTACGACCTTGATTATAACCTCCTTGATTCAAAAAATTTCCTTGTTGATTATTTCCTTGAAAATTGTTTCGGTTTTGATTAAAATTGTTGCCTTGGTTATAATTGGCTTGTTGTGATGGACCGGTGTTATTTTGATTTTGATTAGAAAAATTGTTGTTTAACGCACTCACATTCGACGTTTGGCCATCCGTAGCCGCACACTCGTAATAATTATGAGGTCCACCACAAAACGTACATGATGCCTCAACCGCTTTCACCGTAGCGGGAGCGTCTTTCTTTTGCATCTCAATGAGAAGACGTAAACACATTCGTCAACTTATCGACTTTCGCATCAACTCTCTCAATGTCGCGGTTAGAACTACTAACATTAGCGACATTGGCAACACTCGGTGCGTTGCGGAGTTGGTAAACCTTGGATCGATTCTTGATAATCATTAATGCATCTTTCGGAGTCTTACACAAAAAGTTGCCACCGGCGGCGGAATTCAACGAATCTTGTTCTTGAAAACTAAGACCGTTGTAAAAACGTATCGATTTGGTGCAGCTCAGAAAATACATGGTGAGGATAATGCCTAAGCAATTCCTTAAAACGATCCCAGGCGTCTCTAAAATATTCATTCGGTTTTTGCTCAAATCTCGTAATTTCATTTTTGAAAAACGTGGTATTAGACGGTGGGAAAAATGATTAACGAAATTGGAGACGAGATCCTTCCATGTAATTATCGAATTAGGTGGCTCTTTCTCGTACCAATACTTGGCGGAACCATCAAGCGAGTACGGAAAAAGAATAAGCTTGACGACATCGGCGTCGACGTTCTTAAACTTGCTCGTGGCCAAAAGACGATCAAAATTCCGAATGTGGTCGTGAGAATTATCGGCTTCACGACCTCGAAACTTTGTAGCTTGGATTAACAAAAGCATTCCGCTCTTAATCTCAAAATTCTCCTCCTCGATAGCGGGAATTACGATCGCGTCTCCATAACCCTCGATGGGCGCTTGGAGCAATTCCATCATCGAACGATTGTCGGCCATCTCGTCTACGGTCTCTTCAACAAAGATATTAGGAACGTCGGTTTCTAAATCTCGTCTACGTCGTCGATTCCTTCGATTACGATTGCGTCGATTCGAAGCGTCGCTAGAATTAGAATAATCCTTCGATCGAGTGCGCATGCACTAAGCGTAGAATGGGGGTAGCAATGAAGATTCTTTTTGTGGTTTTTCGATTTTTCAATTTTTTTGTTTTTGATTGTTTTTTATTTTTTGGATTTTTAGTGTAATACTTAGACTCAAATCTATAAATCTCTCCTCGAATCGATTTCTCGATTAAAGGAGCCTCAAAGAATGAAAACGATCACGTGGAGTGAACGCTTTCGATGACTTTAGAACGTTGGTGGAACACCAAAACGTTCAAGAGGGTTTAATCTTGAAAACACAAGCAAATATAGTATATGTAGATAATGCTTGGGCGGCAAACCCTCGATTAGCCCTCTTTCTCAAAACACGCACAACCAAGCAGAGGAAACGAGGCGGCGCGAAGCACTTAATAGCCTTTTTCCTTTAGGTCGTGAAATACAACCGCCTTATACCCATCTTATATTTTGTGTTAATTGATATTAAGCCTCACGAAAGTATTTATCAATTTTGCCTTTTAAACTTTTGCTTTGGATTCGAATACAATGATCGAGTGATGAAATCCCGAATCAAGGTTGCGTTTTCACGCTTTTGGAGTACTTGTATATTTATTGTTCTACGTAAGTATAATATAGTAATATATTCACAATAAAAACGGAAACGATAATGGGATATCTACAATATAGTAAAATGATTGGTTTGTGTTTAATTTAGGAAAATTAAACACGATTTATTTGGATACTATAATATAATAATGAAAAATAACAAAAATGAGTATGTACGTTATATACGCTTTCCAAAAATTGAAAAGCAAAAACGCACTACTCACATAAACACGAAAATAATAACGGCACTATAAACACCTCCCCGGCAGCGGCGCCAAAAATTGTAGTAGTAAAAACACGTCTTTTAGGAAAAAGAGCGTATAATGGGCAAGTATTAATCGACACCATTTAAGAAAACCGTGAAGACGAAAAGTCCAAGTTCGTTCTCGAAGGATGTGTATGTGTTTGAGTGCCAATAGTTAAAATCAAAGTTTGGATTAGTGACGTTTTTGGTTTAAAGAGAGAAAAATTAAAGACGAGCTACGACTACGATTAAACTACGACGAGTGACGTAAAACGCGAACGTAAATACGTAAAACGCGACAAAATTAAAAATTAAACCTAAAAATTAATTAAAAATTAATACTAAGTCTAAAATAATATAAATAAGAATAAAAATTCAATAAATAAATTTTATTACCTTTTATTAATTAAATATTCAATTTTAAATGCTAATTAAAGCCCTAAAATTAAATATAATTAAGAAAAAGCCCACAATATTATTTTATTGAACTCATAACTCACTTATATTATTTAAAGACTAAAAATTAATTTTCCTAAATTTTAAAGACTATTTTTCTATTTTTAAAACACTAAAAACAATTTTTAAACTAAAATAATGATAAAAAATAAAAAATAATGCTAAAAATAAACTTATTGTTTGAAAAATCCTTATTTATATTACTAAATAGTAGAAAAATTAAAAAGTGTGACAAAAGTAATTTTTCTCACTAAAAGACAAAACAGTTTTAATTAAATCCTAATTAAACTAAAATTAAATCTAAAAATTAATAAAAAAGAGTAAACAATGAAATTTTTAAACTGAAATCTTAAACTAACAAAATTTTTAAAACTGAAAAATATTAAAGTCTTGCACTAGAAGACAAAAATCAGAAATTAAAAACTAATTAAAATTGCATTTTAATCTAAAAAATAGTAAATGAACAGTGAACTGAAAATAAACTTTATGAAAAATTCAAAAATAAAATAACAAAGCAATGAAAATTTGAATCACTGAAAAAGACCTAAAAATGGTCACTAAAGACAAAAAAGTAAAAAAAAACTAAAAGTGACACTTTGAGGACTTTTGTCCTTTTGCAAAGCAGTGGGAACTTTAACACTAGCAGTGGGAAGTTTGTTCCCACTGACAGTGTAAAAAAACGGGTCTGGTGACTTTTTGACTTGTAACTTCTTGGTTTTTGAGCTTTACTTAGAAACAAGGGCACCCCACAATCAGTTGGGTTATGAGGAGTCAAATAAACAAGAAAAAGTGCAAGGCTAACACAGAAATCACAAGCAAGCTCACAAATACATTTACTGTAGTGCAATAGGGTAAGTCTGATGCTATTTGCTGATGTGTTGAGCACTTGGGTGAGTTTTGGTTGGCCAAAACTCACTCAACTCATACACAAACTTCCCCAAACCAGTACTCACTCCTAATTACCACCCAGATCTACCAGATAACCAAGATTAGTGATCAAAAACTTACTAAAACCACTGATTTACCCTACTGATTTTTATGCTAAATTTTAACCAAAAATGACATGCAAAATTCCTTTAAACTCTACTAACTCAAACCTAGTGACTGAAATATCCTACCATAGCCTATTACAGTGTGTTTAGCTGGTTATTTCTCAAGTTAAGTGTTATTCAAACCAGATAAAACCCCAAACCAAAAACCCTTTAATTGACTGAAACAAGATTTTAACAAACAGATTGTACTCCACTCATGACCAAACTGATTGTAAACTATCTAAACATGCATACAAACCAATAATGTGCATAAACCAACACTAAAAACTAACAATGAAACAGATTCACACAATTTTCACATAAATCACATAAAAAGTTGAAAATGACAAAAAGGGGGTTCAAGCCTAACTGACCTTTGCTGATGCCTTCCCTATGATTTTTTGGTTTTTTAGAGCATATGAGAATATGTAGAGAAACCCTTGCTGATGGAATATATGAAAGACCCAAATGGACAATATGTCTTCAATGAAATGAAAGAAAATGAAATGAGGTATGATGTCTTGTTTCTAGTTCCTGCACAAGCATAAACAAACAGGAATGAAAGTATCCTGGGCTGTGTAATAAGCTCTTTTGTCAAGAGAGCTTATTACAAGCTTATGATACAATTAGGACAAAAGAAAAAACAATTCTGATTTTCTGAATATACCTTTTTGGAACCAATCTTGAAACACTTGAAATTATAAAAACCCAATAAGAAATCTCTGAAATCCACAACACAAATCCACTTTCACTTCAATGTGTTTGTGGATTTCAGAAAGTCTAAATATAAAAACGTCTTAAAAAGAATTTTTTTGAACCAAACTTTCTGATGGAATTTTTAAACTAACCTTGCATAAACATTAAACATTACACTAAATTATAATAAGAAAACTTTTTAAATGGAACTCAGTTTGTACAAGAATTCAAAATTTCATTTTCTAAAATTTTCTAAAATTTTATACAAAACTGGAACAAGAGAATACATGTGACAACCCACATGTATTTATACTATCTCTAAGACTATTCTAGATGCTTGAATAAAAAATACATTAGCTAAAACCCTAATCACAGAAATTCCTTGTTTTCCCTTTGAAAAGTCTTCAAAATTCTTGGTCAAACCGTCCATGTGATGGCCAGCTGTTTTGGAATGATCATATCCGTTAAATGAGACCTTTGGGACCAAGGAATGCCTTGTACTCGTTGATTTTCTTTTGAGATTCGAATATTACTCAAATTGGTGAAGCAGGGGATAACTGGGGGATCCACATGGGGTCACGGGATGAGTGGGTTTTGTGTGGGTTTTGGCTAATGGGTGGTTAATCAACAATTTGGAAAATATCAAGTAAAAACCCTTTGATCTTGACCTGATTGGGATTAGGGATAATTAGGGTTTATGGGGATGAACTTGGCTTATTAATCCGGATTAGGGAAAAAAGTGTGTTTCCCTCCCTATTTAAATGTTTAAACAACATTTTAATAAAAAGGGTGAGTGGAAGATGACGTGGAGGGGGTGTTTGAGGTGGAGAGATTTAATTGGCTGGTGGATGACGTGGCAGTTGTTGGTTGGAGGATGTAAGTTATGTTGTCTGCCCCAAATAGTCCCTAGACTTCACAATTTTTTCTAAATTAAGTTATAACAGAATATCTTCCATTTCCCTTTATAAATACTTTGATGTAATTTTGTTTTGGTCCTTTTCTTTGTTAACTTTGAAACAAGGACTTTTCATGTACTTTGCTCAATCTTTATGGACCAATAGTGTAACTTCTTGAAACTTTAAGGACTCCTTTGTAATTTTTGAGGTTTACAAGGGCTAAAAGTGACAAGTTTTCAAAAGTAGAGGGACCAATCTTGTCAATATTCAAAACTTCAAGGACTTCATAGGAAAATCATGATTCGGGTCCGGTTCTTTGTACGGCTTCGTTTTCCGTGTTCGTTTTTGCTTCGTTCTTATGATCTTTTGTTGATTTCACGCTATTCGTACCTAAAATACACAATGAACAAACACAAGCACATTTTTTGGTATTTTGATGATATTTTAAGTGTTTTAAACCCGATTTGGACGATGAGACTATGTATAATTGCAGTCTCATCAAAAGGCGATCGAGGACGCCAAACTGAAAGACTTAAAAGTGAAGAATTATATGTTCCAAGCAATAGACAGGGAGATCTTGGAAAAAATCTTGGAAACAATCTTGGACAAGAGCTCTTCAAAGGGAATTTGGGACTCGATGCGACAAAAGTATGAGGGCTCAACAAAGGTGAAGAGAGCTCAATTGCGGGCCTTAAGAAGAGAGTATGAACTTCTGTAAATGAAAGATGGTGAAAAGTTCGATACTTACTTGGCCAGGACATTGAAGATCGTGAACAAAATGAAGGTAAATGGCGACCCATTAACTTCAGGTGTTGTTGTTGCCAAGTACTACGTTCATTGAGCCCGAAATTCAACTATGTTGTCTATTCTATTGAGGAATCCAACAACCTCGATACCATGACAATCGATGAACTACATGGAATTCTTCTTGTCCATGAACAACGTATGATCCGGCAACAAGAATATGAACAGGCTCTGAAGATTTCCACTGGGTCACCCTATCGAGGACGAGGGAGAGGACGAGGCGGTCAAGTTGGAAGAGGTCGTGGTAGAATTTCATTCGACAAAAGCACGATTGAATGTTACAAGTGCCACAAACTTGGACATTTCCAATATGAATGTCCAGATTGGGAGAAGGATGTTAATTATGTAGAGCACGATGATGTAGAGGAGATGGTGTTAATGGCTCAAGGAGATGAAGGTGGCTCGACAAGACAATGGACTTGGTTTTTTTACCTGGGTTGTTCCAATCATATGACAGGTGAAAAGAAATGGTTTAGCATTTTGGATGAATCTTACCGTAATAATGTGCGACTTGGAAATGATGTTCGCATGGCTGTCATGGGAAAAGGGAATGTGCGTCTCGACTTTGAAGGTGTGACTTACACGTTGACTGATGTGTACTATGTCCCGGATCTCATGAACAATTTGATCAGTGTTGGCCAGGTTCAAGGAAGGGGAATAGAGATCTTGATTAATAATGGTTTTTGTAGTATATACCATCCAAGAAAGGGGTTGATCACAAGGGTCCAAATATCCTCAAACATAATGTTTATACTCAAAGCTAGACCAAGTGCAATTAGTGAGTGTCACAAAACAGAAACTGATGGCACCGGTTATCTTTGGCATCAAAGATTTGGACACATCAATAACAAGAGCTTAAAGGTGTTACATGATAAGGATTTGGTGAGGGGGCTGCTAAGGATTAATGTCGAAGGAGGAACTTGTTCGGATTGTTTGGTAAGAAAGCAAACCAGAGAATCATTTCCTAAAACAAGTTCATAGAGGGAAACTCAACATCTTCAGCTTGTTCACTCATATATTTGTGGACCTATCTCTCCTCAATCAACCAGCCTAAAGAGGTACATCATTAATTTTGTTGATGATTTCTCACGAAAGTGTTGGACTTATTTTTTGACAGAGAAATCACAAGATTTAGACACTTTTAAGAGGTTTAAAGCATTGATTGAGAAAGAAGCATGTGTTGAGATCAAATGTTTGAGGACAGACATGGGAGGTGAATTCAATTCGAGGGAGTTCAACGTATTTTGTTAAGACAATAGCATTCAAAGACAACTCACTGCAGGTTACACACCTCATCAAAATGGTGTAGCGGAGAGGAAAAACCGAACTGTGATGAATGGTGCGAAGTGTAATGTGTGCAAGGAAGGTTCCAAAGGTTTTCTGGATCGAAGCTACCAACTGGTGCATACATGTACTTAATCGAAGTCCTACTATAGCCCTTGAAAATTGCACACCAGAAGAAAAGTGGACTGATCGAAAACCATCTGTAAGTTATTTTAGAGTATTCGTATATATTGCTCATGTTCATGTTCCTAAGGAAAGAAGGTTGAAACTGGATTGTAACACCCCCTTGTTGGTCAAATGCAGCGGAATAGTAATTGGGGTGTTACTTAGGTGGATCGATAGCACATAGCATATAGAGCAATGATCATAAATGTCATTTGAAACATATTACATGAATTAATCGTACACATTTAGTATCTTGTCTGAAAACCACATTTATTATAAAACAGAAGTAAATATCCCAGCCCGATGGTAAAGATGATGCTCCCTATAATGCTGGAATCCAATGCATGAACCTGCTTATTTTCCTGAGAAAACATATAAAGTAAAATGTGGGGGTCAACACGAAGTTGGTGAATTCACAGGTTTAATTAAATAAATAAAGTATCAATATGCAAAACACCATGATGATAGTAGGACATCACAGCCCAATACTATAGTAGTTCCTACTGCCATGTAATAGAAGCTAGACATGATTCTCAGTACGCCCATTGGGTCTATCCTAATGTGGTTTCCCTTAATCCGACAATGACATAAACCTGCTGCTTGGCCTAAGCAATACGTGACAGCTGATCACGACAGGCCGGGTGTTGTCAATACCCGAATAGATCTATCCATACATTTCGCGCTACACTATTAACTATTACAGTCCACGGGAATGGGGTAAACAGTAGGCAATAAATTGTTGTTGTCTGTGCATGCTTGCATATAAATAGTTTTGTATGTTTTCTCCCCCAGTTATAAAACAGTAAAGATGGGGCCATGAACTCACCTTAGTGGTAATGAGGTAGTGAGGATGATGTCACTGAGTAAACTGGCACAATATGATCACGAACTGGAGAAATTACCTAAGTAATTTAAATGCCTCAATGTATGCAAAAATAATAATGCATGATGAATTGTACATATGAAAATGCATGATCACAAATTAATAGCTTATTACGATGGTTTATGTGTTTTACACTTATAGTGAACCGAGGGTATATATATATTTTTAGCTTCTAAAAAATATACATATAAGTTGTTTAGTAAATTGGGTGATAAATTAAATAAATAGATTTCTTATTATTTAATTTATTATAAGAAATTAAAATACAATTTACTTTCCTTAAGGTTTCCAAAATATAGTTAACGGGGTTTGTCAGTTTATGTAGAGTTTCGTAAATAAACTTAGTGATTTATTTAATGAACCAAATGACTTAGTTTAATAAAATGTTTTATTAATACCTTTAAATAAATTAAAAGTACTAGCAAGTCCTTGTAAGTATGACAATTTACAAAAGTAAACTTTAAGGTTTCGTTCGTTAAGTCTATTACACCGTTAGTCCTTGTTGGTTAGTTTTATTTACAAAAACGCCCCTAGGGCTTTAAAAACTTTGGGGAAATACCCCCCCTATGTCTCGGAATTTATTTAATAAGGGTTAGGGTTTGCTTTAGGTTTGCAAAGTGACACAATAGGTCCTTAAACTTTCGGTTTTGTTAAAAAGGAATAGTTAGGGCTTATATTAAGTTTCATAAATGGCAAGAATGACCCTTAAGGTCTCGGTTTGTTTAATAAGGCAACTAGGGCTTCAATTTAGTTTAGGTGGTGGCAACCAAGGCCCTTGTGGTTTCCTTTTAGCTCACGGTTTGAAATCAAACGCACCCTATGGTTTGAAAACTGACACAAATGACCCTTGCACTATACAAAAGTCACGAAATGTTTATACAAGTTTTATTAATTTATGAGTTTGGACCTAACTTTCACCAATTGTCATACATGGCCCAAAAAGTCTCCACAATTTTGTAAATGGGCTTGGCTAGCCCATCCTAGGTCTCGGTTAAATTTATTATGGGCTTATTGGGCTTATAAAATTTTACTAGGTAAATTAAGTGAGAGACTAGTAACTATTTAGGTTTTACTAAGTGGGCCAAATTCTTACCATAGGCTTTTGTTAAATTTACTTACTTGCTAAATTAATTTAGGCTTATATTCCATGGGCTTATTTAAGGCTTTAGGTTTAGCTTATATGTCTCGGCTTATATTAGATGAACCTAAGGCTTATATTAAATTTGAAAGCTTAATGACTTATGGGCTTATTTAGCTACGGCTTATTCATTAATGGGCTTAAATAAGCTAAAGTTAAGGCTCGGCTTATATAAGCTTTTTAGGGTTACATGTTACGGCTTAACAACATAGCCTAAACAAGTTAAATCCTTGGCTTATTTTTAGGTTTTATAAGCTTATATGAGGTAAATGTTTCGGCTTATTTAAGTTTTAATACACATTTCAAGGCAAGTGATATACTAGGGCTTATTTAAGTTACCTAAGTTCATGTGTACACGTTTTTAAGGATTTTAAGGCAAGAACACCCATAAACTTCATATAAGCCGTGGGCTTATATGTCGTTTTAGGGTTTGTTCATAAGTTTTAACGTGTGCACGCATCATAAACACCATTTCCATAACATGTACATGCATGAAAACATGAAAAGAGTAAGGAAAACTTAAAGGTGGTTTATACTTACTTGCTTTCAAGAAATGAGATGATGACTAAGGCTTGAGGATTTTTGGACGTCGGGTTCAACTTTGAAGGGTCTTGGATTCGTCTTAAATGTGAAGTTTCTTGAATATGGACACTAAATGCTTGAAGAAGACTAAGAGTAAATGCTAGGAGATATCAAGGTGTTTTGTGAAGGTGTAGCCGTGTGTTTTTAGGTAGTGAGTGAAGTGAGAGTCTTCAAGTAGGGAAAATATCTTAGTTGTGAGTTTGAGAGTTGTGGCTTGGGCTTGTACACATCTAAGTGAGAGGAAGTTGCTAGATTTGAGGATTTTGGTTTGTACTAGGTAAGGACATGCCTTAATTAGCCAATGATGTACACTTGACCTCTAGCCAATTCTTGCCATCGCATGCATAGCAAACCAAGGGACAAAAAGGGCTTGTATAGTGTATTCATTAAATGGAAAATGGTACACAAGGCTTTGGTGTATGGTCTTGGTTCACTACACGTCTAATAGACATGGGAAGGAGATATGTGTCTTGCTTTTCAAATAACTAACTAGTACAATCCTTAAATGCCCAAAATTGTTCATATTCCCATGGTTTATACATAAAACCGGCGGTTTCATGGCTTAGTCAAGGATAGGAAATGTTTTGCATAGTGTATGCCTTAATGATATACTTTGTATATAATTTAAAAGTCAAGTGTGAAAATGATAAGAGTTTTGGTAATTATATGTTATGGATATGTATATATTCGGCTAAAAACAAGTCTAAGTATTATTATGTTTAATTTTTGTGCCAAGGTAATGTTACTAGAAGTATGGTTGAAATATTGTGTGAGTGTGTACAGGTTTAGGTAAATTTTGGTTAAGTTTAGGGCCCTTGGTAAAAGTATGGTCGTTTTTATATGAGAAAGATTTTATTAAATCAAAAGTATGTCGAAAGGATAAAAATGATTTAAGGTAATGTTTAAGTATAAAAGTAGTTGGTGTCGTAGCTTAAAGTCAATCATAGTGTAAGAAAATATATATATATATATATATACATTTAAATATATTCAAAACTTATGAATTTATACTTCAGTAGACACTTATTAATTGTGATCATGGTTTTGGGTTTTTATAACCAATATGATGAATGCAAGTGATCATGTGTTCAGGTGACTCAAAAGTCCCAAAAGAATTGATTGTTTGATGTCCCGTATGCTCATAAAATGTAGTCATACAAATGTGGCCGTGTCCTTATGATTAAATATTCATAATCATAGTGAAATGTTGTGATCCAGTTGTTTCCATGTTCAGATGATTTAAAATGATGTATGCTCATGAGATGCATATGATTGGTAAAAAGATTTCATGCAAAGGTGTTAGTATAAATACATATAGATATCATGGGGTGACGTATACAAAGTTGACATAGTCAAAACCTAAAACTTACAGGTTTTACAGCATTAACCCGTTATTTTAGCTTTGTCCTCAAAGCTTAAGATGACGTTACTGCTCAGGTGAATAGGTGTGGGTACTTAGATCTAAACGAGTCTTCGCGTTCCCAAGTAAACTCGGGACCTTTCCTAGAGTTCCATCGTATTTTCACTAACGGAATCTGGCTTCGTTTTAACTTCTTAATTTCTCTCTCCACGACTTCCACTGGTTCTTCTACAAACTAGAGTTTGTCGTCAAAATGGACTCCCTCCAATGGCAAGGCTAACGGTTCATCCGCATAGCACTTCTTCAGGTTTGAAACATAGAACGTAGAGTGCACCCAGCTCAGCTGCTGGGGCAGCTCTAGACGATAGGCGACCTCTCCGATTCTGGCAATCACTTTGAAGGGTCCTACGTAACGTGGATTTAACTTCCCCCGTTTTCGAAACCGTACCACACCCTTCCAAGGTGATACCTTTAGCATAACACGGTCACCTAAAGCAAACTCCATGGGTTTATGTTTTCTGTCTGCATAACTCTTTTGCCTATCCTGGGCAACCTGAATTCGCTGCTTGATGAGGGTGATCTTCTCAGTAGAGTCTTGGATCAGTTCGGGTCCTGTCAGTTGAAATTCCCCCACCTCTGCCTAGCATACGGGTGATCGACATTTGCGGCCATAGAGGGCCTCAAATGGTGCTGCCTTAATACTGGCATGGTAGCTGTTGTTGTAGGAGAATTCAACTAATGGTATATGCTCGACCCATTGATAGGTGTGAAAACACCCATCCTTTTACCACTTATTTCTTGCTAAAACGAGACCACAACGCGTGTTTAATATCATTTGTTTGGAATTATGCGTGGTTTTTGTGTTTATTGTGTTTTCAGAGCCAACCGGATGAATATTGAAGAAAACATGGGATTGCACGGGTTTTATCAAGGAAAAGGACTCAAGACGAAGTCTATTATCCAAGAGATGCAAAATATTTGAAGTCAATGGGCCTGTTTGAAGATTTATCAAAGAAAAGGACCAAAGATGGAAGATTTACATATGTCGAAGAAACTCAAGTCTATTAAACGAAGAAATTAAAAGACGAGTTGAATTTAATCGTCGACAAATCCCGAATCAGAATTGAAAACGTCAACTTTTCTGAAAAGACGAGAAGACAAGAAGAGAGGAAGAAAGCCCACTTCACCAACCAACCACTAGCCTATATAAGGACAAACACCTCACACATTTGGGACTAGTTTTTCATTTCCCAGTTTCTTCTTTTCTTTCGTAGGAAGCCAACACCGCTAAGGTGTTGGTGAATTTTCATTTTGTTGAATCCTTCATCTTGTAAACTTTTAATCTTTTTCCTTTGATTGTTTAAACCTTAATCATCAATATAATCTTTCCATTTCATCTTGTTCTTTGATTCAAAGTTTTAAAGTTCTTGTTTGGTTGATTTTGATCTTCAAAAGTAAGTGGGTTTTGTGTTTTTATGATTGGGATTTGATGTTTATGGTTAGTAGATGATTTGTTATTAGTTTTGTTTAAGATTTGGTTAAAAACTTGGTTGATTTTTGATAAATTCGTTTTCCCCTGTTTTAGTTTCTGTCGACTGTTCTTCATCCCAAAAATATCCCGAGTAGCCAAATATTCCGAGTAGCCATATATTCCGAGTAGCATATTATTCCAGATGGCAATCTATTCCGGATAGAACCATTTATTCCGAATAGTGAAATATTCCGAGTAGCCATATATTCCGGATGGCCATATATTCCGAGTAGGCATATATTCCGGGTAGCATATTATTCCGGATGGCAATTTATTCCGGATAGAACCTTTTATTCCGAGTAGCCTTTCATTCCGAGTAGCCTTTCATTCCGGATAGCTTAATTATTCCGAGTAGCATTTATTCCGGATAGCACCTTATTCCGAGTAGCATAATATTCCGGATGGCAATTTATTCCGAATAGCACCATCTATTCCGCATGATCATTATTCCGAATAGAACATTTATCCAGTAAGGTTATTTTACTATTTAATCGTTTAATTGTTTAATTTAAATTCAAGTTTGATTTCATTAATTGTTTTTGGTTTAAATCTTTATTTACTTCATTCATTTACCTTTTTAGTAGAATAGAAAACCAAACCCCCTATTTGTCACCAAGAACAATCATTCCACTTTGAGCTGTGATCAATTCGAGAAGATTCCGAGAAAGTAATCTGAAACCCATACAAAAACTCAAGTATCAAATGGCGCCGCTGCCGGCTCTTCTCGTTAAGATTAACAGTTTTTTGTGAGAACTTGGATTTTGGGATCCGTTCACCGGGAACGTTACTTTTTCATAAAAAAATTCAAAAACCCTAAAAATATAAAATTTTCAAAAATCCTAAAAAATAAAAAACATAAAAACCAAAAATATTTCTTGTTTGCTTTGTTAGTTCTTTTGCAGGTGCATGCGTACACGATCAACGTCTTATCAAGAGCCCGAGCCTCTCGAAGACTTAGTCATGACCGGTGTACACAACAACAATAACAACCCACCTCAAAACAATAACAATAATAACAATCCACCTCTCAACAACAATAATAACAACAACAATGAGCCTCTACCGGATAATCGCCCGATGATTGAACTTTTGCAAGCACGTGTAGATGGCAACAATGATCCAATTGTCATACCCGCGATTGCAACCAATAACTTTGAGCTCAAATCCAGCTTTATCCAGATGGTCTATGCTCAACCATTCTTGGGGCGTACCATTGATGATCCTCATGGCCACATCAAACAGTTCTTGCAACTCACGAATACGGTCAAATTCAATGGTGTTCCACAAGAGGTAATCCGTTTACAACTTTTTCCTTTCTCCCTAGAGGGACAAGCCCGGCATTGGCTTGCAAAGAAACCGCCACAAAGTATTCTGACGTGGATGGATTTGGAGACCAAGTTTATAAACTACTTTTTCCCACCCTCTCGTACTACCGCTTTGCGGAATGAAATTATCAATTTTGAACAAAAGTAAGATGAGTCTTTTAGTGAATCTTGGGACCGTTTTAAAGATCTTTTAAGAAAGTGCCCACAACATGGTTTTACCAAAGTGCACCAAATTAATACTTTTTATAATGGTTTAAGCATGAATGACCAAGATTCACTAAATAGTGCCTCGGGGGATAATATTTTGGTTAAGACTTCTAATGCCGCTTGGGATATCATTGAGAATAAGTCTCGTGTGCAAACCAAGAGTGTGCGGACTAATGCCGCTAGTGCTAGTACTAGTGACAACGACAAGCGACTTGACAAAATTACTACGCTTCTTGAATCGCTTGCCGCCCAAACCGCTAGCAACACCAACAGCATCAACGCTAAAAACGCTCAAGTCAATGCTGTTAGCCAACCATGTGAAATATGCGGTGGTCCTCACTCTTACACCACTTGTACCACCACCCAAGACTACCCTTCTGAGAATGTGAATGCAGCATACGGTACCTATCCTCCGGCCGCTTATCAAGCTCGTCCTCAAGGTGACCGCAACTTGCTTAGCTACCGCTCAAACAACTTTCTTTCACCACCCGGTTTTCCTCCTAACAACCCAAACCAACAACAAAACCTCAATCGCCCTCCTCAACAACAACAACAACCTTGTGCACCATACCAACCACCTCAAAGACAACCATATCCACCTCAAAGAAACAACCAAGTTTACCAACAACCTGCTTATCAACCACCCGCCTACCATGCTCCTCCTCCCAACCAACCCACCGCATTATACCAAGATGTTGAAACCTACATGAGGACCAATGATGTAATCGTGGAAAATCTCCAGCGGGAAGTACTCAACTTGAAAGCAGACATGGTGAAGCAAGGAAACGATCTGAGAGCTGATATGAGAAACACTTTGGCAAGTCAAACGAATGACTTAAGGAACATGATGGCTGGTTTCTTCCAAGGTAATCAATCCTCTTCTTCAGGTACTCTTCCGAGTAACACCGTTGCGAATCCAAGAGGGGAGATGAAAGCAATCACCACTCGCAGTGGCAAAGGTACCAAGGAACCCGAGCTTCCTATACCTCCACCGGTGATTGTGACTAAGGAAAACGAGTCACCTGCTCCTATTCTGCATCCTTCTACTTCCCCAATTTCTCCACCTCTTACCTCTACCCCTCCTCCACCCAAGGATGTGAGTGATCCTTCGATCCCAAAGACTTCCTCTTCTTCCGATATACCTTATCCCTCAAGGTTGAGGAAAGAGAAGCTCAAAAGCAAGGACGATATTCAAGTTACGAACTTTCTCAAAATGTTTAAACAATTGAATTTTAACATCTCCTTCGCTGAGGCTCTCGCTCACATGCCTAAATACGCAAAAATGTTCAAAGATCTTCTTAGTGACAAGGAAAAGCTTCTTGATATCGCTAACACCCAACTTAATGAGAATTGCTCTGCAGTGCTCTTAAGGAAATTGCCAACCAAGCTTGGTGATCCAGGTCGTTTCTTAATCCCTTGCAACTTCCCGGGAGTAGAGAATTGCATGGACCTAGCCGATCTAGGTGCCAGTATTAACTTAATGCCTCTAAGCGTTTGGAAGCAATTATCTCTCCCTGAGCTAGTCCCCACCAAAATGACTTTGGAATTAGCTAACCGTACGGTTGCTTATCCAGTGGGGATAGCCGAAGACGTCTTTGTAGGAGTCGAAAAATTCACTTTTCCTGCCGATTTCGTCGTCGATGACTACGACATGGACCCTCGTGTGCCATTGATCGTTGGTCGTCCATTCTTGAGGACCGGTCGCACTCTCATCGATGTTGAAGCGGGTGAGCTTATCATGAGAGTGGGTGACGATAAAATCGTCTTCAACATGGGAAAGCTTTCTAAACAACCTTATTCATACGAGAGTGTTAATTTTATTGACGTTCTTGATGAGGCTTGTGAAGAACACTTTATTGATGCTTGTAAAAATATTCCCACCTCTCCTCCCAATGTTGAGACCGTTTCCTCTATTGATTCATCACTATCTCTATTTGGAGAAAGTGATTTCCTTTGGAAAGATTTGGAAGCCACCATGGGAGATGTAAATTTAGAACATGACGATTCTCCCACCGATTGGGATGAAGATCTTCGTCTCATTGAGAACCTTCTTAAAGAAGACAATATTTCTCCACCATCTCCCACGGTTATTGCTATTGATGAACCGACTTTGAATCCGTCTCCCATCGAAAATCTTCCGGATTTAGAACTTAAGGAGTTGCCGCCCCACCTCGAGTACGTGTTCCTTGAAGATAAGAAGAAGTCGCCCGTCATCATTGCTAAGGACTTGAAAGAAGAAGAGAAATCTCGCCTCATCGCCGTGCTTAAAGATCATAAGAAGGCAATTGCTTGGAAAATTTCCGATATCCGCGGAATTGATCCAAACTTTTGTACTCACAAGATTTTCATGGAAGATGACTTTAAACCCGCAATCCAGAGCCAAAGAAGGGTTAATCCTCGCATTCATGACGTCATCAAACAAGAGGTTATCAAACTTCTAGATGCCGGCTTGATTTACCCTATTTCAGATTCGCCTTGGGTAAGTCCCGTCCATTGTGTGCCCAAGAAGGGCGGAATAACCGTTGTACCCAATGAACACAACGAGTTGATTCCCACTCGTCTCGTTACTGGGTGGAGAGTTTGTATCGACTATCGCAAGCTCAATGATGCCACGAGAAAAGATCATTTTCCTCTTCCTTTCATGGATCAAATGCTCGAGCGTATAGCTGGTAATGACTATTACTGCTTCTTAGACGGTTTCTCCGGGTATTTTCAAATTCCCATCGATCCAAAAGACCAAGAAAAGACCACATTCACTTATCCCTATGGAACATTTGCTTACAAACGTATGCCTTTTGGTTTATGCAATGCTCCTGGGACGTTCCAAAGGTGTATGATGGCTATCTTCCATGACATGGTTGAAGAAACTATGGAAGTATTCATGGATTATTTCTCGGTTTATGGCGATTCTTTCTCTGCTTGCCTTGCCAATTTAGAACGTATGCTTAAGCGGTGTGAAGACACTCGCCTTGTTCTTAATTGGGAAAAATGCCATTTTATGGTAAAAGAGGGCATCGTGCTAGGACACAAGATCTCCAAAGCTGGTCTAGAAGTGGACCGTGCTAAAGTCGATGTTATTTCTAAGTTGCCTCCACCTTCAACCGTGAAGGATGTGATAAGTTTCCTCGGTCATGCGAGCTTCTACCGTCGTTTCATCAAAGAGTTTTCTAAAATCGCTCGCCCGATGACCCACCTCTTTGAAAAAGATACCCCTTTTATCTTTTCCAACGAGTGTATCGAAGCCTTCAACTTGCTTAAGGATAAGCTAACTAAGGCACCCGTCTTGGTTACCCCTAATTGGGAGCTTCCCTTTGAATTGATGTGCGATGCTAGCGACTTTGCTATTAGAGCGGTTTTGGGCCAAAGAGTGAATAAACACTTCCAACCAATCCACTATGCTAGCAAGACAATGACGGGGGCCCAATTGCATTACACGACAACCGAAAAGGAGCTTTTAGCTGTTCTCTATACCTTTGAAAAGTTCTGCCCCTATCTTGTCCTTTCTACCATCATCGTGTATATAGATCATTCTGCGTTGAAGTACTTGTTGACCCAACAAGATTCCAAACCAAGACTTCTTCGCTGGGTTTTGCTACTCCAAGAATTTAAAATCGAAATTCGTGAAAAGAAGGGAGCTGAAAACCTAGCCGCGGATCATCTCAGTAGACTTGAGGATCCTTATCAAGGGGATCATCCGAACAAAGAGATCAATGACTCGTTTCCCCTGGAGACCTTAATGTCTATCAACTCGACTTCTGATGAAACCCCGTGGTTTGCGGAGATTGTAAACTACTTGGCGGGTGGAATTCTCGTTGACGGGCTAACATCCCAACAAAAGAAGAAGTTCTTCAAAGACATTAAGACTTACTTTTGGGATGACCCGTATCTATTCAAACAATGTGCTGATTTGATTGTTCGCCGATGTGTTGATGGACCGGCAGCTTTAGAAATCCTTGACGCTTGCCACAAAGGACCCACCGGTGGTCACTTTGGTCCCAACTACACCGCCAAAAAAGTGTTTGACTCGGGATTTTATTGGCCCACCATTTATCGTGATGCTCACGAGATGGTTAAACGTTGTGATGCTTGCCAAAAACAAGGCAAGATCACACATAAAGATGAGATGCCTCAGAATTTCATTCAAGAATGTGAAATCTTTGATGTTTGGGGTATCGACTTTATGGGGCCATTCCCTTCATCTAAAGGAAACAAATACATCCTTGTAGCCGTTGACTACGTTTCTAAATGGGTTGAAGCCAAAGCTTTACCCACTAATGACGCAAGGGTGGTTTGTAACTTTTTGAAATCGTTGTTCGCTAGATTCGGTGTGCCTCGTGTCATTATTAGTGATCGCGGGACTCATTTTTGCAATGATCAATTCGCAAGAGTCATGGCTAAGTATGGTGTAAATCATCATCTTTCCACCGCTTACCACCCACAAACTAATGGCCAGGCTGAAATCTCTAACCGAGGATTAAAGCGAATTCTTGAAAGAACCGTGGGAGAGCATCGTGCCTCATGGGCTGATAAACTTGATGATGCTTTGTGGGCTTTTTGTACCGCATACAAGACTCCGATTGGTTGTACACCATATCGTCTCGTGTACGGGAAAGCGTGCCACCTCCCCATTGAGTTGGAGCACAAGGCTTACTGGGCCTTGAAGTGGGCTAATTTTGATATCAACAAAGCCGGTGACCTACACAAGATCCAACTCAATGAGCTGAATGAACTCCGTAATGAGGCTTATGAAAATTCTTTGATCTATAAGGAAAAGACTAAGCTCATTCACGATTCTAAGATTAAAAACCGAGAGTTCCAAGTTGGAGACAAAGTTTTACTCTTTAACTCTCGGTTGAAAATCTTTTCGGGTAAGCTGAAATCTCGTTGGTCCGGCCCAATCACCATTGCCCAAATTTTCCATATGGTACTCTCGAGCTCGCTCAACCTAATGGACCTAATTTTAAGGTGAATGGCCAACGAGTGAAGTTGTACTTTGGTGAGGACATCTCTCAAGAGATGATTCCATCCCTCACCACCTTTCCCATGAACTAATTTTGGGTCGAGTCAAGCTCGTGACTCGTTTATCAAAAACAAGCGCTCCTCGGGAGGCAGCCCGAGTATCTATCATTTTCCGTTTTAACCTCCTAAGTGTAGGGGGACCTCTATAGGTGTTTGTGTTTGCGTGGTGATGTGATTACAGGGATGAATGCACTTTTGGAACCTTTGAAGAACCGTGCTCCCGTGTTATCAGAAATTCGGTTCTATCTCTCAACTATCGTGATTCAATTTTCTTCATACTCACATTTGAAATTGATCACTTTAGTCGTCTCTTCCCTAACTTGATTTAACCAACGTGCACAATGTCATAAGTGTAGGGGAGACTTTTCCCACATGCTTAAACTTTGAGGACAATGTTTATCTTAAGTGTAGGGGGGACTTCTATCGAAGTTTTAAGTGGACTTTTCCATGAAAATGCCTTCATTTAACCGGAAAATCATCTTTTTCAACATTTTTCAAATTTTTAATTAACTTTGGCCATTTAGTCATAATTTTTAAATTTTTATCGTTGCTTTCATATGTATATATCCCGCAATAAAGTCAAAAATATTAATAAAGTGGTGTAGCTAGTTTAGAAATCTTTGACATATTAGGCCCGTTGCGATTATTTTGACTCAACCCGAATAGACTTATCCAAGTTTATTCTAGCAAGTATCCTTAACCATGTAGACCTTAATTGGTTTATTAGGCTAAGCATCCACGAGTCTCATTACTTGAGATTTTAAATTGTGGAGAACGAGAAATGATAGAGTCAATTATAAGTCGGTATTCTTGCACAAGCTCACTTGGTGTAATTATTTGCCTATTCTCCCATCACTTGCTAATAATTTATCTGCAATAAGTAAGGTCGTACGATTTGAAAAGTTACTTAGCTTCTAGCCCAAGATCGTTTAAAAGTTGCTCGGTAATGATAAGAGTTCATAGCCAAGGCATAACTTATGAAGCGGGGCGCGAAGATTGGCGAGTCCGAAAAGGCCCTAACAAGGCATGAGGATTCAATCTTATTGCTAAAGATCCAAGGTGATGTGAAAAGCATTATTACCAAAATCAATATGAAGGATCAAGACTCACGACGAGAAGCAATCAACTCCCATAAAGATCATGGAGAAGTCTATCCGAAAAGACCCTAATAAGGTATGAGGATAAATAGATCCAAGTCCGAAAAGGAGGCGGATCGTTGTATCTCAAAATCCCAATTAACGATTGAAGTAATAATCATGAAGTCGTGGTCAACAAAGTTGGAGTACCCCTCAAAAGTCTCCAAGTGAAGAAACTCTATTGCGAAGAGAAGACCATTATCTCAAGAACGTCTCTCGAAGATATGAAGTATGAAGTACATGCCAAATATCGGCCCGAGAAAGGTCTCAAATCGTGAACCGAGTTATGCCAAGATATGAACTTTTTGATATACCGAGAAGCAGTTTTAAGAGATTTTGTCCTTTAGCTAACTATTGATCAAATCGTCCTACTTTGCTTTTAGCCTTAATAAACTATCAAAATAAGTCCAAAAATGCATCTTCATGATCATTCTAAGACAAAAATAAAATATAAGAGATACAACTAGGAATAAGGGAGTTTAAGCATATAATTAAGCCATGTGTGTAAGTGTTTGATTTGCTAACTTATAATAACAATGATCTCGTTTTTAAGCTTAGTTTGGGGAACGTGAAACTTGAGGGTGATAAATCTTCGCAGCACCAAAGCCCTAATGTAAGTCCTTGACCTCTTTGCAAGTTATTTCCATGTAGCTATTTTCAAGTGAAAATGGTTTTCTATCCTTTTGTTTCCTTTAAAGTTTTAATTTCTCTTAGTACTTTAATTTTTGTTTAGTAGTATTTTAATAAGGCCAAGGTTGATTGATTATGAGAAGAGTGTAAAATTGCTTTATCACTAAGCATTGCATGAGGGCATGGCAATGGTTAAGTGTAGGGGATTTGATAGGTGTGAAAACACCCATCCTTTTACCACTTATTTCTTGCTAAAACGAGACCACAACGCGTGTTTAATATCATTTGTTTGGAATTATGCGTGGTTTTTGTGTTTATTGTGTTTTCAGAGCCAACCGGATGAATATTGAAGAAAACATGGGATTGCACGGGTTTTATCAAGGAAAAAGACTCAAGACGAAGTCTATTGTCCAAGAGATGCAAAAGATTTGAAGTCAATGGGCGTGTTTGAAGATTTATCGAAGAAAAGGACCAAAGATGGAAGATTTAAATATGTCGAAGAAACTCAAGTCTATTAAACGAAGAAATTAAAAGACGAGTTGAATTTAATCGTCGACAAATCCCAAATCAGAATCGAAAACGTCAACTTTTCTGAAAAGACGAGAAGACAAGAAAAGAGGAAGAAAGCCCACTTCACCAACCAACCACTAGCCTATATAAGGACACCCCCTCACACATTTGGGACTGGTTTTTCATTTCCCAGTTTCTTCTTTTCTTTCGTAGGAAGCCAACACCCCTAAGGTGTTGGTGATTTTTCATTTTCTTGAATCCTTCATCTTGTAAGCTTTTAATCTTTTTCCTTTGATTGTTTAAACCTTAATCATCAATATATTCTTTCCATTTCATCTTGTTCATCTTGTTCTTTGATTCAAAGTTTTAAAGTTCTTGTTTGGTTGATTTTGATCTTCAAAAGTAAGTGGGTTTTGTGTTTTTATGATTGGGATTTGATGTTTATGGTTAGTAGATGATTTGTTATTAGTTTTGTTGGTTAAAAACTTGGTTGATTTTTGATAAATTCGTTTTCCCCTGTTTTAGTTTCTGTCGACTGTTCTTCATCCCAAAAATATTCCGAGTAGCCAAATATTCCGAGTAGCCATATATTCCGAGTAGCATATTATTCCGGATGGCAATCTATTCCGGATAGAACCATTTATTCCGAATAGTGAAATATTCCGAGTAGCCATATATTCTGGATGGCCATATATTCCGAGTAGGCATATATTCCGGGTAGCATATTATTCCGGATGGCAATTTATTCCGGATAGAACCTTTTATTCCGAGTAGCCTTTCATTCCGAGTATCCTTTCATTCCGAATAGCTTAATTATTCCGAGTAGCATTTATTCCGGATAGCACCTTATTCCGAGTAGCATAATATTCTGGATGGCAATTTATTCCGAATAGCACCATTTATTCCGCATGATCATTATTCCGAATAGAGCATTTCTCCAGTAAGGTTATTTTACTGTTTAATCATTTAATTGTTTAATTTAAATTCAAGTTTGATTTCATTAACTGTTTTTGGTTTAAATCTTTATTTACTTCATTCATTTACCTTTTTAGTAGAATAGAAAACCAAACCCCCTATTTGTCACCAAGAACAATCATTCCACTTTGAGCTGTGATCAATTCGAGAAGATTCCGAGAAAGTAATCTGAAACCCATACAAAAACTCAAGTATCACCCATCCTTTTCCAAAGTCGATCACACATGCCCTTAGCATGTCTTCTAGTGTTTGGATTGTTCGTTCACTCTGGCCGTCGGTCTGCGGATGGTATGCGGTACTCATATCCAGATTTGTTCCTAAAGCTCGCTGAAAAGCTTTCCAGAAGTTTGACGTAAATCTGCCATCTCGATCGCAGATGATTGAGACCGGTATCCCGTGTCTCGTCACAACTTCCTTTAGGTACGTTTTGGCTAACTTACTCAGGGAATCATTTTCCCTGATAGGTAAGAAGTGAGCTAATTTTGTGAGGCGGTCAACGATTACCCAAATTGTGAATAACCGTAGGATGATGTAGGAAGCTTGGTAATGAAATCCATGGTGATGTTGTCCCATTTCCATTTTGGTATTTCGGGTTGGACTAACAATCCCGATGGTCGCTGATGTTC
Organism: Glebionis coronaria; assembly: GCA_025667525.1. NCBI lineage: Eukaryota > Viridiplantae > Streptophyta > Magnoliopsida > Asterales > Asteraceae > Glebionis > Glebionis coronaria. The sequence goes on along the minus strand of CM046881.1, from coordinate 505,942,219 downwards.
TGTTTTAACTCTGGCACAAGTCAGACATTTCTTCACGTATGTGGCAATGTCTGCTTTCATGTTCGGCCACCAGTATAATTTCTTCACGTCTTGATACATCTTTTCAGATCCGGGATGGATGGAGTACTTGGACTTGTGAGATTCTTGCATGATCACGTTTCTCAAGTCTCCGTAACACGGCAACCAGCTTCTTCCGTGTAAACACAACGTTCCGTCTGTTCTAACCTCTAACTTCTCCTTGCTTAGGTCAGTCCTAAGCATTCCTCCTATGTCTTCTTTTCCGATGTTCTCAGGCTTCTGTGCTTGGAGCTGAGCCTCTAATATTTGTTTGGGTAGTTCCAAGCTAATGGTCATAACTAGGGCTCAAACTCTCATGGGAGGATCAGTTCCCTTTTGGCTTAGTGCATCTGCAACTACGTTGGCTTTACCTGGGTGGTATCTGATGTCACAGTCGTAGTCGCTGAGCAACTCTATCCAACGACGTTGCCTCATGTTTAGTTCCTTCTGGTCTAGAATATGTTGCAAGCTCTTGTGATCAGTATGCACCGTGCACTTTGTCCCATACAGGTAGTGTCTCCAGATTTTTAAGGCGAACACTACAGATCCAAGATCCAGATCATGGGTGGAGTAATTCTGCTCGTGCTTCTTCAGTTGTCTTGAAGCATAAGCAATCACTTTCTGTCTCTGCATCAACACAGCTCCCAAACCCTTGTGTGAGGCGTCGTAGTAGACAACAAAGTCTTCGTTACCTTCTGGTAGGGCTAAAATAGGTGCACTGCACAACTTTTGCTTGATGGTCTGAAATGCAGCTTCTTCTTTTTCTCCCCACTCAAATTTTATGCCCTTCTGGGTAAGTTTCGTCATTGATTTAGCTATCTTAGAAAATCCCTCGATAAATCTTCGGTAGTAACCAGCAAGACCTAGAAATTGACGAATTCCCTTTGGCGACGTGGGAGATGCCCAATCCTTCACGGATTCGACTTTCGCGGGGTCCACTTGAATTCCTTTGTTATCAATCACGTGACCGAGAAAGTGCACTTTAGGGATCCAAAGATCACACTTTGAGAATTTTGCATACAACTTCTCCTCCTTAAGTAGTTTTAGCACTTGAGCAAGATTTTCTCCGTGTTCTTGCTCATTCTTGGAATAGATGAGGATGTCATCAATAAACACTATCACGAACTTGCCCAGATAGGGTCTGCACACTCGATTCATGAGATCCATGAATATGGCTGGTGCGTTGGTCAGTCCAAATGGCATGACTTGGAATTCATAATGACCGTAACGTGTTCTGAAAGCTGTTTTTGGTATGTCCTCTTCTCTGACTTTCAGCTGGTGGTATCCGGATCGTAAGTCGATCTTGGAGTACACGCTTGATCCTTGTAGCTGATCAAATAGGTCGTCGATTCGTGGTAGTGGGTAGCGGTTTTTCACAGTTAACTTATTCAGTTCTCTTTAATCGATACACATTCGGAAAGAACCGTCTTTCTTTTTGACAAATAACACTGGGGCTCCCCAAGGTGAGGAACTGGGTCTGATAAAAACCTTTGTCTGACAATTCTTGAAGTTGTTCTGCGAGTTCTTTCATCTCGGTTGGTGCTAAGCGGTAGGGTGCTTTAGCTACAGGCGCAGCTCCCGGTACCAAGTATATTTGAAATTCCACTTGGCGAGTCGGAGGCAGTCCAAGTAAGTCGTCTGGGAAGACTTCAGGATAGTCACGAACGATTGGTATATCCTTGACTTGTTTCTTCTCGGGTTCTCCTTCTTTGTCTATCTTGGAAATATGTGCTAAAAAGATAGGACATCCTTTTAGTAGATATTTCTGGGCTTTGGTACATGAGATCACGCTTAGTCTAGTGTCGGTTCTATCCGAATTTCCGTCTCTTCGGATTATTAGCTCTGTATTTCCCCATGGTATACGGACTAGCTTATCGTCACACACGATAGTTGCATGATATCTTGCCAACCAGTCCATACCAATAATGACATCCAAACTACTCAGTTTTATGGGTATTAATTGAATATCAAATGGGTGATTCTGAAGGTTTAATGTACAGCCTCTTAGGATGGTATTAGTTTCAATGATTTTTCCATCTGCTAAGTCGACTCTGTAACAGTCGTCTAACGGGGTAGGTAAGATGTCTAGTAAGCTACTAAACTCGGTGGATACGAAACTCCTATCGGCTCCTGTATCAAATAAAATGGTTGCATAGCGATTGTTCAGAAGAAACGTACCAGTAACTATATTGGAGTCGGGGTTGGTCCTGTTTTCTCCTATGACATAAACTCTGGCGGGTGCTACACCTTGACTTTCGTTCTTACTTGCACGCTTTGGGCAATCAGGTCTGATGTGTCCTCTCTCTCCACAACCATAGCAACGGATATCCTTATGAGCCATGTTTCCACTGCCAGTGAGCTGGCGGTTTCCCTGATGTCCACTTCCACGGAAGTTTTGCCTGTTGCCATTGTGGGGCTTATAGCTGGCACTGGAGTTGTTCCTGTTGGTCGGAGCATGTCTGTTGCTCTGTCCAGGCCTTCGGCAATCATCAGTAGAGTAATGATGGAAGTTACACTTTGAGCATTTTGGTTTGTTCCCCACGTATGGAGGTGTTCATGAGGAAAAATCACTGCAGACTTGACCTAAACTTTGCCTCTTGGGCTGGGGATGATGACAGTAACTCTCATCGACTTTCCTCTTGTGCTCTGCCTGTCTAAGCAAATGATCACGCCCACATTTGTCCACTAATTCTCTGGCAAACTCAATGGCACTCTCGACTGTAGTAGGTCGAGATGCAAGCACACTGTCATGAACAGAGTCTAGAAGTCCACTAACATACTTCTCTATCTTATCTGGCACTTTAGGGTACATACGGGTACACATCAAAGTTAGTTCCTGGAACTTCTGGTTGTAGGCCGTGATGTCAAAGTTGGTGCATTTGAGATTCCATAATTCAATCTCCAACTTCTTGATTTTACTGCGAGGACAGTATTTCACGGTAAGCTTGTCTTTCAATGCAGCCCAGGTCATCCCATAGGCTCCATCGTGTCCGAGGGTAGCAACTTGTGAGTTCCACCATGTGAGAGCGTGTTCCAAGAGTGTACAAGTGGCGAATTTCACCTTGTTTTCCTCAGTGCAGTCACTAATACGGAACACTGTCTCAGTTCTCTCAAACCATTGCATGAGCTCGACTACCCCTTCCTTGCCCTTGTAGTAGCTGGGCTTGCAGTTTAGGAAGTCAGGGTAAGTACATCCTCGAGCTTCTCGGTTTCTATTATTCGAGTTTTCACTGTCTCCATGAGTTCCGCTGGGGCGGTTTTCTCTTGCAGCTAAGGCGTCAGTAATGCCTTGCTCAATGAGTACTCTGAGCTGTTCATCATACATAGTCGTCGCAGGTGTTTCTACGGGGTTTGGTCGAACGCGTCTTGGTGGCATTTTTCTATATTCATAAGAAAAATTGAGATTTATTAGCTGATAAACAAGATGGTTATATTAAACTGCATGGGTAATGTTTATGCATAGAATTCACAACAAATTTTATAATCCGTCAAGAGTTCATAATAATATAAATGTAAACAAACAGATGATAACATGTTATTTCTAGCAAACAACAATATAGTACAAGTACAACCAATCTAAGACAGGGGTACAGTAAGCTTGTCTGAAATAGTGGTACATATGTTTGTAGTACAACAAAAGATAACCTACCTACTAAGGTTAGGTGCTAGAAATACAACTGAAAAGAAACATAAGTACAAAAGAGCTAAATCATGCGAGCTGAGATGCAACTCAAGGCTTGTCATGATGTACAAATGAAATCTAGCCTACACTAGTATGGCTGCCTGCAGGTGCAGATGGTCCAGCTGGTGGTGCGGGTGTACGCTCATCCTGCATGCGGATCACGGCACTCCGGGTCTCTCGGGTGTATCTCATAGTCTCGAGTAGCTGGTGCTGACGTGCAGTGTCGGCACTCTGTAACTGCTATGTCTCTGCTGTGATCCCCTGGTGACGAAGATCTGCCAGGTCCACAAAGGTCCTAAAGGTGTCCTCCTGTGTGTATATGGCGGCTCGGGTCTCATAGGAATGACTCTCTAGCAAAGCTAGGCGATAGCGTAGGTAAGATACCTCATCCAACAACCAGTGTATGGTCTCCTGGGTGGTGTGTGACTCGCTAGCCACGACCCAGTAGAGAGAGTTAAATCTCTCCTGAAGCTCGGCGCGATCCTGCTGGTCCGCCTGTAGTAGGGAGTGGATAAGGGCGGTGTCTTACGCCTGTCGGGCCACAAGTGCATCGACCTGTGCCTGAAGGGCGCTATGTCTAGCCTGCTCGGCTCCCAATCCCTCTCCAATCTCAAAGGTCGGGTTAGGGATAGTGTCGCGTCTCCTCTTACGAGGTGGCAAAACACTAGTGGGGTGAGTGCGAGGTACAGAAGGTGGTGGTAAGGGAGGTAAGGACGGTACGACCTGGTCCACCTCTCTAGGAGGGGACGCAAGTACTACAAGCAGTGGTGAAGTAGGGTGTACAGTAGGTGGTGAAGGAGTAGGTGAATCTGAGAGTATGATGACTCCGTCTGGCTGGTCATCTCTAGATGCGGGGTCAGACGCGGGTCCAGCTAATACTGATGTCGGTGACAAGGGTGGGATGGTAGGAACCATAAGCTCCTCGAAAGTAGTCACGATAGTAGGTGTCGTCATGATATCTGGAAATAGCATTTTAAAGTTGAGTAAGTCTTCAGCTTACATAATTTAAAAAGTTTTATGATGCATATGCGATGTGGTTTTTAGATCTTTTAACCATGATTGTCAAAAGTATAGATGGATACTTATGTGATTTATTTACCATGAGGTTATAAATCAATGTGAAGTTAGTTCACATAATATGCATGCTCTATAATGCTATATGCCTAACTTATAAGGTTCCCCGTAAATCAATTTTTCTTTTTACTTTATTGATTTAAAATTTCCAGTTATAGTCCAGTTTTAAAATTTTTCTTTTTTTAATCAAAATTTTTACTAATGATCTGGTTCTCTATAACTATGCGCTCTGATACCATTTCTGTAACACCCCCTTGTTGGTCAAATGCAACGGAATAGTAATTGGGGTGTTACTTGGGTGGATCAATAGCACATAGCATATAGAGCAATGATCATAAATGTCATTTGAAACATATTACATGAATTAATCGTACACATTTAGTATCTTGTCTGAAAACCTCATTTATTATAAAACATAAGTAAATATCCCAGCCCGATGGTAAACATGATGCTCCCTATAATGCTGGAATCCAATGCATGAACCTGCTTATTTTCCTGAGAAAACATATAAAGTAAAATGTGGGGGTCAACACGAAGTTGGTGAATTCACAGGTTTAATTAAATAAATAAAGTATCAATATGCAAAACACCATGGTGATAGCAGGACATCACAGCCCAATACTATAGTAGTTCCTGTTGCCCTGTAATAGAAGCTAGACATGATTCTCAGTACGCCCATTGGGTCTATCCTGATGTGGTTTCCCTTAATCCGACAATGACATAAACCTGCTGCTTGGCCTAAGCAATACGTGACAGCTGATCACGACAGGCCGAATGTTGTCAATACCCGAATAGATCTATCCATACATTTCGCGCTACACTATTAACTATTATAGTCCATGGGAATGGGGCAAACAGTAGGCAATAAATTGTTGTTGTCTATGCATGCTTGCATATAAATAGTTTTTGTATGTTTTCTCCCCCAGTTATAAAACAGTAAAGATGGGGCCATGAACTCACCTTAGTGGTAATGAGGTAGTGAGGATGATGTCACTGAGTAAACTGGCACAATATGATCACGAACTGGAGAAATTACCTAAGTAATTTAAATGCCTCAGTGTATGCAAAAATAATAATGCATGATGAATTGTACATATGAAAATGCATGATCACAAATTAATAGATTATTACGATGGTTTATGTGTTTTACACTTATAGTGAATCGAGGGTATATATATATATATATATATTTAGCTTCTAAAAAATATACATATAAGTTGTTTAGTAAATTGGGTAATAAATTAAATAAACAGATTTCTTATTATTTAATTTATTATAAGAAAATAAAATACAATTTACTTTCCTTAAGGTTTCCAAAAATATAGTTAACAGGGTTTGTCAGTTTATGTAGAGTTTCCTAAATAAACTTAGTGATTTATTTAATGAACCAAATGAGTTAGTTTAATAAAATGTTTTATTAATACCTTTAATTAAATTAAAAGTACTAGCAAGTCCTTGTAAGTATGACAATTTACAAAAGTAAACTTTAAGTTTCGTTCGTTAAGTCTATTACACCGTTAGTCTTGTTGGTTAGTTTTATTTACAAAAACGCCCCTAGGGCTTTAAAAACTTTGGGGAAATGACCAATTACCCCCCTACGTCTCGGAATTTATTTCATAAGGGTTAGGGTTTGCTTTAGGTTTGCAAAGTGACACAATAGGTCCTTAAACTTTCGGTTTTGTTAAAAAGGAATAGTTAGGGCTTATATTAAGTTTCATAAATGGCAAGAATGACCCTTAAGGTCTCGGTTTGTTTAATAAGGCAACTAGGGCTTCAATTTAGTTTAGGTTTTGGCAACTAAGGCCCTTGTGGTTTCCTTTTAGCTCACGGTTTGAAATCAAACGCACCATATGGTTTGAAAACTGACACAAATGACCCTTGCACTATACAAAAGTCACGAAATGTTTATACAAGTTTTATTAATTTATGAGTTTGGACCTAACTTTCACCAATTGTCATACATGGCCCAAAAAGTCTCCACAATTTTGTAAATGGGCTTGGCTAGCCCATCCTAGGTCTCGGCTAAATTTATTATGGGCTTATAGGGCTTATAAAATTTTACTAGGTAAATTAAGTGAGAGACTAGTAACTTTTTAGGTTTTACTAAGTGGGCCAAATTCTTACCATAGGCTTTTATTAAATTTACTTACTTGCTAAATTAATTTAGGCTTATATTCCATGGGCTTATTTAAGGCTTTAGTTTTAGCTTATATGTCTCGACTTATATTAGATGAACCTAAGGCTTATATTAAATTTGAAAGCTTAATGACTTATGGGCTTATTTAGCAACGGCTTATTCATTAATGGGCTTAAATAAGCTAAAGTTAAGGCTCGGCTTATATAAGCTTTTTAGGGTTACATGTTACGGCTTAACAACATAGCCTAAACAAGTTAAATCCTTGGCTTATTTTTAGGTTTTATAAGATTATATGAGGTAAATGTTTCGGCTTATTTAAGTTTTAATACACATTTCAAGGCAAGTGATATACTAGGGCTTATTTAACTTACCTAAGTTCATGTGTACACGTTTTTAAGGATTTTAAGGCAAGAACACCCATAAACTTCATATAAGCCGTGGGCTTATATGTCGTTTTAGGATTTGTTCATAAGTTTTAACGTGTGCATGCATCATAAACACCATTTCCATAACATGTACATGCATGAAAACATGAAAAGAGTAAGGAAAACTTAAAGGTGGTTTATACTTACTTGCTTTCAAGAAATGAGATGATGACTAAGGCTTGAGGATTTTTGGACGTCAGGTTCAACTTTGAAGGGTCTTGGATTCGTCTTAAATGTGAAGTATCTTGGATATGGACACTAAATGCTTGAAGAAGACTAAGAGTAAATGCTAGGAGATATCAAGGTGTTTTGTGAAGGTGTAGCCGTGTGTTTTTAGGTAGTGAATGAAGTGAGAGTCTTCAAGTAGGGAAAATATCTTAGTTGTGAGTTTGAGAGTTGTGGCTTGGGCTTGTACACGTCTAAGTGAGAGGGAGTTGCTAGATTTAAGGATTTTAGTTTGTACTAGGTAAGGACATGCCTTAATTAGCCAATGATGTACACTTGACCTCTAGCCAATTCTTGCCGTCGCATGCATAGCAAACCAAGGGACAAAAAGGGCTTGTATAGTGTATTCATTAGATGGAAAATGGTACACAAGGCTTTGGTGTATGGTGTTGGTTCACTACACGTCTAATAGACATGGGAAGGAGATATGTGTCTTGCTTTTCAAATAACTAACTAGTACAATCCTTAAATGCCCAAAATTGTACATATTCCCATGGTTTATACATAAAACCGGCGGTTTCATGGCTTAGTCAAGGATAGGAAATGTTTTGCATAGTGTATGCCTTAATGATATACTTTGTTTATAATTTAAAAGTCAAGTGTGAAAATGGTAACATTTGCCTTAATGATATACTTTGTATATAATTTAAAAGTCAAGTAGGAAATGCTTGGATGTCATTGCACGACTCGACTCACTAACCACTAACATTTGCCGTTCTAAAAAAAAGTGTGAAAATGGTAAGAGTGTTGGTAATTATATGTTATGGATATGTATATATTCGGCTAAAAACAAGTCTAAGTATTATTATGTTTAATTTTTGTGCCAAGGTAATGTTACTAGAAGTATGGTTGAAATATTGTGTGAGTGTGTATAGGTTTAGGTAAATTTTGGTTAAGTTTAGGGCCCTTGGTAAAAGTATGGTCGTTTTTATATGAGAAAGATTTTATTAAATCAAAAGTATGTCAAAAGGATAACAATGATTTAAGGTAATGTTTAAGTATAAAAGTAGTTGGTGTCGTAGCTTAAAGTCAATCATAGTGTAAGAAAATATATATATATACATTTAAATATATTCAAAACTTATGAATTTATACTTAAGTAGACACTTATTAATTGTGATCATGGTTTTGGGTTTTTATAACCAATATGATGAATGCAAGTGATCATGTGTTCAGATGACTCAAAAGTCCCAAAAGAATTGATTGTTTGATGTCCCGTATGCTCATAAAATGTAGTCATACAAATGTGGTCGTGTCCTTATGATTAAATATTCATAATCATAGTGAAATGTTGTGATCCAGTTGTTCCCATGTTCAGATGATTTAAAATGATGTATGCTCATGAGATGCATATGATTGGTAAACAGATTTCATGCAAAGGTGATAGTATAAATACATATAGATATCATGGTGTGACGTATACAAAGTTGACATAGTCAAAACCTGAAACTTACAGGTTTTACATGGATGACAGAAGCTTAAAGTGTGTCTTGTTTGGGATCAATGAAGAGTCCAAAGCATATAGACTCTATGATCCCTCTAGCAACAAGATCATTGTGAGTAAATATGTTGTATTTGAAGAAGATGCTTTCTAGAATTGGATACAAGTAACGGCGATTAATTCTACAGACCTGAAATGGGAAGATAAAGATGAGCTGAGGAGTAATGAAGATGGGCCAAATACCTCAGATATTGTTAATAGCCTATCAGATGAACTAAATGAGTCTAATAACGCTGATGGTATGTCGAGCAGAAATAAAAGTGGGCCTTCAAACACCAATCCAATTACATGCTGCATCGAAGAAAGGAGAAGGAGGGAAGAAAACCGCCGACTTGGATGCACGATTATGTCAGCGGAGAAGATGTTTTGAGCAACAAAGAACAGGGGGAAAATGTTGCTATGTTTTCCTCTTTATTGGAACCAATCAACTATCAAGAAGCTGCGAAGGATGAGTGCTAGATACACGCGATGAAGCAGGAGATCAAGTCAATTGAAAGAAACAACACCTAGGAATTGTGTGATCTACCAGCAGGTGCAAACAACGATCGGTGTAAAATGGGTCTTCAAAACTAAGCTAGACAAAGACGGGAAGATCGATAAGCACAAGGCTCGACTTGTGGTAAAGGGGTATGCTCAAAGAAAAGGCCTTGATTACTCTGAAGTTTTTGCTCCGGTGGCTAGATGGGATACATTTCAGAGCATTTTGCACTTGCAGCACGAGGTATGAAAGTTTATCAATTAGATGTAAATAGCGCTTTTTTGTATGGTAACTTGGAAGAGACCGTGTTTGTTGAACAACCCCAAGGTTATGAAGTACAAGGTAATGAGGGAAAGGTCTATCGATTGAAAAAAGCCCTATATGGGTTAAAGCATGCTCCGAGGGCCTGGTATGGGAAAATTGAGGGCTACTTTCTTAAGGAAGGTTTCGAGAAGTGTCCATTTGAGCCGACCTTGTTCGTGAAATTAGCTAAGGAAAATGCTTTCTTAATTGTTTTTATCTATGTAGATGATTTAATTGTAACAGGAAGCACACTCGAATTAATTGAGGAATTTAAGGCGTCGATGACATCTGAATTCGAGATGTCAGATATGGGATAAATGCGATATTTTCTGGGTGTGGAGGTTATACAAAGTGAAAATGGTATTCATCTCAATCAACAGAAGTATGCTCGTGAAATTCTCGAACGGTTCAACATGAAAGATTACAATAGTGTAAAGACTCCTATGGTTCCGGGGTGCAAGTAAGTAAAAGACGATCAAAGTGGGTTCGTTCATGCAACAGTCTATAAACAAATGGTAGTATGTATCATGTATCTGGCAGCAACGCGTCCAGATATAATGTTTGTTGCTGGTCAATTGTGTCGTTATATGGAGGCTCCAACTAAGCAACACATGGCAGCAATGAAGAAAATATTTTGATATATCCAAGGGACTAAAGAACTTGGAATTTTTTATAAGAAAGGTAGCAGTGATTATTTAGTGGCTTATTCTGATAGTGATTAGGCCGGTGATCTTGATAATCGAAGAAGCGCATCATGTTATGTATGTTTTATGAGTGGGGCTGAAATTGCTTGGTCTTCCAAATGACAACCAATTGTAACCCTCTCGACTACCGAAGCAGAGTTTGTAGCTGCCACATCATGTGCGTGTCAAGTTATTTGGCTAAGGAGAATGTTTGAATACATTGGTCTCACTCGGGAACAAGGTACTATTATTAATTGTGATAATATGTCAACTATAAAGCTTTCAAAAAATTATGTTATACACAATTGAAGCAAGCACATAGATGTGAGGCATATTTTTTCCTTCGTGATTTAGTGAATGACGTAACAATAGAGTTGAGGTACTGTAACACTTCAGCTCAAATAGCATACATCATGACAAAACTGTTGAAGGTTGATCAGTATGAGAAGCTGCGAGCTATGCTGGGCATGGTGAAAGCAAGTGAGATAAACTAAAAGTTGAGAGGCTTTAGTTTAGGAGAAGGTATGTTGGTATCTGTTAGACGTGGTCACGTGAATAAGTTCCTACTTTACAGGAAGAGTTTGTTTATTTTGAGTTATTCTAGTCTCCTCCTATAGACTAGGAGTTAGTTTTCTTATTTTGTTCAGTTCGTGTCTTCCTTGTACGTGTATTTAAGCAATCATTCTGGTGGCATTAATAATATGAAGCATTTAGCCCAATAACTGAGTGTTCTCTATATTGTATGTGTGTGTGAGAGATACCTAAAAGTTGTTTGGTTCTTTCATTGTCACTTAGGTGTTGTTTGTTTATTAAGAGACTTAGAATCTGAATCTGAACCGCACATCTGAATCTAAATCTGAGGCGTAAATGTCTGAATCTGAATCCTATAAGACTATTTGTTTTTGTTAGACTTCTGAACATTGTAAATGTAAAAAAGTTTCAGTGATACGAACCACTCATTTTTAGTTTATTTTTTTCAAAATAATTAAACTCATATACAAATATGAGAAAGAATAATAACCTTTTATACTAATAGATGGGATTGAATTTACACGTGTGATGAACATGTGTACACTTCAAGTGTAGCTTTTGATTTAAATGGATCATATCGTTGACTATATAATTAAGTAAAAGATCACTACTACTATCTAACAACAAACCCACCCTTCACATTCACTCAACTCATACACATCTCAACCTTCACACACAAAAATGATCAATTACCACGAACATCAAGGAAATATCGATTACAAAAATTCTTAGATTATTCATCTGCTTGAATCAACATCTATTACCCGACAAGAAACCTTTAAAGTGAAAGGTAAAAAAATCACCATCTTTAGTTTTCCGGTGATGTAAGTAGGTGGCCGGCGACTTTACGTAGCAGGTAGGGTGGCTATAGATGCCAGAAAACCACTGTTGTTATGAAGGTTTTATCTTGGATTCGTTTTAAATTAGAAGTTGTCAAGGTTATTTGGTTTATTTTGGTTAAGAGGCAACTAGAGCACACTTCCAAGTCTGATTCGTCAAGAGATATAGACCTCTTACCGTCTCTGAATATAGACGAAAAAACAAACCCTCTTTTCCCTGAATGCCTCTGACCGATTCAGATAATGAGGTCACTCAGAGCCTAGTAAGAGTTTTTCTAAAAAAACAAACACCACCTTAGAGTTACATACTAAAGGGTGACTGAAAACTGCATTTGTAACGGAAGACACTACAACAAAACTATGGTTTAGGGACGCATTTTTTTGTTTCGAAAAAGCCGTCCCTAAATTAAGTGGGGTCCACCACTTTTCCAAGAAAACATGAAGTTAAAGTCAGCCAGTGGGGACACACACTTAGGGACGACCAAGTCGTCCCTAAACTAAAAAAAAAAAAATTTCACTTTTTTTATCACATTTTATTATTTAAAATTATTATAATTAATTTTCTGTCAAAATTATTAGATTAAAGGGGGCAAATATATGGAAAATATATAGGGACGAATTTTTCGACCCTAAACTAAAAAGGTAGGTCGTCCCTAACTTTCCCCCTAATTTTCCGAAACTTCTGCAATTTAAATAACCCGCTAAAAAATATATGGAAAACATTTAGGGACGATTTTTTCGACCATAATTTACATAGACAAGTCGTCCCTAAAGTCTCCCCAATTTTCCATACTTTTTTCCAAAAAACTTTATATATATTTAAAATAACTTTTGTATTTTTTTAAAATATATTTATACATATTTAAAAAAAACTTTATATTTTTTAAAAAAAACTTTATACATATTTAAAAAAAACTTTGAATATATTTAAAAAACTTTTATATTTATTTAAAAAACTTTATACATATTTAATATATATATATATATATATATATATATATATATATATATATATATATATATATATATATATATATATATATATATATATATATATATATATATATATATATATATATATATATATATATATATATATATATATATATATATATATATATATATATATATATATATATATATATATATATATATATATATATATATATATATATATATATTTACAAAAATCTTTTCTATTTAGTTAAAAATTTATACATATTTAAAAAAACTTTAGATATATTTTAAAAAAACTTTTATATTTATTTAAAAAAACTTTATATATATTTAAAAAAAACTTTTATATTTATTTGAAAGAAACTTTATACATATTTAAAAAAAAAACTTTATATATATTTAAAAAAACTTTTATACTTATTTAAAAAAACTTTTTACATATTTAAAAAAAATTTATACATATTAAAAAAAACTTCATATATATAAAAAAACTTTTATATTTATTAAAAGAACTTTATACATATTTAAAAAAACTTTATACATATTTAAAAAAACTTTAGATATATTCAAAACGGACACTTAAACACGCGATTAATTAAACATGGATATTACAACGATATAGATTCATAAACGCGAAAAAAACACATCACAAACTAGTTCAAACTAAACATACAAATTAACACATAATAATAAAATACAAATTAACACACTAAATTAACAAACAGATTACTACTCAACGCTAATGTTAATTTGGATTCACTATGAACACGGGTTTATGATCCGGAGGTCGGGGAGGATTGAAGTGGTGTTTAGCCATGGTAGAGAGAGAAACAAGAGATCCTAGAAACAAAGAGTTTATTTCTAGTGAGAGAATGTAAGACAAGAAATGATAATCCTCACCCCTCCATGGAAGTATGGAGGGGTTTATATAGAACGGGACTTAGACTATTACATATGACCATATTAGTCCCTGCAAGTCCCGGGTATGAAACTAATGTAATTCCGTTAGTCGCACACATTTTAAGGCTAACAATCTTCCCCCAATGTGGAGACATACGGAATTACTTACAATGTTCCTAACAAATGCAAATACAACAAAAATATGACAGTATTAAGTTTGCTTCCAATGCTGAGGATGACATCGTTGTCTTCAAGTCTTCTAGAAAAACTTATACCCCAGTTTGAATCTTCTTTGTCTTTGCTTGTTGAGGAACCATTGTATCATGTATGAACTGGATTAACTTCCCCCCAATTCATACCACATGTCTTGAAAAACTTTCTTAATAGACTTCTTTTTTACGAAGCTTTTGAATCAGCTTCCCTCCAAACCAATATTCTTGTCTCGAGCAGATCCTGTAGCTTGAGCAATCTTCTATCTTTGACATTTAAAGTGCACAGCGTAATTTTGTAGATGAAGAAGCAAGCCACACCAAGTAACTTCTACCTTGACATTTTTAGTCTTCATGATTATGTGTTTGGGGGAACATGTAAGAAATCAGCAACAAATCTTCTCACACTTGTAGAATGCTTCCCCTGGAAGTTGAACTAAGTACTACAAAGTACACGTTCTTCCCCTATGATGGTGACGAACTCTCAGAAGCATCCTTTGATGTGTACGGTCAAAATCACGAGATGTGCTTGTCGAAAGTATGATGGTGACGAACACTCGGTAGCGTTCATGTCAAAAGTATGGTGGTAAAGAACACTCGGTAGCATTCTTGTCAAAAGTATGGTGGCTAAGAACACTCGGTAGCATTCTTGTCAAAAGTATGGTGGTTAAGAACACTAGGTAGCATTCTTGTCAAAATTATGGTGGTTAAGAACACTCGGAAGCATCATTTGACGAGTACAATCAGAATCACGAGATGTTCGTGTCTGAAGCAGAAATCTTTGTTGACATTTTGTAGCTCAAGTTGCTCGTGAGAATTGTTTGCTGATCACATCTCTACTCTTGTACTCTCTGGCTAAACTTACAAACCTCGTATTCTTTCGGCTATCTGTAGTGACCACTGATGAAGTAAACCTGATATTCCAGACTTGAAACTAAAGTACAATCTCCCAAATTTGTTACTTATGCTTAGTACTGTTGTTGATTGACGAACGGTGCAGAGAAACGTCTCTTAGTACCTTATACATAAAAGAAGAGAGAAGTATAAGATGTAAAATACCTCTTGAAGTATCCACAACTCCCAGTGAGTGTGACACTGAGCACTACAACGTAACTCCTTAAGTGACAGTTGTCCATGTCGTCGACCATCCACCCCTTGATAGTGGAAACTAGATAAATCAAGTCTCAATCATTAATGCTAAAGCGAATCATCAATCGATAGAATTGGGTGAAAGGGGCTCGATGATGAATTGAGTAGACGCCTTCGTGATATTCCACTTCAACTTCAAATAAAAGTACCAAATCCACTTCGTAATCACTTGACATTACTTTGCCCCAAATACTAGCCGTTTTGACAATTAAGTGAATCTTAAAAGGATCGTTTTAGTGTTTGTTTGTTTTTGTCGTGTTTGTCATGTTTGTGATTGTATTAATTGAGTGTCGTTAACTAGAGACGAACACTGACTAAAAGATATGAGAAGCCGTCAACGTAATCTAGTTAACTTTACTTGTGGCCCAAAATCAGTCATTTACCAACTTGATGCATAGATCGACCTCCGTGGTAAAGTCGTCGATTATATTAACAATAATATCTCAACCCAATTTAACAACATAACAAATAAGCCGCCAGCCCAATTTCAATTTAACATAAGATTTTGTTGATATAATCGGTTGGCACAACTAATAATACCTTGGGGTCCATCAAACATAACATCACAACCCAATACCAAAGGCTATTCGTGATCACAATTAAAGGCCCATGTGAACTAAACCCCCGATCCATCATCAAAATACCCGGTACATATCTAACCAATTATGATATAAAGCCAAGTAACCCCTAATAATTCTCACACACATATCCTAATCACTTCGTTCCATCTACCCCCATCTCATCCTTGTAACTCTCAACCATCATCTAAAAATAAAAATAAGCAGATCCAATCATCATATCATCAATCTCACCATCTATATCAGTACACCCAAATCTCGCATCATTCATGTTACATCGACTCATCAAATCAAATTTCAATAACACCCTTAAAGCATGAAAACATCAACAGATTAATCAATCAATATCATTGCCCTAATTCCACTACAGATCCATCGCGTCTAGCATTAAATAAACAAAATAAATCCATGTATTTCATGTCAATCTCGACGCAACATCAAGACCTATAACGGAGGTCACTGGTAGGTTTATTTGATAGAGATTAATTTGATTTCGGTTTTAATAAACTGAAACAAAGTTTGGGTTTGACAGAAGTTGTTAATCCCTTGCTTTATATTCGAATATTAAAGGGTTGGTTACATCTACATAGATCAATGATGATTGAAATTTGTTAGATCTGTATAGATCATGACATGCATGTCACAAACGAATTGATTCTGAGATCTTTTTATTTGAAATTAAGTTTTGATGTTCGAGTCTAGTTGGGATTAGGAGACGAAGGGTTAGGATATAGATTTGATGTTGATTGGAGTTAAAAGGTGATAAGTTAAAAGCTGATTTTGGTATTGAGTCATCGTACCAAACATCCATCGCAATATTTTTCAGAAAAAGTCATCGTACTGTTTTCAGAAAGTCATCGCAATATTTTGGTGAGTCATTGCAATGTATAGAATTACCATCGCAATAATTATGTATCTCCCCATCGAAGTGAGTCCAAACATCCATCGTAATGTTATCGTAACTCACCATCGCAATGAGTCAAACCACCCATCGCAATGAGTCTCATCGGAATGAGTCCTATCGCAATGAGTCAGTCGAACCCATCGCAACGTATAAGTGTCTCTGATATGAGCAAAAACTCATATCAATTTATCAACAAATCACCCTAAAACACAATAAAAATACCTTAACTTTGTGCTATAAAGCGGAATTATGTGGTATGTTTTGTGTTTGTGCTCAAATAGGTAAGAAGGATACAATTTCAAGCAAACAAAGGAAAATCGAGCTTAATTTGATGAAAAAGACAAAGAAGGATCAAAAGTGACAAGACTTTGAAGACAAAGGACCTATCTTGACAATCTGCCAAAGATGAAGGACCAAAAGTGTAAATATGACAAAGTCAAGATCAAAGTCAAATCTGGTCAACTCTCAAGTCAACCAAGTCAAAGGGGCTTTTTGATCAAGTTTGCAAGTGGAAGGACTTAAATTGCCAAAAAAATGAAGTTACTAGCTCAAAATTACATTCTGCCAAGTACAAGGGCTAATTCTGCCAACTTTGGAAAGTCTATTCAAGTTTAATCCGTGTGATATGCTATTGGCCAATGAGAAGTGAAGAAACAAGTGCCCAGGATTGCCAACTCACCTCATTTATTACCCACTCAGCCGCCAAGAATTGATTGGCCAAATCACAACAGTGCAAACGCACTAACTCTCTCTCAGCCAATGGAAAAGCGCCATGCAATAATCAAATTATCCATTTTGGATAATGATCCGTGTGAACTTCCCACAACCAATACAATTTTGACACGTGTCATCTTCCTCAACGCATATTACCAGGATCGAGTTTGAGCTAGAAGCAATTTCAGAAGTTGGTATAAACATGAAACTTGCTTGTTTTTGAGAGACGAATCCAAGGATCACAACCAATTCCACTCAAGATCAACAACAAAGAAATCCCCAAAAGTGTTCATAATCTGCAAAATTCAATTGAACTGAATTGTACACGTGGAAGCTTCTAATTGGATCTAACACGTCACCAACCCCAACCACTTCACTCCTGCAGTCTATAAATACCATAGATTAGCTCATTTATTGCATTGTAGAAAAGTGTGAAATCACACACACTTTTAGTTTTTTCTCTCATCCTTCTTAGTTGTAGCTTAACAACTCAAGAGTCTGACATACTCTTGAGTCTGTTATAGTTAGTTGTAACTGATTACCAGCATTTGTAACTACTTTTCAATTCAATCAATACAAATTTCCATTTTCCCTCCAAATTCTCATACTTCTCTACTGTTCATACCTGCTTCATTGATACCTTTTGTTGCTGATATTGGATAGTTATGATCAACACTTGATCATAATTGGCTAATTTTGAAGATTGTAGTTGTTGTATCTGATTTGTTCATCCAGTTCAAGCTCTAGCAGATTTTGAAGAATTCAGTCCAGTTATGGTGATTTTTGGTGATTGTAGCTGTTGATTGGTTGTTGATTAGTGTGTTCTAGTGCTAAGGTGGTGGTTAGCACTAGATTAGAGATGTCAGCGCTCCTCTACTCCCCAAAGGAGGCCTAAGCAAAAAGTATACACTTTCTGATTTTCAGTTCCACTCAATTGTTGAATGCCTGCTTCATTCCTAGTTAATTTTGCTTGATTGCATGATAAAAGATGTTTTAGCTTGTTATTGATTTGATCTCAGTATTTGTGTAGCTTATTAGTAGCTTATACCTGTTTTTAGCCTAGTATTTGTCCTGTTTTTCAAGCATTCATCAGTCATTTAGCTTTTAAAGTCATTTTGAGTTCTAGTTGTTTTAACTACTTGTTACTAGTTCTCATTCACTTCATTTTAGCTATAGAAATTAGTGTGATACTACTCTTAATTCAGTTCAATCATTAGCTCAAAAAGTCTTCATAAAAGTTCCAAAAATATCAGAAAAGTGGTGTTTGGTTTTAGCTTAAAAGTAGTTTTCAAGTGTTAGAAATTGGCAAACTTTGGTTCATTTCTAGTCAACAAGTCATAACAAATAGATTTCAGTCATTAACTAGTCAAGTAATTGGTCAAAAAGGCAATTGGTCACTAAAAAGGTTTGGGTCAGTTTTATTCAAGTAAACTTTCAGAAAGTGTTGATTTTGATTTGACTGGCATTTCTTTGTTACTTGATGAAATCATTCCAAACCAGTCCTCATCTTTCAGTCAACATATGAAGTTTGAGTGTGTATAAGGAAATTGTACAGTATCAAATACTGAGTTAGAAATAAGCAAAAGTTTAAGCATAGGAGCAAATGCAATTCCCTGTAATGAATTCTAAACTGATTTCTCATATCTGATTTTCCACTTCATAAAATAGCTGATTTTCTTTAACATTTCTATTCCATTAGTGTTCCTGGATAAATTTTGAGATTTTGAGCTTTTTGAAATTTCTGGTCAACGAAAGTCAACATAAGCACAATTTTGGCTTATTTTCAGATTCAAAACTTATTACTTGATCATTTTCATTGAGACTTGATTTCCCGTCTTTCTTTTGAGCTTATTAACAAGAATTTCCATTAAAATCTAGTTGTGCAAGTCTGGCTTAACTGGTAGCTTATTTTGAGCTTATTGGATTTAGCTTATCAGAGTTATAGCCACTTTTAGCTTAATTCCTTGGATAGGTCTAGCTGATTTTCAATTTTAAGTCGTTTGCAACTTGTTTGGTCAAATTTGGTTGAGAAATAAGCTCAAACGAGCTTATTGAAGTTGTGAACCCATTTTTAGCATTTATAATTCATAGAATTTACATTTCCAGTCCTTGTAGTTTGTAGAATTTACATTTGGCATTTTATTTGAATATAAACTTGGTATTTGCACTTTGTTTTACATATAAGTAGACGGTATTTTTCATTTTAGCAAGGCTTGTTTGAATTAGCAATAGATTATCCAAAAAACATTACCAACCAAGAACAATTAAAAATCCGATCTGGTTAGGACTTTCAATTTGTTAAGAACTGAGAAAACGAACTTCAACTATACACATTTCAAATGGCGCCGCTGCCGGTTCTTTGACTTTACGAGAGACTATCGATTGACGGTTTTCATTGGCTTTTGGGATCCGTTCACCTAGTGAACGTTATTTTTACGTATCATAAATCAAAAACAAATAAAAAATCAAAAATATAAAAATATATAAAAACTAAAAAATTAACAAAACAATTCTTTTCCTAAAGAATTGACCAAACAAATTAAAAAATCCAAAAAACAATATTTTTCCTAAGAGATTGCACCCAAAAATATATATTATTGGATTCTCTCGGTTTTTATGTACATATAGTATTTTCTCTTAAAAACTCATAAATACAAAAAAAATTTGCCATATATTATTATAAGTAAATCCGTATACGTATAAGAACAACCAATTTACATATTCTCCATAAGTATTGCCAAGGCAATACACCGTGTTGAGGGGCGTTCCGGTCCTTGACACGTGTATCGATCAAACAAAATAAAGCAAGAATAGATAAATACTTCCAATAAGCAACAATTCGAAGAATACAAACAATTAAGTGAATAGAAAGGCGATGTGCTATAAATAGCCATCTAAGGGTCAATAAATACTTAAGTGCTTCGCGCCACCTAACCCCCCGTTCACTTGTGAGTATTCTAAGAAGGAAGGCTTCATTGGGGGTCTTGCACCCAAGTAGTACATACATATATTATTATTTTCTTGTGGATATTTCATATTGAAACTCGAAGAGGATAATCCTTTTCTCTTCAAAGTCACATGAGAGCTTCTCTCTCATTCCTCGTATTGAGTTGCATGTTCACTCGCGGGCGTGCACAAATACCGATTGGTGTACAACCTCTTCCTCCGAAAAGGAAGAAAAAGAGAAAGAGTAAGACCACCACCGTCCATCAAGCCGATCACGAGAATCGTGCTTTCATTCATCCACAACAAGAAGCCATGGCTGTTGATAATCGTTCTTTGATGGAACGTTTGCAATCCAGTGTTCACGGATATGCCGATGCTATCAAGATTCCCGACATTCCCGCAAATTCATTTGAGCTAAAAACGGCTATGATTACCTTGGTTTCAAACACACCTTTCTATGGTCACAAGAATGATAATCCTCATGATCACCTTAAGAGATTCCTTGCTCTTTGCAATACCCTTAAGTACAATGGAGTTCCACATGATGCTATTAAGTTGATATTGGTGCCATTTTCACTAGAGGGACCCGCTAAGCATTGGTTAGACACCCAACCACCCGATAGTATCACCACTTGGGATGGTTTCACCACTAAGTTTTTGAACAAGTTCTTTCCCCCATCTAAGACCACGGCTTTGAGGAACTTAATTATAGGCTTTCAACAAAAACCTAGTCAATCCTTTAGTGATGCTTGGGAGGAGTTTAGAGAGTTATTGAGGCGATGCCCTAACCATGGATTGGATGAAGTTCACCAAATCAATACTTTCTATGATGGCCTTAAACCTCATCACCAAGATTCACTCAATGCTTCCGCGGGAGGGAATATTCTTCGTAAATCCATTCAAGAGGCCTTGGACATCATTGAGACTAAAGCAATGGTTCAAACAAATTCTCCATTTGAAGAAAGGGTTCATGTTATCCAAAACGATTCTCAAACACCTTGTGATAACAAATTCCTCAAGTATCAACAAGAGATCATTCAAAAGATGGATAGAGATAATGAGAGGAGTTTTAAGGCACAACAAGAGATGATTCAATCCATTAAGAGCCTTTCATTGAACAATTCTTCAAATGATGTGCATGCCATTACTCTTTCTTGTGTAACTTGTGGAGGTCCCCATTCCTATGAACAATGTGATAAGGTGCAAGGTTATCAAGGTGAATGTTATGCTTACCAAGAGGAACATCGTGAACACTTCAAGACAAATATCAATCCAAATAACCTTTCTTACAAGTCCCAAAATTACCTCACTCCACCGGGATTCCCACCCCAACCACCCACCCAAATTCAACAAAATCCTCCTCAAGTGTTACAAAGGAATCAAGGGCAAAGACCACCTTACCAAGGGAATAACTATAGACCACCAACTACCTTTAACAATCAAGGAAATACCTTTCAAGGCAACAATCAAGGGTTTTACAATCAACCTCCACCTTTCCAACCCCAAGGTTTTCAAGGAAATGTGCCACAAGATTATAACACAATTGAGTTTTTTCACAAAATGAATCAAGAGAATGAAAGGAGGTTCCAACTTAATGAGAAGAGATTAAGAGAAATGAATGAAGCTCATGAGAGAAGAATGAGAGAAATGCATGAAGACACAAATAAGAAGTTTATGATGCTTTATAATCAAAGACCACAAGGGGCTTTACCTTCTAACACACAAACAAATCCAAGGGCAAATGTCAATGCTATTACAACAAGAAGTGGAAAGACAACAAAGGATCCTTCACCTCTTAAACCTCCTATTGTTCCACCCACTTTTGTTCCTACTTGTGACAAGCCTTCTACCTCTACTTCACCACCTCAAAATGCTCCCATTCAATCAAACACACCTTCTCAACCAATTCCTACTTCTCCTCTACTTTCCACACCTCCCAATGAAGAAGCTAACAAAGACAAATCTTCCACTACAACACCTATTCCACCTACACCAAAACCAACTCTTCCATATCCTTCAAGGTTGAAAAAGGACAAGTTAAAGAACAAGGATGACATCCAAGTCTCAAATTTCTTAAGGATGTTCAAGCTACTCAACATCAACATATCCTTTGCGGAAGCTCTTGCTTATATGCCAAAGTTTGCTAAGATGTTCAAGGATTTACTCTCAAACAAGGAAAAATTGGTTGATTTGCCCAACACATCCCTTAATGAAAATTGTTCCGACGTGCTACTTAAAACCTTACCAATAAAACTTGGAGATCCGGGGCGCTTCTTGATACCTTGTAATTTTCCCGGTGTAGAAAATTGCATGGCTTTGGCGGATCTAGGGGCAAGCATTAACCTCATGCCTTTATCGGTTTAGAAAAAACTCTCTCTTCCCGAGCTCACTCCCACTAGGATGACCCTTGAGTTAGCCAATCGAACCATAGCTTACCCCGTAGGTATAGCGGAGGATGTGTTTGTAGGTGTGGATAAGTTTACATTTCCGGCCGACTTTGTAGTGGTGGATTATGACATGGATCCTAGAATTCCTTTGATTGTTGGTAGACCGTTTTTGAGAACGGGTCGTACTTTGATAGATGTGGCAGAAGGAGAACTAATTATGAGAGTAGAGGATGAGAAAGTGGTGTTTAAGTTGGGGAAAGTTTGTGATAGGAAAGAGGTTAAGGAGTCTAGACCATGTGAGACTATTAACATAGTTGATGTGTTAGATGAAGTGTGTGATGAACACTTTCATGATGCTTGCAAGAGTACTAGTGATGAAATGCCCCATGTTGAAACCGCGGCCTCAATTGCTCCCTCCTTAACACCTTTTGGAGAGAGTTATTTCCTCTTGGAGGAATTTGAGTCAAACTTTCTTGATGATGATGATTCTCCCATTAATTGGGAAGAAGATATTCTTACTATCCAAAAGTTGCTCAATGAGGACCCTATTCCTTCTCCTACTCCACAAGAAGTTACCAATGAGGATCCTTCCATAGTAAAACCTTCCATAGAGAGTCCACCTCCAATTGAAAACTTAAGGACCTTCCATCCCACTTAGAATATGCTTTCTTAGAGGGCAAAGACCAGTTACCCGTGATCATTGCTAAAGAGTTGAAAGAGGATGAGAAGGAGCAACTTATTGAAGTCCTTAAGAAACACAAGAAAGCTTTAGCTTGGAAAATATCTGACATAAGGGTAATTGATCCACATTTTTGTACACACAAAATCCTTATGGAGAATGATTACAAACCCGCCATTCAAAGTCAACGAAGCGTTAACCCAAAAATCCATTAGGTCATTAAGAAGGAGGTGATTAAACTCCTAGATGCGGGTATGATTTACCCCATTTCCGACTCTCCATGGGTTAGCCTGGTACATTGTGTTCCAAAGAAGGGTGGAATCACCGTAGTGCCTAATGAGAACAATGAGCTTATTCCTACAAGACTTGTTACCGGTTGGAGAGTTTGTATTGACTATAGGAAACTCAATGAGGCTACTAGGAAAGACCATTTCCCATTACCTTTTATGGATCAAATGCTTGAACGCTTAGCAGGAAATGAGTACTATTGCTTTCTTGATGGCTTTTCGGGTTATTTCCAAATACCCATTGACCCTAAGGATCAAGAAAAGACCACATTCACTTGTCCCTACGGTACATTTGCTTACAAGAGGATGCCTTTTGGCTTATGTAATACACCGGGGATGTTTCAAAGGTGCATGATGGCGATTTTCCATGACATGATAGAGCAAACTATGGAGGTTTTTATGGATGATTTTTCCGTCTTTGGAAATTCATTTACCTCATGTCTCACCAATCTAGAGAGAATGCTTAAGCGTTGTGAGGAAACACGTTTAGTGCTTAATTGGGAGAATTGTCACTTTATGGTGAAAGAGGGAATTGTTTTAGGACACAAAATATCCAACAAGGGTTTAGAAGTGGATCGAGCTAAAATTGATGTGATTGTTAAGCTTCCCTCACCCACCTCGGTTAAAGGTGTGAGGAGTTTCTTAGGTCATGCGGGGTTTTATAGGCACTTTATACAAGATTTTTCTAAGATAGCTAGACCGATGACTCACCTCTTTGAAAAAGAGGCTCCTTTCATTTTTAACCAAGATTGTTTGGACTCTTTTGAGACTCTTAAGGAGAAATTGACAAAGGCTCCCGTTTTGGTTTCTCCAAATTGGGAATTACCTTTTGAGCTTATGTGTGACGCTAGTGATTACGCGGTGGGGGCCGTCTTAGGACAAAGAGTGAATAAGCATTTTCAACCTATACACTATGCGAGTAAAACCATGACCGGTGCACAACTTCATTACACTACCATGGAAAAAGAGTTGCTTGCTATAGGTGATTATCCATATAAACATGATATGAATAAATAATAAACGCAGCGGAGTAAGCACCTATTGTCGGATCCATAGAGTCATATGATTAATCAATAAAATGGAGATAAAAGTATACCTTTGTAGCGTGATCGGTAGAATCGAATGATGACTATCACCAAGAACACGAACCACCTATGAAACCAAGTGATCAATGGAGATCACCTCTATGATGTATCCACACTACACTTCCTTGTATACCAATTAGATGCTAGTCTAATAACCCTTATTACGTAAATTGATTTATTACTACGTAAAGCAAAGTTTAGATAAAAAGAGAATGAAAACCATTTTTTTTCCTTTCATTACTTGCCGTCCCAATCATGTATACTCAAATGAGATATACAAAAACTATTATGTATCCTCATGACATTTATGATCCCAAATCAATGCATATCATGGTTTAAAAAAAAACAAAACGTATGTTATCAATGTCATTAAAAAGCCGGTAGTAATATGCATGGAAAAGGGCTTTTCTATTTATTGTTTTTAAATCTAATAAATTAATTTACGTAGGTTATATGAATACCGTAAATACAGTAGATACGATATATTTAAGTGGTACCTCAGTGTATATGTGTGTGACCCCATAGGCTCACATGTGTCTAGCCGTATAATTATTTATTATGACACGAGCATACTCCAACAGCTCCCACTTGCGCACGTCATAATAACCAGGTAATTATACAAGCAATGGTTAGCGTCTAGCAACACGCCAATGCCCCCAGAAACATATGAGGATAGTTTCTCAAACATCTCATTTAAATGGTTAGATATCAATCATCCTTTTGTTTCAGATACTCTGTTAAACTTTAGACATGGATCATAAGTCATTCTTAAGTCTAACTATTATGTTTCTCGATATAGAAATTGAACTAGATTACCAAATTAATCAAGAATCATCTTAATTAGATTTGGGTGTGGCCGCACATACATCTGTACAATTTATCGAGGGGCCCAGTAGTATCTAACTCCAATACATGGGGAGGAACAAATTCTCTTTTGACTGCACGTGTCGTTCATGTGCTTCTTATCGCACCTAAAAATGGTCTTTATGGTAGCCTTGTTCAGGACAACGTTGAACCATATCAAAGATTGACATTCCACACATACAAAACCTACTTGCATCTCAAGTCTAAGGATGAGAGATTCAACCACTTGCGAGATTCACTATTGACGCTGATCCATGTAGTGAATTCTCGTTGGTTAGGTCAATCCAATGTTCATCCAATGAACACATATGAGTTTGGCGGCATCATCAATTAATATTCATTCCAAATGAATATGACCAACTCACATTTGTCTTAACTCGACAATACTCCCATATTGTCAACCGACAATGGATAATTTAGAATAATAAGATTACTCTTGGATTAAACATGCAAATATAGGACACAGTTGATATAAAATGAAAAGGATCATACCTCATATGTCAATTCATTATAAAATAAAAACTGTTTTACATCCCAATTATTCAAATACTAAAATACACAAATCTACATGAAACTACCAGCTGGTCTAAGTCCAATGCTCCTAGCATGCTCAACATGTTTGGTACAAGACATTGGTTTAGTAAACAGATCAGATAAGTTGTTATCTGTGTGAACTTTAAGAATACGAATATCACCTTCTTGAATTACTTCTCGAATGTAGTGATATTTTCTCCGAAAATGTTTGGCACCCTTTTGAACTCCAGGTTCATCGGCTATAGTAATTGCACCCGTATTATCGCAGTACATTTCCATAGGTCTATCATTACTGGGAACAATGCCAAGCCCAAAAATGAATTTACGTATCCAAATTGCTTCCATTGCAGCTTCAGAAGCAGCTATGTATTCAGCTTCTGTAGAAGACATTGCAGTAGTGCTTTGTTTAGAACTCTTCCAATCAACAGCGCCTCCGTTCATCACGAAGACATATCCGGTTTGTGATCGAAGATCATCCCGATCTGTCTCCCAACTAGCATCAGTGTAGCAAGTAACACCAAGCTCAGTTATTGAATCTCCTCCATAAACAAGAAACATATCTTTAGTATTTCGAAGATACTTTAATATGTTCTTTACAGCAGTCCAGTGACATTCACTTGGATTTTGTTGGTATCTACTTGTAAGGTTCTGAGAGAACGCTACATCAGGTCTAGTGCACCTCACAGCATACATGATGGATCCTACAGCCGATGCATAAGGTACTCCTTTCATTCGCTTCACCTCATTAGGTGTGGAGGGACCTTGAGTCTTACTCAATTCTACATTAGATTGCATTGGAAGACTCCCACGTTTGGAGGCATCCATCCTAAACCGCTTTAAGATTTTGTCAATGTATGCACTTTGACTTAAACCGATTAATCGCCTTGATCTATCTCTGTAGATCTTGATTCCTAGAATGAATGCCGCTTCACCCAAGTCTTTCATGGCAAAACATTTTCCAAGCCAGGATTTTACATCTTGTAGCATTGGAATATTGTTTCCCATGAGTAATATGTCATCAACATATAAGACTAGGAAAACGACAATACTTCCACTAGCTCTTTTATATACACATGGCTCATCGGGATTTTGAGTGAAACCAAACTTTTTGATCTCCTCATCAAATCTCTTGTTCCAGGTCCTAGATGCTTGCTTTAACCCATAAATGGATCTTTGAAGCTTACATACACGTCTGGGATGTTTAGGATTCACGAACCCTTCAGGTTGCACCATATAAACGTCTTCGTTCAGATGGCCATTCAAGAAGGCGGTCTTGACATCCATTTGCCAAATCTCATAGTCATAGAACGCTGCTATGGATATAAGAATCCTAATAGCTTTAATGTCTGCAACAGGCGAGAAGGTTTCTTCGTAGTCAACCCCATAGGTTTGAGTGAAACCTTTTGCTACAAGACGAGCTTTAAAGGTGTGTACAATGCCATCCATATCGGTCTTCTTCTTGAAGAGCCATTTACTCACAACCGTCTTACAGTTAGGAGGGAGGTCAACTAAGATCCAAACTTCGTTGTCCCTCATGGATTGCATTTCCACATTCATAGCTTCAAGCCACTTATCAGATTCAGGATCCGACAATGCAGCTTTATAGTTAACGGGTTCATCATGATCCCCTAACTCATGTTCCTCAACATCGATATAGAAACCATATCGGTCAGGTGCGTGAGATATCCTTGCGGATCTACGAATGGGAATAACATCACTTTGAGATTCGACATTTTCATGTTCAACCTCTTGGTGATGTTCACTAGTGTTCTCAGAAGGTTGTGCATCTTGACTTTGAATTTCATCAAAGTCTATGGTGCTCCCACTTGCTTCTTGTGATATGAGACTACTCTCAAGAAACTCAACATACCGAGCAACAAATATTTTGTTCTCGGGTGGGTAGTAGAAGTAGTAACCCATTGTTTCCTTTGGGTATCCTATAAAGATACACTTGATAGATATGGGCTCGAGTTTGTTTGGTGTTTCTCGTTTAACGAGAGCCTCACGACCCCAGACTTTCAAATAAGACAAGTTCGGGACTCTCCCGTTCCATATTTCATATGGAGTCTTATCAACCTTCTTAGTTGGAACCATATTGAGTATGCGTGCAGCAGACTCTAGAGCGTAGCCCCAAAAGGACATTGGCAAAGTGGTTGGACTCATCATTGATCGAACCATGTCAAGGAAGGTTCGATTTCTCCTCTCTGACACCTCATTATGTTGTGGTGTATAGGGAGGAGTAAGTTGTGAGACAATCCCACGACTCTTAAGATGATCTAAAAACTCAAGGCTTAAATACTCGCCTCCTCGATCAGATCGAAGTGCTTTGATTGTCTTACCGAGTTTATTTTCTACCTCGTTTTAGAAGGTTTTGAACGTTTCAAAAACTTCATGTTTATGTTTAATCAAGTAAACATAACCATATCTACTGAAGTCGTCAGTAAATGTAACGTAGTAGTTAGCTCCTTCTCTAGACGTGGTTCTAAATGGACCACATACATCACTATGTATGAGTCCAAGAAGATCATTAGCTCTTTCACTTGCATGAGTAAAAGGCTTTCTTGCCATCTTTCCAGATATACAAGATACACATATATCAAATGATTCATCATCATTTGACTTTAAAAGCCCATCATGTTGCAGCTTCGCAATGCGTTTCTTGTTTATATGGCCAAGTCGGCAATGCCATAGAAAAGTAGAATCCAAGTTGTGCTTGGACTTCTTTTTGCTACAAGTATAAATAGAACCCTCATTTGATACATGATTATGCATATAAATTTCAAAAATTCCATCACGAGGAATAGCATTAAAATAAAATACATTATCCTTGGAAACTTGAATAGTACCATAATCAGTAAATTTATGTGAAAAACCATTATCCCATAAACGCGAAAGAGAAATAATTCCTCTAGTAATAGAGGGTGAAAATGACAATTGTCTAGTACAAGAATCATTCCACTAGGGAGGATAAGATCATAGCTCCCTATGGCTTCGACAGCTGCACGGTTGCCATTGCCCACATGCAAGTCCAAAGCGCCTTTATTTAACTTTCTGATCCCTCTAAGCCCCTGAATAGTATTACAAATGTGAGTACCACAACCAGTGTCATATATCCAGGTATTAGTTTTAGGGAATGAGTAGAGTTCTATCATGAAGATACCTGATGTGCCGGACGTGCCGGCTTTGTTCTTCTTTTTGTCCACTTCTGCCAGGTAGTAAGGACAATTCCTTCTCTAGTGTCCAATCTCATGACAGTGATGACACTCTACATCCTTAGCAGGATGCTCCTTTTTGCCAGGTGGGGGGAACTTGCGTTTAGGGTCATGAACCATAGTGGCTTTTCCCTTGAACTTCTTACCCTTGCCTCCTTTAGCTTGTGGCTTCGGTTTTTGGATATGACCTTTCTTGATAGCAAGAACAGCGGGAGCTTTCTTGGGCATACCCTTCTCTGCAAGCTTCAGCATGGCATGCAGTTCAGGTATAGTCTTCCCCATGCCATGCATATGATAGTTCTGAACAAACTGATCATAGTCTTTGGAAAGTGAAGTGAGTATCAAGTTCACTCCTAAGACTTGTGGCATAGGGTAGCCAAGTCGGTCCATCTGATCAAGGTAGCCTTTCATTCTCAACACATAAGTGCTGACAGATTGGCCCTCCTCCTGCTTGCAGTTATGGAACGCTTTGACCGTTTCAAAGAGTTCTTGTTCTGCTTGTTGTTGGAACATCGTCTTGAGTTCCTCAATCATGTCATATGCAGTAAAGTCTTCCAAATGTTTTTGGATTTCAGGGACCATACTACATAACATTAAGCCAGCCACTTCTTGTTGTTCAGCAACCCTTTTAGTATGGGCATTTCGAACAGCAGCGGTGGCAGTAGCAGGAGGTGCTTCAGGTAAGGCCTCTTCCAAGTGGTGCAACTTTCCTTCTGATCTGAGGACAATCCTCAGATTTCGAAACCAGTCAAGGAAGTTTGTACCACTCAATTTCTCCTTATCGAGAATTGATCTGATTTGATTGTTAATGGATTGATTCGTTGTCATCTACAAAATAAACAAAGTTCAAAGTTTTAGTACTTTCAATAATTAATCCTTTAAAAATTAACTACCCAAGTTTATACAAAAACAATTAATTTTCCGAAAAGGCTAAGATCCTCATTGAGGTTCTACCATCACATCAGTTGATCTGCTAGCAATGATAGATTCAATAGGTAGATGACGTTCATCAATTGCAAATCATGTGCAATTCTTAGATCCTTATGGGACTCATGACATAAGTGAACAATTCACAAAATATCAAACATGGCATGTTTAGTCCCATCCTTGCCTCGGTCAAGGTCTCACCACTTAACCGATTAAGTCATCCAATTTGAGAACATGCGAGAATAAGTCTAGGTCTCACGCATAGATAATAATCACCTTGGGTTACAATTTGCATCCGTCTCACAAGATGCAAAAAGTAATTGCAAGTGATCTCAAACGATTGGACGGCATGACTTAAATTTTAGACGGGTATAAAAGTTTGATTTACAAATCAAAAGTGTGTACGAGGAAGCATGCATTCATCCATCGTAGCACAAGTTAAAAAAACATTTTTAACTTAAGTCTAATCTTGTTTTAATTTATGTGTGTCAAGTTGTCCATGTTAAATACTAATATAAAACCTAAATGGATTTAATATTAGATTTAGACAATACAAAAAAAATAAAAAATAATAACATCATAACACGTTAAGAGTTATTATGAAAAACAAGATTTTAGTTTTAAATCATATTTAAACTTTAAACTAAATCAAGGTTTTAGTTTTATAAAAGGGTTGTGATTGGTTTCAAGTTTTTATAAAAACATTTGTAAGTAATATCAAGATATCAAGCAAACAAGCAACCACACAACCACAAGTATGCAAAGCCTCAAACCGATGAAAAACCTATTCTTGATCTCGTGAGCCATCACGAGGACCAAGAAGTCAACTAAGGGTAAGTCAACATAACCACAAAGTGGGCTCCCACTTGCTCCAAGACCATCAAGAGCAAGTAGAACCAAAAATAAACATGAGGCCCAAATCTGCCTAAATATTTCAGTCGACTTCTAGGGCCCAAAACCCATAGAAGGAGTCTTCCCTAGCCTGAGCTCCAGTTGAGACTTTTGAAGGCCTATGAGTTGTGAATTAGCACACCAAATTTGGGCTTCTATCTCCTTATAGAACTCCGGAAAATCACATTTTAGTGCAGGTCACTCAGCAGCTCCGAATTTCACAATATGTCTTTAATTCTTTAGCCATTCCCATCCAAGCATCGGTTACTTATGATTTATGACTAAAAACATTTAACCTATCATTAACCTACTGTAAAATGCCCAAACAATGGCTATAACCAACATCAAAAACATATTAATGAAGCCGAAACAATGGCAAATCCCCAAAACTGAAATTAAATGCAAATCAACACACAACATGTCATATTTGGTCTAGGTTTTCATCGGCTTTGCATAAGAAACATAATAATACCATAAGATTATGAATATAACAAGGTGTTGGCTATGTCCATGGCCAAACATGCATGTATTTGCCATGGAAATAAAATTAAACAACAACAAACACTTGTTAGCCAACGAAATCGAAAGAATAATTAACAATTAATTAAACCCCCGATTGGTGCGTGTAACCAATGACCTTAGGACCTTAAACCCACATTTTATAAACCTTGTAATTATCATATATTTACAGAAAACATGGCCATTAGGGCTGTTTAAAACCTGATTCAAGGATCGTTCCAAAAAACGCGTTTTAGGTCATTTTACACGTACCCGTAATAAACCCATTTAAGTATGCGTAACCCGTGACTATGAGATCATTAAAAACTGATTATAAGACCTCCTAAAAGTATATAATGCTACAAAAATAATTCCATAGGGGCTGTTTTAATATTGGTTTAACAAATCCCTCAAAAACACTCATATTTAGCCATTTTTACGCATACCCGATAATCATATGACATCATATGATGGCTCGTGATACCACTATAGGTGATTATCCATATAAACATGATATGAATAAATAATAAACGCAGCGGAGTAAGCACCTATTTTCGGATCCATAGAGTCATATGATTAATCAATAAAATGGAGATAAAAGTATACCTTTGTAGCGTGATCGGTAGAGTCGAATGATGACTATCACCAAGAACACGAACCACCTATGAAACCAAGTGATCAATGGAGATCACCTCTATGATGTATCCACACTACACTTCCTTGTATACCAATTAGATGCTAGTCTAATAACCCTTATTACGTAAATTGATTTATTACTACGTAAAGCAAAGTTTAGATAAAAAGAGAATGAAAACCATTTTTTTTCCTTTCATTACTTGCCGTCCCAATCATGTATACTCAAATGAGATATACAAAAACTATTATGTATCCTCATGACATTTATGATCCCAAATCAATGCATATCATGGTTTTAAAAAAAAAACAAAACGTATGTTATCAATGTCATTAAAAGGCCGGTAGTAATATGCATGGAAAAGGGCTTTTCTATTTATTGTTTTTAAATCTAATAAATTAATTTACGTAGGTTATATGAATACCGTAAATACAGTAGATACGATATATTTAAGTGGTACCTCAGTGTATATGTGTGTGACCCCATAGGCTCACATGTGTCTAGCCGTATAATTATTTATTATGACACGAGCATACTCCAACACTTGCTATAGTCTATGCTTTTGAGAAATTTAGACCATACCTTGTGCTATCCAAAACCATAGTGTATATGGATCATTCCGCTCTCAAGTATCTCATGACAAAACAAGATGCTAAGCCTAGGCTTTTGAGATGGGTTTTGTTGCTTCAAGAGTTTAAGATAGAAATTCGTGATAAGAAAGGAGCCGAGAATTTAGCGGCGGATCACTTGAGTAGACTTGAGCATCCTTTTCAAGGAGATTTTCCACATCAAGAAATCAATGAATCCTTTCCATTAGAGGAGCTCATGTCTATCTCTTCCCAAGAGGATGACACTCCTTAGTTTGCGGATATAGCAAACTATCTTGTGGGAAATGTGCTTATTGAGGGTCTTACTTATCAACAAAAGAAGAAATTTCTTAAGGAAGTTAAGTACTACTTTTGGGACGATCCTTATCTTTTTAGGCAATGTGCGGACCAAATCATTAGACGGTGTGTAGATGGGCCCGAGGCATTTAAGATCTTAGAAGCATGTCATAAAGGACCTACGGGTGGACATTTTGGGCCCAACTATACCGCCAAGAAAGTCTTTGATTCGGGTTACTATTGGCCTTCCATTTACAAAGATGCCCATGAGATGGTGAAATTTTGTGATGTGTGTCAAAGACAAGGAAAAATTACACAACGTGATGAGATGCCACAAAATTTTATTCAAGAGTGTGAGATTTTTGATGTATGGGGCATAGACTTCATGGGACCTTTTCCATCTTCTAAGGTAAACAAG
Source organism: Glebionis coronaria (assembly GCA_025667525.1). NCBI lineage: Eukaryota > Viridiplantae > Streptophyta > Magnoliopsida > Asterales > Asteraceae > Glebionis > Glebionis coronaria. Next base: position 505,908,627 of record CM046881.1, on the reverse strand, counting down.
TATATACTTGTGGCGGTGGATTATGTGTCCAAATGGGTGGATGCTAAAGCCTTACCTACCAATGATGCTAGAGTTGTTGTGAAGTTCTTAAAGCAATTGTTTGCTAGATTTGGTGTACCTCGGGCCATCATAAGTGATCGTGGTACGCACTTTTGTAATGATCAATTCACGAGAGTTATGAAGAAATATGGAGTTAATCATAGACTTTCTACCGCGTATCACCCTCAAACCAATGGTCAAACCGAGGTTACAAATCGTGGTTTAAAGAGAACTTTAGAGAGAACGGTGGGAGAGCATCGAGCTTCTTGGTCGGATAAGCTTGATGATGCTTTGTGGGCTTTTAGGACGGCTTTTAAGTCACCAATTGGTTGTACTCCTTATAGGCTTGTCTATGGTAAAGCGTGCCATCTCCCATTCGAGTTAGAACACAAGGCATCTTGGGCTCTCAAGTGGGCTAATTTTGATTTAAACCAAGCCGGTTCACATAGGAAAGATCAACTTAATTAAATGGATGAATTGAGAGCCATGCCTATGAAAATTCTTTGCTTCACAAGGAAAAGACTAAGAAATTGCATGTTGCTAAGACAAGAACCGTGAGTTCAAAGTTGGAGAGCCGGTTCTCCTCTTTAACTCAAGGTTGAAACTTTTTGTGGGCAAGCTTAAGTCGAGATGGTCCAGTCCATTCACTATTGCTCAAGTGTTTCCATATGGAACTATTGAGTTGTCACAACCCGATGGTCAAAAGTTTAAAGTGAATGGTCACCGTGTGAAGCATTATTTTGGGGAGGACATTTCCGTTGAAATGGTCCAAGAGATCCCCATTTTCCCCATGAATTAATTCATTGAGGGACGAGTCGAGCTAGAGACTCATTAACTCAAACATCGTATAACTAGGTTTAGAGTGTTGTAGGTTAGCAATAAGGGTATAGACTTGGAGATAAGTGTAGGGGAGACCTTCATTTGTCTTCATGATTGTTTGTAGGGTTGCTCACTCATTTCATGCTTTGGAGCTTATGGAGGAGACCCTTGTATCCGGTTCACTTCGTTACTATTGTGATCTTTCATTGACACCTTATGCTTAAACATGAATTCACTAATAGTTGACCTTTCCTTAACTTGGGTTAAGCAAAGTCTATTCATTGTCATAAGTGTAGGGAAAGTTTTTATACTTCCATGCTCTTAAACATTGAGGACAATGTTTAGCTTAAGTGTAGGGGGGTCTTCTATCGAAGTGACCTTACCTAGAACTTGTCATTGTCTTTCATGATAACTTGGAAAATTAATTTTTCAAACATTTTTCAAATTTTTGATCTACTTTGGCCACCAAAAATATGCATTCATATTTTTCATTAATCATTTTTTATTTGCATAACACATTTGCATTGTATATATTTCTTCTTTTATTTTTCATAAAAAAATATAAAAAAAATATAATAAAAACATGGTTTTAACAAATTTAGATCTCTTTGACATATTAGGCCCGCCATGGATATTTTGACTCAATCTGAGTTTGCTTATCAAGCATTCTCTAGCTAGTATCCTTAACCATGTAGTCCTTCATTGGTCTATTAGGCTAAGCATCCACCACTCTCATTATTTGAGATTTTAAATTTGTGGAGAATGGGAAATGATAGAGTTGAAGCAAGTATAAAAGGGTTAGATAAACTTCATGATAATTACTTGTGGCTAAACCCTTCTCTTCTCTACCTCTATTTTCTTCGCATGTATATAATTGTTAATAAATAATCAAGAACGGTTTTAATTGATTTGTAATCTCTTATGCATTTTTGTCTAATCATTCATGGTTGATATAAGTACGTCTTAAGATTCTAAGTTAGAACGTTTTATGTGTACTAGACTTATGTCATGCTCAATATTTAGCGGGTGTTTTTCCTTTTATTCTTTTAAACTTTCTTTGTGAGGAATAAAGAAAAATAAGAGCGGCTTATGAAAAAAAATGAGTGGCTAGAAAAAAAAGAAAAAGAAAAAAAAATATATATACAAGACTCCCAAGAGGGGCAGTGTGGTGTTAATTATAGTGACTATTGAGTTCCAATATTACCTTGACGGGTTGCGGGGATTCAATAGATTGCTCCAATCCAATATTACCTTGACGGGTTGTGGGGTTGAAGATCCAAAGTCTCAAAAAGATGGCGGATGTAAATTATTGCGTGAGTTTTATTTTTCTTTCCTTAGCGAGTGTGTAGCTACTTATGAAAGCATGACATGAGGATTTTACATATAAGGAGAATGACTTATTACTCTTGAAACGGACTTATATTAATTGTGAGCGGTTTTTCAAGTAATGGATGAGAGGATTACTTAGGATTCAAACCGTGCTTCCTTATTTTTTGATTTTACATTTCTTATATTTCACACTTGAAATAATGACAAATTTACCCACAAGCAATTTACTCAAATAATAACCGGTTCCACATTTAATTGTCATGAATAAGTTGATGCACTTTTTACTTGTGAATACAATGATCCCATTTTTAAGCTTGGTATGGGGAAAGTGAAACTTGAGGGTGATTAATGTCCATGGTATCCAAGCCCTAATTAAAGTCATTGAATTCTTTATGAGTTATTTCCATCAAAACCATTTAAAGAAAAACAAAAAAGATATAGATAGAATTGTATTTTGTTCATTGCATTGTTAAAAATCAAAATCATACATCATTTAGTTTAGAGTAGTGTAGATGCATTCCATAATGGCCAAGGTGGATTAATTATGAGGAGAATGTAAATTTGTGCTTTAAAATACATAGTATTGCATGAGGACATGACAATGTTCAAGTGTAGGGGATTTGATATGAGCAAAAACTCATATCAATTTATCAACAAATCACCCTAAAACACAATAAAAATACCTTAACTTTGTGCTATAAAGCGAAATTATGTGGTATGTTTTGTGTTTGTGCTCAAATAAGTAAGAAGGATACAATTTCAAGCAAACAAAGGAAAATCAAGCTTAATTTGATGAAAAAGACAAAGAAGGATAAAAAATGACAAGACTTTGAAGACAAAGGACCTATCTTGACAATCTGCCAAAGATGAAGGACCAAAAGTGTAAATATGACAAAGTCAAGATCAAAGTCAAATCTGGTCAACTCTCAAGTCAACCAAGTCAAAGGGGCTTTTTGATCAAGTTTGCAAGTGGAAGGACTTAAATTGCCAAAAAAATGAAGTTACTAGCTCAAAATTACATTCTGCCAAGTACAAGGGCTAATTCTGCCAACTTTGGAAAGTCTATTCAAGTTTAATCCATGTGATATGCTATTGGCCAATGAGAAGTGAAGAAACAAGTGCCCAGGATTGCCAACTCACCTCATTTATTACCCACTCAGCCGCCAAGCATTGATTGGCCAAATCACAACAGTGCAAGCGCACTAACTCTCTCTCAACCAATGGAAAAGCGCCATGCAATAATCAAATTATCCATTTTGGATAATGATCCGTGTGAACTTCCCATAACCAATACAATTTTGACACGTGTCATCTTCCTCAACGCATATTACCAGGATCGAGTTTGAGCTAGAAGCAATTTCAGAAGTTGGTATAAACATGAAACTTGCTTGTTTTTGAGAGACGAATCCAAGGATCACAACCAATTACACTCAAGATCAACAACAAAGAAATCCCCAAAAGTGTTCATAATCTGCAAAATTCAACTGAATTGAATTGTACACGTGGAAGCTTCTAATTGGATCTAACACGTCACCAACCCCAACCACTTCACTCCTGCTGTCTATAAATACCATAGATTAGCTCATTTCTTGGATTGTAGAAAAGTGTGAAATCACACACACTTTTAGTTTTTCTCTCATCCTTCTTAGTTGTAGCTTAACAACTCAAGAGTCTGACACACTCTTGAGTCTGTTATAGTTAGTTGTAACTGATTACCAGCATTTGTAACTACTTTTCAATTCAATCAATACAAATTTCCATTTTTCCCTCCAAATTCTCATACTTCTCTACTGTTCATACCTGCTTCATTGATACCTTTTGTTGCTGATATTGGATAGTTATGATCAAACTTGATCATAATTGGCTAATTTTAAAGATTGTAGCTGTTGTATCTGATTTGTTCATCCAGTTCAAGCTCTAGCAGAATTTGAAGAATTCAGTCCAGTTATGGTGAGTTTTGGTGATTGTAGCTGTTGATTGGTTGTTGATTAGTGTGTTCTAGTGCTAAGGTGGTGGTTAGCACTAGATTAGAGAGCTCAGCGCTCCTCTACTCCCCAAAGGAGGCCTAAGCAAAAAGTATACACTTTCTGATTTTCAGTTCCACTCAATTGTTGAATGCCTGCTTCATTCCTAGTTAATTTTGCTTGATTGCATGATAAAAGATGTTTTAGCTTGTTATTGATTTGATCTCAGTGTTTGTGTAGCTTATTAGTAGCTTATACCTGTTTTTAGCCTAGTATTTGTCCTGTTTTTCAAGCATTCATCAGTCATTTAGCTTTTAAAGTCATTTTGAGTTCTAGTTGTTTTAACTACTTGTTACTAGTTCTCATTCACTTCATTTTAGCTATAGAAATTAGTGTGATACTACTCTTAATTCAGTTCAATCATTAGCTCAAAAAGTCTTCATAAAAGTTCCAAAAATATCAGAAAAGTGGTGTTTGGTTTTAGCTTAAAAGTAGTTTTCAAGTGTTAGAAATTGGCAAACTTTGGTTCATTTCTAGTCAACAAGTCATAACAAATAGATTTCAGTCATTAACTAGTCAAGTATTTGGTCAAAAAGGCAATTGGTCACTAAAAAGGTTTGGGTCAGTTTTATTCAAGTAAACTTTCAGAAAGTGTTGATTTTGATTTAACTGGCCTTTCTTTGTTACTTGATGAAATCATTCCAAACCAGTCCTCATTTTTCAGTCAACATATGAAGTTTGAGTGTGTATAAGGAAGTTGTACAGTATCAAATATTGAGTTAGAAATAAGCAAAAGTTTAAGCATAGGAACAAATGCAATTCCCTGTAATGAATTCTAAACTGATTTCTCATATCTGATTTTCCACTTCATAAAATAGCTGATTTTCTTTAACATTTCTATTCCATTAGTGTTCCTGGATAAATTTTGAGATTTTGAGCTTTTTGAAATTTCTGGTCAACGAAAGTCAACATAAGCACAATTTTGGCTTATTTTCAGATTCAAAGCTTATTACTTGATCATTTTCATTGAGACTTGATTTCCCATCTTTCTTTTGAGCTTATTAACAAGAATTTCCATTAAAATCTAGTTGTGCAATTCTGGCTTAACTGGTAGCTTATTTTGAGCTTATTGGATTTAGCTTATCAGAGTTATAGCCACTTTTAGCTTAATTCCTTGGATAGGTCTAGCTGATTTTCAATTTTAAGTCGTTTGCAACTTGTTTGGTCAAATTTGGTTGAGAAATAAGCTCAAACGAGCTTATTGAAGTTGTGAACCCGTTTTGGTTGAAATACTTTTGAAAATTGCATTTTGGTCCTTGAAGTTTTAACCAGTTTGTAATCTTAGCTAAACTTTCCAAGTAATTAGGGTTTTCAAATTGTTAGTCCTTGAATTTTCAGATTTGTTCAAAATTAGTTAGTTAGTTTCAAATTTAGTTGAAAATTAGTTACTTGTTTGAATAGTTTTCATTTTCAGTCCATATAGTTTACTGTTTTTACACATTTAGTCCTTGGACTTTTTAGCTTTACATTTTTAGCATTTATAATTCATAGAATTTACATTTCCAGTCCTTGTAGTTTGTAGAATTTACATTTGGCATTTTATTTGAATATAAACTTGGTATTTGCACTTTGTTTTACATATAAGTAGACGGTATTTTTCATTTTAGCAAGGCTTGTTTGAATTAGCAATAGATTATCCAAAAAACATTACCAACCAAGAACAATTAAAAATCCGATCTGGTTAGGACTTTCAATTTGTTAAGAACTGAGAAAAACGAACTTCAACTATACACATTTCAAATGGCGCCGCTGCCGGTTCTTTGACTTTACGAGAGACTATCGATTGACGGTTTTCATTGGCTTTTGGGATCCGTTCACCTAGTGAACGTTATTTTTACGTATCATAAATCAAAAACAAATAAAAAATCAAAAATATAAAAATATATAAAAACTAAAAAATTAACAAAACAATTCTTTTCCTAAAGAATTGACCAAACAAATTAAAAAATCCAAAAAACAATCTTTTTCCTAAGAGATTGCACCCAAAAATATATATTATTGGATTCTCTCGGTTTTTATGTACATATAGTATTTTCTCTTAAAAACTCATAAATACAAAAATTTTTTGCCATATATTATTATAAGTAAATACGTATACGTATAAGAACAACCAATTTACATATTCTCCATAAGTATTGCCAAGGCAATACACCGTGTTGAGGGGCGTTCCGGTCCTTGACACGTGTATCGATCAAACAAAATAAAGCAAGAATAGATAAATACTTCCAATAAGCAACAATTCGAAGAATACAAACAATTAAGTGAATAGAAAGGCGATGTGCTATAAAATGCCATCTAAGGGTCAATAAATACTTAAGTGCTTCGCGCCACCTAACCCCCCGTTCACTTGTGAGTATTCTAAGAAGGAAGGCTTCATTGGGGGTCTTGCACCCAAGTAGTACATACATATATTATTATTTTCTTGTGGATATTTCATATTGAAACTCGAAGAGGATAATCATTTTCTCTTCAAAGTCACATGAGAGCTTCTCTCTCATTCCTCGTATTGAGTTGCATGTTCACTCGCGGGCGTGCACAAATACCGATTGGTGTACAACCTCTTCCTCCGAAAAGGAAGAAAAAGAGAAAGAGTAAGACCACCACCGTCCATCAAGCCGATCACGAGAATCGTGCTTTCATTCATCCACAACAAGAAGCCATGGCTGTTGATAATCGTTCTTTGATGGAACGTTTGCAATCCAATGTTCACGGATATGCCGATGCTATCAAGATTCCCGACATTCCCGCAAATTCATTTGAGCTAAAAACGGCTATGATTACCTTGGTTTCAAACACACCTTTCTATGGTCACAAGAATGATAATCCTCATGATCACCTTAAGAGATTCCTTGCTCTTTGCAATACCCTTAAGTACAATGGAGTTCCACATGATGCTATTAAGTTGATATTGGTGCCATTTTCACTAGAGGGACCTGCTAAGCATTGGTTAGACACCCAACCACCCGATAGTATCACCACTTGGGATGGTTTCACCACTAAGTTTTTGAACAAGTTCTTTCCCTCATCTAAGAACACGACTTTGAGGAACTTAATTATAGGCTTTCAACAAAAACCTAGTCAATCCTTTAGTGATGCTTGGGAGGAGTTTAGAGAGTTATTGAGGCGATGCCCTAACCATGGATTGGATGAAGTTCACCAAATCAATACTTTCTATGATGGCCTTAAACCTCATCACCAAGATTCACTCAATGCTTCCGCGGGAGGGAATATTCTTCGTAAATCCATTCAAGAGGCCTTGGACATCATTGAGACTAAAGCAATGGTTCAAACAAATTATCCATTTGAAGAAAGGGTTCATGTTATCCAAAACGATTCTCAAACACCTTGTGATAACCAATTCCTCAAGTATCAATAAGAGATCATTCAAAAGATGGATAGAGATAATGAGAGGAGTTTTAAGGCACAACAAGAGATGATTCAAGCCATTAAGAGCCTTTCATTGAACAATTCTTCAAATGATGTGCATGCCATTACTCTTTCTTGTGTAACTTGTGGAGGTCCCCATTCCTATGAACAATGTGATAAGGTGCAAGGTTATCAAGGGGAATGTTATGCTTACCAAGAGGAACATCGTGAACACTTCAAGACAAATATCAATCCAAATAACCTTTCTTACAAGTCCCAAAATTACCTCACTCCACCGGGATTCCCACCCCAACCACCCACCCAAATTCAACAAAATCCTCCTCAAGTGTTACAAAGGAATCAAGGGCAAAGACCACCTTACCAAGGGAATAACTATAGACCACCAACTACCTTTAACAATCAAGGAAATACCTTTCAAGGCAACAACCAAGGGTTTTACAATCAACCTCCACCTTTCCAACCCCAAGGTTTTCAAGGAAATGTGCCACAAGATTATAACACAATTGAGTTTTTTCACAAAATGAATCAAGAGAATGAAAGGAGGTTCCAAATTAATGAGAAGAGATTAAGAGAAATGAATGAAGCTCATGAGAGAAGAATGAGAGAAATGCATGAAGACACAAATAAGAAGTTTATGATGCTTTATAATCAAAGACCACAAGGGGCGTTACCTTCTAACACATAAACAAATCCAAGGGCAAATGTCAATGCTATTACAACAAGAAGTGGAAAGACAACAAAGGATCCTTCACCTCTTAAACCTCCTATTGTTCCACCCACTTTTGTTCCTACTTGTGACAAGCCTTCTACCTCTACTTCACCACCTCAAAATGCTCCCATTCAATCAAACACACCTTCTCAACCAATTCCTACTTCTCCTCTACTTTCCACACCTCCCAATGAAGAAGCTAACAAAGACAAATCTTCCACTACAACACCTATTTCACCTACACCAAAACCAACTCTTCCATATCCTTCAAGGTTGAAAAAGGACAAGTTAAAGAACAAGGATGACATCCAAGTCTCAAATTTCTTAAGGATGTTCAAGCAACTCAACATCAACATATCCTTTGCGGAAGCTCTTGCTTATATGCCAAAGTTTGCTAAGATGTTCAAGGATTTACTCTCAAACAAGGAAAAATTGGTTGATTTGCCCAACACATCCCTTAATGAAAATTGTTCCGACGTGCTACTTAAAACCTTACCAACAAAACTTGGAGATCCGGGGCGCTTCTTGATACCTTGTAATTTTCCCGGTGTAGAAAATTGCATGGCTTTGGCGGTCTAGGGGCAAGCATTAACCTCATGCCTTTATCGGTTTGGAAAAAACTCTCTCTTCCCGAGCTCACTCCCACTAGGATGACCCTTGAGTTAGCCAATCAAACCATAGCTTACCCCGTAGGTATAGCGGAGGATGTGTTTGTAGGTGTGGATAATTTTACATTTCCGGCCGACTTTGTAGTGGTGGAGTATGACATGGATCCTAGAGTTCCTTTGATTGTTGGTAGACCGTTTTTGAGAACGGTTCGTACTTTGATAGATGTGGCAGAAGGAGAACTAATTATGAGAGTAGAGGATGAGAAAGTGGTGTTTAAGTTAGGGAAAGTTTGTGATAGGAAAGAGGTTAAGGAGTCTAGACCATGTGAGACTATTAACATAGTTGATGTGTTAGATGAAGTGTGTGATGAACACTTTATGATGCTTGCAAGAGTACTAGTGATGAAATGCCCCATGTTGAAACCGTGGCCTCAATTGCTCCCTCTTTAACACCTTTTGGAGAGAGTTATTTCCTCTTAGAGGAATTTGAGTCAAACTTTCTTGGTGATGATGATTCTCCCATTAATTGGGAAGAAGATATTCTTACTATCCAAAAGTTGCTCAATGAGGACCCTATTCCTTCTCCTACTCCACAAGAAGTTACCAATGAGGATCCTTCCATAGTAAAACCTTCCATAGAGAGTCCACCTCCAATTGAACTTAAAGACCTTCCATCCCACTTAGAATATGCTTTCTTAGAGGGCAAAGACCAATTACCCGTGATCATTGCTAAAGAGTTGAAAGAGGATGAGAAGGAGCAACTTATTGAAGTCCTTAAGAAACACAAGAAAGCTTTAGCTTGGAAAATATCCGACATAAGGGGAATTGATCCACATTTTTGTACACACAAAATCTTTTTGGAGGATGATTACAAACCTGCCATTCAAAGTCAACGAAGAGTTAACCCAAAAATCCATGAGGTCATTAAGAAGGAGGTGATTAAACTCCTATATGCGGGTATGATTTACCCCATTTCCGACTCTCCATGGGTTAGCCCGGTACATTGTGTTCCAAAGAAGGGTGGAATCACCGTAGTGCCTAATGAGAACAATGAGCTTATTCCTACAAGACTTGTTATCGGTTGGAGAGTTTGTATTGACTATAGGAAACTCAATGAGGCTACAAGGAAAGACCATTTCCCATTACCTTTTATGGATCAAATGCTTGAACGCTTAGCGGGAAATGAGTACTATTGCTTTCTTGATGGCTTTTCGGGTTATTTCCAAATAACCCGAAAATTTTTGGATCTGGTCACCTTTTTTTCGGATTGTTCATCTTTATAGACATTCACCAAAACCCAAAAATATATAAAAAAAATTAAACTTTTTGAAGGGAATGATGGGACAAAGGACATATATGGACAGAAAAAATTAATATCAAGGGACGAATATCAAAAAGATGAATAAAAAATGGATTTGACAAAAATTTTGTGGCTTTTACAAATTCAATGGATAACAAATATGAAAGAATCAGATTGGACAAAAGACACGAAATATTTGACAGATTTATAGAATGGTAAAGAAATCAAACCGTGAACGAATCAAGCACAAACACGAACATAACCACGAATCAAAAACACGAAACACCCCCGGTTAGCTCTGATACCAATTGTTAATTTGGATTCACTATGAACACGGGTTTATGATCAGGAGGTCGGGGAGGATTGAAGTGGTGTTTAGCCATGGTAGAGAGAGAAACAAGAGATCCTAGAAACAAAGAGTTTATTTCTAGTGAGAGAATGTAAAGACAAGAAATGATAATCCTCACCCCTCCATGGAAGTATGGAGGGGTTTATACAGCACGGGACTTTGACTATTACATATGACAATATTAGGCCCTGCAAGTCCCGGGTATGAGTTAGTCGCACACATTTTAAGGCTAACATCTATGATTTTCCATTTAATTTAAAAGCTCATGAAGTATTGCAGCCGATTGACATGCATGGTCTTCAGGATGCCTTTCCATTTCTAGTCTTGCCTCTAGCATCTTTATCTTTAGATCTTTTATCTTGCAATTTGAGCACTCAATGGGTGCAGATTGAGAAGGTCTTGTAGAAGAACTTGGATGTGAACCTTGGGGTGTTGAACATCCAGGGGAAGATCTTATACGGAGTTGGAGTTCTAGATCATCCTTCCATATAAAATATTCGCATCCATAATCTTCTTGTTTTGGCTGTTACAAAGTAAAGAAATGACATGACATGTCATTTTGATAATCACACGTATTACATAAGTAAAATTTTAGATTGTTTACCTTTGAAAGAGGACATGCATAGTAAAGTTTACCAAAGCTATGACGTCAATATGACTTTCTCAACACTATATATCCATTTCCATATCGACACTTATAAGCTTCACGCGGATCCATCTGCTGCAAAATCGGGTGGTGCTAGTGGTGAGTTTGGTAGGAGAGGATAAGAGTTTGTGAGGATAAGAGCTAGCCATAATTAAAGGTTAAAATTTAGGATCGACATATTTAGGGACGACATAGCTTTTCCTGCCAATGCTTTCCCGCCAATGCTTTATCGCCAACTCTTTCTCGCCAACTCTTTCCCGCTTATGTTGAACCTTTAGCGTATAACCCTAGCATACCGACTCGTCTGTTGAACCTTTAATGTATAACCCTAGCATATCGACTCGTATGTTGAACCTTTAACGTATAACCCTAGCATATTGACTCCACTGTTGAACCTTTTAACGTATAACCCTAGCATATCGACTATTCTGTTGAACCTTTAACGTATAACCCTAGCATATCGACTCTTCTGTTGAACCTTTAACGTATAACCCTAGCATATCGACTCTTCTATTGAACCTTTATCGTATAACCCTAGCATATCGACTCGTATGTTGAACCTTTAATGTATAACCCTAGCATATCGACTACTGTTGAACCTTTAACGTATAACCCTAGCATATCGACTCTTCTGTTGAACCTTTAATGTATAACCCTAGCATATCGACTCTTATGTTGAACCCTTAACGTATAACCCTAGCATATCGACTCGTCTGTTGAACATTTAACGTATAACCCTAGCATATCGACTATTTTGTTGATCCTTTAACGTATAACCCTAGCATATCGACTCGTATGTTGAACCTTTAACGTATAACCCTAGCATATCGACTCTTCTGTTGAACCTTTAACGTATAACCCAAGCATATCGACTCGTCTGTTGAACCTTTAACGTATAACCCCAGCATATCGACTCTTATGTTGAACCTTTAACGTATAACCCTAGCATATCGACTCTTCTGTTGAACCTTTAACGTATAACCCTAGCATATCGACTCGTCTATTGAACCTTTAACGTATAACCCTAGCATATCGACTATTCTATTTAACCTTTAACGTATAACCATAGCATATCGACTCTTCCGTTGAACCTTTGACATATAACCCTAGCATATCGACTCTTCTGTTGAACCTTTAACGTATAACCCTACCACATCGACTCGTCCGTTGAACCTTTAACGTATAACCCTGGCATATCGACTCTTCTGTTTAACCTTTAACGTATAACCCTAGCATATCGACTCGTCTGTTGAACCTTTAACGTATAACCCTAGCATATCGACTCTTCTATTGAACCTTTTAACGTATAACCCTAGCATATCAACTCTTCGGTTGAACTTTTAACGTATAACCCTAGCATATCGACTCGTATATTGAACCTTTAACGTATAACCCTAGCATATCGACTCTCCTGTTGAACCTTTAACGTATAACCCTAGCATATCGACCCTTCTATTGAACCTTTAACGTATAACCCTAGCATATCGACTCGCTTGTTGAACCTTTAACGTCTAACCCTAGCATATCGACTCTTCTGTTGAACCTTTGACGTATAACCCTAGCATATCAACTCTTCTGTTGAACCCTTAATGTATAATCCTAGCATATCGACTCGTCTGTTGAACATTTAACGTATAACCCTAGCATATCGACTATTTTGTTGATCCTTTAACGTATAAACCTAGCATATCGACCCGTATGTTGAACCTTTAACGTATAACCCTAGCTATCGACTCTTCTATTGAACCTTTAACGTATAACCCAAGCATATCGACTCGTCTGTTGAACCTTTAACGTATAACCCTAGCATATCGACTCTTTTGTTGAACCTTTAACGTATAGCCCTAGCATATCGACTCTTCTGTTGAACCTTTAACGTATAACCCTAGCATATCGACTTGTCTATTGAACCTTTAACATATAACCCTAGCATATCGACTATTCTGTTGAACCTTTAACGTATAACCATAGCATATCGACTCTTCTGTTAAACCTTTGACGTATAAACCTAGCATATCGACTCTTCTGTTGAACCTTTAACGTATAACACTACCACATCGACTCATCAGTTGAACCTTTAACGTATAACCCTGGCATATCGACTCTTATGTTTAACCTTTAACGTATAACCCTAGCATATCGACTCGTCTGTTGAACCTTTAACGTATAACCCTAGCATATCTACTCTTCTATTGAACCTTTTAACGTATAACCCTAGCATATCAACTCTTCTGTTGAACCTTTAACGTATAACCCTAACATATCGACTCGTATATTGAACCTTTAACGTATAACCCTAGCATATCGACTCTCCTGTTGAACCTTTTACATATAACCCTAGCATATGGACTCTTCTGTTTAACGTATAACCCTAGCATATCGACCCTTCTGTTGAACCTTTAACGTATAACCCTGGCATATCGACTCGCTTGTTGAACCTTTAACGTATAATCCTAGCATATCGACTATTCTATTGAACCTTTGACGTATAACCCTAGCATATCGACTCTTCTGTTGAACCTTTAACGTATAACCCTAGCATATCGACTCGTCTGTTGAACCTTTAACGTATAACGCTAGAATATCGACTATTCTGTTGAACCTTTAACGTATAACCCTAGCATATCGACTCTTCTGTTGAACCTTTAACGTATAACCCTAGCATATCGACTATTCTGTTGAACCTTTAACGTATAACCCTAGCATATCGACTCGTTTGTTGAACCTTTAACATATAACCCTAGCATATTGACTATTCTGTTGAACCTTTAACGTATAACTCTAGCATATCGACTCTTATGTTGAACCTTTAACGTATAACCCTATCATATCGACTCTCTTGTTGAACCTTTAACGTAAAAGGTATAATGCCAAAATATATAATTAACTTTTATTAATTTTGTTATATTTATCACAATTGACAAATACGTATAACCGTAACTAAATTGAATTTTAACTAATTATACATGTAAGACAATAACGTATTTGTCAATTGTTATTATTATACACGTATGCACACCGACGGGTAGAATTAAACTAACTCGTATGACTAATGACGACGTGCAGGCAGTTACGTGGTTTGTACTTAACAATAGTCCTGAAGTCGAAGCAGACATCTCGGCTTACAGCGAGTTTGTTAGTTCCTTTTTTTATTTTATAATTTTGAAAAATCTTCTTTCTCGATGACTTCTTCTAATAGCATGAACCTTTGCAGAGAATCGTTTGATAATGTGGAAACGAGTTTTCCTGCGTGGTTTAATAACAAGGTAAATACATTAGATATATTACCTTGGAGTTATTCCTCATCTAAACCTTTTTTGTAGACTCGTGAAAAAGAAGTGACTGGGGGATATAGTGACGAGTTATTCTCTTTGGCATGTGGACCTATTAGTTCATGTACATACCCCGCTTGCATAGTGATCGGTGTGAAGTTTTTGGTACGTGAACGCGATATACTTCATACTACTCAATGCAGCGGAGTTTCAACACCCGGGGTTGACGGAGAGATGTATTATGGTCAACTCTAAGAAATTCTGTAGCTCACTTATATCGGCAACCGCAAGGTTTTGTTGTTTCGATGTGAATGGTTTGACACAATTAACCCTAACAATTGTACCAAACGCAATACACATTCTTACATTGAGCAAGGCATACATCATATTTTGACTGATAGGCTATTTCACCAAAATAACCCATACATTTTCCCGACACAAGCAACAGAAGTATTCTACCTTGAAGACCTTGCTAGACGACCGCTTCACTGGAAGTTCGTCGAACAGGTTTATCATCGAGATGTGGCAGAGTCCGATTAAGATGTTATACATGGTAGCAGTTCATCAGATTTTACACTGTCTGTTGGTTTTCCTAATTTGTATCTTACGGATTTGAGTGTAAATACACAATCGACAGAAGTAGACGCCCCACCGTTTGATGATGATATTATTAACAATGAAGATGAGTTCGCTGCACACGTCATTGATGATGATGATGATTTAGTGTCGGATGATGATGAAGTGAACCCTAGTAATGATGTTGAAGAAGTTTTATTTAGCGATGATATCGAAGATGACAATTGATCTTAAGTTGTATTTTGAATGAAACAATTGTTATATGCTTTAATGTGTAATTTTTATTTGGAAACGATTGTTATATGCTTAAGTTGTAGTTTGAATGAAACAATTATTATACGCTTAAATGATCATGAGTTGTTTTTATTTGTTTAAATTTGTAATTTTGTATTTTAATGAAAATGTTTTTATATGGTAAAATATGTATATTGATACGAATTTGTGTATTAGTATTAACTGGTTAACTAAATTGTGTAATTTTTTTATTTTAATGAAAATTTTTATATGTTAAAATGTGTATATTGATAAAATGTGTATATTGATATGAACTTGTTATTTTACGGATGGCGTGTGTAGCTCCTAGATCACATGGTGGGGATGCTGGTGGTGATCCACCCAGACGGCCCACACGTCCTGTACCGGCCCAGTGTCAACGTAAGAAATCGTTGTAGTTTTTTTATAACACTGATATTTATTATTTATTTCACTTGAATTTTCACGACTAAATAATATATCTTTTGTAGGTTCAAATCAACGTATTGAGACCTCAAGTGCAAGATTAAGGAGTGCGTATAGAGAAAATAAGGAAAGACCTTTGACAATTGGCTTTGATTTTCAGGATCTGAAAAGCTTCCATTCTTTGGGCGATAATGCATCCCTGTTGAGTCATCTTCTGGGCGAATTAGTCCAGACACTTCCCCTTGCTTGCGAATGGGATGAAATTCTAGACTCTTATAAAGCGCATATTTTACCTACACTTGAGGTCATAATTGTTTATTTTACTTATATTGTTATTATTATCGACATTTAGATATGTGTGTTATGTTTATTTTGTTTGTTTATTTAAATTCATATGTTTTTATGTAGATATATTTCGACATCGCGCCATGTACAATAATCAGAATCCGGTGGTGTATGGCAGTAGTGTGTATCCGGTGTCGGAACAGGTTAAGCTTGGGTTGGAACTCCAACTGAGGTTGATGTATAGAAAACACAAGAACAGGATCAAAAAGCAATATTATTAAGTTTATGAGACGCCCGCACAGGCATAAACACATATATCGCCGCATAAAATGTGGGACCAAAGAACCCAAGATGACTGGGATGACTTGGTTGAGTGGTGGTCACATCCAGATAGGGTGACAAGAAGTGAGATTAATACTGCTGATCATTCCAAAAACAGGGTACCGACCACTCAAGGCAAAAAAATCATTCGCCCAAGGAAGGAATCAATACGTAAGACTCTTTTTAATTTTTATGATTTTATTAAAGGCGTTTATATTATTTATTTATTATAGCTCGTTATTAATTTATTTGATATTTTACAGAAAGTCAAGGATGGGCGCTACGAGGACCTGGTTGAAACATGGAGGAAGGGGCACTCAAATAATGGTAGGTTTAAAGAAAAAGCAAATTAGAAAAGATATGTAAGTAATATATAACTCTATACATGCTTTAGTAACTAATTTTATTTGTTTTAAACCGTTTTTTTCTTTCACAGCTAAAGATGAAAGCCCTGCAAGACCAAATTAAATCCAAGATCATCCCGTACATGTCTAATGAAGAAATAGTGGCTAAAATCATGCCTAGTAAAAATAAGCAAAATGTGTCGGGAATGGGCGGAAAGTTACCGGATGGTGGCCCAACTTCTCGCATGCTATATATCCTTAATAAAACAAAAGCATAAATCAATTGTTCATATTTATGTCTTGTTGTATTAATGAAAAATTGTTGTTGTAACTTATCGCATGCGCAGTCCTCCAGCTCGACTTGACAATGTGACTCGTGATGAAATCCATCAACTCATGGAACAACATGCGTAAGAGATAAAGATGATGAGAAAACAGACTCGGGAGGCGCATCAACGGGCTTACTTGGTAGGGTTAAAGGCATACACGGCGCAATGATGGGGTCAGACATCGTACCAAAATATGACATAATATCAAAGTGCACTGGGTGAGTTTTTCTAGAACTACAACTCATCAAATACTGCTCGCCCAATTAACCCTCCTAGTTTTAACCTAGTACCCCCGCCACGACCCAGTTTTAATCCCCCCCTAGCTCTAGATTGGGCGCACTTAGTCAAACCCCCTTTCCCTTTAATCAACCATTCCAACCTCCTTCCACCGACCCATTCCGACCACCTTTCCGGGCCATCTCTAACCTCCTTACACCAGAAATTTACCTATAACTCCCGTCATTGTTATCATCCCGTCTCAAACTCAACTCATGATATCGGCTCTACTTCACATTCCCAACCCGGAGGTTCTCACGTAATCATTAATCCTCATATGGACGATTATCGGTCTGTTGACGAGTTGGGTTGAGATAGGGATCTCTAAAACAGTGGTGACGACTTATCAGGGGATGACGAGCAGCAAGATGACCCTAATGACTTTTCGGCTGACGAGGTTGAGGACGACGAGTAGAGGTTGTAGTAGTATTTTTTTCTTATTATGCATGTGTAATAAAGTTTGAGACTTGTAGCGTGTGAAACATTT
This sequence comes from Glebionis coronaria, assembly GCA_025667525.1. NCBI lineage: Eukaryota > Viridiplantae > Streptophyta > Magnoliopsida > Asterales > Asteraceae > Glebionis > Glebionis coronaria. The sequence goes on along the minus strand of CM046881.1, from coordinate 505,890,849 downwards.
GATTTAGGATGTATAAGTGTATTTGATGAATATTATATCGTAACATTGGATAATTTATCTTAATGTGGGATTGTAACGTTTATTGATTTGTTATTATTATATATTGTGGATTTTCCGAATTCTGCCATTTTGAATTGTAGATTTCTTCCGGAAAAAGTACCGGAAAAAAATCTGGAAACTGAAAAATGCCCATTTTTTTACCACCCAGGTACATCTAGGGACGACTTAGTCGTCCCTAAAGTAATAAAAATTCTCTAGTATATTAATTTTTGGGACGACCAAGTCGTCCCTAAATTTTGTGATGGCCACCTGTATGCGTACTTAGGGACGACCCCCCCCCCCCCCTTTTATACTTAGGGACGACCAAGTCGTCCCTAGATTTTGTGATGGCCACATGTACACTTGTTTAGGGACGACTCCCTTTTTATACTTTGGGTCGACTAAGTCGTCTCTAAGTTTATATTTACTTATTTTCTTTTTTCAAAAAAAGAATTTTATTATATGATAAAAAATATTAATTAAAAAAGGTTTTTTTAATAATAAAAACTTAGGCACGACTTAGTCGTCCTAAACTTCAAAACATGGTCGTCCCTAAATTTGTCAAACTTTTCCACCGTAGTGGGCCCTTATAGTCGTCCCTAAACTTCAAAGAAGGGGTCAACCCTAGTAATTTTAGGGTCGAATAGGTCGTCCCTAAGTATATAGGGACGAAAAACCTTTCACTTAGGGACAAAAAAAGTCGTCCCTAACATGTACTATTGATGTAGTGAGATGGGCCGAGAAAGATCAGGTTTTTTGTTCTCCACCAAACGATCTTTCATTCGGCTTACAACTTATTTCTTCATTTCTCGGTGAAGAATATCATTCTTTATGTCGAGCAATACCTCCATCAAAATCAGACGAGGTCTCTTACGAGTTACGATAGAACTGAATGCTTAATCTGTCACCCAACCAATTTCATGAGCATTGAACTTTTTTTAGTTTGTGTGTGAGTACGTTGTTTCTTGAATAAAGACAGTCTTTTGTTTGCTTTACAAAATGCATAAGACTAGCGTATCTTAGATTTAGAAACACACAATACACAAATTTAAAATCAATGGCATGTATCAAATACTATTATGGGGTCATTTTAGCGGCTAAATTGTATCCTCTTCATTTAAACTGAAATTTTGATCATTCTATGGCCTTCTGGGTAACACACTTAACATGCGTACCACAATCACAGTCGGAATTATAACAGTTCTTCTGAGTGATCCCGCCTTTACAAGCATCATGGTTGGGGACGGGATACTCTATCAGTAGTAATCGAAGTGTGTGTGTGATCATCTATTTAAAAAAATTTTGTTGTACATAAGTATATATTGAACAATTGTAAAAACAAAATATTGTGATGACGTATAGTCCTTATCCGGGTCATGAACCCGACCTGCGGGTACTACACGTATCCGACCCATCACGGATGGGTTGCGTTGGGAATTATTTGTTAAGCTTAAAGTACCGTTAGTGTTATTGAAGTATTGTTAGTATCTTTTAAGTACCGTTATTGTTAACGCGGTACATAGTAAGTACTGCTACTTATAAAGTAAGTACTGTTATATTGATTAGGACGAATATATCTTTGTATAAGATATGTCATAGTTATAGTTAGAGTATATCTTACGTGATATACTTAAATAGTTAGAATATTGATAATATATCGTTTGTGATATAGTTATCTTTATAGAATATTCTAAGGTTTCTAGGGTTCCTTACTCTATAAAAGGAACATAGGTACGATTCATTTATGTACCTCATTCAAGTCGATTAATAAGAGAATAGAATAGTTTAAAGTAATTCGGTTCTTCTGTGCTTTATAAGTTAGATTCCGTATAACTTTTTTTGCTTGAGTAAGAGTTCTCAAAGTGTTTTAGTTTGATTACAAACTACTATACTAGTTCTTAAAAGATATAGATCCAATCAAAGGGATCAACAAGTGGTATGAGAGCTTGTTGAGAAACTATGAAAAAGAAGAACACAAGCCTAAAATCTCCACTCACACTAAAACTCAATGTCTCAACTCGGCGATGACCCTCACTTGGAAGACATTCCAAATCCTGATCCAATACCACAGGGACAACCCCAAGTCGTGCATCCTGCACCACCACAAGGTGTTCAAGCCATAGATGATGTAGTTACTTGTACAACTACAACACCTTCCCATACTCTTTCTGCTATCAAACTTCTAGTTCTCAAGGGTGATAACTATGATACATGGGCTATGTAGATGGAACATTACTTGAATCACACAGATCATACTTTGTGGCAAGTTATCAAGAATGGGAATGCACCTAAGAAGCAACACTGGTTGCCTGATGGTACATGTTATGCTTTACCTGCTGTGACTGTTGAGGAGGTACAAGCAGAGATCAGAGAAATAAAGGCCAGAAATACTTTGTCTATGGCACTTTCAGAGAATATCTTACCTAGCTTTCATCACTATAAGGATGCAAAGGCTATGTGGGATGCCATCAAACTTAGATTTGGTGGTAATGACAAATATAAGAAAATGAAGAAGATTGTTCTGAAACAAGAATTTGATAACTTCTCAATTTCCAGTATAGAAGGAATCCATGGTGGCTATGGAAGGTTCAGTAAGCTGCTTATTCAATTGGTAGTTTATCGACAAATAATTCCTAATGAAGAAGTTAATCCAAAACTGATAGGTGTGAAAACACCCATCCTTTTAACACTTAACTATAAGAATAACCAAGCCAAAACATATATTTTATGTCGTAAATGTCAGAATTATGTGTGGTTTGTGTTTTTATTGTATTTTAGGACCAAAAGATGAAAAAGGAAGAATACACGAGCTTTCACGGGCTTTTATCGATGAAAACGAGAAAAGACGAAGTCAAAAGATCAAGAGTGCAAAAAGAACGGAAGTTCAAGGCCAATTCTTAAGATTTATCGAAGAAAAAGTCTAAAGACGGAAGTTTAACGAAGTCGAAGAACTCAAGTCTAGTTATTGAAGAAATTATAAGACAAGTTCAAGTTATATCGACAAATCCCGAGACGACCTCGAGAAAGACAAAGAATTTAAATTAAGACGAGAAAGAGACGACCTCGAGAAAGACAAAGAATTTAAATTAAGTCTAGTAGTAGTTTTAGTTTTATTATTGTAAGGTAAGTAGGAGTAGATTAATTTACTTTCTCTCTCTAGTTTTCCTTATTTTTCTACAAGCTTTCTCTTTAATCTTTTGTTAAATCTTTGATCTTTAATCTTTTTAAATTCAAGTTTTTAATCATGTTCTTCTACCTTTATTATTTTGTTTATCTTTGATTCATGATAATCTTTGATTTTATTTCATCTTAATGTCTATTTGATTAAAAAGTTTATCTTTTTATTCATCTATAAGTTTTAATACGAATAAGATTTGAGCTTGACATGCTTATTGGCTTATTTTGTATTTAGCTTATTTACTTTTCATTTTTCTTAAAAGTCTAGTTTTATTAAAGTTTGATTTCAAAGTCTTGCTTATTTATAGTTTTGAAAAGTTCTTATTCGTGCTTATTTAGTTATTTTCATTAAATAGTTATTTAAGTTTCGGTCATATTGAAAAATAGCTTATTTGATTGCTTATTACAAGTTCTTTCCATCGGAATAGGGTTTCCTTATTCCGACCAGCATTCCGACAAGCAACCCTTTTATTCCAATCAAAGGATCGGAAAGGGGTTTTGTTATTCCGATTGGGATTCCAATCTGGATTCTGACGGTAGGTTTTTCCTTTGATATTCCGATAGGATTTCTTTCCCATATTTCGATCATTTTCCTTTTTACTCATTCCGATTTAGACATTCCGACAGCTTTGTTTTTTAGTTTATTCTGATAGCATCGTCTTATTTTATTCCGATTGTAGCCTTTTTCTTATATTCCGATAGTATTGATTTTCTAGTATTCCGATAGCTTTCTTTTATTTACATTCCGATTTGGATTCCGATTGGACTTTCCGACGAGTGTATTCCGATCAGGAACATTCCGATTGGGGTTCTAGTTTCTATTTTCTAATTTTATTTTTATGTTCAAATTTAATTTTTTCCCGCCTTTTACTTAGTTTTATTTTAATTGTCTTAACTTAGAATTATTTTTAAGTTTACATTTTATTAAGTTTCCAAGTTTTACTTTTTGAAGTTTTAATTTTTCGTCATTTAGTTTTTAGTATTAATTTTAGTTTTAAATTTCAATCTTCCACTTTTACTTAACGACATTTACATTTGCTTTTACATTTTCATTTACATTTTCATTTACATTTTACTTAGTTTATAATAGATAACCTTTTCCCTTTATATTCCACCAAGAACGACTGAGTCGCACTCTTAACTAGTAATCAATTCGAAAAGATCGGTTTAACGAACTTTTTTAACTGAGTGAAAACCTAGTTATTAAATGGCGCCGCTGCCGGCTCTTTTCGTTAAGATTAACGGTTTTTAGTGAGAGACGCGTTGGATTTTGGGATCCGTTCATTCTTGAACGTTATTTTTCTTGTCTAATTTTCAAAAAATTTCAAAAATCCTAAAATATAAAATTTTCAAAAATCCAAAAAAATAGAAAAACATAAAAACCAAAAATATTTCTTGTCTATCTTTCTTTTCCTTTTGTAGGTGTGTATGTGTACCTGTGCTCGTAAGAAGAAAGCAATTCAAGCCGAAGTCGAAACTCAACCTATTGTCACCATGGACAATCGACCAATGATCGAGCTTTTGCAATCGCACGTAGAGGGCAACACCGATGCTATTGTCATACCCGAGATTGGTGCCAACTACTTTGAGCTCATATCCGGCTTCATTCAAATGGTCTCTGCTCAACCATTCTTGGGGCGTACACTTGATGATCCTCATGACCAGATCAAAAGGTTTCTTCAACTCACTAATACGGTCAAGTTTAATGGGGTTTCACAAGAGGTAATTCGCTTGCAACTTTTTCCTTTCTCCTTAGAGGGACAAGCCCGGCATTGGCTTGATAAGGAACCGCCACAAAGTATTCTTACGTGGTCGGATTTAGAGACCAAATTCATCAACTACTTTTTCCCACCCTCACGTACTACCGCTTTGCGGAATGAAATCATTAACTTTGAACAAAAGTAGGTGAGACATTTAGTGAATCTTGGGACCATTTTAAGGAACTTTTAAGAAAGTGTACACAACATGGTTTCACAAAAGTGCATCAAATTAACACTTTTTACAATGGTTTAAGCATGAATGACCAAGATTCACTAAATAGTGCCTCGGGGGTAACATTTTGGTTAAGTCTTCTAATGTTGCATGTGATATTATTAAAAATAAATCTAAAGTGCAAACTAAAAGTGTGCGGGCTAATGTGGCTAGTGCTAGCACTAGTGACACGAAAGGAGACTTGATAAGCTTACTACGGTTGTTGAAGCACTTGCTTTACAAGCCGTTAACAATGCCAAAAACAACAATGCTATTAATATAACTTGTGAAACTTGTGGTGGGCCACACTCTTATGCTAATTGTGATAAAGCTTTTGATCAATCTCACGGGGAAGTGTATGCTTACAACAACACCGAGAGAGTTCATTTCAAGCCTAATGTTGATGTTAATCACTTGTCTTACAACTCGACAAATTATTTGCTCCACTCGGTTTTCAACAAAGACCTCCACAACCTAACCAAAACAACCAAGGGCCGTCAAGAGCTAATTTTCAAGGTAATGCCAATATGAGGGGCTCAAATGCAAATCAGGGTAACTATCACATGCAAAACCAAGGCTTTCGACACTAAGGTTTCAATCTTCAAGGTTTTCCACCTTATAACCAATACCCAAACCAAGGTTTTCAACAACAAGGGTTCAATTTACCTCATCCGCCAATGGACTTGGTTTTGCAAAAGTTGAATGAACATGAGAAAATCATGCAAGCAATGCAAGAATCTACTAGACAAATTCAAGAGTCCACGGATAGGAAGTTCGTTCAAATGTTACAAAACCTTCGGCCCCAAGGTGCTCTTCCTTCTACCACCTAAATAAACCCTAGAGCGAATGTGAGTGCTATTACTACACGAAGTGGAGCAACTCTAGTAGAACCTTCTATCCCCCCTCCCGTTACTCCATCTACACCTCCTCCACCTCCATTGATCCCTCCTACTTCCACGCCTAGTACTAGTTCTCCATTACCGTCTCCACCTCTCACGGAAGAAGAACCTAAACAAAACCCTCCACCAACCCCACCTACCACCTCTAAACCTTCTACTTCTCACTCTTCAACATCTCAACCTTTACCGTCTACACCTACACCACCTAAACCCAACATCCCTTATCCTTCTCGGTTAGACAAGTGCAAATTGCTCACTAAAGAGGATGCTCAAGTCACTTCTTTTATGAAGATGATCTCTCAAATGAATTTCAACATTAGCCTCGTTGAAGCACTTGTCCAAATGCCGAAATTTGTGAAAGTATTCAAGGAATTGCTTAACAAGAAGGAAAAGATGGCTGAGTTTGTCAACACACGCTTAAATGAAAACTGTTCTGCAGTCATTCTTAAAGAACTTCCGGAAAAACTTGGAGACCCTGGTCGTTTTGTGTTGCCTTGCATTTTCAACAAAACCGAAGAATTTACTGCCTTAGCTGATCTCGGGGAAAGTATAAATCTGATGCCATTAAGTGTATGGAAAAAGCTATCATTACCCGACCTTACACCGACGAAGATGACTCTTGAGCTAGCAAATCGCACTCTCGCTTACCCCGTTGGTATTGCCGAAGATGTGTTTATTAAACTTGGTACCTTCACTTTTCCGGTCGATTTTGTTGTTGTTGATTATGAAATGGACCCTCGTATTCTGTTAATACTTGGACGGCCATTTTTGAGAACCGGAAAAGCTCTAGTCGATGTTGCCCAAGGTGAATTAATCTTGAGGGTCAAGAATGACGCTCAAGTTTTTAAGATGGGGAAGATTACAAGTAAGACAAATGGAAAAGAATCCGCGAAAATGATTAATGTGCTTCAAGAAGAGCTTACTCCTACTTTCGAAAGTTTTAAGCTTGATGACTTTGTTGTATATGATAATCCTCTTTTCGAATCTTCCCATGACAATCCACTTTTTCAAGACGATGTGGATGATTTTGATGATTCTCTACCCAATTTGAATCCACCACCAATTTATGATAACTATGATGATGATTCTAGTTCCGATGGAGATGATCCTGCTGCTTTTGTTTTATAGTATCCAGACATGCCCACTTATGATGATTTTGATGATGTCGATACTCTCTCGAGTGATTCTTCTCATGATGACCTTATTCCTACTTTTGATGAAGATCCTCCACCAAACACACTTGATACTTTGGACAATTACTCATTTGAAGAAGATTTTGCTACTTTTCTCAACACTTACTTCCCAAATGAGAATGATTCTCCTCCTTTGGACTTTGATTATGGTCTTTATCCTCCTTCGGATATTAAGAAACCCGTTCTAAAGGAGAAGAAGCCGGCCGACACCGATATCCGCAGTACCTATGTCTTTACACCTCTCTATCCACCTTCTGAGGATGAGATCGTGCGATTTATGAGCGGATCTTCTTCAAATTCTACTGAGCCTGAGTATTATTTTCCCCTAAAGGAAAAGGTGTTTGATCCCGGTATTGCAATTGTTAAGCCATCTCAGTATCCATCTGATGAAATAAAAGGAAAGATTTTTGGAACTTTTGGAGATATGTTTGCACCGCATCACCCTTGCTACCACCGTGCTCAACAACTGCTTAAGGGAACCTTGCCTACTCTTCTTTAGCTTGCCTTGTTCGCCTTAAGCTTATGCTACTTGATGGATGAAAACCATGTATTTGATCCCGGTGGATGTTTTTCAAGCTTCTTCCTATGCTAATCAAGGACGAGTCAGGCTCACGACTCTGTTAACAAAAACAACCGCTTCTCGGGAGGAAACCCGTAGTTTCTATCCTTTTTATCCGTTTTTATAATAAGTGTAGGGGGAGACCCTAGTATGTATTTGTTGTTTTCTTTCTTATCATGTGCAGGGATTCGAGCTTTCAAAGATCCATTCTTGATGACTTTTGACGACCCATGATTCCGTGTAACCGTCTTCCCGGTTCTATCCTAAACTCTTTTGATTCTCTATTTTATATTCTTCAATACTAAAATTGGAATCACTTTAGTTGTCTCTTCCTTAGCGAGATTTAAACAACGTGCACAATGTTCTAAGTGTAGGGGAGTTTACTTCCACATGGTTAAACATTGAGAACAATGTTTATGTTAAGTGTAGGGGGGAATTCTATCGAAGTTAAGTGGGCTTTTCCTTGTATTTGTCCTCATTTTAACCGGAAAATCGATTTTTCGACATTTTTTAAAATTTTTGATCTATTTTGGCCTTTTAGTATTTACCTTTGTTATAGTTATTTTCTTTCTTTGCTAGAATAAATTTTAATAAAGTGGTTTTAATTTTTCAACGTTGTGAATCTTTTGACTTAACCCGAGTTTAATTATCCAAGTTTACTCTAGCGAGTATATATAGGGAACTTTAAAACGCGAAAGTCTTAACTCTCACGGGTTAAGAACAAGAACTTTTCGCAAGTTCCTATAATTGATCCTAGAAAGTTTATCAAGGGAACTTTAGAATGCGAATTCTAAACTTGAAAAAGTCTAAGAATTTACAAGATCCTATAGATGACTTGAAAACCCAAAACTTTGATTTAATAGGCTAAGCATCCACGAGTCTCATTCCTTGATATTTTAAATTATGGAGAACGAGAGATGATAGAGTCAATTATAAGTTTGGTATTCTTTCATGAGTTTATGTGAGTTAATTATGAGCTTTTTCTCCCATCGCTTGTTAATAAATTTAATTGCAATAAGTAAGGTCGTACGATTTGAAAAGTTACTTAGTTTCTAGCCCAAGATCGTTTAAAATTTGATCAGTATTGATTAGAGTTCATAGCCAAGGCATAACTTATTGAAGCGGGATGCGAAGATTGGCGAGTCCGAAAAGGCCCTAACAAGGCATGAGGGCTACATTTTGTTGCTAAAGATCCAAAAGTAATGTGAAGAATCATTTATCAAAAATCAAAATGAAGGATCGAGACACACGACAAAAAGCAAATACTCCCGTAAAGATCATGAAGAAGTCTATCCAAAAAGGCCCTAACAAGGTATGAGGATAAATAGATCCAAGTCCTAAAAGGAGGCGGATCATTGTATATCAAAATCCAAAATAAAGATTAGAGAAAAATGAAGAAGTCGTGGTCCAAGTATGAAGAATCTCTCAAAAACTTCAAGTGAAGAAATTCCTATTATGAAGAGAAGACCATAATTTCAAGAACGTCTCTTAAGATTTGAAGTATGAAGTCGCTGCCAAATATCGGTCCGAGAAAGGTCTCAAATCGTAAAGCGAGTTATGGCAAGATATGAACTTTATGAGGTCCCGAGAAGCAGTTTTAAAAGCTTTTGTCCTTTAGCTAACTATTGATTAAATCGTCCTACTTTATTTTCGGCCTAAATAACTATCGGAATAAGTCAACAATGCATCCTCGTGATCATTCAAGACAACAATAAAATATAAGAGATACACCTAGGAATAAGGGATTCTAAGTGAATAATTGGCCCACATGAGTTTATGATAGTTTGCTAACTTATAATAACAATGATCTCGTTTTTAAGCTTGGTATGGGGACGTGAAACTTGAGGATGATAATCATTCATGACATTCCAAAACCCTAAGGTAAGTTTTTGATCTTTTTACTTGTTTTCTTCCTTTAAATATTCTATCTCTTTAATAAAGGCCAATGGGGATTGATTATGATGGAAAATGTAAATCTTGCTTTGTAATTAATGCATTGCATGAGGACATTGCAATGGTCAAGTGTAGGGGATTTCATAGGTGTGAAAACACCCATCCTTTTACCACTTAACTATAATAATAACCAAGCCAAAACGTATATTTTATGTCGTAAATGTAGGAATTATGCGTAGTTTGTGTTTTTATTGTGTTTTAGGAACAAAAGATGAAAAAGGAAGAATACACGAGCTTTCACGGGCTTTTATTGATGAAAACGAGAAAAGACGAAGTCAAAAGATCAAGAGTGCAAAAAGAACGGAAGTCCAAGGCCAATTCTGAAGATTTATCGAAGAAAAAGTCTAAAGACGAAAGTTAACGAAGTCGAAGAACTCAAGTCTAATTATTGAAGAAATTATAGTACAAGTTCAAGTTATATCGATAAATCCCGAGACGACATCGAGAAAGACAAAGGATTTAAATTAAGTCGAGACGAGAAAGAGAAAGAAAGAAGAGTGCATCAACCATACTTCCACTTCTCCTATAAATATCCTCCTAATGTGTCATTAGGAGGGTGGTTAGCTAGTAGTAGTTTTAGTTTTATTATTGTAAGGTAAGTAGGAGTAGATTAATTTACTTTCTCTCTCTGGTTTTCCTTATTGTTCTTCAAGCTTTCTCTTTAATCTTTTGTTAAATCTTTGATCTTTAATCATTTTAAGTTCAAGTTTTTAATCATCTTCTTCTACCTTTCTTATTTTGTTTATCTTTGATTCATGTTAAACTTTGATTTTATTTCATCTTAATGTTTATTTGATTAAAAAGTTTATCTTTTTATTCATCTATAAGTTTTAATACGAATAAGCTTTGAGCTTGACATGCTTATTGGCTTATTTTGTATTTAGCTTATTTACTTTTCATTTTTCTTAAAAGTCTAGTTTTATTAAAGTTTGATTTCGAAGTCTTGCTTATTTATAGTTTTGAAAAGTTCTTATTCGTGCTTATTTAGTTATTTTCATTAAATAGTTATTTAAGTTTCGGTTTTAGCTTATTGAAAAATAGCTTATTTGATTGCTTATTACAAGTTCTTTCAATCGGAATATGGTTTCCCTATTCCGACCAGCATTCTGACAAGCAACCCTTTTATTCCGATCAAAGGATCGGAAAGGGGTTTTGTTATTCCGACTGGGATTTCAATCTGGATTCCGACGGTAGGTTTTTCCTTTGATATTCCGATAGGATTTCTTTCCCATATTCCGATCATTTTCCTTTTTACTCATTCTGATTTAGACTTTCCGACAACTTTGTTTTTTAGTTTATTCCGATAGCATCGTCTTAGTTTATTCCGATTGTAGCCTTTTTCTTATATTCTGATAGTATTGATTTTCCAGTATTCCGATAACTTTCTTTTATTTACATTCCGATTTGGATTCCGATTGGACTTTCCGACGAGTGTATTCCGATCAGGAACATTCCGATTGGGGTTCTAGTTTCTATTTTCTAATTTTATTTTTAAGTTCAAATTTAATTTTTTTCCCGCCTTTTACTTAGTTTTATTTTAATTGTCTTAACTTAGGATTATTTTTAAGTTTACATTTTATTAAGTTTCCAAGTTTTACTTTTTGAAGTTTTAATTTTTCGTCATTTAGTTTTAGTATTAATTTTAGTTTTAATTTTCAATCTTCCACTTTTACTTAACGACATTTACATTTGCTTTTACATTTTCATTAACATTTTCATTTACATTTTACTTAGTTTATAATAAATAACCTTTTCCCTTTATATTCCACCAAGAACGACTGAGTCGCACTCTTAACTAGAAATCAATTCGAAAAGATCGGTTTAACGAACTTTTTTAACTGAGTGAAAACCTAGTTATTAAAAATTCTTAAGGAGTGTTCCATAAGAATGGAAAGCAATGGCTATGCACTTTACCACAAGGGATGATTTGGATGCAGTTCCTTTTGATCATCTTTACAACAATCTTAGAGCTTATGAGATGGATGTAAAAGGCGTTGAGGTGACCAAAGCAGCAACAAATACAAAGTCTAACTTGGCTTTTGTGTTAGAAGGTAATGGCGGTACTTACTTTCATAATACCGCTAGTGGATCAAGCAGCGGTACTTACTTCACAAATACCGTTGGGGGACTTACAAGCGATACTTACTCACAAAGTACTGAAGGCAGTCCTATAGTCTCTCAAATTCCACAAGGAAGATCTTCACCATTTTTTAGTGACAATGGCTTTCTCATTCTTTGCTGGACAAGACAACAGGCCAAGACTAACTCTCAATGACTTGTTCCAAATGGATGATGCTGATGTTGAAGAGATGGATCTCAAATGGCAAGCTGCTATGGTTTCTGTGAGATCTAATAGGTTCTTTAAGAAGACTGGAAGGAAGATGACTCTTGATCCTAATGATCCATTAGGATATAACAAGTCTAAAGTTGAATGCTATAACTGTGGAAAGAATGGACATTTTGCAAGGGAGTGCACTAGAGACAAGGCTGAGAGTAGCAGTCAAAAATCCAAAAACAGCTATAGAACCAGTCCAAGAATTACTGAAAGCTTTCCAAAAGGAAACAGCAGGAGTCTGATTGTACGCTTTTATATACTTCTTTTAGGAAAAAGAAAGTATAAGGCGGAAAGTATTAATCGACACGATTTAGGAAAACCGTGAAGACGAAAAATTCCAAGTTCGTTCTCGGCGGAGGTGTGCGTATTAGGTGCCAAAATAAAATCAAGTTTGGATTAGTGTCGTTTTTGGATGATAAAGAGAGAAAAAATAAAAGACGAGTTACGTTAATTTTAAACTACGACGTAAAATTAAACGTAAACAAAAAAATGTAAAAATGTGGCGAAATTCAATTTTTAAACTAAAAATGAAAATATAATTTTCCTAAGTCCTAAATAATATTTATGAATTAAAAACAGTTTAAACTAATTAAATGATTTTTTTAAGTATTAAATGAAAAAAAATAAATATCTAAAACTTTTTTTATTGTAATTCTCCTACCTCCCAAAGCTTATGTGACACTTAAATTTGTCACAAAAGTGTTGCAAAAATGAATCCTCCTCCCTCCCAAAGCATAAGCGACACTTTTAAGTGTCAAAAAAGTGTCGCTAAAGCTGGCTTGATTTTTTGGCATTTTGTTGACGTTTTTGGGCACAAGAGACACCCCCACATGCATTGACTTGTGGGGAGTCAAGAATAACACATAAAAACACAAAAGTTGCACACAAATAAGGCAAAAAATCATAAAAATGCTCACTGTTGGATAGAAACTAGAGGCCTGGTGGTAATTTGGTGTCACAGTGCGTTATATAAGGCAATTTTAATCTATCAAAAGCCAACAAAACACCAATACCATATACTAGACACCTAATATACCCTATGAACTATCTATGTTCCAATTTTCAACCATCAAAACTAAAAAAAAAAAAAACTTTTAAATCTGCTAGTGCATGGTGGACAATATTTTAAGCTAACTTGTAACCATGGTGCAAACATTGAACTTCAACTTCATTTTTAGCAATCCTACAAAGCTATAAAACTAAAAGCTACCAAAAACAGCAAAGGCCCTATCCTTAAACTACCTAAATCAAATATCCAGCTCTAAACCTCAAATCTAGTTCACAATAAAGGCTCGTGCATATGACCACTAGATAAGAAGAAAGTGAACACGTATGAGTATGAGTAGTTTGTAGCCAAAGTGTTATCAAACCTTAAAGCAACACTCTAAGAACTTGGATAACAATGTAACCAACTTCAAATTGTTAAGATCAAGCAAAAACACTAACACCAAAACATTATAACATATTATGCAAAAAACTGCTATGCACATATCAGAGACTTAATAACAATATATTTTTTTGTACTTTTATGTTTTAATGAAAAGTCAAAGTGATTCTATCTCAACTAAACCTCACCAGTAAAGTGCAATAAAACTTAGACCTAGATCCTAAGTATGCCAGACTAAAGTGGTTAATCCAAACACCCTTTTACACTACCAGATTAAAAAATAAACAAAGAAATTTAATGATTTATACTACAAAGAACATTATACTAGCAGAAACATGCTCATAACATAAAAATAAAAACATTCAAACAACTAAACCGTCAATTCAAGCAGTCATTAGCACATTCACAAACAGCAAAAAGATTCACAGAAAAACAAAGAAAAGGGGGTTCAAAGCTTTACATTGCTTGGTTCACTTCAAAACCAAGAGCAAAGCCGATTCCACCAGCTTTTTAAACTTGTCTGATCTCCTTGGTTTATTTGACAGGCTTATGAGAGCTTAATTACAAGGCCTAGTTGATGGGACTACCACAGTTCCAAGGGCAAAATCATGAAGAGGTGTGAGAGAAGGGGTGCTTGAAACCTGCTGAAACACAACATATAAACAACAAGAAATTCAAGCACCAAAATCTTGGCCAAAAGCTTGTTGTCAACAAGCTTTTGGTTAAGAATTTTGGTACAATGAGATAAAAAAATAACACCCAAGAAAAATTTCAAACCAAATCTTAAAAGTTACAATTTGAACTAATGTTATCAATTGAAAAAGAACACATATTATAAACCTCAAAGAACCATTTGGTTGTCAATCAAAGAGAACGTAAGACTTATAACAGTAGGTCTTAAAAGGGTAAATTTTCAAAAGATTTTGAAGACAATGATCCTTTGAATAATTTTAAACTAAATTTTTCAAGATAAGTAAATGAGTAAACTAGATAAACAGAAAAGTGGAACTCAAAAATTGCACAAATTTATAAAATTAAATTGTAAATATTCATAATATTAAAAAAAATGATACAATTGCTGGAACAAAGGGAAACCAACAACCCTGGTCCTCCTTTTATACTAAACAAAAGAACTATCTAGAATCATTAATAAAAAGTTCAAATAACAAACCCTAATGCTGTTGAATCCCAACTATGGCCTTGGTTTGAACCTGGTTAAGGAGGATCATGTGATGTACAGTTGTTGTTTACATGATCTCAACCCTTCAATCTGTTGTGGGGAGCACGCCAAAGCTTCTGAGTCGTTGATTTAGTCTTCCTTTTGATAAAATTGCAAGAACCCGTGAATGAGGATTGTTGTGGGGGGGGACAGATGTGGTGAGGTCGTTTTCTGGGTGGACCAATGTGTTTGGTGAGTTGTCAATGACTAAAACCCCATGTTTAATTAGGGTCTCCTTGGGTAAATGAAGTGATTGTGATTAAGGTTTAAGTGGGAGGGAAGGTTAAGAGGGAAGGCTTTAATTTGATTATGGGAGTGGGGGTTTATGTTAAGCGCTTTTTTTAAAATAAAAATACAACTTTTGAAACTGTATTAATATTGTGAGTGCATTCTGACGTGGATGGTGTGATGTGGTATGGGAGGGTGTATCTTTGGCTGGTTGGTGGAATAAATTTGCTTGTCTGCCCAATTTAATCCTTCAACTCCCATTTGGTTGTCAAATAAAGTTTAAACAGCAATAAACTCATATTCCCTTTATGGCAAAGTATCTTCTCTTCTATTTTGGCCACAAAAGTTTTATCAAAATAGTTCCAAGGGTATTTCTTGTGATAAAAGAACTCTTCAAGGGCCATTAATGCAATATCTCTACATTTTAGGGACTCAATATGCAATATTGAGTTTTTCAAGGGTTTAAAATGTCAAGTATTAAAAAGGTGAAGGACCATTCTTGCCAATCTTAAAAATGAGGGACCAAAGTTGATAAATCTTCAAACTTCAAGGGTATTTTTGGAAATTCCACACTTGGGTCCGGTTCTTTGAGCGGCTTCGTTTCCCGTGTTCGTTTTTGCTTCATTCTTGTGATCTTTTGTTGATTTCACGATATCCGTACCTAAAATACACAATGAACAAACACAGGCATATTTTTGGGTATTTTGATGATATTTTAAGCGTTTTAAGCCTGATTTAGACGATGAGACTATGTATAATTGCAGTCTCATCACTCCCCCATACTAAAAGATTGTCGTGCCCTCACGCAATGCTAGAATTAAGTATCATAGAACTTCCAAAATTCATTTTTATGTGACATTTATTGAAAACGAAAACTTAAATAAACTACTACACGTGTTTTAGACATAATGTATTGTTTTCATCACGATAAAGTGACTTTTAGGTTCAAATAATAAGAACACGTGAATGCCTCATAGAGGTAAGTTCGTCATCCTCGATTTTCACCCAATTCCATGCTAAACGTGTAATGAGATCATTGTTATTATAAGTTAGCAACACAATCATATCTCATGAGTGTTAATTACGAACCTAAACTCTCTTATTCCTAATTGGTATCTCTTATATTTTATTTTGTCTTAATGATCACGAGGATACATCATTGACTTATGCGTGAATAGAGATTAAGTCCAAAAATAGAGTCTTAACGGTGTAACCTAAATCATTAAATTAATAATTCATCCTAATAGACAACGATGTCAAAAAATTAAGTCAACAAAGAGGATCGATAAAGACGATTTTAGAACGGTTTTGAACATGAGACTTATTACCATGACTTTTATTATCCGCCTCATCATCGGTGGTTTGATTATCATGGTTTACCTCCATCTTTTATTCAACTTCGCCATGAAGCTTTTATTATGACTCTGGTCTTGCCCTTGTATTTTATTATCCGCCATCATCAGTGGTTTTATTATGACTTGACGTATATCCTCACGCTAAAGCTAATTTTGGATCTTTAAAGCTTCAAAGATTAGGGCTTGATTCACTTTCAATTTGGGCATAGATTTTTTGGCCATGTGAGCTTCAAATTTTTGCTTAATTTAGGTGAGCACTTGAAATCTTATTATTGGGTGAAGCTTTCGATTATTCGGGTTGCCAATACTTCAAAACCGTGACGCTGGCGATACCTTAATGTTTTCCCAATTTAATTACATGGAAGCTACTAAAAAAAATTAGAAACCAACAATAGTGACTAAACCGCTAAATCAATATTTATTAACAATTTATTATAAAAGCGTGGGGAGAATAAGCTAATAATTACTACACATGAGATCGTGAAAGATTACAAGACTTATAAGTAACTCTATCATTTCTCGTCCTCATTTAAGAGACTTAGCCTAAAAAGTTAAGGAATCGAAGCTAAGTGCTCAACACGCACGGTCGAGTCAAAAATTACTCTTACTCTCACCATCGGAAAACCTACATTCGTGTCTTAAACACTTATGAAAAATACGAAAAAATTTAAAATTTGGCCATTTTTAGCCTTATTTTGCAACAAAACGATAACAAAAAGATGAAAATTGGATTGCATGGTGACGTAAGCAAAGTGAAGTATCTACTCACCCCTCCCCCCCCCCCCCCCTCCATACTAAAACTAAGCATTGTCTTCAATGTTTCGAGTCTAGGGGTAAAAACACCCCCATACTAGAGACGAAGTCGAATGCTTAATCTCGAGCATGGGAAGGGTAAAACGAATAACCTAAAAGTAGTTTATGAATTATGCTAATAAGATAAACGTTAGAACATAAAAGGATATCATTGGATATCGGAATATCCAAAGGCAACGATCGAAGCTCGAGTGATCCGTAAAACGAACACGAGAGGCTTTAATGATGACGATGAACCTAATAAATCACAATCACAAACAACCACAGAACAAAGGTTGGAAGAACACAAGTCCCCTGGTTACACTAATTAGAAAAATAAAAGGATAGGCATGAGATTCCCCCACGAGGCACCTTGTTTTTGATAACCGAGTCAAAAGCTCGACTCGAATCCCCATAAATGTGATCATTTAGGGATAGTCATGGTATGGTCATTTTTGGTGGGGCTTACATGATGAACAAGGCCCAAAAAGCAACCGATAATAATGGAAAAGCCTTTATACCGGGGTCAAAGATCGTATCCTCACTTTTGGTGGAAAATGATAAAGGCAAAGCCGGAGGATATGTTTTGTAAGGAAGAAAACTCCTTACAACGTACTCAAAGTACGTGTAGTCATGAGAACCAAGATGGTGGGTGGGATTACTTTGAGATGAAGGCAAGTTTGAAAGAGAATCAATAAAAATGGGGGTCTCAAAGTCTCCTCCCGGTTCTAAGGCAAAGGCCTCATTAAAATCCTCATTCTCATCGAGAGGCGGCCCATCGATGAACCCCTCGAGAATGGAGGCATCACAAGTCAAAAGAGAAGGCTCATCTAAATGAGACTTAGGGAGGGTGACTAGCAAATCCGGCTCATCGAGTTTAGGATCCAAAGAATCCTCACTCTCGATGTCCTCGAACATCTCATCAAAGAGAGGATTTACGTCACCAAAAACGAACTCGTCATCAAATTCAAAAATGGAATTCGAGTAGATTTTAAATTCGTCGACACGAACTTCCTCATCGAGTAGTGACTCGTCATCACTAGTGGAAAAATCATCATCGAAAAGCGGGTTCAAAAAAGTCAATGATTCTCTACCCGAAGTGTCATTGGGAGACACATCATCACATGAAATCGTATCACACTCACTATCGTAATTTGCCTCGCTAGAATTTTCGTGGAAAAATTCATCGAGAGCAAAATCACTTAACTCCTCATCGGAGATAACCGTAGGCTCACTTTGGATTGGAATAGGGATCTCAACACTAGGATTAGTGCTAAGATTCTTCTCCCCATACTTAGAAAGGTATCGGGTTCCGTAGGGAGCATGAGAGTAATGGTTTCACAAGACGAGTTGACATTAAAAATGTCGCTATCGTCAGCATCATCATAAATAGGAGACATGAGATCACATCTAGCTAGATGCTCCTCTCTTTCTATTTCTCGTCTCTTATCATGAATATCGATGCTTAAGCCATTGTAATCTTGTAAAAGTTGTTTAGTTTTAATCTCACACTCTCTTTTAAACTCGTCACTTATTTCTTCTTTACGATATCTCCTAATGCCGAGTTCATGAGTAATATCGTTTATTTCGTGATCGATTCTTCGGTTCTCCTCTTCCATATCTTTCATGCTTTTTTCGATCAGTTCGGCGATTGAAAGTTCCTTTTTCTCCATAATTTGTTGAAAAAGCAATTTAATTTCTTTAAATCCCTCGTCGACGCGACTCGCACCGAGATCATCATCGAAAACATTTGTGGAGGTGATTGGTCAAAACCAGAGAATTGATTATTGAATGACGTAATATGGTTCATCGGTTGACAATCATACCCATAATGAGGTGTGTTTCCACAAGACTCACATGAATACGACGATGGATATTGCGAAGATTGGTCAAAGAAATTAGGATTCGGTTCGGGGTCATTATAATTCGTACAACAAAATCCGAAATCGTGCTCCAAACCGCAAAAATCACACGAATAAGACGAAGGCGGTTGTGGAGTTTGGTCATAGGATTGAAATCTGTAACCATGGTCGCATTGAGGAGAGTTATAGATATACCCCTCCCTTCCTCCATAAATCTCGCAATTGAAGCAATTATCACCGTCGGGCGGACCTCCACAATATGGACAAGAGTAATATCCATAGTTGGACATGACGAAACGAGAATGGTGTTACGAGAATTAAACACTAGAGGGTTAGAAAAAGAATAAATTGATAAGGGGTAAGAAGAATATTTTTCATTTTTGATTGTTTTTTTTAGATTTTTGGGTGTATTACGTAGAAATTAATCCAGAAAAACTATCCACTAATCAGAGGTCTCGATTAATGAAGCCAAAGAGGAATGAAAGTAATCACGTGAAGTGAAAACCTTCGTCGACTTTGAAACGTTGGTGGAACACCAAAATGTTTCGAGGTTCAATAATTAAAACTCACAAAAATAGATGTATTAATACTTGAATGGCAAACCCTTAATCAATCGTCACAAAATCGATACGCACAAGCGAGTACGGAAAACGAGGCGGCGCGAAGCACTTAAGAGCCTTTTCTCCTTAGGTCGTGAAATACAACCGCCTTATACCCACCTTATAGTTTGTATCAATTGAGATTAAACTAATTAAGAGTATTTATCTATTTCGCCTTCGACTTTATGTTTGAATTCGATACACTCGATAATGACCGGAACACCCAGTATCGAGGTGCGATTTCTCGCGTATTTGGATAATATTGTTTACTAATTGTGATACGTAATACAATATACTATACACAAGAAAAACGAAAAAGCGATTTTGTGTTAATAGGGTTTTATTTAACACGATTTATTTTTATGGCTAATAGTATAGAAAAATAAAAATAAGTATTTACGATAAAAACGTAAACACTCAAACAAACACGATAAGTAAATATGGCTAAACACACCTCCCCGGAAGCGGCGCCAAAATGATTGTACGTTTTTATATACTTCTTTTAGGAAAGAGAAAGTATAAGGCGGAAAGTATTAATCGACACGATTTAGGAAAACCGTGAAGACGAAAAATTCCAAGTTCGTTCTCGACGGAGGTGTGCGTATTAGGTGCCAAAATAAAATCAAGTTTGGATTAGTGTCGTTTTCGGATGATAAAGAGAGAAAAAAATAAAAGACGAGTTACGTTAATTTTAAACTACGACGTAAAATTAAACGTAAACGAAAAAATGTAAAAATGTGACGAAATTAAAATTTTAAACTAAAAATGAAAATATAATTTTCCTAAGTCCTAAATGATAAAAGAAAATTTTTTAAAAAAGAATTTTTTTTTTTTACTTTTTAATATTTTTTTATGAATTAAAAACAATTTAAACTAATTAAATGATTTTTTTTAAGTATTAAATGAAAAAAAAATCTAAAACTTTTTTTTATTGTAATTCTCCTCCCTCCCAAAGCTTATGTGACACTTAAATTTGTCACAAAAGTGTTGCAAAAATGAATCCTCCTCCCTCCCTAAGCATAAGCGACACTTTTAAGTGTCAAAAAAGTGTCGCTAAAACTTATTTCACTCGTGCAGAGGGCTTGTTTTGGACAAATTTGGCTTGATTTTTGGCATTTTTTTGGCATTTTTGGGCACTAGAGGCACCCCCACAAGCATTGACTTGTGGGGAGTCAAGAATAACACACAAAAACACAAAAGTTGCACACAAATAAGGCACAAAATCATAAAAATGCTCACTGTTGGATAGAAACTAGAGGCCTGGTGGTAATTTGGTGTCACAGTGCATTATATAAGGCAATTTTAATCTATCAAAAGCCCACAAAACACCAATACCAGATACTAGACACCTAATATACCCTATGAACTATCTATGTTCCAATTTTCAACCATCAAAACTAAAAAAAACAAAACTTTTAAATCTGCAAGTGCATGGTGGACAATATTTTAAGCTAACTTGTAACCATGGTGCAAACATTGAACTTCAACTTCATTCTTAGCAATCCTACAAAGCTATGAAACTAAAAGCTACCAAAAACAGCAAAGGCCCTATCCTTAAACTACCTAAATCAAATATCCAGCTCTAAACCTCAAATCTAGTTCACAATAAGGGCTCGTGCATATGACCACTAGATAGGCAGAAAGTGAACACGTATGAGTATGAGTAGTTTGCAGCCAAAGTGTTATCAAACCTTAAAGCAACACTCTAAGAACTTGGATAACAATGTAACCAACTTCAAATTGTTAAGATCAAGCAAAACACTAACACCAAAAGACTATAACATATTATGCAAAAAACTGCTATGCACATATCAGAGACTTAATAACAATATATTTTTTTGTACTTTTATGTTTTAATGAAAAGTCAAAGTGATTTCTATCTAAACTAAACCTCAACAGTAAAGTGCAATAAAACTTAGACCTAGATCCTAACTATGCCAGACTAAAGTGGTTAATCCAACACCCTTTTACACTACCAGATTAAAAAATAAACAAAGAACTTTAATGATTTATACTACAAAGAACATTATACTAGCAGAAACATGCTCATAAAATAAAAATAACAACATTCAAACAACTAAACCGTCAATTCAAGCAGTCATTAGCACATTCACAAACAGCAAAAAGATTCTCAGAAAAACAAAGAAAAGGGGGTTCAAAGCTTTACATTGCTTGGTTCACTTCCAAACCAAGAGCAAAGCCGATTCCACCAGCTTTTTAAACTTGACTGATCTCCTTGGTTTATGTGACAGGATTATGAGAGCTTAATTGCAAGGCCTAGTTGATGGGACTACCACAGTTCCAAAGGCAAAATCATGAAGAGGTGTGATGGAAGGGGTGCTTGAAACCTGCTCAAACACAACATACAAACAACAAAAAATTCAAGCACCAAAATCTTGGCCAAAAGCTTGTTGTCAGCAAGCTTTTGGTTAAGAATTTTGGTACAATGAGATAAACAAATAACACCCAAGGAAAATTTTAAACCAAATCCTAAAAGTCACAATTGGAACTAATGTTATCAATTGAAAAAGAACACATATTATAAACCTCAAAGAACCATTTGGTTGTCAATCAAAGAGAACGTAAGACTTATAACAGTAGGTCTTAAAAGGGTAAATTTTCAAAAGATTTTGAAGACAATGATCCTTTGAATAATTTTAAACTAAATTTTTCAAGATAAGTAAATGAGTAAACTAGATAAACAGAAAAGTGGAACTCAACAATTGCACAAATTTATAAAATTAAACTGTAAATATTCATAATATTAAAAAACTGATACAGTTGCTGGAACAAAGGGAAACCAACAACCATGGTCCTCCTTTTATACTAAACAAAAGAACTATCTAGAATCATTAATAAAAAAATTCAAATAACAAACCCTAATGCTGTTGAATCCCAACTATGGCCTTGGTTTGAACTTGGTCAAGGATGATCATGTGATGTACAACTGTTGTTTACATGATCTCAACCCTTCAATCTGTTGTGGGGAGCACGCCAAAGCTTCTGAGTCGTTGATTTAGTCTTCCTTTTGATAAAAGCGCAAGAACCCGTGAGTGAGGATGGCTGTGGGGGGGGGGGGACAAAGATGTGGTAAGGTCGTTTTCTGGGTGGACCAATGTGTTTGGTGAGCTGTCAATGACTAAAACCTCATGTTTAATTTGGGTCTCCTTGGGTAAATGAAGTTATTGTGATTAGGGTTTAAGTGGGAGGGAAGGTTAAGAGGGAAGGCTTTAATCTGATTATAGGAGTGGGGGTTTATGTTAAGCGCTTTTTTGTAAATAAAAATACAACTTTTCAGACTGTATTAATATTGTGAGTGCATTCTGACGTGGATGGTGTGATGTGGTATGGGAGGGTTATGTGTCTTTGGCTGGTTGGTGGAATAAATTTGCTTGTCTGCCCAATTTAATCCTTCAACTCTCATTTGGTTGTCAAATAAAGTTTAAACACCAATAAACTCATATTCCCTTTATGGCAAAGTTTCTTCTCTTCTATTTTTGCCACAAAACTTTTATCAAAATAGTTCCAAGGGTATTTCTTGTGATAAAAGAACTCTTCAAGGGCCATTAATGCAATATCTCAACATTTTAGGGACTCAATATGTAATATTGAGTTTTGCAAGGGTTTAAAATGTCAAGTATTCAAAAGATGAAGGACCATTCTTTCCAACTTCAAAAATGAGGGACCAAAGTTGATAAATCTTCAAACTTAAAGGGTATTTTTGGAAATTCCACACTTGGGCCCGGTTCTTTGAGCGGCTTCGTTTCCCGTGTT
This sequence comes from Glebionis coronaria, assembly GCA_025667525.1. NCBI lineage: Eukaryota > Viridiplantae > Streptophyta > Magnoliopsida > Asterales > Asteraceae > Glebionis > Glebionis coronaria. The sequence continues at coordinate 505,867,507 of CM046881.1, read as the reverse complement.
CGTTTTTGCTTCACTCTTGTGATCTTTTGTTGATTTCACGATATCCGTACCTAAAATACACAATGAATAAACACAAGCATATTTTTGGTATTTTGATGATATTTTAAGCGTTTTAAGCTTGCTTTGGACGATTAGACTATGTATAATTGCAGTCTCATCAGAGTCCCAAAAGAACGAAAGCATTGGTGACTGTAGATGGAGTGGTGAACTGAGTTAAAGATGAGGAAAAAGAAGAGCTTGGTTTAATGGCTTTCTCACATGAAGATATTGAGGTACATCCTTGTTCTAAAGATTGTGTTCTTAAATTTAATAGTTTAAAAGTAGAACTAGATGAACAGTATCAAAAAGTCAACACATGCACTATAGAATTAAATGCTTTTAAACAGGGTGTTGCTAAGCTAGAGTAAAATATAGTTTTGTATAAAAAGGGTCAACAAAACTATGAAGAGAAAATAAGAATTTTAACTCTTCAAATGAGGGAAAAAGATGTGGAAATTAAAGCTTTTGAAAAACAACTTTTGAAAGTATCAGCAGAAAATGAAGCTTTAAAAGCCATTCTTTATAATGAAAGGGAAGTGATTAATCTTTGGCAAAAATCCTCTAAAGGATTGGGTAAACTGATTAATTCACAAATAGGGTATTATGATAAGTTAGGCCTAGGATATATTGAGGACTAACCTGGGATAACTTTAACTGACAAGGACTTATCAAATGGTATTTTTGATAGTTCTAGTGAGTCAAATAATACACCTGAAAATGATAGATATGCTGAAGGAATGAAGTCAGTTCCTCCACCATTATTAGGAATTTCCATGCCTCCTAGTAATGATATAGGTATAAAGTTAGAAGAACCAAAGGCTGTTAATGATTCAAACTCTAGTACTTTATCTCAAGATAAATATGTTGTGACCAAAAACAATGTTTATCCACCTTTAATGAACAATTTTGTTTCTGAAAAGTCTAAAACTAGTTCTGCTTCCAAGCAGGTGAAAACTCCTAGTAAGGCATTCCATAACAATGTAAAACATAATAAAACCAAGAGGGGTGGGATAGGTTTTGAGAAAATTAAGTCAAGACAACCTTTTGGGTCTTCTTTAATAAGAAAAGGATGTTATGTTTGTGGTAGTCTAAGTCATTTAATCAAAGATTGTACTTTACATGAAGATAAAATTGTAAAGCAAAAGGCTGCACAAAAGGCCACAAGAAACAGTAATGGGAAAAATGCGTAGGTTGATAGGCAACATAGATCTAAAGATGACAAACCTAAGTTTGATCATTCAAAAGGGGTAGCTAAACCTCAAAAGGTTACAAATATCTCTACCAAGAACTTTGTTCTAAGAGCAGTACTTATGAAACAAGGCATAGTACCTTTGAAGTCTGGTAAACCAAGTACCAGCAAGTCTAGAACTGCAAGTACTGCTAGGCCAAACTCAAGTACCGATGGTTCTATTCTGTCAATCCAAAGTCCCACAAGACTTCTAAGAATGTAGTTGAGAAAGCTAGAACATCTAGAAGTAAGTCTAACAACAAACCGGTGCAAATGTGGGTTCCTAAAGGTGAAAAACTGTGTGTTCAGGCAAGTACTGCTAAAACAGTACTTAGGCCAAAAATGTACAATGACAACAAACCTACTTATGTCTTTGACTACGTGACTGGAACCATGAAGTATAAGAGTGTGTGTAGTCTTACAGGAAAAACTACATATCAAACTCTTAAGTATGTAGGTCCCACAAGATCCGAGCCAAATGTGGCTTGGGTCCCTGTTAAAAACTAATAAGTTTTGTTTATATGCAGGGGCATCTAATTGATGAATTAAAAGATAAAGGTATAGTAGATAGTGGATCTCAAGACACATGACATGGAATAAAGATTTCCTTGCTAAATTTGAAGAATTCAGAGGTGGACCAGTAGCCTTTGGAGGTAGCAAAGGTAGAATCACTTGCAAAGGGAAAATAAATACAGGGAAATTGGAATTTGAGGACGTGCTCTTTTTAAAAGAATTGAATGAGTTCAATCTCTTTTATGTGTCATAAATGTGTGATAAAAAGAACAAGGTGTTGTTTACAGATAGAGACTGCTTGGTGCTCTCCAAAGACTTTGAGATGCCTAAAGAATCTCAAGTACTACTTAAGGTACCCAGGCAAGAAAACATGTACACCTTTAATCTTCATACTATTACTCCAACAGGTGGTATTACATGTTTGCTAGCTAAGGCTTCTAATGATGAGTCTAACTTATGGCATAGGAGGTTAGATCATGTGAATTTCAAGAATATTAACAGATTCGTGAATAGAAATTTAGTTAGAGGGTTACCTAACAAATCTTTTCAAAATGATTTCACATGTGCTTCTTGTCAAAAAGGTAAACAACATAGAACCTCTTGTAAGACCAAGACTGTCAATACTGTGACAAAGCTTTTTTAACTTTTGCATATGGATTTGTTTGGTCTAGTTTCTATAAGAAGCATTAGTTATAAGACCTTTTGTCTAGTTATAACTGATGATTATAGTAGATTCAGTTGGGTTTTCTTTTTAGCTCTTAAGAGTGAAACTAGTAATTACTTAAGGATTTTATCACTTTAGTTGAAAAGCAGTTCACTAAACAAGTCTTGATCATTAGGACAGATAATGGGACAGAATTCAAGAATGCTAAATTTGATGAATTTTGTAGGTGTAAAGGCATCAAGAGACAATTTAGTAATCCTAGGACTCCACAACAAAATGGAGTAGCTGAAAGGAAGAATAGGACACTAATTGAGGTTGCTAGAACTATGTTGGCTGATTCTATTTTGCCAAATACATTTTGGGCAGAAGCAATCATACTGCATGCTATGTGTTAAATAGAGTCTTAGTGACAAAACAAAACACCTTATGAACTTTTAACTCGTATTAAGCCAACCATAAGTCATTTAAGACCTTTTGGGTGTCATGTGTCTATACTAAATACTCTTGATCATTGGGGGAAGTTTGATGGAAAATCTGATCTAGGATATCTTATAGGATATTCATTGCAAAGTAAAGCATATAGGGTTTACAATTTGGCATCTAAAAAGGTTGAAGAAAAGGCCCATGTTAATTTCTTAGAAAATAAACCCACTGTCCCAGGAATAGGTTATGCTTGGATGTTTGATTTAGATTATCTAACTAATTCCATGGATTACTATTTTGTGCAAAAAGATTGTCAAACTAAAAATTTAGGTGAGGAGTCTGGTACAACTAAGTCAGGTACTCAAGGAGAATCTTCTTCATCAGACTCTCATGATGATGATGTTCACATCTATGTACCCAGTATGCCTACTGTTACTCCCATGACTTCTAATACCCAGAAGCAAACTATGCCATCAACTGATGATCATGCCTCCCAAGAGCTTCAGAGGCTTCAAGATCAAGAAAAGAATGCTACATCTGTTGATAAGCATTCAAGAGAAGAATCTTTTGTGTCACAACACTCAGCAGTACATACTACACCTAGCGGTACCTCATCTGCAAGTACTGCTAAGTCAAAATATGCAAAGTCTGTTGATTCATTAGAATATATTTCACAAGCTATGGACGATGAAGACATTTATGCTAGTCCAACTGAAGGAATCTTCTCCAAAGCTTCCTATGATGAGCAAGGTGCAGTAACTGATTTCAATAATTTGGAAACGGAAATTCCAGTCAGTTCTATTCCCACTCATAACGTCAACAACAACCATCCTACTACTCAGATCCTTGGAAATCCCAAGTCTGTTGTGCAAACCAGAAGACAACTTCAAACCAATACTGAAACTCATGCACTAGTGAGTTATGTCAAACAACAGCAAAGAACCAATCATAAAGATACTCAGCATTGTTTGTTTGCCTGTTTCTTATCACAAGTAGTGCCCAAGAATATTTCTCAAGCTCTTAATGAAGAAAGTTGGGTAGATGCCATGCAAGAAGAATTAACATAATTTGAGCTAAAAAAGGTTTGGATTCTCGTGGATCTTCCCTCAGGTAAAAGAGTTATTGGTAGTAGATAGGTTTTTAGGAACAAGAAGGATGAAAGAGGAGTTGTTGTGAGTAACAAGGCAAGGCTTGTTGCTCAAGGCTATAGACATGAAGAAGGGATAGACTATTATGAGGTTTTTGCACCAGTGGCAAGGATTGAAGCCATTAGGTTATTTTTGGCCTTTGCATCATATATGGGTTTTATAGTCTATCAGATGGATGTGAAAAGTGCCTTTCTTTATGGTACTATTTAAGAGGAGGTATATGTTTCACAACCTCCAGGTTTTGTAGATCCTAAGTTCCCCAACAGTGTCTACAAAGTTATCAAAGCACTTTATGGTCTACATCAAGCTCCAAGGGCTTGGTATGCAACTTTATCCAATTTTCTATTAGAACATGGATATAGGAGAGGGACCATTGACAAAACTCTATTCATCAAAAGAAATGCTAAGGATATTATTCTAGTGCAAGTCTATGTTGATGACATTATTTTTGGTTCAACCAAGAAATCATGGTGTGAAGAGTTTGAGGCTTTGATGAAAGGAAGATTTCAGATGAGTTCTATGGAGAACTTACTTTCTTTTTGGGACTACAAGTCAAACAAAGGAAAGATGGAATATTTATCAGTCAAGATAAATATGTTGTTGAAATCTTGAAGAAGTTTTCATGTATGGATTCAAGGAGTACAAGCACACCTTTTGAAGCTAAGAAGTCTCTATCAAAAGATGAACATGGTGAAATGTTGATATTCATCTATACAGGTCAATGATTGGTTCATTGATATATCTTACTGCTTCAAGACCAGACATCATGTTTGTTGCATGTGCCTGTTCAAGGTTCCAAATTAATCCAAAGGTGTCACATCTACATGCTGTGAAGAGGATTTTTAAGTATCTTAAAAGTCAACCTAATTTAGGATTATGGTATCCTAGAGATTTAACATTTGAATTAAAAGCTTACTCAGACAGTGATTATGCTGGAGCTAATCATGATAGGAAATCCACAACAGGAGGTTGTCAATTCCTAGGCAGAAGACTCATATCATGGCAGTGTAAGAAGCAAACAATTGTTGCTACTTCTACAACTAAAGCAGAATATGTAGCTGCTGCTCATTGCTATGGACAAGTACTTTGGATTCAAAATCAGTTGTTAGATTATGGGTTCAACTTCATGAACACCAAGATTTACATTGATAATGAAATTACTATATGCATTGTCAAGAATCTAGTCTTTCACTCCAAGACCAAGCATATTGAAATAAGACATCACTTCATCAGAGATGCCTATGACAAGAATCTTATTCAAGTCTTGAAAATTCATACAGACAACAATGTAGCTGATTGTTGACCAAGGCATTTGATGCAAAGAGATTTGAATTCTTGGTTACACATATTGGTATGCTCAACCAATAGACTGCTGCATATGTTGATGGGAGGTAATAACTGTACAATTTTTATGCTAATTTTTATTGTATAGTGTATGTTTTTGTGTTTTTGATGTGATTGCAGGTTGATAGAATAAGATAAGGTTAAAATGATAGTGGAATGCATGAACTGGTCAAATTTGTGAGGTACCGTTATGAATCCAAGTACCGCTAGCACAAATCCAAGTACCGAGTATGTTCCATGTACCGCTACATGTCTGTTGTATCGTTAAGGGTCTCTTTTGTAAATTTGGCTGTTTCTTCGCGCTTGGTTTGTTATTTACATAAATACTTACTCTAGTTATACAATTGATTTACTTAATCTTTTATTCTTATCTCCTAATTCTATAACCTTCTCTCTAATTTTTCGATCATCAAAAATACTAATGGCTGCTTTACAAGTGATCTCTAAGCATAATTTGGTTACGAATCTTGCTCTGAATGACGACTCTCTTGGTTTCCATGTTATTCTTGGATTTTTATCTCGAAGTCATATTCGTTTCGCACTCACTGTAAGTCCCATTTACTCTGTTCCTATTGTTGAACAATTTTGGAATACTGTTGTATTAGGTACTCGCTTTGATCAACCTTGCATTAAGGCTAGGGTAAATCTTAGAAATATCTATGTAACTGAGATACTGTTAAGGGCTAGTTTGAGACTAAATGATGAGCATGCACTTAGTATGCATAATAACACAAAGATACATGATGGCCTTGAAGCCATGGGTTATGAGGGTGGTAGGGAAAGTCTTACTTTCTTTAAAGCTTTGTTTTCACCACAATGGAAATTGGTTTTTCATGCTATTATTCATTGTTTAAGCTCCAAAAGTACTTTTTTTGATCAAATCCCTGCTGTGTTGGCATCAACTGGTATTTTTCTAACAAATAACATAGTTTTTAATTTTTCAAGATTAATTTTTGAAGGCATGACTAGGAATTTGGAAGGTGCTAAGAAGTTTTTAATGTATCCCAGATTCATTCAGACTTTAGTTAATGACCAAATCCCTAACCTACCAGAATTAACAAATACATGGGATGTTCCTACATTCACAAAAAGAACTTTCTCTTTCTTGACCAAACAAGGAAATGTTGGGAATAAAATTGACCAAGTTCCTAGACGCTGACAAGAGGAACTTGGACGCTGACAAGAGTAAACGAGGCGTTGACAGATGAGACGTTGATAAGAATTATCAAGACGCTGACAAGAAGAATCGTAACACAAAGACAAGGACTAAATCTGCCAATGATGAATTCTTCAAGCTGGTGGACAAAATATAAAGATAAGAATTCAGAATATATTCTTAAAGTTATAAAAGATTTAGTCAGTAAGTTATTTAAGTATGTTTATCTTGTGTCTCTTCCTAAAATAGTTGATCTTAGCTTTTTGTACAAGGCTCCTTAAACCTATAAAAGGAGGCCTTAGGGTTAGACATAAGACACATCTTTTTCACACACCTCTTCTACATATCTCATAACACTTTCATTGTAATCATTCATTGATATTATTAATCAAAGTGAAAGTTTGGTTTACTTTGTTTTGTTCTTTGTTCTAAGTGTTAAATTCCGCATAACACTTAGTTTGTTCAAATACAACAAAGTTTCTCTACGTGTATTACTTGATCCAATCTCGTATACACAAGCTTAATCGATCTAAGTTTGGGATCCACAAGTGGTATCAGAGCTTGTTGAGAAACTTTGATTTGAAGAACGAGATCCAATATTGTGAGGTGAACCAGGCTAAGGAAGAAGGTGAAGAAGAATTTGATGATGTTTTCAGTTAAGGCCACGTCTACTTCAAGTTCCACAAGTTCCAATTCTGATAATGAGGTATGTGATGACTCTTCTTGTAGGATAAATACTGAAAAACTTAATAAAGAGATTTTAAAATTAAAATCAGATCTTTCAGACGTAAGATGCACGTTATCTAATTATCAAGTGGCACTTGTTCAAACTGAAAAGACTGTTTCTGAGTATAAGAAAATGGAGTTTGATTTAAAAGATAAAATAAATATCTTAAAACATGAGTTAAATCAAAGTAATGATATTAAAGATATCATGAATAGGGTCAATAGTGATTTAATAGCTAAGTTAGATGAGGCTAATAAGAATAAAGACAATGTGAGTCTTAAAATTCAGAGATTTGATAAGGCCACACAAACCCTAGGAGAATGTGTTAATAAACAAAGGGATTCTAAGGATATGTCTGGGATTGGGTTGAAAGAATATGTTGCCGTTCTACCACCTGCTGGGGACTTCTATGGTGTCCATAGAAAGGATCTCTCTTGGACTGGTATTCCAGAACTCCAAGAAGAGGAATTTATTCCTCCACCTAGAGTTCTTTCCTCAGTTGAGGAATATCAACAAAAGGTTACTGACCTAGAAGAATGGAAGAAGGCTAACCCCACTTTGTTTGTTAAGGGTGGAATGCTTAGTGAGAGTCCATTCGTGCCTACACCCATTAAGAGTCCAGTAGTATCTAAACCTATCACTGTGACCAATCCCATCACTGGAAAAGCTGTTAATCTTGGCTCCCCAATTAAGAAACAACCTAGTGTTAAATATGCTGAAATGTATAGGAAACCTAGGTAACTCAAAAGCCAAGAAAGTATTAATGGGACAGGGTTTTACCAGTCTAAGCCTAAGTTTGTGTCTAAAAAGGCTTGTTATACATGTGGGAGCTTTTCTCATTTGGCCTATAATTGTGTCAGTGGACACAATTCATTCGCTGGCAATAGGTCATCCAATGTCAATCATAGACCTTTTGTCCACACTAGACCACAGGCTACTAGACCAACTCCTTTCTTCTCTAAGGCAGCTAATACCCATGGACAAAGGCCCTTTCAAAAGACCAACACTTGGTCAAACAGACAGTATGTTCCTGTAGCAAACCCTAATTTGGGCACTGACAAGAACAAATTCAGCGCTGACAAGAAAAAATTCAGCGCTGACAGGAACAAATTCAGCGCTGACAGCAATAAATTCAGCGCTGACAGGAACAAATGCAACGCTGACAGCTCCAAATTTGGTATGAGACCTTATTTTAGACCATATAAACAAAGATACTTGGTTAGTAAGGGTCAAGGGTCTAGGGCATCATCCCACATAACTTGGAAACCTAAACAAGAGCAAAACTCTAGTTTTAATGGTATTTCAATGACTTGCAATAGATTTAAATATCTTGAGAAGGTCATTACTAGTCTCATTGGAACAAATTGGGTGCTTAGGTCACAAAGGGATGAACAGGCATTTATGGTAAAGAATAATACCACTCTAGTTGAACAACTAGACAGATCCAAGTCTGATAAGGCTTGGATCTCCAAAGAAAACTAATTTGTTTTCTTTTTGAGCAGCCTATCCAAAAGCAGGTTAATGATCAAGGATATTGGGATAGTGGATGCTCAAGGAACATGCATTGTTGGTCTTTCCACTAATATTATTTTTATCCACTGACATGTTATCTCTACCCATTATCATGGGATAGGGTAGCCTCTGTTAGTGTGTGTTTTTGTGGTTTTTGTCTAACTATGCAGGAAAGTGGAGCTACATTTGGATGGATACAGAGTTGCAAACTTTTATTTATGATGGTTGGAATGTTTACATTCTTATCTTGAGATAAAATTTTGCTTCTTCACATATAATGATTTGTATGCTTCTGTTAAGGGGAGGTAAACCTCTAGGTTTTTGGGTATTCTTAGAATGCTCTTATCACAATTCTAGATTGTGTCCACTGGTGAGTGGGGGTTAGAAATAGTGAAGACTTTTCCTTATGGAATTGTTGGAATTTCTAAACCTCGAGGCACTGTAGCATTCACGTTTTTATTTTAACATGCGTGCTACCAAGACTTTTGACCTAGAATTGGGTGTGGTCGTATGGGTGACTTGGGTTAGATATATTTTTGGGCTTACTTGGGGAGTTGCAAAGGTTTTATATGAGTTAACTTTCTCTTTGGGGCATTTGTGAACAAAGGACTCTAGAGTTCATGTGTGTCTATCATGCTTTTGCATGAGTGTATGCATGAACAGTGTTTGTCACTCTTGCTTATTAGAGTCTAGTTAATTTCCTTAGGATTATTACCTTTGTCTATGTTCTAACTAAAGTTTTCTACATTCTCAAGTCTATTTTATGCTATTTCATCTCAGTTGGTGTCATTTCTAAACTGATTTATAGACCCAAAACATTTCATCACCCTTACATTTTTCAAAATTTTTGATATCTAGAAGCCTAATGATCATTGAGATTTTTTTCCTAGTGATTGATATCTAGTAGCAGCAGAGATCACTTTCACAAGGGTGTATAGTGTTATGGAGATGGCTGAGACTATTGGCACTAGCTTTAATGCAGGTCAAGTCAGTCTTATCATCAGTAAGTCCATCCCCATGTCCTATGAATCAACATTGAGGATTCATTTCCCGAATGTGGATGAGGACAGTATGAAACCTTTGACATTAATGGAATTGACGAAAATCTGTATTAGCTTGTAAAAGCATAATACATAAATGGTACAAATTGTCAAGGATCAAAGTTTTGAACTGATAGACTTGTTGTTTTGGAAGCTGATGCAAGGAGGATGTTCTTGGTTCCGTCCTTGTATATTGATCTTGGAGAGGAGTCTTAAAAAGGGGAGGAGCAATCGAATTTGAGTGACAAAAGTAATAAAGAAAGCTCCAAAGACTCTATAGGTGTTGAAGATGATTAAGACCAAGTGAAGGCTGACTATACAAGTGATTTGAGTGATTGAATTTTTGAGATTTATTATTACTTAAATTCAGGGATAAGTATGTTTGTAAGAATCCTCTCTCTATGTTTTATTTTATTCAGAAACTTGATTACTAGAGTAGATATCAAGTTTAGGGGAGGATTGTTGGGAATAAAATTGACCAAGTTCCTAGACGCTGACAAGAGGAACTTGGACGCTGACAAGAGTAAACGAGGCGTTGACAGATGAGACGTTGATAAGAATTATCAAGACGCTGACAAGAAGAATCGTAACACAAAGACAAGGACTAAATCTGCCAATGATGAATTCTTCAAGCTGGTCGACAAAATATGAAGATAAGAATTCAGAATATATTCTTAAAGTTATAAAAGATTTAGTCAATAAGTTATTTAAGTATGTTTATCTTGTGTCTCTTCCTAAAATAGTTGATCTTAGCTTTTTGTACAAGGCTCCTTAAACCTATAAAAGGAGGCCTTAGGGTTAGACATAAGACACATCTTTTTCACACACCTCTTCTACATATCTCATAACACTTTCATTGTAATCATTCATTGATATTATTAATCAAAGTGAAAGTTTGGTTTACTTTGTTTTGTTTTTTGTTCTAAGTGTTAAATTCCGCATAACACTTAGTTTGTTCAAATACAACAAAGTTTCTCTACGTGTATTACTTGATCCAATCTCGTATACACAAGCTTAATCGATCTAAGTTTGGGATCCACAGGCAATGCCTTTACAGGATCTGTCACACCATTATTTGCTCATATGTTAGCCCAACCTGCCAACCAAGAAGGTGAAGAACCTAGCAATGCTAGTGCTTCTCAGCAAACTCCTTCTAACCAGAGTTCCCATTACTCAGAAGATTCTCAATCTTCTTCTCACAATATTGGTATTCAACCAAATACAGATGAGATGATCCATACACCTGCTGATTCTATTGCTGCTAATGGTTCACCACAAGCACCGGAACCAGAGGTGGTGGATGTTGCAAATTTAACTGATTTGTGCACTAGCTTGTCCAAACAAGTACATGTGTTACAAAAGGAAAAGCTTGTTCAAGACAAGAAAATTGTTGAATTGGAGGCCAGTCTTATCAAGTTAAGGAACAAGGTATCTCCTTGGATGAGGCAGAATAGGTCTATTTAGAAAGCTGCTCTTAAGAAGCAAAGATTTAGAAACCTCAAGAAAAGGAAACTGAATGCAACCAAACAGGGGAGGAATTATGAAGAACCACTACCTTCTTCTGATATTCAAACAAGGGTCTCTGGAAATGACATCAACTTTAAATTGGATGATGATGTCATTGGGAATTATGAAAATGGCAATGGTTTAGAGACTGGTGTGGAAGAGCCTACTAACATGGAGCTTCAATAAGAAGAACCACAACCTACTCATGAGGAACCACAAATTGAAGAAATGTTGGTAACTCATCCAGAGTCACAACCTCAATCACCACAACTTCAAGTGAATTGGAGTAATTTCTATGAGAATCTGGAGGAGATTAATGTTCAATTTCCTATATCTTCAACTCCACCACAAAGACAATTCTGGTTTCACAAGAAACAGTCTTTACAAGTACTGTCAAGATCAAGAGTGAGCTATGGATCAGACAAGACTGAGGAGTTACAAGTTGAGAAGATAACTTCAGTGGAAGAAAAGGTATCTGGAGATACTCTTGTGATTGAAGAAACAAGTGTGTCTTACACTGGTGAAGTCAACATTGTTGAAGATTTAAGTACTGCTAGGCCAACTAAGCCAACTGCAAGTACTGCTAACATTGTTGAAGACCTAGGTACTGCTAAGCCAACTAAGCCGACTGCAAGTACCGCTGGTGATCAACCTTCACTAGAAAGTCAAACTCCTTTTGGAGAGGATGAGACTTTAGCCCAAATACTGCTTGATCTAAGAGAAAAGAGTTCAGCTGAAAAAGCAAAACAAGCAGAGTTTGAGAAGAAGACACGACAAGAAGTTCTTTCCAAAAAGGATCAAACTAAAGGTAAGAAATTTCAAGCTTCACATACCACTAAAGGTATAGTTATTCAACAGCAAGCTGATGAGGAAAGATCTTCCAATTTGAAGAAGAATTTACCAAAGATTAATCCGAAGGATAAGGGAAAGAAGCAATTACAATCAGAATCTGAAAATGAAAGTGATTCAGATGATGATATCAGCAAAGTCATGTATAGATTTAATCAACTAGACCATGATGAGGAGTATGCTTTCAAAGTGAAAGCCCAAATTCGTGAAGAAGAATTACAAGAGGAACTTGCACCAAAGCAGCAATTGCTAGAAGCTATGAGAATACAGCAAGAATGGAATATACAAGAGTATGATAGGATTCAAGCTGAATTACAAGCTAGTAAGCTTCTTGCAGACTCATTAATAGCTGAAGAAAGAGATGCTTATGATGAAGAAAAGAAAGTTAAATTGATTGATGATCTGGTAAGGAAGGAACAAAGATTATTTGTTGAGAAAATAAGAAGAGAAAAGATTAAGCCTCCAACTACCATGCAGATTAAGAATCAAATGATGACTTTTCTCAAGAAAGTTAAGCATTTTACTCATGCTCAATTGGTCAAGAAAAGTTTTGAAGAAATCAAGGCTTTGTATGAACAACACAAAAGAGTTGAACTGAATTTTGTTGAGATTGGATCTAAAGCAGATAGGATAGCTATTGAAGAAGCTAGAAGACATCTGCAACAACAAAGGCAATTTGGAAGTGCTCCTAGATTTGAGTCAAGTACTGTTGAACATACACAAACATCTCCACCTATCAAGACTACATATGTGAGGAAAAATAGAAAGGAGAAGGTAAGTTCAAAAGAAACAGAGATTGCTCAAAGAATGAATGAAGGAGATAAAGCTCAAGATGTTGATAAGACTGAAAATGTACAAGTAGTACATACATAGTCGACAGTACATACTAAAGAAACGATACATGCAAACTTGGAAGAAGGTTCAATGAAATCTGAAGGAACCTCCAAGGGTGTCAAGAGAAAAAGATCAACAAAGAAGAAGCTAGAAGCCAAGAAAAAGGCTAACTCAACAACAGAAGATAGTGATGATGATGAGAGCTTGAAAAAGTACTTGAAAATAGTAAAGTTTGAAGATCAATGTATTGATACAGAGATTTGGGGAAAGAAGTCATCTATTGCTAGATGGACATACACTATGGATCAAGGACTGGAGGCTCATGGAATACAAAGTACTGATGGCACAACAAGAATATTCAGACTTTTGGAAGACATTCTTCATATTCTTCACAGACAAGATATTCAAAATCTTTTCAGGTTAGTTCAAGAAGCCAGTGTAGGTAAAACTGAGGTATCACTATTGTAAAATGAATTATTCTTCATGTATGAACCACACAACTGTGATCAGAATATGTTGAAGGAATTAGAGAATCGGGTTTCTAGTTACTAGAGATATTATAGGTCATGTGGAATACACATTTTGGATATAGATGATATTACTTATTGTATGCTACAAGAAAAGAAATATCCATTTGAGAGAAGATTGTTGGAAAGATGTTGGAACAACAATTGAAAGTCTTAGAAGAATCTGTTGGTGCTTTGGAGTTGATTAGACTGGTTAAAAAAAATCAAGGATTTGGAGCAAAAGGAAGAAGCTGAGAAAGAGCCTTAAGTGTTTGACTTTCAGTCACACTTCACAAATTGTTCTCAGTTCACCATGTCTAACACACATAAGAACTGGCTAGTCCATAAGCAAACGGTTTGTGGTAAAGTCTTCTCGAATCCGTTGAAAGCTAGTAGTTTGCTAAAAACTATATGGTTCTAACTCACCTTGTTTCGAGACAAAGAGTTGGCTAGTCCTAAACAAACGGTACTAGGTAAACACTTAATCAAATCCGTTGAAGTTTGACAATTTACCAAAAATTATAGGGTTATCAGTACACCTTATTCATTATGAATAAAGTATTAGCTATTCCAGAGGGTACAGCTAACTGGTAAAAAATAAATCAAATCCGTTGATAGCTGATGATTTGCTAAAAATCATGAAGCCAATACAGATTGGTTTTTGTTGTTAACTATTTTATTTCAGGTATGAAGTTGCAAGCAAAGAAGTATTAAAGAAAATATACTAAGAAGGTTTGTCTCATCAAATCAAGACAGAAGTTCATAATTCAGAGTTCATAGATTTAACTCAAGAAGACAATCACTATTGCTGCAAAATCAAATGGATGTTTACAAGACACAAGAAGATCCTAGTTTGAAGACAAAGATGATGTTCATGATGCTTGAAGGTTATCATATCAGAAGAAGATCTACATTTAAGTGTTTGGCTACATTCAGTTGGATACAAATACAAATTACCAAGTTCAATCCAATGTTGAAGAGAAGATTAAAGACATGTATTCTAAATACATTTAGTACAAAGAGAAACAAGAAGACAACAAGTTATCATTCTTGTTTAGGGGAGGATTGTTGGGAATTATTTGTTAAGTGCCAAGTACCGTTAGTGTTTTTGAAGTACTGTTAGTATCTTTCAAGTACCGTTAGTGTTAACGCGGTACATAGTAAGTACTGCTACTTATAAAGTAAGTACTGCTATATTGATTAGGACGAATATATCTTTGTATAAGATATGTCATAGTTATAGTTAGAGTATATCTTATGTGATATACTTAAATAGTTAGAATATTGATAATATATCGTTTGTGATATAGTTATCTTTATAGAATATTCTAAGGTTTCTAGGGTTCCTTACTCTATAAAAGGAACATAGGAACGATGTCATTTATGTACCCCATTCGAGTCGATTAATAAGAGAATCGAATAGTTAAAAGTAATCCTGTTCTTTTGTGCTTTATAAGTTAGATTCCGCATAACTTATTTAGCCTAAGTAAGAGTTCTCAAAGTGTTTTAGTTTGATTACAAACTACTATACTAGTTCTTAACAGAATATAGATCCAATCAAAGGGATCAACAGGTTGGGTTAATGTCAGTTGAGACTATGGGTCTTCGGATGAATAGTGGCCGCATGAGTCATGTGCGGCCCACGGCCCAGCATGGCCGGAATAATATCACAACTCAATTGGGACTGTGATTTACCCCAAGAGAGAAGATATACACTAACCATAATTAGAAGATAAAAATCAACTAGTTATGGTCATTATCTTTTACTTGGGGCCGAAGCATTGGTAAAAGCCCACTAGGGTTTTACCACCTATATAAGGAACCCCCAAGGGTTCCACAAAGGTATCATATTCTTACTCTCATAATCTCACGCATTATCAACCCTAAACCGATTACATACTCTCACACCGGAGTCCAATAGTGGGATACATTCCCATGATAAGCCTAACAGCGTGTTTCTTTAGTGTGTAGGATCTAAAACCAATGTTCACTTCGTGCAAGATCCGGAGCCTAAACACCCGAATTAAGCCTAATTTGGGTCAAGCTAGGATCATTCAACTTTTGTATCAACAAGTTGGCACCATCCGTGGGACCCTACACTAAACTCAAACTCTACTGATGACGAAGGGAAGCCCTTATCACGGAAACCCAAGGAACATCAATGCGGGGAACCGGAAGTCGAGGGGAGACATCCCCGTAACCCCTACTCCACCTCTCACCGGACAAGCAGGAGGCTTAACAGCCGCAACACGGTGTTACATTCCACTGGGAGTCCAAGCACATCCTTGAACACCCCACCACCTACTCTTACCTTGGACAAACCTAAAATGGGGTGTGCACCACACGCCCCCAAAAAGGAAAGGTAAAGGCCGCCTGCTGGATAGATGGATCACGAGCTCGCCTCACTCGAGGATGAAGACATCGAGAGTGTGCTCACACAAAACATGGACATGATCATCCCTACCATCACGGCAAGGTTGAATCTGGGGAGGAACCTCTAATACAGACTTAATTTTGGCAGTGCCGCACGGGATACTCCTCCCTAGACCCGAAAAAGACGAAGAAGACACCGGGTTGAAGAACAACCGCAACCACGGAATATCTTCGGACGCATCGGGGATCGGATTATGCAAGAATTGCAAGGAACACATGGGGAATCAGATCATTCTGATGGATCGGTGAGGCGCGCGACCTTGGAAACTCCACAGAAGGATAATCGTCGCGCCAACGTGTGGAAGAGAATAGATTCGGGAGCAAAGAAAACCACCACCTCTTATCGTAAGAGTGGCTACTATAGCTAATCTAGGGGTGGAGGAGGACCACCCTACCACGATCCCTGAAGATACGATTCGGATGACCATCACCCAAGGCGCCGCCGCATACGGTATTCTTCCTCTGAACCATCAGATGAGGAGGGAGGATGCTACGGGCACTCCTGTTATCATACGGATGATAAAGATGATCTCTCCCTGCCATGGTGTAGTGAAAGAGAATATGCCTTCACAACCCGCATACGGAACTACTCCGATGACAAAAGCATCGCATGCCGGCGTGTGTCAAAACCTACGATGGATCTGGTGACCCAGATAATCATCTCAAAGTTTTCACCGTACAAGCGAAAATTGAACGATGGCTAATGCCTATATGGTGCTAGATGTTCAATCCAACCCTGATTGGTAATGCCCGCGACTGGCTTAAAAAACTTCCCTATCGAAGAATTAATAGCTTCGATGAGCTACGCTCAGCACTTCGGAGAAATTATACCCAACAGAAGAAGTATAATAGAGACCCGGTCTCATTGGCAACGGTCAAACAAATGTCCGGGGAATCCACAGAGGACTTCACAGAACGTTTCAAGACGAATGCACGCTGATAAGGGCGTGCCCAGAAGTCCTCAAAATCTCCAACTATATACATGGCATAACAGACAAGGAACTAACCCGACGCCTTAACGATAGACGACCCAAAAAGTTTGATCACCTCATGAAAAGGGTTAGAATTTTTTTGGAAGGGGAGACTGCCGTGTCCGCAGCGTACCCTACAAGGGGAAACCAAATCTATCGGTCGAATGACCAGCCAAAAAGGCAGTCAAACAATCAAGGCAATAACAGGAGCTCGGATTATAAAAATCAAGCAAAAGGAGGACGATCAAACGACAAGTTCACGCCTCTAAGGATGACATACCAGGACATCGTACTGACGGAAGGGGCAAACTTTACAAGGCCACCCCAAATGACAACTCCGGTCGACCGTCGATAGGGGAACCGCTTTTGCGAATTTCATAATGACAAGGGTCATGGAACGGATGAGTGCATTCAGCTCAAGAAGCATGTTGAGTCACTGATTAAATCAGGCAAACTCAAGCACCTGGTCAAGGACTAAAAGGATGGGAAGGATAACAAAAAGAATGACAAAAAAGATTTCCAGAAAGACAAGCTTACAACCATATTTGTGGTTCAGCCATGGCAGCACAGGACGAAGCAGAAAATTAGTCAGAAATTTTCTCGCAGCAAGGAAATCTCATTCCCTCCTATCACGGCAACCAACGTGGCGGACGCACCTCTCACGATTGAGGTGAACATTGGAAGCCACAATGTCCGCCGCATGTATGTTGATGGAGGATCGTCCGCGTAGATACTCTATGAAAATTGTTTCATACAGTTGAAACCAGAAATCAAAAGCCAACTAATGCCGGCCACGTCGCCGCTCATTGGTTTTAGCGGAGATACCATTTGGCCAATAGGGCAGTTACGATTGTTAGTAACTATCGCGGATAAAGAACATTCAACCAAAACATGGATGAGATTTATGGTTATACGCTCGCACTTCCCGTACAACGGTATCATCGAAAGGCCATGGATACTCGCCATACGGGCAGTCCCGTCTATAGCACACGGCATGCTGAAATTCCCAGTCGAGGGTGGAATTGTCATTATCTTCAATTCGATAGTACCACCGTCGGAATGTCATGCCGTCACAACACCAATATAACCAACTCCTAAAAAGGAAGGGTTGCCCCCCCCCCCCCCCCCCCCCGCGAATTGGAAGGTGGCCATCCACCCTGATTATCTAGAACAGGAAGTGGCCATCAGAGGAACTCTCTCCGATAAAGGTAGGAACATTATGTGCTCCCTCCTTAAGGAAAACCTTGACGTTTTCACATGGGAAACAAAGCACATGACAAGCGTACCACGCTCGATCGCGGAACACAAGCTTCAGATCCGCCTGGGGTATCCTCCGATGAGGCAAAAGAAGCGTGGCCAAGCTCTAGAGCGCGGCCAGGTTATACTAGATGAAGTAAAAAAACTGGTTGATGTAAGAATCATGCGGGAGGTTTATTACCATGAGTGGCTTTCCAATCCGATCATGGTCAAGAAACATGATGGAAGCTGGCGCATGTGTGTAGATTTCACCGACTTGAACAAAGCTTGTCCGCAAGACTGTTATCCATTGCTGGAAATTGATTGGAAGGTCGAATCTCTATGCGGGTACCCATTTAAGTATTTCTTGGACGCATATAAAGGGTATCATCAGATTCAGATGTCGGAAGAAGACGAGGAAAATACGGCGTTCCACACCAGTCAGGGTGTGTATTGTTATACAAAAATGACGTTCGGACTCAAGAATGCGGGAACAACATATCATCGACTTGTTGATAAGGTGTTCGACTCACAGATTGGCCATAACCTTGAAGTCTATGTCGATGATTTAGTTATAAAGAGACACACGGAGGACGAGCTCCTCCGTGATGTCCAGGAGACATTCGATACCTTGAGAAAGATCAACATGAAATTGAATCCCAATAATGCACATTTGGGGCAACCGAAGGGATGTTCTTAGGATACATGATAGAACCAAACATCATCAATCCGTGCCCGAAGAAAACTGAGGTCGTGATACAGTTGCCATCTCCTAGGACACTGAAGGAGGTACAATCTATTTATGGGAAGTTGGCCGGGCTTAACAGATTCCTCTTAAAGTCCGTAGAGAAGTCACTTCCTCTATTCAAAACACTCAAGAAGTGCTTAAAGAAAGGAGATTTTTGCTGGACGAGAGAGGCAGATGAGGCATTTAGGCAGCTTAAGCAGCGCCTGGCGGCTCTTCCAATGCTTGTCGCCCCACGACCTAAGGAGGAGCTAATCATGTACCTATCTGCTATGCACGGACCAATAAGCGCCATCCTGATGACTAACCGGGACGCAGTTCAAACTCCAGTCTACTTTATAAGTAGAACATCGCAGGGATAAGAATTAAATTATTCCCCGATGGAGAAGTTGGTCCTATCATTGGTCTTTGCCACAAAAGGTTGCGCTGATACTTTCAGGCGCACCTAATTGTGGTCATCACGGACCAACCAATAAAACAGGTTATCTCTAGACCGGACGTGGCAAGAAGACTGCAGAAGTGGAGTGTCCTGCTTGGGGAGTATAACATCTCTTATAGACCACGAACAGCTGTCAAATGTCAAATCTTGGCATACTTCATTGTAGAGAAACCCGAGGAGGATGCGCCAATAGCCGCGAAGGAAGAAATTCTAAAAGAACCATGGGTCATGTTCACTGATGGATCTTCCTGCACGGATGGGTCAGGAGCAAGCCTCATACTCACAAATCCGAAGGGCATGGAAGTCACTTATGCCTTACGTTTTGAATTCACAGCCACAAACAATGAGGTAGAGTACGAAACATTGATCGCGGGTTTAAAAATCGCGGCCAGAATGAGAGTGCGACACCTTGAGGCTTACGTAGACTCGCGGCTGGTCGCAAACCATATCCTAGGAGAGTATGAAGCCAAGGAGGACAACATGATCTAGTACTTGGAAAAGGTCAAGTCACTCATCGCTAGATTTGGGAAATTCTCTATCAAGCAAGTACCAAGGGGCAAGAATAAAAAGGCGGACGCCCTTAGTAAAATCGCATCCGCGAGCTTCGCCCATCTATCCAAACAGGTGTTGGTGGAAATACTCAAGGATAAATCCATCACAGGGGAAGAGGTTGCGTCAATAGTTGATGAGGAGGGACCTACGTAGATGACTCCAATCATTAGCTACCTAACGAACGAGACTCTTCCTGATGATGAGACAAAAGCGCGTCGAATCCGTAGGAAGTCACACCAGTTTGAACTGCGCGAGGGTATCTTGAATAAGCGCTCATTCTTACAGCCGTGGCTACGATGCGTCAGACCACGCCAAGCTAGCTATGTGATTAGCGAGATCCATGAGGGGTCGTGTAGCATGCACGTCGGCCTTAGGTCAGTGGTGGCAAGAGCTTTACGTACAGGATATTATTGGCCAACTATGCATCAAGACGCACGCAAATTGATCCTTAAATGCAGCAATTTTCAAGTGCGCATGCCAGTGTCGCACCACCCACAACAGGAGTTAACACCTATCACAGCCCCATGGTCATTCTACAAATGGGGGATTGACATAACAGGGCCTTTTCCTGTTGCTGTCGGAGGCGTTAAGTTCTTAATCATGGCCATGGACTACTTCACTCGCTAAATTGAGGCTAAAGCAGTTGCTACAATAACGGGCAAACAGGTAAAAAAGTTTGTCTAGGAAAATATTGTATGCCACTTTGGTTTACCGGGTAAGATTATCTCAGATAACGGGAAGCAGTTTGTGGATAATCCATTTAAGGATTGGTGTGCGGCGCTGAATATCAAATGGCGCTTCGCATCCGTCAAGCATCCGCAAACCAATGGTCTGGTAGAACGAGCCAATCGAAGCTTAGGTAAAGGAATCAAAACACGCTTGGACGCAAGAAGCGCCAAGTAGGTAGATGAGCTACCACATGTTTTATGGGCACATAGAACAATGATAAAGACTGCTAATGGAGACACTTCGTTTGCATTAGCCTATGATACTGAGGTAGTCATACCAACGGAGATTGGAATGCCTACAATCCGTACAACGGAGGTTACTGGTGTCACGAACGATGAGGAACTCATGGTCAATCTAGACTTGTTAGAGGAAAATAGGGAGATAACAGCCATCAATGAAGCTAAGGCTAAGGCGTGGATGAAAGCATATTATGACTCCAAAGTTAAGGGCGTTTCTTTCCGACCAGGGGATTTTGTCTATCGTACAAACGAGGCAAGTCGTGCGGAGAACACTGGGAAATTAGGCCCAAAATGGGAAGGACCGTATGAAGTCACAGAAGCTTTGGGGATAGGAGCGTACAGGTTACGTGACATGGATGGTCGTGATTTGGACCGTACATGGAACATAATCTCAAAAAGTGCTATCTCTAAAAAGGCTACGGCCTTCGCATGGACATCTAGCTGTAGTCAGCTCCAATAAAGATCCAAGTATTTTTTGTCTTTTATGTTTTTCTACGTCTCATTTGTCTTAGGATTTAATCATTCTGTCAAAAAAACATAACCGTGATAATAAAACGCCGTGGTGCCGAGCTAGCTCCACGGCTGGTTCTTGTGCAAAACTATGTTTCTTTTACACTTAGTATTATTTTTTTGCTTGTGTACTTAGTATTATTTCTCATTTATATGCATTCATCAGTCGTACATATACTATACGCTTCTATGAGGGGCAAGAGGATTAAGTGAACCTATAAATTCATCTTGTCGTGTAAGAGGGATGCAACCCCTGCGACCAAGGATCATGAATCCTTACTAGACACCTTATTCACAAGACGTTGTAATAAGTTTCCACATACCGTACTTATATAAGTGTGGACATGAATCAGACACACAATGCACATCTAGTAATTTATAGACTTAGTAATTTATAGACTTGTCTTCACATATGCCATGATACGTCACGCATAGATATGCATAGATATATTTCACAAGCAAGTTTTACATCAAATACACAAAAGTGTCGTGGACAACCACGGCCAAGTAAGTCATTCTTACAAATAATGTTTCTAAGTATGAATACCCTAGACATCTGTAGACGAAGGTTACAAAATAAGAGTTAATGTTTATTACAACCAAATAAAATCAATGGGGGAGCATGGATTCCCCAAACTCTTTCCTTTGTTGCGTTAGAAATTCAAGTGAAGATCCTTCTGGAGTGGCGTGGCTCTCTGCTAACAAGGATGTCCCATGTCGGGTCGGGGCTGTTACGGGCACTTCATTAGACCTTGGTAGATGTGTGGATCCTGCGGTAGGGGTGTGGCATATAATGCGACTCTCTTTCTTCCTTAAGGTGCGATTCACGTTGGCCTAGACAGCCTCCCCCAAGCTTTTCTCTCCCTTAAGGGCCCATGTGTTCTCGCGGGGAGGATTATCTGCATAAAGGGGGACCATGAGCTGTGAGTTGAAGTACGCCTCTACACATAACTACTCCATGACCATA
The DNA here is from genome assembly GCA_025667525.1 of Glebionis coronaria. Lineage (NCBI taxonomy): Eukaryota > Viridiplantae > Streptophyta > Magnoliopsida > Asterales > Asteraceae > Glebionis > Glebionis coronaria. Next base: position 505,845,197 of record CM046881.1, on the reverse strand, counting down.
TCAATGAGCGCGTCCTTCAGAGCCTCGATCTTGTCTAGCAAGGGATATTTGATTTGGTCCAAGGTTGTCATGGATGCGGTCATCTTATTTTCTGCATTTGGATAATGATAAGTGTGGCCCTTGACATTCTTTCCTTGGCCTACCCGTTCCGCCCCAGCCAACAGCCCTTCATGCCTACCGCGGTCAATCCCATCAGATACTACGTTCGCGAATGGCTGGGCAAGCTCAGGGGAGTCCGCGATCTTGTTCACGACCAACCTCAGGCCGGATCCTATCATCCATCTACGGCCTGCAATCGCTGTCAGCATGTGGGGATATAATTCTTCATCGAAATCGATGTCCATAGTATCCAAGCGCGTATCCATCTCCCCTAAACGACCTTTCACGACCTTCTCATGGTCAACCCTATAGTCGACAAAAGCTGCGGCCAGCTGCTCCTCTCCTTTTACTTATAGGCGCAAGTTGTCGCGGTCATGAGAGATGGTGGCCACATCATTTGTCAGGGATTGAGCAGTCGCCTCGGCGGTCGCTACCTGTTGTTATAATGATTAATTATTATTCCTCAACATTGGCACATATACATAGAGAAAAGATATAAGACCAAGGTTGCATATGATTGGGCGTACCGTGTAACGCAGAGCTTGGGCCTCGGCTTCCAACTCGGCGATGCGATCTTCACGGGCGACGGCGTGGTTGGCCTGCTCCTTTATGGTCGCCCCGGCCATGGACAAGTTAGCTTGTAGGGAGGATATAGTTTGCTCATGATCTTCAATCATTTTTTCCCTACGCGCAATCTTCCTGTCTGAGCTCCTTATATGGCCCAATGCGCCTTCGAAGCGGTGTTGCATGGCCGCGCTGATGGTCAGTTGATGCGTAGTTGCCACGTTGAACTGCTCAAGAAGGGTCGCATGGGTTAGCTCGTTCAAATCCTGACTCAGGTTGGGAGGATTCAGATGGTATATGAACTCCTTGCACTCCTCCTCTTATTCTAGCCTTGTGCACTCAGACAAGTTCCATTGTGGGGCGAGGCGTAGGGCTGGTCCCCCAGATTGCGGCTCCTCTGTGGAGGATGGAAGAGGGGTCAAGGAAGTATCTTGCGCCATGGGCGAAGTTCGCCTGCTGGTATTTTCCTTACGCGGTGCGGCTATAGGATCTACCATGTTATATTATAAACTTGTTAACATTTCACTAAGTTTTTACTAAGCATTGAGAGAATATGGAGGTATGACACTTACGTTGGTGTTGTTATTGGCTCAGTGGTGGTAGGGGCCACGGTTCTGACTGGGGTGGCCTTCCACACAATCTTGTCCACTTGGCCGCTTGCCATCGTGGGGGGAGGCATCGGGTTGACTTTGGGCGCGGTTGTGTTGCTACCCTCTTGATATTAGGGGTGGTCCTTACGCAGTCTCTTGACAGGAGTGTTGGACACACCCGCCTCCTCCACTGTTGCCTTCGCAACCTTCCTCTTCATCTTACACCTTTTGGGGTGGGCTTTGGTTGTGCCGTAGAGTCGATCTTGTTGGCCACTTCTTCTTTTTCCTCAGATTCAAACATCCGGTTGATCTCCTCTAAAAGATGTTCCATATTATCTCCTTGATTCTGTTGATGGGGAATCGTAGTGTTTTTTGCCGTATCATTACCACCTTCTAGTAAGAGGTGGTCACCATCTTCGTTGAGAAAGTCCAACGGTGACTTCACTATTTCCGGCTCGCCCATGTCAAAATTGGCTCTTGTACTACTTCTAGTGGCACGGTTAGGTTTTGGGTGGGAATCGGCAGGGGTGGCTCGTCTTGGCGCAATGGTCTTGTTCCTTCTGTGACCTTGGATGGATCTCCCTGACGTAGCAAGCCAAACAACCTCATCTCTGCGGATATATGCAAATGAGTTAGTGACATGCACAATATGTTCTCCATATGATTCAAAGACAAAAATATATCAAAGTACACCCACCCTCTCCACGGTTGTTTAGGAAGACGGGATATTTGTCTGCCCTACCATAATAGTTACGGCTGATGCCTACCAAACACAAAAAGTTCTTCGGCAGGTCCTTATGGAAGTATGTACGGTGGGTATCTAAGGTTCTCACGTCCCTACTGCTATATGTGTTTGTTGGGGTGGATAATCTACCCGGATAGCGGTTTTTAGAACGAAGGGGTGGGGAAGACTTTGGCATCTACAAAAAAGTACCGGTCGTACCAATTCTTAAGTGAGTCTAACGCCTTGTTATAACACATAGGGGCGTTCGCGGATCGTTTTTTGAATGACAGCAAGCCATTTACCATTTTGGGGCATAAAATACTCTAAATAAGGTTACGGTTGGGGCAACCTCATATGTGTGGCATATTATATATTGATTTATTTTACATGCGCCTATATAGTGTAACTAGGTGAGGTGGAAGTCATAATATGTCAGGATTTCTACAAGCAATCTAGAGAGGGGGATGTGATAGTTCGCCGAGTCAAAAAAGCGTGTGTACACACCTATCTTCCCGGCGAGAGCATCCGTGATAGCTTCATCATCACCTGGATAGGTGGGATGAACGCTTTCAGGAATATAGTAATCCGAACAGAACCCAATGAATTTCTCAGGTGGAAATACATTAAACACGGTCGTGATGGTCGGGTTGTCTTTCACCATGATGTATAAAACTATGGAGGAGTGCGTGATGATCTAACCTGGAAATACGGAAATCCGCAGAATGAATGTAGAAGGAGTAAAAGAGATTACAACAATGGTGGAATGAAGTATGAACTGTGTGTGTGCACAGTCACACACACACAGGTTTTATAGTATTGCCTCGGTTAACGAGGCTGGTGGGATGGTTGCCACGTGTAATCCACTACGCCCATCCAAGGGTTAGGATGCAAGGTGCGGTTGAAACGTTAGAGGAACCCACGGGTCACTTCCTGTACAGTTTTTTACGTACCTCGATAGTGGGGCCCGCCTGTTGCACTTTTTCAGATGTGACCATACCTTGACTATCATTAATGCCTTCATTAATGTTGTCCCGGTCAAGCGTATTCTCTGTTTTACGGTTGTTCTATATATAACGGAGGCAGGGGCATTTATTAGTTTAGAGGTTACGCCTACGGTTGTAACAACTAGACTGGGGGACATGATGACGTATAGTCCCTATCCGGGTCATGAACCCGGCAAGCGGCTACTACCCGTATCCGACCCATCACGGATGGGTTGGGTTAATGTCAGTTGAGATTATGGGTCTTTGGATGAACAGTGACCGCATGACTCAAGTGCGGTCCACGATCCAGCATGACCGGAACAGGGTTGAACAGAATCACAACTCAATTGGGACTATGATTTATCCCAAGAGAGAAGATATACACTAAACATAATTAGAAGATAACAAGCAACTAATTATGGTCATTATCCTTTACTTGAGGATGAAGCCATAGTAAAAGCCCACTAAGGTTTTACCACCTATGTAAGGAACCCCCAATGGTTTCACAAAGGTATCATATTCTTACTCTCACAATCTCACCCATTATCAACCCTAAACCGATTACTTACTCTCACGCTGGTGTCTAATCGTGGGATACATTCCTACGATAAGCATAACAGTGTGTTTCTTTAGTGTGCAAGATCTCAAACCAAAGTTCACTTGATGCAAGAACCGGATCCCAGACACCTGAATTAAGCCTAATTCGGGTCAAGCTAGGATTATCCAACTTTTGTATCAATATATTGAACATGTCAATCAAAGTCACACGTAGAACAACAAAACCAAAATACGTGATTATATAATTAACAATTTTTATTGTAGTATAATATTAAATGAAAACAAATATTTAATGGCCACTAGAGGCAATGCATGATGAAACATTGTGTTCGGCTTATTATCTTAGAGCATGAGTAATGTGTCAAATGCTCAAAGACTTTTTATCATTTTCATAAGTTTTTCTATAGTGTTTTTTGCATTATAGCATCAACTTTTTTTAAAGCTTTTTGGAAAAGCTTGGTATACTTCAAGTGGTTTGTAAAAGTCTTAGCTATTTAGTATGCTTGACATTAAATGTCATAAATATATCAAGCTATTAATAACTTGGTGCATAAAAGATACTCTTAGGCCAAAAGAAATATTAGTATATGACAACATGAGAATGAGAATGTTATCATGTTTTATACTTCATGGTGTGTATATTCGTTTGTTTTAATTAGTAGTTACTGTTGATTATTTAAGTTCACATGTAATGTATCTAGGGTCCGTTTGGTTTGAGGACGTGTTTTACTTTAGATGTAAGTTTATAAAGTGGATGGTTTAGGTTTAGGTTTAGATTTGAGTTTTGGGTTTTAAATATAATATTGATTTAGATTTAAAAAGTAAATATATATAATTAATATATTTTATATAAATTAATTTTTTTTTAATATTATAATAGTGAAAGGGGTCTACCACAAAATAAATTTGTGGATACAACTTTAAGAAAGAAATGAATATATATAAAGAAACGAAATAAAAAATTTGAAAAATGTGTGTTAGTGGATGTGTCAGCAAAAGGTGGATAATGTCTTGGTGTTTCTCTTTCTTCAACTATTTGGGGCTCATGCCACCTTTTAAATACCGAGATTTACAACCAAACAAGATTAGTTGTCTTTTCAAAGTGCTAATCCAGCCTAAAGTGGTATACCAAACAGGCCCCTAATGTACACACCAACAAGACTTCTGATTCCAAATCCTGTAACTCAATAACTATCTAATTAGTTGTCCAAGTAAACTCATGGTCTTTGATTTTGAGTAATAGCATAAACCAATGCAATTTATCGACTCCGTAATCAGTAGCGGAGGTTGTGTTTGGACACTTACACTCTTGCATTTACATACATATGTGAAGAGAAGAACGTAATAAGGTTTAATATAAAAAAACAATTGAGTGGTTGAGTGGTTTATTGAATTCTCTTAAAGAAAAATCATTTGTTTATAAAAAACAAAGAAAATAAAACATTAAAACATGGCAACATGAAATTAAATAAGGCAAAAAATACAAAATAAGTTCTAACATACAATAAAAAGTTCCTACATGAAATACATATTAAACTTCTCAGTAGTTATATTTAAAATAAAATAATAACTGTTTTATTCATACAAACAAACTACTCCGTATTCAACTTGTATAGCCTTTAAAAATTAAATTATTTATTTATGTTTTGAACAATCATCTCTTTCTCACTTTTTTTCTTTTTGGAAAGGTTAATTTTAATAAAAATTCAAACCAAAACAAAAAGAGAAAGCCAAAAAACAAATCAGGTCTCTATGACAAAAACAGAGCAAAAAAAATATCAAAACATATTTTTTTATGGGTAAAAGTTATAAAATACTATCGTACTTATTGAGATGTGCCGACTTTAAACACTTACTAATTAATCTCGTGACTTTACCATTGTACTTTTAAATTTGTTTAGACTACACCAATATAAGCCTAAAATAACTATAATACCCTTGTCTTTTTCAACATAATTAATTTTATTGCCATAAAGTTTAGTTTTTTCTTTTAAAAAATATATTTTCATTAAAATTAGAGATGAAGTAGCTGTTGGATTCCATTCTATAAGATGAGTGAACATTAGAGTTATTAATTAAGTATGATAAAAAAAATTTGATCACTATCATATATTTCAAGTTACAATATATAATTTTGTTTATACAAGCAAAACAAGCGTACGTATCTCACCATTAAATCTGTTCATTCCCTTTATAGAGAGACAAAGATGATAACAATAAATTAAATATGCGAAATGAGAAAGGTCGTCTATGCATACAGAAGGTGACCAGAAGGGTACTAATAAAATCAGCACTGTGGGGTAATGAGGTCGTATGACGTATTGTTTACTGTTGTATGGTTCTCGCATTAATTTCTCGCCACGCATTTCATCTAAGGTTGCTTATGAGGGGATCGAAGCCTTTGGACGCAAGACTTGCTGAGGCAATGGGACGTTGGTGGCTCTACTGAATTAAACACGCTGTGATGTTCTCTGTGTGAATCACATACAATACAACCTTTTCTTTGAATGTTCATATTCTGCTTAGGTGTGGATCCACAGACGGCTGGCTGAAGAATCAGTTTCTTTGAATGTTCATATTAAAATATGAAGGGATAAGGATCTGGATAATTGTGGCAAGGAGAAGAGAGAGACAAATATGAAAACAATAAATTAAAGGGTATATTAGTCATTTAAGAGGATAATATAGTCATTTCAGACTTAAAAAATTGGCATAGTCGGAACAGATTTAAAAGTAAAATTATAAAGTCACGAGATTAATTAGTAAGTGTTTAAAGACGACACATCTCAATAAGTATGATGGTATTTTATAGCTTTTACCCTTTTTTATTTGAGCAAAACATCAAAACTAATTGACTACATGCTATAATAACTTTGACAATGACTTTTGTTTTTTTACATTTCTTAGGTGTATTTGATTAGATTTTCAATTTCTTTTGGTTAAAAAGAAGAAATTTTTTACTAGTGAACAATAGTCATAAGCGAGTCGTGAAACAATATTAGTTTTTTAGTAACGTTTAGCAACACAACTATGTGTGTAATTAACCTCCATATTATAGAGGGGAATCACGATTTCCAATGAACAATGATTTCCCTCACACCCTTATTAAAGAACACTTTTTTCTTTCCCTCACAAACTCTTGCCTCCCTCACAGAATTTACACACACAAAACACACACCGTTCCCTGCTACATCCCGTTTCTTGGCTCTGTTCTCATTAATTGTGGTTTGTCCTTTTGCCCATTGCCCCGTTAATCATTAATTGATCAGCGCCCTTTGCTGTTTGCCCTTTGCTGTTTAATTGCCCTTTGTGAGTAACCCTTTGATCTGTGATTAAAATAATAGAAGGGATGTGTGTGTTACTCTCTCACACAAACCACTCAGTTCCTCTCTCTCTCTCTCTGACCAAAATAAAAAACCTTAGATCTTGAAATATGATCGAGGGAGCTTTGTGTGTTTTGTCTGATTGTGGTTGTTGGTGAAATATGATCTTGAAATAAGATGCAGGCAATGTGTTTTGTTACCTTCGGTTTGGTTTGTGGTTTGTCAGGTTTTGATTTGAATGCGTTTGATTCAGATTTTGGGTTCATTTTTCGGTATGTGTTTTGTTTCATATTGTTATTAATTAGCTTTTTGAGATTAGATCCAAGGTTTCTATGAAAACGTGCTTATGGTTGACCGTTTCTTTTGCTGGTTCTTTTTTCGGCGTAATAAGTATATCTGAGTTTCGTTGGATGTGATGATCCTTTACTATGTTGTGTTCTTGCGGAAAGTGGAAGGATGGCAGAATGCGAGCGTTGCTCGATTCAGCAACCTCCACAGCCCCAACAACGACATCAATTAATTTGGTAGCTGTTTCGCCTTTGTGGTGAATGTTTGTTGTGGCTCATTTTGTTAAAATAAGCCACATTGAATGAGAAAATTTTTTTGGAGACACATTTTTATGTTTTTTGTTTGAGGACACCTGTGCTTGCGGGCTGTGATGAGTACACGTGGTTGTGATGACCTTGAAACAGCCCGGGTTAAACCTGAGACTCCATGGACCTTGGCGGGGCAACCCTTGAGGATGCAGCCATACCGTGTGTGCCTGGTTATCCCTGAAGGGCGTCTTATCTAAGCCTACTATGGTCCATGTTCCCAAAAAATGGAGATGCCCGTTCATCTATATAAATTAGTCACAGGCTGTTCGCCATCGTGTTGCACATATACTATAACTTGTGTATAAAATGTGTTTGTGGTTTATTTGGTTGTGATGATCTTTTAGTTATGTTGTATTTTCGCTAAGAGTGAAAGGATGGCAGACCGCGCAATCCGCTTGCATCAGCAACCTTCAACGCGCATGCACCACATTAATTAATCTGAGCCGCTTTTACCATGTTTTTTGAAAAAGAAATAGGCTACGCCTGATTTTACTGTTTGGTAATCTTTGTGAAACGATGTGATGAGTAATGGTACGCTTCTATAATTATGTCGGGCTGTGATGAGTCTAAACGGCCACCCCTAAATACCTCCCTCCAACTCTTTTACATACATATATATCACATCTACACATATGTAATCGCGAGATCTGTAATATGATGAATGTAGTGTCTAATTTATATATATTAGGTCCATTTTTATTACATGTAAAGCCTATTGTTAAGCCGCAAATGTTATTTATCCAGTAATGTTGGGTACCTGAAGGTGGGAATAGATGAAATAAAACACTAATGTTACAATTCAACTGATGCGGCATTTAAAAAGTGACAATTTGCTTAATATTTACTATTTTTTTCATCTTCATTTGCTAAACAAATGGGGTGCAGTGTGCAGTCTCAATTTGGAATGAATCGAAGCGTGTACGGTAGGCTATTGCATTTCATAATAGGCTGAAAAATGTTGCTGATTTAAATTCTATTGCAGCAAATTTTGCAACAGACTTAGATTCATTTTATAAAAGTGTCTACGGACTACATTTGAACTGATAATAAAGTTCTGACAAAAAAGAGAACTGAGACGCTTCTAGAAGAAGGTGAGTTTTACTTGATTTACTGAATAGTTTTATTTACTATTGATTTTCTCCTTTCATGATGATAATAATGATTTTTATCCATTTGATCTGCTATTCTGTTAAAGATATATCATCATCGGAATGGACACATGATGTTCCTGTAACATCGTACCAATAAAATTTCACTTACATATGTCCCATATACACTTGAAAATTTAACTTTGTTGCCGATGTTTTTCTATCCAAAGGTTCTAAATCTGCTGATGGTTCTGATATGTCATCGTTAAAAGATGGAATATTTATACACTGTGACTAAGTTTGTATTTAACGCTTTATCCCGAATATAGTTATATCATTCTACATAAAAAAGTTTATTAAGTTAGTCAGTGCTTTTATTTTGATCGCATTTGATTATAAGTTTACCTCTTAAACTGCCTCGAGCACTTTTTTTATTATAGCAACTCAAACTCTGTTTGTGGTCAATATGTGGGTCATTTTATAAACCCTTATGATAGGAAACCAAAGTCATCAGATTTCACTTCCTGACTTGCGTGTAACCATGTATCGATCCATCATTTTGTTATACTTCTTTACACCCATCTATATTTTGTTCACTCCATGGTTCTAGACAACCATCTTTTGCATGTAAGTGTGATGCAAGTGGAGTTGCTCCTTCTACTACTTAAACATCTCATGTAGAAAATGGTGGATAACATTACACACCCTACAGAAAATCAAAAGTCTATATGAGCAATGCATTAAAAATGTCAAACTAATTATTGAACAAATTATGTATGAAAGTCATGACATAGATTATGAGGAAGTATAAATGGTGAGCTCAATAAGTTTGGAAATTTCAGTTTTTACCCATTTGCTTAAGAATGTGTCGTTTGGTGTTGTGTTTTTATTAAATAGGTAAACATACAATTTCTATGTAAGATCATGATAGTAATAGTTAAAAGCATAAGAAATTGGTACCACATGTATGCTGATATATGCCTTGGTTTACCTTACAGGTGGTCACATATATTTTGTACTTTCATGGCCAAAAGCTCACTACATATAAAAGATATAATGATATTTAAAAGACGAGAGCTGAACTTCTTAAAAAATAGAAAGCATTTGAATCAAATGAACGTTCAAGGGAAAATATGTTGGTTTTGGTCGCAAGTTCATCCACTAGCCAATGGTGCAACTCTTGATATATGTAGTTGTCAAGTGAGTAAGTTCTTTTACAAATTCAAGTATACAATGATATATTTACTGAATACAAAGACTTATATGGCCCTATCTTTAGATGATAGGCAAGATATTCTGCTGGTGGACGTGTCAAAGCTGGATGCAGAAGCTGCAACTAAAGCGATCAAGGAATGGGGTCAACCAAACTCGAAGATCACCCACTTGATTTTTGGCACTTCAAATGGGGTTGATATGCCAGGAGCCGGTTGCCAACTATCAAAAGTTGTTGGAAATACGTTTTTACGTATTTATGAAGGATCGGTCGCTCCAACGATATATTATTGTATTAGGCTCGTGATCCAATTTGTAGTAAATATAGTCCATATAGCCCACATGTAGGGTGGGCTATATATACCCCTCCTAGCATGTTAGGAGGGGTGGTTCTTCCCATTTCAACTTTTCATTTTAATAAAATCCTTTTCTTTCATTTCTCTCTCTACACCTCATCTTCTTCTTCCCCATTTCCACCATCTTATCAATAGATCAATCCATCAATTACCAAATCCTTAGATATCGTAGACCTTCAATTGGTATCAAGAGCCATGGTTAAATCTTAGGATTTGTATTTTTTTATCTATTGATTTGATTGAAATTTTTTAATAATCTTTTCGTTTTATTTTTTTATATATAATCGTCTCGTTCTTTTTCTTTCTTGAAAATCTATCCAATCAGTTTTTATCAAGTTTTTTAATCACATTTTTTTAATCATTTTTTTAATCAGTTTTAATCAATTTCTCATTTTTCTGGTACAACTTTGTTTAATCAGTCGTTTTTTAATAATTTTTTTAATCAGTCATTTTTAATCAGTTTTCTCCTTCTTTTTCATATCAGTCCAAACCTATCTGTCAAATCTGTCAAAACAGTCCAAACCTGTCCAAAACTATCAGTTTTCTCGATTATTCCGAATAAGCTTTCCGCGTAGGCTGTTATTCCGCGTAGGCTATTTTTTCCGAATAGACAAATTTTTCCGAATAGACAAATTTTTCCGAATAGACAAAGTTTTCCGAATAGACGAATTTTTCCGAATAGACAAATTTTTCCGAATAGACCATTATTCCGAATAGAAATCTTTCCGAATAGCCAACATTCCGAATAGACTTTCAGAATAGACTTTCCGAATAGACCTTTTCGAATCGACTATTCCGTATAAGACCGACTCCTCACTCGACAATTCAAACAAAACGGGAATCTAGCTTTTGACTCGACACACCCTCACACTCGATCTCACACACGGATTCTAAACCAAACAACACTACGCCTCAACTCTAGACTCGACTCATTTTTTCACAAACTATCGACCAAGACTAGACCATCTTAACACCTCTCGACTCAATACTCTCCCCCAATCCAACTCTTTTTCTCAAATCCAACTCTTTTTCTCGACATACCCACCCTCGACTCCAAACATCACCTAAACCAAATCTGACTCGATCAAACCCACACAACACTAGACCTTCAACTCGAACACCTCACCTCTCTACCACAAGACTCACAAGACTCACCCTCTCGTAAACCCATCGACACAAACACCCCCACAACCTCACACCCTCTCTCGGACACCCTCGACTAACAAAACCCACATAAAAATTGATTAATGATCTCAGTTATTTCCTTTTAATCGTGTAATCAGATCAATAATCAAAAGACAAATATCATCATGGATCTCTTTTGAAGCATTATTTACTTGCTTCGACTGACCAAAAGATTTTAGAAAGCATCTCTTGCTTCGACTGACCAAAACTCTACCAAACCACCCACGACAACAAAAAACAAGTTACAAAAATACCTACCAAACTGACACACACAGAAGGACACTACAGAAGATAGAAGACAGACACACGCATGCAACAAAGTTATAATACCTACCCGAGACCTCAATCAAGAGACCTTGAAGATTCATCTTTTTGAGCAAGTTTTGGTTTTGATTTGGTTTTCTTTCAATCTTTTGATTGAGGAGAGAGAGTGATAACGGGGGCTGAGAAAGTTTGTTGAGCGAAAAAGTGGCGGAGGAAACGAGTGAAGAGAAGGGGGCGAAGTTTCTGTGAGATTAGATGTTGATTGAGCAGGTAATCAAGAAAGAGAGAGAGAGACGGAGGTGTCTTTGGGAGATAAAAGATGAGATTAGGTTTTTTTGTTTTATATACATAGAAAAGTGACGGAGTATACAAAGAAAAGGATAGAAAGACACGACTCACCACGTTATCAGATTAAGTTTTGGGACACGTGTATTTCCTTTTTTTGTTAAAGTCGACATTTATTTTACTTATTATCAGATTTTATTTTTTAATTTTAGTAAAGTAACATTTTTCAAATTAAGTTTACCTTTTATTTTATTTTTTTATATATATATTTTTAAAGTTAATTTTTTTTAGGTAAATTAATTTTGAATATTTTTGTCAATTGATGACGAACCGATCATTATATTTACCGTCGTTTGGATTTACTTGTTGACGGGTTTAATTTTTGGAATGAGCCGACTTTGATTTGGTCTCCGGTTCAATGGATTCGTTCGATTCGACATGTCCAAAGGGAGAAGCGCATAAAATGCAAGACAAAGCTAGTGATAATGGCATCACTTCATTTCAAATGCTTCAGTATCATCTAGTTTCTCTTTCGAGGATTCAAGGAGGGAGCGAATTTGTGACAATCTTTGGACAAGATCGTCATATATTCATCGACTCAATTTTCACCACTTTGACCCAACTCGCCGAGCAACTCAACCATGAAATCTTTAATCACACTGCATCGACACTTGCATATAAGGGTCTTGTGACACAACTCACGCCTTTCCTCCAATTCAATATCATCAAGCCGGAAAGTTCAGTGATTTGCCAATCCTTTCTTCGAGATACACATACCGAGCTTCGAGTTTTCCGTGATACGATATTGAAACTCATGACAGCGGTCTCGTCTTCGATTTATCAAAGATCACAACTTCAGCAAGCATATGATAATGGAGTGCAAGAATCAATGACGCAGATGCAAGAGGAAACTGGTCATACGGTTGAAAACTTGGAGCCTATCGATGGCAAGAGCACGGAATCGGAAGGACAACATGATACCAGTGGCACGTCAGGGAATGTTCACGAGATCCTTCTTGATAACACCTTACCCGTTTATGACGAAGAGCCGACAAACATGGTACAATGTAATGTTGTTTATGATGTATATGCTGATGACATGTCGCATATTGAGCATTCCGCACTTAATTATGACAAACATGGGATGCAGAAGAGTGATAGCAATACCACTTCTGATTCATCCGATGTGAGTCATAATGGGGGAGAAGGTGTTCAAAATGCTAAACATCATGATAATTGTCCTATAACTGCTTCATTGTCTGCTTCTGATTCCAAGATTAAAGAGCTCGAAACGATCGTAGCTCGGCAATCAAAAGATTTTGAGGATGCCAAACTTGAATTTTCTAAGAAAACGGACAAATTTGAAACATATTTTGAAAAACTTGAAAAATCAAATGTTGTTCTTGAAAGAAAATTGGATCAAAAAGTGTTAGATTCTAAAGCTGAAAAGGATAATCTCTTGAAACAAATTCAACTGCTTGAATCTAAGTTGGCATCCCAAGATAACTTGCTCAAAGAGAATGAGACTTTGAAGGCCCAAGTACAGGAAAAGGTTTTTGCTATAGCTGCGTTGAAAAACGAGTTAAGGAAAACTAGAGGATCTAGTGTGGATACTAAGCTTGAAAAACCATCAATCTTGGGGAAACCGCCTACAAATCAGTTCGTCAGACAACCGACTGTCAGACAACCTACTGCATTTAGATCCGAGCGACCACAATCCTCGAGACCGCGGTTTGCCTCCCAAGTTGATTTGGTTCATTATCCTAGACCAGTCACTCCACCATCTAGGTCCAATGTGACTAAAACAGATTTTGCAAGACCTAATCACACGATTGCCTCTAATGTCCCTAGACATAGTCCGAAGAATACGTCTCGAACTAGTTCAAATGACGTTCGCCATACATTTTGTCAAAGGGAAGCTAAGCAAAAGACACAAGTAAGAGATATGAATTTCAAACCTAGTCAGATGCCTTATAGTTTACCCAACACTGCTAACCGTAGCATGTCACATCCTAGGAGCATCAATCATTCATCTAGGAATTCTAGATCTTACTCGGACATTAAATATGCTACTTGTAAAACATGTAGAAAATGTGTCTTTACGGTAAATCATGATTCCTGTATCAAGAAACTACTTAATGAGGTGAACTCTCGTGCTAGACTTAAATCCCAGTGGGTCGCTAAAATCAAACCCTTTGGTAAAATGTGGCGCCCCACTGGTAGAATTTTCACTCTTGTAGGAAACGAGTGCCCTTTAACTAGGATAGTCTCTGATTCTACAAAGACTACTAGGGAGGAAATTGCAAAGGATGATACATCACTTAAGCCTGAACTTAAGATTTTCTATAAAAGGAAACGTTTGCCAACTAAGACAAGTGAATCATCCCCTCAGGCCACCTCTGACACAAGAAAAGAAAACCGTGAACCCCCACGTGCTTCTAAAATAGATATCTCTAACCCATGCAAAAGTATACAAACTCCTAATGAGAATGCAGGTACCAAAGTTGATGTTCCAAAAGAACGAAGCGGTCCAATTGTTGTATACCGTTCAACTAAGGACACTCTTAGAGTTTGGTTGCTGAAGAAGCAGATATCGGAGAAACTAGTATCTCAGGGGATTCATGGTTAAAGCTTACACAAGGACTTATAGTCACATCACAGACTATAACTCGCTCTTCAAAGAAAGGAAAGTTTATCGCCGATGGTAAACTTATCCTAAAAACGAGAAATTCATTTTTCTCGGGCATGAGCTTATATGAAAACTTTCCAAGTTTTTAAGCTCATGCACTAAGGCTTATAGATAAATGACAGTCTGTAACCCGTTCTTCAAAGGCAGGAAAGTTTATCGCCGATGATAAACTTATCCTTACAACGAGAAATTAATTTTTCTCGGGCATGAGCTAATATTAAAAACATTCGAAGTTTTTAAGCTCATGCACAATGACTTACAGTTAAATGTCAGACTGTAACTCGAACTTAAAATAAAGGAAAGATTATCTTTTATGATAACTTATCCTCTTAACGAGAAATTCACCTTTCTCGGTCATGAGCTTGTATTAAAACATTCGAAGTTTTAAGCTCAGAAAGGAAAGTGTATCTTTTAACTAAGAGAACTTTTCCTCGTAACGAGAAATTAACCTTTCTCGGTCATGAGCTTTCCGTTAAAACAGTCAAAGTTTTCAAGCTCATGAAAACGACTTCTAAGTAAATGTCAGCTTAGGACTCGTCCTTCAGAGAAAAGGAAAGTTTATCGCCGATGATAACTTATCCTTACAATGAGAAGTTTACAACTTCTCGGACTTGAGCTTTCCCAAGATATTCCAAATCTTAAGCTCAAGTAATTGGTTTTCAAAACTTTGAACACAATTTTTCAAGAATTTTTCAAAAGGTTTTTCTAAATCTTTCAAAATTGTGTGTTCAAAACGTTTTGATAAAAAGAGCATGTCTTCTGGAATCGATAATATTTACGAACCTAGAAATGTCAATCAATAATGACACGGGGTTGTAAATAAAGTTCGAGCAGAAGTTTAAAAGATTTAAAACATGCTCTATATGGTTTGCTATTATTTCTGATAGTAACCCGCTTTTCACTTTGAAGTCAAGCATTTCACCGGAAAGCTTTGACTTCAGAATCCGAAGTTATCAACTCCACAATCCAAAGTTTGTTGCAATTGATATCTACATACTCGACGATGCGACTACTCAAACGGTGACTACAGCTCTTTCAATAGAACACGGGTCAACAATTGGGGGGGAGCAATTGTCCAGCATTCAGAATCCTTGATGCCGAGAGTGCCAAGTTCACATATTGGTGTTAAGACAACGATATCAATCATACACATGGAGTCAAGAGATAACTTCAGAAGTTACGAGGAAGACCAACATTCGTGAACAAGAACCATGTGCTTCTTTCATATGATGTTCTCCATCATTCAGGTCCAACCTCGTAAATTGCTAATATTGTGAATTCATTATCATATATGATCTTTGCACGTGATAAATACCTTACACTTGTGTTTAAAAGGTATTTAATTGACGTTTCAGCACACCCTCATTAATTTGAGGGGGAGCTTGTGTAACTCATGAAGATAATTGGATTTGCATTTTTCTTCCCAAATTTTCTTAAAACGCTATTAAATCAATTGATATTAAAAACATTGATTGAGTTAATATTTTTAATATGGGGGAGAAAATGTGATTTAATATGGGAAATGATTAATCACAAATGGTTTGACTTAACGTGCTAGCTCATCCCGACATGTGCGAAATGTTTTCGGATATCGTGGCATATGTTAAGGGGGAGCAAAATGGATTTGCACTTCAAAATGGATTTCATGGTGATTTATACTTACCCGCAACCCATTTATTTCACGACGATGAAGATTGTGGTGACATAAGGATGGTAGGATAGGTTAAAGTCCAATGATTTCTCTAGAACCGGAGGAATCTTCCCAAGGACATTCCATAGCTAGAAATAGTAGTCTTTAGGAAAGATGGAGAAAGATTGTGAACGTAGCTGAATGCCGACCAAGTACTTAAGTTAGCACTGGAACAATCACAACAAGGTGCTAGTGATGACGTATTGGTAAGCATTGAAGGGGTTGAAGAATGAAAAAGAATTGTAAAGATAAAGGGTGTAAAGAAAGAAGCCCTCCTTATAACTTAGGCAGAAACCGGGTCAATTCATATGCTATTGAGATCATTTTAATGATTCTTGATATTGAAGATAGACATCATGGACCCAGTGATGCAAGGAACAACCCATCCCAGCTAACTCAGATATCTCTTAAAAGATATTTGTTTTAATCACACGGAGACAACACATTATCTATTGATTTATTCACTCCGAATAAATTGGTATTGAAAAGGTGGCACTCCTCTCCAGCCTCCGATCACTAAAATCCAAAATGCACGATCGAGTCTAGAGCCATTTGAGATCATCAAATATCTCATTAGGACACACTCTCATATTTACTTGCTTCTTCACACATTGTGAAAAGTAAGAAAGTTCTTAAGAGTCCTACGTAAAATCTTCATGATCTTGCCTGAACATCCGAGTAATACGAAAGTATTTACAATGAAGATGGAAATCCTTCTTGAGCGAATATCAAAAAGCTCATGGTAGGTGACTTGTGCGATTCTTTATGAATCAAACTTGTGATAACTGGAAAGCAACAGTGGTTTAATTCTTAAATGAATTTAAACACGTTCCAGGCCTCTACGCAATATCTTAGTGATCTTTCCAGAACATTCAGAGTAATACTATTAAGTATTTATAGTTACGAATGGAAATCCTTCTAGTGTTAACATCAAACAGCACTTGGTAGGTAACTTGCAAGATTCTATATGAATCAAGCTAGTGACAACTGGAAAGCAACGACGGTGCGGTTCTTAATTGAACTTCACTTGTTCTAGGAACATGAATTGACGGCTTCAAATCATGCGGATAATATTATCCAAATGATTCACTCTTTACGTTTGCAGTCAGCTTTGGACGGTCGAGTAAAGAGAACGAGTTTACCCGCGAAATCTTGTCAAGGAGGTTCTTTATTGAAACTACCTGTCACAAGTACGATATTTAATATCGTCCAACGGTCTTCACCGACCGGAGGTAAAATGCTACCGAATTAGAATGAAATGTTCAAGGCCATTTCATCCGTGTATATGGTTTGTTGCTAACTGTCTTATGCAGCGTAACAAGAAGGTAGCATTGCGGTGTATAATCCAGAAGAAGTCATCACCACATGCTTGTACTACATACAATTAGTACTTCAACAAATTCAAGAAAGCCTGAAGGTCAAGTCTTCCGCTGTATCAAACTCTGAAGCTTTCAAGAATTTAAAAGTATAAGTATGTGGAACATGAATTCACGAAGAGGCAAATATCACAAGTGAAGAATGCACAAGGTCAAGGCAAGGAAACATGCTCAAGACTAAAGTCAAAGATCACATCAAGCATATTCACAAGAACAAGATCGAAGATTCAAGCATAGTATGCTAGGTTTAAGATTTTGTAAAATGGTGTGACCTCCCTTAGGGGGAGATTGTTGGAAATGTGTTTTCCCAAAGAAAGTCTCGGTCACATCATTATTAGCATAGATCACGAGCTATAGAATATTTAGAACTTTGTAACTTGGAGCGACCTCCCTTAGGGGGAGATTGTTGGAAATACGTTTTTACGTATTTATGAAGGATCGGTCGCTCCAACGATATATTATTGTATTAGGCTCGTGATCCAATTTGTAGTAAATATAGTCCATATAGCCCACATGTAGGGTGGACTATATATACCCCTCCTAGCATGTTAGGAGGGGTGGTTCTTCCCATTTCAACTTTTCATTTTAATAAAATCCTTTTCTCTCATTTCTCTCTCTACACCTCATCTTCTTCTTCCCCATTTCCACCATCTTAACAATAGATCAATCCATCAATTACCAAATCCTTAGATATCGTAGACCTTCAAAAGTCCTTAACCTTGATCCTTCTGTCAAACACTTTATATTTTACCAACAAGGTTTTTTGGTGGTGGGTCGGCCAATCGTTTGGCTAAAGAATTAGTCGAGAACAACAAAGGTACTCATGTATTGGTTGTCTTTATAGAGATCAATGTTATACATAAAAAACATAGTTGATGCAGTGGAACCATCATCACTTTGCTGAGGAT
This sequence comes from Glebionis coronaria, assembly GCA_025667525.1. Lineage (NCBI taxonomy): Eukaryota > Viridiplantae > Streptophyta > Magnoliopsida > Asterales > Asteraceae > Glebionis > Glebionis coronaria. The sequence continues at coordinate 505,826,707 of CM046881.1, read as the reverse complement.
TTTCATCACTAAGGTAAATATCTATCTGTTTCAATAATTCCCGTTTACAAATGTTCCTGCCTGAAACTTACACCAATGAAACATTAAGAGTCTATACTTATAGCATTCTCTGTCTCTTAAATAAAACCTACATGGCCACTTAAATTATTGAAAATGTTGTCCTTAAGATATTATTCTATTCTTGACCCACTCTGACCTATTCGTTAAGCCTTCTAAATCACCAGACACTTACTCTTTACGGGAATTCTGTCAGTTTGAGAAAAAAGGAAATCACGACACAAGAAACAATAAAGGGTACTACTGCTTGCCAATTGCCATAAGTCAAGCAGAAAAACAGAATTTTATCTATGCGTTTAAGCAAAGTTTAAAGTAATGTAACAATATATTTATCTTTAAGCAATGCACGTATAGACTATAGTAGCAGACTAGCAGTATCGCTTTCTTATGGCCAAAACACCTTATCAAGCATACAAACATTATAATCCCTCCATCCCAAAGTTAGATATGTAGACTCAATTTCATGACTTAAACTCGGACAAATTTGCGTATATTTTCTTATTTGGCCAACAGATAACTGGTATTAGTCTTATAACATAGATGTTCACTAAGTTAATTATGACAGAGCTACAAAGAATATTTATTTTGATTAAGAAATCAATATCAGAAACATATTTAAAATAAGTTGATGACTTAATGGTCGTAGAGAATGTTATAATAATCGGTACAGGCAGAATACGTAGGTTTGTGATGTCTTTGATTGAAATATGTTGGCCAAAATTGGAAGTACATGCATAATAAAGCGAGATCTTGGTGAGTATGCTTTTACAACCTTTTGATTGAAATTTGTTTACAACCTGTGTTATTTACACTACATGCGTCTGCAATGTGTTATTTTAGCTATGTTTCTTATTTGTGCGCAAGACTCGCTTACAGTCTTGACTCTTTATGAACAATCACATCTTCGTAAGTCACCGTAAACGAATATATATTTCAGTTGTAATTTTGTTTTGGATACTATGCAATCAAGACGTAACATGATCAATAATATTCATTTAGGACATATACATACTTTTGAGTTGTAACTTTTATCTTGAACTGGTGACTTTGGCGACCTGCATGTTACTTTTTGTTCTTAGTCTAGCGTATGGACTATCATTCGTGTCAAGTAAAAGAAGTGATTATTAGGGAAGTAAATTGGTGAAGAGGACAATTGACTTTGTTTTAAGCTTATGATATTACTTGGTGTTTTGGGTGACTACGAAATCAAAGGTTTATATTGTAGCCATTGAAGGAGAGCCAGTGGCAAGTTATAAAGGCGACATTGATGGTTTTAAAGCTACTGTTGTGGAATATGATGAGAAGCTTGATGTCACAAGGTTAGTAAATAAGTTTTTATCTGTGTTAGTTATTGCAGTCCGTTAATGAACTATATGAACGTGTTTGGTGCATGAGCATATTAGAGTTTAAGATTATGTTGCAAACTTGCTATAGAAACGAGTCCTCATAGGATGTGCCATATTGCATACTCTCAAGCTATCAACAGAGTTTCTTTTTATCTGTGAATTGTGTTCTATTTTTTTATCCTTAGTGATTTTGTTACGTCGTAGTCGAGTCACCTTGCACAAGTAGATCGAAATGAAGGTCCAATGGTCAAAAGTGTCTTGTCTTACAGTCCATGGATCGCATTTGTAGTTGCCGCTGTTGCTGATCGCAGTTACAAAAATCATTTGACTCTAGGAAATGGAAAAATGGTTGCTGGAATCGGTTTATCACGTAAGTTTCAGTTTATTGTAATTGGTAGCGAGTTTTTTATTAGTTTTTTCTCTTCTGATTTCATACCAATTAATATATGCAGCTTCTACAAGCTCGAATCAAAAGTTTACACTGGTTGCAGCTAACGACGTTCTGTTGGATTTATCAGCTGTGAAGTTTAGTCCTTTAGATTGTCAAAGGCCCGAAGTTTTGAATGGGAATATGGTGAAAGGAAACATTTTTGTGTGGTTATTCTTTCAATTTTGTTAGTGGTTCGTCATTTGTTAAAAAAGTTGCGCAAACAGCAAAGACCCTTGGTGCAATCGGTTTTCTAATTGTTGTAGAAAACGCGAGTCCTAGAACCAAATTTGATCATGTGCCTGTTGGCATGCCTGGGATTTGGTTTTCTAAATCTATAACTTCATTTTGATTTTTAAAGTTTACTTGGCGTGCTCGAATATTGTTAGGATCATTTGTCGAGTGCATTATGTCATTTTAGTCGCGTCTCCTATTCGTTGTCGACCAACACCTATAACAGAAATACGTCGCCAAAAGTGAACACACAACACCACGGCGAAGCGCGGGTACAAATCCTAGTCATGATATATAAAACAACTCTTAAATGTCCAACATTCTTAAATGATACTTTATGTAAAAGATATACTCTTTTGTTCCTAAATAAATGTCCACTTTAAAATTTTACGGATTTTTTTTCAACTTTGACCTTAAATCTTATAAAAAGTTTAAAAAGTCACCACATTGTAATAAATGTCAAATCTTTTACAATTTTGGTCTTTTCTTTGTTGATGTTATTTTCACTTCTAAAGTCTTAACTATAAACATTTATTATCTAATTGATAAACATTTTTTATTTTTTTTACTTTTTTAAACAACTAATAATATCAAAAGCTAATAAACATTATACAAAATAACAGATAAACATATGAACATTGTGCTTTTTAAAAACCTTATAAACAATACAAACTTAACTCGAGGAACATTTTTAAAAATAACCGATCAACATTATGTTCTTTAGAAAACTGATAAACTAATGGGCAATGCTCACTTGAAATGATAAACATTAGCAAAAATAACTAATGAACGTCGTTTTTTTACAAAACTTAAGAACAACTTGATTTTTGTTTAAACTATTTAACATCATAAAAAAACGAATGAACACTTTGTTTTGTTTTTAAAACAAATGAACATTATTAACAAAATTGAAGAATAAAACTAAATGATGGACAAGATTGATGAACTAAACTAACTGAATAAAATTGATGAAAAACTTAAAAAAAAATAAAAAAAATATCATGAACTATTATTTATCAATGGATAATGCATATAATAAACCATTTTTATAGACAAAAATTCAAATAATTTTTTTACTAAATGAATAAAAGAATATCATGAACTATTTTTTATTAAGAGTCTACCAAACTCGATAACTTTAGTTTATTCATTGATAACATTATTGATCGATGGCTTTAGTAACCGTGTGTGTTACTCATAACATGATTTCAAAAATTATTTTAGTACAATTTTTCTCTAGTGACAATTCATTACAGTGAAACTCAACGGTTCTATTTTCTTTATTTACCCAAAACAAAACAATCGAAAAACCACCACAGTAAAAAAAATGCAAACTATACGAATCACAACTCAAGATCGAACTTTTGTATATATTTGATACAGGTTTTTTCTTGTGGTTAAGAATATCCAAATCTAAAGTAATGACGAGATTCAACGGTGATGGTCAATCGATAAAGACGTCAATAGAGTAGCGGACATGGGCGGCAAAGGCGGGGCACGCGCCATGAACACTCTGATCGCATTCGTGACAGAGAATGATATTTAACTTGGGTTAGGATTTGTGATAACTAGAAGGAGGGGGGGTGAATAGTTTCTCTTTGGTTTAAGTCCTAATTAAAATTTCTTTCAATTAGGCTTGTCTCAAAACTACCTTTTACTTGAAAGCTAGTTGCATAATGATTAGGTTCAATTCAAATGCATTAACAATGACAAGTAATATATGTGAATGACATGATAGTAAGAATAAGTAAAGAGTATGGAAAGAAGCAACCTAATAGGAAGACACCAAGATTTATAGTGGTTCGACAATGAAGCTCTATCTCCGTTCCTTCTCCACTCCTCGAGTACACCTTACTCGAGATTTCCACTATATCCACAAGCTCCCTTCTTGGCGGAGAAAACCTTACAACGTCGCTTACATTATTTTCCGATACTAAGCTAAATGTCGAGACCTAATCTTAGCTAGGACTAATCTACACAACGTCGCCCACTTCACCATTTAACGACACAAGGCTAGATGTCGAGTTCTAATCGAAAGATAGAACCAATCTTCATAACGGTGCCTAATTCACCATTTAACGACACATGGCTAGATGTCGAGTTCTAATCGAAAGGTAGAACCAATCTTCACAACATTGCCTGATTCACCATTTAACGACACAAGGCTAGATGTCGAGTTATAATCGAAAGATAGAACCAATCTTCACAACTCTTCAATTTGAAGCTAAGTGAGAACTTCACTAGACACAACTATATCACTTTAGAGTTTAGTGAGAACTCACAAGACACAACCACATCACTTTGTAGTTAAGTGAGAACTCACAAGACACAACCACATCACTTTATAGTTTAGTGAGAACTCACAACTCCTCACTTTGAAGCTAAGTGAGAACTCCGCAAGACACAACTACATCACTTTAAAGTTTAGCGAGAACTCACAACTAATTCTTATTGCAACTCAATAAAACACCTATCCAAGTATACACATGTAACTTGGATCTACACAACACAAATCCAAGTATACACATATACAATTGATTTACACAAGATTAGATCCATGTATTCACAAATATATTAAATCTACACAAGACTCAAATAAAAACAAATGATGAACATGACTAGATCTTTAGGATATGATCTTCATCTAGGCTTCATCTTTAATCACATCATAAGTGTGTGAGTGATCTTCTCATTGGACAAGGTAAAGAAGGAGATCAAGGAGATAATCATAAGCAAACATACTTAACATATTAAGTGATCATTTACAAATGATTAGGAATAAGAAGAGAGAAAGATGACAGAAAGAGTGTCCAAAAAGGGTTGTGGAAAATGCAGGTTTGATCTATTTATAGGAGACAAAGACCAACGGCTCTCTGAGCGCGGTCCCTTAAATATGCTTGTTGTCCCTTATCGATAAGGATCCGCATAGCCCTTTAAGTGACAGTGCTCATAGACTCCACTCCCTTTTGTCTTTTAGTGGGGAAGTGATATCTGAGATAAGTTTTTACCTTCAAAGGATATTCTTATGGCATTTGGAATATGTCATATTCAAATTTACATATTCTATTTTAATAAAACATTTTGTTAAAAAGAAAGTTTATTAAAAAAATCTGTTGTCACATTTGACAAAATGTAAGTTTAGGATTAATCACTTTTATGATCACTAATCATGATTAAGATATGTTAGTGCAATACTTAAATGATTATTACCTTGATGATAGTGTTTGTCAAATAATTCGTCTTATGATTGTATTTGACGATAAATGTTTTTTTAATTTGTCGTGATCAAGACTAAGAAAGATTAGTTAACACTAATAATGTTTTTAGACATTGCTTTGCATGAACAGGATTTATAAAATTAAAGATGATTGTGAGGATTAATTGATGTTTCCAATTAGAATAATTAATTGATGAAAGAAATGAGATGAAGTGATGGAAGAAAGAGAAAGAGGATAAGAAGGATGGGCGACACTTAGGAAATGACATTGACAAAAGTCTTTTTCAAGATCTAATATTATGTTGGTTAAATGAACGGTTAAAATTACTTTTAAAACTTTTAAACTTTTTTCACTTTCTAATAAGAGTAAAATGCAAGTTTGCTCTTTGTGGTTTGTCAAAATTGCAGGTTTGCTCCCCAACTTTCAAAAAGTGCAGGCGGCCTCCCGGAGGACGAAGGTAAGTAGCAATGAACCTCCTTGGAACTAACTCTCGTTAATTTTTCTAGTTAACTTTGTTTTGTTCAAGGGTATTTATGTCCTTTCTTAATTTCTTTTTAACTTAGTATATTTTTATTGCACACTTACTCCTTGTGGTTTACACTTAAATAGCCTCTTCTAACACTTTTGCAAACACACACCAGAATCAAAATCTCCTTTTCTAAAAACACATAAACCCTAAATATGAATTTTCGCTTTGTATAAGCCAAAAATTATTAAATAGAGATAGAATGGGAAACAAAATCCCATTTGCTTACTTGGACAGTAAATATGGTTATGTATATTATTAAATAGAGATAGAATGGGAAACAAAGCAGATCTTAACGAGTTTGCAAAATCAATACAAGCTAACTCTAGTGAATGGTTGTGTTTGTTTATGTCTGCAGCAGGAAAAGCAGAAGGCAAAGTTGAAAGAGAGACTTGACAAATGCACAAAAGAGAAGCTGTTTGATTTTTGTGATGTTCTAAATCTTCAAATTCACAAGTCACTTAAGAAAGTATGCATTTTTTAAGCATTGTGTACTAAACAAACAACACACTTTGAAACTTGGTTCTAGACACTAATATCTTGAGTATATTTTCAGGAAGAGGTCACAGTAAAGTTGATAGAATTTCTTCAATCTCCACATGCTACGACTGAAGTCCTGCTTGCTGAAAAGGAACAGGTGTGTTGTAACTTAAATTTCTTACATGCTTACATAAATTGAAGTTTCACTTGTTGGAGGTTGATCGAGTTTACTTTGTTTTCAGAAAGCCAAAAAACAAAAAGCCAAGGCCAAAAAGCGTAAAACCGCATCATCCAAGGTTTGTTTTAAACCCACTATTGAAATACATGTATGCACACCCACATAATGTTATAATGTGCATATGATTCTCATTTATTTGTGTAGAAACAATCTGGCGAGAAGCGCAAGCGCTCATCCAAGTCTCAGGAAGAAGACGACGCGGAAGAAGACAACGCCGAAGAAGATGCATGCTTAGAGAGTGAAGCTGTTGAGTCTCAGGAGGAAGATGTTAACAATACCCCTTCAAAACCAGAAAGTGAGGAGGAAGAAAATAAGTCAGATGAAGGCGGTGAAGAGGAAGAAGACAAGTCAGAAGACGAGGAGGAGTCGGAGCCAGAGTCAGAGCCAACACCAAAAAAGTCCTCTGCAAAGAAGAGTGCTAAGAAGGATTCTGGTGCTAAAACTGGGGAGAAATCTAAAACTGTTAAAAAGGCTGAAGTGAAAACACCCACTAAATCCAATAAAAAGTTATCTTCTTCGGCTTCCAAGAATGAATCATCTGGTAAGAAATCTGAGGTAGAAAAGAGTAGCAAGAAGGCAGAGACAAAGGCCTCCACTAAGAAAGAGTCTGCAAAAGAACAAGGTATAGGCATGTCTTTTGCTTTATTTTTTAAAAATGATTCTTGTATGTTTATTGACAAACAAATTGTTAGAAATACGTTTTTACGTATTTAGGAAGATTCGGTCACTCCGACAATATACTTAGTAGTAGCTCGTAGTCTAGACATCTTTATTAAACAAACAAAGCCAAGCCTAGCCTACAACATGTGTAGGCCGGCCCAACAGTGTAAGCCCAAGCCCATCACAAGGCTTGGATATATAAACCCTCTCCTTTGATGGAGAGGGTGTGTGGTTTTCATATTTTTCACATAGTAAACATTTCTTTCTCTCTCTAGCTTTGTGTGAAATCCACCATCTCTCTATCTCTTTCTCTCTCTAGAAACATAAGCAAGATTTACAATCCTACAAATGGTATCAGAGCCATGGGATGATTGTATTGTTCATGTGTTTGTGTTCTTGATTCATACGCCATTTTTGATCCATTTTCACACGTCCAAAATTTTTTTTTTGTTACTTAATGTGCTGGCTCATCTCTACATATGCGAAATGTTTTCAAATATCGTGGCATATGTTAAGGGGGAGCAAAATGGATTTTCTATATCTAAATGGATTTTCATGGTGACATATACTTACCCAAAACCCATTTATTTCACGACGATGAAGATTGTAGTGACATAAGGATGGTAGGATAGGTTAAGTCCTATGATTCTTCCAGAACCGGAGGAATCTTCCCAAGGACATTCCATAGCTAGAAATAGTAGTCCTTAGGAAAGGTGGAGAAAGAATGTGAACGTAGCTGAATGCCGACCAAGTACTTAAGTTAGCACTGGAACAATCACAACAAGGTGCTAGTTATGACGTATTGGTAAGCATTGAAGGGGTTGAAGAATGAAAAAGAATTGTAAAGATAAAGGGTGTAAAGAAAGAAGCCCTCCTTACAACTTTAGGCAGAAATCGGGTCAATACATATGCTATTGAGATCATTTTAATGATTCTTGATATTGAAGACAGACATCATGGACCCAGTGATGCAATGCACAACCCATCCCAGCTAACTCAGATATCTCTCAAAAGGTATTTGTTTTAAATCACACGGAGACAACACATTATCTATTGATTTATTCACTCCGAATAAATTGGTATTGAAATGGTGGCACTCCTCTCCAGCCTCCGATCACTAAAACCCAAAATGCACGATCGAGTCTAGAGCCATTTGAGATCATCAAATATCTCATTAGGACACACTTTCATAATTCCTTGCTTCTTCACACACTGTGAAAAGTAAGATCTTAAGAGTCCTACGCAAAATCTTCATGATCTTGCCTGAACATCCGAGTAATACGAAAGTATTTACAATGAAAATGGAAATCCTTCTTGAGCGAATATCAAAAAGCTCATGGTAGGTGACTTGTGCGATTCTTTATGAATCAAACTTGTGATAACTGGAAAGCAACAGCTGTTTAATTCTTAACTGAATTTAAACACGTTCCAGGCCTCTACGCAATATCTTAGTGATCTTGCCAGAACACTCAGAGTGATACCTTAGTATTCACAGTGATGAGTGGAAATCCTTCTAGTGTTAACCTCAAACAGCACTTGGTAGGTAACTTGCAAGATTCTATACGAATCAAGCTCGTGACAACTGGAAAGCAACGATGGTGCGGTTCTTAATTGAATTTCACTTGTTCCAGGAACATGAATTGACGGCTTCAAATCATGCGGATATCTTTATCCAAATGATTCACTCTTTATGTTCGCAGTCAGCTTTGCACGGTCGAATAAAGAGAACGGGTTTACCCGCGAAATCCTGTCAGGAAGTTACTTAATTGAAACTATCCGTCACGGGTACGATATCTAATATCGTCCAACGGTCTTCACCGACCGGAGGTAAAATGCTACCGATTTAGAATGAAATGTTCAAAGCCATTTCGTTCGTGTCTACTTATGTTGCGGCATTTGAAGACGGTGGCGTTGCGGAATCCGAGAAGAAGTCGTCCCCGCATGCTTATTGTAAAACCCGCATGCTTTTACCATGAATAGTGCCCTTAAGATCGTACGTCCTAGATTAAAACTTACCTCATTTAGTATTGATCACATTCATGTGCTAATAATCAAGCAAGTGCATACGTGTATGACATGACAAGTATCGATTACGTACGAACTCATGATAAACAGTTAATAAATATATCACGTGAACATAATTAAATCATGATCACCATTTAAATACTAACTAGAATAATTACGTAAATACTTATAATATAATTACGAGCGTTAAGTTACGATAAACGGCACGATAGAATAAACAGAAACACTTTAAACACGAGCACGTTTAACCACGAACGAACACGAAACATCGGGACACGAGAAAGGTACGGGTACCCCATGTGGGGCCCCCATACCCACGGCACATATACAAGAAATGGGCTTAGCCCATGGACTTTACAAGTAAAGGGGGGTAAAGAGTAAAAACATGTTTTCATTTTCACTTTCAAGGAAATAAACAAAAACCCTAAAAGAGTTTTTCTCCCTCTCCTTTTTCTCCTCTTGTGCCGCCACCTAAACACCACCATTGGAGGGTGTTTGTTTGATTTTGATCTTAAAAACAAGTGTTAGAAACCGTGTTTGTTCATCCTTTTTCCAAGCTACATAGTGGTATACCTTTCTAACCCTTCTTTTTAATTCTTTTTAATTCTTTTAATCTTTGATTATTTTCATGAACATGTTATTATTTTTCTTAATTAAACAAGGTAATTAATCATTGATCTAACATGTTTTGGTATTAAATAAAATCAAAGAATGATTTAAAAGGGATGTTTGTTTTGGCCGCCTAGCAAACAAACCCGAGGGGGGTTTGGTTTGCTATTGCCGCCACCACCAAGACCATTTTTGGTCTTGGTTGGCTCATGTGGGACCCACGGCAGCAAGGAGACACATGTGCCCCGGGTGTGGCTCGGGGTACGGTGTCGAATTCATGCCCGATTCATGGTTCGTTGGTTAAATCATGATCTATGTTACATGTTAATTTTTATGAATCATGAACTTAGGATATAATTAATTAATAACATGAAATATTAATTAAATCATGACTTAGGTTATTTTAATTATTAGTTTAACATGACATTAATTTAACCTAAGTATTTTGTGTTATAAGTTATAATTAATTAATTATTAAAACATGCCTATAATTAATTAATTTAGTCATGACTTAGGTTATATTATTAATAATAATAATACACATTTTAACCTAAGTATTTTCATTTCATTTTAATTAAAACATGTTATACTTTAATTAAAATGCTTAACCTATAGTTTAATTAAAATACATGAAATAATAATTAAACTATTATATCATATGACTTAGGAAGCAAGCTTATAAACACTTAGACTTATATGTTAGCTTATGTAACCAGCTTAATTCTAAATATGGAAACTTCTATTTATAGAAACTTAATTAAATAAGGCAACTAATCTATTAATGGAAACCTTCTATATATAGAAATCTATCTATTTCAGGCAGCTAATCTAATCATGGAAACCTTCTATATATGGAAACTTATTTAATTAAGGCAGCTGATCTATTTTTGGAAACTTTCTATTTTTAGAAACTAATCTATTTTAAGCAGTAAATTCTATTTTAGGAAACTTTCTATTTTTGGAAACTTTCTATTTTTGGAAACTTTCTATTTTTGGAAACTTTCTATTTTTGGAAACTCTCTATTTTTGGTAACTTTCTATTTTTGGAAACTTTCTATTTTTGGAAACTTTCTATTTTTGGAAACTTTCTATTTTTGGAAACCTGCTATTTTTGGAAAGTTACTTATTATTACACAGTAAGTATAATAATACATGAAATTCCAGTAATACTTAATCAGATTAATCAGAATACAAGATAAACACAGTTTAAGGCTTTAAACAGTAAACCATGACTTAAAACATACCAGATCAGCTAAAATGAGACATAAAACTCAGTACGTAATCAGTAAATCGATACTTATACACGTGTGTATTCATGTAGCGTTAGTGATCCAGAAGTAGGATTCTTTCTTCCGTTCGTTCACTGGACTTGAGGTACGGATTCCCGTCCTTTCAGTATGGACATTCTTTCCGTATTAGGATTTCCCCGTATGCAGCCAACTGTTTTCCCCAGCATTTGTTTTATTGTTTTGAACTGCTTATGTTAATTTAGCATAATCTATAGCCATATACAAGCATGACCAGTTTCACCTAGTTATGGAGGTACCATAACCATAGCATTGGAGGCACCGATGTTATGACTTCCCCACGGCGGAGTGATTGCTCGTGGCGTCCCTTTCAGTTTTGGCTATATTATTATATCAGGTGGGGCGTATGGGTGCATCCTAATTACATGTTTTTATTCAGTTTATCATGGTGAATGTGGTGTGTGCCTTGCACCCTTCACAAGGAGCTGATCCCTCCTACCCAAATCAGTATATTGATTAGAGGCATCCCCTCTAATCAGCATGATGAGGTCACCCCTCCAAGTATTCATACACGTGACCTTTTCATGACCTATATGGGCTATGGTATATATATGTTAAAACAGTTTTCACAAGATAAACATAAGGCTTTTCAAACTATAAAACCAGTTTTCTTGATACTTAACCAGTTTACTCAGTACTTAGTCTTCCGCTGTTATATGTTACATGTTTATCCTATTTCATGCTATATTGTACATCCGTGCACTGAGCGTCTTGCTCAGCCGTTTTCCTTTTCATGTTCCCAAAACGGCAGGTACTCAGGGACGCTCGTAGATCTCAAGCGTAGGTGCATATGGACTGGAAGCTTTACTGTCTTTCTCTACTTTATGCATTTCCTTTACTTTGATACAGTTGCTATGGACATTGTTTCGTCCTTTCCTTTTACAGTATTTATGTTTGTGTGTGATGAGCTTTACTTTGGGGTACCGATGTTTGATTCCGGTATTTCCCTTTTATGGTTGAATAATGCTTAGACATTTATCCTTGTATGCTTTGATGACACGCCATGATTATGCGTAATATTCCATTTCCAAAAATGGGGTGTTACAATTATGGTATCAGAGCCAGGTTTCGACCTGTAGGCTCTCAAATATGACCTGTGATTAGTGGGTAGTCACTACGGTCTTCCTAGAACTGACAGTTGTTTTCATGCATTCATCATTTTTAAGCATATATATACATGTCATTGTTACAGGGTTTTTGACTAAGTAATGGTTGGTACAGGACTGGCCCTATTTAGTCGCATGTGTTTTATCGAAACTTTTAGATTTGGGACCGACCCATAGGCGTCCCCTCGATATGTCTTTTATTTTGAGTGAACTGACCGGAGGCGTTCACTCTCGAGCATCAAAGTTTTCATAAAACTACATCATGCATTCATACAAAGATTTTCTTGCATAAAATTTTTCTCGTGAAATTTTTGGCATAAATTTTTTTTTTTTTTATATTTTATGTTTGAACGGTTAATCATATGTTTTATGTTATACTGTCAGATGGCAAACACAGACAAACTCTGGGAGTTATTTGAAAACATGGAGGCAGAAAGGCAAGACGCCATTCTTCATGACGACGAATATCCTCCCCCACCTATCATTTTTCCTATGGAAGGAAGTAATCGACTCATGAGGGAATACTACGCCATGAGACAGAGACCCGACGAAAATTGTGGCCAGTTCATGCAGAGGTTCCTCGGGTACACAGCTGTCCTGAGGGCATCCGCAGGCACCACCGAAGAACAAGCACTACATTTTCGTTGGGGCCTTAACCCAAGGATTGCCAATGATTTATCGGGTGCCCCGTTGGATACTGTGGCACAGGTGGCTTACGCAGCAAGGAAGCTTGAGATGTTGCAGGAACGCGATGAGTTTGGGGAAGCTGAAAGACCCGACAAGAGGTAAAACATTTCGTGTTCTAGCGTTAACCAGACCGCATCCTATCTTTATATGTTCTATAATCATCTCTTAAAACTGTATCTTCCAGGCAGAAAACTGGGGACCGGTCTCAGCCGGCTACTCAGCAGCAGCCCAATCAGCCCAAAGGAAACGGTCACTCTAATGATCGTTCTGTTGTGGAAAGGCGCAACGGTAATGATAATTACCGTAACAATGCGGGACACTCCAACAACAGCAGGTCCTACTATTTACGCATCTTCTTATGATTTCATGTTATATTTCCCATGCTGACACCATATTAATCTCTACCAGGAACCACGGTAACGGAAGGGACCAGAACCACAGGGGTTCTCAGCCTAACCGTTCAGCTAACACTGGTAAACATCTTATGACGCTTACGTCCTATACTCGTGCATATACTTTATTCTTAACACGTTTTGTCATCAGCAGGCCCTCAGCAAGCAAGGACTCCTGCTGGAGGATTCACTCATCCTCTTTGCAGCACTTGCCATCGCAGACACCCTGGCCCATGTCGTCGTGATTCCGACGCGTGCTACAAGTGCGGCCTCCCTGGCCATCGTATGAGAGATTGCCGTAAGGGTGAAATGGAGGGTACTTCGGGTCATGCTGATACTAAACCGCCTCCTACCACTGGGCGTGTCTACACGACATCGCGCGATCAGGCAAACAAATCTACAGGTACCATTACTGGAATTTTGTATATGTACGGCCAGGCTGCATGTGTTCTTTTCGACACGGGTGCCACTCATTCAGTTGTTTCCACTACTTATGCTAAGAACATCAGGACACTTCCCTTGCCATTAGAAAATAAGCTTACCATTTCCACGCCTCTGAGGGACTCTGTATTAATAACTAATGTATACAAGAGTCTTCCTCTAGAGTTTGACGATAAAGTTCGTGCAGTAGATGCACTTCCCCTAGACATGATTGAGTTCGATATGATTCTTGGCATGGACTGGCTATCCAGGCACCATGCTACCATAGACTGTCACTCATATCGAGTGATCTTCGGCGACATTAATGCACCAGAGTACATCCATAACGGGTTCATACCCGGGCGGTCTGTACAAGTCATATCTACCTTGCAAGCACGTGCATTACTGTCACATGGCTGCGAAGGTTATCTAGCTACGGTTCATGACATGGATGCTGAATCCCCATCGATTCAGGATCAACCAGTAGTTTCGGAATTTCAAGACGTCTTCCCAGATGAACTTCCAGGCATACCACCTGCAAGAGAAGTGGAGTTCAACATCGACCTTGTTCCAGGAGCCGAACCAATCTCGAAGGCTCCGTATCGTATGGCTCCCATAGAGCTAAAAGAACTGAAGGACCAACTGCAGGAACTTCTTGAACGAGGATTCATTAGACCAAGCGCATCTCCATGGGGCGCACCGGTCTTGTTCGTTAAGAAGAAGGACGGCAGCATGCGACTTTGCATTGACTACTGTGAACTTAATAAGATTACCATCCGCAATAGATATCCACTGCCACGTATAGACGATCTGTTTGACCAACTGCAAGGAGCCAAACACTTCTCAAAGATCGATCTAAGGTCAGGCTACCATCAGCTAAGGGTTAAAGAGCAGGATATTGCCAAGACTGCTTTTCGTACCCGCTATGGCCATTATGAGTTTGTGGTCATGCCATTCGGCCTGACTAACGCTCCAGCAGTATTCATGGATCTGATGAACAGAATCTTCCATGAATTCCTTGATAAGTTTGTCATTGTATTCATCGATGACATCCTGATTTTCTCAAAGTCCACGGAGGAACACGAAGATCATCTCCGTACTGTACTACAGATTCTTCGTCAGAAGCAGCTGTATGCGAAATTCTCCAAGTGTGAGTTCTGGTTAAACAAGGTGGCATTCTTAGGTCACATTGTATCAGCAGAAGGGATCACTATGGACCCAGCGAAGGTTGAGGCTATCACTAAATGGCCAAGACCAACATCAGCGACAGAAGTCCGCAGTTTCTTAGGCCTAGCTGGATATTATCGAAGATTCGTGGAGAACTTTTCCCGCCTGGCATTGCCTCTCACCAAACTGATGCGAAAAGGAGAGAAATTCGTCTGGACGGAAGAACGAGAGAAGAGCTTCGAAGACCTAAAGCGGAAGTTAGTATCTGCACCTATTCTTACTCTCCCATCTGGTACAGGTGGATTTCAGATCTATAGCGATGCATCGGGGAAGGGACTGGGTTGTGTTCTCATGCAACATGGGAAAGTGATCGCGTATGCTTCACGGCAGCTTAAGCCCTATGAAGAAAACTACCCTACGCATGACCTGGAACTTGCTGCAGTGGTGTTCGCATTGAAGATATGGAGGCATTACTTATACGGAGAATCATGCGACATTTTCACGGATCACAAGAGCTTGAAGTATATCTTCACACAGCGAGAATTGAACATGAGACAAAGGAGATGGTTGGAACTGTTGAAGGACTACGATATTAACTTACAGTATCATCCCGGGAAGGCTAATGTAGTAGCAGATGCACTAAGCAGAAAGTCCGGAATGATCAACGGCATTGGAATCAAGGAACAAAACATAAGAGACTTGGAGCGGCTAGACATCGAAATCATGGTACGTGGGCAGCACGGATACTGGGCGAATCTTAGAGTAGAACCTGAGTTACTGACTAGGATTAAGGAAGCGCAGAAGGATGATGGAGAGATTTGGGCGATAATTCAGAATTTGGAGAAGCAGACAGAATTCCGAATGGACGCAGACGGTATCATTTGGCAGGGCACGAGACTTTGTGTTCCTGACAATCCAGAACTCCGGGAAGCATTGTTAGCTGAAGCTCACAGCTCCCCATTTTCTATACATCCTGGGTCGACAAAAATGTACCATGACATCAGACAGCACTTTTGGTGGAGTGGTATGAAACAGGATGTAGCCACGTATGTCTCCAAATGTCTTACCTGCCAGCAGGTTAAGATTGAACATCAGCGATCGGGCGGTCTCCTTCAACCGTTGGATATTCCAGAGTGGAAGTGGGACAAAATCACCATGGATTTTGTTACCGGTCTTCCGCCTACCAAGAAGAAGCACGATGCTATTTGGGTCATCGTTGATCGACTCACCAAATCAGCTCATTTCTTACCGATACGCAAGGAAGATCCGGTAAGTAAACTCGCAGATACGTACAGAAGGGAGATCATGAGACTCCACGGCACTCCCTCCAGCATCGTCTCAGACAGAGATCCTCGTTTCACGTCGCGATTCTGGAAAGGTCTGCAAAAAGCTTGGGGTACACAACTTAAGCTGAGCACAGCCTTTCATCCTCAAACGGACGGACAATCGGAGCGAACAATTCAGACATTGGAAGATATGTTAAGGTCGTGTGCGTTGGAATGGACAGGTGATTGGGACGATTACATCTGTTTAGTCGAGTTTGCATACAACAACAGCCGGCACGCAAGTATCAAATGTGCTCCTTTCGAAATGTTGTATGGCAGAAAGTGTCGCGCTCCAACTTGCTGGGATCAAGTGGGAGAGCGAACACTCGAAGGACCAGAGATTATTGAAATGACCAATGAGAAGATCGAGGTAGCTAAGCAGAAACTGCAGGAAGCACGATCACGTCAGAAGAGTTACGCCGATAAGCATCGTAGGGACATACATTTTAACGTGGGAGATCACGTCTTCCTCAAGGTTTCGCTGGCACGTGGTGTTAAACGCTTCGGGATCAAAGGGAAACTCAGTCCTCGGTTCATCGGACCATTTGATATCGTTGAACAAATCGGCGAAGTATCTTACCGATTGGCGTTACCTCCTCAGCTTTCGCACGTGCATAACGTGTTCCATGTGTCCTTACTCAGAGGGTACAATTATCATCCCCTTCACATGGTTCAGTATCCACTGGAACAGATACGTGAAGATCTCACTTTTATAGAAGAACCCGAACGAGTACTCGACAGGCAAGAACGAGTCATGAGAAGGAAGACGATTCCATTCGTCAAAATTCTTTGGAGGGACCATACCGAGCGGGAAGCCACTTGGGAAACAGAGGAGTCTATCCGGGCTTCTTACCCTCACTTCATATTTTGAGTTCGGGTATGTCACTCCTTTTCAGCTTACTTTATCTATAATTCGGGGACGAATTATTCTTTTTAGGGGGGAAGAATTGTAAAACCCGCATGCTTTTACCATGAATAGTGCCCTTAAGATCGTACGTCCTAGATTAAAACTTACCTCATTTAGTATTGATCACATTCATGTGCTAATAATCAAGCAAGTGCATACGTGTATGACATGACAAGTATCGATTACGTACGAACTCATGATAAACAGTTAATAAATATATCACGTGAACATAATTAAATCATGATCACCATTTAAATACTAACTAGAATAATTACGTAAATACTTATAATATAATTACGAGCGTTAAGTTACGATAAACGGCACGATAGAATAAACAGAAACACTTTAAACACGAGCACGTTTAACCACGAACGAACACGAAACATCGGGACACGAGAAAGGTACGGGTACCCCATGTGGGGCCCCCATACCCACGGCACATATACAAGAAATGGGCTTAGCCCATGGACTTTACAAGTAAAGGGGGGTAAAGAGTAAAAACATGTTTTCATTTTCACTTTTAAGGAAATAAACAAAAACCCTAAAAGAGTTTTTCTCCCTCTCCTTTTTCTCCTCTTGTGCCGCCACCTAAACACCACCATTGGAGGGTGTTTGTTTGATTTTGATCTTAAAAACAAGTGTTAGAAACCGTGTTTGTTCATCCTTTTTCCAAGCTACATAGTGGTATACCTTTCTAACCCTTCTTTTTAATTCTTTTTAATTCTTTTAATCTTTGATTATTTTCATGAACATGTTATTATTTTTCTTAATTAAACAAGGTAATTAATCATTGATCTAACATGTTTTGGTATTAAATAAAATCAAAGAATGATTTAAAAGGGATGTTTGTTTTGGCCGCCTAGCAAACAAACCCGAGGGGGGTTTGGTTTGCTATTGCCGCCACCACCAAGACCATTTTTGGTCTTGGTTGGCTCATGTGGGACCCACGGCAGCAAGGAGACACATGTGCCCCGGGTGTGGCTCGGGGTACGGTGTCGAATTCATGCCCGATTCATGGTTCGTTGGTTAAATCATGATCTATGTTACATGTTAATTTTTATGAATCATGAACTTAGGATATAATTAATTAATAACATGAAATATTAATTAAATCATGACTTGGGTTATTTTAATTATTAGTTTAACATGACATTAATTTAACCTAAGTATTTTGTGTTATAAGTTATAATTAATTAATTATTAAAACATGCCTATAATTAATTAATTTAGTCATGACTTAGGTTATATTATTAATAATAATAATACACATTTTAACCTAAGTATTTTCATTTCATTTTAATTAAAACATGTTATACTTTAATTAAAATGCTTAACCTATAGTTTAATTAAAATACATGAAATAATAATTAAACTATATACTATATCATATGACTTAGGAAGCAAGCTTATAAACACTTAGACTTATATGTTAGCTTATGTAACCAGCTTAATTCTAAATATGGAAACTTCTATTTATAGAAACTTAATTAAATAAGGCAACTAATCTATTAATGGAAACCTTCTATATATAGAAATCTATCTATTTCAGGCAGCTAATCTAATCATGGAAACCTTCTATATATGGAAACTTATTTAATTAAGGCAGCTGATCTATTTTTGGAAACTTTCTATTTTTAGAAACTAATCTATTTTAAGCAGTAAATTCTATTTTAAGAAACTTTCTATTTTTGGAAACTTTCTATTTTTGGAAACTTTCTATTTTTGGAAACTTTCTATTTTTGGTAACTTTCTATTTTTGGAAACTTTCTATTTTTGGAAACTTTCTATTTTTGGAAACTTTCTATTTTTGGAAACCTGCTATTTTTGGAAAGTTACTTATTATTACACAGTAAGTATAATAATACATGAAATACCAGTAATACTTAATCAGATTAATCAGAATACAAGATAAACACAGTTTAAGGCTTTAAACAGTAAACCATGACTTAAAACATACCGGATCAGCTAAAATGAGACATAAAACTCAGTACGTAATCAGTAAATCGATACTTATACACGTGTGTATTCATGTAGCGTTAGTGATCCAGAAGTAGGAGTCTTTCTTCCGTTCGTTCACTGGACTTGAGGTACGGATTCCCGTCCTTTCAGTATGGACATTCTTTCCGTATTAGGATTTCCCCGTATGCAGCCAACTGTTTTCCCCAGCATTTGTTTTATTGTTTTGAACTGCTTATGTTAATTTAGCATAATCTATAGCCATATACAAGCATGACCAGTTTCACCTAGTTATGGAGGTACCATAACCATAGCATTGGAGGCACCGATGTTATGACTTCCCCACGGCGGAGTGATTGCTCGTGGCGTCCCTTTCAGTTTTGGCCATATTATTATATCAGGTGGGGCGTATGGGTGCATCCTAGTTACATGTTTTTATTCAGTTTATCATGGTGAATGTGGTGTGTGCCTTGCACCCTTCACAAGGAGCTGATCCCTCCTACCCAAATCAGTATATTGATTAGAGGCATCCCCTCTAATCAGCATGATGAGGTCACCCCTCCAAGTATTCATGCACGTGACCTTTTCATGACCTATATGGGCTATGGTATATATATGTTAAAACAGTTTTCACAAGATAAACATAAGGCTTTTCAAACTATAAAACCAGTTTTCTTGATACTTAACCAGTTTACTCAGTACTTAGTCTTCCGTTGTTATATGTTACATGTTTATCCTATTTCATGCTATATTGTACATCCGTGCACTGAGCGTCTTGCTCAGCCGTTTTCCTTTTCATGTTCCCAAAACGGCAGGTACTCAGGGACGCTCGTAGATCTCAAACGTAGGTGCATATGGACTGGAAGCTTTACTGTCTTTCTCTACTTTATGCATTTCCTTTACTTTGATACAGTTGCTATGGACATTGTTTCGTCCTTTCCTTTTACAGTATTTATGTTTGTGTGTGATGAGCTTTACTTTGGGGTACCGATGTTTGATTCCGGTATTTCCCTTTTATGGTTGAATAATGCTTAGACATTTATCCTTGTATGCTTTGATGACACGCCATGATTATGCGTAATATTCCATTTCCAAAAATGGGGTGTTACACTTATACTTTATGCACTTAATACCTCATCTAATTCAAGAAAGCCTAAAAGTTAAGTCTTCCGCTGTATCGAACTCTGAAGCTTTCAAGAATTACTAAGGCATAAGTATGTGGGACGTGAGGTCACGAAGAGGCGAAGATCACAAGTGAAGGATGCACGAGATCAAGGCAAGAGATTAATGCTCAAGACTGATATCAAAGATCACATCAACATGTTCACCAGAAAAGAAAAAGAAAAGAAAGACGAAGACTACGAGCTCAAGACAAGCATAGTATGCTAGGTTTATTTTATTATTGTAACTAGGGTAACACCCTTGTTTGGAGTGACCTCCCTTAGGGGGAGATTGTTAGAAATACGTTTTTTACGTATTTAGGAAGATTCGGTCACTCCGACAATATACTTAGTAGTAGCTCGTAGTCTAGACATCTTTATTAAACAAACAAAGCCAAGCCTAGCCTACAACATGTGTAGGCCGGCCCAACAGTGTAAGCCCAAGCCCATCACAAGGCTTGGGTATATAAACCCTCTCCTTTGATGGAGAGGGTGTGTGGTTTTCATATTTTTCACATAGTAAACATTTCTTTCTCTCTCTAGCTTTGTGTGAAATCCACCATCTCTCTATCTCTTTCTCTCTAGAAACATAAGCAAGATTTACAATCCTACACAAATGTTTTTACAGGCAAAGGAAAAGCCAACAAAAAGGCAAAAACAGAACCAAATAAAACAGAACCAACTAATGAAGAGATGCATGCAGTTGTAGCTAGCATCTTAAAAGCAATTCATATTTAGGGTTTATGTGTTTTTAGAAAAGGAGATTTTGATCCTGGTGTGTGTTTGCAAAAGTGTTAGAAGAGGTTGTTTAAGTGTAAACCACAAGGAGTAAGTGTGCAATAAAAATATACTAAGTTAAAAAGAAATTAAGAAAGGACATAAATACCCTTAAACAAAACAAAGTTAACTAGAAAAATTAACGAAAGTTAGTTCCAGGGAGGTTCGTTGCTACTTACCTTCGTCCTCCGGGAGCCCGCCTGCATTTTTTGGAAGTTGGGAACAAACCTGCAATTTTGGCAAACCACAAGGAGCAAACTTGCATTTTACTCTTCTAATAAATTGCAATGAGCATTACAAAAAAGTAAATAGAGTTATTTCCTTTTCTACAAACAAGTGTGTTAAATCTCACAACGCTCACCGAACCTGAATATTCTAGATGTCGTTTGCCAAACACATGTGAAACTTTTTATAATAACGTATTTTGCAAACTATAAATTATCCTACAAATAATTTATTTTGTACTTTAGGTAGAAACAACACATGAAAACATTTTATTTCAACCTTTAAATAAGGAAAGGAAAACATTTTGTTCATGACAGTGTCTTCAAGTGGCTAGAAACTAGTACAATACGTATATGATTGAACGCGTTTGGTGAGAAACACCATTGTCATCATCATTGGTGGAATGGTGACAATTCAATTATTGGCATCAAATGCTTATTGGGATTTGCACCATCATTCACTTTCATGATCCACACAATCAACCATAAAGAACAATTCTATCGTCAAATAATACTTCGTCTTAATAAACGTATACCTTTTTCTTAAATTACTTTGTTTTCAAATAAATCGGAAAATATCAATAGACATTTGTAAATGTGTTGATTTAGCATGTGTATTTTGAAAAAGATATGTAAGCACAACAGAGATTTATAAATATTTATTATATTTAAAAGTTCGATACGAGACACAATTTATAAAGTGTCAAGTGATTAAAATGTGTAAATTTGTTGATAAATGTAACAAGCGTAGCGTATTGCATGAGGTCAAAACCAACCAAACCAGTTTGGCCCGGTTCGAAGCGTATATACTTGGCCAAAATCTATTTTACTCGGCCATATATACTCATGAGGGCATATATACTCGTCCGGAATCTATTTTATGTGAGTTCAACTTAGTTTAAGTGATATTTTTGTGTTTAGCTCGAACCAAATCACAAAGCACAAATAAAAATCGATGATCGAACTGGTTTTTGGTCGACTCGATTTTGTCAAATCTATTCGGTTCGACGACCCAGTTTTTAAATGATTATGCCAAACAATTATGTTTTCCTAAAACTAATATGCTACTTAGACAATGAATATTATTTATTACAAGACGATATAGTAACTATACACTTAAAATGTTTATTAGATAGATTTTGAAGATAAAATATCTTGAGTTCGAGTCTTAGAGCACAGGGTATGGGGACAAATCCCCTCGCGTTATGCGAAAACGCAGTATGAAAACGCGAGAGACCACACCCCACTTGGCGTTTTCGTGTCTCAAGCCGAGGGAACGGCGCGCGTTTTCGCACGAAAACGCGAGAACCGTATCCCGTGCTCGCGTTTTCGTGCATTACTTTTTTTTATTTTTTTATTTTTTTTTATTTATAAAAGTGGGCCCAATTTTTTTCCCATGGCTTAAGCTAACCAGGGAGCGTGAAATGTGGCGTTTTCGTGTTTGTGGTGTGGTGGGATCATTTACCCATCACTCATCATACCCCTGAAAATTTTAATATTTTCCTATGGCTCAGCACGAAAACACCAAATCATACCCTGTGCTCTTAACTCGTATTCTACTTCGTTAAGTAAAAGATTTGCCATAATTCTTCTTTATGAAATGAATGAATGGTATCAAAAGTTATCCTAGATCAATATGTTCCCACACATGTTTCTTTTAATTTTTCAGATAGCAGATAAAATCTATTTTTTTTCTTTATAACACAAAATGCAATTAGGGGTGTTAATTTTTCCGACCCGATTTGAGTATATTCGAATCAGGTTAGTCGGGTTTAAATTCAATTCGTGTTAATCGGGTCAACTCGACTGACCCGTATTCAAAATCGGGTATACAAATTATATTTAATTCGGGTTTTGGTCAATCCAATCGACCCGAATAAGAAATTTTTTTTCATTTTTTTATTTTTTAAATTTAATTTTAATATAATTTATATTACCCTATTTATTTTTTTTATTTAATTCGAATTCGACCGAACCCGACTAACCTGAATTAAAATCGAATCAAATTCGTGTAAATTATTTTTAACTTTAATTTGACCCGAATAACTCGAATCTGACTAATCCAACCTGATTCCCACATCTAAATGCAACTATCATTTTATGGCAAAAAGAAAACAAAAAAAAAAAACATATTTTTTATTTTTAAGAATTAAATAATTGAAATAGAAATAGAAATGAAACATGATGATTTCCAAAAGTGTTGAGAAAGCAAGAAACAGAAACAAAAATAAAAAGCAAATCAACCTTAGAAACAACACACTGTCTAAAATGTGTAGTCACTGTGATTAGCCAAAAAGGTAACACAATTACACTCATCTTTATCCATAAAGCTTACACATTTCAGACACCCTTTGGATTCTCATCATTTTGCACCATTTTTCATAAAATCTTGTTGCAATTTGAACTTGTACTGTTTAATGCATCAAATTGAGCTTAATTAGCTGTTATAGTTTGGAATTTATTTAGGGCTATTGTTAAGATTCATGATTATTACACGAGTTCATGTTTTGATTTGATTTTTATGGGCTTATGCTATCAGTTGAGAATTTAGGGTTAGGGTTTTGTATTTTTATTGGAAAATGGATAGTGGGTTTCAGTATGATAGGAAATTGAGCTCTGGGATGAATCGGCACGCGATATCGTTTAATTCGAGTGCTGGAGAGAGTACATCTGATATGATTATGATGGGTGATTATTATTTAGCAAATGGTGGTACTAGTAGTAGTACAAGGTATTTAGGGAATTCTAGTTTAGGAAATGGTGGTTCCGGGTTTACGCAATCTGGGAATAAAGCGAGTGGTTCGGTTCTGGGGTTGAGTCATGATGCAGGGTTGGCTGTCGAGTGGTCGGTTGAAGAGCAGCATAAGCTGGAGGAAGGATTGTCCAAGTAGGTATTTTGTTCCAAGTTTATATTTTTTACGAATTCCCGACCTTATATTCTTTACTGTAGGTTTGTCTTTAACTTGATTATTTGTTAGTTTATACTATCCATTGTGTTGAAGAGCGACAATCTTATATATAATCTAGCAATGTGACGTGCAAAAGAATAATCTTTGCAGCAGGTTTATTGAATTCGCGTTTGAATATTGTCGTCATACGCTGCTTTAACACATAAAGCTTGGATCAATGTAAAGAGGTCTTAATTGTGCATCTATAATGTGTTTTAGAGATTCTGTTATATACATGACATGTTTATTGGTTCTGGTAGGACACAAACGATACTTCATCAATTGTTAGATATTTAAAAAATGTCATACTTTCGCAAATTTGTATGAAGTGAATTGTACTAATCCATATCTTGCAACCTGTGCTCTGATCTACCTAGAAATGAAAATATTGTTGGTAAATACGCCTTTATTGATCATGGAAATTCTGTGATTGCCTATTTTAGTAATTAACCTAAATAACTGTCTAGATTATGTTTGTCTATAGAAGTTATAGCAGCCTGTTCAACTTCATTTGGATAAGATTGTCTAAAGAAAGTTGTTTCACGTATATGTAGTGTTAACGGCAAAAAGGTTGATGGCATGAACCTGTTGTTTTTACTTGGTGCCCATTAATAGAAAGAAGAAAAAAACCTTATCCTCATGTTGCAATCTTTTTAGTCAGACAGCATCAACTGTTGATACACACGTTCTCTGGTTATTTTCCAAATGGGCATTTATATGTTATTTTATGTAGTTTATAAATTTTTATATGATGTAGATTTTCCGATGAACCGAGTATCATGAGGTATATCAAGATTGCTGCCACATTGCGTGATAAAACTGTTCGTGATGTTGCCCTGCGGTGTAGGTGGATGGCGGTAAGCTTCTTGCTAATTTTCACCGTATCTTCATTGCCTTTCGTTGATTAAAAGTTTAAAATAAGAATATATAATGCTACCAAATTGCCATTCTTCTGACCGTATTGGATGGGTGACCTAAATGTAGCAATCTCAACCTATGTAAGAATATGGCGATTGGTGTAATTTATTATCACTGATTCACCACATAAAGTTTTTGGCTAAAAAGGAAATGGTAATCAAAAGTCTCCTGAAGTGTACATTTATGATACGGACTACAAATCAATTTTATTCAAAACTTCCATTTATTATCGTTATGTGCAGCTTTTTGCAATGATATTTAAACACATATTATATTTGTAAGCAGTTTAACAAAATCACTTGGACAATCAAAGAAACTGCTTAACACCGGATGCCTTTGGATCAATTATTCTTGTACGTTTAAAATGCCTAACAAGTGTGATCCTTGACAGAGAAAACGAAGGAAACCGGATGATCCGCTTATGGGAAAAAAGTTGAAAGACAAGAAGGTATACTTATTATGCCACTATACTTTCTAGTATTTTGCCATTTCCTAGGCAACAAAACAGAAGTTGTGTTTCTATTGGTAACATTAGTGCGTAAACATCAACCGTTTCTGAAATTTGTGTGTATGTTGTATGGAAGACTTCAAATTAAAAATTTTACAGTAATTTTCTCTTCATGTTTCGTTTTATTTTTCTTATAGTAGTAGCGATTATAATTTATAAATCATAAGTAGAGCCAAAGCCTTATAAAGTTGCAGCCTTCTTCTTCAAGAAGATTTTGTAGGCGAGATATCGGATCGCTAAATGCTCCGTCATATATTCATTTTAGGCACTCAGTAATATAAGTATACATGTAATTAGTTGACATTCTTGAATGCATGGATTTTGAGGTTTTGGAAAGAAGGTATTAGTGGCGACAAGTTTGAACCATGTATGTATGACAGGGTTTATTCGGGTTGTGCTTTGCCTACGACTGGTCATATATTTTCTTTCTTCCTTGTAATGATGCCTTCTTTTTATAAAGAATTCAGTTTTTGATCGTCATATGTTTTCAGGATTTGTTGGAATCATTCTCAAAACCAAGTATGTCATTAGCCCCAACATTAAATGTTGCCCCGTTTTCTGTTACCATGAATAATCGGGCCCAAATTGACGGTACTACTTTTGAAGGTCAGTGTTTTGTTCTTATCTTAAAAGGAGCTTAGCCATAATAATTTGCAGAATTACATAATGAAATAAACTCAACCAAACGGACCATTTATGTGATTTAGTATCGGTCATTAGATGGAAATGGAAGGCTTTGGACTATGAATCTATACTTCTTAAACATCAATTATATAGTCAGTGGGCTGAGTACATATTGGTATCTGTATATTATCGGGGAAAACATATGTATTTTCTATGTTTCAAGCTGGTATCTGAAGGTGTATACTCTTGTGTGTAAGGGTCAAAACTCAAAACATTCTTGGTATCTGAAGGTGTATACTCTCACGGGTCTGGGTAAGGGTAAAAAAGGTTTGGTCTGGCCCAAAAGTTCTGTTGAATTTCAGATCTTTAATGAATGTGCTTATTAGGATTTAGGATTACAAAGTAACATTCTTACAATAAAGTAAAAAACCGAATAAAACTGTATAGGATGTCGTCTGCTTTAAAATTAGATTTTGGGCTACTCGAAGTTCGAAGCCAAATTGCTTGTTTTCTTTAGAGCATAAGACGTCAAGTGTATGCTGAATAAGATTCTCATAACTGTCAAGACTCAAGTTTCTAATCGCAAGTCTTGAGGATTTGACTAACATGATGAATTTACTCTACTCGTTAATGCAGCATTAAATGGCTCTATACGACACTTACTTGAACAAAATAACCAGGTTCTTGGTCAGATCTCAGCTAATATTTCTTCAATGAAAGTATGTTATTGTTTTAACATTTTCAAACATATATTGTTTTTCTTATGGAATTCATCGTCTAAACTATTGCTATTTAATCTTTTGTCATGAGCAGCTGCAGGAAAATTTCGACCTTTTCAGCCACATGAAGAATAATATAAATGCCATTTTAAACGAGTACGTGAAATGCTCCGTAGCTTATTATTGTATCCATTTTATTGCTGCTAATGCCATGGTTTATCTAATTATATATGCAGCATAAGGTACATACCTGGGCCACCATTGCCTGTATCGCTAAACGAGGATCTTGCTCATAATATTTTACCTACTACAAGTCAGGTAACGAAGATTCAGTTATTATGACAATCTCTTTACAGCATTCAAAAGTAAGATTCTAGATAGGGAGTGTTTGGATTTGCGATTAGGGAACTAATTATCTGATTATAGCAAAGCACTAATAAGTGGGTAGTATAGTTGCCCCTGTTTGGCGTAATCTTAAGACACTTTTATGTCCATTTCACAAACTAATTTTCTTCGTCACAAAAATGTCACCTTACACAAACACCCCATATGTTTGCTAGGTATTTGTGACAGTAGTTTAACTCTGTTTCTTGATACTTACAGAGAATGATGCACGATGCATCAAGGAGAATGCATATGAAGCAAGAGCCACGTTTTTGATGGGAAATTTTTCTTTTTATTGCAAGTACAGAATTAAAGCTGCTGTAAATTTAACAGGTATAACCATATTAAGGTCGGGTCCAAGTCCGATTATAAAGAAAAATTGTAGACATCCCATTTTTGGAAAGTTAAGTATGTTTAGGTCGCTGCTGCTTACCCTTGAGTATACAAACTAGCACCTCTAATTTGATAATATGTTGTGTTAGACTCGTGTGTCGAAAATAAAAATCTCTGATGTAGAGATTATAGTTGTACTTTTTGCAGTTGTAACTCGTAATATTACATATAATTGCATGACAGAAATTTTGGTTTTGCTTTTCTTTGATGCTGTGCATATTATATGATTTGTTAACAAAACAAGCTGTAAACTAAGCGTTACTGATTTTTGTGAAGTGGATTCAAAACTAAAGTTATCGACTTCTGTATACAATAGCACTGTGTTTGAAACGGAATTTAATGCTAAATCGCAAGATTATAAAACAAATTCAAAGCTCCTCGTGTATGTTGATCAGATAACATGCTACCAAATACAAAAAGAGTTCATTCATTTGTCTCACTGGGGTGACGAGCTGAGCTAAGCTTCTATCTCTGCTCATTAAAGTTTTATAAAACCCGAGCTTTGTTTGGTTCGAGCCTTATCTTAGCTTGAGTTTGACTCATGGTATGTGATATAGGCTTGGGTTCGGTTGAGCTCGTTTATACGATTTGACAATAAAAATAATAAATCTTGGCTTAAGATCAGCACGTCATAAATCTATTTTGAACTCATTAGTAAACATATTATTGAGCTCGTTAAATAGCTCGCGTGTTGTTGCCTTAATATTGGCTCGTTTGTTGTCTATTTGTATTTTGGTTGAGATTGTAACAAGACATTTTGATCATTTTATAAATCAAGTAATTGAAGAATACAACAAGGTGGTTAGATGTTTGAGATAGTTAAGTAACTTGTGTCTTAAATGTGAGGTCACATGTTCGAAACCATTTCAAAACTCTGACTTTCTTTTTTAGAGTCAATTGCATAACTCAATGTCATTCGAAATAACCCGGAAATGTAAGCTTTATATTAGTTCATCCTCATTGAGCGTTTAAAGACATTTCCATGTAACTAATGTTACTAATACTAGTTTGTTCTGTTCTACCTTTTAGGATCAAAAGTGGCTTTCACCCTTTTCTTACTACCCACTAATATGTAATGGATTTCTACTGAAGCTTCCTAGCTCACAAAAGATGCGACCCGGTCACAGTTGGACCCTTGCTAAAAAGTTTTGTTTCTTAGGTGCGAACTCACGGCATCTTGGTTGTAGAGTAACTTCACTGGTTATAATTTAGACATAAAGAAAGGTTCCAAATACAACCCTTGAGCCATAGAACGTTCTTGTCAAAGATACTAAAAAGGAACGATGTAGGTGATTCTGAGACGCTTACGAGAAGATACAACAAGAAGTTGGTTTTTCTCTTTTTCCGTTAAAGTTCTTTAGCATATATTTCAAGCAAAAATTCTTTCTTGGTGATACATCAAACTCTATTACATCGACAAACATTCCCTTTAAAGGGTTGAATAAATGAAAGCTGTATACTTCCTCTAGGTGTAGGGATATAGGAAAACACACGTTAAAAAATAAACAAACATATACATATAGGCTGCTGGATCGATACATGTAGTTAAACATTGAGCACTCACTTGTTGCCTTTGCCTTCATCTTCATTCAATATGTGGTGTCTGAAATCAGCCGCCATCCGCGGTAGACCCTCTCGGAGTGTTATCTTGGGCTCCCAGTTTAGATATTCTTTTGCCTTGCTAATATCTGGTTTCCTCTTCTGAGGATCGTCGGCAGTGTTATCTCTGAATTCTATTGTAGCACTTGGATCAATAGTTTCTTTCACCACCTAATTACATTGCGAGATACAATAAAATTTAGAAACCGAACTTTCAGCCACGATACCAAAAAGAAAAAGAAAACAAACCTGAGCAAGTTCTAACATGGTAAACTCTCCTGGATTCCCCAAGTTGAAAGGTCCGATATGTTCACCTTCCATTAGTGCCATTAGCCCATCAACCTAAAATCAAGGAAAAACTGTCAACTATTTGGCGCCGTTCCACTAGGAGGCATATGCAGATTTATTCAATGTTCATCATTGAATCATGCAACAAACGGGAGCTCCCTCAGTCCAAACCAAAAAGGTTGAAGTTGACGTCCAGTGTCCAAATGGATTCAAACTTTGAACTTCAAGACTAATGTGAAAACCTTTATACGCAAATGGATCTATAAGAAAAATCTTAACAGCAGGAACTAAATTTCAATGACTATCAGCTTCAAATTTGACGTCATTTGTCTCGGATAATATATCAATTTGCATTAAGCTAAAGCTTAGCAATCAGTTATCAATTGGAATCAAGTAGCATACCAAGTCAGAAACGTATTGAAAACTCCGTGTTTGTTTTCCATCACCATAAACTGTCATGGGTTGTTTGTGGATGGCCTGCAAAACAGAGCTATCTCAGTTAGAAACTCTTGCTAATGATGACTTGTAATAAACAACAAAAGGTGATCCTACTTCCATAAGGTGAAGTTTTACCTGAGAAACAAAGTTGCTAACAACACGGCCATCATCCAGACACATCCTAGGGCCATGTGTGTTAAAAATACGTGCAATCCGGACCTGCAGCATAAACAATATTTGTCAAATAGATATTTACGTAGCATTTGGAGACACTGAAATTTAACATGTCTGTGAAAGTTGGAATGGGGTGGACAGCTTCACAAGAATAAAAAGTATCAGATGGTTTATAGAACACAGAAAGAATGGTTCTGAATCCAACCAAATTGTTTATTCCACGTGGAGAATGATTTTTTTTTCATTTAATCTAGAAATAAGCTGCATTTTACACAAAAAATTTCAAAACCTTCTCATGGCAACGATATCAAAAACATAAAATACTTTTAATATTTTAACGGAAAACAATTGAGAAACCCTAAACAAGGCTAAAACATGGTCACTGTTACTTTCTGCTCTCTTGTTAGTCCTCAATTTATTACATAAAATTAGGTGCCAAAGAGAAGTATCACAACTTCTAACTTGTTCTGTAAGGAAATCAATTGTTCAATTACAAAAAATAATTGATGGAAAAGGTAGAAAGCGTATACAGAAAATTAGCAGCATGTGAATTTCATATGAAGGCTTGTAAAGTGTAATGTAAGAAGAAATTAGTTGATAGCTAACGGTGCTTACGAAACATATTGGAACTGATAAGGCAGCAGAAATATCCTTTGTCATTTGAAAATAAAACTAAATAAATACAACACACAATTTTAAGAAGGTGAAAAATTCATTTCATTACAATTTACAAGCCAGAAGGCTTGGAACTGATAAGTGCAGTTAACAAGCCAGAAGGCTGCCTTGGGCGAGTATTTTGACAAATAAGCAGCGAGTGAGCCATTCTTAATTACTGAAGAGTACCCAACTACCCATGCATACCGACGGGAATATTTGTAGCAGAATTCGTAATTTTAAAACAGAAAAACATTTAAACCTCTCCTTCACCTCAAAAATGTTAAAGGGGTCCATTCATTTACAATTTTCTCAAATTGCTTATCTTTACTCATTTCTGGTTACCTTCATACTTTTCATCTTGTATGATGATCCAGCGTAATATTCTGAGTCATTCAGAAATGCTTTCCTCACTACAAACTATCTTATCAATCTGATGCCCTTACAACTTTCAACCGAACAAATTCTGTATAATGGTAAAAACATATAGTGGCAAGTCTATATTAAATGCTAGAAAAAAAGCTCTTTTTTTTCTCTTTTGCTATACTAGTGTTATAAAGAGCATACTCAGAAAATACTTTCTGCACACGTCTTCAGGGAAACAAAACTATCTAATCGACATTGGCTTATTGGTGACTGTAGCTAGTGAGACAAAGTTTAATGTTCATATAACTGCTATAAGTCACCAGGATGCAATACTACATATTTTGACTAATGTAATAGCTCATGGACACCTCAAGCAAAACTTTCTTTACACAGCCGAGAGGGGACATACATGAGTTACCACATATTTTAACATCACTAGTCTACGCTTCTAGAGTTCCCATACAGCAAGAGATCTGCCACAGGATATTAAGCCAGTTTTGAGTGTAAAGTCTGAATTCCAAGCAATGCCACACATAAATTGTAAGTGATAAGTTAACCTAGCTACAACTTTTCACCAGCGTAAGGCAGATTGACAATATGTTCAGGAAAAGCAGCCAGCACTCAGAATAAACCTCCTTGTTGGTTATATTCAGGTGATCAGGTTACATACATCTTAACAAAGACGCTATTTATGGTTTTCCATATTAGTTTATGGTTCTTGTAGCTGTATTAAGAGGTTTTAATGCTATAATAGCAACCATAATTTTGAGCATCCTGTGATTAAAGCAACTCAAAACTAATCACTAAGCTGTAATTCAAGGCCAATCATGAATCTCGTGTGGCTATTTGGCGAGCCAAACAAAGTTACGCAGTATGACAGAACTATGTACATATTGATTATTAAATATTTATGATAAGTGTACGTTTTTGGCCAAAACCGAAAATCTTATGTTTGGTGTTCTCTATTTAGGAATAAGAAAAAGCACAAAATATAGAAGGGGCAACTAAAATATCACGAGTAGTGATAGTGTGTTATTAATTACCTCAACACCATCTCCTCGATGATAATCCATAGTCAAGGTTTCAGCTGTCCTTTTCCCTTCATCGTAACAGCTTCTAACACCTAAGAATTATCAGAAAATCAATTGTTACGAACAGCATTGCAGCCAACAGAAACAGATAAATAAATACAACATATTAAACAAAGTAAAATCAACCAAATAAAAAAATGGTCTACCTATTGGATTCACGTGCCCCCAGTATGTTTCCTTTTGAGTTTGCTCAAGTGGGTCTCCATAAACCTCACTCGTGCTTGTTAGCAAAAACCTTAGCTAAAATACTGAACTTTAAGTTAAATGTTATCAAAGATCTACAAGAATAAGTGAACCATACTTACACCAGAACTGTAGCAAAACATCTATATGCATCAAAATCCTGATTCAATTTGGTTAAAAATGAAACTGGTTTCTACCATCAGAATCTAAACACATATCTCTGCGCTTGAAGCTTGCAAAACACCAATCAAAATTTAAGATGTGTCTACTATTTGAGGAATAAAGTATGATCTGAACGCACATGAACAGATATAACATTCCACTACTGTAAGCCAGAAACAAGTCAAAACAGAAATACTAACTATGATTAAAAACAAAAACAATAAAAGTGCAATGTATATGAATTAGCCCGCTTCAACATACAAAATATTATTAAACAAAGTTATTCAATACTAAATTTTCATCACAAGAAAACCTTGGAACGAGTTGAAGTAATTTCGAAACACTTAAATATCATCAGGGGGCAACTCCTTGTCAACCTTAATCCCCATAGAATTAGCGGTACCAATAATGGACTTAGAAATGGCCTCCAACGACATATACTGACAATAGGGATCAGCTTGTTTCACTTTAGCAATCTCATAAATATGCTTCAAAGTCAAAGTGGAGGCGACATCATGGCCAGCTCTCCCACTTCCAGACTCAATCCCAGCGGCCTTTTTCAAAAACCAAGTAACAGAAGGAGAGCGAACACTCAACTCAAAGGTATTATCCTTAAAGACAGTAACAGTTGCAGCAATAGGGGCATCGGGTTTATACTTTTGTGTGCGAGCATTGAAGTCCTTGCAGAATGCCATTAGGTTAACCTTGTATTGACCGACTGCGGGACCTACAGGTGGGCCAGGTTTTGCTTGCCCAGCTGGGATTGTTAGACGGACTGTGGCCGCAACTGGTCGACGCGTTAAAATCTCTTTTAGTGACGCCATTTACCTTCAAATTTAAAAACTAAAAATGATTAAACAATAACATGATCTAGTAAACAAATACGATCTAGTTGGTATAAAATGAATCAAACTAAACTGAAAATGATAAAAAAAAAAAAACTAAATAAATGAAAACCATCATTGAAAACCAATAAATAAATAAGAACAAAATACCTACCTTGTAACGAGATGTCTAAGAAAATAACACGATTAAAGGATTGGTTTTTTTGGTAGGTGAGAGTGTTTTTAGATTGAGGCTGTGTTGTAAAATGAAGTGTGGGAGGGTAGTACTGTATTATGTTTAGGGTTAAGGGTATTGGGCCTTTGTTTTTTGAAAATATAAATAACTTATTGGGCTGGGCTTGTATTGCAGTTTAAAATGCACAACACAACTTTAGCATGTCACTTTAAAACAAGGTTGTAAATAGCGTGAAGCGTGGCGTAGCGTTATTATCAAGCTACAGGCTACAAAAGCTATAGCGAAGCTATGGCGTTTTTCGAAGCGTGATATATAGCGGCATAAAATATTTATAAATTAGTATTTATATAGCGAGTTTATAAAATGGAGCAATATTTTAATTTTAGTTGAAAACAAAACTGGCTATTAGTTACTCAAGGATTTATCTCCACTAGGATTGATGCCCGCGCGTTGCCGCGGGCTAGATATAGAAGATGTTGATATAGTGTACGCATAATATGGGTCGTAAGCAGTTTGTCTAGGTGCTATGTTGAACATTCTAAATGGCTGATTTATCGGTACGTAAAAGATTTAAAACATGGAAGTGCGGGGAATTGAACCCCGTGCCTCTCGCATGCAAAGCGAGCGCTCTACCATATGAGCTACACTCCCGATTTGTATAAACTGAAGTTCTGATAAAAGAAATGAACATTCTTCTTCTTTGACTAATTGTGTCGTTTTTTTACCAGCTTGAAATCAGAATTTTTTTGGGTGCTTCATGGCTTGCATCTTGATGTAACCTGCAGTCCATGTATAGCAGCAGATTAATAAGAAAAGATAAAACACACACATACGACAATAGTAATACAGCGAACTTGTTACCTTTTAAAGAAGAATTGCATCGCCGTCATCAGCGTCACACGCATTTCTGAGTCAATCTTTTCGAGAAAAGAGACCTACATAGGACATAATGAATCCACATCTGAACTGTTATGTATATGTTGTCAGTCACACCAATCTGAATTCCCTTTTTAGCGAGACTTAATGAGTGGTTATCATCGTCTCCGTCCTTATTTTCAATTCCTATAAATCGCTTCTGTGATGCAAATAGTAGGCGTACCAGATAAGTTGTCTTTTTACAGCAATCGGAAAATTCAAAGTTTGGTATATTTATGTGAAGTTTAAGAGCCCTATCTATAAATCAAACTAACTGACCGGGTATACTGGCCCATATGATAAGCGCAGGGACATAAGAGAAATGAACAGTTTCAGTTTAAGCCCGTTTTGACCCATTACCCACCCACCCGTCATCCAGGTGCCCCTCCAGCCTAATGATTTTGAGTTCAAGTGTATATGTGGACAATTAGTGTAGCGTAGATTTATATTCGAGATTGTGCGTATATTTCCCCTTAAGTTAAAAACACTATATAACAAAGCATACATTGTTGGAAGATTTTCATTGAATTGCTATAGATGTATGTATCTATGGGCATCAGTCCGCTATACAATAAACAAACATCCCAAGAAACCTATATATGCATATAAGCCAGCTCTATGGTTCAGCTTATGTAGGAGACTTTGTATGTGAACCTGTATCTATGGGCATCAGTCCGGTATATAAGTCTAAACAAATAATTCCCGTCCGGGTCTGTTTTTTAAAAGAAAACACAAACTGTTTGCCTCAGATCTGCTCGTTACCCATACCTTTCTAAACCTCTTACAATACATTCATAAACCGCCTGTTACTACACAACATGAATGAAGTTACCTGGAATGAGAATCTGATGCTCAGTTCCGTAAGTCAACCGCTCCCGAAGCCCGGGTGAAGCCTACGTAATAAACTTATGTAAGCCAAAAAGTTTGAGAATGAGCCACAAAAAATGAACCTATGAATCATAAGACGAAAACCAGATAAGCCTTCACTGTTCCCTGCTTAATTACATTATACAAACAATGTTATAAAAAAATCAATGGAGTTATCATCCTATTTACACGATTATTTGTGACTGTACCTCGCGCACACCAAGTGCTTTCATAACATCTGCATCATTAGCCCAGATAGTTGCGTAGTTATAATAGTCACCCTGTCAAAAAGAAACGATCATATAAATTTGTATGCTCATGGTGAAAAGTAAGATACTATGAAACAAAGTAAGTTTAGATGCCCACCCTACTGCCATTGGCTTGGCAAAGCTGATCTAACACTACCTTCTTCATTCAGTATCCAGTAATGACCTGTTTGTGACAACAAACATTGGTTTCAGTTCGTTAATGACCTTAAGTATCAGTTCATAAAGACCCTATTAAATGTGATTATCATCGAAGGTCAAGATTTGCTTTAATATTAAATCAGATCTACATATTCAAGCCACAAAACAGTCAATCCAAAGTGTGCACACTGTTCAGTTGATAATAGGAGACAGAAAGTTGAACGTCGAGACTTCTGTTTAAGCTTAATTTAAGTTTATTAGCTTCATAAGATCTGAAAAAATCCAATAAGCATACGCTATGAACACCTAAGCCTTTCACCTTATAGCCAAAAATAAGCCATAAGCTCGCCTTAATAAGCTTAGATGCCCCAATAAGCCTATAGTGGTAAGCTTATCAGCTTATCAAGTTTAACAATCTAATATCAAATAATAGGAGGTGTTTGTTTAAGCTTAGATGGGATTATGAGCGTATTTGATTCACCTTGATATTTCATATAAGGGCCACTTTTTGACCACAAATCTCAAAATAAGAAAGGAAAAAAATGGGACTTATGAAATGTAACCCAAAATCAAATAAGCTCGTAAGCGCACTTATAAGCTTAAACAAACAGCGGTAAGTACATAACCTATCAGCTTGTTGCACCTTTTACAAACCCTCATGATATTATCTTATTATACGAATATCATGGACAATTCATCAAACACATAGTATGCGCGAGTTTAATAAGAAAACTACCAAAACAAATCTATGGGTTAATGGAATTTCATAAATAAACAATCATTAAAACAACATCAAATAATTGGGAAAAAAGGATACCTGTTACAGGGAGTTGGAGGCAGTTTTAACGGAGTTGTAACCCGATCTAACATCGATCTAAAATTATTGGATATTAGAGATAACTTGTATCATCCTGAAAAAACTATCAAACAAAAACAGATAAGTTTCAGATTAAATGAAACGACATTAAAACAATCAAATCAAACGAAACAAAAAACCCTAAATTTCGTGTTCATATAAAAAACTCAAATAAATATTCAAAATTAAAAAAAACTTACATCAATCTCTTCCTTTTGATATTGTATCACATCCGAACTCAAACCAATATCCAGTTGGATCATCACATCGAGTCACAAAAACCAATACCATATTGTAATGTTCTCTTCAGAGGCCTTTAAATTTGTAATTACAAAAAACTAATCAATAGCTGTGGCATGAAATCATATTAATCACATAAAAATACAAAATACAAAAAAATTGAATCAATTACATTGAGAATATTCAGGATTCTCATCT
Organism: Glebionis coronaria; assembly: GCA_025667525.1. NCBI lineage: Eukaryota > Viridiplantae > Streptophyta > Magnoliopsida > Asterales > Asteraceae > Glebionis > Glebionis coronaria. The sequence continues at coordinate 505,789,507 of CM046881.1, read as the reverse complement.
CTACTACTCCTGTTCCTTGAGATCGGATGGATTTGATGAATTATAAAATTTTTCTTTTTGGTAAAGTTGGATGTTATCAGATGGATTAGATTTGAGAGATGAGAATGATTTTGTGGGTGGGAAGTGAGATGTTATCAAGTGTGGGTATGGGATCAGGTATGGGCGACTCAAAAATCAACGGTTGTTGGTGAAGGGTATGTTGAATTTGAATGGCTGATATTTGGTTTGTCTCACAAAAGTATCCTATTTTCTAGTTCTCCTCAATGAATAAAGGGGGTAATAGTAAAATTACTAAGCTCAAATCAACTGAATAGCCAAAAATTAGTAAACGAGCAAAATTCTTGTAAATCAGCAAAAAGATTCGAAAAAAGCGCCACGTTACGCGCTATATCACGCTTTATGGCATTTTTTAGCACGCTACGCCTTAAGACGCCGCCTTAGTCTGTTTCGTAACGTGGAGGCCATGCTTCACGCTATAGCCCGCTACAAGGCGCGCTATAGCGCGCTATTTAGAACCCTGCTTTAAAATGATCAATCTTCATGACATCAACTGTTAGTTCGTAACTTGATGTATACAGCTTTTAATCATGACACGTGTTTTTACAAATATAACTTTTTTTCTTTTAAATATTCGTCTTCTAAAACTTATTCATGTTACTTAATCGTTAATTGTAAGATTTAAGTTTATTTGGATACTAAACTTTATTTTGGATATCAAGGGACTAATATCCATCCTCCATCTCCATCTTAATCCAATAGATAAAATTAAACCAAAAACTCATTTTTCAACTATTTTTTCAAACATTAATATCTTTTAAACCGTTAATCGTTATGCGAAAAAAATATACCATTACGACGGCCATTTAATTATCTTTCTACAGATATGCTATATGATATACTTTCGACAATTTCTTTTTTTCGTTTTTTTCACGTTTTTTTCGTTACCGAAAACTATCATATATGATACTAAATATCATATATGATAGTAACACTAGTATCATATATGATATACTTATCATATATGATATAAACCAATATCATATATATGATTCTGTAATAATTTGTAACCTAACACTAATATCATATATGATAAAACACTATTACCATATATGATATTTTACGCAAATTAAAAAAGACGAATTTTTTTTCTTCAAAAGTATATCATATTGCATATCTGTAGAAACATAATTAAATTCTCGTCGCGATAGTATATTTTTTTTTCGTTTAACACTTAAGGGTTTATGAGATATTTAAATTTTAAAAATAAGTGAAATAATTAAATATTTTTAATCTCATCCATTAGATATAGTGATGATGGATGGTGAAGATAAGTCCCTTAGTATCCATGATATATATTGTATCCAAAATAACTTTACTCTAATTGTAATGGTTCGATATATATACTTAAAACGGAAAATTAAAATCATTCAGGCAAAAATTAAAAAACAAACAATATTTTTTCATTCAGATTCAGACTTTATAACCACCTCTTACCAGTAAAAGACGGTAGTCAGATTCAGACCTAAAACATCTTAATGAAACAAACACCACCTAAATAATTTTTTTTTAAAGAAGCCTAAACCCTAAAGCGAAGAAAATAAAGAAATCATACGAAATGAGTTTGGATTTGATACCTTAAAATGATGGGAACGAAATGGGGGTGAAGATATGATGGCCGCCTCAGAAGTAGTGACTTATTTTTATTAATTTTTTTGTTAAAGGAGATAGATGATCGGCAGGTCTTTCTAGTATGGGCCCATTAGGCCCTTTGTTGAAATGTTTAAAACTAAACACAGACCGGGTAAGAATATACATTATATAATTTGAGTTATCACCGAACCGAGTTTTTTCTTCTTTTCTTTAACTTGACCGAACCGAGTCTACGTGGGTGTTTGGGATTGCGTTTCCAACTAGATTATCTACTTATTTAATTTTGAAAATGGAGATAAAGTAAAATGAGTGTTTTGATAATAAATTGAGAAAAGTGATTATTTGCGTTTAGAAGCTTTCAAAATGGAGTTTTGAAAAAGTAAGCTTCCAAAACGAAGTTTTGAAAAAATAGAGTTTATTTTATTCATTTTACTTATTAAATAATCAAATTTTGCAAACACTCAAAACAGATTATTTGATTATTGCGTTTTCAAACAGGATAATCAAATCCAAACACTAGTTTTTAGAATGACGTTTTCAGACTGATAATTATCTGATTATTCGTTTCCAAAATGAATAATCTGTTTTCAACAAGCAATCCCAAACGCCCTCTAAATTCCACTATCGAATGTTATTCAGTTCGTTTACTTAATAAATATTTTAAGCTTAAAAATGTTACTATATTAGGAAAGAAGAACTGCGTATGGGTTTTTTGGTTTGATTCGGTTTACTTTTTGCCAACGCCATTTGAAACCAAAAATGGAAAAATTCGAATTCCGTTTTGGATCAATTTCGATTTTGGGTTCATGTGAGTCACCCATACAAACTGATTTAGGATTTTGGCTATGTACGTTTCAAACGTTTTCTTAACCGAAAGATAACACATCCCGTTCTTTGTTGAGTTGCTTATTGAGACACATGATTTTAGAATGTAAGATTTATATTTAAGTATATTGATTTAGTTTTATGTATTAGGGTTTTCACACTTATGGTTTGAAGCACCGATAGCCCCGTCGCGTTATAGGTGCCGACCGTTCCTCTGACGCCTTTGTTGTGGGAGTTTTTCCTTATCTCTTCAAATTTTTTTAAAAGTGCTTGCATTTGTGTTTGTTATTATGTGCGTCTTGTTGGGTATTTTCTTAGTCTATTCAGATTAAGGATTAGTTAGTATTGCTATAGTTCTTCATTTGCTGAAAACTGAAGAATTTTCTCAGTTTTGGAGTACTTTATTTTTTGGAATACTTTTTCAGTTGTGGAGTACTTTATGGATACATATTTGAGAGCTGATTGGAGTATTTTTAGCTCTTATTTTAGGAATAATAAGAAACTATTGGCAAGTATTAAATTCTACGTCTTTAGGAAAAAACGTAAAATCCGAAAAGTGAGTTCGTTCCTAAAGGGAGGGTGAATTGTTTGTGCCAATATTATAAAACGTTATTTGGATTAGTTCCAATACTTCAGATTTTTAGACTAATATTCCTATATTACCAAATAATTTCAGAATGAGCAAAACTGCAATAGCTTACAACAAATAAGCATACCCACTCTATCAATTAGTATCAACCGATTCATCAAGGGTTACAATCATCTTATACCATACAAATGGAAGTTGATAAAAGATACGGAATATAATTATTCTAATCGTAGGAATTCAAAGAAAAAGATTGCAATAATCATTTATTTTTAAGAGAAGCTGATTAAAAACAAAAACAATAAAAGTGCAATGTATATGAATTAGCCTGCTTCAACATACAAAATATTAAACAAAGTTATTCAATACTAAATTTTCATCACAAGAAAACCTTGGAACAACTTCAAACATGAAGATAATAAGAGTTCAAGTAATTTCGAAACAATTAAATTCCAGATATTACCACCTGAGGTCACTAGTCTACAAACTATAACACTATTCATCAGGGGGCAACTCCTTGTCAACCTTAATCCCCATAGAATTAGCCGTACCAATAATGGACTTAGAAATGGCCTCCAACGACATATATTATGGGCAAGTATTAAATTCTACGTCTTTAGAAAAAATATCGCCATTCAAACATAATTTATACAAAAACGAAAAACGACATGATCTATAACTCAACACACAATAAATAACTTCATACAACCTTAATGCATCACGCGAGTTCCAAATATCTCGTTATATACATCTGGCATTTTCACTAACTTATTGATCAATTAAACCATCATTTCACCACCACTTATAACTTTTGAAACGTGTTATTATGGATTGCATTTTAAATCATCATTATTTATGTATTAAAAGTAATAGAAATACTAATGACCACTGATTATATAACTATGATGTTGGTAATATAAGTATCCGCATAATTTGTTTTGTTAACAATTATTAATTTATTACACACCTTAAATATTTTAACCCTCCAATTTCAGTAAGTCAGATGTGCTTTCTAAGCATAATAAAACAGGATAGTTAACAAGATTGAGTCATAATGGTTTAGTGTACATGCATGACAATAACATTTGAATGAAATTAAACAAAATTTATAGTGGTTTAATAATCAATATTGTAAATACTACATATGGATATTGGAGTGTCTTAGTGGCCCATATTTAGAGGCTAATATACATGCCACTAAATAACTAAATCATGTGCAATTGTGCATGACCCATTATCCTAATTAAATACTTTTAGTGGCTACTTATCGTTTGGTACTATGTTGTTTTTTAATGTTAACTAAAGGCTTATTTGTTTACTTTTTTCATTAAGTCGTGTTAATTGTTTAATTAACAGATGATTTATTGCAGACGGCTTTATTTTATTACTTAATATTTTAAGTTATCTTTAATAATTATGTCATTAACAAACAAATTTTATATGACTTAATTAATTCAGTTTTTTTTCTTATTAAGTCAATTAAGTATATTTCAAACAACACCTAAAACATGTTTAAGAATATCATATAGTTTAGAAAAAAGAATATTCGATTTACATAGGACATCTAAAAATTAGAGTAAAAAAAATAAACAAACAGTTGAATTGTTTTTATTTTAGTGGTTAAATCAAGCGGATAGTATGAAAAGAAAAAAAATTGTAAAAATAACTAATATTCAAATGAATTGAGCAAGTCAAAATTATATTGCTTTATCAAAAGTTTATTAGAGGGTTAGGTGTCATGAACCAAAAAACCCTTCTCATTTTGGCTCTACGGATATAACGTCATTTGACACATAAAACATAAGTTATCATGACATACCACCCCTCCTCACTTTGGTCCCACTACTACCTATTTTCTTTTCTTTTCCTTTATTTTTAACTAAAATAATTTTATTTCGTAAAATTAAAAATTACAATACAATTAAGAAAAATACAAATTATAAATGTATTTTTATAAAATTAAAATATATTTTTATTAAATTAAAATATATTTTTATTAAATTAAATACACATTTTTTAAACAAAATTATAATAATAAACTAAAATTTAAAACTAAACAGAACTATAAGGGCTTAAATGCAATTTTGCTTTATATTTTTTTTTCTTCATCTCCTACCATATGACTTTCTTCTCCAGCCACACCTTCTTCTCCAGCCATACCTGCAAATCCCAAAAAAATCCTAGAGAAAATTAAAGAAAGAAGAAAGAAAATAAAAAAACAAAAATAAAAAACAGACTTTGGAAATAGTGGGGCCCGTTTGGTTTTGTTTTTTTCTTCATCACTTGGGTGGCGAAGAAGGCTTTGACTAGCCTAGGCGGTGTAGTGGCGAGGTGCCATCTAGGAGTGGCGAGCCTCCCTCGCCACCATACCTAGCCCTCTTATAGCTATGTGTAATGGTGTCATTGATACGTTCAAATAGTACAAGCAACAAACTTAAAATCAGTTGTCAGACGCGTAACTTAATTACTTTAAACTCTTAAATGAGAACACAAGATATTTATCGTGTCTTTCGAAAGAGAATTGTTTTAGCATGTCATCGAGTAAAGCCAAAATGTTATCTATGTAAAAATGATAAAATAAAATAAAAACTCGTATATATTATGTGTTTATTGATCACATATTTATAATGATAATGATACATATCGAACCCATAAAATCAAACATGTTGTAGAACCATGAAAAGAGATAGGTTTATGAACCCATTCTCATTCTCGTACCCATAATTATTCCTTTTACAACCAAACACTAAGTTGTTACTATTAAAATCTCAACAAATAAATAATCAACTAAGCTAGCTCAGTTGGTCACCAAAGGTAACTTTAGAGGTATTTTTGGAGAGGTATCAAGTTCATATAAGCAGAATTGAGGTTTATCCTCTAAAAAAATTCGAAACTTACATACTGCCCGCCCGATTAAATATCACTCTAAGCTCGAATCACTAACTACTAACTCGTCGTTAAAAAAAAATCTCAACAAATAAATACTAGTGCTAGTGTATTGAAGATCACCTTAATTATATTTGTGACGAAAGCAAAGTCAACTGAATTCCCACTTCGATATAGTGCCTTCTACATGATAAAAAGGTCTCACAAATACGCGTTTTATAGTTTGGGGGCCTGTTGTCACAAGTTGTTATTTCGACATCGCGTAGCATCGATAAGTACTAATCAATTTATCCCGTTTACAATAAACGATTATTGGTTGTGTTTTGCGTTAGACTCAACAAGGAGCGACTTTGACTTTCTATCACTATAATGTCATATCGAGTTTTCTACTGATAAGCGATACTTGTAGGAAACGATGTACACTTTTATTATAAAATCGAATTTACAATAAAATAACAGAAATTTAAATGACATAATTTAAATGACAGAAAGTAATTAACAGTAATGAAGAAAGCAACAAACAAAGACGAGGCACGTGTTTAACACGCTTCCCTTAAAACAGATTCGCCGTCTGTTTCCCAGGTAACAACGTCTAAAGCTGTTGTACAGCCGGACTTAACAAACTTGCCTGAAAGATCACGGAAGCCTTGCGTGTTTCTGATCGACGAGCTGCTGGAAAACTGTCTGATAATGGAGTAAGGAAAAAGCTGCGTTTTTTCTGATGTGAAAACTGAATGAGAATGCGTTATATTTATACTGAAAACTTTACTTGTTCTCAAAGAAAATATATACCACAGTCAGGAAAATCTGTTATAACTAAAACAGATTTCCTGTCTGTATTTTTAACACAAAATATTTTGTTTCTGTATCTATTCCTAAAATAAATGTACAGAATTTTCTGGAAAAACAAATCGAATTCGCAGCAAAAAAGATACCGAAATCTGCCCGCACCCAAGCCAGTTTTCAGAGCTGCATTCGTGTCCGCAGGTCACGCGCTCGTGCACAAGTTCAGTAGCTTCGAACCCGTTTTTGGCCTAGAATCCCACTTTCTGCACCCCCCCCCCCCCCCCCTGCGCGCGCGTAGGCGTGGGAGTAAAAACCCACAAATGAATATTGTAGGGTAGAAACTAGGATTTCGTTATAAACATGTTTTCACTTCATGTTTCAAGCGATGTGGGACAAATATTTTTCCAAATATTGTGTTTCACGTGACTCACTTTGAGACACGATATCTCATTCATATTAACTCCATATTGGACATACTTAAGCTCGTTGCGAAGCTCTCTTCGAGGATAACGCAAAGCTACTAAGTAATACGAATATATATAACATATACATATATAAAATTATGTCCAAAGTATTGCAAAAACCATATTTTGCAAACATTTTCCAACAATCCCCCACATGAATGGGAATCGGTCGAAAACACACGAAAGTTTCGGCAAAATTTCTGCGGTTAAGTCCTGCATAGGATAGGTAGGTGTAACCCTTTGAACCTTCCCTTGTGAGATGCACTTAGTCTCCTAGATCTGAGTAGACGCGATGTCCTTAAACTCAGCCTCTGTTTACGTAGACGACAATACACACTCACACAAGACTTTCCCTGACCTTGTCAAGTCCTCATAGTCGTGTTCGTTATGGTCATGAACACTCGCCTGGTTCTGCAAGAGCTCTTAGAAATTGCGCCCCCGCAATTTCCTTCGAAGCGACCCCACTTCTCTCTCACATAGGTGATTTCATCTTGAATCATTAAAAACATATGTTTTATGATTTCATCTTGAATCATGATGCTTTATGATTTCATCCTGAATCATTAAGCCATATGTTTAACCTCTCAACATGTCATATTGTTCTAGGAATGGACTAGGAAAGTTACTGTATTAAGTAACTCCCCCACATTGACGTGACTTCCCCCATATTTCTATGATTAGGTTGTCCTATTGAACCCAGATCTTGGGATCTCCAGTCAACTGGGTTAGGTTTTCCTTCATAGAAACTCATTCCTTTAAGGGCTTTAGTCTCATTCCTTTAGACGACTTACTAACTAACTCTCTACTTAAGCCTTTCGTAAGCGGATCCGCGATGTTATCCTTTGACTTCACATAGTCAATTGAGATAACTCCTGTTGAGAGTAGTTGTCGTACCGAATTATGTCGACGACGGATATGTCTAGACTTTCCATTATACATTGTGTTATGAGCTCTGCCAATTGCCGATTGACTATCACAATGTATACTAATGGCCGTTACCGGTTTAGGCCACCTGGGTATGTCCTCTACGAATTGACGTAGCCATTCCGCCTCTTCCCCGCATTTATCTAACGCGATAAATTCTGATTCCATCGTGGACTTAGCTATTACAGTTTGCTTGGAAGACTTCCAAGATATAGCGGCCCCTCCCAGTGTAAACACATATCCACTGGTCGATCTAGAATCCTTTATGTCAGATATCCAATTTGCATCACTATATCCTTCAATAACAGATGGATATCTAGCATAATTCAGTCCATAATCACGACTGTATCTCAAATAATGAAGTACCCTAGTCATAGCTTTCCAATGTGCATCACTTGGATTACTAGTATATCTACTCAGCCTGCTAACAGCATATGCTAAGTCAGGTCGGGTACATGTCATCAAATACATTAACATGCCAATAATTCTTGAATACTCTAATTGGGCAACACCTACGCCTCTATTTTTAGATAGATGCAAACTGGTGTCTATTGGAGTTCTAGCTAGGCCGGAATCCCCCGCATTATGAGTATTAAGAATTTTGTCCACGTAATGTGCTTGACTTAATGCAAGTCCACTTTGAGTTCGTATGATCTTTATTCCAAGGATCACATCAGCCAAACCCATATCTTTCATGTCAAACTTTGATTTCAACATATCTTTAGTAGACTTGATCATCTTGTCGTTACTGCTGATAGTTGAATTTTTGTATACCCTTTAGGAAAAGAGCAACAAATAGGGTAAGCACGACGATTTAGGAAAACCGTGTGTAAATGACCCTAAAATGAGTTCGTTCTCAAGGAGGCTTAGTGTGTGTGTAATGAATTGATTATATTTGTGATTATATATTTTGAGAAAGAAAAATAGAAATGAGATTAGAAGAGAATGACGGTTATGAAGACGGATTAAACTAAGTCTAAAAAGGCGTTCACGTAAAACCGTAAAAAGTGCTAAAATTAAAATTTTACCCTAAAAATTCCTAAAAATTACCAAAAATCCCTAATAATATTCTAAGAGTTTACAAAAAATTCAAACTTGCCAAAACCTTTTAATTAATTAGATAATGACTTTTTAATGCTAATTAAAGCCCTAAAAATCAAAATTAATTATTAAAAAGTCCTAAACAAGATTTTAAAGTTTGTAAACCTCAAAAATACCCTAATTAAGCTAAAAAGTATTTTTCAAAATTTTAAAATCACTAAAAACTATTTTTAAACAATTAAAAACTACTAAAATCAATTAAAACTTAAATTAATTCTAGAAAATAATTAAAAGACTCTAAAAATATTTGGAAAGTTGCAAAAATCCTAATTAAGTGTTTAGAACCTAGGAAAAATATAAAAACTTATAAAATCAGACTTTTAATTTTTAATAATAAAATAATATTAAAAATCCAAAAATCATAAAAAATTCTAAAAACTTGCAAACTAGCTTAATTTAACCTAAATAACTTAGAAATGAAAGTGAAATTACCTAAATACCCCTATTGGGCCTAGAAAATGGGCTAAACCCAAAACAGTAGCTTATTAGGCCAAAATTGGGGCCAATAACAAAAAGTGTTCAAAATAAGCCCAAAAAGTACAGGTTGACTCAAAATTTGATTTTAAACAACTTTTTCCAAAGGCCCAAAAGCTGAAAATGTGAAATAAGCTAACTTATAACAAGCAGCTTATTCTTAATGGGCTTTTTGGCCCATTAAGCTATAAGCCAATGCCATAAGCTAAAATTTGACACACAAGCTTCTTTTGACCTAAATAAGACTTCTACAAAAAGAAATTTGAAATAAGCCCAAGGAATAAGCCTGAAAATGCAATAAGCAATCTACACAAAACGACAAAATAGTCGTTTTTGAGTTCTAGGCCACCCCAAGTGCTGATTCAAGTTCCAAAAGCTTTGAAATGACTTAATTAAGCAAAATCAACAAAGAGTTTTCAAATAAGCTGACTCAATAAGCTGGAAAAAGTAAATAAGCACTTATGTAAAAGTCAAATAAGTTGGTTTTCTAGTAAAAAGTCAAAGTCAAAGTCCAATAAGCTCCAGTCTACTTAAATGGGTCAAATAATGAAGACCTATCACAAAAAATAAGTTGTTGCAAGTCTGGATAAGCTAGAATAGCTTATTGATAAGCTGAAGACAAATTAACACTAGCAGGGGCTAGTTTTGAGTGTTGAGCAGTGGAACTTTTTCCACTGCTTGACTTGTTTGACTTTTTGTCTTTAGTGACTTTTTTGGAGATTCAGATTACACAAAGGCACCCAAATGATCTTTGGATCAAAAGGAGTCAATAACAATCAAAATAACACAATCACTAACACCCAATTGATACAGTTTAATCAATCAATCACCAGATATGATACAGACATGAACAATAAGCAGTTAAGCACTTTTGAGCAGTTTTAGCACAAATCAGCCAGCCAAATTCAACCAAATGCATACATGATGTAAGTGGAGATGTGTATAGTGATTTATTTGATTTACGTTATAGGGTAAATTAGAAAATTACTTTTAGGAAAAAGTAATAGACTAAAAATACCAATGACGAATTCAATTAAACACGTGAGTGAGTCGAGTTCGTTGTACACGAAGATCTTATGAATTTGAGACGTTTTGTTTTGATTTGGACAATCGATTCGAATTGGTTTTCGGTTTTTAAACTACAAATTAAATCTACCAATTTTAAACTATATAAAATAAACCTAAAGTGCATGAATCGTAAACCCCGCTAATTTAAAAATCTACAAACACTTAATTCTTAAAATAAAAAAACTATTAAAATATTAAACTAATTTAATTATCTATGAAAATTTAATCTATTAAAAAACTATAACTTTTACTCTACTTTTAAAATAATCTAATTAAAACATTTTAAACTAATTACTTTACTTTATTAAAAATTACTTTTAAAACAAGTCTAATTAAAAACTATTTTAAATCCACTTTTATAAAAATCTAATTATTTGACTAATTAAACTTTTAAAATAAAAACATTTTTTTTTGGTTTATTATAAAAAACGTTATGAAAGAAAATTAAGAATTACTAGATATAAATAAACTGCCAAATCTAAACAGACAATATTAATTAATTTTCTGAGAGTTAAATCAAAAAGGCATTTAGCCTAGTTGGTTATCACCCTATGCCTGTGACCAGGAGGTCACAGGTTCGAATCCTGCCATAGACTAATTTTCTGGAAAAAATTCCTTTTTGACAGTTATGAAAGAAACCAGTCACAGGAGTGACTTATGAAAGCTTATATGCAATAAGTTGTGAGGACACAACTTATTTGGGCTTATCCGATTTAGTTTGAACTGATAAGCTGAATACAAGGACAACTAAAACAACAAGAACAAATAAGAGGCAAACTTTCAAAATTATAACAGTTAACCAATCAGAAAGTTCAGGCAGTAATATAAATCTCATCAACTTATCAAATTTGCATATAAGATCAGATAGAAAAAAAACGGGAGACAAACAAGTTTTAATAAACCACAAATCCAAACCAAATTGCAAATGAACTAAGCAGAACTCTACAACATGCTACCCTAGCTAAAATTAAAACTCAGCTTAATCAGTAGACAGCTAATTCCACCAAAGTAAAACATTCAACAGTTTAACTGATTTTAACATAACCAGTAATCAACATCATTCAAAACCAAAGCTCTAATAATAAAACGACAATCTAATCAATTTAGATTCATGTAAACAGAACAAACAGATATAGATTAACTAAATTAAAGCTGAAGCTTTATCAGACTAAATTCAAAACTTCAGTCCAAAACCAAAATCCTGATAACTCAAATTATTAATCAGTAACAACCAGACTCCAAACTATATCAATCCTCAACCAAACATTTTTACAATCATAAACATTCACAAATTATCTTAAGATAACCAAAAATATAAATCTTAACAGTAGCAGTCTCATAAAATTCTAATACAAATTCATTAAACATCAAGTAGTCAAGACCTTAATCAAATAAACATAACTTAAACAAATAAACATAACATCATATTTTAACTAAAATCATGATATTAAAAAGAGATGGAACCTTTTGGGAAAACCGTTGAGCAGTAGGTATGCGCTGAGCAACCTAAGAACCGTAACTCGAACCACCATTCACCATCACCACCATAATAATCTTACCCGAACAGTAACAATATCAGACCTCTTTTTATTACCTTTCCAGTAGGGAAAGATACTATAAATCCTTTTTACTTTCAATGATAAAAATAAAGCTATTAATTAGCTTATTCTTACCATAACAAATATTATCCTTGTGGAATAGTTAACAGATTTAAAATTGTAAATCAATTTAAAGCAGAAAATAGCACAAGACACGATTGAATATTAAACGATTTAACTTTTATTAATTTCCAGAAAGATTACAATACTAGATAAAAAGGAAATACATCATTTAATCTAAAACTATTTCTACAACATAATATTAAAGTAAAGAAAAGGATGATTTACAAGTAGAAAATGGGGTTTTTATAGCCTCCCAAGGGCTGTTGATGAAGAGAATATCCGAATATTCAAGGGAATATTCCTTATTAATCTTGGCCTTTGATCTTCACTTCCTTTCTCTTTCTTTGATCGGATGGTGGTTATAGCACGATTTAGCACACGGATTGCCAACGTGGCATCCGTGTGCTAGTTGTGTTTCTTCTAAGGCATCTGATTGGTGGGATTGGAGGATTGAGGTGTCAAAGCCAGTAGAAAAACGCCACGTATCTCTTCTCTTCCAACCTTTCTCTTCCTATAACTATGGGGGTTTTATTCCCTTTGATGTGAATTACTTAATTAATTTAAAAGCCCTTTATTATTTTGGCTTTTTTATTGACCTAGGGTTTGTACACAGTAACATAAAGTTACTGGTTTTTGTAAGGGTGAGATGGAGAAGAAAAGTGAGAGAGAAACGATACATAGTAAGTATCGAAAATTAAATAAGTGTGTGAATGGGTAGATAAGGTAAGATTTATTTAAAGTAAATGAAACGTGTGATTTATTGTGTGGTTGAAAAAATGGTGTGGGTGATGGAACGGTTATGTATAAAAGTAAATGGAACGTGATATTTATTGTGAATTTCATTCGTTTGTTTAATCAACAAAACCCTAAGCCCATGGTCATCCGTTTCTTTCAATTTGTTGACAATTGGGCTTTTGGCCCAAAATTCACCTTTTACCCATCCGTGTGTTTATCTCAAATGTTGGGCTTCAAATGGGCTTGCAAAATCAAATCCTTATATTAACTTGAAACTTTAATTGGGCCTTTGAGCCCATTTGCCCTATTGTGGGACCCACTTGGCCCAAATCACTTATTTAAATATTAAATCCTCTAAATCGAACTTGATTTGGCTTCCTCGATCTTTTTCATCAATCTCGTGTCGGTTTTCGTCGGTTTTCGCGAACTTGGTACCTACACACATTCAAACAAGAAACAAGCATTTCCAAGGCATATTTGATACATTTAATGCATAATTTCATTGTTTTAAGATACAAATGATATGAGTAATTACACTCATATCAAATTCCCCCATGCTAAGCAATTGTCGTGTCCTCACGCAATGATAAAATAAAACTATAGCTACACCATTATTCAACTTATGACACTTTATTTTGTAAAGAAATAATGTATTGCTTTCATTATTGAAAAATAACTTTAAGGATCATAAAACTCAAATAGATTCATCGTCCTCGATTTTACACTTTTCCATGCCAAGTGCAAAAACAAGATCATTGTTATTATAAGTTGGTAGACTAACACGAACTCATGTGGGTCAATTATTCACTTAGACTCCCTTATTCCTAGGTGTATCTCTTATATTGTATTGTTGTCTTGAATGATCATGAGGATGCATTGTTGACTTATTTCGATAATTTATTAGGCCAAAAATAAAGTGAACGCTTTAATCAATAGTTAGCTAAAGGACAAAATCTCTTAAAACTGCTTCTCGGGACTTCATAAAGTTCATATCTTGGCATAACTTGCTTCGCGATTTGAGACCTTTCTCGGACCGATATTTGGCAGTGACTTTATACTTCAAACCTTGAGAGACGTTCATGAAATAATGGTCTTCTCTTCATATAGGAATTTCTTCACTTGAAGTTTTGAGAGATTCATACTTGGACCACGACTTCTTCATTTTTCTCCAATCTTTATTTGGGATTTTGATATACAACGATCCGCCTCCTTTTTGGACTTGGCTTCATTTATCCTCATACCTTATTATGGTCTTTTTGGATAGACTTCTCCATGACTTTTGGGAGTATTTGCTTTTCGTCGTATGTCTCGATCCTTCATATTGATTTTTGATAAATGAATCTTCACATCACTTGAGATCTTTAGCAATAAAACATAGCCCTCATGTCTTGTTAGGACCTTTTTGGACTCGCCAATCTTCGCATCCCGCTTCAATAAGTTATGCCTTGCTATGAACTCTAATCCATACCGAGCAACTTTTAAACGATCTTGGGCTAGAAGCTAAGTAACTTTTCAAATCGTTCAACCTTATTTATTGCAAATAAATTTATTAACAAGCGATGGGAGAATAGGCTTATAATTAACTCACATAAATTCCCGAAAGAATACCAAACTTATAATTGGCTCTATCATCTCTTGTTCTCCATATTGAAAAATTTCAAAAATGTGAAATCAATGGATACATAGCCTATTAAATCAAAGTTTTGGGTTTTCAAGTCATCTATAGGATCTTGCATCTTCTTATACTTTTGTGAGTTTTAGAATTTGCGTTTTAAAGTTCCCTTGATAGACGACTTTCTAGGATCAATTATAGGAGCTTGCGAAAAGTTCTTGTTCTTAACTCGTATGAATTAAGACTTTCGCGTTTTAAAGCTCCCTATATAATAGCCTAGCAAAACTTAATTCAAGTACGTTAAGGAAAAGCTAAGGTTAAAAACCGAGTCGAGTCAAAAACTATTCTTATTTTCACCAACGGAAAGCCTACATTTATGTCAAAAGCACTTATTTTATTTATTAAAACTTAAAAATAACACTAAAAATTTAAATTTTTTATGAAAAATGAGAAAAACAACACGTTTGGACACGAAAAAAGCAATTGCAAGCGATTATATCGATTGACTCCCCCATGCTAAAACCAAACATTGTCCTCAATGTTTCTTAGCTCAAGAGTAACACCCCCTTGCTAAAATACGAAGAGTCTAATGCAAATTCCTAGCATGGAAAGAGCACGCAAATCTATAAGCCGTTTATTAATTATGCCTCAAGATAAAACGTTAGTCAATAATAATCAAGGGATAGAAAATGTGCCCCTTTTTGACATTCAAAGAATGGAAGATCAAGTGGACCGGCAAAAACCGAACACGAGAGTCTTCAAATATTAGGGTCATACCTAAGATCACAACACAACAAAACACGAACACGAGCTTGAAAGATCAAGCCTTATTAGTGTTAGAAACAAGAAAGAAGATAGAATGTACTCGTTTTTGTTAACCGAGTCATGAGCTCGACTCGATCCCCGCATTCATTGGTCCTTAGGGAAAATGGTGAAAACCGACATAATAGGATAAAATCCAACATAAAGCACGATGCCGGGGTCAAAGATCTCATCCTCGTTGTCGGATGACAAACGAAAGGATGAAACTCCAACACAAATCTCTAAAAAGAGATAAAAGTCACAATTATTGGTGTGGATATAGCATGCTCCCCGAGATAAACTCGCACCAAGATGATAGAAAAACCTTTCATTTATTACATCGGTGAAAGACCGAGATTTCCCTAAATCAACGATTCCGGGATCGAATACCTCGTCCTCGGTGGAGAAAGGAATGGACAACAAGGTGTCGTCCCCCCATGCTAATCCAAGATCATATAAAGCACATGGTAATGGTGGAATAAAAGTCTCAACACTCGTAGTTTCAACTTGCATGACTTTGTTGACCTTATCACTCTTATGAATGTGAATAAAGGGGTCATGGTACTCAAAACGAGTCGCATGAAAAACCCGCACATTAAGATCAAGGCGAGTGGGAAGGATAATAGGAGCAAAATTAATTTCTCCCTCCGGGTCAACATTATCATCATCATAAATCGGGTGATCAAACCAAGTATCTTCATCACCGTCATTAGACTCTTCCTCAAATTCCGAAGGAATGTCCATGGAAAGTAACTTATCAAACTCCCTAATGAAAAGATCATCATCACAAAGATTGTGAGATGTAGGAGGTATGATGTTCTCAAAATCCTCTTGAAACAATGGATTATTGTTCATTGAAGCTTTAAAGAGAGGATTTGAGCAAGTCACTAAAGTGGCATCAATCTTATCATCACACGCGGATATAAGATCATCATTCTCATTAGAAGGAAATTCATCGGAGAATTCCTTGAGAATGGTAGGTAAAACACAAGAATCACGCTCGATCTCGAGATCGGAAACGTCTTCACTTCCCCGTGGAAGTGGATCAACAAGTTCATCGGTAAACTTATCGAATGAATAATCACTAACCTCACTCGGTGTGGAGTTAGGAATCAAAGGCTCTTCAAATGAAGATTGTGCCTTAGGAACATCAACATGATCCTTAGAAGAGAGTGAAATCGAGTCCATTTTCAAAGATTGTTCAATTAAAGCAATATCACTCTCGAGATCAAAATTCTCACTAATAAACTCACTAGCATCAAATGGCTCACTCAAGTAATCATCAATTTGTTTTTCAATCTTAGAACTTTCATCCTCGTGTGGATTGAGTGGAGATGAGGTAACATTACAACATGATTCAACAAAATTAGGTTTATCAAGTTCAACCCTTTCCAATTTTTTAGAAACCAATTTAGGAATTTTTTCCGGTTTGAAAATCATATGTTTATCCCCATACCTTATTTTAATCTCCTTTTCCCTCATATCAACTAAAACACCGGCCGTACACAAAAATGGTCGTCCTAAAATTATAGGCACACGAGGATTTGGCTCATAATCAATGATAGCAAAATCGGCTAGGTAAATGAACTCCCCCACTTTAACAGTGACATTTTCCGCTATACCAACCGGATGGGTGGTAGTACCATTAGCGAGCTCAATTATCATTCGAGTAGGCCTAAGTGGTTCATAGTCAATATTCTTCCAAATGACTAAAGGCATTACGTTAATACTAGCTCCTAGATCGGCTAGAGCTTTGTATTCCCCAAGCTCATCAACAACACAAGGTATCAAGAATTGACCCGAATCTTCATATTTCTTAGGAATGAAATCAAAGAAATCCGAAGTACTAATCACATTCAAAGTAGCCTTGGTGACTTTAAGAAAACTTTGCTTAGGTGGAACATAAATTTTCTCGATCACTCTTTCCACATTATCATCATCATAAACGGTTATGGCCTTAAGCTCTCCCCTCGGGTTAGGAATGGTATTACTAGGTAAGCAACCCGAAGAAGCAGATGGTTTAGACATAAATCCCTCAAACATAGAAAGCAATTTATTTTGACCTTGTTCCAAATTTTGTTGCATACGATTTTGATTTTGCTCTAGCCTTTGTTGATTAAGCTCAATCTTATTGTTTTGCCCTTTAATCGTATTTTGAAAATCGAGTTTCAAAGTATTAATTTGCCCTTGAATGTTATTTTGAAAAGCTTTCATATTTGCCTCATTTGACTTGATATAGCTTGACAAATCATTTTGATTATTGCTTTGAAAACCTTGATTGTTTTGATTAGCATTAAAACCATTTCCTTGATTATAATTCCCTTGGTTACCACGGTTAAAATTATTCCCATTGTTTCCATTGTTGTACCTATTTTGAACCGGTGGAAAACCCGGTGGAGCAACATGACTTTGACGAGGAACTTGACCGTTGGAGCCATAAGTTCCCGTCGCGGCAAAAGCACTAGCTTGATCAAAACCCGTGTTTAAACAAGCATAATTAGGATGTGCTCCAACACATGATACACAAACATTCTCAACCATATTAATCGATCCATGAGTATTCTTCCTAAACTCATTCAAAAGCGTGTCAATCTTAGAGTCCAATCTAGCAATCTCGGGATTAAATGAATTCACATTGGAAACAACCGGTGTGTTTCGTGAATATTGTGCTCTAGACTTATCCTCAATTATTCTCCACGCGCCTCTCGGAGTTTTTCTTAAAAGATTACCACCCGCGGCGGCATTTAAAGAATCTTGTTCAATCATATTTAGCCCATTATAAAAAGTATTTATTTGATGCAATTCCGAGAAACCGTGGTGTGGACATTGTCTCAACAAATCTTTAAATCTTTCCCATGCAACCCCAAACGATTCATGCACTTTTTGTTCAAATCTAGTGATCTCATTCTTAAAGTGTGTTGTCTTAGAAGGTGGAAAGAAATAATTCATAAACTTTGACACTAAATCATCCCATGTTAAGATCGAACCCGGTGGTTCTTTCTCATACCAAAGCTTAGCATTACCCTCGAGCGAGTACGGAAAAAGCATGAGCTTAATCACGTCATTCGGCACATCTCTAAACTTGAGAGTCGAGGTAATTCGATTAAAATTCTGAATGTGAGAATGCGGGCTATCGGTCTCATTGCCTCGAAATTGGTCGGCACGAATGAGCGATAAAAGACCCGTCTTAATATCAAAATGATCCGCCAAAATAGCCGGCACAACGATTGCTTCCCCATACCCTTCGGTGGGTGCACGGAGCAATTCCTCCATTGTTCGATTATCGGCCATCTCTACAACAATAGGTGGAAGCTCGGGTTCCACTATTCGTTGTTGACGATTTCTATTTCTACGAGGAATATTTTCAAGCCTATTAAAATCAATCACAAGACGAGAAGAACGTAATTGCATACACTACAAAGACGAGAATTTAGAGGATTGAAGAAAAGAAATTAGACAAGAAGAAGATTATTTTTGGTATTTTATTTGGTATTGCTCAATCAATAATGATCGATAAAAACAAGGAATAAGGATAACTGCTATGGAAGTAAATTACCCTCGGTCGACTTTGAAACGATAGGTGAAAACCTAAACGTTTCGAGGTTCAATAAGTAAACAACAAAAATTAAGATTTATTACTACTTGAGTCGGCAAACCAATAATAGGTCGTCCCTCTCAATATACGCACAAGCAAACGGGGAAACGAGGTGGCACAAAGCACTTAAAAACCTTTTTCCTTAGACGGCCTTTTATAGCACGTCGCCTTATACCCACCTTATAGTTTGTATAAATCGAGTTCAAACTTCTTATTAGTATTTATCTATTTTGCCTTTATTTTTGTTTTGGATTCGACTACAATAGCTAGGTGATGAAATCCCAACTAAGGCTTATTTGAAAGATATTTAAAATTATTGTTCTACGTAATACAATATATTATTCACAAAAAACGAGGAAATCGATACATACTATATAATAGAAAAATAACAAAACTTTCCGAGGACGGAAAGGGTCTTCAAATCTACGATCAACAAATCTCCATAAAAGCGAATCGTACACAAGATCCCCGGCAGCGGCGCCAAATTTTTTTGATGTAAGTGGAGATGTGTATAGTGATTTATTTGATTTACGTTATAGGGTAAATTAGAAAATTACTTTTAGGAAAAAGTAATAGACTAAAAATACCAATGACGAATTCAATTAAACACGTGAGTGAGTCGAGTTCGTTGTACACGAAGATCTTATGAATTTGAGACGTTTTGTTTTGATTTGGACAATCGATTCGAATTGGTTTTCGGTTTTTAAACTACAAATTAAATCTGCCAATTTTAAACTATATAAAATAAACCTAAAGTGCATGAATCGTAAACCCCACTAATTTAAAAATCTACAAACACTTAATTCTTAAAATAAAAAAAACTATTAAAATATTAAACTAATTTAATTATCTATAAAAATTTAATCTATTAAAAAACTATAACTTTTACTCTACTTTTAAAATAATCTAATTAAAACATTTTAAACTAATTACTTTACTTTATTAAAAATTACTTTTAAAACAAGTCTAATTAAAAACTATTTTAAATCCACTTTTATAAAAATCTAATTATTAGACTAATTAAACTTTTAAAATAAAAACATTTTTTTTTGGTTTATTATAAAAAACGTTATGAAAGAAAATTAAGAATTACTAGATATAAATAAACTGCCAAATCTAAACAGACAATATTAATTAATTTTCTGAGAGTTAAATCAAAAAGGCATTTAGCCCAGTTGGTTATCACCCTATGCCTGTGACCAGGAGGTCACAGGTTCGAATCCTGCCATAGACTGATTTTTTGGAAAAAATTCCTTTTTGACAGTTATGAAAGAAACCAGTCACAGGAGTGACTTATGAAAGCTTATATGCAATAAGTTGTGAGGACACAGCTTATTTGGGCTTATCCGATTCAGTTTGAACTGATAAGCTGAATACAAGGACAATTAAAACAATAAGAACAAATAAGAGGCAAACTTTCAAAATTATAATAGTTAACCAATCAGAAAGTTCAGACAGTAATATAAATCTCATCAACTTATCAAATTTGCATATAAGATCAGATGGAAAAAAAACGGGAGACAAACAAGTTTTAATAAACCACAAATCCAAACCAAATTGCAAATGAACTAAGCAGAACTCTACAACATGCTACCCTAGCTAAAATTAAAACTCAGCTTAATCAGTAGACAGCTAATTCCACCAAAGTAAAACATTCAACAATTTAACTGATTTTAACATAACCAGTAATCAACATCATTCAAAACCAAAGCTCTAATAATCAAACGACAATCTAATCAATTTAGATTCATGTAAACAGAACAAACAGATATAGATTAACTAAATTAAAGCTGAAGCTTTATCAGACTACATTCAAAACTTCAGTCCAAAACCAAAATCCTGATAACTCAAATTATTAATCAGTAACAACCAGACTCCAAACTATATCAATCCTCAACCAAACATTTTTACAATCATAAACATTCACAAATTATCTTAAGATAAGCAAAAATATAAATCTTAACAGTAGCAGTCTCATAAAATTCTAATACAAATTCATTAAACATCAAGTAGTCAAGACCTTAATCAAATAAACATAACTTAAACAAATAAACATAACATCATATTTTAACTAAAATCATGATATTAAAAAGAGATGGAACCTTTTGGGAAAATCGTTGAGCAGTAGGTATGCGCTGAGCAACCTAAGAACCGTAACTCGAACCACCATTCACCATCACCACCATAATAATCTTACCCGAACAGTAACAATATCGGACCTCTTTTTATTACCTTTCCAGTAGGGAAAGATACTATAAATCCTTTTTACTTTTAATGATAAAAATAAAGCTATTAATTAGCTTATTCTTACCATAACAAATATTATCCTTGTGGAATAGTTAACAGATTTAAAATTGTAAATCAATTTAAAGCAGAAAATAGCACAAGACACGATTGAATATTAAACGATTTAACTTTTATTAATTTCCAGAAAGATTATAATACTAGATAAAAAGGAAATACATCATTTAATCTAAAACTATTTCTACAGTATAATATTAAAGTAAAGAAAAGGATGATTTACAAGTAGAAAAATGGGGGTTTTATAGCCTCCCAAGGGCTGTTGATGAAGAGAATATCCGAATATTCAAGGGAATATTCCTTATTAATCTTGGCCTTTGATCTTCACTTCCTTTCTCTTTCTTTGATCGGATGGTGGTTATAGCACGATTTAGCACACGGATTGCCGACGTGGCATCCGTGTGCTAGTTGTGTTTCTTCTAAGGCATCTGATTGGTGGGATTGGAGGATTGAGGTGTCAAAGCCAGTAGAAAAACGCCACGTATCTCTTCTCTTCCAACCTTTCTCTTCCTATAACTATGGGGGTTTTATTCCCTTTGATGTGAATTACTTGATTAATTAAAAAGCCCTTTATTATTTTGGCTTTTTATTGACCTAGGGTTTGTACACAGTAACATAAAGTTACTGGTTTTTGTAAGGGTGAGATGGAGAAGACAAGTGAGAGAGAAACGATACATAGTAAGTATCGAAAATTAAATAAGTGTGTGAATGGGTAGATAAGGTAAGATTTATTTAAAGTAAATGAAACGTGTGATTTATTGTGTGGTTGAAAAAATGGTGTGGGTGATGGAACGGTTATGTATAAAAGTAAATGGAACGTGATATTTATTGTGAATTTCATTCGTTTGTTTAATCAACAAAACCCTAAGCCCATGGTCATCCGTTTCTTTCAATTTGTTGAAAATTGGGCTTTTGGCCCAAAATTCACCTTTTACCCATCCGTGTGTTTATCTCAAATGTTGGGCTTCAAATGGGCTTGCAAAATCAAATCCTTATATTAACTTGAAACTTTAATTGGGCCTTTGAGCCCATTTGCCCCATTGTGGGACCCACTTGGCCCAAATCACTTATTTAAATATTAAATCCTCTAAATCGAACTTGATTTTGGCTTCCTCGATCTTTTTCATCAATCTCGTGTCGGTTTTCGTCGGTTTTCGCGAACTTGGTACCTACACACATTCAAACAAGAAACAAGCATTTTCAAGGCATATTTGTTACATTTAATGCATAATTTCATTGTTTTAAGATACAAATGATATGAGTAATTACACTCATATCAAATTACAAGCTATTATAAACTCCAATAAGCAAGTCTAAACAGGTTTCATGCAATGGTTCAAAGAATTAAGCAAGATTCAAGCCAATGAAAGTTACTGATGAACACTAACACATGCAGTTTTCTACTTTGCTGATGTATTTGACACTTAAGCCAAATTCAACACCTCAAATCTTTCAAACAGGTTACAATAACTTTGTTTAAACCTCTTTTAGCCCTAAGCATGCATACACACTAAGTGTTCCCAAAATCCTAGGTCAAAACAGGCAATATCAAAGTCTATATAGCAGATTGTTTGATTCAAGGCTTCAAACCCAAAAACTTGCAGTAAAACACTCTCAACAAGGTATTTATCAGATACAAAGCATAAACACAAACTTCCCTTAACACAATAACACAAAATCAACTCAAACAGATAGACCCAAACTCCCCTTTATCTTTTCCAAATCAAAATTTTCAAAGTAAAAGTGAGATTCAAGGCTACCCAAGCATTAATTAACACTAAAACAGGTAAGATTAACAGATTCAAGCAAAAACAAGCCACAAAATTTACAAGATCACAAGTCACATACAAATATCACCAAAAATCATGAATTTAAGCAGATTTTAGGATTAAATATGCAAACCTCATGGATGTACATCCACACCCACGAATTTTGAGCTTATGTGCTAGCAAGAACAAGCACAAGCTTCCACAACAAAGCCTGCTAAGATTGAACAAGGTTAAAGCACAATAGTACAAAATCAGAAACTTCAAAAATCTTGATTGATGCAACCTTGTTACCCCACACTTGATTATCCTCAAGTTATAAGCCTCACAACACCTTAACTAACTCAGTTAGGATGCTATGATCAGCCCTATAACCCAAGAATTCCAAGATTGGAACAAGTACTTAGCAAAATATCAAGAATGAGGAAAATTGCAAACTTTTGCAACCTCCAAGTGAAAACAGGTTTTAACTTCTAAACTAACAAACATATAACAATAATAAGCAGTAATAAAGATTGGCCAGTGACTTTTCTTCAATGATTCAAACACAATTTCATTAAACTGAAATGGGATTTACAGAAACTTGAACAAGGAAAAATCAAAAAGAAAACTAAAAATGAAAGCCTAAATGCCTTTATATAGGCTACATGTGAACTAGAAATGCAGGAAAAAACATAAAACCCTAGTGTGTGAACTTCCAAAAATGCCCTTGAAGATTCGGGTATTATGCTTTTGAATTTGTTCTTGGATCTGAAACATGTGACTCCTTTTTGTTTCTTTATGATCCTAAGGTGCCAAAGTAGCTTAGGGATGAAGCATGGATTGTGGCCGTTGATCATGTGTAGAATTCTTGTCTTCTTCTCAACTTTGTAGCAGGGGAGTCATAAGGGGACAAAAGTTGTGATGTTGCAAGTGATTCAAAAGTTGGGTTGTGTTTAAGAGACCATTAATCAATAAACTGGAGATGATTGGGGTTTAATTCAAAGTATTTAACAAACCCCCAATTTTGTTCTTGAGTGAATAGTTGGTGTGTTTGATCCAGATTAGTGTTTAAAAATGTGTTAGGCGCCCATTTTTAACTTAAGTTTTAATCCGGTTATGAGTGGATTGTGATGTGGCACAAGGCTGAGTGGTGATTGGTTGTTTTGGGTGAGTGGGGCACGTGTCATCATGACACTGGCCTATGTATCTTCCTTGTCTTGACAATTTACTCCCCTCATCTTCTATACTCCTTTCATTTCCATTTTAAATGCACAAAATCAGATTTCCCTTTATAATGAAGTTTTAGTTTTCACACTTTTGCCCCAATTACTTTTCCAAAGTATTTTCAGGGGTATTTCTTGCCATTTGATGATTCTTGAAGGGCTGGTTTGGTAATTTCTTCAATGGTAATGGTCTTGACTTGTTTGATTGGTATTTTGGAGGACTGAAATTGCCAAGTCATAATGATTGAGGGACCATTTTTGCTAAACCTTCAAAGTTGAGGGTCCTTTTTGTAATTTTGGGATTTTCGAAGGACCAAACATGTAATTCTTGTAACTTGGAGTCCTTCTTGGTGGTTTTGACTTTGTGGAGGACATTGGTTGACAATTTAGCTTTGTTGAGGGGCTAAACTTGCCAATTCTTCAAAGTTGAGGGCCCTTTTTGTAATTTTGACAAACTTTAGGGACCAAACTTGTAATTATGAGGATACAAGGGTATAAAGTGTCAATTCTTCCATATTGGAGGACCCTTCTTCATAATTCTTCAAATCTTCAAGGGTTGATCTTGGAAAGTCTTCATTAGGGCTTGGTTCATTGTGCGGCTTCGTTTCCCGTGTTCGTTTTTGAATGATTCTTGTGATCTTTTGTCATTTTCTCAATATCCGTACCTAAAATACACAAGCAACAAACACAAGCATATATATGGGTATTTTTAATGATATTTAATGCATTTTAAGCCCTATATCGAAGATGAGACTATGTATAAAAGCAGTCTCATCAACTGCCAACGATAAGCATATCGTCGACATAAAGACACAAGATTACATATCCACTATTTGTGTCTTTGACATAAACACACTTGTCGCATTCATTAATTTTGAATCCACCCTCTAGCATGGCGTGATCAAACTTCTGATGCCATTGTTTTGGAGCTTGCTTTAAGCCATACAATGACTTAACAAGCCTACAAACTTTGCTCTCTTGTCCAGGAGCCATGAAACCCTCGGGTTGGTTCATGTATATTTCTTCTTCTAAATCTCCATTTAGAAAATCCGTTTTCACATCCATTTGGTGAACTTGTAAATTTCTTAATGCGGCAATAGCAAGAATCATCCTAATAGAAGTTATTCGCGTAACAGGCGAATAAGTATCAAAGTAATCTAGACCTTCGCATTGTCTAAAACTTTTGATCACCAATCTTGCTTTGTACTTATCAATGGTGCCATCAGCTTTCATCTTCTTCTTGAAGATCCATTTATAGGCTAGTGGTTTACAACCAGGAGGTAAATCCACGAGCTCCCAAGTATGATTTTGTAAAATAGACTCTATTTCACTATTAATCGCTTCTTTCCATCGAGGCCCTTCCGAGGAATTTACAGCTTCTTGAAAAGAAGTGGGTTCATTTTCTACCATAAAAGAGACAAAATCGGGTCCAAATGATTTCTCGGTTCTCGCCCGTTTGCTTCTTCTAGGTTCAACCTCTTCTTCCTCGGGTTGATCTTGTCTCTCATCTTGGAGATCATTATCATCACGTTGTCTCTTATCTTGGAGAACTGCATCATCTATTCTAGATGTGCTTCTATTTTCCTTCTTTAAACAAGGGAATATGTTTTCAAAGAAGGACGTATTCCTTGATTCCATAACTGTGTTCTTGTGTATATCTGGATTTTTCGAATCATGTACAATGAAACGATACGCACTACTATTCTTAGCATATCCAATAAATATACAATCCACAGATTTAGGTCCAATCGCTTGGGTCTTAGGTGTCGGCACAGCTACCTGGCTAGACACCCCCACACTCGTAAGTACTGGTATGATGGTTTTCTTCCCATCCACAATTCATATGGGGTTTCCTCTTTATCCTTACGAGGTATCTTGTTTAAAAGACAAGTAGCCGTTAGAATGGCTTCCCCCACATGTCCCGGCTCAAACCAGAACTTAACAACATGGCATTAACCATCTCTTTCAAGGTACGGTTCTTCCTTTCGGCAATACCGTTTTGCTGAGGTGAATAAGTAGCAGTAAACTCATGTCTAATTCCATGTTTCGCACATAGATCAGCAAAAGGAGACACATATTCACCTTCTCTATCACTTCGTAC
This sequence comes from Glebionis coronaria, assembly GCA_025667525.1. Classification (NCBI taxonomy): domain Eukaryota; kingdom Viridiplantae; phylum Streptophyta; class Magnoliopsida; order Asterales; family Asteraceae; genus Glebionis; species Glebionis coronaria. Next base: position 505,762,966 of record CM046881.1, on the reverse strand, counting down.
AACCTTGATTTTCCTACCAAGTTGATTCTCAACTTTGGTTTTGTATAGAACAAACTTGTCTATAGCTTCATCTTTACTTTTCAACAAGTAAACGTAGCAGTACTTTGTGCAATCATCAATAAACGTGATGAAGTACTTATTGCCACCTTTTGTGGGTAGTGATTTCAAATCACATATGTCTGTGTGTATCATATCAAGTGGTTCGGTTTTTCTTGAAAAGAAGTGGGTTCATTTTCTACCATAAAAGAGACAAAATCGGGTCCAAATGATTTCTCGGTTCTCGCCCGTTTGCTTCTTCTAGGTTCAACCTCTTCTTCCTCGGGTTGATCTTGTCTCTCATCTTGGAGATCATTATCATCACGTTGTCTCTTATCTTGGAGAACTGCATCATCTATTCTAGATGTGCTTCCATTTTCCTTCTTTAAACAAGGAAATATGTTTTCAAAGAAGGACGTATTCCTTGATTCCATAACTGTGTTCTTGTGTATATCTGGATTTTTCGAATCATGTACAATGAAACGATACACACTACTATTCTTAGCATATCCAATAAATATACAATCCACAGATTTAGGTCCAATCGCTTGGGTCTTAGGTGTCGGCACAGCTACCTTGGCTAGACATCCCCACACTCGTAAGTACTGGTATGATGGTTTTCTTCACATCCACAATTCATATGGGGTTTCCTCTTTATCCTTACGAGGTATCTTGTTTAAAAGATAAGTAGCCGTTAGAATGGCTTCCCCCCACATGTCCCGGCTCAAACCAGAACTTAACAACATGGCATTAACCATCCTTTCAAGGTACGGTCCTTCCTTTCGGCAATACCGTTTTGCTGAGGTGAATAAGGAGCAGTAAACTCATGTCTAATTCCATGTTTCGCACATAGATCAGCAAAAGGAGACACATATTCACCTCCTCTATCACTTCGTACAACCTTGATTTTCCTACCAAGTTGATTCTCAACTTCGGTTTTGTATAGAACAAACTTGTCTATAGCTTCATCTTTACTTTTCAACAAGTAAACGTAGCAGTACTTTGTGCAATCATCAATAAACGTGATGAAGTACTTATTGCCACCTTTTGTGGGTAGTGATTTCAAATCACATATGTCTGTGTGTATCATATCAAGTGGTTCGGTTTTTCGTCCAACCGATTTGAAAGATGATCTTGTAAGTTTGGCTTCGACACAAGTTTCACACTTATAATTTGAATCAATATGAAAATTTGGTATGCCATTAAATTTAATCAAACGACGCATTAAATTAAAATTAACATGTCCAAGACGGCCATGCCACACATTAGAAGACTCAATCAAGTAAGCAGAAGAATTCATTTTATTGATATCATTCTTAACAACTATTACATTGAGCTTAAACATACCATTCAGGGCATACCCCTTACCAACATACATTTGATTCTTAGAAAGTACAACTTTATCAGACTAAAAAACAAGACGAAAACCAAACTTATTCAAAAGCTATCCGGACACAAGATTCTTGCGAATCTCCAGAACATACAAGACTTTAGTCAACTTGAGCTCTTTCTCGGATGTCATCTTCAAAATAACATCTCCTTCGCCCTTGATATCAGCAGTTGCAGAGTTGCCCATGTACAGCTTCTCTCCATTGTCAACCGCTCTGAAAGAGTGAAACATACTCTTGTCAGCACACACATGACGGGTTGCCCCAGTATCAACCCACCAATCATTACTATTAGAACCTACCAGGTTAACTTCAGAGATCATGGTAACGACATCAGACACCATAGCAATCATGTCCACATTATCATTCACCATATTAGCCTCGCGTGGAGTCACCCGCTTTGGCGCTTTGCAATTAGCAGCACGATGACCTGGCTTGTCACAGTTGAAGCAATTTCCTTGGAACTTCTGCTTTGCAATTCTAGCCTTAGGAGCAAGGTACTCAGACTTCCCTTTGCTCTTCTTGTCATTCTTCCCTTTTCCAAAGCTCTTGCCTTTAGACTTTGAAGAAGACGAACCATGCTCAACCATATTTGCCTTGGCAGAATCAGGTGTATAAGTGTTTTTCTGAGCCAGCTTGTTGTCCTCTTCAATACGAAGACGAACAACCAAGTCTTCAACAGTCATCTCCTTTCGCTTATGCTTCAAGTAGTTTTTAAATTCTACCCAGCTTGGAGGTAACTTTTCAATGATAGCAGCAACTTGAAAAGTTTCACTCAAAGTCATACCCTCATCATGAATGTCGTGTATCAAAACCTGCAGATCTTGAACCTGAGTTATCACACTCTTTGAATCAACCATCTTGTAATCCAAAAAGCGAGCTACCACGAACTTCTTTGTACCAGCATCCTCAGTTTTGTACTTGCGTTCCAACGACTCCCATAATTCTTTGGCAGTCTTAGTCTTGCAGTACACATTGTACAAAGAGTCCACCAAACCATTCAGAATATAGTTGTGACACAAGAAGTCTGAATGTTTCCATGCTTCAACAGCTTGCACGGCTTGTTGATTTTCGGGTACACCTTCTTTAGGAGGTTCCACCTGAGGTACAGTCTCCTTTAAGAACTTCGCAAGGTTCAAAGTAGTGAGATAGAAGAACATCTTCTGCTGCCACCTCTTAAAATTCTGTCCATTGAATTTTTCTGGCTTTTCAGCATGATTAGCAACTGTGTGGGTAACTGGCACAGTAGTTACTTTCATAGTAGTAGTTGCAGGAATTTCAGGAGTGCTAGTAAACATTCTGAAAGATCAAACAAGATCAAAACACAAACAGTTAGACAACTATTATAAATCTGTATATAAGAAATTCAATCGTGATCTCTATATACTTATAGTAGATCTGTTTCAAAGAAACTCAATCTTGGTTTCAATGAATCAGATGCAATTATTAAAAATATCAGTTTAACAGAGACACAATCTTGGTTTCACTAAACTGATTAGAACAACTGCTAAAAAAAACGTTAACTGTTAATAAAAATCTGTAATTAAAACTGATTTCCAGTGAAACTCAATCCTGGTTTCGGCAGAAACAGTTTATAAATAAATCTGATAAAATTATTAATCCGATTTTAATAAAAGTTTTAATTATGTTAAACAGAATCTGTTTTAAGATTGTAGGAAACGGTGTACACTTTTATTATAAAATCGAATTTACAATAAAATAACAGAAATTAAAATGACAGAATTTAAATGACAGAAAGTAATTAACAGTAATGAAGAAAGCAGTAAAACAAAGACAAGGCACATGTTTAACACGCTTCCCTTAAAACAGATTCACCGTCTGTTTCCCAGGGTACAACGTCTAAAGCTGTTGTACAGCCGGACTTAACAAACTTGCCTGAAAGATCATGGAAGCCTTGCGTGTTTCTGATCGACGAGCTGCTGGAAAACTGTCTGATAATGGAGTAAGGAAAAAGCTGCGTTTTTTCTGATGTGAAAACTGAATGAGAATAGGTTATATTTATACTGAAAACTTTACTTGTTCTCAAAGAAAATATATACCACAGTCAGGAAAATCTGTTATAACTAAAACAAATTTCCTGTCTGTCTTTTTAACACAAAATATTCTGTTTATGTATCTATTCCTAAAATAGATGTACAGAATTTTCTGGAAAAACAAAAGATACCGAAATCTGCCCGCACCCAAGCCAGTTTTTGGAGCTGCATTCGTGTCCGCAGGTCGCGCGCTCGTGCACAAGTTCAGTAGCTTCGAACCCGTTTTTGGCCTAGAAATCCCACTTTCTGCACCCCCCTGCGCGCACGTAGGCGTGGGAGTAAAAACCCACAAATGAATATTGTAGGGTAGAAACTAGGATTTCGTTATAAACATGTTTTCACTTCATGTTTCAAGCGATGTGAGACAAATATTTTTTCAAATATTGTGTTTCACGTGACTCACTTTGAGACACGATATCTCATTCATATTAACTCCATATTGGACATACTTTAGCTCATTGCGAAGCTCTCTTCGAGGAGAACGCAAAGCTACTAAGTAATACGAATATATATAACATATACATATATAAAATTATGTTCAAAGTATTGCAAAAACCATATTTTGCAAACATTTTCTAACAATACTACACCTTTATCGTTGGCAGAAATGATCTCGTTCAAAGCCCGACACTTCAAAATTTGGCTCGTGGCTCGTGACTCTATGACGTTTTGCTTCTTTTAAGTTAACCCGCCAATATTAAATAGTTATTATCGTTAACGCATAGTCATTCATGTCGTCCATGTCATGTTTTAGTGGCTAATACAAAGCGTTAGACGAGTGTCATTTGTACATGGCTACATGCACTTTACAAAACAACTTGTATATATAGCTTAAAAGAAATCATGAAGCAAAATATGATATATTTTCTATGGGTGTGTTGTTGCCTTAGTACTAGCTCGGTGGCTCGTTTGTTGTCTATTTGTGTTTTAGTTGAGGTTGTAACAAGACATTTTGATCATTTTATAAATCAAGTAATTGAAGAAATACAACAAGGTGGTTGAATGGTTGAGATGGTTATGTAAAAGTATATCTTGCTTACACAAGAGGTCATATGTTCCAAACCATCTTTCTTATTCTTCCATTTTTTATAATTTTAATCGAGGTCCACAACCCCACACAGCGCATCCATCTTCATTTTAAACTAGACCTTATTCGTTTACAAAAACTTGATATGGTCGATTGTTATTGTCGTATCCCAAATAAATAAACAAGTATATTAAGTTTACCATATCACTTTTACAATCGTGTCGTCATATTTTGAAATTGAAACTATTCGAGTTTCTTGGCCATTTTCTATATTTTTAAATTATTGTATTAATTTTATTTATTTTTAAAATTTATTATTTAATTGTTTTTTTCTTTTTAACTTTGTTGTATTATACGCCAATTTATTGAGTTATGTTCATGTGGCGTATGTTTTTTTTGACACTCTCATATCGCCTAATTTTTTTTTGTCATAGTTTGGAGATCCCTTCCAACGGTCATGTAGAGTTGAATTCTCATGTTTTTTTCATGTACCCTACAACAAAAAATGCTTGGAGGTTAGTCACGGTCTCGTGTAAGCTCAATTTCTCTCTCTTTAACTTTTGATGCTTGATTAATTTTTTTTGGAGAGATTTAGAAAATGCGAGAGTGTTAGCCTCAAAATATTGAGTAAAACAAGAATTTCGGTCATAGGTTAATATTGTAACAATTATTAGAACGATGTAATAGCTAATTAAAATAGTCGTGACATTACGGGCTTGATAGCTAGCTTAAAAGGCCTCTTTCAAGGTACTAAGCACTTATTCAAGACCGGCCCAATAAAACTATAGCCCATTAAGCCACATGTAGGCAAAGGCTATAAATACCCTTCCTAGCATGTTAGAAAGGGTGTTGGTTGTCTCATTTCTCTAATCTAACCTTCCCATTGTTTTCACACATTTCTCTCTACTTTCTCTCACTACTTTCTCTCTCTAGAAACCTTTCATCTTTTATCTACCTTTCTTGTTTAATCATCACAAACATAAGGGACAATATTTGGTATCAATCGCCATGGGGTAGTTTTTGTGATTCGTTGTTGCTATTATATTGGGTTCGTGTGATTTACTCCTAACATCATCCCGAATTCAAGTATTTTCTTGTTTTTCGTTGTGTTTCATGTTCTAAATCATACAATAGATTATCTACATACTTGTGGTAAGATTTGGTTACTTTGGTTTGGATTGAAACACGAATTCCCAGGTAAAGTTCTCATCTTTCTTGTTGCCTAAAAGTCTCGAACTTTTTATTGGTTACGATCTGGATATTACGATCGCATAAACCTGGGGTTTCTACTTGTGATCTAATAGTCCGATCACATACTGCGATCGAGGTTACGATCTGCTGTTGCGATCACATACTGCGATCGAGGTTACGATCTGTTGTTAGGATCACATCTTACGATCCAAGTCCACGATCCAAGACCACGATCAAGATAACGATCAAGACCTCGATCTAGGACTGCGATCTAGGACTGCGATTTATGACTACGATCAAGGCTGCGATCTATGAGTGCGATCAGGGTTGCGATCTAAGAGTGTGATTAGACTTGCGATCTAAGAGTGCAATGGGTGACATTGCGATGGACATCTAAATTTTTTTAGAGTATTTTTTTGACTTAGCCACTATCTAGACTAGTCCCGGAACATAGTTTACACGAAGATCAAAAAAAAAAAAGAGTTTTTTGGCGGGAAAACCCAAGTAAAATTTATTTTTTCCTAGACCATTTTTAGGCCATTTAAGCTTCAATTTCAAATTTTGGCGAAGCGAAAAAAATTTCGACCCTAAATTCAAATTTTCGGACAAAATTTCAAATTTTTAGGCCAAATTTCAAATTTTTTAGGTTTTATTTTTCATTAAATTTTTCATTCTTCAAAATTTTTCCATACTAGTTATTGGCTATTTCTAACTTGTTTTCAAAATTTGGTAATTCAAATTTTTTCGGTTTACCATTTTATCGGACTGATGAATTTATTGTCGGACTGAGAAAAAATCAGAATTTTCGGAATTTCAACAACAACACAATCACATCATATCTACTTAAGATCCGAAGTCTTCATCAACAGAGAGACGATCATCATGGAAAAGAGTGAGTGTTCAGTTGTGACAAATCTCGAGATGGAACAATTACAACAACGGACACACTTCTTAAGAGATAAATGCATGGAAAGTTTGAGAATTCTTCAATCATCGTTTGAGAGCCTTTCAAAAGTCCTGCTAGACTTAGGTGAATCCACTGGCACGTTCATAAGAGCATTCACATAAGCCATGGAGAAACTTGTGACACAACTCACCAAAGAAAGACTTTTTGGGAGTGAATGCAAGATCACCTTCACTGAACTCAATACGACATTTGAAAAGACGTTTGCTTCAGAATTTCTCATGTCTTCGAGTACACAACGATGCTTCATGAGACATCATAGAAATGCTCAAACGTTCAAAGACTTGATCCCAAGTAACATCAAATCCATTGAAACCTATGTCCACAGAATAATAATTCACGAACAAGAGATAGATAATAGGTTCAAGGCAAATTGTGGTACAGTATCGGGTTATGTGAATCAAAGTTGCACATCACAGAACAAAAAGCATGGTACGCAGGATGATCATACCATACATGGGAAAGAAAGCAACAACACTGACACACAAGACATCAGTTCTGAGGATGTCATCAGCAATACACCTTCCTATGATAATGGCCTTGTCTTCGACTCTGGCCCATTGGAAGAGGTACACAATGATGAATATAATGTGTTTGCCAATGATAATACGCATGAGTATTGAGATCAAACTCAAACCCTTATTGACACATGTATGACGAAAAAGGTTGATAGCAATACCATACCTGATCCCTCAAACACATGCAATAATTAGTCTGACGATGATCAACATGAAACCAGTATGATGATGATGAGGAGCGTATTGCGCTTGCTAACTTAATTGCTTCTTTACAAAAAGATGTCAAAGAAACTAGAAAGAGTCAAAAGCAATTAAAGAAAGCAAACGCTACGCTCACTCAAAATTTTGAAGAATACAAAGCTGCTCTAATCAATTCTAGTGAGACCATTGATAGTTATAGAGCTCAACTTCTTCAAAAGACCAATGAGATTGAGGCGTACAAAGGGTGTTTAATTAACGTCAAAAAGGACGATTATCAACAGAAATATAACGAAACTCTTAAGCTTCTAGAATAAGAGAAATGTAATTATAACACCTCTTTGAGTACTGAACGTCACAAAACGTATCTTGCTACAACGAAAGTCAATGAGCTAACTCAAGTAAATGGTTTTATTCAAGAGGATAAAACTAAACTTGTTAATGAAAAGAAAGCAGTGGTTGAAAAGTTGGAAAAGGATTTCAAAACTAAACAAGCGAAAGATATCGACAAAATGGTGGAACTTGAAACTCAAATCGATTTTTACAAGAAAATTGTTCACAAAACTAATCAATCTGTTCAAACCATGAGAATGTTGGCACCTCGTTCGTTTTTTAAGGATTGACCTAGTTTTGCTAATCCTAAGTACCTTGAGCAAGCTCAATCTGAGAATCAGCACTTATATCTTGATGAGTCCCAATGAACCGATCTTGATTGCCTTGTTGTTAGGCCTGATAGTGAAGAGACAAACGATTTGGAATAAGAGAGTAAACTAAAAGTTAATAAAGAATTTGCTAAACCATATAATTGTGCTTATGAAAACAGACTTTATGGTCTTTTCAAACCGCAAACACAGAAAACTCGTGAGCAAATATTTTTCGAATGTGAACAAATAAGAATTAAGTGGAGACAAGCTTTTGCCACTAAGAAAACTAATGTTTCAAAATTTATTGAGTACTTGTCATTTAAAGCTTTTGTAAGCAAGAGTAAGCAAACACTTAGTATTCTCAAGAGTAACATTGAAAATTTCAAAAAGGTTGTTGATGATGACTGGAAAAAACGTGAACTTTCGAAAGGAGACAAAGAAATCCCTCACGATATAACTGTGCTTGTGAAAAGTATTTTTATTCCGCTTGCAGAAAGAACGCAAAAACATATTTTGGAATTTGAAACATTAATTATGCAAGAAATGTTTGATGATTTGAAATATGTGGAATCTCTTGAACTAGAAGTGAACGACCATCAACCTGAAAGAGACGATTTTTCTACAGCATATGATCTACTCTTACACGAATGTCTCTCCAAAGATATTTTGCGTGTTGCTCTCACATCTTGTGCAGATATAGACGAATATTCTGACGTGGCATGCAAATATCTTGATCAAGTCAAAGAGTGTGAACGTCTTGAAACAGAGCTTTCGAAACACACAAATAATGTTGATCAAAAGGCTTTTGCGTTGATTCAACACCGATGTGAATTCCTTCAAAAACACTGTCATACTCTGGAACTTGATTTGCAAGACAAAGTCGGAAAAGGTCTAAATGATAACAACTTACAAGTAAAACTTTCCGCCTTGTGTCGAGAGATGAACGAAAAGTGTATGGAAATTACAGACTTGAAAGCTCGGTTACAAGAAAAGGACATAGCGATAGAAGAGTTGAAGAAACTCGTTGCCAAAATGGGTGGGAAAACTGTGAAACCTAAAGTTGTGAAACCTGTTGTTCGACAACCCAATACCTACATGGATCCAAAGCCGTCTATCTTAGGAAAACCGACTCCGTTCTCCAATTCTTCTCATATGAAATCTAGGTTACCCCCTAAGACTGATGTGCAACCAAGTGTTCCAAAACCATCCATATCACCCTATGTTCCTCCATTTAGAAAGCACAATGTTGCTAAATCCAACCATGTGAATGCACCTAGCACTTCTAAGACTCCTCAAACGTGTGATATTCGCGTCCACAAAGGAATCTGTAGGTTCAAATGACTTAGTTCATACCAACAACCTAGAGAATGCTAAGCAAAAAGGGAAGATTCAGAAAGACAAACCCAAGTATTCAAAACCTAGTTCACCAAATCCCGCTAGAGTTCAACACACTCATAATGGTAGTCAACCAAAACCTAGGATCCCTTACCAGCAATCTAGGACTTGGAAACCATCCATGAATAGTCATGTTTTGAACACTACGCCTGAACGATTTGGAAAACCCAGGAATACAAGGACTTTGTGAATCCCAAATTCCCTGTATGTCCCACCTGCAAAAAGGGCATTCACAATGGAAATCATGACCATTGCATTCTGCAATACCTTTATGAGGTCAAATCTCGTTCCTTTGAACGAAGATCGAATACAGAATCCCACAAGACAACAAGGAGATATAAACCCGTTGCAAAGAAAAGCACTAACAACAAATCTGAAACGTGGATTAAAAAAGGACATAGTTTATCTCCAAAGAAGTATTCCACTGTGCAAGAGAAAACTACTCCTAAATCTAGTCTTCAGTGGAAACCAATGGGTCGGATCTTCACGGAAGTTGGTCTTAAGTGGATTCCAATAGAGAAGAGTGTTGAAACCTGCTCTAGCACTAATGCGGGTGTTCTGAATGTAGACAATGTATTTGTTACTCCTAACACTAGTATTTCTGCAAACTCTTCTTCTGTCATTGCAGGTACAACAGCGGATTCTAAACCCACTTCTCCTTCTTCAAAGGGTTCCAATTCTATACATTTGATATCACCTTCTTCTGCTGTACAAAAATCTATTTTGGATTATTTTCGAAAAACTTGAGAAAATACAAAAATAAAATAAAACGTAAATATCATTATAAAAACAAAATAAAAAATGAAAAATTTCAAAATACCAAAAATATTCTTCTCGACATGTCTTTCAGAATCGATAATATGGACGTACCTAGAAATGTCGCTCAATAACGACACGGGTGTGTACATAAAGCTCGAATGAAAGTTGTAAATATTTTTCAAAACATGTCAAAGCTTTTGTTTTCATTATTGTCAAAGCTTTTTTCAAACTTTTATCATTCGAGAGGTTCAAAATAAATGACTTGTTAATACTTAAATATTTATGAAATAATACTTATAAATGCAAAAAAAAATTTGTAAACTCCACCATTGAAGATGCTCTGAGGTTATTATTAATATTTTCGTTTTAAAATAATTGTTTACGTTTGATTTTTTTTGCAATTTTGACTTTATTTTTTGTTGCTATTGTTAGACTCTATATTATTTGATGCAATATATAATAATGATAGAGTTTTAAATGTAGTTTTCATTGTATAATTTTTGTGTAGTACAGTATTATATTACAAAAACAAACATACTTACGGTCAAAAGTTCCAAAAAAAAAAAATTGAAAATGTAAACACTTATTATTATTTTATTTTTTTTGCTTGTATGTTGTTTTCATGGTAATGGCCGGTTTCTTAGCCAAATGTATTTTCGTTGAGGTTTTAAAAATACTCCTGACTAGTATATAACAGGGTGGGGAAAGGTTGAGAAGTTTTAGCAACATGTCTCTCAAGCGACGGGGCATATGTTCGAAACCTTTCTGGCTGCACCTCATCTTTTTGTTTTTTACATAAAATATGTGTTAGTTTTGTTTAATTAAATTTATTTTTACTAATATGTAATAAATATATGTGATGGTTGAAAATTGCTAAAAGAATAACTGTCGATGTTACAAATGCATACTTGTTGAAATGTTAAAAAACAATTATATAAAACAATGTTGAATAATTTAATAATTATGAAAATGGTATAATGCTCCCCATTACAATCACTTAGTCACCAGGTCGTTTCATTAAGATCCTGTGTCACGACTGTAAAAGAGGCCCTTCGAGAACAAAATTTTCTTTTTGTTTATGCTATTTATATACTGCGTAAGTAGCTTCGCCTCTAAAACAACTTCATATGCATATAGGTGTGTCTGAAAATTTATTATGAATTTTTTTTAATCTAAAATAAAGTGGGACAAATTATAGATATATTATATAAAACTCTTTAACCCATATCCTTTTTTTATATGTTAATCTTGGTTACTAGGTCCGATGTACTTATAAGAAAAGAACCAGTATGGGCGATTTTTTTCCTTGTTAAGATCGATTAACTCATCTCTATTAGACATCATTCTTTCGATTAACATTCGTATTCTGTTCGATTCAGTTTGGGTATCCAGATACGTTTATTAATCGTTTCGACGTGTTTAATTAAAGTATTTTTGTCGTTCTTGTTTTTTAGGGTTTATCGTTTTATCCCAGATCCCTTTTTTTGTTTATTTCGTAATCTTATTACAGATCTTCCTTCAATCCAAAGAGTGCACCACTGTTACAGTTATGGGTGGGTTCCGGTCTAAAGAGGACGATGTTATGAAGATATCATCTTCGGTTTATGTAACCAATTTTACGGAATCAATTACAACCAAGGAGTTATTTAATTCGTGCAAAGTATATGGCCACTTTATGGATTTATATATCCCAAATAAGAGAGCGAAGAATGGTAAACGGTTTGCGTTCATTAGGTTTATCATTGTGTTTAGTATAGAACGATTGATAAATAATCTTTGTATGGTTTGGATTGGTAAGCATAAGCTGCAGGCGAATCTTGCGAGGTACCAAAGAGATGTTAGTGCCACAGAGGCTCATAATTCCCATAGTAGGAACAATAATAAGCAGCCAGAAATGAAATATAGTAGTAGTGTAAGAGGGGGAATATCTTATGTCAAGGCTGTGGTTGGTAATGAAACATTAGGAACAAAGGAGAGTGAGAATAAGGAAGTAATGGTGCTGTGTTGCAACACGGGACTTGTCAAAAGCATTATTAGGCAGGGTGAAGGATTTCGCTTTCCTGGCAAACGTAAAGGTGGCTTTAGTTCGTGAAGGATTTATGAATGTTCCGGTCCAGTATATGGGTGAATGCTGGGTTATATTGGAGTTTGTGTCGATAGAAAAAATGAAATTGTTTTCTAAGAATGTGAGCATTGGCTCCTGGTTCTTTGAAATTAGGAAGGCATCCATGGAGTTTCATAATACACATAGGATTGCTTGGGTGGAAGTGGAAGGATTTCCTTTTAAGTTGTGGACAGATAAGACGTTTGGCAGAATAGCTTCAAAATGGGTGAGTCTTCTTGATGTGGATGATTAAGAGGATAATTTCTATCACTCTAAGCGACTTTGTATTCACACGAAGATAGAGAAAAAGATTTCAGAGGAGTTCAAAGTTATTCACAAGGGGGAAAGTATTTTGGATCCGTGCAAGTCAAACGGTAGGATGGGTACCTGATTTTTCAGAGGAATTAGAAGAGGAGGAGGAGGATATCAAAGTGAATGACATTGGTAACGAAGAGGAAGAATCACCTATTGTAGGAGAGAAGAAAGAGGGGAACGAAGAAGGAGAAGTGGATGCAGAGTTGAACGAGCCGGTTACAGAGTTGAACAAGTCGGAAGATCCGTTTGAACTTTACCTAATATTAAATAAGGAGGATACAAAAGAGGATCGTAAGAATGGATCAGATGGGAGTAAACTACACCCACCTGGCTATACAACGGAGGTATCTACAGATGAAAATTCAGTTCAGGATCATGGTAATGAGAAAGGTGCAAACATCGCTACTGAAAAGTGTGGTGTAAAGGAGAAAAAAATGATTATAGAGAGGGAGGTAAAGGAGAGAGTGATGTGCAAGAGTCGACAACTTCAGGGCATTTTAAAGTATTTGATAAACCAAGAACTGGTGGGTCAATTTTAGGGTTGCTTGATGAGGTGGTTAGGGTCGGCCAAGTCATGGGATATAAGATGGAAGGATGTATGGAAAATATGGGTGAAATAATTGCAGCACAAGGAGAGGATAAGGTATTTAGATGAATTACTTGTCTTTAAACGTTCAAGGTCTAGCCCAAAAGGCCAAAAAATCTTGGGTTAAGGAGTTATGCAATAATAATAAAGTGAATTTTTTAGCTTTGCAAGAGACGAAGATGTGTGACATGTTGATTAAGTGTTTTAGAGATTGTAGGGGGAATTTGGCGTTTGAGTATGTTCATAGTGAGGCTGTGGGAAATTCAGGGGGTATTCTATGTGTGTGGGATGCAAACTGTTATGTTAAAGATAGTTCTACGGTGTCTGATTCGTTTGTTATTATTCGAGGTTTTTGGCGTCATACCGGGAAGAAAACTTTGATAATTGTGGTTTATGCTCCACAAGATATTAGCGAAAAATGTATGTTTTGGGATTATTTGCAAGTCGAGATTGGTAGATGAAATGGGGATGTTATTATGATGGGAGATTTCAATGAAGTCCGATATAAGACTGACAGGTTTGGTTCTGTTTTTAGTGTTAAAGGTGCGAATTTGTTTAATGACTATAAAAAATTCGAGTCTTGTGGAGATTAATCTTGGTGGATGTCAGTTTACGTGGTGTCATAAATCCGGACAAAAGATGAGTAAACTAAATAGATTTTTGGTATCTCATATTTTGCTAAATTCGTGTCCAAATATCATAGCAAATTCTTTAGATAGATATTTGTCGGATCACCGTCCTATAATCCTTCGGGAAATGGTGTTTGATTACGGTCCTACGCCGTTTAAGTTCTTTAATAATTGGATAGAAGTTAAGGATTTTAATAAGATAGTAGAAGGAGCGTGGAATAGTTACGTGGGGAGTGATAAAGATCCGATGTATACACTGATGAGTAAACTTAAATTTTTAAAAAATACAGTTCGGGAGTGGAAGATAAAGTTTAATGCAGGTGGTAATAATGATAACGAGCAATATGTTCGGGACCTTCATGATATTGATCGGATCATTGATAGTGGTCACGGGAATGATGATGTGGTGCAACAGCGGGCAAAAAATATGCATAAGATTCATCAAATTGATGATTTTCGTGCTAAAGAAGTAGCTCAGAAGGTTAAAATTAAGTGGGCTTGCGAAGGTGATGAAAATTCGAGATTTTTTCATGGAATATTGAATAAGAAGAGGTCCAATATGAATGTGAGAGGAGATATGGTGGATGGGCTCTGGGTTGATAATCCAAAAATGGTGAAAACGAATTTTCGGAACATTTTAAAGATCGATTTTGTGTTCCGCCTAGTAAAGTAACAAGCATTCAGATGGAGTTCCCAAATCAGATTTCAGAGAATCAAAAGAATTTTTTGGAGGGTGAGGTGTCAAATGAAGAGATTAAGAATGTTGTGTGGGATTGCGGGATTGATAAAGCGTCGGGACCAGATGGTTATTCTTTTGGGTTTTTTAGACATTTTTGGCCTCTTATTCAGAAAGACGTTTGCGAGGCTGTAAGTTATTTCTTTAAGTTTTCGGATATGCCTAAAGGTTGTAATTCATCTTTTATTACTTTAATCCCTAAAGTTCCTAATGCTAATTTAGTCAAAGACTTCAGGCCTATTGGTTTGATCGGATGTCTGTATAAAATTATTGAAAAAGTGTTAGCAAACCGCCTTGTTTGGGTGTTAGATGATCTAGTTAACGAAGTGCAATCGGCTTTTATTGCGGATAGACTGATTCTCGACGGTCCTTTCAAGTTAAATGAAGTAACTAAGTGGCGTAAGTCGAAAAAGAAGCAATCTTTTATTTTCAAAGTGGATTTCGAGAAGGCATACGATTCTGTTCGTTGGGATTTTTTAGATGAAGTGCTTGGTAAATTTGGATTCGGTATAAAATGGAGAAATTAGATTCAGTGTTGTTTGAAGTCATCAAGAGGGTCGATCTTGGTGAATAGAAGTCCTACTGAAGAATTTCAATTTGGTAAGGGTTTAAAACAAGGTGACCCTTTATCTCCGTTTTTACTTATTCTTATTATGGAATCATTACATTTGTCATTCCAACGTGTAGTAGATGCGGGTATGTTTCTTGGTATAAGATTAGGGAGAGGTTCAGTTAATTTGGCACACCTATTTTATGCGGACGATGTTGTGTTTATTGGGAAATGGTGTGATAGTAATATTAGTACGTTGGTTAGTGTATTGGAATGTTTTCATAGAGCATCGGGTTTACGGATTAATATGAGCACGAGTCGAATAATGGGTATAAATATTGAGAACGATAAGGTGATTTTAGCAGCTTCACGAATTGGGTGTTTAGTTTTTAAGGCGCCTTTCACTTACCTTGGATCTATAGTGGGTGGTAATATGACGTGGCATAATATGTGGGATGGTATTATTGATAAAGTCAAGGTAAGATTATCAAAGTGGAAGTTGGAGTCATTGTCTATAGGTGGTCGTCTTACTTTAGTTAAATCGGTGTTAGGAATTATCCCATTGTATTATTTTTCTATCTTCAAAGTTCCGATGGGTATTCTTAAGGCTTTAGAAGCACTTCAAAGTCATTTTTTAACGGCAATGCTATGAACAGTCGTAAAGCATCGTGGGTAAATTGGAAGAAAGCTCTAGCTTCTAAGGAGAGTGGAGGGCTTGGGATTTCGAGTCTTTATGCTTTAAATAGAGGCTTGTTGATTAAGTGGGTTTGGCGGTTTGTTAATCAAAAGAAATCATTATGGGCGAGAGTTATTTGTTCTATACATGGGGATAATGGTAAACTGACTGGCACTGTTCCAAAGGGGTATGAGTCCTGCTGGTTAGATATAGTTAAGGAAATTCAGAATTTAACAGGTAAAGAAATAGATGTAATGAGTTATTTTAAAATCAAGCTGGGAAATGGTATGAGTACTTTGTTTTAGGAGGATAACTGGTGTATGGGTGGGGGGTTCTTAAAGATAGTTTTCATTGAATGTATGCTCTTGAAGATTGTAGGTGCATTTTGGTGGGAAGCAAGTTACCCCAGCTTGATCTTTCTTCATCGTTCAGAAGGTGTCCGAGAGCTGGTGCTGAAATGGAGCAATATATAGGTCTGGTGAACAGGTCTAGTGGAGTGAATCTTAATTCGAATGAAGACAAGTTGGTGTCAGGTCTAGATAAGGATGGACTGTTCTCAGTTTCATCATACAGGAATTTGATAGATGAAGTTACATTGCCGAAAGGAGACAAGAAGACGTATTGGAACAGTATGGTGCCGATTAAAGTTAATATATTGATGTGGAAGATCTCGACGAATTCGTTGCCGACAAGATTCAATATATCTAAGCGAGGTATTCTAATTGATTCTATTTTATGTGCTAATTGCAATAGGGGAGTTGAGACTGCTGGACATCTGTTTTTCTCGTGTGATATGGTGCGTCAGGTTACGAACTTAATACTTCGTTGGTGGGATTTGGACGACATTGAATTATGCTCGTTTGAGGATTGTTGGTTTGGTTTGACAATGTTCAGTTGAAGTCTAGGAACAAAAAGCTGCTGGGGGAGTGTTTTATGTTATGTGGTGGTTGCTATGGTCCTTTCGTAACAAGAATATTTTTGATGCTAAGACACCAAAGAAAGAAGTGTTTTTTGATGACGTTGTTAGTTTTTCATATTATTGGTGTTGTAATAGGAGTAGTTTTAAATATGGTTGGAATGACTGGTTAAAAAATCCAACCTTATTATGATGTAATCTAGCAGCTTGTTAGTTTTGTTTCTAATAAAGTATCGTTAAAAAAATATAAAACTCTTTAACCCACGTCAGTAACATTATAAAAATTGATGCTCTTTGGCAATCTTAAATTCTGAAATGGTTATCTCTCAAAGTTTAAATGGACCTTTTCCAAATAAAATTAAGGCTCCTGAAAAGTTTGAGCTATATGTAGTTGGACAGTCTGCACAGGGTGATATCCGGCCCCTACTAGTCACTGAGTCATCAAATCAATCAGATCAAATCATTAAGGGTGCGTTTGGTATGTACTATGAGAATGATGGAATGACTATCGTAATCAATAAATATGTTTGGTTGATGCCTATGGGAATGAAGTTATGAAAGGATACCCATAGATCCATAGTTGTGGGTAAAGGTAACTTTCATATTTCATTCCCATAGGTCCCTTGTATTTTACTTCTCCATCACATATTTATTAAAATTCAATTTTCTCCACCACATATATTTTTAAATTTTAAATTTTATTAAAATATTACATACCCAACTAATACAAACCAAACAATAATATCAATCATGATATATTCATTAACATTCCACCCTTATAACATTCCGTTACCGATTGTGATTCCTCTTACTATACCAATAGGTTTCCTCACTATAAACAAGTTGCTATGCTCTGATACTCGTTTGTATACACAAATTGTTTTGTCGAGTTAATAAAGCTTTTTTCATCTTAATTTATTTTTCCAAAATTATAATTACTTTGTCTTTCTTTTATGATAATGATGGTTTTTAAAATTTCGTCAACTGATTTACAAGGTTATCGTAACATCTATACTACATATAAAACATTTTAGTATCTCTCATCATTTATTTTTAAATAATACAAATTTTAAAATATATGTATAATTTCTAAGCATAAAATTAATTTAAAATACATAAACCTATTATTCATTAAATGTCTCTTATTTTAAAAAAAATGTAAAAAATACGCATTAAAGTATAAGGTAAAAAAAGTTGATTAAATACACTAATTAACGTTAACATCTTAAAATTAAAATATACTATGTACTTATACATATTGTATAAACCAATAAAACACATAAATTTAAAGCAATTTATATAGCACGTTTATGGTTCAAATGGTTTTGGACCGGTCAAAATCGAGGAGACGAATGAATCAGACCGGATTTTAATTATTTTCTTTTTCAGCTAATCAAATTATTATTGTTATTTTGTTTGCGTTTAAACTTTAATTACTGAATACTCGTAGCTGCAACGCGCAAATACCTTGCTAGTAAAATTAAACCATATAAAGTCTTCACTTTTAGGAGGATATTTTTAAATTTATTTACAAATATATAAATATGATACTCACCCCACACAAGTAGTTAATAGTTTAATAATTAATTGCTTTGGGCTTAGTGATAAGAGTAACGAAAAAAATCCTTTAGCCAAAACAGTTTTGTGAAAAGAATGTATGTTGTGTTGTCGTTTCCTTCTTATTTGGCCAGTTTGTTTTTCCTTTGTATTTTAGTTGAGGTTAGAACTTAGAAGTTAGAACCTCTTGATCCTTATATATACAAAGTTAGCAAAGAAAATGATAAGATTGTTGCATGGTTCATATGGTTAAGTAACATCTTCTTTACACAAGGGTCACACGTTCGAAACCATTATTTTACATTTTTTCTAGGGGAAAGTCTGAATTTATATTACTAACTTATTCATTTTAACCAATGTACGCAATCTATTAAATTTATTACGAAAATACGCAATATATATTCAAAAATTATCCTATCTACGTAACATGACCGGGTATCACAAGTTTCACCGGTTTTGTTAATATTTTAGCAAGTTTTATTTATTTTGACATATCACGCGTAAAGTCCACGTCATTTAAATGGCCAACTCAGTTAGGGTTTTATACCATGTTCGTTGACCAAACTTCTCATAACTTGTTGGAAATACGTTTTTACGTATTTAGGAAGGATCGGTCACTCCAACGATATATTCAAGTATTTGGCTCGTGATCTTGTCATGGAAGTATAACCCGTAAAGCCCACATGTAGGGTGAGCTATATATATACCCTTCCTAGCATGTTAAGAAGGGTAGTTGTTGGTTTCATTCATTGAATCTAATATTACTTTCTCTCTCTACCTCTCCTTTCCTCTCCTTTCTCCCTCTAGTTCATCTCATGATCATCTCTCCCTCTCTCTTTTAGATCATTACAACACTTGTACAATCATAAGAAAACGTGGACCTATAATTGGTATCAGAGCTATGGTTGATTGATTGTTCTTGTGTTTGTTTTGATTGATTTTGATGGGTTTTGATTTAATCAAGCTCAAATCTTGAAAATTTTTGTGATTTTATGGTTTAAATTGATAGATAAATCTTTGAGTTTACTTATTTTAGAATAAATCACAATTTTTTTAGTGTTTTTGGTTAATTTTTAGGTTACGGGCTGTTGATTCTTTAATTATAAGTTTTGGATTTTAGTGATTTTTCTGAAAAAAGTGTATCTTCGCAAAAGGGTTTAGTTTCCCGATATAGTGCTATTATTCCGAATATTACAAGTTATTTCGCAGCTTTCTTTATCCGAATATCCACCCTTATTGCCATTTATCCGAAGATAGGTTTTTTCGAATCTGGGTGATTTATCCGAAAAAGGAATTTTCGAAAAAGGGTTAGTTTATCCGAAGAAAGTTTATCCGAAGAAAGTTTATCCGAAGCTGAAGTTTTGGCATTATCCGAAGAAACCCAACAATACAAATATTCCGAATATTCCAAATATTCCGAAGAAACCAACTATTACGAAAAAGTCATTGATTCCAAAGAAACCAAATATTCCGAACATTGCAAAATTTCTATGAAGATCATTTTCATATTTTTATCCGAAGATCATTTTCATATTGCGAAAACTAGACTCAAAACAACCAAAACCATACACACAAACAAACTCGACAACACCACAACCAAAGTCACAATCTTTATCAAGACTCTCGACTCACTGACACCAAAAAAATCCAACAGGCCTCACTCGATTCAAACATAACGGAACCCAGACTCAAACAATCTCAAGACTCGACTCGACACAATCTACTCAAGACTCGACTGTTAAAACACCCTCACATCACACAGACACGTCACGTCACATTACACCACATACTCGTCACAAACAAACACTCGACATCTAGACTGACCACAAACTCATCCCAACGACTCTCAAAATCCCCACACTCCAACAAACACAACACCCTCGACTCACACGACTCACAAACTGACACATTCAAGACTCACCTCAACCTCAATCCCAACACCCATCTAGACTGAACTCTAATCGATCCAAACAAAACAACCACTCTCATTTTTTCGAAACAATTTTGACTTTTACACATATTTTTTACAAACACGATCTCCGCTGCAAATCATCATCGATCTAAGACTCAAAAAGAAAATCAAACCGACAATACATCAAATAAAAACCTACCCAAGACCTTTGGATAAAGATCTTGAAGCAATAGTTTCTTCATCTCTTTGTTTGGTTCGAATTGACAAGGTGTATGGTTTGTTGTTAGTCACATATAATCAAAAGGATTCGTTTATTGAGATATATGAGATTTGTGAGCTTTCTGTGACTGCGTATGATTTGAGTTAAGAGAAGGAGCAAAATTATTTGGGCGGCGATATGTGTGAGATTTGAGAGGATTTAAAAGTGACTGAGGTATCAGATTTTTTTGTTGTGAGATTTGAGAGGATTATTTTTGTTGTGAGATTTGATAGTAGTACTTGAGTATCAAATTTTTTTTTGGGAGAAGTCAACGAAAGATATAGGGGGCGGAGTATACAAAGACGTGTAGTTCCCAAAGTTCAAGGGGAAGCTATGCAACACCACGTGTGGGGAGTAGTTGGCAATCTTTGAAATCTGATTTTAATATATTTGCCCATGACGTGTATTTAAATCTGATTTTTTAAAATTTGATATGTGGCAACACGTATATTAAGTGTATATTCATCAAATTTATCTTTAAATCTGATATATTTAGTGGGTTCGGGTATTATTATTATTCCTTTCTTCAAATAAATGGGGTTTTGAAATAATTTACGGGTATTGTTTTTGAAAGAACTCGGATAAATTTTTAATTTTCGAACAAAAGTGCTTAAACGACAAATGTTGGGAATAAAATGTAGTCAAGATACTTGGACGCTGACAAGAGCAATTTGGACGTTGATAGGAAGAAATCAAGCGTTGACAGAACAAGCGTTGACACGAAGAAGTCAAGCATTGATAAGAAGAAGTCAAGCACTGATAGAAGACTTAGTCTACACGTTATATGTCTCTAGTAAAGATACGTTCGACAATGTATTTCCTATGTTTATCTTTACCAAGAATAGCTGATACGTAGACTCTTGTACAAGGTTCCTTAATCTATAAAAGGAGGCCTTTAGGTTTTAGTTTGATATACGTTTTACACTTTCATTGTACGCAAGTTTGATTTATCAATCAAAGTGAAAGTTTGGTTCATATTGTTTGTGTGTTCTTGTTTGAGTATTAATTCCGCATAATTGATAGGTGTGTAAACACCCATCCTTTTACCACTTAATTACAATAACAACCAAGCCAAAACGTGTATTTTATGTCGTAAATGTCGGAATTATGCGTGGTTTGTGTTTTTGTTGTGATTTAGGACGAAAATGTGAAAAGGGGAGAAAACACGGGCATTCACGGGCTTTTATCGAAGAAAAAGAAAAAAGACGAAGTCAAGAAATCAAGAGTGCGAAAAGAACGGAAGTCCAAGACCAATTCTGAAGATTTATCGAAGAAAAAGTTAAAAGACGGAAGTTTACTAAAAGCCGAAGAACTCAAGTTTAATTTATTGAAGAATTACAAGACGAGTTTAAAGAAATCCCGAGACAAAGTCATTAAAGTCAAAGATTAAGAAGACAAGGACTTAATCATGCAATTAAAGAAAGAAGAAAGAGGGGAGGAATCTTCCTAAGCACCTCCCTAATCCTCCTATAAATAGTTTTCATTTCCTTTCATTTGTTCTTGTTGGCTAAGTGTGACAATTAGTCTTCCACCATTTTAATTACTTGTCATTTAATTACATGTCATTTACTTAATTGTCTTGCACCTTAAATACCTTTAATTTCAAGTAAGTTTCTTTTTAATTATTGTCAATCTTTACTTTTCTTGTCAATCTCCTATCTACCTTTCTTTAATCTTTAATCTTTATGCTTATTTGTTCATGTTCATGTTTTTGATGTTTTTATTGATTTGATTAAAGTGGGTTTTGATTATTTTGATTAGTTTTGTTAGTTTGATTGATTTGGATTGTTTGTTTATGATTAGTAGATGTTTATTGATTAGTCTTGCTTAATCTTTTGGTTTAATTTGATTATTTTTGGCTAGATTCGTGTTATTTTGTTCTTCCTTGTTCTTCGCTTTCTGTTACTGTTTCCCAGGATATTCCGAACCAAGCTAAGCCAAATATTCTGAGTGAAGGTATTTTGTTGATTATTTCGGATCAAGCAGGTTGTTCCGAATCAAAGGTGGTGTTGTGATTGTTCCGAACAAAAGAAACATTCCGGATCAACAATTTCTTCTGAATCAAAGGGTGTTCATTCGGAACATCCAAGTTATTCCGAACGAAGGAGTTCATTCGGATTTGTTCCGGATCAGTGAAGTTCCGAACCAAGAGAATATTCCGGATCAGGGGAGTTCATTCGGAACATCTATCATTCCGAATCAAGGACCTTCATTCGGAACATTCCGGATCAACAGAATATTCCGAACCAGTAGAAGTTCCGAACCAAAGAAGATATTCCGGATCAAGGGTCTTTTATTCGGAATATATTCCGAATCAAGGGTGATTCATTCGGAACATTTAATGTTCCGGATCAAGGCTTCAGTTCAGTTATTCCGGATGAGTAATTTGTTCCGAATGAGTGTTTTTTGGTAAATATTCCGAGTAAAGAAGAACATTCCGAACGAAGGTGACATTCCGGATGAATGTTTATT
This sequence comes from Glebionis coronaria, assembly GCA_025667525.1. Lineage (NCBI taxonomy): Eukaryota > Viridiplantae > Streptophyta > Magnoliopsida > Asterales > Asteraceae > Glebionis > Glebionis coronaria. Next base: position 505,740,080 of record CM046881.1, on the reverse strand, counting down.
CCGAATGAGGGTATTATTCCGAATGAGCATTTTCAGTTTCTTTTAAGTTTCTGTTTTTAATTTTTTTTAATTTTCAACCTTTACTTTTCCCGCCTTTTTCCTTAGTCGCACTTTAAGTTTATTTTCCTTTAAGATTACTTGCCTTAGATTTATTTTAGCCTTGCCTTAGTTTAAGTTTTAGTTGCGTTTTAAGTTTACCTTTAGGTTAGATTTAAGTTTGCGTTATTTACTTTAAATTCTCATTTAATTTTCGTCACGCTTTAATTTCTTGCCATTTATTTTAAATTAGATTTAGATTTACTTTACCTGCTCTTTACTTTAAAGTTTTGCACTTTTTAATTACTACAACGACACAACTATTTGTTTCACCAAAGACAGCTGAGTCACATAGTTAACCAGTTATCAATTCGATTAGACCAACACAACGAACTTGAACATATAATTTTTATACGGGCAAAAGCCAGTTATCAAATGGCGCCGCTGCCGGCTCTTTTCGTAAAGATTAACGGTTTTCTGTGAGAGACGCGTTGCTTTTTGGGATCCATTCATTCGTGAGCGTTATTTTTCTTGCTTAAAATTTTTCAAAAAATCCATAAAAAATTAAAAATTGTTAAAAATCCATAAAAATTAAAAAAAAATTCAAAAATCCAAAAAGATTTTATCTTTATCTTTATAGTGTATATATATTCTCTTTGTGTTTGGTTTCTTTTTCTTTTGCCTTTGTAGGTGTATTCGTACTAGATCTTCTAATTATCAAGAGCCCGAGACTCGTGAAGATTTAGCTATGGCAGGTGTGAACAACAACAATAATCCACCGCACCTCAATAATAACAACAACAATGTTCTTCCACAGCCCGATCTTCGGACCATGGAGGAGCTTTGTCAACCTACCATGTTTGGACGAGGAGGACCGATTGCGCCGATGCAAATCACGACTCCGGAGTTTTCGTTGAAGCACCACATGATTCAGCAAGTGCAAACTAACCCATTCCATGGATTGCTTGATGATGATGCCAACAAACACCTCGACAAATTCATTACAATCACTCAAAGCATGAAGTTGCCTGGTGCCACAATGGATGTTCTTCGCCTTCAACTCTTTCCACATACTTTATCACACCACGCCGAGAAATGGTTTGATCGTCTCCCGAAGAATTCAATTCATACTTGGGATGACATGACTCAACGCTTTTTGTCGTGCTACTTTCCACCATCCATGGTCACGAGCCTTCGAAATCAAATCAGCGGTTTCATGCAAGAACCCGATGAATCTCTCTTTGATGCTTGGGAAAGATATAATGTTTTGATCGATCGATGTCCAAACTACAACATGCTCACTGTGACCTTAATTGAGACTTTCTACAACGGTTTGACTTTTCATGATCGTGATACGATTAATGCAGCCGCCGGTGGCACATTTATGAAAAGGAGACCCGAGGAGTGTAGAGAGCTTATTGACAACATGACTACTCATCACAAAAACTGGGATTCCTCCGCTTCTTCAAGGAACAATCCGAGAGTCAATGTTTCTTCTACTTCAGCAAGCCCCGATATGACCGAATTCACCCGCATGATGGCCGAAATGAACAAAAATATCTTGCTTCTCGCTACAAACCAACAACAAGTTAAAGCGGTAGCTAATCCTTGTGAGACATGCGGCGGTCCTCACTCATACACTGATTGTCCTTATACTCAAGGAAATCCGGAAAACGTGTATACGGCTTATGGTAATTATTCATCGGAAAATTACCAAGCCTGACCTCAAGGGGATCGAAATTTGCTGAGTTACCGGTCTAACAACTACCTTTCACCCGGTTTTTCTCCTCAAAACCAAAACCCCAACAACAACTACAATAGAAGCAACCAAATCCCACCTAGAGCTTCTAACCCTTATCACCCACCCGCCCAACAAGCCCCACCCATCAATCAAGATGTTGAAGCTTTAATGAGAACTCAAGGTGAGCAAATCAAGAATCTACAGAGCCAAATTATCAATTTGAAAGGGGATATCACCAAGCAAGGGAATGACATTAGATCCGAGCTTCGAGATAATATCCCATCCTCCTTCAGCAATCAAACAAATGATTTGAAGAATATGCTGGCTAGTTTCTTGCCCACCACTCAACCTTCTACTTCGAGTTCTCTACCTTCAAACACCGTCACCAATCCAAGAGCGAATGTGAGTGCTATTACTACCCGTAGTGGAGTTACTTTAGTAGGACCACCTATCCCGCCCCCTTCATCTACACCTCCTCCACCACCATTTATCCCTACTCCTCCCTTACCTAGTAGTAGTACACCATTACCGTCTCCGCGTCGTCATGACGAAGTACCCACCACGAATCCTCCACCAACCCCACCTTCAACATCTCAACCTTTACCTGCTACACCTACACCTTCACCACCCAAACCCAATATTCCTTATCCATCTCGCTTAGGCAAGGCCAAAATGCACACCAAGGATGACATTCAAGTGTCAAACTATCTGAAGAAAGTTTTGGAAATGACCGTCACTTTTCCCCTTGTTGAAGCTCTTGCACAAATGCCTAAATTTGTTAAGATGTTTAAGGAATTGCTTAGCAAAAAGGAGAAGATGGCCGAGTTTGTTAATACTCGATTGAATGAAAATTGTTCTGCCGTCCTACTTAAAGAACTTCCGGAGAAACTTGGAGATCCCGGTCGTTTTGTGCTCCCTTGTACTTTTAACCAAACCGACAAATTTACTGCCTTATCCAATCTCGGGGCCAGTATAAATTTGATGCCTTTAAGTGTTTGGAAAAAGTTATCATTGCCCGACCTTACACCCACCAAAATGACTCTTGAGCTAGCCAATCGCACTCTTGCTTACCCCGTTGGTATTGCCGAAGATGTGTTCATTAAAGTTGGCACATTCACTTTTCCGGTCGACTTTGTCGTTGTTGATTATGAAATGGACCCTCGTATTCCGTTAATACTTGGACACCCATTTTTGAGAACCGGTCGAGCTTTAATAGATGTGGATAAATGTGAGCTCATTTTAAGAGTCGGGGATGATGCACAAGTGTTTAAAATGGGGAAGCTTACAAGCAAATCCTTTGGAAGAGAATCGGCGAATATGATTAATGTGCTTGATGATTTTGTCGTCTACAACAATCTTCTATTCGAGTCTTGCAATGATAATCCACTGTTTCAAGATGATGTGGATGATTCTCTATCCAATTTGGAACCTTCACCCATATATAATTCTCCACCGATCTTTGATGCTTATGATGATGATTCTAGCTCAGATACGGATGATTATGATGATTTTACTTCCGAGTATCCCGACATGCCCACCTATGATGATTTTGATGAGGCCGATACTCTCTCGAGTGATTCTTCACATGATGAAGATCCTCCGCCATCACTTGATCCTACTTTGGATGACTACTCATTTGAGGAAGACTTTTCTACTTTTCTCAATACTTACTTCCCTCATGAGAGTGATGCTCCTCCTTTAGACTTTGATGATTATGGTCTTGATCCTACTTCAGATTTGAAGAAAATTCTTTAAAAGGAGAAGCAACCGGATGACACCAACATCCGCAACACGTATGATTTAACACCTCTTTGTCCACCTTCTGAGGACGAGGTTGTGTATTTTCTTCGCGGATCATCTTCAAATTCTACTGAGCCTGAGTGCTATTTTCCCCTAAAGGAAAAGGTGTTCAACCCCGGTATTGGAATCTTTAAGCCATCTCAGTATCCATCTGATGAAATAAAAGGAAAGATTTTTGTACCTACTGAAGATATGCTTGTACCTCTTCACCCTTGCTACCACCGTGCTCCATCTTTGCTTAAGGGAACCTTGCCTACTCTTCTTTGGCTTGCCTTGTTCGCCTTAAGCTTGTGCTATTTGATGGACGAAAACTATGTATTTGATCCCGGTGGATATGTTTCATGCTTCTTCCTATGATAATCAAGGTCGAGTCAGGCTCACGACTCAGTGAACAAAAATCAAGCGCTTCTTGGGAGGCAACCCATGTTTCTATCTTTTAGCTATCTATATCCTAAGTGTAGGGGAGACCCGTTGGTGTTTGCTATTTCCTCTCTTCTTCTATTCAGGGATTCGAGCGCTCAAAGATCCACTCTTGATGATTTTTGACGACCCGTGATTCCGTGTTTCCGTCTTCCCGGTTCTATCCTAAACTCTTTTCGATTCACTATTTTATATTTCCTAATATTAAAATAGGAATCTCGTTAGTTGTCTTTTCCTTAACAAGATTTAAACAAAGTGCACAATGTCCTAAGTGTAGGGGAGTAATAAGTGTGAAAACACTTATCCTTTTACCACTTATTTCTAATAATAACAAGACCAAAACGTGTGATTTATGTCGTAAAAGTCGGAATTATGCGTGGTTTGTGTTTTTATTGTGTTTTAGGACCAAAATATGGAAAAGGAAGAAAACACTGGCATTCACGGGCTTTTATTGAAGAAAACGGGAAAAGACGAAGTCAAAAGATCTAAAGTGCAAAAAGAACGGAAGTCCAAGACCTATTCTGAAGATTTATCGAAGAAAAAGTCAAAAGACGGAAGTTTAACGAAGTCGAAGAACTTAAGTCTAATAGAAGAAGAAAATTAAAAGACAAGTTCAAATCCCGAGACGACAAAGACGAAGAATTAAAGTCGAGTCGAGAAAACGTAAAGAAAGCAAGAAAGAAGATGCAACACATGCACTCCTTCCACCTTCCCTATAAATACCCTCCTAATAGTCATTAGGAGGAGGGAGAGAGTTTTTAGTTATTTTTTCACTTTTCTTAGTTTTCTCTAGTTTTAGAGAGAGAAAGTCTTAAACTTTCTCTCACTAGTTCATCTTTTTCTTTTAATCTTTCAAGATTAAACACTTTGTATTGCTTATTTTTATTAATCAAGTTCTATTTTAAGCTTTTTATCATTAATCTCATTCTACTTTTCTTTGATTTAAGGTTGATTTTGGTGCGTATATCATAAGATCCGTGTTGTTCTAATTGATTTCGTGCTTAAAAGTTAATCTTTTGGTCATTTTATAAGTTTTCATTTGATTAAGCTTTAAGACTTTTGTGCTTATTGGCTTATTTTTATGATTAGCTTATTTTTCTTATTAGAAAGTTTTATTAAAAAGTTTATGTTTTTATTGATTAATCTAAAAAAGTTGTTTGATTTCGAGTTAGATAAGTTGATTAAAGTGCTTATTTGATTCGGTTAAGTATTCGGATTGATAAGTTTCGGGTATTAGCTTATAACTTTAGCTTATTACCTAGCTTTTCTGATTTCCACAATTTTAGGAAAGGGTTCAAAACCCCTTTCCGATTGGTCCCTTCCAACTGCTGCCATTCCGATCAACACCCTCACTTTTCCGATTGATCAATCAGAAGAGGGCTTTGTGTGTTCCGATTGAACACCCCTCATTCCGATCACCCTTGATCGGATTAGGGTTTTGGCTTTCCGACCACGCCCAGTTGCATTATTCCGATTGATGAGATTTCAAACATTCCGATTGTGCTTAATCAGTTATTCCGATTGGGAGTCTTAGAGGTTATTCCGATTGGTCCTATTTTTGGTATATTCCGATTGTGTCCCCATCCCATATTCCGATCAACTGATCGGAATACATTCCGATCGGGGGGTTCTTCTAGCTTGTTTTGGTTTACTCCGATCTAACTTTCTTATAGTACTTTTTATTAAGTTTTTATTTTGAGAAATTTTCTAAGTGTTGGTTTTATTAAGTGTTTAAGTATTTTTCTAATCTTATCTTTATGTTTAGCTACCTTTTATTTTACTCGTCATTTAAAATTAATCTTAATTCTTCCATTTACTCAACTACACTTTAATTACTTGCTAATAGATTAAAACAAACAAACCAAACCATTCTCTTGATTCACCAAAAGACGATTGAGTCGCACTTAAGACCGGTTTTCAATTCGAAAAGACTTGGGACTTCAAAATTTTGTATTTGGTTGCAAAACCAAGTATTAAATGGCGCCGCTGCCGGCTCTTTTCGTTAAGATAAACGGTGCCTTAGTTAGCTTATCCTTAAGAAGATTGAAGGCTTCGAGACACTCTTTAGAAAAGATAAAAGGAGTATCTTTTTCCAAGAGGTGGGTCATCGGGCGAGCGATTTTAGAGAAATCTTGAATGAATCTACGATAGAAGCCCGCATGACCCAGAAAACTTCTCACACCCTTCACAGTTGAAGGTGGAGGTAATTTGGCTATGACATCTACTTTAGCACGGTCGACTTCAAGACCGGCTTTAGAGATTTTGTGTCCTAGCACAATGCCTTCTTTTACCATAAAATGGCATTTTTCCCAATTCAGAACAAGGCGAGTGTCTTCGCACCGCTTAAGCATACGTTCCAAATTGGCAAGGCAAGAAGAGAAGGAATCCCCAAAGACCGAGAAATCATCCATGAAGACTTCCATGGTTTGCTCAACCATGTCATGGAAGATAGCCAACATGCACCTTTGGAAAGTCCCGGGGGCATTGCATAAGCCAAAAGGCATTCTTTTATAAGCAAATGTGCCGTAGGGACAAGTGAATGTTGTCTTCTCTTGATCTTGGGGATCGATGGGTATTTGAAAATAACCCGAGAAACCATCAAGAAAGCAGTAATATTCATTACCCGCTAGACGTTCAAGCATTTGGTCCATAAAAGGTAGAGGGAAATGATCCTTTCTCGTGGCATCATTGAGTTTGCGGTAGTCTATACAAACTCTCCACCCAGTAACGAGACGGGTAGGAATTAACTCGTTGTTTGCATTGGGCACAACGGTGATTCCGCCTTTTTTAGGCACACAATGGACTGGACTAACCAATGGTGAATCCGAAATAGGGTAAATCATACCCGCATCAAGAAGTTTGATAACCTCTTTTTTGATGACTTCATGGATTTTAGGATTCACCCTTCGTTGGCTTTGAATTGTGGGCTTAAAGTCGTCCTCCATGAGAATTTTATGTGTGCAGAAATGAGGATCAATTCCACGGATGTCGGAGATTTTCCAAGCGATAGCTCTTTTATGCTTCTTCAACACGGCGACAAGTCGGGCTTTTTCGTCTTCTTTCAGATAAACGTACTCAAGATGAGGAGGTAGGTCCTTAAGCTCGAGAGTAGGAGGATCCTCAATAGATGGTGAAACTAATGATGGATCATCATTAATCACCTCTTTAGGAGCAGGAGGAGACAGCGGGTCCTCATTGAGAAGTCTCACAATAGTACGAATATCTTCATCCCAATTGGTGGAAGAATTATCATACTTAATATCGAGAGGACCCAAGCTAGCTTCAAAATCATCCAAGTCACTTTCTCCAAAAGGAGTCAATGCTGGAGCAATTAAGGCACCGGTCTTGGTTACCCCTAATTGGGAGCTGCCTTTTGAATTGATGTGCGATGCTAGCGACTTTGCTATTGGTGCGGTTCTGGGCCAAAGAGTGAATAAACACTTCCAACCAATCCACTACGCTAGCAAAACAATGACGGGGGCTCAATTGCATTATACGACAACCGAAAAAGAACTTTTAGTTGTTGTCTATGCTTTTGAGAAATTTCGCCCCTATCTTGTTTTATCCACCACCATCGTATACACGGACCATTCCGCGTTTAAGTACTTGATGACTAAGAACGATTCTAAGCCAAGACTTCTTCGCTGGGTTTTACTCCTTCAAGAATTCAACATTGAAATTCGTGACAAGAAGGGAGCCGAAAACCTGGCCGCGGATCATCTGAATCGACTTGAGGATCCATATCAAGGGGATCATCCGAACAAAGAGATCAATGACTCTTTTCCCCTTGAGACCTTAATGTCTATAAATCTCAATCTTGATGACACCCCGTGGTTTGCGGACATTGCAAACTACTTAGCGGGTGGTATTCTCATCCAAGGGTTAACATCCCAACAAAAGAAGAAGTTCTTGAACGATGTTAAGACTTACTTTTGGGAAGACCCTTATCTATTTAAACAGTGTGCTGATCTGATTATTCGTCGATGTGTTGACGGACCGGCAGCTTTCGATATCCTCCAAGCTTGCCACAAAGGACCCACCGGTGGTCACTTTGGTCCCAACTACACCGCTAAGAAAGTGTTTGATTCAGGATTCTACTGGCCCACCATTTATCGTGACGCTCAAGAAATGGTTAAGCATTGTGATGCTTGCCAACGTCAAGGCAAGATCACACATAAGAATGAGATGCCTCAAAATTTCATACAGGAATGTGAAATCTTTGACGTATGGGGCATCGACTTTATGGGGCCATTTCCATCATCCAAAGGGAACAAGTACATCCTCGTCGTTGTCGACTACGTCTCTAAATAGGTTTAAGCTAAGGCTCTTCCTACGAATGATGTGAGGGTGGTTGTGAACTTTTTGAAGCAGCTTTTCGCTCGATTTGGCGTTCCTCGTGCTATCATCAGTGACCGCGGGACTCATTTTTGCAACGATCAATTTGCAAGAGTCATGGCAAAGTATGGTGTCACTCACCGTCTTTCCACCGCCTATCATCCCCAAACCAATGGGCAAGTCGAAATTTCCAATCGTGGCTTGAATAGAATTTTGGAGCGTACTGTGGGAGAGCATCGCGCCGCGTGGGCCGATAAGTTAGATGATGCTGTGTGGGCTTTCCGTACTGCTTACAAGACCCCGATCGGTTGTACACCTTATCGTCTTGTGTACGGGAAAGCCTGCCACCTACCCATCGAGCTGGAACATAAGACGCACTGGGCCTTGAAGTGGGCTAACTTCGACATCAACAAAGCCGGTGATCATCGCAAGGTTCAACTCAACGAGCTCAATGAACTGCGGAATGAAGCTTATGAGAACTCGCTGATTTACAAGGAGAAGACAAAGATTATCCACGATGCTAAAATCAAGAACCGAGAGTTCCACGTTGGTGATCAAGTCTTACTCTTTAACTCTCGGTTGACGATCTTCTCTGGCAAGTTGAAGAGCCGCTGGTCTGGTCCATTCACCGTCACCAAAGTCTTTCCGTATGGGACCATTGAGCTTTCTCAGCCGAATGGACCCAATTTCAAGGTGAATGGCCAGCGTTTGAAGCTGTACTTTGGTGAGGACATCTCTCAGGAGATGATTCCATCCCTCACCACGTTCCCCATGAACTAAAATTGGGTCGAGTCAGGCTCATGACTCGGTGAACAAAAACAAGCGCTTCTCGGGAGGCAACCCGTGTTCTATCCTTTACTGCTTTCATAATAAGTGTAGGGGGAGCCCCGCATATGTTTGTTGTCTTGTTTCTTGTGTTGTGCAGGGATTTAAGCTTCAGAGAGCATCTTGATGACTTTTGACGAACCGTGATACCGTGTTTCCATCTTCCCGGTTCTATCCTAAACTCTTGTGATTCAATATTTCATATTCTATATGTTCACATTGAATTCATTTTAGTTGTCCTTTCCTTAGCAAGATTTAAACAAAGTGCACAATGTCCTAAGTGTAGGGGAGTTTACTCCCACATGCTTAAACATTGAGGACAATGTTTATCTCAAGTGTAGGGGGGACTTCTATCGAAGTAAGTGGTCTTTTCCATGAAATTGCCCTCATTTTAACTGGAAAATTTGATTTTTCGACATTTTTCAAAATTTTTAATCTATTTTGGCCTAGTTGTATAGTTGTATTTGCCTTTGTTATTTTTCCTTTGCTAGAAATAAATTCTTAATAAAGTGGTTTTAGATTTTTCTTAGTCGTGAACATTTTTGACTCAACCCGAGTTTACTTGCCTAAGTTTACTCTAGCTAGTATCCTTAACGTGTTTAAGTCAAGTTTTGCTAGGCTTTTATATAGGGAGCTATAAAACGCGAAAGTCTTAACTCTCACGGGTTAAGAACAAGAACTTTTCGCAAGTTCCTATAATTGATCCTAGAGAGTCGTTTATCAAGGGAACTTTAAAACGCGATTTCTAAACTTGAAAAAGTCCAAGAATTTGCAAGATCCTATAGGCGACTCGAAAACCCAAAACTTTGATTTAATAGGCTAAGCATCCACGAGTCTCATTCCTTGAGATTTTAAACTGTGGAGAACGAGAGATGATAGAGTCAATTATAAGTTCGGTATTCTTTCGTGAATTTATGTGAGTTAATTATAAGCCTATTCTCCCTCCGCTTGTTAATAAATTTATCTGCTAATAAATAAGGTTGTACGATTTAAAAGGTTACTTAGCTTCTAGCCCCAGATCGTTTAAAAGTTGCTCGGTAATGACGAGAGTTCATAGCCAAGGCATAACTTATGAAGCGGGGCGCGAAGATTGGCGAGTCCGAAAAGGCCCTAACAAGGCATGAGGGCTACATTTTGTTGCTAAAGATCCAAAAGTGATGTGAAGAATCATTTATCGAAAATCAATATGAAGGATCGAGACAAACGACGAAAAGCAAGAACTCCCCAAAAGTCATGGAGAAGTCTATCCGAAAAGACCCTAACAGGGTATGAGGATAAATAGATCCAAGTCCTAAAAGGAGGCGGATCGTTGTATATCAAAGTCCAAAATAAAGATTGGAGAAAAATGAAGAAGTCGTGGTCCAAAGATGAAGAATCTCTCAAAAAACTTCAAGTGAAGAAATTCCTATTATGAAGAGAAGACCATAATTTCAAGAACGTCTCTCGAAGATTCGAAGTATGAAGTCGCTGCCAAATATCGGCCCGAGAAAGGTCTCAAATCGCGAACCAAGTTATGCCAAGATATGAACTTTTTGATATCCCGAGAAGCAGTTTTAAAAGATTTGGTCCTTTAGCTAACTATTGATTAAATCGTTCACCTTATTTTCGGACTAAATAACTATCGAAATAAGTCAAACAATGCATCCTCGTGATCATTCAAGACAAAAATAAAATATAAGAGATACATCTAGGAATAAGGGAGTCTAAGTGAATAATTGGCCCACATGAGTTCGTGATAGTTTGCTAACTTATAATAACAATGATCTCGTTTTTAAGCTTGGTATGGGGAACGTGAAACTTGAGGATGATAAACGTTCATGGCCGCCAAAACCCAATGTAAGTTTTTAATTTCTTTACTTATTTCTATCTTTTATGTTTAGTATTTAATAAAGGCCAAGGTGGGTTATTTATGATGGAAAATGTAAACCGTGCTTTAAAATTAATGCATTGCATGAGGGCATTGCAATGGTCAAGTGTAGGGGATTTAATAAGTGTGAAAACACTTATCCTTTTACCACTTATTTCTAATAATAACAAGACCAAAACGTGTGATTTATGTCATAAAAGTCGGAATTATGCGTGGTTTGTGTTTTTATTGTGTTTTAGGACCAAAATATGGAAAAGGAAGAAAATACTGGCATTCACGGGCTTTTATTGAAGAAAACGGAAAAAGACGAAGTCAAAAGATCTAAAGTGCAAAAAGAACGGAAGTCCAAGACCTATTCTGAATATTTATCGAAGAAAAAGTCAAATGACGGAAGTTTAACGAAGTCGAAGAACTTAAGTCTAATAGAAGAAGAAAATTAAAAGACAAGTTCAAATCCCGAGACGACAAAGACGAAGAATTAAAGTCGAGTCGAGAAAACGCGAAGAAAGCAAGAAAGAAGATGCAACACATGCACTCCTTCCACCTTCCCTATAAATACCCTCCTAATAGTCATTAGGAGGAGGGAGAGAGTTTTTAGTTATTTTTTCACTTTTTCTTAGTTTTCTCTAGTTTTAGAGAGAGAAAGTCTTAAACTTTCTCTCACTAGTTCATCTTTTTCTTTTAATCTTTCAAGATTAAACACTTTGTATTGCTTATTTTTATTAATCAAGTTCTATTTTAAGCTTTTTATCATTAATCTCATTCTACTTTTCTTTGATTTAAGGTTGATTTTGGTGCGTATATCATAAGATCCGTGTTGTTCTAATTGATTTCGTGCTTAAAAGTTAATCTTTTGGTCATTTTATAAGTTTTCATTTGATTAAGCTTTAAGACTTTTGTGCTTATTGGCTTATTTTTATGATTAGCTTATTTTTCTTATTAGAAAGTTTTATTAAAAAGTTTATGTTTTTATTGATTAATCTAAAAAAGTTGTTTGATTTCGAGTTAGATAAGTTGATTAAAGTGCTTATTTGATTCGGTTAAGTATTCAGATTGATAAGTTTCGGGTATTAGCTTATAACTTTAGCTTATTACCTAGCTTTTCCGATTTCCACAATTTTAGGAAAGGGTTCAAAACCCCTTTCCGATTGGTCCCTTCCAACTGCTGCCATTCCGATCAACACCCTCACTTTTCCGATTGATCAATCGGAAGAGGGCTTTGTGTGTTCCGATTGAACACCCCTCATTCCGATCACCCTTGATCGGATTAGGGTTTTGGCTTTCCGACCACGCCCAGTTGCATTATTCCGATTGATGAGATTTCAAACATTCCGATTGTGCTTAATCAGTTATTCCGATTGGGAGTCTTAGAGGTTATTCCGATTGGTCCTATTTTTGGTATATTCCGATTGTGTCCCCATCCCATATTCCGATCAACCGATCGGAATACATTCCGATCAGGGGGTTCTTCTAGCTTGTTTTGGTTTACTCCGATCTTACTTTCTTATAGTACTTTTTATTAAGTTTTTATTTTGAGAAATTTTCTAAGTGTTGGTTTTATTAAGTGTTTAAGTATTTTTCTAATCTTATCTTTATGTTTAGCTACCTTTTATTTTACTCGTCATTTAAAATTAATCTTAATTCTTCCATTTACTCAACGACACTTTAATTACTTGCTAATAGATTAAAACAAACAAACCAAACCATTCTCTTGATTCATCAAAAGACGATTGAGTCGCACTTAAGACCGGTTTTCAATTCGAAAAGACTTGGGACTTCAAAATTTTGTATTTGGTTGCAAAACCAAGTATTAGAGAGTTTACTCCCACATGCTTAAACATTGAGGACAATGTTTATATTAAGTGTAGGGGGACTTCTATCGAAGTTAAGTGGTCTTTTCCTTGTATTTGTCTTCATTTTAACCGAAAAATCAATTTTTCGACATTTTTCAAAATTTTTTATCTATTTTGGCCTATTAGTTTTCCCTTTGTATAGTTATTTCCTTTCTTTACTAGAATAACTTTTAATAAAGTGGTTTTAATTTTCAAACGTTGTGAATCTTTTGACTCAACCCGAGTTTACTTATCTAAGTTACTCTAGCTAGTATCCTTAACGTGTTTAAGTCAAGTTTTGCTAGGCTTTTATATAGGGAGCTATAAAACACGAAAGTCTTAACTCTCACGGGTTAAGAACAAGAACTTTTCGCAAGTTCCTATAATTGATCCTAGAGAGTCGTTTATCAAGGGAACTTTAAAATGCGATTTCTAAACTTGAAAAAGTCTAAGAGTTTGCAAGATCCTATAGACGACTCGAAAACCTAAAACTTTGATTTAATAGGCTAAGCATCCACGAGTCTCATTCCTTGAGATTTTAAACTGTGGAGAACGAGAGATGATAGAGTCAATTATAAGTTTGGTATTCTTTCGTGAATTTATGTGAGTTAATTATAAGCCTATTCTCCCATCGCTTGATAATAAATTTATCTGCATCAAATAAGGTTGTACGATTTGAAAAGTTACTTAGCTTCTAGCCCAAGATCGTTTAAAAGTTGCTCGGTATGGATTAGAGTTCATAGCCAAGGCATAACTTATTGAAGCGGGATGCGAAGATTGGCGACTCCTAAAAGGCCCTAACAAGGCATGAGGGCTATATTTTGTTGTTAAACATCCCAAGTGATGTGAAGAATCATTTATCAAAGATCAATATGAAGGATCGAGACACACGACGAAAAGCAAATACTCCCGTAAAGATCATGGAGAAGTCTATCCGAAAAGGCCCTAACAAGGTATGAGGATAAATAGATCTAAGTCCAAAAAGGAGGCGGATCGTTGTATATCAAAGTCCAAAATAAAGATTGGAGAAAAATGAAGAAGTCGTGGTCCAAATATGAAGAATCTCTCAAAACTTCAAGTGAAGAAATTCCTATTATGAAGAGAAGACCATTATTTCATGAACGTCTCTCAAGATTTGAAGTATGATGTCGCTGCCAAATATCGGTCCGAGAAAGGTCTCAAATCGCGAAGCGAGTTATGCCAAGATATGAACTTTATGAGGTCCCAAGAAGCAGTTTTAAAAGATTTTGTCCTTTAGCTAACTATTGATTAAATCGTCCCACTTTATTTTCAGCCTAAATAACTATCGAAATAAGTCAACAATGCATCCTCGTGATCACTCAAGACAACAATAAAATATAAGAGATACACCTAGGAATAAGGGAGTCTAAGTAAATAATTGGCCCACATGAGTTCGTGATAGTTTGCTAACTTATAATAACAATGATCTCATTTTTAAGCTTCGTTTGGAGAAAGTGAAAACTTAAGGATGATGATTATTCATGACATTTTCAAAACCCTAAGGTATGTTTTTGATTTCTTTACTTTCTTCCTTTGAATGTTTATAACTTTCTATCTCTTTAATAAAGGCCAATGTGGATTGATTGTGATGAAAAATGTAAACGTGCTTTGTAACTAATGCATTGCATGAGGACATTGCAATGGTCAAGTGTAGGGGATTTGATAGGCGTGTAAACACCCATCCTTTTACCACTTAATTACAATAACAACCAAGCCAAAACGTGTATTTTATGTCGTAAATGTCGGAATTATGCGTGGTTTGTGTTTTTGTTGTGATTTAGGACGAGAATGTGAAAAGGGGAGAACACACGGGCATTCACGGGCTTTTATCGAAGAAAAAGACAAAATACGAAGTCAAGAAATCAAGAGTCTGAAAAGAACGGAAGTCCAAGACCAATTCTAAAGATTTATCGAAGAAAAAGTCAAAAGACGGAAGTTTACTAAAAGCCGAAGAACTCAAGTTTAATTTATTGAAGAATTACAAGACGAGTTTAAAGAAATCTCGAGACAAAGTCATTAAAGTCAAAGATTAAGAAGACAAGGACTTAATCATGCAATTAAAGAAATAAGAAAGAGGGGAGGAAGCTTCCTAAGCACCTCCCTAATCCTCCTATAAATAGTTTTCATTTCCTTTCATTTGTTCTTGTTGGCTAAGCGTGACAATTAGTCTTCCACCATTTTAATTACTTGTCATTTAATTACATGTCATTTACTTAATTGTCTTGCACCTTAAATACCTTTAATTTCAAGTAAGTTTCCTTTTAATTATTGTCAATCTTTACTTTTCTTGTCAATCTCCTATCTACCTTTCTTTAATCTTTAATCTTTATGCTTATTTGTTCATGTTCATGTTTTTGATGTTTTTATTGATTTGATTAAAGTGGGTTTTGATTATTTTGATTAGTTTTGTTAGTTTGTATGATTTGGATTGTTTGTTTATGATTAGTAGATGTTTATTGATTAGTCTTGCTTAATCTTTTGGTTTAATTTGATTATTTTTTGCTAGATTCGTGTTATTTTGTTCTTCCTTGTTTTTCGCTTTCTGTTACTGTTTCCCAGGATATTCCGAACCAAGCTAAGCCAAATATTCCGAGTGAAGGTATTTTGTTGATTATTCCAGATCAAGCAGGTTGTTCTGAATCAAAGGTGGTGTTGTGATTGTTCCGAACCAAAGAAACATTCCGGATCAACAACTTCTTCCGAATCAAAGGGTGTTCATTCGGAACATCCAAGTTATTCCGAACGAAGGAGTAATTCAGATTTGTTCCGGATCAGTGAAGTTCCGAACCAAGAGAATATTCCGGATCAGGGGAGTTCACTCGGAACATCTATCATTCCGAATCAATGACCTTCATTCGGAACATTCTGGATCAACAACATTCCGGATCAACAGAATATTCCGAACCAGTAGAAGTTCCGAACCAAAGAAGATATTCCGGATCAAGGGTCTTTTATTCTGAATATATTCCGAATCAAGGGTGATTCATTCGGAACATTTAATGTTCCGGATCAAGGCTTCTGTTCAGTTATTCCGGATGAGTAATTTGTTCCGAGTGAGTGTTTTTTGGTAAATATTCCGAGTAAAGAAGAACATTCTGAACGAAGGTGACATTTCAGATGAATGTTTATTCCGAATGAGGGTATTATTCCGAATGAGCATTTTCAGTTTCTTTTAAGTTTCTGTTTTTAATTTTTTTTTAAATTTTCAAGCTTTACTTTTCCCGCCTTTTTCCTTAGTCGCACTTTAAGTTTATTTGCCTTTAAGATTACTTGCCTTAGATTTATTTTAGCCTTGCCTTAGTTTAAGTTTTAGTTGCGTTTTAATTTTGCCTTTAGGTTAGATTTAAGTTTGCGTTATTTACTTTAAATTCTCATTTAATTTTCGTCACGCTTTAATTTCTTGCCATTTATTTTAAATTAGATTTAGATTTACTTTACCTGCTCTTTACTTTAAAGTTTTGCACTTTTTAATTACTACAACGACACAACTATTTGTTTCACCAAAGACAGCTGAGTCACATAGTTAACCAGTTATCAATTCGATTAGACCAACACAACGAACTTGAACATATAATTTTTATACGGGCAAAAGCCAGTTATCAATAATACTTGAATTGTTTCATATACAACAAAGTTTCTCTACGTGTTTAACTTGATTTAATATCGTTTACACAAGCTAAATCGATCTAAGTTTGGGATCAACAAGTGGTATCAGAGCTTGTTGAGAAACTTTGATCTAAAGAACACAAAAACCCTAAATCGCCAAAAACCCTAATTTTCAAGAAACCCTAAAACTAAAACACCATGTCTACTCCAGAGTTAACCTTCTCCTCCTCAACCCCTAACATCAAGATTCCCATGCTAGACCCAGACAACTTTGAGCTGTGGAAGTTTAACTTTGAGCAGTATCTTCAAATCCATGACCACACCCTATGGGAAATTATTGAATATGGAAACACATTCAATAAGGCTGCCAAGATCACAGCTGCTATCTTGGTAAGATCAACTCCAGGCTCTACCGAAGAGGATCGAAAAGAAAAACCTGAAGATGGAAGAGCTGTCTCAGCTGAGGACGTTGCAAAGAGAAGGAACGACATGAAAACCCTAAGCATCCTCAAACTCTCTTTGGGACAAGCCAATCAGCACAAGTATAGAGGCTATGATTCTGCAAAAGTTCTTTGGGCAGCCCTTGAAGTTGCTTATGGTGGTAATGCTGATACTGTACAAGAGAAAAAGAAGCAACTCTTACATGAGTATGTTGTGTTCAAATCTCAACCCAATGAAAAGCTAAGTGGAGTGAGAAGCAGACTTCTGGACATTACAAGCAAGCTGTCATTCATGGGAATAGTGCATGATGATGTTGATATCATCACCACTTTCCTTAAAAGTCTTGGTGATGCATGGAAGATTGAAGCAAGGTCTATGATTGCTAATAATACTCACAAAAGTTCCACTTTTGATGATGTTTACAATAAACTGAGGCTTGTAGAGAATGGAATCCTTTTTGATCAAGGAAGCAAGTCTACCAATGGAAATATGGCCTTCTTCTCACATAGTGAAGGTCAATTTGATCATAGGGAGTCATACATGCACCTCGTTACTGGATCACATTGTGTCAACGCTGGATCAAGCTTTGTCAATGCCTCACATTCAGACGCTGACACATACAATGTTGACTCACCAAGAGTTAAGCCTGCTGGTATTGATCTAGATACTGTGTGTGCATACATCGATTCACTGCCCAATGGTTCAGTGATTACATATGAGGACCTTGAGCAAATTAGTGATGAGCATTTGGAGGAGATGGACATAAAGTGAAATATGGCTCTTGCAAGTATAAGGGCAAATAGATGGAATCGATGATTTAAGAAGAAGATGACTTTTAATGCTAAGGAAACTGTTGGATTTGATAAATCCAAGGTTGGGTGTTATAATTGTCATCGAATGGGACACTTTTTGGGAGAATGCAGATCTCCAAGAAGATCTGATGCTGGAAAACCCTCAAGCCAAATCATCAAGGTTCAGGATCCCAAAGCGATGGTTGCTATGCAAGACATAGATGGTGTTGGCTGGGATTGGAGCTATTTGGCCAAGGATGAGGAAGAAAACAAAGCTTTGGTTGTAGAAAAGGAAGAAGAGGAGCATGTTAACTATGCTCTCATGGCACACTCTTCATCTTCATCAGACAATGAGGTATATGATGATGCATTTTGTAGTAAGGGTTGTCGTCTAAATACTGAAAAGCTTAACCAAGAAGTCTTAAAATTAACAACAGATTTTGTTAATGAAAGATGCAAGTTATCTAATTATCAACTTGCTCTTACTCAAACTAAAAAGACTGTGGCTGAATATAAGAAAATGGAATTTGACCTAAAAGATCAAATCAATATTTTAACTCATGATTTGAATGCTAGTGTTGAGGTTAGAAACATTTTGGAAAGAGCCAATGGTGCTTTACAAGCTAAGTTAGATGAGGCTATCAAAAACAAGGATAATGTAGATCTTAAAATCCAGAGATTTGATAAAGCTTCACAAACCCTAGAAAAATGTGTTAGTGAACAAAGAGATTCTAGGGATATGACTGGGATTGGGATGAAAGAGTATGTTGGTGTTCCACCACCTGCTGGGAACTTTTATGGTGTCCTTAGAAAGGATTTGTCTTGGACTGGTATACTAGAACTCCAAGAAGAGGAATTTATTCCTCCACCAAGAGTTCTTACCCCAGTAGAGGAATACAAGCAGAAATTGACTGATTTGGACCAATGGAAGAAAGCCAACCCTACTTTGTTTGTTAAGGGTGGCATGCTTAGTGACAGCCCAAATGAGTCTACACCCATAAAAGTGACCAATCCTACTACTGGCAAGACTGTTGACCTTGGCTTAAACGTTGATAGAAAACCTAGTATTAAATATGCAGAAATATATAGAAAACCTAGGTCACCAAAAAGTTAAATTAGTGATAATGGGACAGGTTTCTTTTCTTCTAGACCTAGAGCTATGTCTAGAAAAGCCTGTTATACTTGTGGAAGTTTTTCACATTTAGATTATAAGTGTGTCAATGCTTCAAAGGTCAACGCTGATAGGAAGTCAAACATTGTCAAACCCAAACCTTTTGTCCAGCAAAGTCCACAAGTTGTTAGACCAACCCCATTCTTTACTAAAGGGTCTAATACTTATAGACAAAGACCTTTTTAGAAGACCAATACATGGTCTAACATACAATGGGTTCCTGTAGCAAACCCTAGGTTCAACGCTGATAAGGGTAATTTCAGCGTTGACAAGAACAATTAAACGCTGACAAGAACGTTTCTAGACCAAGTAAATATTTACAACCAAAGGGAAAGGGGTCTAAAGCTTCTTCTAGCTTGACATGGAGACCTAAACAAGACCAATACCCTAATTTAGATGGGATTTCTATGACTTGTAGCAGATTTCATTATATTTCAAAGGTCTAACTAAACCAATTGGGGTTAACTGGGTGTTTAATCCAAAAAGGGATGAACAAGGGGTTGTCATAAGGACTAAGTCTGTTCTTGTTGAACAACCAAATGAATCCAAGTCTGCTCAGGCTTGGGTTCCCAAAGAAAACTAATTTGTTTTCTTTATGTGCAGGGCATTCAAAAGCAGGTTAATGATTATGGCTATTGGGATAGTGGATGCTCTAGGCACATGATGAGGAATGAAGATTATCTGATAAACTTTATCCCCATTAAAGATGGTGACAAAGTATACTTTGGAGGAGGATATGGGACTATCACTGGCAAGGGCACTCTTTTCACCAACAATTTACGTTTTGAGAATGTGTTTCTGGTAAAAGAACTTGACTATAATCTGTTTAGTGTATCACAGGTGTGTGATAACAAAAATAAGGTTCTTTTCACTGATACTAAATGCTTGGTGTTGAGCAAAGAATTTAAGATACCAGATGAGAAATTCATTGATTATAGAACACCTAGGCATAAGGACATTTATAATGTGAATCTTAATGGAATTAGGATGAATAATAATTTGTCATGTCTATATGCTAAGGCTTCAGTTGATGAGAGTAATCTTTGGCACAGAAGATTAGGGCACATTAATTTTAAGAATATAAATAGACTTATGAGACATGGTTTAGTTGATGGTTTTCCTGAGAAGGCTTTTCATAATGACCATTCTTGTGTTGCATGCCTTAAGGGAAAACAACACAAAGTCTCCTTTAAGTCTAAACCTGTACATTCTAGTTCTAAACCTCTTCACTTACTGCATATGGACTTGTTTGGTCCAACTAATATAGAAAGCTTAAATGGTAAATCCTACTGTTTTGTCATCACTGATGATTTTTCTAGATTTACTTGGACTTTCTTTTTAGCTTTGAAAAGTGACACTGTTGATATTTGATTAACTTTATTCCCCAAATAGAAAAGAAGTCTGGTAATGAGGTTAAGATGCTTAGAAGTGATAATGGTGGTGAGTTTAGAAATAAGTTGTTAGATGAATTTTGTGCCAAGAAAGGGATTATTAGACAGTTTAGTGTAGCTAGAACCCCACAACAAAATGGGGTAGTTGAGAGAAAGAATAGAACACTCATAGAAGCAGCTAGGACTATGTTGGCTGATGCTCACTTTCCCATTGCTTTTTGGGCTGAGGCTGTGAATACAGCTTGTTATGTTCAAAATAGGGCATTAATCAACAAGATCCATAACAAAACACCTTATGAGCTATTTTGGGGCAGGAAACCTAATATTGGTTTTCTTAAACCTTTTGGATGTCATGTAGTTGTTTTGGACACTAGTGATGCCTTAGGTAAGTTTAGTGCTAAAGGTGATGAAGGTTACTTTATGGGTTATTCTGTGCAGAGTAGAGGATATAGAGTTTACATTAAGAAAGAAAAACGTATACTTGAAAAGTTACATGTTAGGTTTTTAGAAAGTAAACCTAGTGATCCTGAGAGTGGTCCAAATTGGTCATTTGACTTGGAACCTCTATCTAGAACATTGAATTATATGCCTGTTACTAATCCAGACATTGTGAAGGTGACTTCAAATGTTGTCGCAGAACCAGTTGTTGAAATTTCAGGTAAACAGGTTGATAAAGAGTTTGGATCATAAGCAGACAAATCAGCACCCATACTTGAGTATGTTACTATTCCCATATGGACAGATGCATTTGATGCTGCTGCTGCTTGTGGAAAGGAAAAAGGTGGTCCACAAGTATCACCAGTTGAAAACATGCATGATTCTTCAAACACTGACATAGGAAAATCTGGTGCGGACAAGACAAATTCAGGCGTTGATGGCTCAAACGTTGACAACTCTAACTCAGGCGTTGACAGCTCTTTTGACCATTTATTCTCTTCCAATAACTTTGAACAAGGTGAACCTTCAAACAGAAATGGAGAGGTTCATTCAGATGATGATGGAAGAGCATTTGAAGAAGATATTGGCAATATGGATAGTGAAATTGATGACAACACAATCATTGAAGGAGGAGTACTTACATCTACCATGAAGAATCATCCTTCTTCTTTGATCATAGGTGATGTGATGACTCCTGTGCAAACTAGAAGGTCTCATCAGAATCATGGATGATTTATTACCAATATTCACAAGAAGGTTGATACCCCTCTTGTTCAAGCATGTTTGTTTGCCTGTTTTCTGTCACAACAAGAACCCAAGAAGATTTTTGATGCTCTCAAAGAACCAATTTGGGTAGAAGCAATGCAAGATGAGCTTCACCAATTTACTATTCAGGATGTTTGGGAGTTAGTTGATTGTCCCAGACATGTCATACCTATTGGGACAAAATGGGTTCTTAGAAACAAAAAGGATGAGAGAGGCATTGTGGTCAGAAACAAGGCACGTTTATTTGCTCAATGATATACACAAGAGGAAGGGATAGACTATGAGGAGGTCTTTGCACCTGTTGCAAGGATTGAGGCAATAAGAATTTTTCTAGCCTATGCTTCCTGCATGGGATTTACAGTCTATCAAATGGATGTGAAGAGTGCTTTTCTTTATGGCATAATTGCAGAGGAGGTTTATGTAATGCAGCCTCCTGGTTTTGAAGATTCAGAACATCCAGACAAGGTGTATAGAGTAGAGAAAGCTATGTATGGACTTCATCAAGCCCCACGAGCATGGTATGGCACATTGTCCACCTATCTGGTGGAAAATGGATTTAAAAGGGGCACCATAGACCAGACCTTGTTTACAAATAAGAGTGGTAAGGATTTCTTACTTGTACAGGTCTATGTGGATGATATCATCTTTGGCTCTTCTAGTCCAAAGATGAGTGAAGACTTTTCCAAACTCATGACAGATAAGTTCAAGATGAGTGCAATGGGGGAGATGAAATTCTTTCTAGGGTTACAAGTACAATAGAAAGAAGATGGTATCTTCACCTCTCAAGACAAATATGTAACAGAAATCTTGAAGAAGTTTAGCATTTCTCCACATGAAAAACGGGCTAGCACACCTATGGATAGGGAACACCCTCGGGGAAAAGTTGGAGATGGAAAAGAGGTGGATGTCAGGCATTATAGGTCAATGATTGGTTCATTGATGTATCTCACAGCTTTAAGACCTGACATTATGTTTGCTGTGTGTGCATGTGCACGCCATCAAGTGACTCCCAAAGAGTGTCATCTTCATGCTGTCAAGAGGATTTTTAGGTATCTTAGGTGTTATCCAGACTTGGATTATGGTATCCAAAAGATTCTCCATTGGAGCTTATTGCATATTCAGACAGTGATTATGGTGGTGATAAATTTGATAGAAAATCCACAACTGGTGGATGCTAATTTCTTGGGAGTAGGTTGATATCTTGGCAATGCAAGAAACAAACAGTGGTGGCCAATTCTACAACTGAAGCAGAGTATGTTGCTGCAGCTGCTTGTTGTGGAAAAGTCTTATGGATTCAGAACCAGCTGTTGGATTATGGGTATAATTTCATGCATTCCAAGATCTTTGTAGACAATAACAGTACTTTATGCATTATTAAAAATCCTGTACATCACTCTAAAACAAAACACATAGAAATTAGGCATCATTTTATTAGAGATTGTTTTGAAAAAGGTTTTATACAGCCAGATAGGGTTGACATAGAGGAAAATGTGGCTGATTTATTAACTAAACCTTTTGATACTAGAAGATTTCAATACTTGGTAACAAGTATTGGAATGATCAATCTTACTTAATATGTGTTTTGGGAACTTATTGTAAAAGTATGTACAGGATATGCATTTGTTATTGGTCTTTGTACAAAATTAGATTTTCCACTTTATTTGTCTAACGCTGACAAAGGTTATTTTACCGCTGACAAGTGTTAAATTGACGTTGTCAGCAACATGTTAGTTTTGTGGTTTTTGATCTAATTATGCAGGCGTTGTTAGCATTGTACAAATGGATACAGAGTTGCTTATGGATTCTTGGAGCATTGTTGGAGCATGTTTCAGTTTATGGATGATGGTTGGAATATTTATATTCCTATCTTGACATAAATTTTTATTACGTGCATTTTATATATGGCAACTTATGTATCATAGTTTAAGGGAGGTTTAGGAACCCTTTAGGACTTTTTGGGTATTCATATAATACTCTTATCATAATTCTAGATTGTGTCCACTGGTGAGTATGAATTAGTTTACTAACTCATGAGGCACTGTAGCATGCAAAGTTGATATACTATGCACGCTGCCAAGACTTTCTGGCCTAGAATTGGATGTGGTTTGTTGGGAGACTTGGGTATGAATTTTATTGGGCTTACCTGGGAAGTTACAAAGGATTTTATGAGATAACTTCACTGTTAAGAACTTTGGTTAGCAAGGGACACTTGAGGACTGTTATGTCTATCTTGCTTAAGCAAGTGTGCATGATTGGACAGTGCTTGCCACCCTATGGTAGTTTTCAGTTTATAGGTTATCTTCACTAGGATAAATCACTTTGTTAAGGTCCTTTTTCATTTTTATTATTTTTATTTTTGGACGTTGACAGATTTATTTCCAAACGTTGTTAGGACAAATTTAGACGTTGACACGGTTTTTTCCAACGTTGACAAGAATATAGCCGTTGGGCGTTGATAGGTTATTTTTGACCGTTGACAACCATTGGGTCCTACCCAGTTGTTATTTTTGACAAAAATTTGGGCCGTAATTTTGGGAGTTGGTAACTTTTTATTAATGCACACGATATATTTTTTTCTTTTCAAGATTTTCATCATTATATTTTGAAAATAACTGCCTAATTTTTGACCAATCACATGTGCCTACCTCTCCTATATATTTGGCTCATTATTTTGAAACAGGGTAACTGCTTATTCTTGTCTAACTGAAATTTCACACATATTCATCTTTCATAATCTTTCAAACAGCTTTCTACATCCATGGCGCCTACATTTAAACCGAGTGATTTGGTATTGGGGTTCAGAAGTCAGCATAATATGATTGCCTATTTGGAGGCTGATCACACTCTGTTTCCTCAATATACTTAGATGGTGGAGTATTTAAATGCATCCCCCATAAGGTATGCACTTTCTCATGCTCCTCTTATCCCTGTCACTCATATTAAGCAGTTTTGGAATACTGTCACTTCCTCAATGATTAATAATGTGACTACATTGACTGCTACAGTCCATGGGCGTTCATGGGTGGTTACTAAAGCCTTGGTTCGCCAGGCTTTGCATCTTAATGATGCAGATGGTATAACCACCCTACCCATTGGTGAGCTAGAACAAGGCCTTCAAACTTTGGGTTATCCTTTCCCTGAAGAGGGATCTTTAAATAAATATTCAAAACAGGAATTTCCCCCAGCTTGGAAGTACTTAATACATGTCATACTTCAATGTTTGAGTCCTAAATGTATTGCACATAATGAAATTAACAGATCAATTGGTAGTGCCATTGTGTGTATTGCTACAGGGCAAAAATACAATTTTTCTAAAATGATTTTTGATGGCATGTGTAAAAACAAGGGTAGCAAGATGACTCTGGCTTACCCAAGATTTTTGCAAATGGGTTTTGATGAACAAAGGTATTGCACCAGGGATCATGATGATTTTTATAAGATCCCTGAGCAAAAGAAAGTAATTTTTGGAAAGATGAATTCACCTCCTCACACGGACTTACCCCTTACCCAAACCATGCTTGCTGTTATTGCAGCAACACAACCTCAACCTGGCCCACAACCACAACTTGACCCATTACCTGAACCATCACCATCACCCCAACATATGGAACTTGACCAAGATTCCTTCAACGCTGACACGTTAAATGTTGGCGTTGACACTTCAATTCTAAACGTGGACACTTTACTACAACAAACCCAAACACCCCTTAACCTTCAAACTGTCACCCAATCTACATCATCTTCCTCACCCCCAGACTTTAGGATGGAAAAACGCCAAAGGACCGTTAGAGTGTTCTCCTCTGGTGGTCCTAGCCATGTTGCAGAGAGAACCACCACCACCACTAGTGTGGTTGGTGACATGGGTGGGGCTAGGACTATTGGTACTCGCTTAGAAGCAGACCAAGCCAGTCCTAACATCATTAAGACCCCATCCATGCCCCATGACTCTACTTTGGGAGGTCAAATTCCCATTCTAGAGGAGGGCAGATTGGAACCCTATACAATGTTGGAATTGACGGCTGTCTGCATTAGCTTGCAAAAGCAAAATGCAGACCTTGTACATACTGTATCTACCTAAGGCCTTGAACTCAAGCAATTGAGGGAGAGGATTGTTGTTTTGGAAGCTGCTGAGACTAGGAGAAGACAGACAAGAGTCCTTTCTTCAAGGGAGGATTCTTGTAAAAGGGAGGAAGCTGCTACTGAGCCAGTTAATTTAAGTGATAAAGGCTCAAATGAAGGTGAATCTTTGGGTATAGCTAAAGCTCTAACAGATTTGAAGAGGTAACCATGTTTTGATGTTTCATTGGTTACCCCTACAAATTTGAATTTATCTTTTACTGAGATGATGGAGCAGTTCGCAAGAAGCGCTGACAAGAGTAAGGTGAGCGTTGACAAGCAGATTTTTGACGCTGACAAGCCAAGCGCTGATAGGAGTAAGTTAGGCGTTGACACACAGGTTTTGGACGTTGATAAACCTACAGGTATGGTTGATGTATTCCAGTCATCAGCTATCATCAAGGAAGTGTCTTCACAGGTACCATCATCATCTTTACCCATCATTGATACATTAGATAGGGGTAAAGGAATTATGGTAGAAACAGTGGTTCCCAAGGATGCATCCCAAGTAAAATTTGATTCAATGTTGGCTGCACAACTTGAGAAAGAAGATAGGGTGAAGGAAACTGCTGTTGAGAGCAAGAAAAGCAGTGATGATGAGAGTACAGATTCAAGTGTTATGATTATTGAAGAACCAGAAAGACTTGAATATGGTGATGTGTTGGCAAGGGAAAAACTTGCAGAGTTGAAGATGAAGGTGGATTATGATATGCCTGAAGTTTCCCAAATGTACTTTGCATGGGAGAATAAGATCATGGAGAATCCAGATATGTCTTTATCAGATCAGATTTAGGGATTGGAGATTCTTCTCAGGATTCAAAGGGATTGTCAGGTAATCCTAAAGTATAAGGCCAACAAAGTTTTCTCACAATCTAAGAGGGATAGAAGGGAGCTTTATTATATGTTGCTTAGATGTCATCAAGGGGTTTGGACTTTTCAGAAGTTGCAGGGATTGTCCTTTGATGAATTAGAGTATAAAGCTTATCCTACTTGGGCAAGAGTGCAAGAGATGAACACTATCAAACTTCTTTCAGATGAAAGAAAGGAAGAGCTTGCAGAAGAGATGAAAATTCAACAGGCTTTAATTGTACCAAGACCTAGAGAAGGGAGTTCCACTTGAGTTCCCAGGAAATATGGATAGAGTGAATCCTAGTGAAGCTGTTATTAGAAGGAGCATTAAGCTCTCATCCTTGGAAGTTTCACATATGGTGGAAGTATTACCTCATGATTCCAGAAACCCTATAGTTAGCTATGAAGAAGATGCAAGTGGGTTTTGGATGATTGGCAGATATGGGAAAGAGGTACATACTTTTACTACTCTTATGTCTTTATTTGCAAGCTTGGATAGGGAAGACTTGGCAGACCTTTGGAGGTTACTGCATGCCAAGTATGAGACTGAAGCACCTACTTCAGTCAATGAAATAAAGATCTGGTCAACATTGAAGAAAATGTGTGCACCAAATGAAGAAGATCTTGTTTGGAAGGATCTTGATGATATCAGTGGACTTTAATGGCGTCTATATTCAGCAGCTGGTGTGTATCATTTGATTACTATAAAGTTTTCTGAGTATCTTCTTGTGGATGTTGAGTATCCTATGTCCAAAGAAGTTTTGGAGAAAATGATGACAACACAGCTGGAAATTGACTACTCAAGTGACGTGGCCAAAGATTTAATTAGATATATTTATTTCCAATATAATGCAATTTGTAAGAATTTTCCTAGTTCTTAGTTTTTATTCAGAAACTTGATCACTAGAGTAGATATAAAGTTTAGGGGAGGATTGTTGGGAATAAAATGTAGTCAAGATACTTGGACGCTGACAAGAGCAATTTGGACGTTGATAGGAAGAAATCAAGCGTTGACTGAACAAGCTTTGACAGGAAGAAGTCAAGCGTTGATAAGAAGAAGTCAAGCACTGATAGAAGACTTAGTCTACACGTTTTATGTTTCTAGTAAAGATATGTTCGACAATGTATTTCCTATGTTTATCTTTACCAAGAATAGCTGATACGTAGACTCTTGTACAAGGTTCCTTAATCTATAAAAGGAGGCCTTTAGGTTTTAGTTTGATATATGTTCTACACTTTCATTGTACGCAAGTTTGATTTATCAATCAAAGTGAAAGTTTGGTTCATATTGTTTGTGTGTTCTTGTTTGAGTATTAATTCCGCATAATACTTGAATTGTTTCATATACAACAAAGTTTCTCCACGTGTTTAACTTGATTTAATCTCGTTTACACAAGCTAAATCGATCTAAGTTTGGGATCAACAACAAAGATATTTTTCGGTCTAATAAAGAATTGGATTTTAGACAAATTTCGTGGATTTCAAGCACCGCTTTTATCAAAATACCAAACAAGGATCCAAGAAATTTTCATCGACATTCAATGGATTCATTGGATTCGACATATTAAGCGGGAGAATTGCAACACGATACAAGAAGAGGTCACAAGAGAATAGAATCAGGAGGAAAACAGGAAACAAATATCATGTCAGGTACAGATAATCTTCTTCATATGTTGTCTGAAATGAATGCGCTAATTAACACCCTTACTAATTGTTTTACGACTGCTTCTTTAACCAATTCTGCTTCTAGAATTGAAGAGCTTGAAACGATTTTAGCTCAGCAATCGAAAGAGCTTGAGGATGCCAAAATTAGATTTTCAAAGAAAACGGACAAATTTGAAAAGTATTTTGAAAAACTTGAAAAGTCAAACGTTGTTCTTGAACGAAAATTGGATCAAACAATTCTAGATTCTAAAGCTGAAAAGGATAATCTTTTGAAACAAATTAAGTTGATAGAATCTAAATTGGCATCCCAAGATAACTTGCTCAAAGAGAATGAGACTTTAAAGGCTCAGGTTCAAGAAAAGGTTTTTGCTATAGCTGCTTTGAGAAATGAATTAAGGAAACTAAAGGAACTAGTGTGGACACTAAGCTTGAAAAACCATCAATATTGGGGAAACCGCCTACAAATCAGTTAGTTAGACAACCGACTGCATTTCGATCCGAGCGACCACAATCCTCGAGACCGCGGTTTGACTCCCAAGTTGATTTGGTTCATCTTTCTAGACCAGTCACTCCACCAACTAGGCCTAATGTGACTAAAACAGCTTTTGCAAGACCTAATCACATGATTGCATCTAGCATCCCTAGTCATAGTCCAAAGAACACGTCCCGAACTAGTTCCAATGACGTTCACCATAAATTTGGTCTGAGGGAAGCTACTCAAAAGACACAAGTAAGAGATAGGAATTTCACACCTAGTCAGATGCCTTCTAGACTACCCAACACTACTAACCGTAGCATGTCATTTCCTAGGAGCATCAATTAATCATCTAGAAATTCTAGATCTTACTCGGGCATTAAATATGCTACTTGTAAAACATGTAGGAAATGTGTCTTTAAAGCTAATCATGATTCTTATGTCAAGAAATTACTTAATGAGGTGAACTCCTGTGCTAGACTTAAATCCCAGTGGGTAGCTAAAATCAAACCCATTGGTAAAATGTGGCGCCCCACTGGTAGAACTTTCACTCTTGTAGGAACCGAGTGCCCTTTAACTAGGATAGTCTCCGATTCTACTAAGACTACTAGGGAGGAAAGTGCAAAGGATGATACATCACTTAAGCCTGAACTTAAGGTTTTCTATAAAAGGAAACGTTTGCCAACTAAGACAAGTGAATCATCTCCTCAGGTCATCTCTGGCACAAGAAAAGAAAACCGTGAATCCTTGCAGGGTTCTAAGATAGATATCGCTAACCCATATAAAAGCATACAAACTTCAAATGAGAATGCAGGTACCAAAGTCAAGGATCAACAAAAACAAACCGGTCCGAACTTTATATACCGTTCAACTAAGGACACTCTAAGAGTTTGGTTACTAAAGAAGCTGATATAAGAGAAACAAGTGCCTCGGGGGATTTTCAGTTAAGCTTACAATGTATCAAGGCTTATAGACAAATCACAGTCTGTGACCCGTTCATCAAAGAAAGGAAAGTTTATCGCCGATGATAAACTTATCCTCACAAACGGGAAATTAATTTTTCTCGGACACGAGCTTACCCTAAAACCATTCGAAGGTTTTAAGCTCGTGTATAGAAGGCTCATCGTTAAATGTCAGACGATGACCCGATCTTCACATAAAGGAAAGTTTATCGGTGATGATAAACTTATCCTCAGAAACGAGAAATTAACTTTTCTCGGACACGAGCTTACACTAAGACCATTCAAAGGTTTTAAGCTCGTGTATAATGGCTCATCGTTAAATATCAGAATATGACCCGATCTTTAAATAAAGGAAAGTTTATCGCTGATGATAAACTTATCCTCAAAAACGAGAAATTCATTTTTCTCGGTCATAAGCTTATTTAAAAAACATTCCAAGTTTTTTAAGCTCATGCACAATGGTTCATTGTTAAATGTCAGACAATGACCTGGACTTCATTAAAGGGAAGTTTTATCTTGTTAACGATAACTTACCCTCACAACGAGAAATTAATTTTTCTCGGGCAATGAGCTTATGATTAAAAACATTCGAAGTTTTTAAGCTCATGCACAATGGC
The DNA here is from genome assembly GCA_025667525.1 of Glebionis coronaria. Lineage (NCBI taxonomy): Eukaryota > Viridiplantae > Streptophyta > Magnoliopsida > Asterales > Asteraceae > Glebionis > Glebionis coronaria. Next base: position 505,709,916 of record CM046881.1, on the reverse strand, counting down.
GTATAATCACATTTCAGATTATGCCCCGAACTTCAAAGAAAGGAAAGTTTATCACCGATGATAAACTTATCCTTACAACGAGAAATTATTTTTTCTCGGGCATGAGCTAATATTAAAAACATTCGAAGTTTTTAAGCTCATGCACAATGACTTATAGTTAAATATGAGACTTTAACTCGGACTTCAATTTTAGGAAAGCTTGTCTTTAAAGATAGCTTATCCTCGTAACGGGAAATTAAATTTTCTCGGTCATGAGCTTGTATTAAAACATTCCAAGTTTTAAGCTCATAAAGGAAAGTGTATCTTTTAAATAAGAGAACTTTTCTTCATAATGAGAAATTCACCTTTCTCGGTCATGAGCTTTACGTTAAAATATTCAAAAGTTTTTCAAGCTCATGAAAACGACTTCTAAGTAAATGTCAACTTAGGACTCGTTCTTCAATTAAAAAGAAAGTTTATCGCCGATGATAAAATTATCCTCACAACGGGAAGTTTACAAGTTCTCGGACTTGAGCTCGTTTTGTAAGATATTCAACATCTTAAGCTCAAGTAATTGGTTTTCAAAACATTGAACACAATTTTTCGAGAATTTCTCAAAAGGTTTTTCTAAATCTTTCAAAATTGTGTGTTCAAAAATGTATTGATAAAAAGAGCATGTCTTCTGGAATCGATAATATTTACGATACTAGAAATGTCATTCAATAATGACACGGGGTTGTAAATAAAGTTCGAGCAGAAGTTCAAATGTTTTAAAACATGCTCAAAATGGCTTGTAGTTATTTCAGACTGCAACCCGTCTTTCACTTTAAAGTCAAGCATTTCACCGGAAAGCTTTGACTCAACAACGGGAATTAATTTTCTTGGGCATGGTTTATTTATAACCATGTAAGGGATTGTGTTTACGGAATAACATAATCTAACACGAATATATGTACGTGTCAGTGCATTTATTTGTTAAAACAAGGGAAATATTGTTTTTATGAAGTTATCATCTCCACCAACCGTAGCAATTTACAATTGATATCTACATACTCGACGATGCGACTACTCAAACGGCGACTACGGCTCTTTCAATAGAACACGGGTCAACAATTGAGGGGGAGAAATTGTCCAGCATTCAGAATCTTTGATGCCAAAAGTGTCAGGTTCACATATTGGTGTCAAGACATCGATATCAATCGTACACATGATGTCAAGAGATAACTTCAGACATGACGAGGCGACCAACATTCGTGAACAAGAACCATGTGATTCTCTCATATGATGTTCTCCATCATTCAGTCAAACCTTGTAAATCACTAATCTTGTGAATACATTATCCTATATGATCTTTGCACGTGATAAATACCTTACACTTGTGTTTAAAAGGTATTTCATTCACGTTTCAAGTACACCCTCATTAATTTGAGGGGGAGCTTGTGTAAAGCATGAAGATAATTGATTTTGCATTTTTCTTCCCAAATTTTCTTAAAATGTTATTAAATGAATTGATATTAAAAACATCGATTGTGTTAATATTTTTAATATGGGGGAGAAATGTGATTTAATATGGGAAATGATTAATCAAAAACGGTTTGACTTAACGTGATGGCTCATCCCAACATGTGCGAAATTTTTTCGAATATCGTGGCATATGTTAAAGGGGAGCAAAATGGATTTGCACTTCAAAATGGATTTCATGGTGATTTATACTTACCTACAACCCATTTATTTACGACGATGAAGATTGTGGTGACATAAGGATGGTAGGATAGGTTAAGTCCAATGATTCTTCCAAAACCGGAGGAATTTTCCCAAGGACATTCCTTATCTAGAAATAGTAGTCCTTAGGAAAGATGGAGAAAGATTGTGAATGTAGCTGAATGCCGACCAAGTACTTAAGTTAGAACTGGAACAATCACAAAAAGGTGCTAGTTATGACGTATTGGTAAGCATTGAAGGGGTTGAAGAATGAAAAAGAATTGTAAAGATAAAGGGTGTAAAGAAAGAAGCCCTCCTTACAACTTAGACAGAAACCGGGTCAATTTATATGCTATTGAGATCATTTTAATGATGCTCAATATTGAAGATAGACATCATGGACCCAGTGATGCAATGCACAACCCATCCCAGCTAACTCAGATATCTCTCAAAAGATATTTGTTTTAATCACACGGAGACAATGCATTATCTATTGATTTATTCACTCCGAATAAATTGGTATTGAAATGGTGGCACTCCTCTCCAGCCTCCGATCACTAAAATCCAAAGTGAACGATCGAGTCTAGAGCCATTTGAGATTATCAAATATCTCATTAGGACATACTTTCATAATTCCTTGCTTCTTCACACACTGTGAAAAGTAAGAAAGATCTTAAGAGTCCTACGCAAAATCTTCATGATCTTGACTGAACATCCGAGTAATACGAAAGTATTTACAATGAAGATGGAAATCCTGCTTGAGCGAATATCAAAAAGCTCATGGTAGGTGATGCGATTTTTTATGAATCAAGCTTGTGATAACTGGAAAGCAACGGTGGTTTAATTCTTAACTGAACATAAACACGTTTCAGGCCTCTACGCAATATCTTAGTGATCTTGCCAGAACACTCAGAGTGACACACTATAGTGTTCACAGTGATGAGTGGAAATCCTTCTAGTGTTAACATCAAACAGCACTTGGTAGGTAACTTGCAAGATTATGTATGAATCAAGCTCGTGACAACTGGAAAGCAACGATGGTGCGATTCTTTAATGAATCAAACTTGTTCCAGGTATCGGATATTGACGGCTTCAAATCATACAGATAATATTATCCAAATGATTCACTCTTTATGTTCGCAGTCAGGTTTGGACGGTCGAATAAAGAGAACGAGTTTACCCGCGAAATCTTGTCAAGGAGGTTCTTAGTTGAAACTACCTGCCACAAGTACGATATTTTATATCGTCCAACGGTCTTCACCGACCGGAGGTAAAATGCTACCGAATTAGAATGAAACGTTCAAGGCCATTTCATCCGTGTATATGTTTTGTTGCTAACTGTCTTATGCAGCGTAACAAGAAGGTGGCATTATGGTGTACAATCCAGAAGAAGTCGTCAACACATGCTTATGCTTTCTGCACTTAATACTTCAACAAATTCAAGAAAGCCTAAAAGTCAAGTCTTCCGCTGTATCAAATTCTGAAGCTTTCAAGAATTTATAAAGGTATAAGTATGTGGAACATGAAGTCACGAGGAGGAAAATTTCACAAGTGATGAATGCACAAGGTCAAGGCAAGGAAACATGCTCAATACTAAAGTCAAAGATCTCATCAGCATATTCACAAGAACAAGATCGAAGACTCAAACATAGTATGCTAGGTTTAAGATTTTGTAAAATGGTGTGACCTCCCTTAGGGGGAGATTGTTAGAAATACGTTTTTCCAAAAAACGTCTCGGTCACATCATTGTTAGCATAGATCACGAGCTATAGCCTATTTAGGAAATTGTAACTTGGAGTGACCTCCCTTAGGGAGATATTGTTGGAAATACGTTTTTACGTATTTAGGAAGGATCGGTCACTCCAACGATATATTCAAGTATTGGGCTCGTGATCCAATATATAAACATATAGCCCATATAGCCCACATGTAGGGTGGGCTATATATACCCCCTCCTATCATGTTAGGAGGGGTTGGTCACTTAGTTATACACATTTTTCATTTCATCTTTCTCTCATTCTTCCTTTCTCTCTATAGCTCTCCCTCTCTAGTTCTTTCATCTCCTTTCATTCTTTATATAATCATAACACATATAAAATCCTAAGAAATTAAGGACCTACATAACTTTCCCCAAAAAAATCACACATTCTCTCTCTTAAAACAAGAACCCTAATTCCATCTTGATCATCCTGCAAATGCGATTAGGTATATTATCAAATTCTTATCCTTTATCGAATATGCATTTGTTATCTTTAATTAAAACCTAATTTATTATCTTTACCCTAATTGTTAATCTTTAATCGAAACAGTAATTGTAATCTTTAATTGAATCTGCATATCTTATATTTAGTCGAAACCCTAATTGTTAATTAAAACCTTAAATTTTAATCTTTAATCGAAACCCTAATTTTTAATTGAAACCCTAATTGTTAATATTAACCTAATTGTTATCTTTAATTGAATCTGTATATTTTCATAAGCCTAATTTAAACTGAATCTCTTTTTATTCCAGGTATTTGAGTAGCTGAAGATGTCCCTTTTAACAGTCACCCTACATCATGATAGGGTTTTTGTTCCCAATCCACTAAAGTATATGTTGGGGGTAACCCTAGTCATTAATGATATTCAGTTTGAAGATATGCCTGTAAGTGAGTTGTTTAAAGTTATTGAAAGGTTAGTAGTTAATCCCCCTAAAAGATTGTATTATGTTGTACCTGGTACAACACTTACTCGTGGGATTAGGGAAATTACTAGCGATGAAGACATGGTTGCTTTTGTGAAAGTAGGATTTGAGAATGGTTTTAAGGTTGATTTGTATCATGAATACACTGATTATGATGTAATAGCATATACCTTAGATGATAACTTGTTTAGTGAGGATGACAATTTAGAAGAAATGGGTGTGAGGAAGGGAGTATAGATGAAACTGCTATTGAGAAAGAAACTGACCCTGAAAATGTAGACTTTCACACAGAAGGGGAAGAGAATGTTGTGTTAGAAAAGTTGACATTAGATGATCCCTTCTTAACTAATATGGTAGGTAAGGGTAACTATATAGGAACAAGAGATAATCCTATTCCACCTCTAAGTGGTCAGTATCATGTGGAAGAGGATAACCCTGATGCTCATCTTATAGACCCTAAGTTTAAGACACAGTAGGGTATTCAATATCCTAGCTACAACCTTGAATCACATTGGAAAGACTTTGTACCTATCTTAGGAATGAAGTTTGAGAGCCCCCAACAATTGAAACTTGCTTTGGCAGATTATGGGGTTACAAATGGTTATCAACTGTGGAATTACAGAAGTGATACTTAAAGTCTCCTTGTGTATTGTGGTAGAAATGTAGATTTGGGTAGGTGTGCAGGCAGAAGGATACTTAGGCAGAAAAAGAATGAAAAAAATGTAGATGTTCAAAAACCAACCCAATCCCCTAATGCCAAATGGACTAGAATGAGGGTTCAGGAACATAAAGGCCATTCCTGTCCATTTAGACTTTGGGCTTCTTGGATGTCTAGTGAGAGGTCCTTCCAAATCAATACCTTGTACCCAAACCATAGATGCACTAGAAACTACAACATGGGCTCATTGGTGACATTCAGATGGATAGCAAGGCATTTTGTCAATGAGATTGTCATGAACCCATCAATGACTAATAGGTTTATGAGGGACACAATTAGGGAAAGGTTCAACAATTGAACAAGATTTCATAAGAAGGATGGAGGAGATCAGACACTATGATCCAGAAGCATATAGGTATTTGATGGAAAAAGAGCCCGCTAAATGGTGTAAAGCTTTCTTTGAAAAAGACAGAAGTTGTGCAACATTTGAGAATGTAATATCATTCAGCTTTAATTCTCAGATTCTTGGAGCTAGAGGTAAGTCTATAATCACTATGTTAGAGGAAATAAGAGTTTATATTATGCAAAGGTATTGGCATATGAGTAAAGTAGTTGCTAAATAGGATCACAACATAACTCCTTCCATTAAAAAACACCTTGAGGTTTTAAGGGAAAAACAGAGAAAGTGGAAAGTTGTACCTAGTGGATATCAGGTTGTTGATGTTAGGAGAAGAGATGAAGCTTTTGGAGTTAATCTCATAGCTAGGACATGTGACTATAGGTTGTGGAATATTAGTGGGGTACCCTGTGTACATGCAATGGCAGCCTTCTTGCATTGTGAGATGAATCCAGAAGATGGTGTGAGTAGCTGGTATAGTCAATCCAACTAGTATGACACATATCAGTCTGGTATCAAACCAGTTCTTGGTTCTGAGATGTGGAAGCCAACTTCAAACCCACCACCATTGCCTCCTAAAGTGAAAAGAATGCTTGAAAGGCCTCAAAAGAACATAACCCCTCATCCTACTGAAGAAGGTAATAGACACTATGTTACCAGGATTGGTAGACTTACCACATGCCATAATTGTCACCAAAGTGGACATAATAAAGCTAGTTGTAAGAACCCTAAAGTAACAAAAGCAAAGAATGTTGCTATGAAACTACCAAGGGCTAAGGGTGCTAATGCTAACAATATTGTTGGTGAGTCAAGTAGGCTGGGTGCAGCTAGGGATACAAATTCACCCAATACTGTTGGTGAGTCAAGTAGGCAGGGTGCAGCTAGGGCTACAAATGCACCCAATACTGTTGGTGAGTCAAGTAGGGAGGGTGAAACTAGGGCTACAAATGCTAACTCAAAGAAAGGGCCTGCTAACTCAAAGAGTGGGTCTGCTAACTCAAAGAAAGGGTCTGCAAACTCAAAGAGTGGGTCTGCTAACTCAAATAAAGGGCCTACTAACTCAAAGAAAGGGCCTGCTAAATCAAAGAGTGTAGCTCCTAAATCTAAGGGCTCAAAGAGTGTGCCTGCAAGATCAAAGAGTTCAAATCCAACTATGAACACAAAGGTATGTTTTTCTGTCAAACTACAAGCATATATTAGTTACATTAGCTTATGAACACAAAGGTATATATTAAAGGTATGTTGTGCTATTTTACACAGGAATATAAGCTTATGAGAGATGATGAAGCACTTAGAGAAGTTATGTAACAGGAGAGGGAAGATGAAGAGAGGATAAGGCAAGCTATGGAGGAAGAATAAAGAGAGGCCCAGTATTGGCAGAACATGGAATGGGGAAGGTTCTCAGAAAATGAATTGGACAGACCTGCTACTTACAGTGAAATTCAAGCTCTTGAAGAAGCTCATGTCCAACACAATGCTGAAATACCATCTCTATCTGCAACTGGTTCAAAATCTAGGCAAGCAACTGTGGATACCCAACCAAAGCCAAACACAAACAAAGTTGTTTCCACACCAAGCATTGGATCAGCTGCAACACAAGAAAGTCATGCACCACTTTTCAATCCAAGACAAAGGAAGCCAATCATACCAAGAGATAGGTCTACAAGAATTGCCAAGAGAAGGAAGTTGGCATTATCATCAAATGGTTTTGCTAGTCCTCCATCCAAGCCATTTAGCTGTTGAACTTTCTTGTTGACTTAGAATAGTCAACATTTTGTATGTTGGGCAAAAACTGTGTTGTATTATGTTTCCATCCATGGCACACCTTTTGTAACACTATGACTGCCTGTAAACATTTAACTATTTAGGCTGCTAGATATATGTAACCAAGATGGCACATCTTTTGTAAACTTTGCACATGTCTGCTAACATGGGCCACTAATATATGCAGTCAATATATTCTTCTTGTTTCAGTTAAAATATTCTTCATGTTTAACTGATATAAAACAGACAACATAGTATATTAACACAACTTTCATTGATACAAAACTTGTTGTGAAAACATACATTTGATACTAACATCTTACATATTCTTCATACTACACTTACATTAACCTAGCCTTACAAGTGCTACATCATACTACAATTAGACTTGCATCATACCCCTAAATGACAATCAACAACAAAACAAACATCACAATCATCAAGCATATCATGAAACCAGTAATCCTCCTCCACACTGCATACTTAGCTTTTTCCCTTTTTAGTTAAATCATCATCATGGCCTTGTAACTCTCAAAATCTGCTTCAACATAAGCAAGTCTTTCTTGAGCTAACATCCTCAATTCATGTGTGTTAATCTCTTGTACAAACACATCTCTCTGGTCACCATTCATACTCATATACATATCAAACATGGCATTTTTATACCAATGGGATTGTAACTCACCATCAATCTAGTAGAAAGCATCACCTTTATCAACACAAAACTGCAAAATAAAGCTATTTCAATTACTGAAACAATTGTATTAAAGCTTTGAATTAATACACTATATTGAAACATACTGATGGTTTTGGACACACCAAAAAACGACGACAGGGGTTTCTCTCAGTCCAAGAAACACGTTTTGCCAATCGAAGGCCACAATTGCAATGAGTAGGTAAAGTACGGGCACGGCTAGAAGAAGATGATGACATTTTGATTAATTGGGGATCTTGGTTATTAGGGTTCTTGTGATGAAAAGGGGATAAATAAAGTTTATATAGGTCAAAAACGGGTTGGTCAATGGCTGGGTCAAGTGGATTGTCCAAGTGGATTTTACTAAGAAAAATATAAAATCCACGCTGGAAAAAACCTTTTAATACCCGGTCATGTTACGTAGATAGGGAAATTTTTGAATATAAATTTCATATTTTGGTAATAAATTTAGTAGGTTGCGTAGATTGGTTAATATGGATAAGTTAGTTACATAAATTCAGACTTTCCTTTTTTTTATATCATAAATCTTTAAATTAAAAACCTTAAAGAATTTAAAACAAATTAAGAAAAAGTCGAGATACATATCTCACTCCTTTAACAATAACAAAACTCATCTTTATACATATATCAACAGCATCACGTGCCCTAATGATTTGAACCATAATTTCTAAATCCGCTTCAGCAAGACAACCGCGTCCTTATTTAATTCCTCAAATGAAGATAATGAAAAGGAAGAAACTCGTATCCAATAGTCGTACATTTAGTCATATACGTAACATGTTAACATTATGCAGTATCAACCACCGCGCGACTAGACATGAAATCAGCCATCCCGGTTTGCATCAAATGAGAAGATCTAAAACCACACATACATAAAGCCTTTCATTCAACGACTAAAGTAACAAATCTGTTGAACGCATGTTTTGTCACACCCTCTTTCAGCCTGATATAAACTTCATTGCCATCTAAAATCCGCAAACGATTAAAGATATCACCTACACCGTTAATTGTTATAGAATTATAATTAATTCTTATTATATTATCAGTGTTGCAAAACAAAATATACAATATCGATTAATCGTTGCATAAGTGCTACAAGTCCACCGCCCTCGCCGACTTATGTAACAGGGTCAAAGATATAGGTTAATTGTGGTCAACGACGATCAACGTCGGTCAATAGTTGTAAAACTTGTCAAAAACTCGTAAATTTTACCGAAAATACCAAACAATTCATCATAAACTCATTTTAGTCACTTGTAGTAACTATTTAAATCTATTATAAGTTTTTTTAATATGACCAAAAATACTTAAAACTCACAGCCAATACCAAATTCTTGCTTAAAATACCAATTTTTTTAGAAATGTCAATCCATATGATTATCAATTACTCCTGCATGCACCGATTACAAGTTATAAAGTGATCAGCCGCACAACTACTGATTCACGATTTTTGCAACTTTAATTGTTATAATAATTTTAATTAAAACACAAAAACTCTACATAAAATTGTATGTAAGTCTAAACACAAAGTGTATTTTCATTTCTTTTTGAATAAACTGTTTACTCTCTGAAAGATAAATAAGTCACTGTTATTACTATTTTTTTAAAAAAAATTGTTATTATTAGAAACTTAAATGATTTACAAAAAATTAGTGAGAAGTTGGAATACCATCTAGACCTTTACTTTTTTAGGTGTTGTTTGTTTATTAAGAGGGTCTGAATCTGAATTTAAACCATACATTTCAATCTAAGGCGTAATTGCGTAAATGTCTAAATTTGAATCTGACATGGGTGTTTTTTTCCTTCCTAAAACTCCTTAATATTATTTTGTAAATGTAAAGCAGTTTAGTCTTACAAAACATAAACACATTCGAACATTTAAGAAAACATTGGAGTCATAAATTTAACATCTCCATCAACAACATTAACAACATTATGATGTTGTAAATTACTATTATCATGTACTTCTCTATAATCTTATAGCACGAAAATTTCATTAATTTAGCGGTTAAAAATACGTTGCGTTTATCAATCTGTTAGGCTACTCGCAACGAGGTGTTTTTACTCGGTCGCGATCGAGTCGTGGGTTGGTCGCACCGATGCTGTGATTCGGTCGCAGGCACTCGATCGAGGTAAAACGACTCCACCTACGACCTAGTATAGTACCGTTGAAAAAAAGTGACCTTTGGAAAGTATACGTTTAAAACATAAAAAAAATATTAAATTAAACTATTACCTATATATACATAATCATTTCTTCCATTTTTTTCACACATTACCTATATATGCATATACATAACCGTTGGGTGAAGAAAAAAGAAGCAGCAACAAGAGGAATACTTTTCCATCAAGCAACGGAGTTGGATTTGCAGGAGAGAGTCGCAGACTTGAAAAAAGAAAAGCTCGAATTACAACGTCGGTCAATCGAACTTGCTGAAGAAAAAAAACGCGATAAAGACTTGTTGTTTTACAACACTGATATTAACCTCAATTTGTCTCTACCCAAACAACAAGCCTTTCAAGAAATGAAAGACGAAATCAAGGAACGCTACAATTTAAATTACTAGTATTATTGTAATGTTTTATTTTATTTGAGTTATTATGTAATGTTTTTTAATTAAATGTAATGGCTTTTTTTATGAAATTTAATGTGTTTAAATTTTTATTTTTATTTTTAGGTCACACTAGGTCGCCATGTTGGAGCAAATAGGTCACATTAGGTCGCAGAAGAGAGAAAGCTGAAAAATCAAGATCGCAATCAAATCGCTGTTGTAGATAGCCTTAAAGTCGTCACATGTATTTCTATCTAGTATTAGTTGCTCTATCAACGACCTTTGTAAGAACACAACATACGCATTATATCTTTTTCTTTGTAAAGCAAAACCCAAAGTGGGATCTTTCTCAAGAGATTCTTTCTTTAGTAGGAAATAATTATTTTATTTATTCCTATAAAAAGTATTTGGCTTCCTTAATTTAGTAATATTAGTATGATTTTCGTACTATGTTTAATTGAATTTTTAGATTTCGGGTTAAAAATATATGTGTCAAAAACGTAAAGAAATAATCTTACATAAAAAGCGGGTCAAAATGTTTGAAAATTTAAGATTAAGAGTATGAGTTATAAAACTTTAAGGGTTAAATTGCCTTTTCAGTTCTTTTATCCCAAAAAACAAAAAAGTTAACAGCCCACCACATCATTTGCTATCATCAAAACACCACCACAACATGAAACACAACTTGATTCAAGGTAATTTTTTCATCTACGACTATTAGGTTTGAGTATGTTAACACCTTTATTCACCATTAGGTTTCAGTAAAACTAATATGATGTATAAACTCATCTATAGGTGAACGTTCGGTTTATGTTGGATCTAAGGGACGAGCATCAGGCCGTTAGTTTGGAAAAGCTGATCTACAGTATCGGTGGATTGCATACACATCAATATTTATCGGATGCTACTTTCTGGTCAAATTGGGACCCAAGAGACGAGGTATTTACATCCTTGAAATCAAATATTATTTTGACTTCCTCTGTTTTTGGTTTTCGTCAATAAGTAAGGGAGTTGATAGTGATAAGTTTTATGCCAGTTCTTATATTTTTTATGTAGAGTTGCTCATGTAATTTGAATACACATGAAGTATTCTTCTTCTAATATATAGATACTTTGTTTTTTGTTTCTTTCAGTTGATTACTTTTACTTGATAATCTCTTTCTGCCTTGGCATTAGAGAATCCTTGCTGTATCATTGCTAATTTTAACTAAAAGGGTATAATAAATTTATTCACAAAATGTTCTCATCATCATTGATGAATATAAGTGACCATATCTCATTTGTGGTATGTGATATGTATTACCATTGCTGATTAACTTCTTTATAAACATAAAACTGAGTCACTTCTCCCGCTACGTCATGAAATTGAATTCCCAACGTCTCTTCGTCGATGCCGATTTGGATGATCTATTTCTAGTCTTTAGTAGTTTATGGATACATATTTTTCTCTAATAGGTTAGCAGGAGTGGCATGGATAGTGCCAGTGGTGAACTACTAGTGGTCTAGCTTCCCAACCAACTTATCAATGGCGGCTTACAAATTACAACCACTTCAAGATCAGTGGCTAGTTGGGGTATCTCATTACACGCCTTGGTTGGTCAATTGGTGGATGTTGTCCCTTTTATATGAATGATATAATACGAATTATTAAGAAAGAAAGGTAGAAATGAGAAGAATTCTAGAGAGAGAAAGTAGTGAGAGAAAGTGAGAGAGAAATGGTTGGAACTAGGTGAATGTTAGATTAAGGAATGAGAATACAAATGAACCAACCAATCACAAATCTACCCCGTGGCGATTGATACCAAATGTTGTCCCTTTTATATGAATGATATAATACGAATTATTAAGAAAGAAAGGTAGAAATGAGAAGAAAGAAAGAAAATAGATGAAGAAGAGATGAATTCCTAGAGAGAGAAAGTAGTGAGAGAAAGTAGAGAGGAGATGATTAACTTGGTGAGATTAGATTAAGAAAAAGAAGTTACAAATGACCATCCACCCTCCTAACATGCTAGGAGGGTAGTATATATAGTCCACCCACATGTGGGCTTTAATGGACTATATATTCGGCCGGGCTTGTCTTTTGGACTTTAATTAGTTTAAATCCAAGCCCGTGAACCACGACTAAATACCTACTTATTACAACGTTCTAATAAATATTACAATAGAAACCTATGACCGAACATTCTTGTTTGACTCAATATTTTGAGGCTAACAGTGGAACACTCAGAAATGATTCCCTCGCTCTAGCTATATAGCCGGAAAGCCTAACTTCTCACCTTAAGATTGGAAACTCTTCGCCAAACGTTGTAATGAAGGATCACCAATGCCAGTCGCTAAGCGAAAGGTATGGATAATTCTATTTCTCAGTTACTTGGTAACTATTAGAGGTAGCAACCTGGTAATATTAACCTGTAAAATTTCTTTTAAGCTATATGAATAAAATACCAACGTAAGAACATCGATTAATTCCACCAAAAACAAGTAAAAAATCCGTCTACACTGTCGCATGAATCTTTTATCCCCCAAAACAAAGAAACTCATCAAACCACCATAACATTAAACACCATCCATCCGTCTGAACATGAATTTGATCATATTATCACAAAGGAGGTTAGTTCTATTTATCAATTACAAAACTTAATTCAGATTAATTTAAATTTAGTTTTAATTGAGGGTGTACTTTGAGTGTTATTGAGGTTTTTTGTTGATGTACCAGTTTGGTGTTATTGAGGTTTTTTGTTGGGATGTACCAGTTTTTTAATTAATCAATTACAAACATTGTTGTTAATTAAAAGGTGTTGGGATGTACCAGGTTCTTTTTCATAGATGCAGATCATGAGTTTGCAGCTATCAAGTGGTTGAAGGACAAACCGTTGACAATATTTGATGATACACAATGGCTTTTTATTCAAAAGTCCGAGGAGAAGAAGCTCATCGAAGTCTTTATAAAGCTTCCAACAACGTTCCATGATAAATTAACAACTGATGCACATGAATATTATCTTAGTGATGGCGTGAGTAGATCTGCTCAATTGTGGAACGAACAAAGAAAAAAGATAATAAAAAAAGCCTTTGATGGTTTACTTTTACCTTCTATGGCTAAAGAGGCAAGAGCATTACTGACACGTAGAGCCAAAAACTGGTTGCGTATGGAATATGGGAAGTTATTATGGGACAAAATTTCTGTTGCAACCTATTAGAACAAGGAACGTGATAACTCATTGGATGATCATGAAGCTGCATCAAGAGTTATGACGTGCTATTGGGGCCCTAGGACTTCCGCAACAATATTTGTGATGCTGGATTTATATGACAAAATAATGATCAAAAACGTCTAAGGGAGTTCATAGCAGACCACCAACCTCAAGTTGTTGTTCTTAGAGCTGTGAATCTGTCGTGTCATCGGCTGCATAATGATATATATGATGTAAGTGTTTTGTTGTGCTTATATAGGGGTGTCTGGCTAAGCTTATAGGAAAGTATTAGAATACAATAAGCTTATTCAAACACTTGAAAATTGCTAAATAGCATATTTGAGAGTAAAAATGGCGTTTATTGAAAAAAGCACTTAGAAAATGGGTTTTTGCGTAAGCCATAAGCTTTTGTGATAAGCTAAGCCGAACACCCCCTAACTTGACTTCTTATGCATGTTCAATTCTTTGATAGGTATTGAGATTTGTTTGTTTGCGATTTATATTTTACCCAGGTTGACCCATCAAAAATTATAACTTTAGTTGAATTTGTGGATCAATTTACATACCCTTTATTATATGCTTAACATGTATAGATATTGTGGTGTGTTGTAGGTAGATACTGAGTTTATTCCTCTGTACACTATGGGATCAGGTTTACTACATGGAGTCCGCTTGCATCTGGAGTTCTGACTAGAAAGTAGAAGTCCGGGGTTCCTGCTGTTAGCATTGTTTGCACATAGAACTCCAAGGTTAATCTATCATATCCAGTTAAAAGTTATTGGTTTACTTAAATATGACTGTCCATATCTTAATATTTTCCATTATCTTTAAGATTTAATAAGAAAAAGGCTCGAAATTGCATTCTCTTGTCAACCTTAACTCCGATCGACTCAATAATAAGAAAATGGTTCAAAACTGCCACTTGTACATTTTTAGCATAGATAATTACATATATGTCAATAAATGGAAGTGTTTATATAAGCTTTGGCATTAAAATGACTGTAAAACCAGCATTCATAGATTCTTCTTCAGTAAACAGATAAAATAAATGTTTTTCTTTAACACATTTGTTTCCAAGATTAGTAGTTAGTGATCATTGGCTTTAAAGAATAACAACCGCACATCTGATATATTTTATATCCTTAAACTTTGTTGATCAAAGATCTTATAAACACGTCTTCTTCACATTTTGTTTAAAAATTTGTCACAAAGACCATAAACCGTTGAACTCTTTGTCTAAGTCTATTCTTGAATTTCTTATCATTATGGTACTAAATATTTTATTTCCTTCTTGCAGTAGGATAGACGGAAATCGTGAAGGTTACACAACCTAAATGCAGGCCTTGGACATAGGTAATTTACCTTTTACTTTGTTTTACTCATAAGTTAATTACTACTCCGTATTTGTCGAGTAAACAATTTTTTCAGATAACAATAAAGCAGTTGGTTGTTTATAACATATAGGACAACTATATGTTAGCCTTATCTCGAGCAACAAACGCCTCTGGGATTAAAATTACTTATTATAAAACAATAAAATCATCACTGGATACTATGGATATAGTGTATAAGGATTTCTTTGAAAAAATTTAATATACACAGTTCATATTCTTTAAATAAATATGTAGAGCTTAATAAGCATACTAATATGATCAGTTGTCACTATACTTGGTTTAGATCAACAATTTTGCTTATATATATCTATGTATTAGTTGCATATCTAGTGACGTTGAATTTTGCAATCACTTTGGGTGACGTTGCGGCTTTGTATGAGCTATTTAAGAAGTTGGTTTGATCTATCATAAACGATGTCCTCGTTCTTAAGGGGTAATTCTCAAATTGATGTTTGATGTTCAATTTTCTTGATTTTGTGTTGTCAACCTGATTCTCTGATTGCTATGAATTAAAGAAACCAAAATAGAATGCGGCTCTGATTATTTGAAAAAACAGTTCATATCAAGTGCCAAACACCCTGTGTGTAGCAAATCGTGGTAGATACATATTAAAAATGGATAGATGTCGAGTCGAATGTTGCAATTCCAACCATCGTCCACCAATCAAATTATTTCATATTATATATACCACTATGTGGAAGATTGCATTTAGATAATATCAATTTTTTACTAGTTTTGGACTTCTGAATCACCGCTAGGATTCTGTACTCAGTTTCTAAATCACCCATAGTGACTATATTAACATTTCGTAAGCTTGGGTATGCAAAATTACACGAAGGCGTGTCGATTTAAAGTTAATGTGTTGGTAAGAACTTCATATCATGATATCAATGTGTATAGGTTTCGCAAATACAAAAGTGACAAGCATACAAAGTTTACTTGCCTCTTACAAACTACTAAGATTAAACATCTGATCATTGAAAACGATTTTGCAAAAAAGTGAGCTTAAAATGTTGTTTTGGGCATTGACTATGTTGTCCAGAAAAAATTGGCTATAAATGGTTGGTTAGTGGTTGAAATTATGTGCTAAAAGTGTTTTTAATCATTGTTTTGTTGCTAAACTTTCGAGCAGAAACATGGCCTTTGGCGCTGAATTTGTACGCAGGAAAAACCTCTTTTGATTGCTGAGTTTAATGCAGAAAATTGACATTTTGGTTTTTGTTTTTTTTGCCTAACAAAATGTTTTAAAGGTGCGGTTTGTTGTTGAAATCTATGCAGAAAGGTTGGTGGTAAGTTGTGTAGAAAACTGTCTAAAAAAAAGTTTGTTTGGCTGCTAGAATTTTCTGCAAAAAGATTAAAAAGTTCTAAAATGGGGTTATTTGGTTACCGAAATTTAATGAAATAAATTAATGCTAAAATACTATTGGTTTCTGAAAAAACTTGGTGCTTATTTTGTGCCGATATGGTTGTTTCAGGCAGATTTTAGGGATATAGTAGTAGCTATAATTGGTGATATTGTGCAATAGACCATTGTTGTGCAGGATCTAATTTTTTCGCACTATTCCGTGCAATATTAGAGGCTTTATTGCACAGAATTTTGTGGCCTTTTTTCTGCAAAGAGAGGCGATTTCTTTTCATGATTTTAACTTTTAAAGTTGTTTTTAAATACTTGTGCTTTTGATATTTGATTTTTGGTTTTCTATTATGGAACAGATTGACAAGATAAGGGCTTAAATAAACCCATTTTGATGAACTTCGTAGGGATTTTCAAACAACTTTGGGCAGTGCATTCGGGTAAGGCTAATCAAAGATTACGCGACTTTTCATTTTTATAGTGGCATTTTAACTGTAGTTGTAATCATATTATGCAGAAACTACAATATACAATACATTAATGAGATGCAAATTCCACCGGGTGTGAAAACAAGATAGGTTATATAGTGGTTTATTTGACCGACCCGTTTTAACATTGTGTATTTCTAATTATTATGTGTCATGTTATTTTGTCTCTAGGTCTTTATAAAGGACGAGAAATTGATGTGCTTGGGTTGGTATGAAAGACCATCCAGTGGCTCAATCTCTTGCAAAATACAGTAAGATCTTAAAACAACATGTGACTTTTTACGCGCGAACTAACAGTTTGTTGATTTTTTTGGTTATTTTGTAGTTTTGCAGGTGAGAGAATGTGCAGGTTAATATAAGGTGGGTGGAGGAGTTTTGTGTAGATTTGTAAAAGAGCAAAATGGCATGAAATAAGAAAAAGGGACGCTTATAATTGGTTGTGTGTATTCAAAGCTATCAAAACACATGAATAAGGTAGGATATATATATTTGGCTATCCGTATTTTGAATTTTTGATTGTGAATTTTTGGGTTGATATAAGTGCTTCGAATAGGAAGAACTCAGTCCAAAATGTTATCTTTTATGAAAGTTAGTGGTCTAAATTTCTCTCTTTTCAGTTTATGCTTATAGCTTCGTCTCGAATCCTAACCCCTGAATGACCCATTTTACCATTGGAATCTTGATAACCTTCAAATAGTTGTCCCATCCAGGATTTAGTTGTGTTCATTTGGTATGTAACTTTACAATAAACCTATATGATCTACAAATTAACACCTTTATATGCTAATATTGTTTTTTCTATGCTAATGCAAATATTATACGTCGATTAACTTGAAATTGACACCATTTAAATTAATGTTTTATGGATTTGAATACAGGTTGGATTACTATTGACCGGTTTGACACCCTCGACTCATTTAACCCGTTTCTTCTTAGTTAAAATTTCTATTTCTGTTGCAGAAAGTAAAACAAGCTATCACGCGTTAGGTTCTTTTGTCTTTTTAAAATATAAGAGTATATAAATTATTTTTTTAGAAAAAAAAACCCTTGCGTGCACGGGTTCTATAACTAGTATTTTGATAAATAGAAACCAAGTTTATTATGTTAAAGTCAAACTATTAAAAAGTGGAACAATATACCATTTGGAACAATATAGCATTTAATTTGAACAATATACCATTTAATGTAAGTCAAATGTTTTTTAAAATGTTAACAAGAAGCATTAAAATACCTTTTTCAAGTCTAGATCATTAAGACATTTTAACATTTAACTATGTCTGAACTAAAAAAAAACAAACGACAGTGTTTGACTGATTAAGAGGTTTAAGTCATTAAAGTCTCTTAAAACATTTTTTAAAAAAACAAACACTACTATAACTCCTTTGCTAATATCAAAGCTAATTTTACTAAAAATTCCATAATTTTGTATGGCAGGAAAAACCAATAATCATTACAAATCAAGTAATTAATAGAAAAATTAATGCGGATTGAAAGTTCTACATGAGAAAATATAGTATTAAGCAACCAATTATTGATACAAAATTTTGCTTGAATAATAACTCGGGTATAAAGGGTTCTGGTCCGTGCATCAAGTGAACTTTGGAAAAAATTATGCACAAAGAAATAACACCGTTAATCTTATTGTGTGAGCAGATCTCGTGATTAAACTCCATCGTGAAAGTAAATATATGAGTATACGTTTGATAAAAAAACCCACTAACATGTGTTTAAAAGTATCAGGCTTAAAAAAATAAAAATATTAGACTATAAAAAATAGACTTGGGCTTTAAAAAATACACATGGGCTTTGAAAAAAAAAAGTATTTAGGGGACGCTTGGTTAACCTGAGGGGAATGGAATGAGAAAGGGTAAGGAAATACAAAGGAATGTAATGAACATTATTTAGTATAATCATTACCATTGTTGGTGATTGGTTAATATAAGACATGGTGGTGATTGGAGATAGTGGCAACAACTCTTAGGGTGATAGTTAGTGGTCGCGACGATGACAGTGTTGGTAAAAGAAGAAATTAATAAAATTAGTAACGATTAGTGGTGGTTGAGAACGACGACCATTACAAATGATTGCGTACTTGTGGTAGTCGGTAGAGTTGGCGATCGGAGGTGGAGATGGTGTTAATGGCATGGTTTGGTGGTTTTTGGGTGGTTATTGACGGTTGGTTGATGGTTACAATCAGTGGTGTGGTGGTGGCGGGGGTGACGCCATCGGTAGCCGTTAATGATGTTGATAGAATGTGGTGGGCGACATCGGTAGAGGTGGTGTGGTGATGGCAGTGGTGACTCCATCAATAGATGTTAATGATGGCGATAAGTGTGTTGGTGGCATCGGTAGAGGTGGTGGTCGTTGGTAGACAAATTCACACTTGAATCTACGATAATGTTAGTCGCGGTTGTGGTTGATTGTAGGGGCGGTGATTGTGCGACGGGTTACCATAGTGAGGTGGTAGTGTTTGATGGTAGTGATGGTGGTTGTGGCGTCGGAGAGTGGTGGTGTCGAGAGTCGTGGTGGCGTTGGGAGGGTGGTGGTAGCGACAATGGTGGTGGTTAGTGGTGGTGTCAGAAATTGGTGGTGGCTTTAGGAGGGTGGTGG
Source organism: Glebionis coronaria (assembly GCA_025667525.1). Lineage (NCBI taxonomy): Eukaryota > Viridiplantae > Streptophyta > Magnoliopsida > Asterales > Asteraceae > Glebionis > Glebionis coronaria. The sequence goes on along the minus strand of CM046881.1, from coordinate 505,690,427 downwards.
CAGCGACAATGATGGTGGTCAGTAGTGGTGGTGACGTTGGAGAGTGGTGGTGTCGGAAGGTGGTGGTGGCGTTAGGAGATTGGTGGAGGTAGCGACAATGGTGGTGGTGGCGTCGGAGAGTTGTGGTGTCGGAGGGTGGTGGTGGCGTTAGGAGGGTGGTGGTGGTAGCGACAATGGTGGTGGTCAGTGGTGGTGGTAGCGTTAGTAGGGTGGTGTAGCGATTGGTGGTGGTGGTGGTGGTGGGTGGAGAGACACATTTACATACGTCAATCTATTACTTTCAATCCATTACCCCCAATTTACAGGAGAATGGTTCATTACCCATTAGTGGTAATGATTACCTATATTTTCATAAACCAAACACTATTAATTATTCTAATTTTCATTCCTTACCCCCTAATACCCTTAACCAAGCATACCTTAATATAAAAGGATTTCATATCTTTTGTGTGTCGTATCCTCTATCAAACGAAAACCTACAACAAAAAGAAACTGGAACAACATGAAAGCTCGACATCCTATCAGATCGAAGACTAATAAGTTATTTTATCCAAACACAAACCTTGGACACATAAACGAAAGTGTTTTTTTTTTTAAATTTCCACCAACACGCGTTGATGAATTAACGTAAGATGACAACGACGTTAACAATGAAGATACCGGTACCATAAGCGGTCATAACGCCCAGCCATGTTAGCATAACATCGGGCTAGCATTATAATATCCAATGCTCTTATTTACCACAAGATATAAGATCATGAGTAATGAATAGCTTTTACTATTTCAAAAAGTTATGTTTAAATTTTTTTTCATTGTAACAAAAGATTTTTAAGAATCTTTTTATGAATAACTTATCAAATCATTTATTAAAATCTTCAAACATTAAATCATTATTATGTATTTATGGTATTTAAAGCTTCATTGTAGATTCTCTAACCATATTAACATATATTATTTCAGTTTTAAAATATGGATAATCCTCATAAATACAGTCAACAAAAAAAATAAAAGTCAAGATAGACAATAAAAACAACCATTTAAAACACTCATCATCACACCAAAATCTTTATGTTTCCACTTCCACCTTCCTTCTTCATAAAACTATCCCACCTTCACTTTCCTCTCCAAAAAAAAACCACCTCTCTCTCTAAAAAAACACAAACCTTAAAAAACACAACACAATCCCATAAAATCTCTAATGATAATCTCACACAAAAAAACATGTCTTCTTGTCTATATTCTTGTTCTTTTATCTCACATAAATTCACAAAACACAACAACATGCAATTCACATGATTTAAACTCCTTAAAACCCTTGTTAGACCAAATAAAAAACACCCAAAACCTATTTCTTCAATACCAATGTCACCCCATATCAGGTCGGGTCATTTCACTTACCCTCCCAAATCATTTCTTAACGGGTCAAATACCAGAATCCATATCCACCTTGACCCATCTCCAGACTTTAAATTTATCTAGAAACTATCTAAATGGACCTATACCAAGTGCTATATTTATGTTGAAGAATTTGGAGGTGTTGGATTTGAGTGGGAATGAATTTGATGGGGGGATTGGGGAAGTGTTTGATATGCCGCTTTTGCGGGTTTTTGATGTTTCGGATAATAAGATATCCGGGGGAGTACCTGGTGGAATCTGTTTAAATTCCACCCGGTTACGCGTGGTGAAGCTCGCGGTTAATAATTTAACCGTGGGTTTGCCACGCGAGTTAAAGGAATGTAGGAAACTAGAGCATTTGTGTTTGGTGTCTAATAAAATCACGGGTGTGGTCCCCGCGTTTTTATTAGAGTTGCCTAGTTTAAAGGAACTAGACCTTCAGGATAATTTGTTAAATGAGATTGAGAATGTTAGTTTTTTTAGTGGCGTTACGCGTTTAGATTTATCGTTGAACCGTTTTTCTGGGAGTGTGCCTGATTTTTTTGATAAGTTTCTGAATTTGACGAGCTTTTGTTCTAGGTCGAATGGTTATACGGGTGGGATGCCTGAAAGCTTGGTGAATTCTCGGGCAATTAGTGTGATTAATTTGAGGAATAATTCGTTAAGTGGTGGTTTGAACTTTAATTGTTCTGTTATGGCTAATTTAACTTCAGTTGATCTAGGTACTAATAATTTTTCGGGTTTTATTCCTAGTGATCTTTCGTCTTGTCGTAAGTTAAGAGCTTTAAATCTTGCTAGGAATAAGTTTATGATAGGCGAGATACCCGAGAGTTTTAAGGAGTTTAAGTCGTTATCATATCTTTCGCTCTCGAATTGTAGTTTTACTAACTTAGAATCTACCCTTAAGATCCTTCAACACGTCCCGAATTTGACTGTTTTAGTTTTAACCATGAATTTTCGCGGTGAAATGCTTCCGGTTGATAGTACACTTCGTTTCAGAGCACTTAAGGCACTTGTGATTGCGAACTGTCAACTCACAGGGAACATACCGTTATGGTTGAATGGGTTGACGCAGTTGCAGTTGCTGGATTTGTCTTGGAATAGATTAACGGGGTCTGTTCCGTCTTACTTGGGTGATTTTCAGTCGCTTTTCTATTTGGATTTATCGAATAATTCCTTATCGGGAGAGATACCAAAGAGTCTTACTCGGCTACAGAGCTTAAGTTTTAGGAATGTTTCGTTCGAAGAAGCTTCACCGGATTTCCCATTTTTCAAGAGACCTAATATGAGTATCCGAGGGTCAGCGTTGCAGTATAATCAGATCATGAGTTTCCCACCATCAATTGATCTCAGTCATAACTTTATAAACGGGTCGATCTGGCGCGAATTTGGGAATTTGAAACGGTTACATGTTTTGGATTTGAAACATAATAATTTGTCGGGTGGGATACCGAGTGAGTTGTCGGGAATGACGAGTATAGAAACCCTTGATCTGTCGTATAATAATTTGTCGGGAAGGATCCCGAGTGAGTTGGTCGGTTTAAGTTTCTTGTCGAGGTTCAGTGTTGCGTATAATGATTTAAGCGGGACGATCCCGAATGGTGGTCAGTTTGCTACTTTTGCAAACTCAAGCTTCGAAGGAAACAAGGACTTATGTGGGCCCGGTTGTCGGGATCCAAGTGATAGATTTGTTCCCATACATTCATCCGCAAGATCAAAGAAAAGTAAAAAGACAATTGTTGGTATGGCTGTTGGGATTGGAATCGGAACTGTGTTTATTCTTGCACTCATGTTTGTGATCATACTTCGTGCAACCATGAAACAAGAAGTTGATCCTGAAAGAGAAGATGATAATGATAGTAAGGTAGAACTCGAGCCAAAACTAGTATTTCTTTTACAAACAAAGGAGGAACCTTCACTCGACGATATATTGAAATCAACCAACAGTTTTGATGAAGCAAACATAATCGGTTGTGGTGGGTTTGGTCTCGTCTTCAAAGCCACACTTCCCGATGGTAAAAATGTAGCCATAAAACGGTTATCAGGAGACACTGGTCAAGTGGACCGTGAGTTTCAAGCCGAAGTGGAAACATTATCTAGAGCTCAACATCCGAATCTAGTCCTCTTACAAGGTTATTGTCAATATAAAAACGACCGGTTTCTAATATACTCATATATGGAAAACGGCAGTTTAGATTATTGGTTACATGAAAAACCCGACGGACCTTCCAAACTTAAATGGGATACTCGGCTACGAATTGGGCAGGGTGCGGTTAAAGGTCTGGCTTACTTGCATCAATCTTGCGACCCGCATATCCTTCACAGGGATATAAAGTCGAGTAATATCCTTCTAGACGAGAATTTCGAAGCTCATTTAGCTGATTTTGGTCTTGCTAGGTTAATACCAACTTATGATACTCATGTAACGACTGATTTAGTTGGGACTTTAGGCTACATTCCTCCTGAGTATGGTCAAGCGTCACTTGCGTCATTCAAAGGTGATGTATATAGTTTTGGGGTTGTTCTTTTGGAGCTTCTAACGGGCAAAAGACCAATGGATATGTGTAAACCAAAAGGTAGGCGGGATTTAATCTCGTGGGTGATGGAAATGAAGAAGGAGAAACGTGAAAACGAGGTTTTTGATCCGTTGGTTTTTGATAAGGAGAACGCAGAGGAGATGTTGTGGGTTCTTGAGATAGCTTGTGTTTGTCTGAATGAGTCGCCGAAGTTGAGACCTTCAACGCAGGAGTTGGTTTCTTGGCTTCATCGTAGTGCTGTTCATAGATAGAAATGGTTTGTTTATTTGTTATATAGTTATCTTTCTCGTGTACATATGAACTTGCAAATGATAGTACATTTATAGTTTCGATTTCTTTCAGTAAATCAGTTAACAGATGTTTATACAGTCGACTATGTTGGATCAGATATCTTCATTTATTGAATTCATTTTCCCCCGTAATTACTCATTTTGCATTCCATCACATGTTGAGTGTGTGTGACTAATACTAAGGCTCGTTGAATTTCGCCTCCCTTTGGGGGCTGCTAGGATATAGATGAATTGACAATTCTTATAGAAGGATTCATGTGTGTTAGGTTATAGTTGTATCGCCACCTTTTGCGGGCTGCTAAGTGAAGTGAAGATGCACGGCCAACATGCCATAGCTGTATCTTGAACTAGTCCTGCGGATGATTTACTTCAGTACTTGCACTTCTCGTATAGGGGTTCCGAGAGCTTAGCAAATACATGAGTAGCCATTAAGAGTGTCGCGCAACACATGTAAACAGGCTAATTGAATCGAGAGTAAACACTCAACGAGTTACTTCCAAATCTGTTACATTTATGCAGAGAAGGCAAACTTGTCATTTTTTTGTTTTGCTGTCATGCTGTGTGACCATCTAAAATTTTCATTAGTAACGGAACCAAGGTGGATCTCGACACACTTATAATTTCGTGTGTCGTTAGTCGTTACCTGGATTTTTTCGTACTTGCCTTGTTTATTTTGCACATGCTTAATCTATACCATATGGTTCTATTCTATATCTGCAAATAATCATTTAGCAAACTACATTTAAAGAAGGGGTTGGAGGAGTATGCAAGTGGCGCAGTCGTACAAGACCTCCACTAACGTAACGGCTCTGCATTTGATCAAGTCATATGATGTGAATGTAGAAAGTGTGATACTTGACAAAAACTTAACGGCTCTGCATTTGATCAAGTCATATGATGTGAATGTAGAAAGTGTGATACTTGACAAAAACTCAAATGTCACATGAGTTGCCTATATAATTCATATTAAGACATAACTTAATGATATTTAAAATGAGTTTTTTTATTAATAATTGTCGACTTTTTTTGTTGTTTGTTGCCTAACGGTTATGGCGGGTCAAGTGGCTTATATTATAAATTTAGAAGTCATAGTCAACCTATTCACCATTCACACATTACTTTCTATTTACGCGTTTTTTATTCCTTAACTCTTAATCCATACACACGTATACGTAGTTTTGAATATATGGTTGTATTGACTTTAGTAATTATATTGTTTAGAAGAAATATACTTTTTTTTTTGTGGATTAAAAGAGGTCTAGTTAAACATAAAAGTCACTCACTAGGTTTGATTTTGAAATTTGAATTATCTGGATGAGGAATCAGTCCATGCATAAATTAGTACACAACGCGTCAAGAAAATCATATTGGTAGGGAACTAGTAATGGGAACAAGATTACTTTCTGGTCTCGAAAATACTTGTCATCGCAAATACACAGTTTAAGAAAAACATAAATGTGTTTTCTATTTTCTCTTTATTACATTTTGCAATTAATCGATTAATTTTTTCTTGAGTGAAAATTACATGAAACAAGTTAGATAGACTTTAGAAAACACCTAGATTTGTTTAGTGTTGTGTTTATTGCAAACACTGGTTAGTCTATAACCGAAACGTTTATTTGAACATGCCATTTTTATCTTATGAGTCTGACGAGTTGATACAATGAAAGTAAAGTCCGGCAGGCGGAAACATACATCGTGTTTAGAGACGTAGAACCAATCCAGTGTCGAACATGTGTGTGTAAATATTACTTGACTGAATTGTTTCGTGGGCATATATGCATACTTCCAATTTCAAGTTTGAAAACATAACTCAGATGTACATTTTCAAATTTAGGTTGCTTGTTTTCACCTATAATGACCCTCTTTAGTTTTCAAAGGCAATAAAAAAACATCTGTGAGCCATATGACAATATGAATATTTAAAATATAAGCATAATTATTGTTGTACAAAAGTCTTAAATGATGTTTCATTTTCAGAGAGTCCCTATCAGATGTGTTGACATTAAGATTGAGCAGTCAATGAATCACATCTGATATGATTTGTTTCGATATATAAATCGACCAGGACTAATGTCATAAAATAGCAACAACGGTATGTTTTTATACTGTATTGGTTAGGATGCAAGTTATTTTGACAATTTAGTTAGCCGTCCCGAGTTTTCAGCAAGCACACGCCATCTACAATTTGCTGCAGTTAGACCTATGTCGTGTTTGTCGTTGTTGCTAAATTTAGAGTCCCAGACATTTGGATGTCGTATGTAACCGGCAAACCTTCAACAACGGTCACATCATTAGACATACAGGACGTTTGTACGTTTATCAAATCAACCTGACCAATCCACAAATGGAATCTATCGAGGGAAGAGACCATTCAAGAAATCGACGTATGTAACGTAGGTGGATAGCATGGTGATATAAGAAGTAAGATTCAAAAAATCGAAGTATTTAGAGCTTAGACATTTAACAACATATCAATGTAGTAATAAGATGAATATACAAACCAATAACAATATTTCAAGGCAACTTTTGTACATAAAAACAGTCTCCTGAAAACATTTTGATCCAAAGAAAAAACAATCCACCAAATCAACATCAAGACCCTACCAGTTCAAGCTTACAATGACATAACAAATGAAAATGTTTATGCGTTTAAACAAAACACACACGCTTACACACCAGCAATCATGAGTTGAATTCGACATCATCTTCAGATTCATGAACCGCTTGAAGTGGACCACTTCCAAAGATGGAACCATTGTCCTCTGAGATAGTATCCAACGGACCATTTCCAAATAGACATACTTGTGGCTCTATCTGGTTCAACCGACGATACTCATCATCTGATAAACTCCAGCTGAATATGTCTATGTTTTGCCTTATTCTCTCAGGCTTTACGCTGCATGGAAGCACACTTGTCCCTCTTTGGAGACCCCATCGAAGAATAACCTAAAAGTCAAGGGCAAATATGTGATTACACAATGCAAGACTAAGCAACCAATCTTATCAATAATAATTTTATGTCATATTTTATATATTTTTTTTTGCTTTTGGAAAGCAATAACCATGATTATTACTACTTATACTTTTATGAAAAAATTGCTGTCCCAACAAACTTAGCGTGACCTTCAACTGTTAGTTCAACACAACAAATTTGATAGCTCCGTGATCAAATAATTCAATATACTTTTATTAAAATCTCAAAATTATAATATTATTATAAAGGTATTGAACAAATAACATATTCTCAAACGATTAAGCCCAAAGATGGTATACCTGTTCAGGAGTCTTTTTATGTCTGTCTGCTATGTCTGCAACTACAGAGAGCTTAAGCATCGGCCCATGAACTGATCTTGATCTTCTGAAAGATATACGAGGTGTTCCAGGTTCATCTTCTTCACTTGATCCACTTTCAGATGGTTTAGGCGCAGAAGTTGGTACTCCCAATGGTGTGTGAGCTGATACATGTATATTTTTTGACTGACAAAATTTTACTAGCTCGTCTTGTCTCCAGAATGGATGCAACTCAACCTGCAAAATTAACAAGCAAACTATAAATATATATGTAAAATTGATAATAATCAGACAAAAAATGCACACAGAAATCAGTTGTATTACTGTGTCTGTAGTACAAGAACTGAACGTCAAATAGTCGGATCATGGAGGTGTTTACATTTTTGTTTAAAACTGACATCTGAGTATTTCGACTTGTTGTCATGATAACCAGTTACTAATGTTTGGAAAAATCAACTTACCTCATTATTTACGGATTAAATAATCAGAGACATACCAGTTGTAACTAAACTTACTTACGAAGGAGAAAACAGAGTTACCTAAAAACCCATTTTCAAGCCTGATTAAAAAGACGTTTTAGTCACATAATGTCGTAACTTCTTAAAAGATCATACTTTGCCATACACTTAAACAAGTAATTATCTGATAATTACAACTTCAGACATTAAAAGCATTTCTAAACACCATCTCTGCAACCCCTTTTGAGTAGAGTTGCTTACTTTATTCGAAAATACAATCACTTTCAAAACACATCCAAATAAACCCCTGCCTTCAGAACTCAAGACAACAAAGACTACGGAACCCAAGTGTCAAATTAGACCAAAATTAGATTTCACATCATGCAGATTATTCTTTTATTATTTCATGTCTAATTGGTAAACCTAACATATATGGGATACGTAAAACAACTTAAAGCAAACTGACTTAAATTATTAGATTTCACATCATGAGTATTTTTCTTTAACTTTTTGCTATCTAAATAGATACTATCTATAACCTAACATGGACATGTCATTATTGTACCTAAATTAGACCCCGTACCAATTTTAAAATAACAATTAACAAAATAACTACAAAAACATGACCCCAATGAAAATTCAGATATAATGTTAGGATTTCACATCATGTGGATGGTTCCTGTATCTCTTAGTAACTTAAACATTGATTCTAGACAAACTTAGAACAAGCAGAGTAAGACCGGTCATAGTAAGGGGTTGGGCCAAGAGTGGACAGCTGTTATACCTCCCCCATTATCACGCATGGTGTAGTCACTCTGGTTTTGGTTATTCAGTGCAGAGCACAGGACGGGGAAGAGAAAATCACTCTCGCAGCCTAATAAATCACAGTAACTGGAGAATCGGCTATACATCAAGTTGATTTTCTATATTTCTTCCTGATCCACCGTACCAGCAAAACATACCTTCTTAGTAACGGAAAAATATTTCACGCGTTTTGTTTAAATGATCTAATTACTAGTTTCCTCTTTTATCTTATTATACAAACGCAAGTTACTAACACAATTCACTGTCGTATCATACTCTTATTAAGCATCCTAACTAGGTCACATATAATCACAAAACTACCAAATATATTGAAATCCATGATAGTTACGAGCTCTATAGAACAGTAATAAATTCAGTTTCTGCTATATATGTCGATAACGCAAAAACTAACTATACAAAGAACACAAAGCAATGATCAAAGAATATAACAAAGCGAACCTGATTGACTGCAGGTACAATTTTCGCAAACTTTAGCAACTCTTTCATCTGTTGTATATTAAAATTACTAACACCAATAGCCCGAACAAGACCTAACTCAACCAACCGTTCCATTGTTTTCCATGCCGTCTTCACCTTACTCAAAAACTGTCTATATTCAGAACCCAACTTCGCAGGAGGATCAGTAGCATCACCAAAAGCCGAACTTTCAGGCCAATGCATTAAATAAAGATCCAAATACGACACACCAAGATTCTTAAGCGAAACCCTAACAGAATTCTCAATCTTATTAATTGAGTTCATGGTACAATATAACTTAGACGTCAAATAAAGATCCTCTCTTTTTAACGAACCCCTAAAAAAGTCGGTTAACGCTTCACCTACTTCCGCTTCATTTCCATATAAGTGTGCACAATCAATATGACGATATCCAACCGATAACGCGGTTTTCACCGCTTCGACACAAAAATCGCCACCACTTTGCCATGTTCCTAACCCTATAGCTGGAATCTTAGCTCCTGTATTTAACAGGAAATAAGTCCCTGATGCCCCAAATTTACCTTTCATCCCTCTAAACCTCAAAAAATTTTACTTTTTTTTTTCGAAAAAAAAATAATACCCTTTTGATCAGAAAACTATTCTAAGCAAAACCCAGGTCTCAGAAACTGATAAAAAGACCTCAATAAGGAGAAATAGAGCTGCACACCAGGTGTTTGATAAATTGTCTGAAAGAAAAAAAACAGTGATTTAGCCAATATAAAGCGAAACCCAGATATAAAATGATGATTAAAAACAACCCAAGAGGCTAGTTTATATAAAAAAAAAAAGTGATTGAAATAAAGTGTATGATAAAATGTCTCAAAAAGACGAAAGAGTGATCTTGATAGAGAAAACAAACTTACATGAATGAATGATTGATGAAAACAAGATCTTAAGTTGTGAGACACAAATAAATGTACCTAAAAATTGGAGTTTAAGAAATGTTTGGGTCAACAAGAACAGCCGACAAACAGGAAGAAAAAGCCCAAAATGACAAAATGTAGTAAAAATAAAACAACTTTTTCCTGTATTATTATTGTTTAGTCGAATAAAAAGATTTATTTGCATTTTTGTTTTTCTCTCATGTTAAAAGATTAAAATTGTAAAAGGGAGGACTTTACCTGGTTTGAGTCTGTGTGGCGGCGGGTTCAAACCCCGTGGATTAGTCGACCAATTAGTCGGAAATCATGATTACCAAAAAAAAAAAGATTAAAATTATTTTGTTTAAATAGAGACTAATCTAAAATTTAGAAAGAACACGAAATATTTAAAAGTTTCAAAAATCGAGATACTAAAGTTGTAAATATAACAAAATATATGATTATCACTAGTGATATTTCACTAATGACAAAATAATGAAATATCATTAATAATATTTTATAAACATAGTTATAGTGAAATATCGATATTTCATTGTGTTGGGCTAATGAAAGTTCTAACTATGACACAGTCTATATTAGATTTAAATTTGACTAAGTGTTACAAGTCGCTGTGAGAGTCCAAAGACAACGTCAGAGAAGTCGAATATTATCTGAAGTTATACTCACCAGCTCTTATGGATAAGTTGGTATGTAGAAGGAATGTGATAGTGCCCGAGGACCTTTGAGATGGCAATGCTCAGAGGTCACTCCAGACCCTTTGAAGATCTAGCAAGCAGAGACTTGCCTTATCCTTTTATAGTTTAAGCGGGAGAATCTCTAAAAGCACTTTGAGCGGGACAAAGTGAAGACTCAAGAAAAAAAAGCCTAGTACGACCTAGTGGGAAAAGTGAACAGTTGGCAGAACTGTCCACAGAAAGTTGGTTAAAGGCATGTCCAAGAATCGACATGCATTTAATGAAGTGTACTGCTTCCATTCAGAAGCTGACACGTGCCAACTACTCCCATTAAGGAAGCAACCTCATAACACTATAAATAGAGATAGAAAAGGGGAGAACAATATCACTTGTATTTATTGATAACATCTTTGTCTTTTCTCCCCGTTGAACCTTTGGAGTCCGTTGTTGTCTACCAACGACTCTTAGGTTCACTTGTAAACTTGAGTCTCGAATCAAGTTTACTTGTTCAAAGGGTTTCTTTTTTATTGCCATTCAACAAATGTGATCCATAACACTTTGTAATACTTTGTTTATAAGAAATAAAGCATTACGCTTTTGAAAAGTAAAAGTGTTATCTTGTGTTCGAGTTATAGTATTACAATAGGCGTATTTTTAGACTTTCAATTGGTATCAAATCGGTTTGATTTATAAAACTTTTTACAAACTGTTCGTGTTTTTAAAATCAAGATCCTAATATACTTGATACTATGCCTCCTATACCTCCACCCTTTGGCCAAACTAGCCAACCTAATACTGGCAACACTCCTGCCACGACATTAAATAATCCCAAACCTGCACCAATTGCAAGTGTGGGTAATAATGATGACGACCTCCCTCAACTTCTTGATGTTAGAGGTGGGTCTCACGTGTCTAATGTCCCAACATTTGATGAAGAGGATTTTTCCAGTTAGAAAAACGAATTCCTCATATATCTTGATGGCCTTGAACATTTTCTTATAGAGATTCTAGAAGATGGTCCTTATGTCCCTATGGCTGCCACCTCAACCCCTGGGAGACTCCTTAAGAAACCTGTTAAATAATGGACTCTAGCGGATAGACGTCTGGCTAACCAGGAGAAGAGACTAAAAAGTATCATAGTCTCCTGTCTGCCCAAAACATAATGAAGTCTATCATTAAGTGTGCCTCTGCTAAAGCGATGTGGACTAAATTAGTTCTTGGGTATTAAGGACCATAGGAAACTAGGGAGACTAAAATCCAAGCTCGTAGACTTAAGTTTAATGCTTTCAAAGCTTTGAAAAATGAAACCATTAGTCAAACCTACACCAGACTTAAGATTCTACTCAATGATCTTGGAAATAATGATGTAGTCTTACCAAAAGCTGAAATTAATGCCACTTTTGTCAATAGTCTTCCTAGGAAATGGTTAAGTCTAAACCAAACCCTAAGAGCTAACAATGATATTAAGAATGACACTTTGGCTCAACTTTTTGGAAGATATAATGAAGAAGGTTGAATTGATTCTATTTACAAATATGAAACTGATGGATACCACTCAGATCACTTGATCAAAAGCTCTTGTTGCTAATCATTATTTTCAAGACAACGACTCTGATGCGGAAGAAGACACCAGAAGCAGTCAAGAGTTCCTTGAAGAACTGAATGCTGAGTTTCATGACAGAGCTCTTCTAGTTGATCAAAAGAGATACTACAAAAGAATTGGTAGAGTTGGAGCCGCCAAGGCACACACATCCAAAGTAATATGTCTTACTTGTATAAAGCCTGGTCACTTTTAGAATGATTATTACTCTAACAAAATGTGACAATCCTCAAAATTCACATGTATGCTATAAGCTATGATTGCCTCAATATGAAAATTTGGCTAGAGATTTTTGCTTTCTATACCTTACTTGGTAAGATGAACTGCTTCTCACAACCTAAACTGCCATTACAACATATTCCTATATGTTTTCAATACAATGTATATATCAAGTCTAAGATCTAAAAGTGATCTTATAAGTTCAATATTAATAAGAACATCTCAAATGTAACTATGATGCCCTAAATTCCCTTAGAAATCCTAGAATCCCTTTAAATGAGTTATAAACTCAAGAATGGTAAACCATGAATGAAGAATACATATGAATAAGTCATTATGGAATATAAACAAGTTGCAACCTATACTTTGAAGACATAATGATACCTAATAATCGCAAGGACAACCCATACAAAGCTAAGTACAAGTAATTATACATAATAGTCTAGATCACCACCTAGAAACCCTTGGTAAACAATATTTCAAGCAATGTAACTACATAAAATCCATGTACTATTATCAAAAACAATATACTAATTAAAATCTATCAAATAAAGTAAAGTTAATTGATCACAAATTACTAATATTCACTAATCCAAGGCTAATTACAAGTTACGACCTAGTAACCAAGATTAGCATATAAAATCTATTATACATTGAATTAGAGTCTAATCTTTTATCTCAAATTATAAAACTCAACTATATATCATATTAAGATTATACATTCATTTCAAGTCAAGTTACAAGTTCCGAAAGCATAAAGTACAAGTTATCAAAGCATGGGATCTTAAGCTCCCTTAATCAACCCTAGAATATGATCAATCTATATAAACCCTCAAACTAAGAATGTAGAACCCATAGAAGACATAAAAATATCATATAAACCCTAGAATAAGCATACATAAGGATATAAACCCTAATTACCCACGTTAGAAAATCATTAGGATTAATGACCTAAAAACCCTAATATTAAGAAATCTATATGGAATCACTACCTAGTTCTTTTTGGACAAGTATATAAATATTTATAGGACTTCATTAAGGTTATAAGATTATATTAAGACAATGTAAAAGTACCCTAATGCACAAGGTACAATATTTCAATGCATGACTTATAAATTAGGTCAAAATATGTATTTTCACTCTTTAGACATGTTTACCTAAACTAATCCCTTAAACCAAGTATGAGAACTCATTGGACACTTAAAACTCAATGTATAGAACTTAAATTAAGTTTACATCAGTAGGCAACTGAAGGATAAAGCCTTTTACTAAGATTTAACCCTAGATCGTTAGAAAACCCTAATCTACAAATGTATACTTCCCATTTTCACATCAAAACTTTGTTAAACTTCAAACCAAGGACTCAAATCTCTTAAATAGAATGTATAGAATCTAATTAAGCCCTAATAATTCACTAATAACTTTACCAAGTTCTTAATTACCAAAAACACAAATCATAAGTTACAAGCCCTAGAAATAGAATTCGGTTTTGTAATTTCCCTCCAAAACTCATTTTCAAACAATTTCCCTCCATTCCAAATTTGAAAACCTGATATTTATCAATCCTAAGATATTTTGGGAGTGTGAAAAGTAGGTGGATCACCTTCTTGCTTGCTACAAATCACCATTCTTATGACATGTATGTCGTGACACATTTTGAACCACAAGGAAGGATTAGATCAAACCTAGAGTATAATAACTTGTGTAGATCTTCACTAGCTTCCCTTAGTCAGTAATCTATCTATCTTACACGTACTAAACCTTAACTTGAAGCCTAAGTGTTGAAAATACTATAAATAGAGTCATAAGAACTTCATTTGAAACTCGCACCCCATTTTCTCTTAACCTCCATTACCTATTTTGTTTCCACTTATATATACGTCTTAGGACATCCCACAAGACCAAAAAATAGGTCTAGAAGCTAGCCATTGAAGCTCTTTAAGCTTTGATAGCAAGATGTGTTCATAAGAAGCCATTAGGAGCCATTTTGGAGCATCCTAGGTAATCACTTTGTTAGCTATGCTTTGATCTTGTTATAATACTTTCTTATAGTTGTTATAATGCCAAAATTATGATAGAAATATATCTAAAAGAAACTAAGTCATTTCATCATTTTAAATGGATGTTATAAGCTAAAAATGTCTTAAAACTCTAGTTTTGTAATTTACATGAATTAATAACCAAAAACCTATTTCAAAAGCTATAATTCTAAAGAAATGTTGTTGTTATGATTATAAACTTGTTTTGAAACTTTATTTTAAAATCCTAGATCATTTGGTCCATTTTAAGGTTGTTATGTGATTTTTACAAGTATAAGGACTAAAACGGTCATTTTTGAAACTATTTAATATTCTGGGCCAAAAGTGTCATTTATGAAAGTTAAATCTATAATAATAAATGTTGGAAAGTTTGAGGTCCTAAGTTTAAATATTGAAGGTTTAAAATGCAAATACTAAAACTATATACTTTAGGGGTTAAAAGTGTAATTATACCAAAGTGTAACCAAAAGGACTAATTTTGCCAATTTTGAAACTAAAGAAGATTAATTATGAATATAAGGAAGTAATGAAAGTATCATGTTAGTAGGGAGCTTTGTACAAAGATGTTCCATCTCGATATTATGTTCTGACTAAGTGGTTGGGTTTACGATTTAAAGTGCCCTCGCTTTTCAAAAGTTTATAGAATGGCTTCTGAGTACGATGGCCCGAACAATGGTGCTAGAATTATAACCAAATAATAATCAAAGAAAATATAACTAACACTTAACAACATTGAACTAAAAATCAAAGACTTGATGCTATACACAATGTATTAATCCAGGTTTGTGTGAGATCAAGCTGTTCTTTATGAGACCTAGCTGTGGTTTGTATGATCAAGTTGTCTATCTGTGAATGAAATATATCTGATTATAGCTCGAATTTTATAGACATAAGGTGATTTCATAGCCTCACTTCTAAATGCTTTCTAAATTATTTCAAAACCCGTGAGGGGTATATATGTTAAAATGGAATACAAGTGTTTTTGTATGCTTTCCAGATATGATTCATTGACACTATGTTTACAGCTGCCTATGAAAGTCCCTTTTTAATTGTGAACCGCTAATCATTTCTCGGAATGAGCGCTAATATCGTGAATAGTACTATTGGAGACTAACATCTCTTATCTGGGCAAGTCGCACTTTCTAGCACATTAGTGGTCAAACATGCATACTTTATTTTGCTAATAAGGATAGTTTGGCAGACTTCCTCATAAGGGCAAGCTGTTGGTTCCTATGTCTAGTGCGGTATCATAAGCTTAGTGCAATTGAATCATCATTCTATTCAAACTTACGATCAAATAACAAGATAGCTCATGAAAAGGATCTTGTATTCAAACTGATTTTTAAACCCTATGAATTTACTCAACCTTTGTGTTGACTTTAAGCATATATCTCATATAAATGGCGACTGATAGCATGGAGCAGCACAAGGATAGCATGAAGAGGCACAAGACTGAAATTATTCTAGATTTTGGGAACCTCATATTGTAAAACTCTGATTTTTTAATGAAATATAAAGAAAGTTGATTTCATCACTCTTTTGAGTTGTTTTCTATTATTATGACTTGTGTTATATGAAGTAATACCCCCGATCTATGTTCTGCTGCGTAAAGGTAAAATAAGGGTGTTACAGATTGGTACTCATAGCCATGGTTATAGAGAACAAGAATTATAATCTTGACTATAACTACTTTTAAAATAATTTCAAGAAAGTCCTTCACGCTAATGCCAGTGCTGCTATAAGAATGAGGAAATATTTTGCCAATACAAGGACTTCTACTTTGTATAACAATGTGTAAATGATACCATGTTTATGTGTACGTAGCCTACTTAAATGAGTTAGGATTTATTGACGTCTCTAGAAATAGGTATCCCTATCTCCCTCCTATTATCATCTTATTGGATTCGAAAGATGAGTGTTCTGTAAGTATTCCTAAGTTTATTTCATCTTCCGGTGAATAATCCTTATGATACTTCAGAAAATATACCCAAAGAATAGTAAATCCCAAAAACCGTTATTCTTTGGATAAATCCCAAAATTATATAAGACAAGTTATTCCATATCATGGAAAAATTATGTTACGATTATGCACGAGTCATATCTTTATAAATCCGTTGTAAACTTTAGAACTATGTTTCATAGTTGGATTTATTATCCTCAGATATGAATGATAATCAACATAATAAGTTTCCCCTACACCCTACCAAATAAACCTAAAAGATATACCTTGTGTTCGATAAGCCTTTATATGTATCCAAATACATATGTGACAAATGTTTTCTAATATGAGTGTACCTTGGATCCTGAATTATTTCTACTCTTTCCCCTCATTCTAAACCCTAAAAGCATTTGAAGAAGAATTGACGATGACGTGGCTGCAATCCTGCAATTACAAATTGTCAATAAGAAGTATTATCCGGAAAAAAAAGACTCGATGACTAGTTAGTCTTTATATCCAAGGAAGAAAAGATGCTATTAGTATCACTCGTTGGATTGAAGAAGCCAAATTAATCAGTTTTCTATCGTAGTAATCGTATTTGAAATCGAGAAATGAAGCTTGCTATAGGTGAGATACCACTTCATCAGTTATCTTGATGAACTCTTTATACTCAACTTATTGAGATAAAAGAAGTTCGTGAGATCACTTGGTTAAATCTCAATTATCTTTTATAAAGATGATCGAGAAGGAGAAAAGGAGAATTTCGCTATCTAGCGATGAAGGGAAATAACCTCAAGACATATACGAGGAAATTTCAAGAGTTAGTAGATTTAAATCCTATTCCGTAGAATGAGAAAAGCTTTCATCAGAAGATTTTATCATTGGAATTATGTCATGGAATTTCATCTGAAATCCTATTAAGAAAACTTCATCAGAAGATTTTGTTAGAAATTTTATCGAAGATTTTGAAGAAAGATTACCACTTCCAAAATCCCAATATATTGGAAAAAGTCATTTACCTCTACCCAAAGAGTTAATGGACAAGGTAATTAAGCACAATCCAATGCAAAAATCAGAAAAATCTCAAGCATAAATGCAGCAAGGAAAGAGCGGTCGTAAATTATAATGAATGAGAAACTACCATAACTTGAATTGCTAATCTAATCTACGGTAATATGATGGAAATTTTCTTCTATGTAAGAAATGCACTCTGCATCACACAGGACTTTACACCATCTGGTGTCGGATTTTCAACATAGTAGATCATTGGACTAGGATTTGTAAGGGCAAGTGGCCTTATAAATCATATGTTTGGTAGGTTATTCTGTATTTTATAGGGAATAAAATATCGTATTCTATTTAAGCGTCGTTCGTCTCTAGAAAACCGTATTCTTAGATTTTATATACAAGACGTCTTACACACGCCAACGTAAAAAGGAAACTTAAGGGTAGAACATTTGTCTATATTCGTGTTATGTCAAAAATTTCTAAGTCAATGATTTAGATTCTGTTTATTTGATTAAATTAGGACGCTTTTTCAGTCAAATAGAAAAAATTTAAATCACCAAATTTATGATTTCTTCCTTGCATAAAGTTGGACGCATCTTTATGTTAGTGAGAATTTATAAATGGACTTAAAGAAATTCGATATAAGACAACTATAGACCTAATAAAACTGGAATACTTGTGTTCTTAAACTGTATGGTTTTACTGAAATATGTTACTACATGAACTGCCCAAACTGTTACTTGCTACACAAATTTCATGAGTCATTAAACACTTACGTGTGCGCTAATATGGTGAATAGGTCTATTAGGTTTAACGAATCCTGTTTGTGTTATCTGTACATGGGGTAATCGGGCATACTTTATTAAGAAATAATGGGTAATCTGTGCCTGTGGATTACTTTTCATGACAATCTGTCATGACAGTCACTTCGGTGAATTCCGTTAGTTTTGAGGTCACGAACTTAGTATAACAAAACATAGCTTTATGTGAACAAATAGTAACGTAGCTGAAAGTAGTAGACATGATGCCATCTGGATCATTGTCAAATATCTTATTAGAGTTGCAGGATTTATTCATATCTAGGAAATTGATAATATGGAAACTGTGACAAGATTATATGTAAAATAATTTGTCGACATAGAGAATAAATATCTATCACTTAGGATCGTGACGAGTGTTTCACATCTTGATCCTAAAAGTATACTCAAAATTTGTGTGCTATACATAAATAGGTATACTAATGTGTTAAGTGGAAGAACTACCCAAATACTAAACTATATACTCCACGTATGTGTTATAAGTTTTGGAAAGAACACTTACCATTGGAAAAAAATTTCCGTAAAACAGTAGTTTTCATGCTAGAATCAAAGCAATACTACTTGAAGCACTCTATCGAAATAAGTGCCATTTACGTATTTGCTGGGCTAAACTTGGAGATTTTTAACTTACCCAAAGTAGTTCATGAAACTATTTGAGAAGGTTATATGAGAATATAGCTTCATAGTACGTTGAATAGTGACCGTTAGGTAACTGCTATATTTAAATGGTAAATTGGAAAGACTGTTTTGATAAAGATTTCTCATTGTGAATGAGAAACTACACCATATTAAACAATATCTATTTGAGAATGATGTTTTCTCTATCAATTACCCAAATTGATTTTGAAAAATGTGATAATCAATTCAAGATTTTGAATTGAGTAGTGACATATTGACTTGAGTTTCCCAAAAAAGCTCAGTAATAATCACAATCCTTTTCGTATTTTGGAATCTAAGGACGATCTATGTGATTAACTGGTATGTTTTCAATACTCCATTTGGTATTAAATTAAATTCTTATAAGGTAATAAAATGATTTTGATCACTAAGACATGAATGATATTTCATGTATAACCATTTTGATGAAAATGATGATAAAAGAGATCGATTTGAAACTAAATACAAACTATAAAGCTGTTTTCTTGATATGTGAATAAAATTCTGAGAAAGAATTTGAGCACCTAAGAGCTATGTTTGCCCTTGATATGCTATGTTACCCTTATAATCTTGGACGATATTTCTTTAAGGGTGAGAGACTATGACAATCCTCAAAATTCACATTTATGCTATAAGCTATGATTTCCTCAATATGAAATTTGGCTAGAAATTTTTGCTTTCTATACCTTACTTGGTAAGATGAACTGCTTCTCACAACCTGAACTGCCATTATAACATATTCCTATATGTTGTCAATATAATGTATATATCAAGTCTAAGATCTAAAATTGATCTAATAAGTTCAATATTAATAAGAACATCTCAAATGTAACTATAATGCCCTAAATTCCCTTACAAACCCTAGAACCCCTTTAAATGAGTTATAAACTCAAGAATGGTAAACCATGAATGAAGAATACATATGAATAAGTAATTATGGAATATAAAAAAGTTTCAAACTATACTTTAAAGACATAATGATACCTAAGAATGGCAAGGACAAACCATACAAAGCTAAGTACAAGTAATTGTACATAATAGTCTAGATCACCACCTAGAAACCCTTGGTTTTTCAAGCAATGTAACTACATAATATCTATGTACTATTATCAAAAACAATATACTAATTACAATCTATCAAATAAAGGAAACTTAATTGATCATAAATTACTAATATTCACTAATCCAAGGCTAATTACAAGTTATGACCTAGTAACTAAGATTAGAATAAAAAATCCATTATACATTGAATTATAGTCTAATCTTTTACCACAAATTATAAAAATCAACTACATATCATATGAAGACTATACATTCATTTCAAGTCAAGTTACAAGTTCATAAAGCATAAAGTACAAGTTATCAAAGCATAGGATCTTAAGCTCCCTTAATCAACCCTAGAATATGATCAATCTATATAAACCCTCAAACTAAGAATGTAGAACCCATAGAAGACATAAACATATCATACAAACCCTAGAATAAGCATACATAAGATATAAAACCTAATTACCCGAGTTAGAAAATCATTAGGATTAATGACCTAAAAACCCTAATATTAAGAAATCTACATGGAATCACTACCTAGTTCTTTTTGTACAAGCCTATAAATATTTATAGGACTTCATTAAGGTTATAAGATTATATTAAGACAATGTAAAAGTACCCTAATGAACAAGGTACAAGATTTCAATGCATGACTTGTAAATTAGGTCAAAATAGGTATTTTCACTCTTTAGATATGTTTACCTAAACTAAACCCTTAAACCAAGTGTGAGAACTCATCGGACACTTAAAACTCAATTTATAGAACCTAAATTAAGTTTACATCAGTAGTCAATTGAAGGATAAAGCCTTTTACTAAGATTTAAACCTAGATCATTAGAAAACCCTAATCTATAAACATATACTTCCCATTTTCACACCAAACCTTTGTTAAACTTTAAACCAAGGACCCAAATCTCTTAAATAGAATTTCTAAACCCTATATAAGACCTAATCATTCAATAATCACTTTCACAAGTCCTTAATCACCAAAAACAGAAATCATAAGTTACAAGCCCTAGAAATAGAATCCGGTTTTGTAATTTCCCTCCAAAACTCATTTTCAAACCATTTCCCTACATTCCAAGTTTGAAAACCTTATATTTATCAAAACTAACATATTCTAGGAGTGTGAAAAGTAGGTGGATCACCTCCTTGCTTGCTACACGTCACCATTCTTATCACATGTATGTCGTGACACATTTTGAACCACAAGGAAGGATTAGATCAAACCTAGAGTCTAAGAACTTGTTTATACCTTCAATAGCTTCCCTTATTCAGTACTCTATCTATCTTACACGTCCTAAACCTTAACTTGGAGCCTAAGTGTTGAAAACACTATAAATAGAGCCATAAGAACTTCATTTGAAACTCGCACCTCGTTTTCTCTTAACCTCCATTACCCATTCTGTTTCCACTTCTATATACGTCTTAGGACATCCCACAAGACCAAAAACCAGGTCTAGAAGCTATCCATTGAAGCTCTTGAATCTTTGATAGCAAGATGTTCTCATAAGAAGCCATTATGAGCCATTTTGGAGCATCCTAGGTAATCACTTTGTTAGCTATGCTTTGATATTGTTATAATAATTTTTTAGAGTTTTTATAATGTCAAAATTATGTTAAAAAGATAATATAAAATAAACTAAGTTATTTCATCATTTTAAATGGAAGTTACAAGCTAAAAATGTCTTAAAACCATAGTTTTGTAATTTACATGAATTAATAAGCAAAAACCTATTTCAAAAGCTATAATTCTGAAGAAATGTTTTTATTATGATTATAAACTTGTTTTGAAACTTTGTTTTAAAATCCTAGATCATTTGGTCCATGTTTGAGGTTGTTATGTGATTTTAACAAGTATAGGGACTAAAACTGTCATTTTTGAAACTATATTTAACATTTTGGGCCACAAGTGTCCTTTTATGAAAGCTAAAGCTATAATAATAAATTTTGTAAAGTTTGAGGTCCTAAGGTTAAATATTGAAGGTTTAAAATGCAAATACTAAAACTATATACTTTAGGGGTTAAAAGTGTAATTATACCAAAGTGTAACCAAAAGGACCAATTTTGACAATTTTGAAACTAAATAAGATTAATTATGAATATAAGGAATTAATTGAAGTATCATGTTAGTAGGGAGCTTTGTACAAAGATGTTCCATCTCGATATTACGTTCTGACTGAGTGGTTGAGTTTACGATTTAAAGTGCCCTCGCTCCTCAAACATTTATAGAATGACTTCTGAGTATGATGGCCCGAACAATGGTTCTATAATTACAAACAAATAATAATCAAAGAAAATATAACCAACACTTAACAACATTGAACTAAAAGTCAAAGACTTGATACTATACACAATGTATTAATCCATGTTTGTGTGAGAATCAAGTTGTTGTTTATGAGACCAAGCTGTGGTTTGTATGATCAAGTTGTCTATCTATGAATGAAATATCTGGTTATAGCTCGAATTCTATGGACATAAGGTGAGTTCATAGCCTCACTTCTAAATGCTTTCTAAATGTTTTCAAAACCCGTGAGGGGGATATATGCTAAAATAGAATACAAGTGTTTTTGGTATGCTTTCCAGATATGATTCATTGACATTATGTTTACAGCTGCCTATGAAAGTCCTTTTCTAATTGTGAACCGCTAATCATTTCTCGGAATGAGCGCTAATATCGTGAATAGTACTATTGGAGACTGACATCTCCTGTCTGGGCAAGTCGCACTTGCTAGCACATTAGTGGTCAAACATGCATACAATATTTTGCTAATATGGATAGTTTGGCAGACTTCCTCATAAGGGCAAACTGTTGGTTCCTATGTCTAGTCGCGGTATCATAAGCTTAGTGCAATTGAATCATCATTTTATTCAAACTTACGAGCAAATAACAATGTAGCTCAAGAAAAGGATCTTGTATTCAAACTGATTTTCAAACCCTATGAATTCACTCAACCTTTGTGTTGACTTTAAGCATATATCTAAGATAAATGGTGACTGATAGCATAGAGCAGTACAAGGATGGCATGAAGAGGCACAAGACTGAAATGATTCTATATTTTGGGAACCTCATATTGTAAAACTATGATTTTTCTAATGAAATATAAATAAAGTTGATTTCATCACTCTTTTAAGTTGTTTTCTATTATTATGACTTGTGTTCTATAAAGTAATACCCCAGATATATGTTCCGCTGCGTAAAGGTAAAATGGGGGTGTTACACAAAACGTCTTCTCCAAGCTATCCCTCAACCAACAAATTCAATGGCAAGAACAAGTTCTCTCTGTCTCCTTTCAAACAAGCCTCTCAATCAGACTCAAGGGGAAAGAAAGACTACAAAGTCAAGTAAATGACATTGAAAGCTGAGTTGATAAAGCTAAACCAAAAGGTTAATGAAACAACTAAGAAAAAGGAAAGTAAAAAGACACAGAAAGAACTGATAGCTGCTTCATTCGACTGGGACGATGAACCTCTCACATCTGAGGATGAAACAATCACCACTGTCCGAGCTTTCATGGCCTTTGTTAATGAAGAACCTGTTGTTGGAAAGAGTGAATCCAAATCTGGTCAATGGGTTGGTATCACCGTGAAAAAGGTACAAATATTACTCACCATGGTTGAAGGTCAGGACAGAGACCATGTCCTTGACTACACCTTGATTGACCTTCATTTTGTAGAAGAACAGAGAAAGAATACGTTGAACAAATTTCATGCTTTAAAACAGGAATTAAACCTAAGTCAATCTGAAGTGTCCAACCTCAAACCATTTGTTGCACACACCTCTCAACTTCAAAATGAAGTGAGTCGTCTCTCATCTCACAATGAGTCTCTGACCGATGAAAACAGTGAACTAAAACGTGTCCTTGAAAAATGGGTTAAGGGTCAATTTACTGTTGAAGACGTTGTCTCTGAATGTATCCCTTGAAATGCTATCCAATCCATTGGGGGAAGAGAGTGTTTAAACATCACAAACCATTGTCTAAGGTCAAATTTGTCCTTTCAGATGAATCATCTCCTTAAACCACCTTTGTGGACGGTAATGAATCTGAAGAAGAATTTTAGGAACTTAGTCCCCTACCTGCTTTATCAACACTTACAGGGGCTAGTCCTTCAGAATCCATTCTTGGTCCCATTCGATCCACCAAAACCTCTAGAAGTTCCACTAATGTCAAACCGTTAGCTAGAGTTGTTGAAAACCCCTATAAAAAAGGTGTTTGTGGCCAAGGAACCCAAGGAGGCCAAACTTGTTTTCATCTGAGGAGTTGTCTTCAACCAAGAAACTTCTTCTTACTCTAATAGAAGAGGTTAAAGGATTGAAAGAACAAATCAAACCTTTATCTGACAACTCCTCCACTGTTTCCTATAGTAAAGGGAAAAACTGTGTTCACACCTTGCAAACATTATGGGTTACAAAATCATCTTTCTGATAGTTGTTTAAAGAAACCCATATGTATTACATGTGAGTCTACTGAACACACCTCTAGAGAACATGAGGATATTATAGTTGTCCAAAAGGCCAAAATCAAAATGAGATCTCAAACTCCTCACAAGTCCTCTAGACGACCTAAACCCAGACCCATAGCCTCTTCATAGAGACTCAAAACATCTCCTCCCTACAAGTACTATGGGTTACACGATCGTTACTCTGATGAGTGTGAGCACTATCCTGGATGTGACATGCTTGGTAGTATGATTCATGAAACCAGAGACTACAACCAAAGAGGGGGAGAAAGGACCCAAAGAAGACCCAGGGTCGCTGGTCAGTGACAAAATGGACCCACTGGAAAGTGGGTTCATCACCGAAACTAATAAGGTTTCATTATATCTATGCAAGAACATTTGAAGAAATATGTATGGTATCTGGATAGTGGTTGCTCCAGACACATGAAAGGGTTAAAAAATATCTGCATAGATATAAAAGGGAGTCTGGTCCAAAGGTAGTCTTTAGAGATGACTCCTCAGGGGCTTCTGAAGGATATGGCTCGGTGAATTGTAATGGAATCACCTTCACAAGGGTCGCTTCTGTGAATGAACTGAAGCACAACTTGATCAGCATTAGTCAACTTTGTGATGCTGGATTCAAAACTTTGTTCACCAAGATCCAAGGAACAATCTTCAATCAAAATAATGATGTCGTTCTAATTGCTCCTAGAAGAAGGGATGCGTATGTTATTGACATGACATCATGTCCAGAGGGAAGCAACACATGTCTCTTTGCCAAAACGTCAGATAGTGAAAATTAGCTCTGGGACAAGTGATTGTCTAACCTAAACTTCAAGAACATCAACAAAGTGGCCAAGAATGATCTGGTTGTTGGTCTTCCCTCTCTGGCCTTCTCCAAAGACACGCCTTGCTCGGCCTATAAAAAAGGAAAGCACCATAAAGCATCATTTAAAACCAAATAATCATTCTTTATTGACAAGTGACTCCATCTTCTACACATGGATTTGTTTGGACCAGTCAAACCCCAATCCCTAAATCACAACAAGTACACAATTGTCATTGTCGATGAGTTCTCCAGATTTACCTAGGTATTCTTCCTTTAGAGGAAGAGTGAAGCTGCTGATTGCATCATGTCTTTTATAAGAGAAACTGAAAACTTCAATAACTGCAAAGTTAAGGCTATCAGAAGTGACAATGGCATTGAGTTCAAGAAGCATGCCATAAAAGTCTAATAGTCTGGGACTCTCTGAATGGTTGAAAACGAACTACAAAGTTGACAACGACTTCAAGCTTAAGATTTTATAGGACCCTCTGAATGGTTGGAACTCCTATCTTTGGCAAGGAAGAAGTCTGGGCCTAGGGCAGCCCAGATGATGAAGAACCTTCAAGCCAAAATTGGTTGGGTAAAAGAGACTGCTCACAAACTCAAACTCCCTCTACCTTACCAGCTTTCTGATGAGCAACCCAAGAACACTAGGAAACGCAAAACTTCAATGGGCCAGATCTTTGAAAGATAGGTCACAGAGGATGTAGTAGTTGATGGGATGTATAGAAACCTGGTACTCCCCAAATAGATAACCAAGCCAGTAGATGGTATAGCATACACTGAACCAGATAAATGCATGGTATTCATGAACAGAAACTATGACTATGGCTTTTAGAGGGAATGTGAGTTGTATCTAGACTCTACCGCTCAGCTAATAAGACTTAGACATATACTACTGCTGAACTGCGAGTACGCCAATGTTTTGGATAATGAATTTGAAGTGGAAATCAACTCCAGAGCTGACAAAGGTGAAACTGAGAGAATCTGTGAGCTCAATCTTGACTTTTGAAGAACTTTTTCATGTTTTGTCTTGTAATCACCTATTAGAGCATCTGTAATAGAACAGGTTGTTCAAATAAAACTTCAAGTATGTTTATTAAATTATGTGTAAGAATAAGCTGTCTACTCACTTACAATAATTTTATACTTAGTATAATTTATGCTCAAATAGGGGGAGATTTTTTGGCCAACAAAACTTCTAACTATGGCCGGGTCTAGATTTGATTTAAATTAGACTAAGTGTTGCAAGTCACCGTGAGAGTCCAGCGACAGAGACTAGACCAGCTGAAGGCAAAGCCTTAGCTGGCACACCAAAAACATTCACATCAAAGACAACGTCAAGGAAGTTGAAGATTACCCGAAGTCATGCTCACCATATCTCTTATGGATAAGCTAGTATGTGGAAGGAATGTGATGGTGCCCGAGGACCTCTGAGATGGCAATGCTCAGAGGTCACTCCAGACCCTTCGAAGATCTAGCAAGCAGAGACTTGCGTTATCCTTTTATAATTTAAGCGGGAGAATCTCTAAAAGCACTTTGAGCGGTACAAAGTGAAGATTCAAGAAAAAGAAGCCTAGTACGACCTAGTGGGAAAAGTGATCAGTTGTCAGAACTGTTCACAGAAAGTTGGTTAAAGGCATGCCCAAGAATAGACATGCATTTAATGAAGTGTACTGATTCCATTCAGAAGCTGACACGTGTCAACTACTCCCACTAAGAAAGCAACCTCGTACCACTATAAAAAGATATAGAAAAGGGAGAAAAGTATCACTTGTATTTATTGATAACATCTTTGTCTTTTCTCCCTTTTGAACCTCTGGAGTCCTTTGTTGTCTACCAGTGACTCTTAGGTTCACTTGTAAACGTGAGTCTCAAATCAAGTTTAATTGTTCAAAGGGTTTCTTCTTTATCATAGTTTAACAAGTGTGATCCATAACACTTTGTAATACTTTGTTTATAAGAAATAAAGCATTACACATTTAAAAAGTAAATCGTTAAGTGTTATCTTGTATTCGAGTTATAGTATTACTGTAAGACTTATACACACGACTTATATAACAAGAAATAAAGTTGATGAACAACAAGATTAAAACTAAGAATGGAATATTAGATTAGATGAAGAAGAAAGATAAAGATACAAGGAGTGTGTTCCTAGTGAGAGAAACTAAGGAGAGTTTCTCACTCTAAAACAAGAAGGAAGGAAAATACTACGAGAGACACACACACAAATGAGGTTGGATAGGCCTTTTATACTAAGACTTACAAGGTTAGGAGGCCTTCCTCATTTGTGTGTTCGGACTAATTCCCGTTACATACATAACAATAACATAGAACTCTCGACACCATTATGTAGCATTTTCCACGAGCTTCGCAATGGTATATTATATGACCATCACTTTTAAATACTTCTAACAATCTCCCCCTAAGGGGTGGTCATATAATATGTGACTTCATTTCTTTGACCGTCACTTTAAATACATCTAACAATCTCCCCCTAAGTGGTGGTCAAGATATGTGACTTCACTTCTTTGTTGTTGCGACTTTGAAGCTCGTTGTCTTGAGAGTTCCTTCATCGTTCCTTTCATGACTTGTGATCTTGGATCTTTGATCTTCGCCTTGACTTGATCTTTAAACTTTGCTAACTTGTGTTCTTGTGTCTTTCCCCACATACTCGAACTTTGATTTGAGATGAAAGCTTGCTAACAATCTCCCTTGATCATCAGAGTAGCGGAAGTCTTTGTCTTTAGATGTTCTTGAGCTTTCTTCATTTTCATGAGCATGTGGTCTTAAATTACGACTCTTGAGGTTATGCCACCGTTTGCATTCCTCCGGTTTCCCGTTATATAGTACTAATATTGTACCTGTGATTAGGTAAGTTCAAAGAACTTCCTTGACAGGGTTTCCGGCTGTGGTAGCCGTTCTCAATACTTGAATATATCAAAAGATAATTCATAGTAAGGAGTGAATCATGCAGTTCCATTCTGCTGATTAAGTCGTTAATTCAATTTCCTAGAACAAGTTTGAATCAATTAAGAATCAAACCATTGTTGCTTTCCAGTTGACACAAGTTTGATCCGTATAGAATCTCACAAGTCACCTACCGCAGTGCTGTTTGATGATGACACTGGAAGGATTTCCATTCGTCACTATAACTACTGAGGAGTATTGCTCTGAATGTTCTGGCAAGATCATAAAGATATTGCGTCGAGACCTGGAACGAGTTTGAATCAAGAAATAATCAAACCACTGTTGCTTTCCAGTTAACATATGTTCAATTCAAGTGAATCTTACATATGACCTACCGCAGTGCTGTTTGATGTTAACACTGGAAGGTTTTCCATTCATCACTATGAATAATAAAGAGTATCACTCTGAATGTATAGGCAATATAACAAGGATAAAGCGTAGGACTCTGTAACTTATCGCTTGTGTTCTAATGATGAACAACAATTGATACATGGAATAAGTGTCCTAATGAGATTTTTTATGAATCTCGTTGGCTCTAGACTCTATAAGTGCACGTTTCTTTGGTGATCGGAGGCTGGAGCAGACTGCCACCTTTCCAATATCTACCTTATCGAAGTGAGAAAGTAGATAGAAATGAGTTGAACTCCGTGACAATAAAACAAACTTCTTTTGAGAGAAGCTTGAGTAGGCTAGGAAGGGTTGTTTATTGCATTACTGGGTCCATGATGCTTTGTCTTCAATACCAGAAGTCATCTAAGTGATTCTGATAGTAGATGCGTTGACCCGGTTTCTGCCTAAGTTGTATGAAGGGCTATTTCTTTTCACCCTTTATCCTTACATTTCTTTTTCATTCTTCAACCCCTTCAATGCTTACCAAGACGTCATTACTAGCACATTGTTGTGATTGTTCCAGTGCTAGCTTAAGTCATTAGTCGGCATTATTCCCGTACACTCAACTGCTCCATCATTCCTAAGGACTTCTAAGTTCTAATGGATTGTCCCTAGGAAGATCCCTCCGGTCCTAGTTGGATCATAGAACGAATACCTAACCACCTTTTGACACCAATGCCATCGTGAATTAATGTGTTGAAGGGTATAGATAATGTAACAAAAAAACAATTAAAAAAGTAATCAAGGTGTTTGAAGAAATCGAAGTTTACACCTTGATAGTTTTCTATCTCACCAAAAAACGCCCCCTACATATGTGCATCATAAAAGGAATGTTTTTGCACATATTAGGAAGAGAAAGCATTTATATCAAAGATCGTATCCAAAGATGAAACATTTTGATCACATTTTATCACTATTCTCCCCCTAAAAAATTGCATGTGGTTGTGAAATTTTTGATATACTAGTGAGGTAACATGGAGAGAATAATGTTTCATGAAAATTTGGAACAATATTTTATGAGATATTATATACCCCCCATTGAAAAAAGATTCTGATAAAAATAGGGGAGTATATGAACACACAATTTTGAAAGTATTTGAATAAAACGGTTGAAAATATCTTGAAAATTATGCTCAAAAATCGAGAAAACTGAATTTCCCGTTGATGAGGAGAAATGTACATAGGTGAACATTTTCCCTTTGTTCATGAGCTCAAAACGTTGAATGTTTACGATAAGCCCATGACCGAGAAAAAATAATTTCCCGTTGCTGAGGATAAGTCATAGACTTTGCTTTCTTTGGGGACCGGGTTATAGTCTGACATGTGACTATAAGCCATTACGTTGAGCTCAAAACTTTGAATGTTTTGTGACAAGCTCAACCCGTGATAGATTGCTCTACCCATTATTAGGATAAGTTATCTTTAAAGATACACTCTCCTTTATTTGGAGTTCGAGATACAGTCTGACATTTAACTATAAGTCGTATTCATGAGCTTAAAACATGGAATGTTTTTATTGA
The DNA here is from genome assembly GCA_025667525.1 of Glebionis coronaria. Lineage (NCBI taxonomy): Eukaryota > Viridiplantae > Streptophyta > Magnoliopsida > Asterales > Asteraceae > Glebionis > Glebionis coronaria. The sequence goes on along the minus strand of CM046881.1, from coordinate 505,660,123 downwards.
AAGCTCATAACCGAGAAACTTGTATTTTCTCGTTGTTAAGGATAAGTTATCATCCGAGATCAACTTTCCTTTCTTTGAGGCATGAGTCACAATATGAAGTAATTGTAAATCATACGAAGAAAAAAAGAAATGACATGTTTTGAAAAACATTTGAACTTTCATTCAAGCTCTATGTACACACCCGTGTCGTTATTGAGCGACATTTCTAGGCATGTCCATATTATCGAAACTTAAAGACATGCCGAGAAAAATATTTTTTGTATTTTTGAAAGATTTTTTCGTTTTTTTATTTTGTTTTTATAGGTTTTATATTTTTGTATTTTGATTTTTTTGATTTTTTTTGAAAATAATTCAAAATAGACCTTTGTACAGCAGAAGAAGGTGATGTCAAATGTACAGAACTGGAACCCATTGATGAAGAAGTGGGTTCAGAATCCGTTGTTGTACCTGCAATGACAGAAGAAGAGTTCGCACAAATACTAGTGTTAGGATTAACTAATGCATTTTCTACATTCAGAACACTTGCATTAGTGCTGGAGCAGGTGTCATCACTCTTCTCGATAGGAATCCACTTAAGACCGACTTCCTTGAAGATCCTACCCTTTGGTTTTTACTGAAGACTAGATATAGGAGTAGTGTTCTCTTGCATAACGGAAGAATTCTTTGGAGAGAAACTAAGTCGTGCATTGATCCGCCTTGAGGATTGCTTGTCATTGCTTTTCTTTGTGACGGGTGTGAATCTCCTTGTTGTCTTATGGGATTCGGCATTCTTTCTCTGTGAGAAGGCACGAGAGTTTACCTTATAGAAGTATTGCAGAATGCAATGAGCATGGTTTCCATGGTGAATGCCCTTTTTGCACTTGGGATTCTCAAAGGTCCTTGTGTACCTAGGTTTTGCTGTCTATTCAGACACCTTTTTCGATACACGACTACTCATTGGTGGTTGCCAGTGCCTAGGTTGCTGGTAAGGGATCCTAGGTTTTGGTTGACTACCATTAGGAGTGTGTTGAACTCTAGCAGTTGATTTTTTACTAGGTGGTGAATACACAGGGTTTACTTTCTGAATGTTCCCTTTTGGCATACCCTTCCCTAGATTCTTGGTTTGAACAACATCATTTGAATCTTTAGATTCCTTTGTGGGTGTAAGAATCACATGCTTTGGAGTACTCTTAGGAGTAGTGGAAGGTGCATTCACATGGTTGGGTTTAGCAAAAGTGGGTTTTCTAAATGGTGGAACATAGGGTGATATGGCTGGTTTTGGAACAGTTGATTGCACATTAGTATTAGGAAGTAACCTAGAAACATTAGAATGCGGTTTTCCTAAGATAGATGGCTTTGGTACTTTGTACGCATTGGGTTGTTTAACAACTGATTTTACAACTTTAGGTTCCACAGTTTTTCCACCCATCTTTCCAACAAGTTTCTTCAACTCAGCAATCGCGATGTCTTTGTCTGGCAACTGAGCTTTCAAATCAGAAATTTCCACTCTCTTTTCGTTCAATTCTCGAAATGATTCAGAGAGTTTTACTTGTAAATTATTGTCATCTAGAACTTTTCCAACTTTGTTTTGCAAATCAAGTTCAAGAGAATGACAATGTTTCTAAAGAAAATCATATCGGTGTTGAAGAATGTTGAACTCTTTTTTATTAACATTTGTTGAAGGCTCACTGTCGCGACATTCACCTCCTAACTGAGCTTGCAGTTGTTCGATTGTTTGTTGCATCTCATTGTAAGCTTTATCATACAAAAGTTTGTCATCCTTACATTCATCACATTTTTTGACATATTTATTCCAAATATCGGTGAATTCATTGTCCTTTTTGATGACATAAGACTCCATTTTCTCTTTCGTACGGTCAAGCTCATTTTGGAGGGTTTCATTGTCTGAAACAGAGATGTTTACCGCAACGGGGTTACTGTCAACAAAATCACCACTGTCACTTCTTTCGAGAGACATGCAAGTTCGCTTTCCAAAACTTTAATTCTATCAAGAGATTCATCAGCCTCCTTCGCCAAAGATTTAAAGTCTTCAACAAATTTGCCTAGTTCTTTTAGAAAAGCGTGCTCAAGATTGCTTATCCTAGCATCAATATTAATGATCGGATCAATCTCGTTGTGAAGAATTTTCTGAACTTCAATCTGAACGGGTGAAGTAAAGTTTCCTCCAGTAATTTTGGAATTAACAACACGTTTAAGAATGACAAAGTTATCTTTTAGCTCGTTAAGAAATCGTCGTGTAATACTCGGTTTAGGAGGATCATCCGACAATTCCTCACTCGGTATCAAAAGCATTTCATTACTCATTTTAGACCGAACAAAAACAGTTGGAGGATTAACTTTCGGATAATAAACGGATGTCACTTCTTTATCAAGCTTTTTCATTCTTAAACGAGTCTCTACTGCAAGTTCAGTAGTTTCCTCAGAATCATGCACACTAGGAGGATCATGCTCCCCAGACAAGAGCATACTACCATTATATAGAGTTTGATTTGTGGCCTGAACTTGCTTAAGATATTCGGGATTGGGAGGAAGAGGACAACCTAAAGCCATTTTGTATCGGGTGTAATTTATCTCATTCACCTTAGGTGCGAGCATATTTATCGTTTGTATAGTTTGGCCATGTTTTACCAAAAGGTTGTCTAATTCCCTAATCCTATCCTGAGCTTTGCAAAAATCCTCAAGAATCCCATCTTCTCGAATTTTGAAATCAGTTTCAGCTTTTTTCGTTCTTCTTTTAAATCTAAAATGATAGATTTTTCAGTTGAAAGCTGTTTATTAAGAGAGGTGATTTCATCATTCAATTCGCTTATCTTTTTAGCACTACTTAAATGTAAGGCATTTAGTTTCTTAGTGGTGCATTTTTCTTGATAAACCGATGTAGCATGAGCTTGTTCAAGTTCCTTGATTTTAGCATGATGAATCTCAAAACTTTTCTCCCGTTCCTTATATCCCGCAAGCTCAGTGGTCAATTTGGCATTAGTTTCTCTAAACTTATTATTAACCATATTCGCATGAGCAACATCCTTGACAAGCTTATCAAATAATGATTTATAATACGCATGCGTCTCGTCAGGAAGGGTTGTAGGTTGCGCTACTTGATCTCCACTAAGGTCCACACTGGGCGCATTAGAAATAATATTGCTATTATTCGTGTGAACCCCGTGTGTCTCAGTGGAAGGCTCAAGTGACTCAGTATACTCTTCCTCCTGATTAGACATATTATATAACTCATTATCATTGAGACGTGGGTGTACCTCAGAGGAACCGTCTGAATCATACACAAGAGCTCTGTCAGGTTGAACTACCGACATGGATGATTGCTGTGAATTAGCCATCAAGAAGGAGTCGGTAGTCACCTCTTCTTCCTCATCATATGCTGCAGAGGCCATGAGATCAAACTCTTCAGCTAGAAGTGGAATTCCTGCTTCTTCCTTTTGTGCTATAAGAAGCTGGGACTGAATATGGACAATATTCCTCTTCTTTCTTACATGGCTATCACGGTGCTCAAAACCCGCAACATCACTATCTTGTTGATAAGTCATAGTAGAAGTCGTGTGAAAAACAGGATCTCAATTCGTAGAAAGCGTGTGTTGGAGTGTCAACAAAATCAAACTTTGCCTAAATTTTCCAGCCCGACAAAACGGTAAGCCGAAAAAATTTTGAAACACTAAATTTTGAAATCGAGTTAGAAATAGCCAATAACTAGTAGGAAAAAAGTTTGAAAAAATAAAATTTTAAATGAAAAATAACACCTAAAAATTTGAATTTTGGCTTAAAAATTTGAATTTTGGTCTGAAAATTGGAATTTTTGGTCGAAATATTTGTTCGCATTGCCAAAATTTGAAATTGAATCTTAAATGGCCTAAAAATGGTCTAGGAAAAAATAAATTTTACTATGGTTTTCCCGCCAAAAAAATTTCGCATTGCCAAAATTTTAATCTTCGTGTAAACTATGTTCCGGGACAAGTTTAGATAGTGGCTAAGTCTGAAAAGTACTCTAACAAAATTTAGATGTCCATCACAACATCCATCGGAATACCCATTGCAATGTCACCCATCGTAAGTCGGATCGCAACACATGATCGCAATCCCTGATCGTAACTCTTGATCGTAACACGTGATCGCAACCCTGATCGCAGCTCTCGATCGTAACCCGTGATCGCAACCCTGATCGCAACTCTCGATCGTAACACGTGATCGCAACCCTTATTGTAACTCTCGATCGCAACACGTGATCGCAACCCTGATCGCAACTCTCGATCGCAGTGTTAGATCGTAACACAGATCGTAGTGTCAGATCGCAACACAGATCGTAAGAGGTGATCGTAATATTCGATCGCAAGTAGAAATCCCAGGTTTATGCGATCACAATATTCGGGTCGTAACGAATAAAAAGTTAGAGACTTTTAGGCAACAAGAAATATGAGGTATTTACCTGGGGATTCGTGTTTCTAGCCAAACCAATGTACCCAAATCGCTACTACAACTACGTAGAAGATATATGAATCACGTAACACAAGAAAAACAAGGAAAACACCCAAGAGCTATCCACAAATCCCTTGGCGAATGATACCACTTGTAGGACTTATGCACACGACTTAAAGATCAAGAAATAAAGATGATTGAAGAACAAGATTAAAACTAAGAATGGAATATTAGATTAGATGAAGAAGAAGGAACAAAGATACAAGGAGTGTGTTCCTAGTGAGAGAAACTAAGGAGAGTTTCTCTCTCTAACACAAGAAGGAAGGAAAATACTATGAGAGACACACCCACAAATGAGGATGGTTATGCATTTTATACTAACGCTTACATGAATAGGAGGCCTTCGTCATTTGTGTGTTCGGGACTAATTCTCGTTACATACATAACAATGACATAGAACTCTCGACACCGTTGAATATCATTTTCCACGAGCTTCGCAACGGTATATTATATGACCATCACTTTAGATACTTGTATGTATTGATAACATCTTTGTCTTTTCTCCCTGTTGAACTTCTGGAGTTCTTTGCTGTCTACCAGTGACTCTTATGTTCACTTGTAAACGTGAGTCTCGAATCAAGTTTAATTGTTCAAAGGGTTTCTTCTTTATTGTAATTTAACAAGTGTGATCCATAACACTTTGTAATACTTTGTTTATAAGAAATAAAGCATTACACATTTAAAAAGTAAATCGTTAAGTGTTATCTTGTATTCAAGTTATAGTATTACAATAGGCATATTTTGAGACTTTCACATTGCTTTATCACTATTAATATTTCATTGATTTTATCACTAGTGATAGCTTTTTTTGTCATTTTTACAATTTTAGACACTTTGTTGTATTTTACGACTATTGAACATTTTAGCAAAAATAATTCTTCGATTTTTTTATAAATTTAGTTTTAAACAATGAACGACTATTATTAGTCTATTAACATGTAAATAAAAAGAAAGTTGCAATAACTAGCTCTTTAGTTTAATTTTGTTAAACTAATCCTAACATGGTACCCGCCTGTTGCGTTGATTGATACTTTTTACACATTGTAATAATTCTAACACCAACTTTATCGCACACTATTTTATATAAAACGGCAAGCTATTCGTTTGTCACAATGCAAAAACGATAAAACAACGATAATATTATGAAGTTTTGATAAAATAATTTTGATACATTAACACACACGATTCTTTTCAATCAAATTTATCTTTTATATAATAAAAGAATTAGATTCTTAAAGAATCTTAGTGAAAAATGGAGTTTGTAGAATAAACAATTGAACCAATTAGATGGCTTTATTTTGACACATAAGCAAAATCAAACCATCTAATTGGTGGAAAAAAAAGTCAAAATTGAATTTAATTCGGTAAAAATTAAATTTTTTTGTGGAGGAATTTGATAAAAACACACAAAGATATATGTGTCAAATTTGTGAAAATAAAAACTTAAAAGAGGAGGAGATGATTGATAAAACTTCAGTGGTTGAATTTTAAATAAATTAGATAGACTTTAGTTTAAACTATAATTTTTCATATTTTTTAGTAACTTTATAAAATAAACAAAATACTTCCTTAAACTTTATACATTTTAATAATTTAAAAATACATTATATGTTATATTAAAAAATCAACAAATCACATGATTATAAATATTTAAATAAAAACATAAATTATGGTTTATTTCTATTTTGGAGTCAAGCAATGCAATCTGTTAAGTTATTATTAACATACATATAAATATCAATGCAATTTACAGTAAAATAACAATATAATCAAACATATTATACGTTTAAAAAAAATATATATAATATACATAAAATCGCAATAACGAAATTATTACTTACTTTATTATTTATGTTCAAGTCCCGTGCGTGCACGAGCATTAAAACCAGTTATTTATAAAATCAAAATCAACAAATTAAAAAATAAACTATCCAAGTTAAACAATGACTGAAAGTTTTGCAACATATAAATGCTTGTATAAAAATTTCAACACAACTTTTTTTTTATAGAATTTCATATAAATATGTTAGCAACTAAAAGGCACATTATGAAAAAAAAAATTATTGCAAAATGTCATTTATTGCATTTTTAACTAAACACACCTTAAAATTTACACAGCCAATTTTTTACATTTCTTAACCTTTTTATTTCTCTATGCTATAAAACAAAACAAAAATTACTCACTTCCATTTTTTCGTTCTAAAATTCTCTTTTTCGAATATCCTTTAAAAGGTATAATGCGAATAACATGTAAGACAAAATAAATGATATAGAAAGAAATGATATGTGACAAAAAGAGTGGTGGGGTAAAAATTGAAAGGGAATCTAAAAGGGTTTTTATAATATTGATTTAATAGTTACTATTATGCACCTAATTGAAGTTGATTATACAACCACACTTTTGGAATTGTGTAATGTGTGAATGATGTTTAATACTTTTAAAAAATAAGGAAATTAAGAGGAACTTGTAGGGCTTTTGGACTAATGAAATGGTCATTTGGTCATGATCAAGGCTGACTTTTGGTTATAAAGCAGCCAAGTAGCCAACAATTAGGGAAGTCCAAAAGTTGGGTACCTTAATACAAGTATTATATCTTGACTATGACAACGTTCGTTTATACTACTTGTTAATTTGTTATGGTAAATTCATTTTTTTGACTGTAGTTGCCGGTTTATTGTGGTCTTATGGTGAAAGATGGTATGTTGTCGTAGTGTAAGAGCGGGCGGAGAAATTATACGTTTCTTTGTTGGGTTAAAATAAGGCGAAAAGGATAGCTTTTGAAGTCAGGTTTTTAATGAATTTAAAGATTAAGCGACGGTTCTTCATAAGCTTAGGGTTATAGATAAACATATGTTTTCACCACCACTACATTTATATGGAGTACTTGTTTTGTTTCAAATTAAGGTCATATTTTTTTTTGGAATGGTTCAATTTAATTGTTTGTTATAAAAAATAAAAAAAAATATTTGATCAAGTTTATAATATTAACTTGGATTAAATAAATGTTAAATTATTTAAAAGTAAAACTGTTATTTTATAGAAAATATAAGTATAATAACAAAGTTAGCAAAACCCTTTTTTTAAAGCATAAAAATTCGTTCTTCTAAGGAAAGGATTGACCAACACCACAAAAGCTTTCCCAATCTATGGCTATGTTTGGTAACACATAGCAGTAAGCAGTTGTATGAGCAGAAGCAATAAGCGGTAAGCAGTAGCAGTTAGTAGGAGCAGTAAGCAGTAGCTGTTTGTTAAATAAAGTGTTTGGTAAATGAAGCAGTAGCAGTAATTATACACTGTAAAATTATTTAAAAGGACATGTACATATTAACATAAATATTCTTTAAATAAAGAGAAGGGGCATATATGTAATTTAAAAATCAAAACGCTAGCGGTTAGATCTAAATGCTTGTTGATAAAGCATTTTGAATAAGAGCAGTTACACACAATTCAACCGCTAGTCGCTCTTTGCCAAATAAGTATTATATTTAAACTGCTAGTCGCTTGCCGCTAGTCGCTCCAAAATGCTCTCAAACGCTTGACACCATGCAATTTACAAGTTATTATCATTAATACCTTTTAGGTTAAAATAGGTGAAACGTTGTCAAATTGAACTTTTTGATTAAATATATTTTTTCTTAATAATGTTTGTGACACTTAAAGACATAAAATAAAAGCACCTACAATGAAAAAAAAGTGTTTGATAAAGTTTTTTGCCATTATAAAAAAGGCTTTTTACAAAAGCTTGTTACATTTTAAGTCATTTGAAAAAGCTTAAGTGAATATATGTATATTGATGACATTAAATGCATCAAATCTTTCAAAAACTTAGGAATTAAAGATATTGGGGGATATTCGAAATTTTGACATTTTAATTTCCCCCAAATATTGTGTTTGGTATGACTAACGAAGGAATTTTAAATTCCCCGAATTCCCAAAATGAAGGATATTGAAATTACTCCAAAAATGGAGGAATTTTAATTTACTTGAAAATTTTATTTTATAAACTTTTTTTCTAATAATTTTTATTCGGGTTTTTATGTTTATATAAAAAACTATAAAATTTAAAAAATTTATATAAAAATTGTTTTTTCGGTTTTTACTCATTTAAATAGCAAAAATAAAATTTATATTAAAATTTCATAGAAACTTTTTTTATAAAATTTATAGAAATTTTTAATAAAATTTATAGGATTTTTTTACAAAATTTATATAAATTCTATAAAAAATATTGAAATTTTTTATAAAATTATAATTTTTTTTTTAAAAATTATATAAGTTTTTATAAAGTTTATTTAATTTCCTATAAAATTTATATAAAATTTTAATAAACTTTATATAAACTTTTTATAAAAAATTTATAAACTTTAAATAAATTTTTTATAAAATTTATAAAAAAAATTATAATTTTTTTTATAAAATATATATAAAAAGTTAAAATTCGATTTTTAATTCTTAAAAAATATTTGTAAGATTTATATAAATATTTTTATAAAACTTATATAAATTTTTTATAAATTTTTTATAAAAGGTTATATAAACTTTTTATAAAATTTAATGAATTTTTTTATAAAATTTATATAAATTTTTTATAAAATTTAATGATCTTTTTATAAAATTTTTATAAGATTATATAAAAAATTTATAACTCTTTTTATAAATTTTATAGAATGTTTTTTACAATTTATATAAATTTTATAAAAACATTCCATAAATTTTTTTTATAAAATTTATATAAAAAGTGGACATTTTATTTTTACTCTTTTAAATAAAAAAATGTGTCTAAAAAAATTTATTCGTTAATACTATTACAAATTTTTGTCAACCAAACAGGATTTGACATTTTAAATTCTAGAATTTTAAATTCTTAGAGAATTCTAATTTACTAGATATTAGAATTCCAGAATTTTAAAATCTTGAACCAAACGGCCCCTATATCCAATGTTTAAAACCTTTTATAGTTTTTTGCATTTAATGCTTTAAATAGATATTATATTTTCTAGCCAAAGGTTTAAAGAAAGACTTTGTGTATGCAAAGTCTTTTAGAAAAGATTTGTGGAAAACTATTTCTCTAATGCCAAAAACAATCTACAAACAACTTTATCAAATAGTAAAAGCTATTACCATTTGTATGCATGAGAGATGTTCTAAGGATACCACAAACCACACATCTACCTATAATAAAGGGAGTTATTCTCTTTGTTTTATTTTTATTGTCTACTTTTTTATATATCTTAATTTAATTGTTTATTATTAAAAATAAATAAATAATTTAATGAAATTTATTATATAACTATTTATTGAAATTATTATTACAAAAATTAAAAAAAAACTTTAACTAATTACCTAAGGATAAATTTGTCATTCTGTCAAAATATAAAAGAAAAAAAACAATTATAAATACACTTTTTTTAAACTGTATTTTTTGATCGAATAACAATAATCTTAAAACAAATACAGTATTTTATCTAATAATTACCTTAATATTTTATTTTATATTAAAGGATGTCAATTATTTTTCTTTTGCTTCTATGACTTGTCATCATGTAAAAAAGATATCAAAACCAACCAGATCAAGTATGAATCACACAACCAACCCCATCCCCCTCCCCTTTGTGATTATCTTTTATTATAACAATATACACAAGTATATGAGTCTCCAACACGGATGTTTATCAAACAGAATACAATCAAAAATCAAGATAATCCCCACCAAGTAGATTCTATCAATCTATACAATCACTCACACTTATAAACCCTAACAAAGATTAAAACAAGATCAATATGATCTTAACAATAACCAGATGAAACCAAACTGAAACCCTAAGTGAGAGAGATTGCAATGTGTGTGTGAAAACGAGATATGATTAATGAACTCAGCCACCAACTCATCTCCTTATATACTAGAAAATTGCACCCAAGTCCCTACACAAATAAAACTTACAAAACAAGCACAAAGTTATATTAGGCAAACATATTTACCTTTAAGTCCTTTAAGTTACAAGATTGTGTCACATAAAGCACAACTTTCAACACCCTCCTTTAAGCATGTAAGCCAAACAAGTTTATCATACCCAGCTTCTTAACCAATAAAGCATGTTGAAATGAACCCAAGGCTTTAGGTAGAACATCAGCTATTTGATTCTTAGAATTAACTTTTAAAGTTCTTATAAGACCAGATGGAACTTTCGCTCTAACAAGATGTACATCAATATCAAAATGCTTAGTCTTCTCATGCATTACTAGATTAGCAGCAATTTGCATAACAGACTTCTTGTCACAACACAAAGTAACAAGAAGCAACTGAGTTATACGAAACTCACTCAAAAGCTTAACAACCCACATAACCTCACAAGTAACAGCTGTCATTGCCATATATTCAGCTCTTGCTAAAGATTTGGATAAGGTAACTTGCTTCTTTCTTTTCCAGATTATCAAGTTCCCATTAACGTATACACAATAACCAGAAATAGATCTTCTAGTTACATGACACTTATCCCAATCAAATCTGAATAAGCTATAATCCTATAGCTCTCAGAACTCTTGTTGAAACTAATACCACTTCCAGGTGCAAGTATCAAATACTTAAGCACTCTTAATCCCAAAATCAAAATGTGACTGCAAAGGACCATGCATGTGTTGAATCAAACAATGTTCAACAAAAGAAATATCAGGTCTGGCTAAAGTTGAGTAGATCAATTTACCAACTAATTTTTTATAATTAGTAATATTAACCAAGTAACAATCACCAACAGATTCTTTATGAGCCAACACTATATTTTCAGGCAAAGGTGTAACAATAGGTCTAAAAGCCAAGAGCCCATACTCATTTAACAGTTCCAAAGAATACTTTCTTTGACCGAGACACAAACCACTCTCAGTTTTAAGGACCTCAATTCCCAAAAAATACTTAAATTTTCCAAGATCTTTGATCTTAAATCTATTGTTTAAGAACTTTTAAACCTTTCAATTTCAACATCAGAGTTACCAATTAACATAAGATCATCAACATAAACAAGCAGAAACAACTTAGCTTTGCCATCGGTTTTGATATATAAAGAGTGATCATTTTTAGACTACACAAAACCAGCATCAAGCAAAGTTTCAGATAGTTTACTATTCTATTGTCTAGGAGCTTGTTTAAGACCATACAAAGATTACTTTAGTTTACAAACTCTATTATCCCTAGGTTTAGAGTAGCCTGGAGGACCATATAAACTTCCTCACTCAAATCACCATACAAAAAAAGCATTATTAACATCCATCTGATATAAGTTCTAGCCATTTTACACATATAAATCAATCAAACACCTAACGGCACTCATTTAACCACATGGCTAAATGTTTCTTCATAGTCAATACCCTCCCTTTGGTTACACCCTTTAGCAACAAGTCTGGCCTTGTATCGTTCTTCGAGGAGTAATAATATTGGGCCAATAATCGTTGATTGGATTAGTTGATATTTTTGGAAGATGAAGGATTAAAAAGTAAAAACAAGATTACACTACGACGAAACACGTTTTCACGCAAAACGAGATGAAAAATATTAAAATAATGGAAAAATAAAAAATAATCTTAAAAAATTGCAAACTACTTCCTAAAAGTCAAACTATTATAAAAATCAAAAAACATTTTTTAAACACTTTTATTAATTATTTATTAATTTTTAAAATATAATTAAAGACTTAAAAATAAAATATATAAGAAAAAGTTCTAAATCTGATTTTTATATTTGTAAACCTCAAACTATTTTAATAAAACCTAAAAAATATTTTTTGAAATTTTAAAATTAATTTTCCTATTTTTAAACTAGTTTAAATGAAAACAGAAATAAAAAAAAGATTAAAAATATTAAATGAAAAGTGAAAAATCTGGAAAATTCAAGATAAGCTCTAAATTGTGTCTACTTTAAAGGGAAAATGAGTTGGGTTGACCAACTTATCAAAATAAGCTACAAATCTACAAATAAGCCACGACCTAATAAAATACTAAGGAAATAGAAAACATATAAATATAAAGGAAAGCAAACGATGACAAGGTAACAAGCTTAACACACTGGTAAGGCACCTTACTCCCCCAGCGAGGGGTCGGGTGTTGAAAACGAGGCTAATGCTCTTTGCTACGATTTATTGTTTTTTTACTTTTCTTTTTTGGATAAGCACTAATCCCACAAGCAGTTGGCTTGTGGGATGAAAATAATCAAAAACTAACACTAAAAAGTACTAAAAAAGCAGTTAATAAGCAGATTATGGAAAGGAACTTAAAACTAAAATTTTACACTAAAAATGGAAAGCAACTTATAACTAACAGTGGCTATAGGCTTACAACTGCTAGGCAAACAACCTAACTTGCTTTAGTCTTAAAGGCACAAAAGCCAATTTTGGCTTAACAGAATTCCAAGATAAGCCAACTGAACATAAACGTAACCTTAAACAAAACTCAAGCAGTACTATATCTAATAGACTCCTAAGTTTCTAATGTTGAAACTCAAAATTGAAGCTACAAGACTATTTGATGTGTTGTGCATTGATTTTAGCCAAGAAGTGCATTGATTTTAGCCAAGAAAATTCAATATAAGCATGCAACTCGAACCAGATTATAACCTAGCAAATCCAAGCCTAATAGCATACCAATAAATCATACATCAAACCATTTATACCTAGATTATATCAGACAATACATAAAAATGAAGAAATCAGACAAGTCAAATAAACTTAGTAGATCTTATCAAAACATGCAAATCCAAAACTTTACACTAAACTTATGAATCAAACATCCAAAAATCAACACCCTTCACCTAATAAAAGTATGCAGATACTAATTACCCCAAACCCTAGTCACTTTCGAGCCCAAATAAATAGTCCCAAACACCCTTTAAGCAGGCATATTCAAAAATTAACCAAGTAGTAAGCAACTTAAAAGAAAGATAAGCTAAAATCTATCAAGAACAAATGAAGTAGCATCAAAATGAACAAGTCTTAATACTAACATAAGCAAGAACAGGCAGGCATAAGCGTTTTCACTTAAGTCACAATATTTTTAAGCTGAATAAATTAAGGGAGTTCAATCATACCACACTTTGCCTTGTTCAGGCCAAGCACACATTGATGATGCCACCAACTTAAGTCCGTGAGCTTAGGAATGGCTTATAGAAGGAGCTTATTGCTTGTGGTTCTCGTTGAGGTTCTACAACAGAACAAAGAACAATGAAATGAAAGGAGGATTTGTGAGATCACTTCAAACCTGCACAAAACACAACAAATACACTACAAGATCAAATAACCCAAGTCATAAGCTATTTGTCAGATAGCTTATGACTAGCTTATTTGAACAGTGCACTGATAATAAACACCAAAAACAAAGATTTCCAGAAAACTTTTGGAATCCAAAATTTTGCAAATGTAGGTAACCAACAAGAATTTAACAAACCTTTATAGACCTCACAAACACTTGAGTTTTCAATTCAAGTGCCTATGATCAGTTTATAAAAGCTTGGGTCCCAAAAACATAACAAGGACTTGAAACTTTTTGGTAAACTGAAATTGTTAAACTTTGCAGAAAGTAAAGACTTCATTTTAATTGCAAGAAAAGAAAATTGGAACTCAAAAATAATGCAAGGCTTTAATACTACTTTAAATATTCCATAAAAAAGTTTCAAAATATTTCTGGAACAAGAGAAAAATTAAAATGCTAAGTCCTATTTATACTAGTCTAGTGATCCTTTTAGAATTACAATGTGAGGTACAAACGAACTAAACCCTAGCTAGTTGTGATTCCAGAAATGCCCTTGGAATAATAGAAGACGCTCTTTTAATGGCATTTTGAATTTGAGCTAAGCCTTGTGCCTTCATGTGATTCTCCCAACCATGTGATAGTAGCTAGTGTTGAACAAATCTTGATTGTCCAAAACATATGGTGAACACGTCAAATGATCTTAACCATAGGATCACTGTCCTTGTTTTGTCTTTGACTAAATTTGGTGCAGGGGAACTCCTTGTGGGGTCGTTGAGTGAGTGTGAAGACAAAAATGCACATGGAAGTGTTGAAGGGATGTGCAATTGGGTTTCTAGAAGGTATTGGGTAAAAGCCTTATGGCTATAAATGGTAGGGATTTTTAGGGTTTAGGGAATTCGGGGTGGTTAAATAGCTGGTTTAACTTATTTGTGGTAAACAGTGGATGTTTGGCGCCACTTAATATTATTGGGTTTATGGAAGGTATTGGGTAACCAATTGGGTTTCTGGAACGTATTGGGTAAAATCCCCATGGCTAGAAATGGTAGGGATTTTTAGGGTTTGGGGAATTAGGGGTGGTTAAACAGCTGGTTTAATCTATTTGTTGTAAACAATGGATGTTTGGTGCCACTTAATATTATTAATTAATCACATTAATTTGGATTAATTAAGTAATAATGGGTTATAGGGTTGGTCTAGAAAGTTTATGGACTTATATTTCATAATCGTGTGTTAGGATCGAACTCGAGATTACGAAAATTGCACACAATACGTAAAGAGTTAATTTTATTTAATAAATATATTTATTATATTTATTAAATTAAATCAAGCTATAACTTTAACGATATTTAAATAATTAAGAGTTAAGTATTAACGAACGTTATGGAATAAATAGAAAGTGGAATGAATAGAAAGAAGAATGGAAGGTTCCGGAACACCCCTAAGGGGTGTTTGGGCCGTCGGTTATGGAGGGGAAAAGGGAAGGAAA
Source organism: Glebionis coronaria (assembly GCA_025667525.1). Classification (NCBI taxonomy): domain Eukaryota; kingdom Viridiplantae; phylum Streptophyta; class Magnoliopsida; order Asterales; family Asteraceae; genus Glebionis; species Glebionis coronaria. The sequence continues at coordinate 505,644,920 of CM046881.1, read as the reverse complement.
AAACTTTCCTTATATTTGTTTCTTGAGCTACAAGGATTTAGGCCTATATAAACACTCCCTTACCCTCATAATTCAACACACAATCTCCCCCTCTCTAGTCGATCGTAACATCAAACCCACAAAGGGGTTTGGCTGGTTTTCTTGTTCTTTCGATTTTGCTTAAAATCTAGTCCTAGCCCCTCTATAGGGTTGTTGGATAGATTTTACACAAGCGTAGAAGCTCGGTTTACACATGTTAGAATCACGGTTAGCTTGTTGTATTACGTGTGTACAAGAACATAATATAGTCTTACTTTAGACTATATCTTGGTGAAGTTCGTTATAAACCCGAATTGGTGATTCGTTCTTTATCTTGTAGATTTGCTTTAGCGTAAAGGTATGTAACCTTAATTCGATTAATTAGAATTGTGTTATTTTGATCTTGTTAAATCGCTTCTGCTATATGTGTGCTTTGATCTCGTTTAGGGTTTTGTGTAATTGTTATGAACTATATAAACCTTCAGGGCTGGTATGGATTTGGTTTGGGCTTGGGTGGGTTTGTTGGGTAAATGGTTATGAACCGCGTATAATTAGGTTTGGTTTGACTGATTTTGACCCTCACACTTTACATCTGGCAGAAATGATCCCCAAGACTTTGCAAAATAATAGGTAGTTTTCCCTTATAAATAACTTTGCAATTTGGCAACTTTGGTCCTTTTGTTTTGATATAACATGGAAAAGGACCAATTGTGAAATACCTTGAATCTTCAAGGATCAAACTTGACAAGTCTTCAAAATTTAGGAACCAATATTGTAATTTTTAGTTTTACAAGGGTATAAAGTGTCAATTCTTCAAACTTGAGGACCAATCTTGTACATCTTCAATTCTTCAAGGGTGTTTTTGGAAATTCAATATCCGGGTTCGGTTCTTTTGTGCGGCTTCGTTTCCCGTGTTTGTTTTTGCTTGTTTCTTGTGATGTTTTGGTAAATTCACGATATCCGAGCCTACAATCACGCATTGAACAAATACAAGGGTTTTTGCAAGGTTTTATGATATTTTCCGTATTTTAAGCCCGATTTTGGGGATGAGACTATGTATAACTAGATCTCATCAATCACTAGAGGCATCCTCATAACATGTAGGTTCATAATTTTTATTCAGATTTGAGGTAAAATAGAAATTCTTCAAACCAAGCATATAATGATTACACTACTTATAAAAACCATATCTCAAAGAAGTATTCAACACATAATCATTCAATTTGACAGGAAACTTAATCACCCTATTAGACTTCCTCTAGCCAATCTCCTATGTTTCAATATTAAAAACATTTTCAATTACCTGGTTATTTAGATCAAAATTGCCCTAAGATATGTTTCTATCTCCTATGAGAGTTGCAGTCATTTGACCACTACCACTTGGTAGACTGCTGACTAAGTCATAACCAGCTTGCTGAGATGACTTAGCAATATATGGTTGACTATTATTGTCAGGAGTCACATCCTTAGTGTAGTGATGACTACCCTCTCTACTCAAAGAAGTCCTACCTTCCTCATCATTATTGGGACTAGAAGAATTGTGTATGTTTTCAGACACAACAAAATCAAAAAAGTTTAAAGTAGATACCTCATTTTCAGATTCAAGAACAACCTTATCTTTGTTCATTTTGTAAAGAAAAACATTTTCATAAAATTTTACATCTCTAGAGTAGATAACACATATGTTTTCAGTACCAAACAATTTATAAGCCTTTTTTACCACTAGCATAGCCAATTAAAACACCATTTTTTAGATTTACTAGAAAATTTATCAGTTCCTTTTAAAATAGTAGCATAACACAAACACCAAAAGCTTCTAAAGTGAGAAAGGTTAGGTTCTCTACCATAGACTAAACAGAAAGGAGGCTTGCCATTTAACACAAAGGAAGGAATCTTGTTAATCAAATAAGCATCAGTTAATACACGCTCAGACCAGAACATAAGAGGAATCCCCCCTGAAACATAATACCCCTGGCAACATTAAGCAAGTGTCTATGTTTCCTTTCAGCAATACCAACCTGCTGTGGAATATATGCACAAGTTGTTTGATGAAAAATTCCCATTGAATAAAAAAAATCATTCATATTTTTATTGACAAACTCAGTTCCTTACCAGATCTAACAACTTTAACCTTTTTATTAAACTGAGTTAAAACCAAGTTATAGAAACTAACAAACATTTGAAAAAGTTCATCTTTAGTCTTAAGCATATACAACCACACATATCTATTTAAATCATCAACCACAGTCAAAAATACCTAAAACCATCTCTGCTAACCACTTTGTAAGGACCTCAAACATCAAGATGAATTAATTCACTAAAACACAAAGATTTATGACCACTAATGTAAAAGACTAACTTATTTGTTTTGCCTTGTGACAAACATCACAAGGTAACTCATTATTAACATGTTTTAGATCTAAAGACCCCTTTAACAGATTCAATACTTGGTTAACAGGATGTCCTAACCTACTATGCTAAACATCTTTAGAAACATAGCAAGTAAAAAACTCACAATTTCTAACAACAGAAGTACTATCAACCTCATCAAACAGATACAAACTAGCAAATTCACTACCAGTCCCCAAGACTGTTCCATTTTTCAAATCCTAAATGTAACACTTAGTCTCATCAAAACAAACTCTCAGTTTACTATCTTTAATAATTTTATTAATAGATAATAAGCTAACACAATACTCAGGCACAACCAATACATTAAACAAAATAACACCATTGTTAGGTTTCAAATTCCCAACATGAGTAATTTTATCCAAGGTCCCCTTAGGATGGCCAACAGTGAGTTTTAAATCAGAAACATCAATCAAGTTAAACATATTATCAGTCTTATTTGTCATGTGTTAGTTGGCCCCATAATCAAAAAACCGCCCAAAATGATAACTAACCCCTTCAACTTTCACAGTAGCACAATACAACTTGTAAAAATGCTGATCAAAAAACACATTACAGTTAAAAAAAAGAGCAATTTCCAATGCCTGCCATATTAGCTTGAGCATGTGAAGATGAAGGACTATCATTCAGCAAATTTATCAATTTGAGCATCTGCTCATTACTTAAAGACAAAGAACTAGCATCAATTTCATTACTACCACTTCCTTGAACCCCTCTTTTAAATTCAACATTATTGTTTCTAGTCTTATTAAAAATACTAGGAGGTTTCAAAGTAGGATTTCTTTTTAACCCTTGAGCGTAGCCAATGATCTCAAAACATCTTTCAATAGTGTGCCCCTTTAAACCATAATGTTTGCAAAGCAAATAATCACAGTTTCCCTTACTAGTACTGTTACTACCATTAGACCAATTACCACTCACTCCAATTTTTTTTATTATCAACAGCTTTAGTTACAAAAATAGAAACTTGGGGTTTATCAATTTTAATAGAACTAGAAGGAATACCATTATGAGACTCCTCCCTAGAGATAATGACAAAAGCATCTTTGACTTCAGGAAGGATTTACCTAGTGAAGATACTACTTCTTATGGGTTGATAAACATCATCAAGCCCCATAAGAAACTGCATTAACTTTAACAATTCGCCAGGATCAACTAACTCATTCCTAGCATCACAAACATAATCATGCAATTTAGTTAAGATATCAAACTCTCTCTAATAGAAGTTCACCTTATGATAATATTCAGAAACAGGAAAACCACCTTGCTTAAAGGAATTATTTTTTTGAAGCAAATTAAAAACAATAGACCCATTATTTCTATCATAAGTTTCTTTTAGTTATTTCCAAACAACAACCGTATTATCAGAAAACACATGTCCAAGATACACATCTTGAGTCAAAGAAGTTAAAATCCAATTAAGCACAATAGTGTCACACTTATCTCATTGAGCAAGAAACGTAAGACTAGTTACATATGCTTCCATATTTAAAGTACCATCAACAATACCCAATTTACCTTTAATTTGTAAAACAAGCTTCATAGCACAAGCCCAAACTCTATAATTTTCCACACCAGACAAATTAATAGAAACAATAGATACATAATTAGAATCATTAGGATGCAAAAGAGGATTACTGTGATCTAAAGCATTAATGAGAATAACCATGATAAAACCAACAAACAAGAACCAACAAATAGCAAACTAAGCAGATAAGAAACAAAAACCAAGAGGAAGGAGGTGGATCCTTTTTCATCTGATGGTAATGTGATCACATCTAATTCGTACTCTACTTTAGATGAAAATGAAGAAGAGGTTGCACTTGTTTATGATGAATCGGCTAATCTACTTAATTTTAAAATAGGTGGAGCTCTTACTCCACTACTGCTGCTGGTTAGATTGGTTCATTATGTTATTTTTTTAGGTGCATTTTATGTTTCTAGTATTGTAAGTGATATGGCATGTCATAAGCACTATATTAGGTGGTTTATCAAGCTTGTGAGCTCGATGTTAATGTGGTATCTCAACCACATTCCATTTGTACTTCATTGATTTTTTGAATAATATATTTACTAGGGAAACCCATTACCCAAAAAAGAAACAAAAACCAACAAGAACCAACAGATAGCAAACTAAACAAACAAACAAGAGCAAAAAAACCAACAAGAACCAACATATAGCAAACTAAACAAACAAACAAGAAACCAACAAGAATAACAAACTACTCAAACAAACAAGAAACCATCAAACAATCACAAAATCACCAAAAAATAAACTTACACCCAAGATCCTCAAAACTTGCCAACGAGAATGGGACTAACTAGAGCAGGTATCCAAACCACTCAAATGGTGGCAGGTCAAAATGTTAATCATCCTGTTTGCTCCCCGTTGACCAAGAATGATTGACTTTAGGGAAAGAAAGAATTACAGAGATAACCAGCAGTGCAATATACCAAGAACAACAATCAATTGAACCTAATTAACCACAGATCAACCATATCAAGAAACCTTATGTACAAACTAGAAGCGGGGGAGGGGGGATGAATAGTTTCTATGATTAGGGTCCTAATCAAAATTATGTTGGTCCAAAAATTACCTTGTACTTGAAAACTAGTTTCATAGTTGTTAAATCAATTTCCAAACCATTTGCTATTACTAGTGATTATGGAAATGCAATGCATGAATGTAAATATAAATAAGTAAAGAGTAAAGAAAGAAGCAACTTAGGGTGTGACACCAAGACTTATAGTGGTTCGGAAACGAATCTCTCTCTTCGTTCCTACTCCACTCCTCGAGTACACCTTACTCGAGATTTCCACTATATCCACAAGCTCCCTTCTTGGCGGAGAAAACCTTACAACGTCGCTTACAATGCTTTCCGAAACTAATCTAAATGTTGAGACCTAATCTTAGCTATGACCAATCCACACACGTTGCCTACTTCACATTTTCCTACACAAGGCTAGATGCCGAGTTCCAATCCAAAGCTAGAACCAACCTTCGTCGCCCATCTTTTTTCTGACACAGGGCTAGATGTCGAGTTATAATCCAAAGCTAGAACCAATCTTCGTCGGTCATCTTCTTTTCCGACACAAGGCTAGATGTCGTGTCCTAATCTAAAGCTAGAACCAATCTTCGTAACTCTTCACTTTCAAGTTAAGTGAGAACTCACAAGACATATATACACAATCACGTCACTTTGTAGTTAGTGAGAACTAACACACAAGAGTCATTACAACACAAGACACATCTAAGTATACACATATAACTTGGATCTACACAAGACTAATCCAAATATACACATATACATTAGATTTACACAAGACTAATCCAAGTATACACAAATACCTTTGATCTACACAAGACAAATAAACAAAGTGATGAAAATGACTAGATCTAAGAAAGGATGATCTTCATCTCTTTGAACAAGTAAAGAAGGGATCAAGAGGATAATCATTTTCTAAGTAAACATACTTAACAAATTAAGTTATCATTTACTAATGATTGAAAATATATAAAGAAGATAAGAAGCAGAATATTGTCTAAAAAGGTTCCCTTGAAAAAGAAAATATTATCCACTATTTATAGGGGACGAAGTATAACGACTCTCTAGGCGCGTCTCATTAAATGGGTTGGCGACTCAATATTGATATTGAGCCGCATGCACCTATATTGAGCTGCTGCTACTAGAGTCCGCTTCTTTTTGTCCTTTAGTGGGGAAATCCTACATGGTGAAGTTTAAACCTCAAAAATATATTCTTAGGCCATTTGAAATATGCCAAATTCAAATTTTCATTTTTAATTTTAAGAAAACATTTTCTTAAAAATATAGTTTATTAAAATATTTTGTCACATTTGTATAAATGTGATTTTTGAGGTTAATCACTTTCTATGATCACTAAACATGTATAAGATATGTTTATATAAGACTTAAATGATTATTACCTTGATGGTAGTGTTTGTTGAATAATTCGTATTTCAATTGTCTTTGATGATAAATGTTTTTACACTTTGCCGTGATCAAAACTAAGAAAGATTGGTTATTACAAATAATGTTTTTAGGCATTGGCTGCATTAACAAAAACCCTCTTTTTGAGTACGACACACCATAAACTCATTTATGTAAAAACAAAAGTTTTCGAATTATTAACGAGTTTATCACTATCATTGCTCCCCCTTTTGTCGAAGCAAAAAGGCAGCACAAGTCTTTGAAGAAGAGAAGAATCGACTTTGCTAGTAGCTCCCCTTAGGTGCTTACTCCCTTGGCTTGGGGCACCAAGTGATCGAGCTATGGTGACAAGCTACATACAAAGGTTAGTAGATAGAAAAGAAACACCAATGTACTTGCAATACTCACTACCCACTACATAACTTGAGAGGGAGGAAGAAAATAAGCCCCAAATTATAGAGTGAGTATTTGCTAAGTATGTCCAAGGAGAGTAATTTGACAAGCTCAATTCACAATTCTTGGAATAAAGGTAGAAAAGAAACATCCAACAATTTGAAGATATAATGTCAAATGGTTGAAGTCACAAAAATTTTGGAATCACCCAAGAAATTTCAAAGTTTAACTAATATCAACTCTCAACAATATGTGTGATAAAAGAATTAGCAAAACAAGCAATAACACACATATCAATCATATTAAAATAAATATGAGAGCATATAAAATAAGAGATTCATATTTAAAAACATGAATACAAAAGCAAGATATGAGAAATAAAACATCATAAGCATAACAACTATTCTAGTAGAAGTAGTCCTTCAAGATTGCTTAGGTTTTTATTTTAGACTCAAACAATTAGAACATAAAATCTGTTTACAACTAGCACACGAACTTCCATGATGCAAAACAAAATCATTTGATGAGGGAGGTCCATCATAGTAAGAAGGTGGTGGAGGAGAAGGAGAATATGGATAAAAAAAGGTTACCATCATAATACTTAGTGAGGTTAGGGAAAGAAGAGAGGTCATTTAGTTGAGGTGTGTTAAAAGGTTTAGATGATGGCAAAAGAGCTTCCCTTTCTTTGGTAATTGGATTGATTGGGTAAGACTCATTCCAATACTTAATTAGAGAGAAAGTAGAATTCTTACAAGGTTTGAGAGAAGAAGGTTCATAGTGATCCTTGTTCTTCTTGATCCAAATGGGTTTCACCAAAATTTTTAGTTTTTTGGAAAGCTTAGAAGAAGAAGCTTTGATTTTAGAAGGTTGTGACAAAGATATGTCAAGGTTAAGTTTAGAAGAAGAAGACATTGTGAGGGATGAGAAGAGAAATCCCAAAACAAGAGTTTTTAAAGAAAATAGACAAGGCAAAGAATAGAAAGAAAACCAAAAGGTTTCAAGGAATGTTTAGCTCAAAGAGGCAAACAAAGAATCTGGAAAAAATTAGTGGTCAAAGAGGAAAGACCGAAAACGAGCCAAAAAGTAGCTGACTGTCTACGGTTCAATAAATGAACATGCGGCTCAATATTGATATTGATCCGCGGCTTCTTTATTGATCCGCCGACATGGGACATCAAAATCTACATTTTTAAAGGTTTGACAAAAGACAAGACTTTTTCAAATTTTAGCAAATCTTGGATTTCTACCTCTATTTGCATGAAGAGCAACATACTCACAATAATATCTTGACAAAGGGTAACAAAATATTTAGATAACATTTTGATCAAGTTTTTAAAGGTAACAATAGATTTAGGTTTAGTTTTAATTTAAATTGAAGTTGATTAGTGTTAAAACAAATAAGTTATAACACAAAAGCTAAATCCATAGATCATCTTCATGAAAACTCATGAATTAAGATAAATTACAAGAAAAGAAATACAACTAACTAAACAAAAACTAGCTATTTTTAATCTTGGTTAAGTAGTCTTCCTAAGCTTGAGTTCTTGAAAAGATATTTTAAAAATATCATCATTCATCTCCTAGGAGGAGGAGGATTGGTAAACAAAGTTAACAAGAAAACTTGCAACTTTATATGAAGCCCAAACATTTCCATCCTAAGAGAATCTATGATGTTGAAGTTGTGAAGATAACATGGACATTTTTTTTACCATTTTCCACAAAGAAATCAAAGAAATGTAGATCACCCAAGAGGTTAGAGATAGGAACACCCAAAATTGGAGTGTTAGGAGGATGAGGAGGCATGGTGTCCAAATGTGAAATGGGTGAAATAGGTGAAGGCTCAACAAAGTCATTTTCAAAAGGAATGCTTTGGAGGGGCGAGGGGTTCACATCCAAGAGAGGACTTGGAGAGAAGGGTGAAGACAACTCATTCATACTAGATTAGAATGAAGAAGAGGTAGAACCATAATAATGGTTAGTACCATGAGTTGAAATTGTCTTGCATGGTGCAAGAAGTGGTGAAGGTGATGAAGAAATAAGAATTGTAGAAGTCTCATTCTTAGGTGTAAGGAAATAGGAAGAACCTTCCTTATGTATCTTAATCCTTATCTTGAGGCTCTTTTTGGTGGTAGAATTTTCGGAAGAGTTTGAGGATCTAGTAGACACCATGGTTGCGTGTTTAGGTTTAGAAGAGTCTTAGATGGTGTGAAGAAGAAGAAGAATTAATGGTGGTTTAAGAACAGAAGAGGATGATCCAAATAGGTAATGGGTTAAAAATGTTTTTGGTAAATAATGAAAATTGTTAGGCTTGATTGGGAAAAATCTGGTGTTTAGCAAAAATTTTATCCATGTTTACAAAGATTTAGAGAAAACAGTGTAAAGAAAATATTTTGTCAAAATCAACACCCGCGACTCAATAAATAAGCATGCAGTTCAATATCGATAATGTACCGCTAGGAGATAAAGATCCGCGGATAGAGGACTCCAAAGATGATTCTTCCAACATTTTTCACAATCTATATTTAAGCACTAGTTTATCAAGCCAAAATAGATTACCAACCAAAATCTAAATAACTAACTAACACATAACTGCACATAATCATTTAAATTAAAAGTTTAATCACATAAAACATAATTAGGATTAAAATATAGTCAATCCAAACAATTAAGTATCAAAGTTACACACCACAGTCTAATGAAAAAAAAATGTATGAGGTAATAAAATGTTCAACATAAGAACAAATGTGATCATCCAAGACATCCAAATGGCTTCACTTTTTCTTCTTTCCAAACTTCTTTAGCATGTTCCCCATGGCTTTGAAAGCTCCCCTCTTTTCAACATGATGATCGTGCAAATCTCCTCGGGTATGAAGGTTAGAACGGTAAACATCCTCAAGATTGATATTTAGAGAAAGTTGACTCGATGAAGGAGAAGGAGGACGATGAATTTGGTATAACCCATCCATGAAAGTGTTGAAAGACAGGGAGGAGCCACTCGGGGAACCAATGTTAGTACTAGTTCCAACTTGATGATAATAAATATTCCTCATTAGATGGTTCCCTTTGATCACCTTTACGCCTACCTCAGTCACTCCTAACCTTTCGTGGACGATCCAATTGAATGGGATACATCACATGATTGGTGTGCAAGTATTCGGAGAGACGAAGTTGGGGATAGTCACGATCAACCATTTTTAAAAGGCGAGTGAGGAGCATGGCATAAGGAAGGTTTGTTTTTGGCTTGGTGATCACGTAGTGGATTCGTCGAGCGATAAAGTATGCGAGATTGTACTTGATGGAATGACATATACAAAACATCAAATATGACATACACGCGGGAATATGATCCCGAATACCGCCATGATAAAACGCGTTCTCCCTAATTATTTCGGCCCAAGAGACCATACATAGATTAAGGCCGCTTACGAGTATCTCATAAGGTGATAACACACGTTTCTTAGAGTGGATACTACGTACAATGGGTCGACCATGAGGTTGAGTGATGGTTTCAAGGATGAAATCTAGATCGACCATTCGAGTATTATATGGAGGATCATCAACACACGTTTGCAAGGAATCAATCTTACATGCATCCGTGAATCAACATTGACCTTCATAAGGTACTTAGAGGGCCTTACCAAACTCCTCGAGAGAGTAGCTAATGGGTTGACCATGAATGGCAAAACTAACAAACATTACATAATCATTAGTATGAATGGAATATGTGCTAAAGAACTCCAAGATAAACTGAGGATAGATTACCTCGTTGATGTAAAGCAAGCAATCAAACCCATTATTCTTAGACATCAATTTAGTGTAGTCATATCCATCAATATCCTCAAAGACAACCCGACCCTCATGAAAGTAACGGGATTGAAGTAAACGAAGGGTGTTTGAAAGGTGTTCAGATTCACAAGACTCGGCAAGGTTAGGCATATAACGGTGGGTCTTTTGGTGGTCATTTTGATATTCCGAAGGCATGATTTAGTACCTATATTACACCAAAAATAATTCCACAATAACTCTTTGTTATATATAGATTAGTAAAATCAAAACCACAAGAATGTGTTTAATCAATTTCTTGACTAACCAAAGGATGATTCCTTATCATTCTTATGTTCACAATGTACTAAATTCATTTTTGACAAATGCATATGGACTATGCGAATCAACCATGAATTTGAACATTGGTTTTCAAAATTTGTTTTTAGGTAAGCATTAACAATGCAATTACCAATATGTTCAAGGGTTCATATAAATTCCATCATTAAACATAATTAATTTGATTAAAATTCGGATTTGTTCTATAAGTGGATTAGTGAAATCACAAGGAATATGAACCTAAAGGAATCATAACACTAAAACTATGGATACCCACATTCCTAATTTGGTTCTAATTCAATTTAATTTCAAAAATCCACAATTATGAAATTATGAACCCTAGAACAAATTAGTTGAAATTGAATAAAATGCTTTACAACTAATCGATGTTAGATGAAGGATGGATGAGACCCTTGTCTTGGAATCAATTAATTTGAGTGATTTGGGAGGTTTAGAAAGTTGTTAATGGTGGTTTTACTTGTTTCCTCGTCGCCACAGCAGAAAGAATGAAGGAGGAATGTTAGAAAAAAATATAAAATAATAGAACCCATATTTTTTTAAGCTTAGTGTGCCGCGGCTCATTATCAATAATGAACCGCCAATACCACCACGCCTATTTAAGGAATCGCGGGAAGAACATAGGTTTTGTCCGTGAAAATGAAAGAAATATTCAAACCAAGTTTTTCTGAAATACTTAAAACATATAATAAGCCTTTTGAAAATCATTGGACCACTTCAAGACTAGGTTATAATACCTTAATGAAGGATTACGGGTGGAATCGAAACCGAAAAAGACCGAGTTAGACTGGGACGAAGAAACGACTACTCGTAAACAAAAAGAGAGAAGAGAGAAACCAAGAGGAGTGAATAAAAGCCAAATATCAATGCTCAAGAGATGAATGACAATCTTCAAGTTGTAGAAACGAAGAGCTTGTGTCATATATAGTGGTTTAAGACGTGCCTTTTTGGCGTAAGACGAAACGGCTTTGGTAATGAACCATACTAAGCTATTTTTGTTATATAGAGTAAGAACACTTACTAATAAATGTATTAAACTTTTACAAAACATGAGCAAGTGTTGGGAATCTAAACTTGTTAGATTCCCTGATCACTGATTTAAACATAATTAGGCTGTTAGATAGTCCCTTGCATGTGCCTAGGAGGCAGGCAAGTTTCGCAAGACTCACAGAGATTCAAGTCTCTGTGAGCAACCTCAGAGGAGTCCATGTCAGAGACATTGTCAAGGAAGTCAAATATTACTTGAAGACATACTCATTGGCTGTGATGGATAACAGCCAAGATGTATCAGGGACTCTGAGGGGTTGAGGGTTAACAGGGATGGCAATACCCTGTTAACACTCAGCACACTTTGGACATGCCATTTGCGTGTTCGAGACTATGAAGAAAAAGGAAACTGTTTTAACAACTGTTTCCTTAAAGCATAATGGAAGACTACCAAGAATAGAAGGACATCATGTGACTGATGTGGGAACTTGTAAAAGCTTGTGTAGTCACCATCAAGTACTATTTAGGTCAATCTCGTAACACTATAAATAGGATGTGTATCAGATATTCATAACATTATTGCATATAACTTAGTGAATCAAACAGCTACGACTGTATTCATAAGTTAGGGTTTATAGTTGTTCAAAGTGTGCACAACACATTGTCATCAACCTGTGTTATCCATAAAACTTGTAATTCTTTATTATACAATAATAAGATAACGTTTGAAAAGTAATACCTTGTGTTGATTAAGTTAAGATTAGGGTTTCTTGCATTGATTAGGGACTTTCAATTGGTATCAGAGCGGTGTTTGATATTAAAACCTTCAAGAAACATCGTTCTCAGTTTTATAATCAAGATCCACCATGCCAGAAACATCTAACCCACCACATTCACCTTCCACAAACCCATCTTCACCAAGACTCAACCCTCCTGCCAATGACGATGATCTACCCCAACTTCTTGACTCAAGAGGTGGATCACACGTCACAAGTGTACCGGTCTTTGATGAAGAAGACTTTGCCAGTTGGAAGAGTCAATTTCTTGTGTATCTCGATGGACTTGAACCTTTTCTTCTAGAAATTTTAGAAAATGGTCCTTATATTCCCATGGCGCTTACATCCACTGAAGAAAACCCTCTTCCCAAACCTCTCAAACAATGGACTCCATCTGATAGAAAATTGGTAAACCAAGATAAACGTCTCAAGAGCATCATAATATCCTGTCTTTCCAAACACATCATGAAGTCTGTCATTCAGTGTCCCACAACCAAACAAATGTGGACAGACCTCATCCTTGGCCATGAAGGACCTTCTGAAACAAGAGAGACAAAGATTTAGGCACTCAGACTTCAGTTCAATGCCTTCAAGTCACTTGAAGGTGAAAAGGTTCAGCAAACCTATACAAGGCTGAAGATTCTTCTCAATGACCTTGCAATGAATGACATCACTATTGGTCAAGCTGAGATCAATGCCACATTTGTCAACAGCCTTCCAAGAAAGTGGCTGAGTATGAATCAGACTCAGAGAGCTAACAACTCAATAAAAAATGACACCCTTGCCCAGCTTTATGGAAAGTATAATTACGAAGAAGGGCTGATTGATACTATTTACAAGTCAGAGACTGAAAGATTTGTGATCCAAGGAGCATCTTCCAAAGTCTTGATCTCTGCAACACATCCCCTTGACAGCGATTCTGATGTTGAAGAAGATACCCGTAGCAGCCAAGAGTTCTTGACAGACCTTAATGCAGAGTTTCATGAAAGAGCCTTGCTTGCCAACCAAAGAAGATACTTCAAAAGATCAGGAAGAGTAGGATCATCGAGTAAACCAACTGACAGGTCAAAAGAAACTTGCTTTGCCTGTGGAAAGCTTGGACATTTTCAATAAGATTGTCCTTCCACCAAGACATCCTCACCTTCTTATCCATCAACTTCATCCAAACCTTACAAGTTCAAACAACATAACAACTCATCTCATTAATCCAATTCATCAGACACTGAGAAGAAGGATTACAAAAATAAGTACAAGGCACTTAAAGCTGAGTTAGAACAAATGAACTTGAAGATTGAAGCTCTGTCCAAGAAGAAAGGTGGTGAGAAAAAGACAGAGAAAGGGTTGGTTGCTGAAACTTATGATTGGAATGATGAGCCACTGACTTCAGATGAAGAAGACACCACCAGAGTCAGGGCTTTCATGGCGATAGCTGAGGATGAACCAGTTGTTGGAAAAGGTGATGCAAGATCAGGACAATTGGTTGACATCACAATGAAAAAGGTACACAGGCTTCTATCTATGTCTGATAGTGATGAACGTAAGCATGTCCTTGATTACACCATTGTTGATTTACACTTTGTTGAGGAACAAAGAAAGAACTTACTTGATAAGTTTCACTCTGTTAAAACTGAAATGCTAAATGCTAAAGCTGAATGTGAAACTCTCAGGCGGGTTAATTTAGAGAAAATATCCCTGCAAAATAAAGTAGCTAGATTAACCTTGAAAAACATTGCTTTAAATGATCAAGTCTCTGAGTTAAACAAGGTTATTGAAAAATGGTTGTGTGCTAGGTTCACTATAGATCAATTTCTTAATGATGAAGTGCCTGCTGACTTAAAAAGGGATATATCTGCTAAGAAAAATAAGCTAAGAATTCTCACCAAACCCAAAGACATTGTCTTCAAATCTACAGAGACAATTCATATGTCATATACCACCATGACTAATGACCCTGTCTCTGAAGATGTGACTGAGTTACCACCCTTGACCAAACTCTCTGGAGTTGAACCTAGCAGTTCCTCTCGAACTGCTAAGGGTGAACTTAGTTCAGATATTGAGAAACCTCCAGCTAAAGTTTTTCATGTGCCTGCTAAACAAACTGGTAAACAAGTAGCTTTTAAGCCTGTTGCTACTAAAGCTGTGAATAAGGTTGACCCTACCACTGAAGATCGCCTGTTGTCTCTTATGAAAGAAGTAGAACTCTTGAAACAACACATTAAGCCTTCCGCTGAATGCTCTACTTCACATGAACCTAAGTCAGTCCTAGGTGAACTCAAAGGGGAAAGGTTAATCAAACCTTATTGCAATGTATGTAAAAACTCTCACCATATGACCTTAGATCATGACAGACACATGGCAGCTAAAAGAGCTCAGACACCCTCTAGGGATAGACCACAGAGTTCCAAAAGACAATAGGGAAATTACAAACCTTTTCCTCCCTGTAAATTCTGTGGGTTCACAGACCATCACTCAGACGAGTGTGGTGACTTCCCTGGGTGTGATATCTGTGGAAGTTATAATCATGAAACAGTGAACTGTCCCTCCCAACGCCAAAATTTCTTCAGGAACACAAGAGTTGCTAATAAGCAATTCAGGGAACCCACTGGAAAGTGGGTTCACCATAGGAACTAACCTGTTTCTATGTATCTGTGCAGAAATATCTCAAGGAATCGGTATGGTATCTAGATAGTGGCTGTTCTAGACACATGACAGGGATTCAACAATACCTGCACAGATACTCAAAGGAGCCTGGTCCTAAAGTGGTGTTTGGAGATAACTCTTCAGGTGACACAGAAGGATATGGCTGAGTGAATTGCAATGGGATTACATTTACCAGGGTTGCATATGTGAATGGTCTTAAACACAATCTTATTAGCATCAGCCAATTGTGTGATGCTGACTATAAGGTTTTGTTTACTAAGACTCAGGGAACCATATTCAACAAAAACAATGATGTTGTGCTTATTGCACCTAGAAGAAGAGATGTTTATGTCATCAACATGGCTGTTTGCTCTGAAGACAGCTCAAATTGTTTTCTTGCTAAAGCCTCTAAAAGTGTCAATTGGCTGTGGCACAAAAGACTGTCTCATCTCAACTTCAAGAACATCAACAAGATAGCCACACAAAATCTGGTTGCTGGTCTACCTTCAGCAATGTTTTCTAAAGACAAGACTTGTTCTGCCTGTGTCAAAGGAAAGCATCACAGGTCTTCATTCAAGACTAAGCAATCATTCTTTATTGACAAGTGCTTACATCTCCTTCACATGGATTTGTTTGGGTCTGTCAAACCTCAGACCATTAATCACAACAAATACACCTTGGTCATAGTTGATGAATTTTCAAGATACACATGGGTGTTCTTCCTCAGAAGGAAAAGTGATGCAGCTGAAACCATCATGTCCTTCATCAAACAAGTTGAAAATATGAATGATGTTAGAGTCAAATCTCTAAGAAGTGATAATGGTACTGAATTCAAGAATCATCAACTTGAATCTTTTTGTGATGAAAAAGGGATTTCACATAACTTTTCTTCAGCTGGCACCCCTGAACAAAATGGTGTGGCTGAAAGAAGAAACAGGACTTTGATTGAAGCAGCCAGAACTATGTTGAATGGTGCAGCCCTACCAAAGCAATTTTGGGGAGAAGCTGTTCACACTGCCTGCTACACTCAAAACAGATCAATCATTGTCAAAAGACATGGTAAAACTTCCTATGAAGTTTTCAGAAAAAGATCTCCAGATGTCAGCTATTTTCATGTGTTTGGATGTCCTGTGTTCATTTATAACTACAGGGATAAACTTGGAAAGTTTGATGAAAAAGCTGATGATGGTTTCTTCTTGGGATACTCTCCAACAGCCAAAGCCTTCAGAGTATTCAACATCAGAAGACAAGAAGTAGAAGAAACCTTCCATGTTAGATTCAATGAAGATGATGAAGTCATTCAGAAAACAGGAACAGAGGGTGATGAGATTGATTTTAATGAAAATGTATCTTTTCCAAGTGATGAGTTCACAGAACCAAGACCTACCAGTCATCATCACTCCAACACTCTCACTCCCTATGTCCCTGCCTTTGACCCTCTGTCCACTCACAACATTGAAGTTCCTACCTCTCAGGAACTTGATGAAGAAGAACCACAAATCTCTAGCAGTCCTTTTCCTTCAAATGCTATTGATGACTAACCAATTCTTCAAATACCTGAAGACTCTCCTGCTGATATTGAAGTTGTACCTCTTGATATGGCTGAAGAAGACTCTAACACTGAAGTAGTCTTTGAAGAAAGCCCTCATAGTCAGCAGGATGAAACTCAAATTGTACCAGCTATGCCCACAAGTGTTCCTGTTCTTGAGTTCCCAGCTCCTCAAAATAAGTGGTCAAGAGATCAACACATTCTTCTTGTCAACATTATTGGGGAACCTAATGCAGGGGTCACAACTAGACAGAGAATCCAAGACTCTGAGTCTGCCTCAGCCAATGAATGTCTCTTTGCTGAGTTTCTCTCACAAACTGAACCTAAAAGGGTAGCTGAGGCTCTGGTAGAAGAAGGATGGGTAGCTGCTATGCAAGAAGAAATCAATCAGTTTAAAAGAAACAAAGTATGGACACTAGTGCCAGCTCCACCTGGAAAGAATATCACAGGCACTAGATGGATCTATAGAAATAAGATGGATGAAATTGGGAACATCATCAGAAACAAGGCCAGACTGGTGGCACAGGGGTTCTCTCAGACTGAAGGAATTGATTATGATGAAACGTTTGCTCCAGTTGCAAGACTTGAAGCCATCAGAATCTTCCTTGCTTATGCTGCCTATATGAACATCACTGTGTATCAGATGGATGTAAAGAGTGCATTCCTCAATGGTGATTTGGCTGAGGAAGTGTATGTTGCACAACTTGAAGGATTTGAGAACAGCGAGTTTCCCAACCATGTGTACAGACTTCACAAGGCCATGTATGGGCTGAAACAAGCTCCAAGAGCATGGTTTGAAACTCTTTCCAATTTCTTAACTGAAAATAAATTTGTCAGGGGTTCTATTGATAAAACACTCTTTACGTTCAAGGATAAGAGTGATTTCATCATTGTGCAGATTTATGTGGATGATATCATCTTTGGGTCAACAAATGTCAATCTTAGTAAACGTTTTGCTAAATTAATGACCAAGAAATATGAGATGAGTATGATGGGTGAATTAACTTACTTTTTGGGCTTTCAAATTAAACAATGTCCTAAGAGAATTTCAATTTGTCAAGAAAAGTATGTTAAGGATTTACTTAAAAAATATGACTTAGCTGATTGTGCATCAGTGAAATGCCCCGTGCTTCCACCCAACAACTTGGGCCCTGATGAGTCAGGGGTCTCTGTTAATGAGACTTTATATAGAGGCATGATTGGGTCACTCATGTATCTAACAACTAGTCGTCCAAATATCCAATTCTCCACATGTCTCTGTGCAAGGTACCAAGCTAACCCAAAAGAATCCCATCTAGTGGCTGTTAAGAGAATTTTCAGGTATCTCAAAGGAACACCATCCCTAGGCCTATGGTATCCAAAGGAATCAGGATTTGATCTCAAGGCCTATTCAGATTCAGATTATGCTGGATGTTGTATTGACAGGAAAAGCACTTCAGGCAGCTGTCAAATCCTAGGAGGAAAATTGGTTGGATGGAGCGCTAAGAAGCAAAACTCTGTGGCTATGTCTTCAGCTTAAGCAGAATATGTCGCTGCAGCCAGCTGTTGTGCTCAGGTGCTCTGGATGAAAAGTCAATTGGCTAACTATGAAATTTTGTATGACAAAGTGCCAATCTTTTGTGACAACACCAGCGCCATTGCCATATCTAACAACCCTGTTCTTCACTCTCGTACCAAACACATTGATATCAGGTATCATTTTATCAGGGATCATATAATGAAGGGAGATATTGAGCTGCATTTTGTTCCCACGGAGCGGCAACTAGCTGATATCTTTACAAAGCCTTTGGCTGAACCTTCGTTCAACAGGCTAGTTGTTGTGCTAGGGATGATCAATATCTCAAAGTCTGTGGCTTGATATTAATTGTGTTCATTAAATGATTGATTCTATATTAAATGTTTTTCACATGAAACTAGGTAGTTACTTTCCAAGTAAATGCAAAAAACATTCTCAAATATTTAATCATTTATTTTTCGAATAACGAGGAGACAAACAAGTTTTTGAAAGGTCAAGGGGACCCACTTGAGCAGTCATTTTCGCACCTTGCATTGAATGCGGTTGAATAACTGTTCACTTAGTTTGAATATATATTGTCTCTTTTCTCTTCTCACCCACCACCAATCTCATTTCTAAAATCTACTTCTCTCTCTAAGAACTTCTCTCTCTTAACCCATTCTCCATTTTCTTTCACCTTCGACCTCAAATCCATGGAGTTTTCAGTTCCCAAAGCAGCAAATGTTAATTTCGAGATCAACGAAAGCATCCTCGCCTCCAACAACGCCATTGGATGGATAAAGGCTCCCAATAGCACCTACTCAGATCTGGTCAGTTTCATGCAGGATTGTGACCTAAGTGAAGCCTTCACCAAATCCCCATCTACCTTTTACCAAGAATACCTTAGGTAATTCTGGTATTCTGCTAAAGTGGTAGAAGACACTATAACTTTTAGCCTTTCATGCAATGAACACCCTTTCGCCTTCTCCCTTAAAGATTTCTCGAGTGTGGCTGGATTGAAACATGGAGATGAATGCCTGAAGATCATTGATAAAAAGGCTGTCAAAGAAGCCCTAGCCACACTCAAACCCTGTCATGATGTAAACCCTGCCCTTACACCAGCTGAGGTCCTCTCCAAATCTCCCCTGAAGATTAAGTATTTCACTCCCATGTGGCGTGTCCTCTTCACCCACATTGTTAAATCCCTGGGAGGAATGCAGGGATCCTAAGATCAGATGTCTTTCAACCATCAGGCTATTGCATATGGATTGATCTGGGGAGTTGATGTTGATGTTGGAAACATTCTCTTCTCTAACCTTGTAGAACAGCTGAAGGGAAGAAATCAAGTCAGGGAAAAGAATATCTGCTATGTGCGCTTCCTGTCTCTGATCTTCGAAAGTGTGCTGGGAGACAACTACCACAACAATGCTTTGACTGCTCTAAAGCCCTACCGCATCACAGGTGCCATCTACAAATAAATAGGAGCTGAAGATGTCCCTATCACCGCTCATATGATGAATGTGGCCAACCAACTACCAACAGTTGAGAAGCCCTTGCTCCCTTCTTCTGAGAAGGTGAATACTTCTAGTGTGTCTGGCAAGTCTAAGTCTTTGACCTCTGGGCAGCACACTACCAAGTCCAAGGCTTCTTCTGGCCAACAGCCTAAGAAGAAGAAAATCCCCTCTTCTTCTCACACCAAAGCTGTCTCTAAGGCCAAGGGAAAGAAGACCGACACCTCCTATGTTCCAGATACTCTTGTGGAATCAGATACATCTGCTAACAAACAACAAGAGTCTAGTGTCTCTAAGTCAGCTGAGACGACAGGAAACCAGCCTAATCCAGCTGTTATCTCACAGGTAATCAGTGTACATTTTTAGAGGTTCACAAGCAGCCACTCTCATTTGTCTGTAGGAGAGAGTGGTGAAGTTAGGGTAATCCTCGACCCATAGAAGTCTGTCAATGCACTTAGAATCCTTTAAGACTTCTGTACACCCTGTCTTTGCACCAGGGAATGACTCATTTGTGTTTATAAAGCACCCCGATGACCCTACACCCTCTAGACAGTATTCAGGCTAACAACAACCTAAATACACTTATATCTCAACCTTGATCGGCTGTACTTCACACAGCATCTTGGTTCCCTCCTTAAAAGAGTCCAAAGGATTTATCCTTTCAGGGGGAGCTGAATCATCACCCTCAGCTTTCCTAGGGGCAGCATAACAGACGACCTTTAACCACATATGTTTCACTCATAAAAGAGTCCCAAAGGTTTCTTAACCTTTTGGGGGGGTTGAATGATCACCCTCAGCTTTCCTAGGGGCAGCGAATGGCGATCCATAAACAACATATGTCTCACAATCAAAAGAGTCCCAAAGGTTTTAACCTTTTGGGGGGGCTGAATAATCACACTCAGCTTTCCTAGGGGCAGCGAATGGCGATCATTAACCATATTTTTTTCACACTTAAAAGAATCCCAAGGATTTATCCTTTGGAGTGGCTGAGTAATCACCCTCAGCCTCTCTAGGACAACGAAATGGCGACCATTCCCCTTATCTTTTCCCTATTACTAATTAAAAAATTTGCAGGCTGAAATTGTACAGCCAGTCATCGAATCTCAGGTACAACAAGAAAAGGAGGCTGATACAATGACTCAAGATCAAACTCATACTGCTGAGCCTCTGATTAATACTGATGAAGAAATGCTATCATTAGAGGATGATGTATCTGATCCAGAGTCCATGTCTGAAGATGAAATCCCTGAAGGGATGTTTGATGAAGAGGATGAAGAAGATGAGGAATACCAGCTGTCTGTCTCTCCTCCCAAAGAAATAGTTGTGTCCACACCAGCTGGCGATAAGACTTCTCCTCCCAAGGATGCTATTGTTACTCCAAACTCTGCTACATCAACAACAACAGTTTTCCAACGCCCAGCCTATGATCCAACAGAGGAGTTTCTCTTGTTTGATCATCCTTCCCAAACTAACTTTGATCTTGTAGAAACTAGAAGAGGGGGGGGGGGGGGGGGTTGAATAGTTTCTCTTCGATTGGTGACCAAATTAAAATTACTTTCAATTTGGTTTGTATCAAAACTATCTTTTACTTAAAGCTAAGTTGCATAATGATTAGGTTCAATTGAAATGCACTAGCAATAATAATAAGCAAGTATAATGATAATGAAATAAGTAAAGAGCAAGGAAGGAGACAACCTAGTGAGAAGACACCAAGATTTATAGTGGTTCGACAACGAGGCTCTATCCTCGTTTCTACTCCACTCCTCGAGTACACCTACTCGAGATTTCCACTATATCCACAAGCTCCCTTCTCGGCGGAGAAAACCTTACAACGTTGCTTACATTATTTTCCGACACTAAGCTAAATGTCGAGACCTAATCTTTAGCTAGGACCAATCTACACGACGTTGCCTACTTCACAATTTAACGACACAAGGCTAGATGTCGGGTTCTAATCGAAAGGTAGAACTAATCTTCACGACATTGCCTACTTCACCATTTTACGACACAAGGCTAGATGTCGAGTTCTAATCGAAAGCTAGAACCAATCTTCACGACTCTTCACTTTGAAGCTAAGTAAGAACTTCACACAACACAACTACTAATCACTTTAAAGTTTAGTGAGAACTCACAAGACACAACCACATCACTTTATAGTTTAGTGAGAACTCCTAATCAAATCTATTACAACTCAACTAGACTTATCCAAGTACACACATGTAGCTTGGATTTACACAACACAAATCCAAGCAAACACATATGCAATGGATGTACACAACAAATCCAAGTATCTACAAATAACTTGGATGAACACAACTAGTCCAAGTATTCATAAATACATTGGATTGACCTAAAACACAAAGGTATAATGATAAATATGACTAGTTCATAAATTCATCTTTATCACTACACTAGTGAGTGAGTGACCTTCTCATTGGACATGGTAAAGGAGGGGATCAAGAGGATAATCATATGTAAACATCCTTAACAAATTAAGTGATCATTTACTAATGATTATGCTATAGAAAATAGAAAGAGGGCTGAGAAAATCGTCCAAGAGGCTTGCTGGAAAATGAGATTTGACCACTATTTAAAGGAGACAAAGTTACAACGGATATATAACGGCTACTGTGCGCGGTACCTTATCTTACCCCGCGGTACCTTATCGATAAGGTACCGCCTAGGTACTTAAGGTACTGCCACTAGACTAGACTCCGCTCCGTTTTTTGTCTTTTAGTGGGGTGGGAATATCTGAGGTATTTAAACCCTTCAAAGGATATTCTAACAGCATTTGGAATATGCCATTTTCAAATTTTCATTTTCCATTTTAATAAAACATTTTCTAAGAAAGAAAGTTTATTAAAAATACTTTTGTCTTATTAGCAAAAGTGAGTTTTAAGGATAATCATTTTTATGATCACTAAGTATGATTAAGAAAGGTTAGTGATATGATTATTACCTTGATGATAGTGTTAGTTAAATAATTCATTTTGTGTTTCTACACTAAATGTGTTGTATGGTTTGTTGTGATCAAAACTAAGAAAGATTAGTTAACACTAATAATGTTTTTAGGCATTACTTGCATTAACAATCTCCCCCTTTTTGATTACGACAAACGATAAACTCATTTACGTATAAACACAAACTATGGAATTATTAACTAGTTTATCACTATCATTTCTCCCCCTTTGTCGTAGCAAAAAGGTTAGCATAAGTCTTTGAAGTGCGTCGAACTTTGCTAGTAGCTCCCCTTTGGTGGTTGCTCCCCCTTGCTTGGGGCACCAAGTTTGTGAGCTAAGGTGACATGCTACACAAAGGTTAGTAGAAAGGAAAGAAATACCAATGTATATATGATCACTACCTACTAAGTAACTTGAGAGGGAGAAAGAGAAGAAATCCCAAATTAGAAGCAAGTATTTTGCTAAGTATGTCCAAAGAGGTAATTGACAAAATCAAACTTCAATAAGATGAAGATGACAGGCTTGTCAATGGGTTAAAGCTTTAGAATTGATGGAATCACCCATAAGCAATTGTAAAAATTTAACCAAGATCAACTCAAAAGTAGAACTAATTAGATAGCACACAAATAACACAAAAGTTACAAAAAAATACAACAAAGAGGATAGTCATACACATAGTATGAGTATCTAAAAGCAATACATATGGAAAATAAACCACTAAGCATAAGCTAGTCTAATAGTGATATTTTCCAAGATTGCTTAAAAAAATAAAACTAAAAGGACGACGATGCATCATTCGAAGTTTTGTCCACCGGAACGAAAACTTGAATAGGAGGTCGAGTGAGGAGGAATTCAAGAAAATTTAACTTCTCATACACACGAGCAAGTTCAATTTGTTGAAAATGGCAACAATCACACGAGGATCCATGATGCAACACAAAATCGTTTGATGTGGGTATGGCATCAAACTTAGGGTTTGGTGGTGGTGGGGTAAAGGGTTTGGGAATGTTTTCACAATGCCTTGTGAGGTTTGGGAAGGTGGAAAGGTCATTGAGTTGGGGGGTATTGAAGGATTGTGGTGGTGGTGGAACATGTTCTTTTGCTCCGGTGATGGGGTTTATGGTGTAAGTATCATTCCAATACTTGATTGGAGAGAAGGTAGGGTTTTTGGGTGGTTTGAACGAAGATGGTTCATTCTTCTTAACCCAAACGGGTCGAACCGAGATTTTCGGTTTCTTAGAAAGCTTGGATGAGCAAGCTTTGGGTGAGTGGGGTTGTGACAAAGAAATGTCAAGGTTAGGAATGTAGGAGTTAGGCATTGTGAGAGTGTGAGAATGATATCTCAAGGTAATGTGAGAATGAATTCTCAAGGTTGGGAAGATGTGAGAATGAAATCTCAAGGTTGGGGTATAAGTAAAATGTAATCAAGGTAGGAATTTGAATACAAAATATGTATTGTCAAGGAATGTTTAGTCAATTTGAGTAAACAAGGAATCTTGACTGGGAATAGGGTTTAAAGGTTTTGACCAAAAATTCGTAAAAAGTCTCATTCTGCCCGCGGTACCTTATGTGGGCTGGCGGTTCCATATCACTAAGGAACCGCGGGTCCTTAAGGAACCGCGTCTAGAGGACTTTAAACCAAGTTTTTCCTGGGTTTTGGGAAAAACTAATACTTTTTCAAAAAAGTTGCAAATCTTGGATTTTTACCTCTATTAGAACCAAAATATGCTAGGGTTGCATAAAGCAACACATTCACAAAGAATGTCTTGACAAAGGGTGACAAAATAATTTAGATATCATTTTGAACCAATTTTAGTCAAGTTTAGGGGTTGTGATAGATTTAGGTTCAATTTTAATTTCAAATTGAAGTTGATTAGTGTGCACAAAAGGATAGAATCACACAAAGCTAAATCCATAACACAATAATCATAAACATTCATTAATAAGGAAACAAGAACAAAGATAAATGAAACTAACTATTACATAACTAACTTATCATAAAATCTAGATAAATAGTTTTCTTTGGCTTGTTGTTGAAAACTCTTATTATGAAATGACTCCATCATTCATCTCCTAGGAGGAGGCATGGAGAACAAAGCAAGCAAGAAGTTTTGCAACCTCCTATGTAGTTCATACATGTCCATCCTAAGGTTTTGGATGAGGAAGTGGTTGTTGAGACAACATGGACATCTAGGACCATGAGTTTGTTGAAACCCAAAGTAAGGATCATCCAAGAGGAGGGAAAGAGGGACACCCAAAATTGGGATGTTTGAGTTGGGTGGAGGTGGATGAGGCAAGTTCTCCAATGGTGAAGTGGGTGAAAGTGGAGGCATGTTCCCCAAAGGGGAAATGGGAGAGTGTGGAGGTAAATCCTCCAAGGTGGGTGAAATGGGTGAGTTGTGAGGAGTCACCAAAATGTCATCAAAGTCATTCCCAAAAGGAATGCTTTGGATTGGTTGAGGTTGTGGTGTCACTTCCAAGGGTGCACTTGGAGTGAAGGGTGAGGAAAGCTCATTCATTCTAGAATTGAATGAAGAGGAGGTGGAACCAATGGAGTCGTTAGTACCATGGGTGGAGGAGGTCTTGCATGGTGCAAGAGATGGGGAAGGTGATGAAGAAATGAGGATAGGAGCATTCTCATTCTTAGGTGTGTGGAAAGGTGAAGAGTTAGGCTTAGCTACCTTAACCCTTATTTTGAGTGTTTTTCTTGGGGTGGAGGTCTTGGAAGTGTTTGAGGTTTTGGTACACACCATGGTTGATTAGAGTGGTTTAAGGTTTAGGGAAGTATGTTTGATGTGTGAAGAACATGCAAACAAGGTGGGTTTAAATGGTTGAGGGGATGATCCAAACTAGTAATGGGTTAAAATCATTTTAGGTGAATAATGAATTTAGATACCCTAGTTTAGGAAATGTGCAGTTTATTACTGAAAATCATGCAAGGTTTACACAAAATTAAGAAAACAGTGTAAAGCAAAGATGTTGTCGTGCACAGTGGCCGGCGGTTCCTTATCTAGGACCGGCGGTACCTTATCGATAAGGGACCGCGGGTCGATATGGAACCGCGACCAGAAGGTTTTCAAAAATTTCCCATTTTAGTTTTTGATAAACCCATATTTTTCCCAAAGGTTTTACAAGCCAAAGTTAACTACAGATCATAATCTAATAAGCTAACTATCATATGGCATGCACAAAGCTATGTAAAGCACAAACAAGATGGCATAACAAACATTAAGGATCAAAATAAATTGTAATCCAAGCATGCAACACAAGTTAATAAACAACCAAACCAAAATGTTAATAACCAAATGTTAAACCATCAAATCCAAACTTTGACACAACTTCAAAGTCTTCACCTCCTTTTCTTTCCTAAACCCTTGATCATCTTTCCCAAATACTTGAACCCTTTTCTTGACTCCACTCGGTGTTCATGTAATTCTCCCCGGGTTCTAAGATTCTCACGATAAAGATGCTCCATATTGAGATCTTCAGGAACATCACTAGAAGGGTGAGGAGGAGGAGTTAAGTCTTCAAAATCATCCTCGAATTGATTTGAGGATGGATGGGAGTTGCTCGAAGAGTCAAAATGAGAACTAGGACCGATGCCATCACCTTCACTTGGTGGCATATCGGTGTCCTCCTCATCCGGCTCTTGATGGTCGGATTTTCTCGAACCACGGTCACTTCTTTGCTTTCGTTGATACGCCTCTTGAATAGGCAACATAACCCGTTGAACCAGGTGAAAGCGAGAAAGATCGAGTTGAGGAAAATCTTGACCAACCCTTCTAAAAAGGCGAGTGAGAAGCATAGCATAAGGGAGGTTTGTTTTGGGTTTGGAAAGAGCATAATTTATACGTCGAGCGATTTAATATGCAAGATTGTACTTGGTGGAAGTGAATAGGCAAAACAACATATACCCCATGCAAGCCGGGATATGATCCCGGTTCCCAACAAGACAAAACACATTTTCCCTAAGGATGTTTGCCCATTGGAGCATATAATCCTTAAGGTCGCTTGAGAGCACTTCATACCTATTCACATTTCGCACATTTGTATGGAGGCTTCTCACAACGTTTCCACTACGCTCTTTCGTGATGATTTCAAGGATGAAATTTAGATCAACTTCGGTGGTGTCATTTGGAGGTTTGTCGTTTGACTCCAAGAGAGCATCTAGTCTCCACTTATCCGTGAAACGACAAGTGCCTTCAAATGGCACACCAAGAATATCACCAAAGTCATCGAGGGAATATTGAATGATTTGACCATTCAACTAGAAACGGATAAAGATCTGGTCGTTGATTTCAAGCATGGAGTAAGTACTAAAGAACTCAAGAAGGAACAAGGGATAAATTACCTCGTCTATGTAAAGCAAACAATCAAACCCAATTAGCTCGAACATAGAGTTGATATAATTATCTCCCGCTATTCTTGAGTCTACAATCCTACCCTCATGGAAACAACGAGAGGAAAGGGATGGAAAATCGTTTTGGAGTTGAGGGGAAACAAAGGTTTGAGAGATGTCGGGCATATAATCTCTAGTGAATTGATGATCTTTGTGAAATTGAGAAGGCATGATTAAGTACCTAAATACAAACACAAGACAACATTTCTCCAATCACTCATATGAAAATCAAAAAGGAAAACGAAAAATGAAAATGTGTTATATCAATTTCTTGACAAACATAAGATTGAATCCTTATCATTTTCATGTTCACAATGTGTCTATTCCATCATTAACCAAGAACACATGATCTATGTTAGATCAACAATGGATTAGATCATTGGTTTTTCAAAACAAGGTTTTTAGGTAAGCATTAACAATGTCATTACCTACTTGTTCATGGGTTCATCTCAAATCCATCATTCAACCAAAATCATTTAGCCTAAATTCGGATTTGTTCTATAAGTGGGTTTTAGTGAAATCTTAATGAATATGAACCTAAGGAATCATAGTAAAATAACTATGTCAACCCACATTCCTATTAAGGTTTTAATTCAATTTCAATTTTAAAAATCCCCAATTATGAAAGGATGAACCCTAGAACAAAATAGATGAAATTGAAAGAAAATACTTACAATTAATTGATGCTAGATGATGGATGAGTGAAACCCACAACTTGGAATCAATTAATTTGAGTGATTGAAGGTTTTGGAAGCTTCAACAATGGTGGAAAAGGTAAAACCCGTCGGCTGTGTGTTTTTGGGAGAGAGAGAGTTTGGTTTGAAAAAGAATAAAAAACAAAAACTGGCGCTCTTACAAAAGTTTCTGCCCGCGGTACCTTATCGATAAGGTACCGCGGGTTTTGAGCCGCGGAGATAAGGAACCGCCTATAGAGGCAGGTTTCTATCTCTGAAAAACGCGAAATTTTGAAAATCTAGTTTTTCTAAAATACTTAAAATTAAATCATGAGCCTTTTAGAATATCATTGGATCATCATAACACTAAGCAATATCCCTTAATGAAGGATTACGAGATAAATCAAGATCGAAAAGAACCGAAACGGACAAACGACTACTCGTAGCAAAACGACTAAGTGGAGAGAAGTCAAGAGAAGTGAATCAAGACTAGGATCAATGCTCAAGGGATTAATGACAATCTTCAAGTAGTAGAAACGAAGAGCTTGTGTCATATATAGTGGTTTAAGACGTGCCTTTCCGGCGAAACGATAAACGGCTTTGGTAATGAATAAGCACAAAGCAATTATTCAAGTCTAAACTAAGATCACTTTCAATAATAGTCTTAGTCTAAACTAAAATATGAGCAAAGTGTTAATTCACTTTCTCTCCCACAAAGGGCCTACTAACCGTATGGGTGCAAACCATGGAAATCATGCTTGATACTTTAAGCTTCTACTAACTCACTCTACATCACCATAGTGAGTCAAGTATCCAAGCAATGAAGGTTTGAGAGGATAAAAGAAAAGAAACACAAACCACAAATAAATGTCAAGGCAAGGATGCCAAGAACAAGCACATAGTCAAGTAATGATCAAAAGAATGATCAAAGGGCGTGTGGAAGAACGAGAGCGTACCTTGGCCACAAAAAGCAATCCATGAAGGAATAAGTGCTATGCCCAATCAATGACTATGATGAGTACTAAGTCTTCAAGGACTAGTATCATTCCCAATCATCTTGGTATCATTATTCAAAGATGTCGAAGATCAATGAAAATGATTCTTCTACAAGTGCAAGTAACTCAATCCATAACCAATTAATTGATTGATCTTCATGAGTACCTACACAAAGCAAGATGCAAACTAGTAGATACATTTCAAGAGTATATCTAAAATGCATAAAGGCTACTAATCTTAAGTGGGATGCAATATTTTTAATTAAAAGACCTATTTTTCAAAGAAAACATAGTTTTGACCAAAGAGAAACTTTAGTACAACTAGACCTTCTAATTTGAGGAGACAATGGATCGATCCAAGTTTTAAAGTACAATATACTTCAAAGATCTTGAGTGACCATCGCTCTGATACCAATTGTAGAAACTAGAAGGGGGGGGGGGTTGAATAGTTTCTCTTCGATTGGTGACCAAATTAAAATTACTTTCAATTTGGTTTGTATCAAAACTATCTTTTACTTAAAGCTAAGTTGCATAATTATTAGGTTCAATTGAAATGCACTAGCAATAATAATAAGCAAGTATAATGATAATGAAATAAGTAAAGAGCAAGGAAGGAGACAACCTAGTGGGAAGACACCAAGATTTATAGTGGTTCGACAACGAGGCTCTATCCTCGTTTCTACTCCACTCCTCGAGTACACCTACTCGAGATTTCCACTATATCCACAAGCTCCCTTCTCGGCGGAGAAAACCTTACAACGTTGCTTACATTATTTTCCGACACTAAGCTAAATGTCGAGACCTAATCTTTAGCTAGGACCAATCTACACGACGTTGCCTACTTCACAATTTAACGACACAAGGCTAGATGTCGGGTTCTAATCGAAAGGTAGAACAAATTTTCACGACGTTGCCTACTTCACCATTTTACGACACAAGGCTAGATGTCGAGTTCTAATCGAAAGCTAGAACCAATCTTCATGACTCTTCACTTTGAAGCTAAGTGAGAACTTCACACAACACAAATACTAATCACTTTAAAGTTTAGTGAGAACTCACAAGACACAACCACATCACTTTATAGTTTAGTGAGAACTCCTAATCAAATCTATTACAACTCAACTAGACTTATCCAAGTACACACATGTAGCTTGGATTTACACAACACAAATCCAAGCAAACACATATGCAATGGATGTACACAACAAATCCAAGTATCCACAAATAACTTGGATGAACACAACTAGTCCAAGTATTCATAAATACATTGGATTGACCTAAAACACAAAGGTATAATGATGAATATGACTAGTTCATAAATTCATCTTTATCACTACACTAGTAAGTGAGTGATCTTCTCATTGGACATGGTAAAGGAGGGGATCAAGAGGATAATCATATGTAAACATCCTTAACAAATTAAGTGATCATTTACTAATGATTATGCTATAGAAAATAGAAAGAGGGCTGAGAAAATCGTCCAAGAGGCTTGCTGGAAAATGAGATTTGACCCACTATTTAAAGGAGACAAAGTTACAACGGATATATAACGGCTACTGTGCGCGGTACCTTATCTTACCCCGCGGTACCTTATCGATAAGGTACCGCCTAGGTACTTAAGGTACCGCCACTAGACTCCGCTCCGTTTTTTGTCTTTTAGTGGGGTGGGAATATCTGAGGTATTTAAACCCTTCAAAGGATATTCTAATAGCATTTGGAATATGCCATTTTCAAATTTTCATTTTCCATTTTAATAAAACATTTTCTAAGAAAGAAAGTTTATTAAAAATACTTTTGTCTTATTAGCAAAAGTGAGTTTTAAGGATAATCATTTTGATGATCACTAAGTATGATTAAGAAAGGTTAGTGATATGATTATTACCTTGATGATAGTGTTAGTTAAATAATTCATTTTGTGTTTCTACACTAAATGTGTTGTATGGTTTGTTGTGATCAAAACTAAGAAAGATTAGTTAACACTAATAATGTTTTTAGGCATTACTTGCATAAACAGATCTCTTACCAAGGGGGGATGATTATGCTCAGCAAAGCCTCAACATCAAGAATCTTCAGCCTGTTCATCATCAGTCAGACATTGAATGTTTATCAAGAAAGCTGGATGTGATCAAGTCTGAAATGCACAACTTCACTGTTACATTCCCTGGAATCATTTAAAAGGCTGTGGCTGAGGCGGTTACTGAGCCAATCAAGGATGGTGCCAGGAAAGGTGTAGCCCAAGGACTCAGTCACCTTTCTACTAGAGTGAAGGATGTTATTGACACAGAGGTCCCTGCCATGTTTCATGAACATGAGCTAACCATGTACAGGCAATTTGATGCTGTTCGCAACAGGCAATACCGCCATGCTAACTTTATTGTCAGTCGCGTTCAGGCCAACACTAATGCAAATGGCAACCTCCTGCTGAAGATTGCCAGGGCTTCAAGGAAAAGGCAACGTGCTATGGCTGCCTCTGTTGAACAGATTGCAAGGCATTTTCAGGCACGTTCATCCAAACGTCTGCGTAGCCAGGATAAACGTGAGGGGGAGAAAGAAACAACACTCAACCTTGCATCTGCTAAACAAGGCTCATCATCAGCTGACAACACCATCACACCTGTTCCTCTCCAAGTCATCACACCTGTTATAATACCTGATGATGAGGATAACACTCAGGGGAGCAACAGAATCAAGATGGAGCTGACTCATCGAAGTCCCTGGTTTTGGTTAACACCAGCGAGCCTGGGGATGATGATGAACCAGCTGCCAAGAAGCTAA
This sequence comes from Glebionis coronaria, assembly GCA_025667525.1. Lineage (NCBI taxonomy): Eukaryota > Viridiplantae > Streptophyta > Magnoliopsida > Asterales > Asteraceae > Glebionis > Glebionis coronaria. Next base: position 505,613,270 of record CM046881.1, on the reverse strand, counting down.
AGTTCACTGTTAGCTCCCTCCCCAAAGCAATTCAAACTCAGGCTCAGACAACATTTATCAGAAGAGCTGATGTTTTGAAAAACATAAGTGTGGAGTCCTCTGTCTCGAAGAAAGGAAAGGAGATAGTTTTGGTTGACACAGACACCAAACTCAAGAAGATAGCTGCGATGCTAGAGACAGGAGGATCCACCACAGACCTTTCCCAATTCTCAACCTTTACACCTTCCAATGAGATTCCTTTAACCCCTGGAGAAATAGAGAAACAGGCTGAAGAATTCAAGAGATTAAATGAACTCAAAACAGCCAAAGAATTGAATGAAGCTACTCTGAGGAAGATGACACCACCTGAAAGAGAAAAGCAAAAACAAAGGTTGAGGGAAATGGAGGCAAAACGCGCTGAGGCACTAAGGAAAGTCAAAGCTGACTATGATGCATGCGTTAACAACAGATATGCCCCTGGCAAGATAACCAAGTTCAAATACACCATTCATAAATCCACAAACACCCCACGGATGATCTTATGGAGGGATAACCAACCAGGAAATATGAATGTGTTTGACAACTTCAGGCTAAAGACACTTGGGTTATCAGAATGGTTCGAACTTGAAGCCTTAGCTGCCAAAAGAAATGGACAGGCAAATTTTCTTCTGCTAAAGACTATTAAGGCCAAGTTTACCTGGATCAAAGAAACAGCTGCCAAACTCAAGATTGATCCCCCACCACAGCTTTTTGAACAAGAACCCCCAAAGACTGGCAACAAAAGAAGAAGAATTTCTCAATTTGTTAATGAAACTTTTGTTACTGATGATGTTCAAGTGGATGACATGCACAAGGATTTGATCCTCCCCAATGGTATTGTTGGCTCTGTTGATGGTCAAACATACACAGAGCCTGAAAGAGGAATGACATTCATGAACAGGGCTTGCCAGTATGCATTTCAAAGAGAAGATGAGCTGTGCTTGGCTTCAACAATTCAGCTACTCTGTCACAAGAAGTCACTCAAGATCAACTCAGAGTATTCCAAGAAGTTTGCAAAGACTTTGCAGGAAGAATTAGATAATAGATTGGACTTGGTTGAAGCTGAAGAAAGGATTAAAAATGATGACTATTGAAGATGTTCACAGCCCAATTTTACCTTCACCTTTTATTCTACTTATGTAATGCACTTGTAATCTTCTTTAAGTATTAATAAAATCATGAGGTATGTTTGTTTAGATCTGTTATGAGTAAGAAGAAGTTGTTAACTCACTTACCTTAACTTAGTTAGATCTAGCATTATTTATGTTTAAATAGGGGGAGATTGTTGGGAATCTAAACTTGTTAGATTCCCTGATCATTGATTTAAACATAATTAGGCTGTTAGATAGTCCCTTGCCTGTGCCCAGGAGGCAGGCAAGTTTCGCAAGACTCACAGAGATTCAAGTCTCTGTGAGCAACCTCAGAGGAGTCCATGTCAGAGACATTGTCAAGGAAGTCAAAGATTACTTGAAGACATACTCATTGGTTGTGATGGATAACAGCCAAGATGTATCAGGGACTCTGAGGGGTTGAGGGTTAACAGAGTGGCAATACCCTGTTAACACTCAACACACTTTGGACATGCCATTTGTGTGTTCGAGACTATGAAGAAAAAGGAAACTGTTTTGACAACTGTTTCCTTAAAGCATAATGGAAGACTACCAAGAATAGAAGGACATCATGTGACTGATGTGGGAACTTGTAAAAGCTTGTGTAGTCACCATCAAGTACTATTTAGGTCAATCTCGTAACACTATAAATAGGATGTGTATCCATGCATTAATGTTTAACACTTTGAGATATTCATAACATTATTGCATATAACTTAGTGAATCAAACAGCTACGACTGTATTCATAAGTTAGGGTTTATAGTTGTTCAAAGTGTGCACAACACATTGTCATCAAACTGTGTTATCCATAACACTTGTAATTCTTTATTATACAATAATAAGATTACGTTTGAAAAGTAATACCTTGTGTTGATTAAGTTAAGATTAGGGTTTCTTGCATTGATTATGGACTTTCAGCAAGAATATAGATTCACTTTCTCTCCCACGTGATCAGACAAATATCATTGTTAAGGGTTACAATGACAATATCGTTGGAATATTTCAATTCCAAATGTGTAGTATCCTAACTACAACATATGATGTAGTTTGGTATCTCAAAGGATTAATAAATCAACTTAGAGATGAGCTCAATTGCACATACTACACATGATATAGGGCCTACTAACCGTATTAAGTTGCTAACCATACAAATCATGCTTGATACGTTAAGCTACTACTAGCTCATTCTACAACTCCTATGTGAGTAAATTGTCCAAGACCATGAAGGTTTGAGAGGGTGAAAGAATAGAATCACATACCACAAATAAATATCAAGGTAAGGATGCCAAGAGCAATCACATAGTCAAGTAATGATCAAAAGAATGATCAGAGGGCGTGTGGAAGGACGGAAGCATACCTTAGCCGCAAAGTGCATCCCAAGTCTTCTATGGACTAATGCAACACCCGAGCATGATCAAAGTGCATAATGTCTTCAAGGACTAGTATCACGTCCACCAATATTGATATAATCATCTCATGATGTTGGAGATCAAAAGAAGATGAGTCTTCAACAAGTGTAAGTAACTCAATCCACAACCATATTAATGATTAGCCTTCATGAGTACCTATACAAAGAAAGATTCAAACGAGTGGATACATTTCAAGAGCAAATCTAAAATGCATAAAGGCTACTAAAAAGATCATAATCAAGATGAGTTAATTTAGCAATAATTTTAAGATTTTTAAAAAATAGTTTTGACCACAAAGAAACTTTAGAGCAACCAACCCTTCTAATTAGTAAAGACAATAGATCGATTCAAGCTTTAAAGCATAATATACTTCAAAGATCTTGTGTGACAATCGCTCTGATACCAATTGTAGAAACTAGAAGAGGGGAGGGAGGGGTTAAATAGTTTCTATGATTAGGGTCCTAATTAAAATTATGTTGATCCCAAAATTACCTTTTACTTGAAAACTAGTTTTATAGTTGTTAAGTCAATTCCCAAACCATTTGCTATTACTAGTGATTATAGAAATGAAATGCATGAATGTAAATATAAATAAGTAAAGAGTAAGGAAATAAGAAACCTAAGGTAGGACACCAAGCTTTATAGTGGTTCGGCAACGAAGCTCTCTCTTCGTTCCCATTCCACTCATTGAGTACACCTTACTCAAGATTTCCACTATATCCCCAAGCTCCCTTCTTGGCGGCGAAAACCTTACAACATCGCTCGCAATGTTTTCCGACACTAAGCTAAATGTCGAGACCTAATCTAAGCTAGGACCAATCTACACACGTCGCTTACTTCACATTTTCTGACACAAGGCTAGATGTCGAGTTCTAATCCAAAGATAGAACCAATCTTCGTTACCCATCTTCTTTTCCAACACAAGGCTAGATGTCGAGTTCTAATCCAAAGCTAGAACCAATCTTCGTCGCCCATCTTCTTTTCGACACAAGACTAGATGTCGAGTCCTAATCCAAAGCTAGAACCAATCTTCACAACTCTTCACTTTCAAGTTAAGTAAGAACTCGCAAGACACATACACACAATCTCGTCACTTTGTAGTTTAGTGAGAACTAACACACACGACTCATTACAACACAAGACACATCTAAGTATACACATATGACTTGGATCTACACAAGATTAATCCAAGTATACAAATATACATTGGATTTACTCAAGACTAATCCAAGTATACACAAATACCTTGGATCTACACAAGAATCAAATAAACAAAATGATGAAAATGACTAGATCTAAGAAAGGATGATCTTCATCAAGGCTTTATCTTTTATCACATCACAAATGTGTGAGTGATCTTCTCTTTGGACAAGTAAAAAAGGGGATTAAGAGGATAATCATAGGTAAACATACTTAACAAATTAAGTGATCATTTACTAATGATTGGAAATATAGAAAGAAGATAAGAAGTAGAAAACTGTCCAAAAAAGTTCCCTTGAAAATAAAAATATGACCCACTATTTATAGGGGACAAAGTATAACGACTCTATGGGCGCGGCTCATTAAATGGGTTGGTGGCTCAATATTGATATTGAGTCGCAAGCACCTATATTGAGTCGTTGCTACTAGAGGTCGCTCCTTTTTGTCCTTTAGTGGAGAAATCCCATCTGGTGAAGTTTATACCTCAAAGGTATATTTTTATGCCATTTGGAATATGCCAAATTCAAATTTTCATCTTCTATTTTAATAAAATATTTTCTTAAAAATAAAGTTCATTAAAATATTTTGTCGCATTTGTATAAATGTGAGTTTTGAGGTTAATCACTTTCTATAATCACTAAACATGTATAAGATATGTTTGTGTAAGACTTAAATGATTATTACCTTGATGATAGTGTTTGTTGAATAATTCTTCTTTCGATTGTCTTTGACGATAAATGTTTTTACACTTTATCGTGATCAAAACTAAGAAAGATTAGTTATTACAAATAATGTTTTTAGGCATTTGTTGCCTTAACACCCTAAAATCAAAAAATTGGGGTTTCTTCAAATTGACCCCTAGAAACGATCAATAACCACGTTAATCGATGATTAACGAACCAAGAAACACCAGGAACCACCAACCAATCAAAACCCCTAGAAATTAGGGTTTCAAGACAAAACCCCAATAATGAAAATCAGCACAGATCGAGCTCCAAGAATTAACCTAGGTGTTTGATACCATGTAAAAATAATATCAAAGCCAACCAGATCAAGTATGAATCACACAACCAACCACCCCTTTGTGATTATCTTTTATTATAATAATATACACAAGTAGATGAGTCCCTAACACGGATGGTCACCAAACAGAATACAATCAAAAATCAAGATAGTCCCTACCAGGAAAGATTAAAACAAGATCAAGATGATCTTAACAATAACCAGATGAAACCAAACTGAAACCCTAATTGAGAGAGATTGCAATGTGTATGTGAAAACGAGAGATGAATAATGAACTCATCCACCAACTCATCTCCTTATATACTAGCAAATTGCACCCAAGTCCCTACACAAATAAAACTTACAAAACAAGCACAAAGTTATATTAGGCAAAACATATTTACCTTTTACTCCTTTAAATTACAAGCTTGTGTCACAGAAAGCACAACTTTCAACACATCGCCAGAAAGTGTCTAGCTAATTAACATGTTGAAGACGGGCTAAAACTATCGACCCTTTTTGCTAGTTTGCCCTGCATGTGGATTCGATGAATAGGGACAAACATAAATTTTGAAACTGTCTTTATTATAAACACATTTTGATGAAACATGTGCATTTAGAATTTTGATGTTTTTTCTCAAAAGTTAACACTAAATAAAAAGAAATATAGGGTTTCAGAGCACTCGCGGGAAGTAAAAAACCCTTTGGTTTTGTCCTTGTCAATGAAGATCATTTTCGTTGCATTATAATATCAAATTAGTTGCATTCACGCCTAACCAGCCTTTAAAATCAACGTAAAGATTGTAGGGGTCGTGTAGGTGTGATATTAGTAAGCCTTAAAGCAAGAAAGAACAAAGACCATGATTAAAATGTGTTTTTACGCGAGTATGTCGGTAGGTAAACTCGTAATATAGAGGTTTGGTTTTGGTTCGATTAGAGTCCTATTTGGGTGACAACGACTATCCGAAAGGGTAGTTGTATGAGAATAGTCGCTCGCACTATCGAGTCGAAACCCACGTATAAAAAAAGTATGAACAAAATATTTATGGTGATAAAAGGTCCAAAATATTGGCTAAAGGCAAATAAGCCTTTAAGACATTACTCCTGTTTTATAGCCAAGTATTCTATGTGGATGGTGATTGAACACAAGCATGTAAAGTGTAGCTATAAGGACAAAGGTCAAGGTCCATAAAGTGTACTACTAGTATAGCCAACAAAATTTGAAATTCTTTCACAGGCAATAAAACCCTTTGAAAATATTCTTCATTCAAAGTCAAGGTTTTTGGGTAGGATCCATCATGAAAGTTAATTCTCTAGCACTGAATAGATATGTACTTGTAGTTTTCAAGATAATTCTAGTATGTTGGCTTGTCTACACTAGTTCTTATCCGTATGTGATGTAAAATGTATTCGCATAATCGTTTCTGTTTTTTTGACCAATCCTGAATGTGTACTAATGAGGTCTAAACCATTCATTTTTGTGAGAAAGTCGTACGTCTAACCACTTGGCCACTTTGGTGACAGTCGCCCGTTTGAATATATTGCAAGTAGAACTGCCTAAAAGAGACGGTCTTGAAGACGTTGGTATGCCGTAGCCTTCTCGTGCCTTGTTCCAATCTAGCCTAACTTGACATGTGATACTATCAATCTGACCGGATTAGGACCATCGGCTTAATCACTCTTGGATATATACAAACTTGTTTATATTATCTTCACAAGTGTAAAGAATCTGCACTTAAAATACTAATGTTTTCGGCTTGTAGTTAAAGGAACAATCTTTTGATCTTTTCAACATGTGCAATTTGCAATATAAGCTGTTTCTAGTTCTGTTTGTTTGCAATTTTGTGTTGATTCTTATTTTGGCTGTTTTTATCTAGTGTTTCATTAAATATTCGTAACTTTATAAGAAATTAAATGATTAAAAGTAACAACTAAAATGACAAAATTTGGTTTCTCATTGTGACCAGCAATCCTCTAAGACCTTGTAGACTATTTGTAAAGGGTAGAGTCTCCAGTCTCCACGACACGTGAAGACACCCCACAACCATATTGCCATAAAAAACAGTGACAAAGTTGGTCTTACCAAACCTGTTTGGTTGTAATGTTGTTGGTGAAGTAAAAAGCGGATCTTTGTTGAGATGACGCTTGTGAACGTGGTCAGCGGATCACGGCTACCTGGCTTAACCAAGATAACTTAATGAACCAACAAGCCCAATAAGTCCTCCCAGCACATGGTCCCATATTTGGCACTTCATTCAATCAAATCAACACCACATGCAAAGTTATCACAAACAGGGCTAACAATCCACGTTACTATAACTGGAATGCTTTCGAATTTCTTTAAATCGATTAGCAATAGCTGTAAACTGTAAAGATATAACCGGATGCCATATTGTCGAAACACAATAAAGCCCACATATCTTGTTGAAGTGGGTTCAGTTTCTTTCTATAAAAGAGTTCAACTAAAAGTAGAACAAATTTCACAGATACAAATTAATACAATGAACATATTTCACAGACCGTATGCTATATTGTCGAAGGATCTATTCTGGACAGACTGTCTTTAAAAGTATTCTACTCAACCAATAGCCTGATACTGTATGATCCCTCGTTTTGGTGGCAACTTCCTCAAAATAAAGAGAACCAGGGAAGACGGTAATATCTCCACCAACTGTTGATAAAATCATAACAAAACGCACAAAAATTGAATATATAGGCTTACAAATGAATTCAATCATTTGAACATACTATTCGAAGTCAAATGGAGCAAAGAAACATACCAAGTAGTATATGAAGTTTAGAACGGGATGTTCCAGTACATCTAGATTAGCAGCTTTGTTGAATGCATTAAAGCACATCTAATATTATCAGTAGAGAAAAGATTTAAGTTTTAGAACAATGTGTGGGATTATTAGTCACCTACAAAAATGTTAGTGAAAAGAAGACCTCACCATTATACATCTCAGAAGGAAACAAACGAAGCAGATCGATGTCACGTAGCCAACCTACACAAACGGATAATAACAATAATATACATCACATGCTTAGGCGTCTTGATAGATTCACTTATGAATGATCTGAACTGAATCTTGTTCTCATCTCAAATAGGTCAATCAAGTAAACTAGCTAAAAAGGATCGGGTCCAACGGTCCAAAAGGGTTGTCAAGTTCTAGTTTCAGTGTACATGAACCTTCCAAATTGTTTATCTTAGATATAAAGTAATATAATAAGAATGTTAACACATTGACTATTATTCATCAGTAAGTTCTAGATTGGACAAAAAAAGTCTGCTCAATATGACCCGTTTTGACCTATAAACCAACCATGTCATCATACCATGTCACCTCTAGTACTTATAAAAGGAGTCAAAACACACATACCTCCTGTAACTTCTTTCGACGGCCTTTGGATTCCACTGGAAACCGTTGCAACATTAAAAATAGCCTGCACAGATATGTAAGAGAGGTATGGTCAAGGAAAGCCAGTTAAAGACAGATTATCATCTTTATTGGCGTTTTTTTTATTGCAGCACACTGAAATAAACAATCTTAAAGAGTAAAAACAATTCTTTTTTTTCTTTAGTGATTGTAGTTATTTTTGGTTCTCTCATATATTTTATCTAAAGTGTTAGAACTTTTTAATATTACACATACCTTCCTCCGTAGAGAAGAAAGCCCAGTGCTGCAAAAAAAGAGACCCCCGCAAAGAAAACCTTGGATAGAGTCACCAACATATGGGTAGGCCTCCACCATATTATCAGCCACAGAGCAATCTGCGTAATAGATAAAAGAGCTCAGGTAGTTAGCATTGACATTCTTATATAAAAGCATACATGACAGTTCTCAAATAATTATTTAGTATGGTATTTTCATAGACCTTCTACCATAAAGAAAATACAAGTGTATGGGATTGCTTTTTATTACTGCTTACAGTTTTTGAAATAATTAGAATCACATAAACCAGCTTTACAAAACACAGTTATCAATTGTATGTGTATTAGCAAAACCAGCCGATTTTACAATTAGAATAAACAACTCCGAAACTAAGTAGTTGACCCTCAAATAATCAGAAAATCATCCAAATCAATTATATACTAAAACATAGACATGAACCAGTCAGTTGTACTCCTTGATTCATTTAAAACAAACATGATACAAGCTAAGGTTCATGTAAGTATCCATTAATCGTCTCTTAATTCAAATTCATGAACAAGAAACTTTACCTGAGTTATGTAAACACTTGCATTGATAGCAAAGAAACCTGGTCGAAGACCATCCGTTGACACCGTCCTTGCCTATCAAATATATAAAGAAGGGTGTTTGAATATGCAGTCTTACTAAAAAATTGTAAACAGATAATTTTGAATAATCAGAATCAGATAACCAACTGTAAACTTATAGTTAAGAAAGATAGTGTTTGGATGTGCATTGTGAAAGTGTAAATGTGATTTTGAGTAACCAGAATCAGCTAATCAGCTATAGTAACACAGGTTATAGGAGATAGTGTTTGGGTGTGCCTCTAAGTCGTTTTAAATTGTAACAATATAGTTTGAAAACTGAAGCATAAAAAAACCCCCAAAAAAACATAGGATGCGTCTTGTGAGATGAAACTAAAAGCTTCTCAATAATAGGAAAATCATCCAAAATCTATTCATCCAAACATATTTTTAATCTTAATTATCAGATAATCAATTTCAAAACACAAATCCAAACACGTCTTAGATGAACAAGCGAACAGAAGAGGATTCATCAAACCTGGTAATAAATTTCTGCCCAAAACAGAACCAAGAGAGCATAGGTTGTGAAAAATACAAGACTCGGCAGATCAAGCAGCATATGTTGGGCAATCTGACAAAAAGACATAGTATTCTATGAATAGAGTCGGCACAGATAACATCAATTATCCTCACATAACTGATTGACTTAAGTATATTTCTAACCTCAGGAGACAACTGTTGGATATCACGGCGGTAAATGAAGATCACACATCTAGCTGCATTAGTAACACGTTTAAGATAAGTACATATCAAACAAAAAAAAGGTTCCAAAATGCAGTTTAAAAAGAATTATAATGAAAATGTACAGACCCCCATTAACCAAGAAATTGAGGAAATGAAAGACCTTCTGGGTCGTCCAACCATACTCTGGCACTCTTTGTTGTATCCTAACTAATTGTACCTGTGACAATCAGATATTATCCATGTAAGACGTGACATAATGAACTTTAATAAAATATGGTCAAATTATGATCACATCGTTGCATTTTATTAAGGGGGTGTTTGGATGTGTATTTTCAATGACCTGGTCATACTATGGGGTCAGAAACAGGTCGACATAGTTAGCCAGTTCAATAAATGTGTCTAGGTTTGAGTTCAACTTTGAAACACACTTGGCTGCTTTAGTTGGGTGATACGAACCCGTCAACACAAACCCCGCCAAATATTGCCAGCCCAGCTCAAAGCGAGGTATAGTAGATAACTTTACATTCATCCGAATGATTAGTTTTCACGGCATATCTATTATTTTAACCCTAAGCAGCAAGAAATTCAGAAGGGGTGTATGGCCCTTGAAAAAACGTAATTTCGATCTTACAGTTAGTAATATTTACTAGTTGATCTTGATCGTGAATTAATTTTTTGTTGTCTTTCTGTAGTTGAGTATATTAGTATTTTATTCATACGCCCATATTGTATGTACTAAGGGCTCGGCCCATTCTTGTGTAACATTCCATATGTAAGTGTATATGTTATTGGTATGTCAATGTGAAGATCACACATTGAAACCATATTGCTTGTATTATGGTATCAGTAGCCTCCCTCTAACAAACTTCATTGTTCTCTCCTTGCTTTTCTCACGTCTCAACCCTCCCCTAATCATAACTCATGGAAGGCGACGACAACGATAACATACCACCCAAGGCACTCACCACCAATGAAAAACCCTTCCACATCCAAACCTACATCCTTCTCGTGCTTGACCTCAACGAGTTGAACTATGACTCGTGGAACAAACTCTTTACCCTCCATTGCAAAATCTTTGGTGTATTCAATTTCATAGAGCACCACATCTAGCACAGATCAAAATACCGAAGAATGGAAAAGCCACATCCCCCTCTTGCTTGACCTCAACGCATTGAACTATGACTCGTGGAAAGAACTCTTTACCCTCCATTGCAAAAGCTTCGGTGTGCTCGTTTTCATAGAGGGTGCCGCATCTAGCACGGATCAAAATACCGAAGAATGGGGTAAACTCGATTCCCTCGTGAAACTATGGATCCTTTGGAACCATAAGTAAACCCCTTCTTCAACATGTCCTTAAGAAGAATGTGACCTAGCACCGTATGGAAAAGTCTCACAGACATTTTTCATGACAACAAGAGTGCTCGTGCTGTGCAATGTGATAATGATGTTCGAGCCATGGAACTCGGTAGCCTCTCCATCATCTGAGTACTTTCACAAGAACAATCACATCGAAGATCTGTTAGCCATTAATGACCTAAGTGATAAGCCGAGATTCGCCGGTGGATGAAAAGAACGTATTACCTATGCCATAATGACCTAAGTGATAAGTATGAAGGACTGGTTGGCTCATACGACACCGTGACCGACCACCCAATCAATGCTCCTGTTGGAAGAAAGCCGTCTGGACCGCAAGCCCACTCGAGAGACTGCCTGTAACTACTCTCCTTCTGTTTTGTTAGCCACGAACCCAAACAATATTGCAATACCAACTCAGACGCGTCTAGCTTTGGTCATTGTTGTAAGTACCTTCATGTCAACACGAGTGGCTCGCGAACAGGGACGCAATCGACTTGGGATTTAGCTCAATGGACTAACCGTCCATGGGGTAAATAGAATGCATTAGCCGAATAATCCCATTCCTATACAGAGGGTGTCACGTTTTGGCTTATCCTCCTCAGATTAACCATCCATGGGCCGACCCAACACAGCAACAACCCCAGCCAGTCCACAAAGTTAACCCAACTACTAGATCCAGAGGCACATCTTAGGCCCAGTTCCAGGCCAGCCAGCCTCACCCTCCCGCAGCTTTCGGCTCAACTACTGAATACAATGTGTAATCTTCTCATTGTGTAATCTTCTCATTGACATACCAATAATATATAAACGTACATATAGAATGTTACACAAGAATGAGCCGAGCCTTAGTACATACAATATCGGTCTATATAACACAATGTTAATATCGTAATGGATGTCAATGAACACACCAGCCCGCAAAGACAAACCTGACACGAATTGCCAGGCCTACTTTAATCAAAGGACAATTCAAGACCAATTATGATCATCATTAAATACCCGGTGTTGGCATTTTATAAAGTGCTAATATAAGAAGCAATAACCATATGTAACAGAACGGGCTGCAGAATATAATGTTTTTATATACTACTTTTTGAATTTCTGGGGTAAGTGGCTATCGATAATCAAAGGATATCTGGATACATACGGTAAATCATGTGAGACACTTTTAGACAAGAAATTTACAAACCAGGCAAATTTCAGAGAGAAGAATCAAAGTCTAAGGCACGAGAATTTGATCAAGGAATACAACTGCCAACGCATTTAAATTCAGTTTATAGTGGTTACAAGCAACCTATGCTATTCTTTATGGATATCAAGTTAGCTTTTGTTTGCGCACCTCCTAACATTAATTAGATAAAATAGTTGACAACGACAAGTATTCGGAGAATAAGCAATCCCAAATATCTCTTTATTAATCATAGCAATTAGTTTTATTAAACGAACCTAGCCCTAAATTATCATCATCCATACCTAATATCTCAACCCCAAATAATACGATAATCAATCACATTGAAAACGCAAAAACAAACACCCCTATAATCAGTAACTAACAATACAAAAATGAAATAAAATTTGAAGTTATAATAAAAAAAAACGAAACTAACAATTGCAACGAGTGAAACGACGGCGTAAAGCCCAGCCAGAAGATGATAAATCCGATCCTGCCAAACGGGCGAATCATTTAACAAGTCCCAAAGTGTATAAGAATCCTTCAAGTTATACATCTCCATCGTTGAGGGGCCCGCATCCATTGCGGGGATGATGACGTGGCAAGATCTTTCTATAACCGGATCGAAATTCAGTTGGTTAGTTAGAATATTTATTTATTTATTTATTTATATGAGGGGGAGGAGAAGTGTGTTGTGTAAAGTGGGAAGTTGAGAAACGGCCTAGTGCCGGCTAAACGTAACTAACAATAAAGTTTCTTTTCATAAGTTTTCGTGGGAAATGTCAAATTATAATTTATTTTCTACTATCTTATCTAGGTGAGCATTTGGACCGTCAGATCAGATCGGACTGTAAAATTGGACCGAATCGGATCGACTCAGATCGGATCAGATAATTTCGGTCCGGGGTTTTGGACTATTTTGGTCCTCGGTCTGGTCGTTTCGGTCTTACCAAAAATCCGTCGATAATGCTTATTAGGACTGGACCGGACTGAAGACCGAATCGGATCGGACCGGACCGGACAAAACCATTTCGGTCCGGTCTCATCCGGGGTTTTGGACCAATTCGGTCTTCGGTCCGGTCCGGACCTGTTGCGCAGCCCTAATCTTATCTTTATAGACGGTCTCGGGTCAACATAACATACGTCGCGGATGGAATATCACACTATCTTTAACTATCGCTTTATGATTCTCTTATTTCCTGTTGATGCGATATGTCCTGTTTGTTGCAAGGTATATTTGGTTTTTTTAGGAACACACGGTTCATTGTAAGAAACTTCTGGGCTTCGAGTATCGAGACGATTTTGTTAGGGATGTTCTTTTCGACATATGTGTTGGAATTTATAAAAACCTTTTATCCATATTAACCATATTAATATACACGAGTACGCAGCGGAATATAGGATCACGTATAGACAAGTAATTAACATAAACGATAAAGAATTGCGTACCTTTTAGCAATGGATTAAACACCTTTATCGAAGCACTAATATATACGAAAACCCAAAGATCAAACAATGACCTCTCTAAGAATAGCACACAATACGTTATAGCAAACAATTAAGTATGCTAGTAACGATAGTGATAAAGCTAATTAATATTTGTTAAAACAAATATTCACAAAACCAACAGTTTGGTATTTAAATTAATCGCACTAAAAAACAAACAATAACAATCGCTTTTGTTTTGTTTTTTTTATTGGATTATCACAATCGCTTTTGGTTTAATAATTGTCGTAGGGAATTACTCATCATAATGACTTAAAGCAATTGAATATATATACATGCCATAGTCGGTGACACAATCCAAGTAGAAATGCAATTTAATTATACTTAACATTTAACTATTAATTGTAAAATCTCCGTTAACTAACTAATTAATTAACGTTTGCAGTAGCTTATCACTAGTTAATATAGTACGATAATATAATAACGTATAATTGTTTTACGTATTAACGCGTGCGTCTCCTTAGGCTCGGGACGACTTCCGGACATATATTATTTACGTGTACATATTCCTTCAGCTCCCACTTGGACATGTACAATAAAATAATATAATAACATTGGTTAGCGTCTAGCAACACGCCAATGCTCCCGGAAACTCTCGAGTGTAGTTTTCCATAAAGTACATTTAAATGACTCAAACATTTACAATCCTTTTGTTTCTCAAATGCCATGTTAACAATGCATATGGATCAAAGTCATTCTATTTTAACTATTCTGTTTCTCGCATTACATAATTAATATAGATTATCAATTTAATCGAGACAAATCTAGATTACCATGGGTATGGCCATACAAACATCTAATTAATTAATGAGGGGCCCAGTAGCATTATTCTTCAATCCTAGTTGAATGAACAAATTCTATCTTGACTACACGTGCCTCTTACATGCTTCAAGATACAAATGATTATAGTCTTTGTTACTACCTTATTCATGATAGTGTTAGAACTATAGCAAAAAGTACCATCCACATATATAATACTTGCTTGCATCTCAAGTCAAAGGAGTTAGTAATGCAAATCATTTACAAGTTTCACTTAATGACAACGATCCATAAAGTGATTGACTTGTTAGTAGGAGATGTCCGATATACAACTTTTGGATATCGTATGAGTTGGTGAACCGTTCTTACATATTCTATGAATATTACCATCTCTCATATATGTCTTAATTCAATTATATTCTCATATAATCAATTGACATAGACAATTTAGAATAACATATTATTCAAGGATTCAAACATGTAAAAATAGGACCAATAAATATTAAAGAAAACGAATATATCCAATACTTCAATTCACAAAATAATATTGTTTAACAATATCCTTTATCCAAATACTAAAAGATCAATGCATGATAACCTTAGTTGAAAAATCATGCCTCAAGATATGACGATCATACTTGTTGTCAAGGCATATATTTCATAAAACTCTACTAGGTTTGATCTTTGGAATTTTGAGAATACTTATTTCAAATTCACAATTGTGAAAATCTCTGAACATATAAAATGATTGTTATTATGTACATTTCTACATATGAACACAACAAAATTGGAGTATCGTTGTTGTACATCCTATAAGGTGTGTAAGTCCAACAAAACACCTTATTGAAAATAATCTTCTTTAATAGCTTCTTAAACTATAAAGTATTCTTTATTCTTTTAATATGTATTGCAACATTACGCTCAATTGAACATAACTAATCCACATGGTCATCATCAAAGATGAAATCGTACCATGATTAGTATTGAGTGTTATCTCAATCAATCTATCACCCATGTCTAAAACATCACTATAATATATTATAATCCATAAACTATATATTAATACTATGATAATATTTGGTGTCTTTCTAAACTCTAAGTTTGTTGACAATGATAATTACATCTTATTATCGTATAGAATATTCATTACTTAGAAGAATTCAAGTTAGTAATAATCATTCTTTCCCAAACAAATCTTATCATAACATTTGTACTAATCATCTAAATGATTTTCTCTTTAAGAAATCGTTGTTGTCAAATCTTCTTGTACTTATACAAGTTTTACAACTATCCATACACATAATATGATTTACATGATGAATCCCTTAAGTTTTCATCTTATGTCAACTCTCATCAAATGAGATATATTCATTGATACTTTCTAAACGATATTTCATGTTGTGTTGTATTTCATTAACCACAAATGTGTATTACAATAAACATACATATCAAGGTCATACGTTTAATTTCTAAACTCTTTCATATGAAATCTTATTCCAAACTAAGGTTTAACATCTAGCTTACATGGAATATTGTTTTTCATATGTTATACATCATATGTGATTTAAGAAATAAACATAATACTCCCATTAGCTTTTAGATGTACCCACAAGTTATCTTAGATCTAATTAAAAATCAAAACATGGATTTAATAATTAGACTTGATATATATTTCTTAGATGGATGCATTAATCCATACATGGATTCTTGCATTATGTACACTACATAAACATTATTGTAATTTATAAACACTTTGATCACAACCGTCCTCGCTAATGTAATCATATAAAAGTGTTTAAATATTACATTGTCATATTTATCATTATAAAACTATCATGACAATAAATCATCTTTATTAATGCATACAGAACTTTTCTATTACATATTGTGCATTAATCATGTGTACAATATAGTCCATATGAGTCTTTCACTAAAGAAACATACA
Organism: Glebionis coronaria; assembly: GCA_025667525.1. NCBI lineage: Eukaryota > Viridiplantae > Streptophyta > Magnoliopsida > Asterales > Asteraceae > Glebionis > Glebionis coronaria. The sequence continues at coordinate 505,596,834 of CM046881.1, read as the reverse complement.
TTCACCTCGCAGTCTAGCCTATTGGTTAAAGATTAATCAAGTTTCAAAAAAATGATTATCTTCTATGGACTTGCCTCTACTCATTTATAGTTTTATTCAATAATGACATTGAAGATTCAATAATACATCTATATGGTTAGTAGGCTCACCATGATCCTCTAACTTACATTCCTAGTAATAACAAAGATTTTACTAGTTGAAAGTTCGTTTTCTCGGTATCTTCTCGAATTGATTTCCGGTTAATTGTGTGAGATTAGTTGTTCTTGGTGAAAATAATATTTGAGGTTTTGGTAAAATAAATGTGCAAGACTTAAAAATAAAGGTCGGGAAATTAAAACTAAAACTAGTTGAAACATAAACGGTGCAATAATTAAAACGTAAAAAGTAAATGACGAGAATTTAAATGATGTAAAATTAAAACTTAACGAAAAGTAAATTGACAATTAAATAAAATGCAAAACGAATTAAAAATGGACTAAAAATAAAACGAGAACAATGGACACTTAAACAAAATACTAAAACAAAACAAAATCCCAATCGGAATACACCCGATCGGAATCCATAAGGATCCGATCGGAATGTACCAATCGGAAAGCGCATGATCGGAATAATCAAGAAAGGCCAGATCGGAATGTGTAAGATGATGGTGATCGGAATATTCACAAGATCCCCAATCGGAATAAGGTAAAACTAAACAATCGGAATAAGGTAAAAAGGGCAAATCGGAATAATGGCAAATGGGGGTCCAATCGGAATAACCCAATGGGGGGCCAATCGGAAAAAGCAAAACCCTTTTCCGATTGATTGATCGGAAAAAGGGGCTATTGATCGGAAAGGGCGATCGGAAAGGGATTTAACACCTTTTCCGATTTGTATGCGATCCGAAACTTTAGCAAAGGAAATAAGCAACAAAAATAAGCAACAAAAATAAGCTAATCTATAAAACAAGAACGAATCTAAAGTGATCGGATCAAATAAGCATGAATAACGACTTATCAAAACTTTAAATGAACAAACTTTAAAATCAAAACATAAAAAGATGAACTTTTAAGCACGACAACATGAATGAACAACACGGATCAAATGTAAATCGCATCAAAAGCTAACAAGAATCAAGAAAGGAAGATGAGAGATTAAGACAAGAAAAGTAAAGATTAAAGAACACTAATTGAAAACTTACTTGAAAATTAAAATGGATTAAAAGAGTATAACAAATGATTAAAGTGCAAGAATTAAAATGACAAGAAATAAAGATGGTGGAAGTGGTGGTTTGTCAAACTACCCAACAACTTGAAAAATGAAGACTAATGGTCTATTTATAGTGGTGATTAGGGAGGGGCTTAGGAAGCTTCCTCCCTATTTCCTCTTTTCCTTAATTGCGTCATTAGGTCTCTCCTTTCTTTAATCTTCTTAAATCTTGGACTTAAATGATTTTGTCTTCGGGATTTCTTTGAACTCGTCTTGTATGTTCTTCATAAATAAGACTCGAGTTCTTCGGTTCTTTAGTGAACTTCCGTCTTTTGACTTTTTCTTCGGTAAATCTTCAGAATTGGTCTTGGACTTCCGTTCTTTTTTTCCACTCTTGATCTTTCGACTTCATCTTTCGTCTTTTTCTTCGATAAAAGCCCGTGAATGCCGTGTTTTCTCCACTTTTCACCTTTTCGTCCTAAATCACAACAAAAACACAAACCACGCATAATTCCGACATAAATGACATAAAATACACGTTTTGGCTCGGTTATTATTGTAATTAAGTGGTAAAAGGATGGGTGTTTTCACACCTATCAAATCCCCTACACTTAACCATTGCAATGTCCTCATGCAATGCATTAGTTACAACGCAAGATTACATTTTCCATCATAATCAATCCACGTTGGCCTTTATTAAAGAAATAGAAAATTATAAACATACAAAGTAAAGAAATCAAAAACATACCTTGGGTTTTGAAAATGTCGTGAACGATCATCATCCTCAAGTTTTTACTTTCTCTAAACCAAGCTTAGAAACGAGATCATTGTTATTATAAGTTAGCAAACTAACACGAACTCATGTGGGCCAATTATTCACTTAGACTCCCTTATTCCTAGTTGTATCTCTTATATTTTATTTTTGTCTTGAATGATCACGAGGATGCATTTTTGACTTATTTCGATAGTTATTTAGGCCGAAAATAAAGTGAACGATTTAATCAATAGTTAGCTAAATGACCAAATCTTTTAAAACTGCTTCTCGGGACCTCATAAAGTTCATATCTTGGCATAACTCGCTTCACGATTTGAGACCTTTCTCGGACCGATATTTGGCAGCGACTTCATACTTCGAATCTTTGAGAGACGTTCTTGAAATTATGGTCTTCTCTTCATAATAGGAATTACTTCACTTGAAGTTTTTGGACCACGACTTCTTCATTTTTCTCCAATCTTTATTTTGGACTTTGATATACAACGATCCGCCTCCTTTTAGGACTTGGATCTAATTATCCTCATACCTTGTTAGGGTCTTTTCGGATAGACTTCTCCATGACTTTTGGGGAGTATTTGCTTTTCCGTGTGTCTCGATCCTTCATATTGATTTTCGATAAATGATTCTTCACATCACTTTTGGATCTTTAGCAACAAAATGTAGCCCTCATGCCTTGTTAGGGCCTTTTCGGACTCGCCAATCTTCGCATCCCGCTTCAATAAGTTATGCCTTGGCTATGAACTCTAATCCGTACCGAGCAACTTTTAAACGATCTGGGGCTAGAAGCTAAGTAACCTTTCAAATCGTACAACCTTATTTATTAGCAGATAAATTATTAGCAAGCGATGGGAGAATAGGCTCATAATTAACTCACATAAATTCACGAAAGAATACCGGACTTATAATTGGTTCTATCATCTCTCGTTCTCCACAGTTTAAAATCTAAAGTAATGAGACTCGTGGATACTTAGCCTATTAAATCAAAGTTTTGGGTTTTCGAGTCGCGTATAGGATCTTGCAAATTCTTGGAATTTTTCAAGTTCAGAAATCGCATTTTAAAGTTCCCTTGATAAACGACTCTCTAGGATCAATTATAGGAACTTGCGAAAAGTTCTTGTTCTTAACCCGTGAGAGTTAAGACTTTCGCGTTTTATAGCTCCCTATATAAAAGCCTAGCAAAACTTGACTTAAACACGTTAAGGATACTAGCTAGAGTAAACTTAGGCAAGTAAACTCGGGTTGAGTCAAAAGATTCACAACGTTTGAAAATTAAAACCACTTATTTAAACATTTATTCTAGCAAGGAAAGAAAATAACTATACAAAGGGATAAACTAATAGGCCAAAATAGATCAAAAATTTTGAAAAATGTCGAAAAATTGATTTTCCGGTTAAAATGAGGACAAATACAAGGAAAAGACCACTTAACTTCGATAGAAATCCCCCCTACACTTAATATAAACATTGTCCTCAATGTTTAAGCATGTGGGAGTAAACTCCCCTACACTTAGGACATTGTGCACGTTGTTTAAATCTTGCTAAGGAAAAGACAACTAAAGAGATTCCTATTTTAATATTGAGAAATATAAAATAGTGAATCAAAAAGAGTTTAGGATAGAACCGGGAAGAAGGAAACACGAAATTACGGTTCGTCAAAAGTCATCAAGAATGTGTCTTTTTAAGTTCTAATCCCTGCACATGATAAGAAAGAAAGCAAGAAACACCACGGGGCTCCCCCTACACTTATGGTAAAGATAGATAGATAATTGGGTTGCCTCCCAAAAAGCGCTTGTTTTTGTTAACCGAGTCACGAGCCTGACTCGTCCCCGAATTAAATGGTCCATGGGGAAGCCTCGAATGTGATACCGGGATCAAAGACCTTGTCCTCGTTCCCGGTTGACATCAACAAAGGAGAGGCGGGGGGATAAGTCTTGAATGGGAGAAAGGTCCTTTCAACATACGAGAAGTATGTGAATTCAAGATCCACGGGAGGTGGGGTGGGTAAAGTAAGCACATTGTCCTCCCCCAAAGACAATGGAGGCTGAGCAAGCGGCAAAGCCGTATTGTTATCAATCATAGCATAATCAATGTCACCTCCCGGGTCAAAGCACTCCTCTTCCGTGATAGTGGCTAAAGGGGAGGATGAAAGGTGCTCGGGAGGGGGACTTGGGACAATATCTTCCTGCAGCAAATTATCATAAATAATGTCCCCCTCCATATCATTATCATCAATACCTGGAGGTATGGAGTGAATGTCAATTTCTTCCAGCAATGGGTCATTATCTTCAACGGGAGGAATAGATGGAGGCAAAGACTCGGAAAGAGGAGGAGAAGTCAACGCTTCGATTTGGGCAATAAGAAGGTGCACTTTCTGTAATCTATCGCGAAGAAGTACGTCTTCCACCTCATCCACAAGATCATGTTCATCGGTGAACTTCTCGTAAACCAGAGAGAATAAATCGTCATCACCCGCATCTCCCGGTGGAGATTGAGAAATTTCAAAAGTGAATTTCTCATAGCTTGGAGAAAAATCAACATCATTAGGATCGACCTCTTCCGTAAGAGCAACGTCGTCCTTAGGCTCCATAGCAGTCGGTATGTCACAAACCTCATCATCAAACACTTTATCAAGACCAACATCACTAAGCTCATTCAATGTATCACACTCCTTAGACACGTTTGGGATATTGAGAGGAGGGATGACAATTGCACTAGGACATTGAGCAGTAAGGTCATTCCAAGAAATAGTAGGCTCATCGTCATCATCATCATAATAGTATGGATACACCGGGGGCGGAGTATAAGTCTCGATATTCGATATTTGCTCCTGTCGTTTATCCTCTTGATATTTTTTGATGATCTTGTTGAAAGCTTCTTGAAGTTGTTGACCTTGCTTAGCAAGAGTGGCCCATTGTTCGTGGGAGCTCAAATGTTTGAAGGAGGGTTGATGATCGATGGGGTGTTGTGGGGGTTCAAAATGTTGAAAACCTGAATTATAGCATGGTTGTGGCTCATAGTAGTTCATCGGTTGAGAAGAATCATAAACCGGGTTTGGTTCATAATAATCCATTGGTGAAGAAAACTGAGGACACGGATTTTGCTCATAACAATTCATTGGTTGACAATAATAGGTATCGTGAGGGCCCCCACAATTTTGGCAATAAGGGTAAGGAGAAAAGTCGGGTGCGTCTTGTGGATAGCTATTTTCATTGTCATAATTGTACCCTGGTTCTTGTCCGTGAACAGACGGATATTGAACCGGGCACGAAACATGCCAATGAGAATCGCTTCCACAATAGATGCACGGGGAAAGAGTAGGTGGGTTCAAAAAGGACGAATTAAGTGAGTGGCACAAAGGACAAAATCCTGGTATTAATTGTGTATCTTTGATATCGTTTTCGCACCGCTCACATGTACACCATTGACAAGAGTCGTTCCCGTACAATCATCTCCCACACCCGACGCAATGGACATAAAAATCCATAAATAAAGATAGATGAGCCAGAAGAATATTTTTGGTGCAAAACTTAAAAAAAAGAAATGCTTTTTATGATTTTTCAAATGTTTTTGGGATTTTTGAAAATTTTTGGACACGAAAAATAACGTTCACAAGTGAACGGATCCCAAAAGCCAACGCTTCTCTCACAAAAAACTTTCGATCCTCACGAAAAGAGCCGGCAGCGGCGCCATTTTAATAACAAAGATTTTACTAGTTGAAAGTTCGTTTTCTCGGTATCTTCTCGAATTGATTTCCGGTTAATTGTGTGAGATTAGTTGTTCTTGGTGAAAATAATATTTGAGGTTTTGGTAAAATAAATGTGCAAGACTTAAAAATAAAGGTCGGGAAATTAAAACTAAAACTAGTTGAAACATAAACGGTGCAATAATTAAAACGTAAAAAGTAAATGACGAGAATTTAAATGATGTAAAATTAAAACTTAACGAAAAGTAAATTGACAATTAAATAAAATGCAAAACGAATTAAAAATGGACTAAAATAAAACGAGAACAATGGACACTTAAACAAAATACTAAAACAAAACAAAATCCCAATCGGAATACACCCGATCGGAATCCATAAGGATCCGATCGGAATGTACCAATCGGAAAGCGCATGATCGGAATAATCAAGAAAGGCCAGATCGGAATGTGTAAGATGATGGTGATCGGAATATTCACAAGATCCCCAATCGGAATAAGGTAAAACTAAACAATCGGAATAAGGTAAAAAGGGCAAATCGGAATAATGGCAAATGGGGGTCCAATCGGAATAACCCAATGGGGGGCCAATCGGAAAAAGCAAAACCCTTTTCCGATTGATTGATCGGAAAAATGGGCTATTGATCGGAAAGGGCGATCGGAAAAGGGATTTAACACCTTTTCCGATTTGTATGCGATCCGAAACTTTAGCAAAGGAAATAAGCAACAAAAATAAGCTAATCTATAAAACAAGAACGAATCTAAAGTGATCGGATCAAATAAGCATGAATAACGACTTATCAAAACTTTAAATGAACAAACTTTAAAATCAAAACATAAAAAGATGAACTTTTAAGCACGACAACATGAATGAACAACACGGATCAAATGTAAATCGCATCAAAAGCTAACAAGAATCAAGAAAGGAAGATGAGAGATTAAGACAAGAAAAGTAAAGATTAAAGAACACTAATTGAAAACTTACTTGAAAATTAAAATGGATTAAAAGAGTATAACAAATGATTAAAGTGCAAGAATTAAAATGACAAGAAATAAAGATGGTGGAAGTGGTGGTTTGTCAAACCACCCAACAACTTGAAAAATGAAGACTAATGGTCTATTTATAGTGGTGATTAGGGAGGGGCTTAGGAAGCTTCCTCCCTATTTCCTCTTTTCCTTAATTGCGTCATTAGGTCCCTCCTTTCTTTAATCTTCTTAAATCTTGGACTTAAATGATTTTGTCTTCGGGATTTCTTTGAACTCGTCTTGTATGTTCTTCATAAATAAGACTCGAGTTCTTCGGCTCTTTAGTGAACTTCCGTCTTTTGACTTTTTCTTCGGTAAATCTTCAGAATTGGTCTTGGACTTCCGTTCTTTTTTTCCACTCTTGATCTTTCGACTTCATCTTTCGTCTTTTTCTTCGATAAAAGCCCGTGAATGCCGTGTTTTCTCCACTTTTCACCTTTTCGTCCTAAATCACAACAAAAACACAAACCACGCATAATTCCGACATAAATGACATAAAATACACGTTTTGGCTCGGTTATTATTGTAATTAAGTGGTAAAAGGATGGGTGTTTTCACACCTATCACCTAGTATTGAAATATCAATATATCATTCAAGTACTAAAGACATCCTTGCGGATCTATGAATGTGAGTTCTATCATCACGATGTTTAACACTTAATGTTCACCATCATTATGACATTCGCTAGTATATTTAGAAGGTTGCGTATTTTGTTATTTATCTCTTAAAGATCTATGAGTCCTCCCACTTGCTTTTAGTAATCATAGACTATTATTCAAATACTTAGCATGTAGGGTAACAACAAATTGTTATCTTTCATTACACGTTCACAAAACACCTTGACAATTCTTGACAAATTCAGAACATCAATTTTAAAGACTCAGTGTGATTCATCACATTCTATAGCTTGATGGTATCTTAGTTTCCTTCTAGGTCGGAGTAATATTTAAGTATATACTTTGTATACTTAATTTCCAAACCTTGACAACTTTTGGAGGTAAAGTATTTCAAGTTATGAACATCAAATAATTCTAAAGAATTTGATTTACCACTCAAGACATTCTATGAGTATTTGAGATTGTGGGACTATATCATAATTTCTAAATAACTTAAGACTCCTTAGGTTAACTACTTATCAATTGTGTCAAAACAAAATTGAAATTATATAATATATAAAACCTAGTGCATGCTCTAATGTATACATCTTTAAATAGTTCAATAACTATATATACATTGTTTATCCTTTGAATAATTCAAAGACTTCATGTTCATTAACAAGAAGACATAACAAGTAAACTATTTACTCTATGTTTATAAGTCTTTTAACAATTTAAAGACTATATGTTTATGCTTTACAGGAGACATAAACATTCATAAAGTAACTATGAACAACTTCAATAGTTATTTCAAGTTAATTGCGTACTTCATTTATATTATTATGCATTCCAAAAAACATTCCAATAAATATATACAAATTAGTTGAAGTAGCTTGTTATTCATATCTTGACATCTTCTTTTTTTGGAAACGGCAAATAATTCAACGGACGCCTACTCGTAATATTTCAACGAGCACCCCGAGTTCGAGCACCGCATAGCGGGCAAACCCAGCCCCCAAAGGGATCTCCAGGGAGAATTCCCCACGTGTGCCCGTGTGAGGTATGAGTTACATTACGCTAATGCGACGACCACAAGGATCGAACTCACAACCTGCAGCCCACAGTGGTTGCGACATCTTCTAAGCAAGACAACATACATTGACAATTAAATGTACAAGCTTTAATAGAATATTAGATTCTTATCTCGCAGTATTAGATTCTTATCTCGCGGTCAAGAAACCATTTGTCATATTGTTATGTGTTGTACCTTGCACACAATAAAGATTTCTCCCACTTGTGCACGGCACAACATCACGTACGAATATAAACAACCACGAAACGCAATAGTTTATGTGAACAATATGATAATGTCATGTATACTTGAATAACTAGTAGAATGTCAACCATATAGTTTTATAATAAATTCTGCATAATTATTATATGAAAAATACTTCAAAAGTAAAAATCATATAAAATAGAATACATTTATCCTTAAAAATATGGTTCTTCATATTTTGAAAGTAAATTATTATTTCAAGTCAAACTAGAAATAATATGATATGAATTACTACGAAGGTAAACAAGCTTGTAGCTCCCACTGAATTAGTCAACGTTACATTAATGTATTTTCAGTAGTAAAACGCAATGCTCCCACTGGATTTGACAACATTACAAATGTTACTTCACTAGTGAAAACTAAATAGCGATTTATTTACTTTCCTACTCGCTGTAAATGCCCATAAGTAACAATTACTTATCTATTATAGAGAGTGTATGAATTTCTACCATGTAAATGAGAGACTTTCTATCATGCTTTCATTAACTTGAATACTGACATGCAATTTCCTCCATATTAGGCCTACCATTCAATAAGGGTATTTAGTTCCTACGTTGGGTTAAAACATAATAACTAGGATAAATAAAGCTAGTTATTATAATCATAATAAACAAACAAAACACTTGTTTTGTTCTATCGATTATAGCCTTAAGGGGATCGACATGTAAAGAACAAAAGAAGTATTGCTTGCCTAAAGATTGCTAAGAGACTTATTAGTTTGAAAGATGCTGAAAAACTCAAAAAGATTAATGAGATCTACCTGAAACAATAAGTTGTGCAAATCTACTTAACCACTTAAGTTCACTTATAGATTAATAATTACAATAATCCAATCACACCTATTAATAGATTTTCCTTGCACCAAAAAAGATAGGTATATGTCTCTTTCTTTCTGTTGGGTCAGTATTTACTGACCCTAAAGCAACTCTAGGAATTGAATATAAAATGCCCTTAAGTGTTTCATGCTCAGCACAGTCTGCTGAAGGATGACCAGAGGAACAAAGTTCCTACTGAAGACTTTATAGCTGAAGAAAGTTCAGCACTCCCCTTCCAGTGAACTTAGAAGACAAAGGAGTCTTCGCTTCAAATACTAGGCGGTCTAGTTGCTGAAGAACAAGGACTGAAGAAGGGCTTTCAATTCAGTTTGGTTTGATTATACCAAACTGAATGATGTCGATCTCCTCTAGGATACTGAAGACTCTTCAGTATTCTGATGGTTTGCATTAGGCGGGAAAAGATAACTTTAAGTCAAAGTAGGTTGCTTGTATACTTAGATATAAGTACAACCTTTATCTTTTCTAGAATAGTTTAATTTGTACTTTGTACTGTTTATCCAGCATGGGCATCAACCACCCACTAGATAAACCCATGCATTGGTACATGCAAAATGTAAATCCTAATTTACACTGTCTATATAAGGAGTGTACATTGGGAGAGAAAGGTTAACCAATACAAGAGCAAAAACTCTAGAAAACCTTTCTCTCTCGATACCAACTAAACCATATAGCTAAGATGCATATGAACATTTAGATTAGAGCTTCGACTTTAACTTTGGTTAGACGTTTAAGTAGAGGAGATCAAACCCATTGTCATTCAACCACTTTGTTATTCCGTAAACAAAGTGGGTTATAGATTCTTTATTTGATTCTAATAAAAGTCTATACGTTGAAAAGTATATTGGTATTGTTGTTTTAATCTTTCATAGTTCTTATCTATCATTAAAACAACTCACTTAAGTCGAAGTAAGAGTTATTACTTAAGATAATAAGTAATAACGAATTACTAGGGACTAACAAGTGGTATCAGAGCAGTTTGATTAGTTAAACTCTTATTTTATTAAACTGCTCATTTAAAAGTTTTCAAATCAAGATCCAAAAATAGCTCAAGTTATACCACAAACCCTAGAATATAGGGGTGGCCAACTCAATGATGCTCCTGTACTAGAGGTAGCCAATTTTACAAATTGGAAGAAGAGGTTTCTTGTCCACATGGTTGGAATTGAACCTCAATTCCTCGGAATCATTGAAAATGGTCCTTTTGTTCCCATGGTTGGGGACAATAGAAAACCTGAAGCACAATGGACTGCTGATGAGATAAAAGCTGTTAACCTAGATCAACGTCTCAAAAGTCTCATCATGTCTGTGCTCCCAGATGACCAAATGAATTCTGTTATAAATTGTAAAACAGCCAAAGCAACATGGGAGGACCTTATTCTTTACCATGAGGGACCCTCTGATGTAAAAGAAACCAGAATCATGGATTTAAAGCTTCAATACAACACCTTCAAGCACAAAGAAGGGGAAACCCTCACACAAACATTCACCAGATACAAAGCACTGATGAATGAACTTGTGAATGATGGTGTTGAGCTTTCAAAACTTGAAATCAACACAGTTTTTGTTAATGCATTGCCAAAAAAGTGGCTCAGTTTCTGCCAAAGCTTGAGAAATGCTAATCACATTAAAGATTGTGATCTAGCCTCTCTTTTTGGAAAACTTAAATATGAAGAAAATCTAGTTGATAGGATTTATGAAGGCTCAAGCAAGAGTAAAGCATTAACCATTGCTACACCCTTGTCCACATCCTTCTTCAATGAGGATGTCATTCAAGACTACCAAGATAGTCCTGATGATGAGGAAGATACTAGATCTAGTAAAGAATATCTGAATGACCTCAAAGAGGAATTTCGTGAAAGAGCACTTCTGGCCAAATCTAGAAGGTTCTTTAAGAAAGGAGGCAAGTTCTCCAGCTCCACAAAAGCTTCAGTTGACACTGATTGCTACGAATGTGGGAAGACTGGTCACTATGCTAGGGATTGTTATTCAAAACATCTCTCCCTTCATATTCCTCACCAGCTCAATCAAGACCATCTGGTGATTCATCATTTCAACCAAAACAAATTGCTTCTACTTCATTTCAGCAAAACAAGGTTGAACTCAGGCCAGCAAAAGACTTTGAGGCCAAATACAGAGAAATCAAGGCAAGATTGGCCTTAATGAGTACTGAAAGCTCCTCATTCAAGACTCCCAAGCAAGACAAGAACAAAGGACTTGTTGCTGAAGCATATGAATGGGATGAAGAAGATGTTTCTTCAGATGATGATGAAATGGTTAATGTGAAAGTGCTGATGGCACTTGCTGATGATGAAGAGGCTAATTCAAATGTTGTGACCAGAGAAAGTGCCAGAAATGATGAATGGGTCAATGTCACAATCAAAAAGGTACAAACTCTTCTTGAATTAGAAGATAAAGATGACATTAAATTTGTCTTTGATTACTTGTGCATTGATCTAAAATTTGCTGAAGAACAAAGAAACAATTTGCTTGAAAATTTTCACAAACTTGTTTTAAAACTTGAAGATTTTGAAAGTAAGCAAATAGAGCTAAAAGAAGATAAACTTGATATTCTTACTTTTCAACAATTGAACAAAGAAATTTTGGATGAAAATAACTCCTTTAGAGATGAACTAAAAGAAGCAAAAGATATTGTTAAATCTTGGCTTAGAAACTATGATAGGGTAAATTAATGCATAAGTGAACAAATACCTGCTCAAAAGAAGAAAATGCTTGGTGCTGAAGGATCCTCCAGCACCAAATCTATTGTCTTTGTCAAAGCCTCAAATGAGGATGGTAGCTCGATCCCTGACATTGAAAGGTCAGGTGAAGAGAATTTACCTAATCATGACACTGGACGAATCATTCTTCCTGAGTTTCAAGCAAGTGTTGACACTTCAGCACCAGTTGAGTCCTCAGTTACTAAGGATGACTCATATGATGATATAGAGAATGAAGTAAGTACCCCACTTCCTCCTTTGGAGAAGCTGGCTGGTGCTGAACCCTCTACTGGACCCAAAACTATCCAGTCTATCATCAAGTCACACACCACACACAAAGGTAGTTCTTCCAAACATGTCAAAATTAACACTTCAAAGAACTCTTCAGCTCCTGCTGAAGGTTCACATATGGGAACTACCTCTTCAGTTTCAACAAATAAACTAAAGAATGCTAGATCTGAGGAAGATGAGAGAATGTCTCTTGTCATGCAAGAGATCAATGATCTTAAATTGTAACTCAGTATGAGACCCCCAGAATCAGGCATGGAACAACTAGGCAACAAGGGGGTAACACGTCATGGTACAAGTAACGATGAATTATAAATGACTCAAAAATGACGTAATAAAAGATATATTTATTACACCACGATATATCAGAGTTTCTAAACAAAGGTCCCAGAGTTTTATAAGCGGAAAATCTATTATTTTAAACATGGTTTTGTAACATGTTGTTACAAAAAATATAGGATAAACTTCTGACAGCTTTTACCAAAACCAAAACTTTAAAAAATAACACAGAAATCTCCAAGCTGTGATAATATCCTGCGGGCTCCCATCCAAGCAAAGCTAAGTTATAATACCTGAGATTAAACATGTAAAATCGTCAACATAAAGTTGAGTGATATTCATAGGTTTAGAAGTAAAGGTGTGGAACACAAGCATTTATTTGTAAAACAAGCAATAGGGAAAATGGTTACGTACGATAACCATAGTCCGAAACCATTATTATTGCTATTTAGTTCATGAACCGAAGCTTAACTCAATGTAAGTTCCTCTAGTGAGTATTCAGCCTAAATACTCAAGTATAAAAAAATGAAATGCGTCATGGTTAAACAACCGCAACATGGGACGGGAATTGTCAATCCCGATGGATCCACCCATGATGAGACTGCAATTATACATAGTCTCATCGTCCAAATCGGGCTTAAAACGCTTAAAATATCATCAAAATACCCAAAAATATGCTTGTGTTTGTTCATTGTGTATTTTAGGTACGGATATCGTGTAATCAACAAAAGATCACAAGAATGAAGCAAAAACGAACACGGAAAACGAAGCCGCATAAAGAACCGGACCCGAGGAATGATTTTTCAAAAATACCCTTGAAGTTTTGAAGAATTACAAGATTGGTCCTCCAAGTTTGAAGAATTGTCACTTTGTACCCCTAATCTATCTTTGTTTACATTAGGGTCCCTAAAGTTTGAACAATATACTACTATGGTCCTTGAAGATTCATGTTTTGTCATCTAATGCCCTTGAAGAATGAAGATATTGCATTTATGGTCCTTGTAGAAAGTTTGCAATATATTGGTGCCTAAAATGACAACTTGGTGAAAGATATTACAAAGGGGATTTGAAGAAAGCTGTTTGAAACATAATGTGACACAAATTTGGAAGGGCAGGGGGAAATCATGTACAAATGAAACCCAAATCCAACTTTAACCCACATGTTTTTACCCAATTTATATTTAGGACAAGTCAAATGGTCAACATCTTAAAATAAAAAAACACAGGGAAACACGTCTTTTTCCTTTTCTTGGATTAAAACTTGTTAATCACCATCAACTAACCTTAATCCACCAGCAGTCACAATCAACCTCATCACAAAGGGTTTTAACAAATTAAATTAAGGGTTTTACTCTTTACCCTTTACCCAACCATCCCACATGATATTATTCCATCCAGCTCAGCCCCATGGTCCCCTCCCATCCTTTTCAAGTCACGGGACAAGAACAAGATGACAAAGGAGAAGATCAATCCATGGTTCACAAGACTTGGCGTGATCACCACATATATTGGACGCTTAGGATTAATTCATCCAGCTGCTATGTCACATGGACTGCCAGAAATCATCTAGAAGACTAAATTCAAACTTGGTATATGCTGAAAAGATTCTTAGGGTAGAATTGGAATTTTATGTCGAATAGGGTTTTAGTTTTCCAGCTTCTTGCATTGTATATAAATAGGTTAGATTATAGTAGGAGACTTCTTGTTCCAATTTTTATCAAAGTATTGTAAGAGACGATCTATGAATATAAATTGAGTTCCAAAATTTATTTACCTTGAAAAATTTACTTTTTATGCAACTTTACATTTCTGTCCAACTTAGTCTACCTTGCAACAATTTACTTTCCATTTTCCTATTATTTATTTTTACTCAAAATTCCAAAAGTCAAAAATCACTATTCATTCCGCTCTTGGATTGAGCTTGCTGACAACAAGCTGATTAAGAAGGGGTTTATGGTGGTTGTTAGTTAAATCTTTCAGGATCTCTATTACAGTTTGATACTTGGTTTGAAGAAAAGAATCAAGTCTGGTCTCTGGCTAAAGTTCGGTGGTTTCTTGGTGATAAAGGTGATAAGCTGTGGAAGAAGCTAAAGGAGGTTATGGTAGGTATAAGTGTTGAAAAGAAGTGGTTGAGGTACTCATTGATAGTGTGTTAGAGTCTCAAAAAGCATGGACCCTTGGTGAGCGATTTCCACCTTTTTTTTAATCCATTGTACACTATATTCTGCATTTGCTTTTATCTCTATGCTTATGTGACTTTTTGTTTTACTAATTTCTTGTTTTTCTGCTTAGTACTTCTGGTTATTGCTTATTATGTTTAGCACTTTCATTGTATTGCTTTATTTCAGCTTGTCTTAGTATTGAATTTCATATTTCTGTCTAGAGTTAGTGTTTGGCACAAGTCTATTTTTCTGTCTTAGCATATGATTTAGGGTATAAGTTTGATTGAGTCAGATTGTGGAAGTGTAATATAGCTCAAGTTCGCCATTATAAAGTCATAAAATACAAAAAAATAAAAAAAAAATAGATTAGTGGTTTGTTTGTGTTACTGTGCTCGAACAAAAAGGGGTGTATGGGAGTGGTATGCTCTTGGGCAGTGAGTGACCACTAGGGCTTATTCTTACTCCGGACACCTTAAGTGGATTTAGGATAGTTGATTTTGATCATAAAGTTTGTAGTTTTAGTTAAAACTTTGAAATTGAGTGAATTGATGAAAATCTGTCATAAAGAAAAAGAGAAAAAGAGTTTAAGTCTAGTTGTAATTTCCTTGATGTGAAGTATTATGTTAATGTTTCAATGAGGTAATTTGAGCTTCTTTGTTATCTTTGTAGCTAGTTAGAGCATATTTGCCTTTTGGTTGCTGTGTATAACAACCAGAAACCATCAAATGGTTTTGTAGGGTGTGGTGTTGAAGTTCATGCTTTGTGTTCTTAAGTAGCGCTAGCCTAAGTGTTGTTATTGGTTCATCATAGGTTAATCTAGCATTTGTTAGTTTAATCAGGCCCTATGCTTATTTTGAATATCACCTAAATAGCCATTTGATTCAGGAAGTATCTATTATTTTCTCTGTCTCTTATTTGCATAGGTGATTTTTGTTTGCTTATTTGTTTGCTGTGTTTGGTGTAGATATCAGCTTATAATCACACTCCCACAAGCCAATTGCTGTGGGAGTGCTCACTCTTCTAAACAAAGTACCCAAAAAGCATACAAAACCACACTGTTGAATACAGTGAGTTGAATTCAATTTGTGACAAAGTAGTGACACTATTAAGTGTCTTAAAAAAAAGTTGGGAAGAAGGGGAACATATAATAAAAAAAAACATAGCAGAAAGGTGGCAGCAAGTGGGACTTGTACCGCTGGCCACGCAGCGCCAATCAGACATAGCACAAGCCTCTCCTACCATCTGCTCAGTTAAGACCTTACGTTTTCTATGTATCTTTCTTTTCCTTTATACAGTTAATAAGTAACAAGGCTGTTAAGAAAAAGAATAAAAATAACAACCAGCCGCAGGGATTGAACACTTGACCTCTACAATCCCACACGACGCAACAACCAATCTAAGCAGTTATCTGCTCTATGAGCATCTTTTGTTTACATTTCCTTTTATTTTTCTTTTATACCTAGTTTATTTTCTTTTTAGTTTTTTTTTTGTAATAGTTGTAGCTTATTTTTCCTTATTCGCAGCTTATTAGATAAGCTGTGATAACCAGCTTATTTTTCCTACGCTTCTCATTATATTAAATACTGTTCATGATTTTTTGGAATTTTTCTAAATTAGTTTAATATTTTTAAAGTATTTAATTAGTTTTAATCTTAATTAATTCATAAAACATTATTTAAAAGTCAAAAAAATGTAAATCTTTTTTATAAAATTTTCTTTTTTCATTTAGAATGTAGGAAAAATAATTTTGCTTTCGTAAAGTTTAAATTTTAATATTTTGCTTTAATATCGCGTTTTTTTTTTGTTTTCGTACTATTTTCGTTCTAATTCGTAGATTTGTTTTTTTAGCCCATTTGTATTTTTAAATTAGTTTTTTTTTTTTTTTTAAGTTTAATAAGTTTATTTTAGTTAAGTTTTCAAATTATTTTTTTAATTTTGTTGAATTTTACGTAACGTTTTTACGTAACGCGTTTTACGTCGTAAGACCGTTTTTAACGTAATTCGTCTCCGCTTTCTTTTCTTCCCTTCTTTCCAAGAACGTAATCACTCGAATAAATAACGTCTATAATAATTTTGGCTTAAACACCATACCTCCTCGAGAACGAACTCGATTGTCGTCTTTACGTTTTTCCTAAAACGTATTGATTAATACTTACCACGACTTAGTGTTTGCTTTCTTTTTCCTAAAAGATAGTAAAACGACTAAAAACCGCAACATCAAAAATGGCGCCGCTGCCGGGGAGGTGTGTTTAGCCATATTTATTTATCGTGTTTGTTTGAGTGTTTACGTTTTTATCGTAAATACTTCTTTTTATTTTTTATACTATTAGCCATATAAATAAATCGTGTTAAATAGAACTCTATTAACACAAAATCGTTTTCTCGTTTTTTTGTGCATAATATATTGTATTTACGTAGAACAATTAACACACAATAATTATCCAAAAGCGTGAAAACGCAACCTTGATTTGGGATTTCATCACTCAATCATTGTATTCGAATCCAAAACAAAAATCAAAGGCAAAATAGATAAATACTCTTAATTGGTTTAATCTCGATAAATACAAACTATAAGGTGGGTATAAGGCGGTTGTATTTCACGACCTAAAGAAAAAAGGCTCTTAAGTGCTTCGCGCCGCCTCGTTTTCTCCGCTCGCTTGTGCGTATTTTGAAAGTGACGAAATTAGGGGTTTGCCACATCAAGTATTATTAATCTATTTTTGTGAGTTTACATTATTGAACCTCGAAACGTTTTGGCGTTCCGCCAACGTTTCAAAGTCGAACGAAGGTTTTTACTTCACGTAATTGCTTTCACTCCTCTTGGATTCATTAATCGAGACTTCGATTCGTGGATAATTTTTGTAGATTAATTTCTACGTAATACACCAAAATTCCAAAAAAATTAAAAAACCAAAAACACAAAAAGATTCTTCGATTTTTCCCTCTATTTTCATAATTCTTTTTCTCAACCCCTCTAAATTTTAATTCTTCATGGATTTTCATTGCCTAGGTTGTGGGAGACGAAAGTATGGTTCCGTGACTTGTCCATGGTGTGTATGCGAAAGGTACGGAGATCATATCGACTATGTAGATTTTAGATCTTGTCCCTCATGTAATCCGACCAATTGTTTGTATACTTCTAATGAAGAACGTAACCTCCATTGCCTATATTGTGGAAACCCTTCTCATTGGCACTATGAGTGTCCAATTCAATACCCAAATCGTCACAATCACGAGCCGAATCCGAATTTTGTTGACCAATCTTCGCAATACTCACCGTCATGTGAGTATTGTGGAGATGAACCTCACTATGGGTACGATTGTCAACCGATGAACGAAAATACGTATTTCGACAATCAATTTTCCGGTTTTGACGAATCACACGACATGGGTTACAATTACGACAATGGGGGTGGTTATCCATACGACGAACTGGGTTTTTCTCAAAATCCGTGTTGCGACAATTGTGGGGGGCCTCACGATACTTTTTCTTGCCAACCAATGGATTATGATGAGCCCAATTCATACGATAATTCCGTTTTTGATAATTTTGAGGCCCCACCATACAATCTCGATCCTCAAAATTCCCATGAGCCCGATCCATGTTACGATTCCAATTTTGACCAATCATCTCCACAACATATTTTCGATGATGATCTCGGTTCTAGCCGCATCGACGAGTGTTGTAGTCGCATCGACGAAAGTTCTAATCGTTTTAATGAACGAATTGATATGCTCTTTCAACTAATTATGGAAAGAAATAATAACCCAATTGTTGAAGAGGTTGAAAAGAGCATCGAAGATGAAAAAACGAGGGTGTCAACGAACGAGGTTTTTGAAAATGTTTTTGAAAATAAACAACAAGAAAAACTCGTAGCACGTGTTGGAACGATGAATGTTAAACCTTTAGAACCTAATTTTTCTAATGAAGTTAAAATTATCAAAGATTTCGAAATCAAAATACACAAGATTTTGACGAAGATAGTCCGTTAAGTGATTTTGAAAAATAAGAAATTGATAAGGTTTTAAGGAGAATCATTGACCCCTCGATTTTTGAAGAGTATCAAAATTTAATTCCGGAGGGACGCGTTACTACTATTTCCACGTCTTTTGAAAACCCGCATTCGATCCCTCCGAAGGACCAACTTGAAACCATCAAGGCTACAACGTCAAGTGACGAGCCTTTTATTCCTAATCCCACACCGTGTGAGATTATGGATTTATCATGTGAGAAGTTCGTCGATGGCCTTGCTCACATTGATACGTTTTTCGACGCTGATGTCGAAACTACTAAGGCAAAATCTTCAAATGAAGAGCCTTTTACTCCTATACCCACTACGGAAACCGATGCCTCTCTAAGTATGGGGGAGACGAATCTTGGCACTAATCCTAGTGTCGAGATCCCTATTCCAATCCAAAGTGAGCCTACGGTTTTCTCCGAAGATGAGGTAAGTGATTTTGCTCTCGATGAATTTTTCCACGAAGATTCCAACGAGGCAAATCACAATAGTGAGTGTGAATCGATTTCTTGTGATGATGTCTCTCCCATTGACACTTCGGGGAGAGAATCAACGACTTTTTCGAACCCGCTTTTCAATGACGATGATTTTTCCGCTAGTGATGACGAGTCACTAATCGACGAGGATGTTCAAAATACCGATTTTAAAATCTTTTCGAACCCTTTATTCGAATTTGATGACGCGTTCATTTTTGGTGACGTAAATCCTCTCTTTGATGAGACGTTCGAGGACATCGAGAGTGAGGATTCTAAGGATTCTAAACTCGATGAGCCGGATTTGCTAGTCACCCTCCTGACGTCTCATACGGTTGAGACTACTCTTTCTACTCATGACGTTTCCATTCTCGAGGGGTTCACCGATGGACCGCCTCTCGATGAGAATGAGGATTTTAATGAGGCTTTTGCCTTCGATCCGGGGGGAAATTTTGAAACTCCTATTGTGAGTAATTCTCTTTCAATTTTACCTTCGTTTCAAAGTATCCCTACCCATCCCCTCGGATATGATGAGTTTACCTACGTCGTAAGGATTTTTCTTCCTTACAAGACGTATCCTCCGGCTTTGCGTGTTTTATTTTTAACAAAATGTGAGGATACGATCTTTGATCCCGGTATAAAGGCTTTGCCTTTATTATCGGTTGCTTTTGGGCCTTGATTACATGTAAGTCCCACAAAAAATTAACCATACCATGATAATCCCTAAATGATCACATTTATGGGGAATCGAGTCGAGCTCATGACTCAGTAATCAAAAACGAGGTGCCTCGTGGGGGAATCTCATGCCTATTTTTTTATCATTTTCGTTTTATTTTTCTAATTAGTGTAATGTGAGGGGACTTGTGCTCTTCCAACCTTTGTTCCGTGGTTGTTTGTGATTATGATTTATTAGGTCCATCGTCATCATTGAAGCCTCTCGTGTTCGTTTTATGGATCGCTCGAGCTTCGATCGTTGCCCTTGGAGATTCCGATATCCGATGATATCCTTTTATGTTCTAACGTTTATCTTATTAGCATAATTCATAAACGGCTTTTAGGTTATTCGTTTTACCCTTTCCATGCTCAAGATTAGGCATTCGACTACGTCTCTAGTATGGGGGTGTTTTCACCCCTAGACTCGAAACATTGAGGACAATGCTTAGTTTTAGTATGGGGGTGAGTAGATACTTCACCTTGCTTACGTCAACACGCAATCCAAATATTCATCTTTTGGTTATCGTTTTATGCAAAATAAGGCTAAAAATGGCCAAATTTTAAAATTTTTCTAGTTTTTCATAAGTGTTTAAGACACGAATGTAGGTTTTCCGATGGTGAGAATAAGAGTAATTTTTTACTCGACCGTGCGTGTTGAGCACTTAGCTTCGATTCCTTAACTTTTTAGGCTAAGTCTCTTAAATGAGGACGAGAAATGATAGAGTTATTTATAAGTCTCGTAATCGTCACGATATCATGTGTAGTAATTATTAGCTTATTCTCCCAACGCTTTTGCATAAATAATTGTTAATAAATATTGATTTGACGGTTTAGTCACTATTGTTGGTTTCTAATTTGTTTTGGTAGCTTCCATGTAATTAAATTGAGAAAACATTAAGGTATCGCCAGCGTCACGGTTTTGAAGTATTGGCACCCGAATAATCGAAAGCTTCACCTAATAATAAGATTTCAAGTGCTCACCTAAATTAAGCAAAAATTTGAAGCTCACAAGGCCGAAAAATCTATGCCCAAATTGAAAGTGAATCAAGCCTTAATCTTCGAAGCTTTAAAGATCCAAAATTCGCTTTAGCGTGAGGATATACGTCTTTGGCTAATAAAACCACCGATGAGGCGGATAATAAAAGGCAAGGCAAGACCGAAGTCATAATAAAAGCTTCATGGCGAAGTTGAATAAAAGATGGAGGTAAACCATGATAATAAAACCACCGATAATGAGGCGGATAATAAAATTCATGGTAATAAGTCTCATGTTCAAAACCGTTATAAAATCGTGTTTATCGATCCTTTTTGTTGACTTAATTTTTTGACATCGTTGTCTATAGGGGTGAATTATTAATTTAATGATTTTGGTTACACCGTTAAGTTTCTATTTTTAGACTTAATCTCTATTCACGCATAAGTCAATGATGTATCCTCGTGATCATTAAGACAAAATAAAATATAAGAGATACCAAGTAGGAATAAGGGAGTTTAGGTTCGTAATTAACACTCATGAGATATGATCGTGTTGCTAACTTATAATAACAATGATCTCATTACACGCTTAGCATGGAATTGGGTGAAAATCGAGGATGACGAAATTATTTCTAACGAAGCATTCACGTGTTCTTGTTCTAGGATCCTAAAAGTCACTTAATTGTGATGAAAACAATACATTATGTCTAAAACACATGCAGTAGTTTATTTAAATTTATGTCTTCAATAAATGTCATCATAAAATGATTTTTGGAGATGCTACGATACTTTATTCTAGCATTGCGTGAGGGCACGACAATGGTTTAGTATGGGGGAGTGATGAGACTACAATTATACATAGTCTCATCGTCCAAATCGGGCTTAAAACGCTTAAAATATCATCAAAATACCTAAAAATATGCTTGTGTTTGTTCATTGTGTATTTTAGGTACGGATATCGTGTAATCAACAAAAGATCACAAGAATGAAGCAAAAACGAACACGGGAAACGAAGCCGCACAAAGAACCGGACCCGAGGAATGATTTTTCAAAAATACCCTTGAAGTTTTGAAGAATTACAAGATTGGTCCTCCAAGTTTGAAGAATTGTCACTTTGTACCCCTAATCTATCTTTGTTTACATTAGGGTCCCTAAAGTTTGAACAATATACTACTATGGTCCTTGAAGATTCATGTTTTGTCATCTAATGCCCTTGAAGAATGAAGATATTGCATTTATGGTCCTTGTAGAAAGTTTGCAATATATTGGTGCCTAAAATGACAACTTGGTGAAAGATATTACAAAGGGGATTTGAAGAAAGCTGTTTGAAACATAATGTGACACAAATTTGGAAGGGCAGGGGGAAATCATGTACAAATGAAACCCAAATCCAACTTTAACCCACATGTTTTTACCCAATTTATATTTAGGACAAGTCAAATGGTCAACATCTTAAAATAAAAAAACACAGGGAAACACGTCTTTTTCCTTTTCTTGGATTAAAACCTGTTAATCACCATCAACTAACCCTAATCCACCAGCAGTCACAATCAACCTCATCACAAAGGGTTTTAACAAATTAAATTAAGGGTTTTACTCTTTACCCTTTACCCAACCATCCCACATGATATTATTCCATCCAGCTCAGCCCCATGGTCCCCTCCCATCCTTTTCAAGTCACGGGACAAGAACAAGATGACAAAGGAGAAGATCAATCCATGGTTCACAAGACTTGGCGTGATCACCACATATATTGGACGCTTAGGATTAATTCATCCAGCTGCTATGTCACATGGACTGCCAGAAATCATCTAGAAGACTAAATTCAAACTTGGTATATGCTGAAAAGATTCTTAGGGTAGAATTGGAATTTTATGTTGAATAGGGTTTTAGTTTTCCAGCTTCTTGCATTGTATATAAATAGGTTAGATTGTAGTAGCAGACTTCTTGTTCCAATTTTTATCAAAGTATTGTGAGAGACGATCTATGAATATAAATTGAGTTCCAAAATTTATTTACCTTGAAAAATTTACTTTTTATGCAACTTTACATTTCTGTCCAACTTAGTCTACCTTGCAACAATTTACTTTCCATTTTCCTATTATTTATTTTTACTCAAAATTCCAAAAGTCAAAAATCACTATTTATTCCGCTCTTGGATTAAGCTTGCTGACAACAAGCTGATTAAGAAGGGGTTTATGGTGGTTGTTAGTTAAATCTATCGGGATCTCTATTACAGTTTGGTACTTGGTTTGAAGAAAAGAATCAAGTCTGGTCTCTGGCTAAAGTTCGGTGGTTTCTTGGTGATAAAGGTGATAAGCTGTGGAAGAAGCTAAAGGAGGTTATGGTAGGTATAAGTGTTGAAAAGAAGTGGTTGAGGTGCTCATTGATAGTGTGTTAGAGTCTCAAAAAGCATGGACCCTTGGTGAGCGATTTCCACCTTTTTTTTAATCCATTGTACACTATATTCTGCATTTGCTTTTATCTCTATGCTTATGTGACTTTTTGTTTTACTAATTTCTTGTTTTTCTGCTTAGTACTTCTGGTTATTGCTTATTATGTTTAGCACTTTCATTGTATTGCTTTATTTCAGCTTGTCTTAGTATTGAATTTCATATTTCTGTCTAGAGTTAGTGTTTGGCACAAGTCTATTTTCTGTCTTAGCATATGATTTAGGGTATAAGTTTGATTGAGTCAGATTGTGGAAGTGTAATATAGCTCAAGTTCGCCATTATAAAGTCATAAAATACAAAAAAATAAAAAAAATAGATTAGTGGTTTGTTTGTGTTACTGTGCTCGAACAAAAAGGGGTGTATGGGAGTGGTATGCTCTTGGGCAGTGAGTGACCACTAGGGCTTATTCTTACTCCGGACACCTTAAGTGGATTTAGGATAGTTGACTTTGATCATAAAGTTTGTAGTTTTAGTTAAAACTTTGAAATTGAGTGAATTGATGAAAATCTGTCATAAAGAAAAAGAGAAAAAGAGTTTAAGTCTAGTTGTAATTTCCTTGATGTGAAGTATTATGTTAATGTTTCAATGAGGTAATTTGAGCTTCTTTGTTATCTTTGTAGCTAGTTAGAGCATATTTGCCTTTTGGTTGCTGTGTATAACAACCAGAAACCATCAGATGGTTTTGTAGGGTGTGGTGTTGAAGTTCATGCTTTGTGTTCTTCAGTAGCGCTAGCCTAAGTGTTGTTATTGGTTCATCATAGGTTAATCTAGCATTTGTTAGTTTAATCAGGCCCTATGCTTATTTTGAATATCACCTAAATAGCCATTTGATTCAGGAAGTATCTATTATTTTCTCCGTCTCTTATTTGCATAGGTGATTTTTGTTTGCTTATTTGTTTGCTGTGTTTGGTGTAGATATCAGCTTATAATCACACTCCCACAAGCCAATTGCTGTGGGAGTGCTCACTCTTCTAAACAAAGTACCCAAAAAGCATACAAAACCACACTGTTGAATACAGTGAGTTGAATTCAATTTGTGACAAAGTAGTGACACTATTAAGTGTCTTAAAAAAAAGTTGGGAAGAAGGGGAACATATAATAAAAAAAAACATAGCAGAAAGGTGGCAGCAAGTGGGACTTGTACCGCTGCCCACGCAGCGCCAATCAGACATAGCACAAGCCTCTCCTACCATCTGCTCAGTTAAGACTTTACGTTTTCTATGTATCTTTCTTTTCCTTTATACAGTTAATAAGTAACAAGGCTGTTAAGAAAAAGAATAAAAATAACAACCAGCCGTAGGGATTGAACACTTGACCTCTACAATCCCGCACGACGCAACAACCAATCTAAGCAACCATCTGCTCTATGAGCATCTTTTGTTTACATTTCCTTTTATTTTTCTTTTATACCTAGTTTATTTTCTTTTTAGTTTTTTTTTTTGTAATAGTTGTAGCTTATTTTTCCTTATTCGCAGCTTATTAGATAAGCTGTGATAACCAGCTTATTTTTCCTACGCTTCTCATTATATTAAATACTGTTCATGATTTTTTGGAATTTTTCTAAATTAGTTTAATATTTTTAAAGTATTTAAATAGTTTTAATCTTAATTAATTCATAAAACATTATTTAAAAGTCAAAAAAATGTAAATCTTTTTTATAAAATTTTCTTTTGTCATTTAGAATGTAGGAAAAATAAATTTGCTTTCGTAAAGTTTAAATTTTAATATTTTGCTTTAATATCGCGTTTTTTTTTGTTTTCGTACTATTTTCGTTCTAATTCGTAGATTTGTTTTTTTAGCCCATTTGTATTTTTAAATTAGTTTTTATTTTTTTTTTAAGTTTAATAATTTTATTTTAGTTAAGTTTTCAAATTGTTTTTTTAATTTTGTTGAATTTTACGTAACGTTTTTACGTAACGCGTTTTACGTCGTAAGACCGTTTTTAACGTAATTCGTCTCCGCTTTCTTTTCTTCCCTTCTTTCCAAGAACGTAATCACTCGAATAAATAACGTCTATAATAATTTTGGCTTAAACACCATACCTCCTCGAGACGAACTCGATTGTCGTCTTTACGTTTTTCCTAAAACGTATTGATTAATACTTACCACGACTTAGTGTTTGCTTTCTTTTTCCTAAAAGATAGTAAAACGACTAAAAACCGCAACATCAACCCACAATATTCGCGCTTAGCAACACAAGTAAATTAACGGTTCATGATCAGGAGAGGAAACTTAAGGACTATAACTAAAAGCAATAATAATAATGAAAATCTGTTGGAAATCATCAAGTTCTAGAAAGCATACAAGTTCTGGATAGCATACAAGTTCTAGATAGCATACAAGTTTTGGATAGCATACAGTTTTAAATGAATGTGTTCCACCATGTAAAATCTCACCCCGCATTTAGAAACAATGTATAAGTAGTAAAAAGGGGCTATGAACTTACCTGATATAGTTATTACACGTATATCGAGGAACAAACATCTGATAGTCGACACACGACTCCGCAAAATAACAATAACTCATTGATCGAGAACGAGATGCCCAATGGTCGATATATGACCGAACGAGACCTAAAATGACCATACACGTCTTAGGCTCGACACGAGAAACAAATGACATTTAAAATATATATGCAATATTTTAGGTGATTTTTAGACATTGTATACGTTTTAAAAATCTTTTAAAAAAATTCAACATTTATAAAATGTTATACAAATTTATAAATAAAGACAATTTACTATCCCATTAGTGACCCACTAAATGTGTAATAACCTTAAGTATAAATATACTTTTATAAAAATACACCCATAAAGTCATTACTATAAGTTATTCATAGCAATTTTTAAGTTACAACTACCTTAAAAAGTCATTTAAGAAAGTTCAACGTTTAGCTCACGTTTAAATCATCCAAAATTCATTATGTTCAAAGATAAACAATAATTAAATATATGAAAAATTAAATTTCCAACAAGTAAAAAGAATATGAAAGGATGACCTTACAAAATAATGAAGAGATCACAACAATAATAATCTAAGAATATTATTCTTGCTTCCATGATACAACCAACTACCAAATACTTTTCTCTAGCTTTATGATCTTTGTAAATCAGCCCCTTTAGGACATCAATTATAAGATGATGATGATGATATTGACCCAAGAATAAAGACCTTAAACCATCAGTTTTTCGTCAAGTATTTGAAGAAATAAAGTGACGATTTGTGTTTTGTTTGTATAGACGTGTATGGAAAAATAAATAGCAAGATATGGTGTTGGTTGTTGTTCTTCACGCTATGAATAGAAAATGAGGCACAAGTTTACTTTTAACAACCATGAAATGAGTTGATAACAAAGCATAATACGTGTCCTTAATGTGGCATGTAAATGACATTTGTTTGGGGTCAAAATACCACCTCAAGGTATTATTATTATTTACGTGTTTGTTGTGTATGGGATGGGTTTTATATATTAGATTTGTCTAGTAATTTGTAGAAGCGGGTATTATCGAAGTCTAATATTTTTAAAGTTACGCGATTTGAAAGATACGCGTAAAACACGAAAAATAAACGTTCAATATAAAATTAAAACGTCGATATTCGGAGAACTTTGATATTTTGGTAAACAAATGAGGGCTTATAATTTAATAGAATGACGCCTAAAGATTTATAGTAAATTGCGAATAATGTTCGTAAAACAACAATTAAAACGACGACAATAGAAAATATTTATATGTCAGAACGAAAGTGTTTACGGTCGATGACGGACATAGAATTTGCCGATAAATAATAACTCACACGTATTCATTACGTCACTGCCTTAACCTTGTCGGTTAGCCGAAAATTCAATATTATTCATAGAACGAACATGACAATTAAAAGTCGAGTAAAAAATATTGGTCCGAATATTAGAAATAAGATTAGAGCTCAGTCTAAATGTTGATTTTAAATTTCAGGTTACTATAGTAAATAAATATGGAAAAAAAAAAAAATTTATAATTCCAAATAAAATATTATCAATGATCAGAAAAAAATAATTATAATATAATTTAATTAAAATTCTCGAGATCTCAGGATTTACGTATGAAAAAGTAAAGAGGAACAAGTAAAACATTGTAAAATCGAGAAGTACGAATAAAAGAATAATTTAATTACCGAAAAAAATACGAGTTCTCACAGTCGGCCCTCCTAAAGGAACTCTGGTCCCACAGAGTTCAACTGGAGACAAAAATAAGATGCGAACAAATGAGAATACCTAGTTTAGAACCGATTCTTCAATTTCCCAACTAAATTCAGCACCGTGACAAGAATCCCAACGAACCTTAACGATTGAAATCCAACTACGCTCAACTTCTTAACTCCTTTTCGAAGTTCATTTTAACTCGAAATAAAATAATGACCTTTCAGTACGAGAAAATATAAAGAGATAGAAATAACACAATAAACGCTTAAATGGACAAGATGCACTAAAAGGGATTAAGATTCATGATCAACGAGGAATTACAAATTGCGCAAAGTATAAAACATGACAATCTTAAAACGTAACAATCTAATTACAAGAGAAATAGAAGGGAAAAATGAATTACATATGAACATTAAAATACAAGTTGTCACATACCTGTCTAAGATTTGGTATTACTTTCAAACTCAACTTAAGTATTTTCTTGATAAGAATTTCAAAGTAAAAGTAACTTAGTTCAAATAATTATCTCAATCAGCTTAAGAGCTTTTGGATGACTATATGAAATTATTGTTAAAAAAAACTCAGGTTTATCTTACCATTAGAAAAAAAAATTCAAAATTTCCAAATTATGTAGAATCATTGTTAGAAATTATAATTTAAATCGATAATTTTATTAGATTGAAAATAAAGTGTGATACAATCAAATAATTTAAAAGATGAAACTTGACATCGTTTTAAACACTAGTTATAAATCTACCAAAGAGGGTGTATAGATCCGATATTAAACTTGAAACTGTTATTTTGGTAATTTAATCGTTTGATAAAACGTTCTTAAGAATTTGTGACAATTTTTAGAAATCCAAGTAGGTGATTATGGTATCAAATGATAAACATGTGACATGTTCGGATTTTCAAAAGGTGACAGGATAGCAATTGAGTATTAAACGAATAATAACCCATAATTAGTGTTCAAGAAATAGCATGAGGGAATAAAATGAAATCCGTGCCAATTTCATAATGAGCATGATAGAATAGATGCATCGATGATAAGGACAATAAGAAACAAAAGATTTAGCAAATGGTTAATTCACGAGTGTGGTTGGCGTCACCAACAACGGCTCATTAAGTTCTCGGTGGTCGATACATGATCGAAATAGAAAAGCCACACAATAAATTTTCAAACCACAGAAAATTCTTAAGAAGTCACTTGAGAGTAATTCCAGCAAAATGAATAATATTAGCAATAAGAGGCGAAATCAATACGTGGTTCTCACGAATGAATTTCAAGACGATAGAGTCTTACACACATCATGACAAATACACGAAATTATCGTTAAAATCTAGTCATAAATCATTATCCACGTCCAAAGACGTTTCAAATGTCTACCAAAATAGATAGAGAAGGTCGACCGACGTAGAAGCATAACAACGTTGAAACTTTTAAGTCTGGTATCAATGGTCGATAATTAGACGAGTGGTAACGAGAATTATATCAAGAAGGAAAATGAGGTAACATGTATAACAAAGATCGTTGAGTAAGGAAATATGTGCTTGAGGCATGTAATTTGTTCAAGAAAAGATAAGGGATTCATATGTGTATGTCGCGAACTGGTGCTACTCGCATAAGATGTAAATGTTTTCAAAACTTTATTTTATCTAACTTTTTAAGGAACATAGTTAAACGTTGGTTCTTAGCCAAATATTTATGATGACTACTATTCGGCCTCGCATGGCTGCTTCTAAATTAAGCATAGGTGATCAGGCCATGCATAATTTAGGAATAGCAATGCGATGCTCAGCTTCGTCAAATCAGTATTACAGGTCAAATTATTTAAAATATGTATATAATGCCATTTGTAAAAACATGAATCAAAATATTTTATGAAACTTTTCGCCAATAAGTTACTGGCTAGATATTTAATTCAACAAAATTTTATTTTTTTGGTTACAAGGGTTCTTTATAAGACCAATTGTTGAACAATTTGAGAAATTACATCGTAAAATTAATATAAATTAATTTTATAAGATAGCATTCAATTATTTAAGAAAGCCTAAATGAAACCTTTTGTGAAATGATTCGCAAACAAGACAAGTTTGAGTTTATATGGTAACATGATAATAGTTTACAAAGTAGCGAGTGAGTTACAAGAGGAAAATAAGGAGTAGTTCAATACAATCAATGAAAGGGTTACAAAGTAATAGGGTTTCGAGAGGTTTAGCCGGAATCGTCAAAGTTCCCGTGTCAAGAAGGATAACGAATGATGAAAATAAGAACTTCAACCTCGGTCCAAATCAGTGGTACGATAGAAGCAAAGAAAGACAACTTAGAATGACAATTAAGTCATATATAAAAGAAAGATAGAGGAATCCATATGTGTGCACATCGTTATTTATTTGACTTAAATATGCACTATTTTAACGTTTTCAATCGCAATCATTGTTTAATGGTTGTAAAATATCATTAGTTAAAGTTTTACGAGCTCACACGAACTCAAAAACGCCTAAAAACCCTATTTCAAAATTTCTACCAGCTTTGACTTTTTAGTAAACATTTACCTTTTGGGATTGACCAAACCAATTGATTCACTAACTGATATTCTAAGACTCGAAGTCTAATGCAATTCGATGTAAAACGATGTTTTGAACAACTTTCTAGTTTTACTAGAGACTTGAAACGGATAAAAAAAATGAACGAAAATGCCCTTGCATTTAAATGTGTCAACAAAATGATATTTTAGAACTACGCAGAAATAAGTTCTTAAATTTTACAATCCCAAATGAGCATAACTTGCTTGTTTTTTCTAATGTTTACTGGTAAAATATTATGTCCTAAACGGACGTCTCAACAAGTAGAAATATATATTTTTATGTCTAAAGTTATAAAAATATTTTCTCGACACTGATAAATTTCCTGTAAAGTTTCTGTACAAAGTATATTTTTCGACACAGTTTGAAATTAAATCCAAATTTCATAATAACCCAGAATTAATGTACACACAAGACTTGTGGATTCCATAAAGACGAAAAAGAATAAATTGTGTAATTAATCATGTAAAGAAAACACAATATAGAAATGTTTCAAGGATGCCAACGATAAACTAAGAATTTAAAAACGACGCATGACATCCGTGTCTTAGATTTCGAGATGCAATGCAGGAAGGTCTCTTGGCGGCATGATTTTTCCAAAATCACAAGACATATCGAGAAAGAAACGGAACATTAATGGGTCGCACCCCTAGAGCGAAGTGGTTAATGAAAGGGGAGGGTACAAGTTTATAGAAGTAGAATTGTATTCCAAACAATCATCACATAATAGAGGATGAATTACAATATGAAGATGATGTTTTCAAGGTACAACAGACGTTGTAATTCGAAGTCGAAACGTAGAATGGTCAATGAAGTAGTATTTAATTGATATACACGTGTCGCGTAAAACGATGACGTAAAGGTCAATCAAGGTTACGAAAACTCACAATATTATTCAACACGGGTTCAAGGAATGCTTCGAGATGTGTGACTCACATGATGTCCATTAGTCTTTTTCGAAGACTCATTGGGCTACACAATGGTCTATAGACTATTTTTCAAGACATCTAGTTACAAATGGTCGGAAAGTAATCTGTATATCTAAATAGATATTTTAAAGAAGTTTAACAATGAAAGTAACACGCACGGTAGTAAAATGAAAATTAGAACT
This sequence comes from Glebionis coronaria, assembly GCA_025667525.1. Taxonomy (NCBI): domain Eukaryota; kingdom Viridiplantae; phylum Streptophyta; class Magnoliopsida; order Asterales; family Asteraceae; genus Glebionis; species Glebionis coronaria. The sequence continues at coordinate 505,565,421 of CM046881.1, read as the reverse complement.
TTCATTGAAAACAACAACACTTATTTAATGCCGAACAATGGTATCACGAGTAACAGTGAGTCGAGAAAAACAAGCGGTCCAAAACGAACGAGTATGTGAGGTCAGTCACATCACGCATAAATGAAATAGCAATAGTACTCAGAAAAGTGAGTATGAAAAGTCGGCAGCATACGCGCTTCAAATACAAGTATGAAATGTCATAACAATATTAAAATCATGGTAACAAGATCAAGTTTGCAAAGAACAAGAATTCAAGAAATGCAGTAAGAGCATATGTAATCAAGTAGTATCCAATGATAATTCATTGAGCACAAAGGCTTTGAAAAGAGATAGTAATTATCGTCAATAGGGTAATGTAATATTTCAAAATGTAATCAAGAGATGAAATACTACAACGATAATTAAAAGTAAATAATAAGGATTAGAGAGTTACCCACGCAGATATCGAACAACAATGACAAATTCCGTGTTTGACACCTAGAAACAAGAAATATTTGAACTTTCGGTTATAGACTAAGTTTTGAAAAATGACTCAGTTCCCTATAACCATCGCTCTGATACCAATCTGTGAGACCCCCAGAATCAGGCATGGAACAACTAGGCAACAAGGGGGTAACACGTCATGGTACAAGTAACGATGAATTATAAATGACTCGAAAATGACGTAATAAAAGATATATTTATTACACCACGATATATCAGAGTTTTTAAACAAAGGTCCCAGAGTTTTATAAGCGGAAAATATATTATTTTAAACATGGTTTTGTCACATGTTGTTACCAAAAATATAGGATAAACTTCTGACAGCTTTTACCAAAACCAAACTTTAAAAAGTAACACAGAAATCTCCAAGCTGCGATAATATCCTACGGGCTACCATCCAAGCAAAGCTAAGTTATAATACCTGAGATTAAACATGTAAAATCGTCAACATAAAGTTGAGTGATATTCATAGGTTTAGAAGTAAAGGTGTGGAACACAAGCATTTATTTGTAAAACAAAAAATAGGGAAAATGGTTACGTACGATAACCATAGTCCGAAACCATTATTATTGCTATTTAGTTCATGAACCGAAGCTTAACTCAATGTAAGTTCCTCTAGTGAGTATTCAGCCTAAATACTCGAGTATAAACAAATGAAATGCGTCATGGTTAAACAACCGCAACATGGGACGGGGATTGTCAATCCCGATGGATCCACCCACAATATTCGCGCTTAGCAACACAAGTAAATTAACGGTTCATGATCAGGAGAGGAAACTTAAGGACTATAACTAAAAGCAATAATAATAATGAAAATCTGTTGGAAATCATCAAGTTCTGGAAAGCATACAAGTTCTGGATAACATACAAGTTCTGGATAGCATACAAGTTCTGGATAGCATACAGTTTTAAATGAATGTGTTCCACCATGTAAAATCTCACCCCGCATTTAGAAACAATGTATAAGTAGTAAAAAAGGGTTATGAACTCACCTGATATAGTTATTACACGTATATCGAAGAACACACATCCGATAGTCGACACACGACTCCGCAAAATAACAATAACTCATTGATCGAGAACGAGATGCCCAATGGTCGATATATGATCGAACGAGACCTAAAATGACCATACGCGTCTTAGGCTCGACACGAGAAACAAATGACATTTAAAATATATATGCAATATTTTAGGTGATTTTTAGACATTGTATACGTTTTAAAAATCTTTTAAAAAAAATTCAACATTCATAAAATGTTATACAAATTTATAAACAAAGACAATTTACTATCCCATTAGTGACCCACTAAATGTGTAATAACCTTAAGTATAAATATACTTTTATAAAAATACACCCATAAAGTCATTACTATAAGTTATTCATAGCAATTTTTAAGTTACAACTACCTTAAAAAGTCATTTAAGAAAGTTCAACGTTTAGTTCACGTTTAAATCATCCAAAATTCATTATGTTCAAAGATAAACAATAATTAAATATATGAAAAATTAAATTTCCAACAAGTAAAAAGAATATGAAAGGATGACCTTACAAAATAATGAAGAGATCACAACAATAATAATCTAAGAATATTATTCTTGCTTCCATGATACAACCAACTACCAAATACTTTTCTCTAGCTTTATGATCTTTGTAAATCAGCCCCTTTAGGACATCAATTATAAGATGATGATGATGATATTGACCCAAGAATAAAAGACCTTAAACCATCAGTTTTTCGTCAAGTATTTGAAGAAATAAAGTGACGATTTGTGTTTTGTTTGTATAGACGTGTATGGAAAAAGAAATGGCAAGATATGGTGTTGGCTGTTGTTCTTCACGCTATGAATAGAAAATGAGGCACAATTTTACTTTTAACAAGCATGAAATGAGTTGATAACAACGCATAATACGTGTCCTTAATGTGGCATGTAAATAACATTTGTTTGGGGTCAAAATACCACCTCAAGGTATTATTATTATTTACGTGTTTGTTGTGTATGGGATGGGTTTTATATATTAGATTTGTCTAGTAATTTGTAGAAGCGGCTATTATCGAAGTCTAATATTTTTAAAGTTACGCGATTTGAAAGATACGCGTAAAACACGAAAAATAAACGTTCAATATAAAATTAAAACGTCGATATTCGGAGAACTTTGATATTTTGGTAAACAAATGAGGGCTTATAATTTAATAGAATGACGCCTAAAGATTTATAGTAAATTGCGAATAATGTTCGTAAAACAACAATTAAAACGACGACAATAGAAAATATTTATATGTCAGAACGAAAGTGTTTACGGTCGATGACGGACATAGAATTTGCCGATAAATAATAACTCACACGTATTCATTACGTCACTGCCTTAACCTTGTCGGTTAGCCGAAAATTCAATATTATTCATAGAACGAACATGACAATTAAAAGTCGAGTAAAAAATATTGGTCCGAATATTAGAAATAAGATTAGAGCTCAGTCTAAATGTTGATTTTAAATTTCAGGTTACTATAGTAAATACATATGGAAAAACAAAATAAATTTTTTATAATTCCAAATAAAATATTATAAATGATCAGAAAAAAATAATTATAATATAATTTAATTAAAGTTCTCGAGATCTCAGGATTTACGTATGAAAAAGTAAAGAGGAACAAGTAAAACATTATAAAATCGAGAAGTACGAATAAAAGAATAATTTAATTACTGAAAAAAAATATGAGTTATCATAGTCGGCCCTCCTAAAGGAACTCTGGTCCCACAGAGTTCAACTGGAGACAAAAATAAGATGCGAACAAATGAGAATACCTAGTTTAGAACCGATTCTTCGATTTCCCAACTAAATTCAGCACCGCGACAAGAATCCCAACGAACCTTAACGATTGAAATCCAACTACGCTCAACTTCTTAACTCCTTTTCGAAGTTCATTTTAACTCGAAATAAAATAATGACCTTTCAGTACGAGAAAATATAAAGAGATAGAAATAAAACAATAAACGCTTAAATGGACAAGATGCACTAAAAGGGATTAAGATTCATGATCAACGAGGAATTGCAAATCGCGCAAAGTATAAAACATGACAATCTTAAAACGTACCAATCTAATTACAAGAGAAATAGAAGGGAAAAATGAATTACATATGAACATTAAAATACAAGTTGTCACATACCTGTCTAAGATTTGGTATTACTTTCAAACTCAACTTAAGTATTTTCTTGATAAGAATTTCAAAGTAAAAGTAACTCAGTTCAAATAATTATCTCAATCAGCTTAAGAGCTTTTGGATGACTATATGAAATTATTGTTAAAAAAAAAACTCAGGTTTATCTTACCATTAGAAAAAAAATTCAAAATTTCCAAATTATGTAGAATCATTGTTAGAAATTATAATTTAAATCGATAATTTTATTAGATTGAAAATAAAGTGTGATACAATCAAATAATTTAAAAGATGAAACTTGACATCCTTTTAAACACTAGTTATAAATCTACCAAAGAGGATGTATAGATCCGATATTAAACTTGAAACTATTATTTTGGTAATTTAATCATTTGATAAAACGTTCTTAAGAATTTGTGACAATTTTTAGAAATCCAAGTAGGTGATTATGGTATCAAATGATAAACATGTGACCTGTTCGGATTTTCAAAAGGTGACAGGATAGCAATTGAGTATTAAACGAATAATAACCCATAATTAGTGTACAAGAAATAGCATGAGGGAATAAAATGAAATCCGTGCCAATTTCATAATGAGCATGATAGAATAGATGCATCGATGATAAGGACAATAAGAAACAAAAGATTTAGCAAATGGTTAATTCACGAGTGTGGTTGGCGTCACCAACAACGGCTCATTAAGTTCTCGGTGGTCGATACATGATCGAAATAGAAAAGCCACACAATAAATTTTCAAACCACAGAAAATTCTTAAGAAGTCACTTGAGAGTAATTCCAGCAAAATGAATAATATTAGCAATAAGAGGCGAAATCAATACGTGGTTCTCACGAATGAATTTCAAGACGATAGAGTCTAACACACATCATGACAAATACACGAAATTATCGTTCAAATCTAGTCATAAATCATTATCCACGTCCAAAGACGTTTCAAAGGTCTACCAAAATAGATAGAGAAGGTCGACCGACGTAGAAGCATAACAACGTTGAAACTTTTAAGTCTGGTATCAATGGTAGATAATTAGACGAGTGGTAACGAGAATTATATCATGAAGGAAAATGAGGTAACATGTATAACAAAGATCGTTGAGTAAGGAAATATGTGCTTGAGGCATGTAATTTGTTCAAGAAAAGATAAGGGATTCATATGTGTATGTCGTGAACTGGTGCTACTCGCATAAGATGTAAAAGTTTTCAAAACAAAATTTTATCTAACTTTTTAAGGAACATAGTAAAACGTTGGTTCTTAGCCAAATATTTATGATGACTACTATTCGGCCTCGCATGGCTGCTTCTAAGTTAAGCATATGTGATCAGGCCATGCATAATTTAGGAATAGCAATGCGATGCTCAGCTTCGTCAAATCAGTATTACAGGTCATATTATTTAAAATATGTATATAATGCCATTTGTAAAAACATGAATCAAAATATTTTATGAAACTTTTCGCCAATAAGTTACTGGCTAGATATTTAATTCAACAAAATTATATTTTTTTTTTGGTTACAAGGGTTCTTTATAAGAGCAATTGTTGAACAATTTGAGAAATTACATCGTAAAATTAATATAAATTAATTTTATAAGATAGCATTCAATTATTTAAGAAAGCCTAAATGAAACCTTTTGTGAAATGATTCGCAAACAAGACAAGTTTGAGTTTATATGGTAACATGATAATAGTTTACAAAGTAGCGAGTGGGTTACAAGAGGAAAATAAGGAGTAGTTCAATACAATCAATGAAAGGGTTACAAAGTAATAGGGTTTCGAGAGGTTTAGCCGGAATCGTCAAAACTCCCGTGTCAAGAAGGATAACGAATGATAAAAATAAGAACTTCAACCTCGGTCCAAATCAGTGGTACGATAGAAGCAAAGAAAGACAACTTAGAATGACAATTAAGTCATATATAAAAGAAAGATAGAAGAATCCATATGTGTGCACATTGTTATTTATTTGACATAAATATGCGCTATTTTAACGTTTTCAATCACAATCATTGTTTCATGGTTGTAAAATATCATTAGTTAAAGTTTTACGAGCTCACACGAACTCAAAAACGCCTAAAAACCCTATTTTAAAATTTCTACCAGCTTTGACTTTTTAGTAAACTTTTACCTTTTGGGATTGACCAAACCAATTGATTCACTAAATGATATTCTAAGACTCGAAGTCTAATGCAATTCGATGTAAAACGATGTTTTGAACAACTTTCTAGTTTTACTTGAGACTTGAAACGGATAAAAAAAAATGAACGAAAATGCCCTTGCATTTAAATGTGTCAACAAAATGATATTTTAGAACTACGCAGAAATAAGTTCTTAAATTTTACAATCCCAAATGAGCATAACTTGCTTGTTTTTTTTAATGTTTACTGGTAAAATATTATGTCCTAAACGGACGTCTCAACAAGTAGAAATATATATTTTTATGTCTAAAGTTATAAAAATATTTTCTCGACACTGATAAATTTCTTGTAAAGTTTCTGTCCAAAGTATATTTTTCGACACAGTTTGAAATTAAATCCAAATTTCATAATAACCCAGAATTAATGTACACACAAGACTTGTGGATTCCATAAAGACGAAAAAGAATAAATTGCGTAATTAATCATGTAAAGAAAACGATAAACTAAGAATTCAAAAACGACGCATGACATCCGTGTCTTAGATTTCGAGATGCAATGCAGGAAGGTCTCTTGGCGGCGTGATTTTTCCAAAATCACAAGACATATCGAGAAAGAAACGGAACATTAATGGGTCGCACCCCTAGAGCGAAGTGGTTAATGAAAGGGGAGGGTACAAGTTTATAGAAGTAGAATTGTATTCCAAACAATCGTCACATAATAGAGGATGAATTACAATATGAAGATGATGTTTTCAAGGTACAACAGACGTTGTAATTCGAAGTCGAAACGTAGAATGGTCAATGAAGTAGTATTTAATCGATATACACGTGTCGCGTAAAACGATGACGTAAAGGTCAATCAAGGTTACGAAAACTCACGATATTATTCAACACGGGTTCAAGGAATGCTTCGAGATGTGTGACTCACATGATGTCCATTAGTCTTTTTCGAAGACTCATTGGGCTACACAATGGTCTATAGACTATTTTTCAAGACATCTAGTTACAAATGGTCCAAAAGTAATCTGTATATCTAAATAGATATTTTAATGAAGTTTAACAATGAAAGTAACACGCACGGTAGTAAAATGAAAATTAGAACTTTCATTGAAAACAACAACACTTATTTAATGCCGAACAATGGTATCACGAGTAACAGTGAGTCGAGAAAAACAAGCGGTCCAAAACGAACGAGTATGTGAGGTCAGTCACATCACGCATAAATGAAATAGCAATAGTACTCAGAAAAATGAGTATGAAAAGTCGGCAGTATACGAGCTTCAAATACAAGTATGAAATGTCATAACAATATTAAAATCATGGTAACAAGATCAAGTTTGCAAAGAACAAGAATTCAAGAAATGCAGTAAGAGCATATGTAATCAAGTAGTATCTAATGATAATTCATTGAGCACAAAGGCTTTGAAAAGAGATAGTAATTATCGTCAATAGGGTAATGTAATATTTCAAAATGTAATCAAGAGATGAAATACTACAACGATAATTAAAAGTAAATAATAAGGATTAGAGAGTTACCCACGCAGATATCGAACAACAATGACAAATTCTGTGTTTGACACCTAGAAACATGAAATATTTGAACTTTCGGTTATAGACTAAGTTTTGAAAAATGACTCAGTTCCCTATAACCATCGCTCTGATACCAATCTGTGAGACCCCCAGAATCAGGCATGGAACAACTAGGTAACAAGGGGGTAACACGTCATGGTACAAGTAACGATGAATTATAAATGACTCGAAAATGACGTAATAAAAGATATATTTATTACACCACGATATATCAGAGTTTTTAAACAAAGGTCCCAGAGTTTTATAAGCGGAAAATATATTATTTTAAACATGGTTTTGTAACATGTTGTTACCAAAAATATAGGATAAACTTCTGACAGCTTTTACCAAAACCAAACTTTAAAAAGTAACACAGAAATCTCCAAGCTGCGATAATATCTTGCGGGCTACCATCCAAGCAAAGCTAAGTTATAATACCTGAGATTAAACATGTAAAATAGTCAACATAAAGTTGAGTGATATTCATAGGTTTAGAAGTAAAGGTGTGGAACACAAGCATTTATTTGTAAAACAAGAAATAGGGAAAATGGTTACGTACGATAACCATAGTCCGAAACCATTATTATTGCTATTTAGTTCATGAACCTAGTTAACTCAATGTAAGTTCCTCTAGTGAGTATTCAGCCTAAATAATCAAGTATAAACAAATGAAATGCGACATGGTTAAACAACCGCAACATGGGACGGGGATTGTCAATCCCGATGGATCCACCCACAACATTCGCGCTTAGCAACACAAGTAAATTAACGGTTCATGATCAGGAGAGGAAACTTAAGGACTATAACTAAAAACAATAATAATAATGAAAATCTGTTGGAAATCATCAAGTTCTGGAAAGCATACAAGTTCTGGATAGCATACAAGTTCTGGATAGCATACAAGTTCTAGATAGCATACAGTTTTAAATGAATGTGTTCCACCATGTAAAATCTCACCCCGCATTTAGAAACAATGTATAAGTAGTAAAAAAGGGGCTATGAACTCACCTGATATAGTTATTACACGTATATCGAGGAACAAACATCCGATAGTCGACACACGACTCCGCAAAATAACAATAACTCATTGATCGAGAACGAGATGCCCAATGGTCGATATATGACCGAACGAGACCTAAAATGACCACACGCATCTTAGGCTCGACACGAGAAACAAATGACATTTAAAATATATATGCAATATTTTAGGTGATTTTTAGACATTGTATACGTTTTAAAAATCTTTTAAAAAAAATTCAACATTTATAAAATGTTATACAAATTTATAAACAAAGACAATTTACTATCCCATTAGTGACCCACTAAATGTTTAATAACCTTAAGTATAAATATAATTTTATAAAAATACACCCATAAAGTCATTACTATAAGTTATTCATAGCAATTTTTAAGTTACAACTACCTTAAAAAGTCATTTAAGAAAGTTCGACGTTTAGCTCACGTTTAAATCATCCAAAATTCATTATGTTCAAAGATAAACAATAATTAAATATATGAAAAATTAAATTTCCAACAAGTAAAAAGAATATGAAAGGATGACCTTACAAAATAATGAAGAGATCACAACAATAATAATCTAAGAATATTATTCTTTCTTCCATGATACAACCAACTACCAAATACTTTTCTCTAGCTTTATGATCTTTGTAAATCAACCCCTTTAGGACATCAATTATAAGATGATGATGATGATATTGACCCAAGAATAAAAGACCTTAAACCATCAGTTTTTCGTCAAGTATTTGAAGAAATAAAGTGACGATTTGTGTTTTGTTTGTATAGACGTGTATGGAAAAATAAATGGCAAGATATGGTGTTGGTTGTTGTTCTTCACGCTATCAATAGAAAATGAGGCACAAGTTTACTTTTAACAAGCATGAAATGAGTTGATAACAATGCATAATACGTGTCCTTAATGTGGCATGTAAATGACATTTGTTTGGGGTCAAAATACCACCTCAAGGTATTATTACTATTTACGTGTTTGTTGTGTATGGGATGGGTTTTATATATTAGATTTGTCTAGTAATTTGTAGAAGCAGGTATTATCGAAGTCTAATATTTTTAAAGTTACGCGATTTGAAAGATACCCGTAAAACACGAAAAATAAACGTTCAATATAAAACTAAAACGTCGATATTCGGAGAACTTTGATATTTTGGTAAACAAATGAGGGCTTATAATTTAATAGAATGACGCCTAAAGATTTATAGTAAATTGCGAATAATGTTCGTAAAACAACAATTAAAACGACGACAATAGAAAATATTTATATGTCAGAACGAAAGTGTTTACGGTCGATGACGGACATAGAATTTGCCGATAAATAATAACTCACACGTATTCATTACGTCACTGCCTTAACCTTGTCGGTTAGCCGAAAATTCAATATTATTCATAGAACGAACATGACAGTTAAAAGTCGAGTAAAAAATATTGGTCCGAATATTAGAAATAAGATTAGAGCTCAGTCTAAATGTTGATTTTAAATTTCAGGTTACTATAGTAAATAAATATGGAAAAACAAAAATAAATAATTCCAAATAAAATATTATCAATGATCAGAAAAAAATAATTATAATATAATTTAATTAAAATTCTCGAGATCTCAGGATTTACGTATGAAAAAGTAAAGAGGAACAAGTAAAACATTGTAAAATCGAGAAGTACGAATAAAAGAATAATTTAATTACCGAAAAAAATACGAGTTCTCACACTCAGGCAGAAGGAAACACCAACACGATTTAGAGATGAACCTTCAGATTCTCCTCATCTCAAGTACAAGACACAATTTAAAAGGGCTTGTGATTTGTGTGGTCTAAATAACCATCTCACTGAAACTTGCCTAAGAGTGATTTATTGTACAAAATGTGAAAGGACTGATCATCGCACTTGTGAACACACTCAGTATATGCTGGCCAAAACAAGTGCTGATGCTCACAAATCTGAAGCATCCCATTCCAAGAGAAATATGCCTTTCCCACCATGCGTTCATTGTGGTATGGGCAATCATCACTCAAATGACTGCCACTATTACCCTGTTTGTAATATTTGTCGAAGTTATGACCATGACACTCATGGACATAATCTAATCATCTCACTCAGAAGAGGTAATAAACCTAGAAACCCAAACTCTATTACCAAATGTTGTGAGACTTGTGGAAGCGATGTTCACACTACATCTGATCACAACCATATAGAGTGGTTCAGAAAAGGTGAAGCCCTCCAGGCTAAGAAAGCAAAAGCTGTTCAGACCTCTTCTTCTTCTAAGCAATCACACATACCCTCTACAAGAGGACCCTTCAGATCTAGAACACCTTCTAGATCTAAAACCCCCACCCAACAAAGGTGGGTTTCAAAACAAAACTGACCATTTCCTTAAGTTGTGTAGTGTGATCTCAGGAAGCCTATTTGGTACCTAGATAGTGGCTGCTCAAGGCATATGACTAGCACTAAAAGTTATCTGCACAAGTATAAGGACGAACAAGGTCCTAAAGTTATTTTTGGTGATAACTCATCACCTACTACTGAAGGATTTGGTTTAGTAAAATGCAATGGTATAGTTTTCTCAAGGGTAGCATATGTAAATGGATTGAAGCACAACCTCATCAGCATAAGTCAACTTTGTGATGCAAAGTATCTTGTGTTGTTTGATGACAAAAAAGGTACAATCTTCAACTCCAATCATGAAACTGTGATGATTGCTCCTAGAGTCAAAGATGTTTATGTCATGAACATGAACTCTACTCAGGAGACATGCTTCTTTACTAAAGCCTCAAATATTATCAATTGGCTTTGGCATAAGAGGCTCTCACATCTCAATTTCAAAACAGTAACTCTGTTGGCAAAACAAAATCTTGTTATTGGTCTTCCTTCACTTGTCTACTACAAGGACAAACCATGCTCAACATGTGAAAAAGGGAAGCACCATAGGGCCAGTTTCAAAACAAAGGAAACCTTCTCAATCAAATAAAGTCTTCATTTGCTTCACATGGACTTATTTGTCCCAGTATCACCTAGGGCCATTTGTCATGAAAAATATACACTTGTCATTGTTGATGAGTACTCAAGGTACACCTGGGTATATTTTCTGACAAAGAAAAGCCATGCATTAGATGCCATTATGTCATTCATCAAAAGAGTTGAAAATCAAAATGACACTCATGTCAAACAACTCAGAACTGACAATGGCACTGAATTCAGAAATCACTCACTGATAAAATTCTGTGATGACAAAGGAATTTCTCAAAATTTCTCATCTCCTTACACACTTGAACAAAATGGTGTGGCTGAAAGAAGGAACATAACTTTGATTGAAGCAGCAAGGACAATGCTTGCTGGATCTGCTCTCTCTAAGCACTTTTGGACTGATGCTGTAGCCACTACATGCTACACTCAAAATAGATCCATCATTGTGAAGAGACACATGAAGACTCCCTATGAAGTCTTCAGGGGGAGAATCCCAAACATTTCATTCTTACATGTGTTTGGGTGTCCAGTATTCATTCACAATCACAAGGATCACCTTGGAAAGTTTGATGAAAAATCTGATGATGGTTACTTTCTTGGATACTCCCTAGTATCTAAAGCATATAGAGTCTTCAACACAAGAAGACAATGTATTGAAGAAACCTATCACATCACATACAATGAAAGTTCTGAAGCTCTCACTTTTACAAATCTATCAGATGATGAACTTCATATACATGAATCTCACAATTATCCATTTGATGAATTTCATCACTATGAGCCCTCTCAAAAATATCAAACAAGCAACGCAGTCCCTCATATTGATCCATTTGAAGATATGACAAGTCCTACAAAAGGAAATCCTTCAGTATCGCATACTGATGCCTGTCAATCAAATAATGATCAATCTCAAAATGATCAATCTCAAAATGATCAGCAAGAAAACACAAATGACCAAAATGGTAAGTCTCAAAACAATCAGCATGCTGACACACATGATCAAAATGATCAATCATATGCATCTGCTGAGGAACAATCTGATCCCCTTGCTCAAAGTTCTCCTATCATCTCTAGGGAATTAGGTCTTGGATATGTTGCTTCTGACCAAGAAGGAAGCCCTCCAATGATTGAACCTTTGTCCACTGAATATCCTTCAGTAGACTCTAGAGACATTCCAAGTCCAAGTCCATGTCATGGACTTCCAAGCTCTAGCTCTAATCATACCAGTACCTATTCTCCAGCTCCACAAAAATCTCGGACTCAAAATAGTCACATACAGCTGGTGAACATAATAGGTAATCCTGGTGAAGGTAGAGTCACTAGATCTATGGCAAAGAAACTGAGTGCTTATTCATCTGGAGAATCCCTCTATGCAAATTTTGTCTCAGAAATTAAACCTACAAAATTTTCTGAAGCAGTCACACACCCTGGATTGGTGGATGCCATGCAAGAGGAACTCAATCAATTTGAAAGAAACAAGTCTGGAAATTGGTTCCTCTTCCATATGGTAAATCAACCACTGACACCAAATGGGTTTTCAAGCTCAAAAGAGATGAAACCAATGCAGTGACCAAAAATAAAGCTAGGCTGGTAGCCCATGGATTCAATCAAGAGCATGGTGTTGATTTTGATCAAACCTTTGCTCCAGTTGCACGTATGGAAGCCATACGAATCTTCCTTGCATATGCCACTTACATGAACTTCACCATCTACCAAATGGATGTCAAAAGTGCATTCTTAAATGGTGACCTAAACGAAGAAGTTTATGTTACTCAGCCTCCTGGCTTTGAGAGTAGTAAATACCAAAATCATGTCTACAAGCTTTACAAAGCTTTGTATGGACTGAAGCAAGCTCCAAGAGCATGGTATGAAACTCTTTCAACATTTCTCATTGAACATAAATTTGTCAGATGAAAATTAGATAGCACCTTGTTTATCTATAAATCTAAAACTGACACCATTCTGGTACAAATTTATGTGGATGACATAATCTTTGGTTCTACAAGCTTGAAACTTTGCAAACAATTTGCCAAGCTTATGACCAACAAGTTTGAGATTAGTATGATGGGATAAATCACATACTTCCTTGGCCTTCAGATTAAACAATCTGACCAAGGCATCTCCATCAATCAAGAAAAATATGTCAAGGATCTGCTGAAGAAGTATGATATCAATTGTGCTTCAGTGAAGACTCCAATGGTACCTCCTAACAACTTAAAACTTGATCTCAGTGGACAATCAGTCAATGAGACTCAGTATAGAGGTATGATTGGGTCACTCATGTACTTAACTGCAAGCAGGTCTGACATTCAATTCTCTACATGCCTTTATGCAAGATACCAAGCAGATTCAAAGGAATCACACCTTACTGCTGTAAAGAGAATCTTCAGATACCTAAAAGGTACACCAAGTCTAGGTCTTTGGTACCCCAAATACTCAGGTTTTGACCTAAAGGGGTATTCAGATTCTGACTATGCTGGATGCAATTTGGACAAAAAAGCACTTATGGTTCCTGCCAATTGCTTGGTGGCAAACTTGTGTGTTGGAGTGCTAAAAAGCAACAAATAGTTGCCATGTCTTCAGCAGAAGCTGAATATGTGGCAGCTGCTGGATGTTGTGCCAATGTTCTTTGATGAAAAGCCAACTGGCTGATTATGACATAGAATATGAAAAGGTACCAATATTTTGTGATAACACTAGTGCTATTGCAATATCCAACAATCCAATCCTTCACTCAAGAACAAAACACATTGATATCAGATATCACTTTATCAGAGATCACATTGTGAAAGGGGACATTGAATTACATTTCATCCCCACTCAATACCAATTGGCTGATATCTTCACCAAACCATTGGATGAACCAACTTTCAAAATATTGATAATGGAGCTTGGTATGCTAAACATTGATGATACGAAACCTGAACCTTCAGCATTTACTGAAGAAACTTGAAGGTTCGGCATTTCTTAAAAGATTTTGATTAATGTTATGTAGATTGTCTGAGTAAAGGATTGTGCAATGTCATATGTCTATTTCACCTTATGTGATTGTGTATTTGATGTTTTGTCGCCTTATCTGATTCACTGAAGCTGAACAAATAATCACCAGTCATCAAAAGGTTCCTTCAGCAATGCTTAACAAAATTTTAATACAACTGAGTAGCTAGGCCTTAGTAGAGGAGCGTGCAACGTCATATGTCTTGTTCACTTATGTGAACATGTATATGGGGTTTTGTCTCCTCATCTAACGCACTGAAGCTCACAAGTATTGTCATCAGCTTCAACATATATGAGCAAATGTTTTTAAAACAAATCAATCATGTGACTCAATGGAGTTAATGGCATTAAATTTCTTGTGAATAAAACAAACATTCTTTCAAAAAGGTGTCATTTGTTAATTAAGGAAATTTCAAACGTCTCCATCCACAGTCAATAACTCCCTGACACATGGGGCGTTTCACTGTTCAAAGCAACAGAAAATCATACCTTTTTGTAGAACATTAATAAGAAAGTTGTGTGCCAAATGTTCAAAATAAACCCTAAAAGATTTATAATATTTTCAAATGGTTTTAAAAACTTTTTACAAATCAGTTAAAGTTTTTATATAATCCCTAACAATTGGATTTCATTCCACGCTTACAAATCTTTTCATCCAAAAACACACATGAACTCTCTCTCTCTCTTTCAAAACTCACACAGAAACATCAATGGATGAATCATCTTCCACCCCCAAGATTGCCAAAATCACCCTTAAACCATCCACTCATGTTAACTATCCCATTGATGATATCATATTCAAACCCAACAACATCACCTTGCTTAAACCTGAATCCATTAAGTCTGTTCATGGGGAATAAATTTTGACTTATTTATCCAAAAGTGTTTTAAGGTATGCTTTATTTGAGGATCCTGGTATAATGTTTCAAAATGTGCTAAAATAATTTTGGTTTACAGCAGAGGCTTCTAACAACAAGAAGTCCATTGAGTTTGATTCTACTACGATTGGGATTCATGGTAGATTTGGGTTAAAGTTATTTAGAAAAGTTTTGGGGTTAGATTATTTGGAAAACCCTAATGAGTATAAAACAGTACCTGATGATGGTTGTCAAAAATTTCTTTAAAGAGATTGGGTATACTAAAGAAATTACTGAAAAGGGGGGGGGGGGGGGGGGGGTTAAAAAGAAGTTCTTTGCCACAAAGATGGAAATTGCTGATGTCCATTCTTATTGAATGTTTGGGGGGGACTGGAGGCCTTGACCAGATCAACCAAAAAGATGCTATCATTTTATACTGTCTGGCCAAGGGTGTCAAAGCTGAAATTGGGAGGCTTATTTTTGAATATCTTCATGGGAAGCTGGAGAAAAAGACTAGAGAGAAAAACATTATGTACACCAGATTTCTGTCTCTCCTCTTTGCTAACCATCTTGGAAATGACTTTTCAAAAATCAATGGAGAGAAACTAATTTTTAAGACCTTTGATCTCACTCGCTGGAACATTCCAGTCAGCACCATTGATCCTCCTCTTACACAATCCATGCTGGACATCTGCTCAGTAGATGGTCTAGTAGTGTACAAAGCTCCCAAATACACTTCTCCAACTGGAGAAGGGGATCTACAAGGCAAAAGGCCTGGAGCTTCATCTGGACCTCGTTAGAAGCAAACGTCAATTAATACCAAGAAGGTTAGACGTGAGTCCAGAAAGAGGAAAACCCTCACACAATCTTCCTCAAAGAAGATTGATGATGATTCTCAAGGCCATGTTTTGAAGAAGACCAAGTCCCTGGCCAAGGACAAGAACCCCAGCCAGCCATCACCTTCAGTCTCTGCTGGAGGTGATATGCATAAAGAGGCCCAGCAAGCAACCCATCTCTCAACTTATTTAGGAGAGAAGGGTGAAGATGGAGCTCACCCTCAGCTCAGTAGCGTGGAGTCAACATTGGTAAGTACTTTCATTCTGAATACAAGTCATACTTCATTACCAATTTCTATCACTTTTCACTCTGAGTCTGCATCAGGGAATGATGTGTCAGCAAATCCAACAACTGATGCTGACCATGGCCTATCCGTTTCTAATGATGTAGCTCCCCCACAACAGGGTTCTACTGAAGGAACTAAAATCATTATCATTGATCTAAACTTATCAGGGACTCTTTCTCAGGATCCATCAGGTCAAACCAACCCTGGTGGTGAAGGGATTGAAACTGATCCACACACTCATGATGGTGCTCCAAAGATTCACAAGTAAGTGCATCTCACCACTGGAGCCAAGGTGGGACACTTTCCTACGCTTGTTGTCAGCATGTCTGGTGATGATTTGGAGAAATAACTTGGGTTCAATGAAAGAATACCAGTCAATCTAGATGACAGTGATGAAGAGCCCGCTGATGCAACACAAAAGCCACCTTCCCCCCGAACTGAGCAAGTAAAAGAATTAACCAATCAAATGTTGATTCTTCAATCACAGGTGGCCAAACTGAAGGAAGAAAAGGTGCTTGCTGACAATGAAATCTCAACTCTCAAAGCAAGACCACTTCCTCCTTCTGCTGAACAAATTAAGGATGTCATCATTGTTGCTTTGAAGCCATTAGTCCAAGATGTGGCCACCACCACTTCCTTACAGCACGAGATGTTCTCTCTTAGGGACTCCATCAACGGTGCATCCATGGAGTCTCCACCAGAATTCACACCAGTTCCTGGCCAAGTTAATACCGTGTGTGATTCTGTGTCAAAGATCAAAGATAGAGTGGCACTGCTAGAGAAACAAAAGCTGACCATTTCTGATGAGGTTCAGCAGAAGCTACATGCCCTCGAAACTGTTCCAGCCATGCTGACCAAGGTAGCTACCACTCTTGATCATATTTGTAGCCTCTTCCCTGCTGGTGGGTCATCAGAATCTGATGGGCAGTCTTCTGCTGAGGGGGAGAAAAACATAATCCAGCAGCTCTTTCAGAAACATGCCCAAAAGAAGGCTCAGAAACAATCCATTAAGTTTACTTATAGATTGATAATTACAATAATCCAATCACACCTATTAATAGCTTTTCCTTGCACCAAAAAAGGATAGGTATATGTCTCTTTCTTTCTGTTGGGTCAGTATTTACTGACCATGAAGCAACTCTAGGATTTGAATATAAAATCTCCTTAAGTGTTTCATGCTCAGCAGTAAGGCCAGTCTGCTGAAGGATGACCAAAGGAACAAAGTTCCTACTGAAGACTTTATTGATGAAGAAAGTTCAGCACTGCCCTTCCAGTGAACTTAGAAGACAAAGGAGTCTTCGCTTCAAATACTAGGCGGTCTAGTTGTTGAAGAACAAGGACTGAAGAAGGGCTTTCAGTTCAGTTTGGTTTGACAATACCAAACTGAATGATGTCGATCTCCTCTAGGATACTGAAGACTCTTCAATATTCAGATGGTTTGCATTAGGCGGGAAAAGATAACTTTAAGTCAAAGTAGGTTGCTTGTTTACTTAGATATAAGTACAACCTTTATCTTTTCTAGAATAGTTTAATATGTACTTTGTACTGTTTATCTAGCATGGGCATCAACCACCCACTGGATAAACCCATGCATTGGTACATGCAAAATGCAAACCCTAATTTACATTGCCTATATAAGGAGTGTACACTGTGAGAGAAAGGTTAACTGATAGGTGTGTAAACACCCATCCTTTTACCACTTAATTCGGGCTAAAACGAGACCAAAACACGTATTTAATATCATTTGTTTGGGATTATGCGTGGTTTTTGTGTTTATTGTGTTTTCAGAGCCAACCGGATGAATATTGAAGAAAACATGGGATTGCACGGGTTTTACTGAAGAAAAAGACTCAAGATAAAGTCTATTGTCCAAGAGATGCAAAAGATTTGAAGTCACTGGGCCTATTCGAAGATTTATCGAAGAAAAGGACCAAAGATGGAAGATTTACACAAGTCGAAGAAACTCAAGTCTATTAAACGAAGAAATTAAAAGACGAGTTGAATTTAATCGACGACAAATCCCGAATCAGAATCGAAAACGGAAACTTTTCTAAAAAGACGAAAAGACAAGAAGAACGGGAGAAAGCCCACTCACCAACCAAAGGACAAGCCTATAAAAGGAGCCCTCACACATTTTAGAAAGAGAGCCTGGAATTTTCTCTCCTCCCTTTTTTTTTCTCCTTTCTTGTTCGTTCCATCACAATCACCACTAGGGTGATTGATGATTTTAATCTTTGTTCTTCCAAACTTATTGTTTTAATCTTTGTTTAATCTTGTCAAAACATTAATCATTCAATACTAAGTTCTTGTTTAATCTTTCAATTTTATCTTGTTCATCATCATCTTTATCTTCAAGTTCTTAAGTTTTTATTTTTCTTGATTTGATCTTCAAAAGTTGTTGGGATTTGTGTTTTTGTTGATGGGATTAGTAGTTTATGGTTAATAGATGCTTTGTGATTGATTTATTTTAGTTTTTGGTGAAAAACTTGGTGATTTTTGGATCAAAATCATGTTTCCTTGTTCTTCGGGTATTCTGTCTGTATATGTGTTTCCCAGAAGTTCCGAATGAGTGAATAGTGACTTCCGAATGAGTTTTGTTTTCAAAAGTTCCGAGTCAGTTAAAAGTTCCGAATGAGTTTACTTTGAAAAGTTCCGAACCAATTTATTTACCAAAAGTTCCGAATCGGAACTTCCAAAACTTCCGAATCAGTAAGTTCCGGATCAAGCCAAAACTTCCGAACGAAGCTAAAGTTCCGAACCAATTTTCAGACTTCCGAACCAAAGACTTCCGACTCAGTAAGTTCCGAATCAAGGGGCTTCGTTCGGAAGTCCAAAACTTCCGAATCAGTAAGTTCCGGATGAGTGTAAAAGTTCCGAATCAGAAACTTCCGAATGAGTCTACAACTTCCGAATGAAGGATAAGTTCCGGATGAATGTAAAAGTTCCGAATCAACCAAAACTTCCGAATGAACAGTAGCTTCTGAATCAGTTATCTTTTGGGTATTTTAAAGTTTTACTGTTTCTTTACCATTTCTTTACTGTTTCCTTGATTTAATTTTAATTTTATTTTAATCTTAATTCTCATTTAAATTCAAGTTTAAATTCAAGTTTTTATTAATCATCATTAAATTAATTGTCTTTGATTTAAATTTTCATTTCCACTTTTTATTAGACTAGAAAACCAAACCCTTTTATTTAGTAACCAAGAACAATCATTCCACTTAAGACCAAGATCAATTCGAGAGGATTCCGAGATTGAAATTGAACCCATTGAAAATGCTTGTATCAAATGGCGCCGCTGCCGGCTCTTCTCGTTAAGATCAAAAGTTTTTTGTGAGTACTTGGATTTTGGGATCCGTTCCCCGTGAACGTTCTTTTTCATCAAAAATTTTCAAAAACAACTAAAAAATATAAAATTTTCAAAAATACAAAAAAATTAAAAAAAAAAAACATAAAAACCAAAAATATTTGTGCTTTGTTTCTCTTTGTTCGTTCTTTTGCAGGTGTATGCGCACTCGTTCCACGTCATATCAAGAGCCCGAGCCTCTCGATCACTTAGACATGGCCGGTGTACCACCTCCAAACAATAACAACAACATGAATAATAACAACAACAATGAGCCCCTTCCGGATAATCGCCCAATGATTGAATTGCTGCAAGCTCATGTCGATGGCAACACGGATCCAATTGTTATACCACCAATTGCCGCCAACAATTTCGAGCTAAAATCAGGCTTTATCCAGATGGTCTCCGCTCAACCATTCTTGGGACGCACCATTGATGACCCACATGACCATATCAAGAGATTCTTGCAACTCACCAACACGGTCAAGTTCAATGGCGTTCCACAAGAGGTTATAAGGTTACAACTTTTTCCCTTTTCTTTAAAGGGACAAGCCCGGCATTGGCTTGCTAAGGAACCGCCACAGAGTATTCTCTCGTGGACGGATTTGGAAACAAAGTTTATCAACTACTTTTTTCCACCCTCTCGTACTACCGCTTTGCGGAATGAGATCATCAGTTTTGAACAAAAGTACGATGAGTCCTTCAGTGAATATTGGGATCGTTTCAAAGATCTTTTAAGAAAATGCCCACAACATGGTTTTACCAAAGTACATCAAATCAATACCTTTTACAATGGTTTAAGCATGAGTGACCAAGATTCACTGAACAGTGCCTCGGGGGGTAATCTATTGGCTAAGACTTCCAATGCTGCTTGGGACATCATTGAGAACAAATCTCGTGTGCAAACCAAGAGTGTTCGGACCAATGTCGCTAGTGCTAGCACTAATGACAGCGACAAGCGATTAGACAAAATCACCACGCTTCTTGAATCGCTTGTCACCCACACCGTCAGCAACAACAACAGCAATAACGCTAAAAACGCTCAAGTGAACGCTGTCAGCCAACCTTATGAGATATGCGGTGGTCCTCACTCTTACACAACTTGTACCGCCACCCAAGATTACCCTGCTGAAAATGTGAATGCGGCATATGGCACCTATCCTCAACCTGCTTATCAAGCCAGACCTCAAGGTGACCGTAACTTGCTTAGCTATCGATCCAACAACTATCTTTCACCACCTGGTTTTCCCCCAAACAACCCAAACCAACAACAAAACCTTAATCTCCCTCCTCAACAACAACAACAACCTCGACAACCATACATCCCACCTCACAAGCAACAACAACCACCTCAACGTAACAATCAAGTCTACCAACAACCTGCTTACCAACCACCTGCATACAATGCTCCTCCCAACCAAGCCACCACTGCATTACACCAAGAGGTTGCAACCTATATGAGGACCAATGATGTGATAGTGGGAAATCTCCAAGAGGAAGTGCGCAATTTGAAGGCAGACTTGGTCAAGCAAGGAAATGATTTGAGAGCCGACATGAGAAATACGCTGGATACCCAAACTAATGATCTGAGGAACATGATGGCTAGTTTCTTCAATGGTAATCAACCCTCTTCTTCGGGTACTCTTCCGAGTAACACCGTTGCGAACCCAAGAGGGGAGATGAAAGCAATCACTACTCGAAGTGGTAAAGGTACCAAGGAACCCGAGCTTCCTATACCTCCACCGGTGGTTGTGACTAAGGAGAACGAGTCACCTGCTCCTATTCCTCACCCTTCTCCTTCCCCAATTTCTCCACCTCTTCATTCTACCCCTCCTCCACCCATGGTTGTGAGTGATCCTATTCCCCTAAAGCCTTCTTCTTCATCCAATATACCTTATCCTTCAAGGTTGAGGAAAGAGAAGCAAAAGAGCAAGGATGATATTCAGGTTTCGAATTTCCTTAAAATGTTCAAACAACTGAATTTCAATATCTCCTTCGCTGAGGCTCTCGCTCACATGCCCAAATACGCCAAAATGTTTAAAGATCTTCTGAGCGACAAGGAAAAGCTCCTCGATCTCGCCAACACCCAACTTAATGAGAACTGCTCTGCATTGCTCTTAAGGAAATTGCCAATCAAGCTTGGTGATCCGGGTCGTTTTCTTATCCCTTGCAATTTCCCGGGAGTAGAGAATTGCATGGCCCTAGCCGATCTAGGTGCCAGTATTAATCTCATGCCTCTAAGTGTTTGGAAGCAATTATCTCTCCCAGAGCTAGTCCCCACCAAAATGACTTTGGAATTGGCCAACCGTACGGTTGCTTATCCAGTGGGGATAGCCGAAGACGTCATTGTAGGAGTCGACAAATTTACCTTCCCTGCTGATTTTATTGTCGTCGACTACGAGATGGACCCCCGTGTGCCACTCATTGTTGGTCGTCCATTCTTGAGGACCGGTCGCACTCTCATTGATGTTGAAGCTGGTGAGCTCATCATGAGAGTGGGTGACGATAAAGTAGTCTTCAACATGGGAAAGCTTTCTAAACAGCCTTATTCTTACGAGAGTGTTAATTGTATTGACGTTCTTGATGAGGCTTGTGAAGAACATTTCATAGATGCTTGTAAAAATATTCCTACCTCTCTTCCCCATGTTGAGACCGTTTCCTCTATCGACTCATCACTATCTCTATTTGGAGAAAGTGATTTCCTTTGGAAAGATTTGGAAGCCACCCTGGGAGATGTGAATTTACACAATGACGATTCTTCTACCAATTGGGATAAAGATCTCAGCTTCATTGCTAACCTTCTTAAAGAAGACAATCCTTCTCCTCCATCTTCCACTGTCATTGTTATCGATACGCCGACTTCGAGTACGCCTCCCGTCGACAATCCTCCGGATCTAGAACTTAAGGAGTTGCCGCCCCATCTTGAGTATGTATTCCTCGAAGAAGAGAAGAAGTCGCCAGTCATCATTGCTAAGGATTTGAAGGATGACGAGAAAGCCCGACTTGTCGCCGTGTTGAAAGATCATAAGAAGGCTATTGCTTGGAAGATTTCAGATATTCGTGGAATTGATCCTCACTTCTGCACACACAAAATTCTCATGGAGGACGATTTTAAGCCCACAATTCAAAGCCAACGAAGGGTGAATCCTAAAATCCATGAAGTCATCAAAACAGAGGTTATCAAACTTCTTGATGCGGGTATGATTTACCCTATTTCGGATTCACCGTGGGTTAGTCCAATCCATTGTATGCCCAAGAAGGGCGGAATAACCGTTGTTCCCAATGAACACAACGAGTTGATTCCCACTCGTCTCGTTACTGGGTGGAGAGTTTGTATAGACTACCGCAAACTCAATGATGCCACGAGAAAGGATCATTTCCCTCTACCTTTTATGGACCAAATGCTTGAACGTTTAGCCGGTAATGAATATTACTGCTTTCTTGATGGTTTCTCGGGTTATTTTCAAATACCCATCGATCCCCAAGATCAAGAGAAGACTACATTCACTTGTCCCTATGGCACTTTCGCTTACAAAAGAATGCCTTTTGGCTTATGTAATGCGCCCGGGACTTTCCAAAGGTGCATGTTAGCTATCTTCTATGACATGGTTGAACAAACCATGGAAGTCTTCATGGATGATTTCTCGGTCTTCGGGGATTCCTTCTCTGCTTGCCTTGCCAATTTAGAACGTATGCTAAAGAGGTGCGAAGACACTCGCCTAGTTCTGAATTGGGAAAAATGCCATTTTATGGTAAAAGAAGGCGTCGTACTTGGACATAAGATCTCGAAAGCCGGTCTTGAAGTAGACCGTGCTAAAGTCGATGTTATAGCTAAGTTGCCTCCACCTTCAACCGTGAAGGGTGTGAGAAGTTTCTTGGGTCATGCGGGCTTCTACCGTCGATTCATCAAAGATTTTTCTCAAATCGCTCGCCCGATGACCCACCTCTTGGAAAAAGATACTCCTTTTATCTTCTCCAAAGAGTGT
The DNA here is from genome assembly GCA_025667525.1 of Glebionis coronaria. NCBI lineage: Eukaryota > Viridiplantae > Streptophyta > Magnoliopsida > Asterales > Asteraceae > Glebionis > Glebionis coronaria. The sequence goes on along the minus strand of CM046881.1, from coordinate 505,541,768 downwards.
CTTGAAGCCTTCAACTCGCTTAAGGATAAGCTAACTAAGGCACCTGTCTTGGTTACCCCTAATTGGGAGCTTCCCTTTGAGTTGATGTGCGATGCTAGCGATTTTGCTATTGGAGCGGTTCTTGGACAAAGAGTGAACAAACACTTCCAACCGATCCATTACGCTAGCAAGACAATGACTGGGGCACAATTGCATTATACGACAACCGAAAAAGAGCTTTTAGTTGTTGTCTATGCTTTTGAAAAATTTCGCCCCTATCTTGTCCTTTCTACCACTATTGTGTACACCGATCATTCCGCGCTGAAGTACTTGTTGACAAAGCAAGATTCCAAACCAAGACTTCTTCGCTGGGTTTTGCTGCTCCAGGAATTTAAAATCGAAATTCGCGATAAAAAAGGAGCTGAAAACCTAGCCGCGGACCATCTCAGCAGACTTGAGGATCCATACCAAGGGGATCATCCGAACAAAGAAATCAATGATTCTTTTCCCTTGGAGACCTTAATGTCTATAAACTCGAAGCCAAATGAAACCCCGTGGTTTGCGGACTTTGCAAACTACTCAGCGGGTGGAATTCTCAAGGAAGGGTTGACGTCTCAACAAAAGAAGAAGTTCTTCACCGATATCAAGACTTACTTTTGGGACGACCCTTACCTATTCAAACAATGTGCCGACTTGATTATTCGCCGATGTGTTGATGGACCGGCAGCGTCTGAAATCCTTAATGCTTGCCACAAAGGACCCACCGGTGGTCACTTTGGTCCCAACTACACCGCTAAAAAAGTGTTTGATTCGGGATTTTATTGGCCCTCCATATACCGTGATGCTCACGATATGGTTAAAAAATGTGATGTTTGCCAAAAGCAAGGCAAAATCATACATAAAGACGAGATGCCTCAGAATTTTATTCAAGAGTGTGAAATTTTTGATGTTTGGGGTATCGACTTTATGGGGCCATTCCCTTCTTCTAAAGGAAATAAATACATCCTTGTAGCCGTTGACTACGTCTCCAAATGGGTTGAAGCCAAAGCTTTGCCTACTAATGACACAAGGGTGGTTTATAACTTTTTGAAAGCTCTTTTCGCTAGATTCGGTGTGCCTCGCGCCATTATTAGTGATCGTGGGACTCATTTTTGCAATGACCAATTTGCTAGAGTCATGGCTAAGTACGGTGTAAACCATCGTCTTTCCACAGCCTACCACCCACAAACTAATGGCCAGGCTGAAATATCCAACCGAGGACTGAAGCGAATTCTTGAAAGGACCGTGGGAGAGCATCGTGCCTCATGGGCTGATAAACTTGATGATGCTTTGTGGGCTTTCCGTACTGCTTACAAGACCCCGATCGGCTGTACGCCTTATCGTCTTGTGTACGGGAAAGCGTGCCACCTCCCCATTGAGTTGGAGCACAAGGCTTACTGGGCCTTGAAGTGGGCTAATTTTGATATAAACAAAGCCGGTGACCTACGCAAGATCCAACTCAATGAGCTCAATGAACTTCGGAATGAGGCTTATGAAAATTCTTTGATCTATAAGGAAAAGACTAAGCTCATTCACGACTCCAAGATCAACAACCGAGAGTTCCATGTTGGAGACAAAGTCTTACTTTTTAACTCTCGGTTGAAAATCTTCTCGGGCAAGCTCAAATCTCGTTGGTCCGGCCCATTCACCATTGCCCAAATTTTTCCATATGGTACTCTCGAGCTCGCTCAACCTGATGGACCAAATTTTAAGGTGAATGGCCAACGAGTGAAGTTGTACTTTGGTGAGGACACCTCTCAGGAGGTGATTCCATCCCTCACCACGTTCCCCATGAACTAATTTTGGGTCGAGTCAGGCTCGTGACTCGGTTATCAAAAACAAGCGCTCCTCGGGAGGCAGCCCGAGTATCTATCCTTTTATGTTTTAATCCCCTAAGTGTAGGGGGGACTTCTATACGTGTTTGTCTTTGTATGGTGTGATTACAGGGATAAGTGCACTCTTGGAAAGTCTGAAGAACCGTGCTCCCGTGTTATCCGAAATCCGGTTCTATCTCTCAACTATCGTGATTCAATTTTCTTCATACTCACATTTGAAATTGATCACTTTAGTCGTATTTTCCTTAACTTGAGTTAACCAACGTGCACAATGTCATAAGTGTAGGGGAAACTTTTCCCACACGCTTAAACATTGAGGACAATGTTTATCTTAAGTGTAGGGGGACTTCTATCGAAGTTTTAAGTGGACTTTTCCATGAAAATGCCTTCATTTAACCAGAAAATCCTATTTTTCAACATTTTTCAAATTTTTTATTAACTTTGGCCATTTAGTCGTAATTTTTAAATTTTTATCGTTGCTCTCATATGTATATATCCCGCAATAAAGTCAAAAATGTTAATAAAGTGGTGTAGCTAGTTTAGAAATCTTTGACATATTAGGCCCGTTGCGTTTATTTTGACTCAACCCGAATAGACTTATCCAAGTTTATTCTAGCTAGTATCCTTAACCATGTAGACCTTAATTGGTTTATTAGGCTAAGTATCCACGAGTCTCATTACTTGAGATTTTAAATTGTGGAGGACGAGAAATGATAGAGTCAATTATAAGTCGGTATTCTTGCGCAAGCTCACTTGGTGTAATTATTTGCCTATTCTCCCATCACTTGCTAATAATTTATCTGCAATAAGTAAGGTCGTATGATTTGAAAAGTTACTTAGCTTCTAGCCCAAGATCGTTTAAAAGTTGCTCGGTAATGATAAGAGTTCATAGCCAAGACATAACTTATGAAGCGGGGCGCGAAGATTGGCGAGTCCGAAAAGGCCCTAACAAGGCATGAGGATTCAATTTTATTGCTGAAGATCCAAAGTGATGTGAAAAGCATTATTCCTAAAATCAATATGAAGGATCAAGACTCACGACGAAAAGCAATCAACTCCCATAAAGATCATGGAGAAGTCTATCCGAAAAGACCCTAACAAGGTATGAGGATAAATAGATCCAAGTCCGAAAAGGAGGCGGATCGTTGTATCTCAAAATCCCAATTAGAGATTGAAGAAATAATCATGAAGTCGTGGTCAACAAAGTTGGAGTACTCCTCAAAAGTCTCCAAGTGAAGAAACTCTATTATGATGAGAAGACCATTATCTCTAGATCGTCTCTCGAAGATATGAAGTATGAAGTACATGCCAAATATCGGCCCGAGAAAGGTCTCAAATAGTGAACCAAGTTATGCCAAGATATGAACTTTTTGATATCCCGAGAAGCAGTTTTAAGAGATTTTGTCCTTTAGCTAACTATTGATCAAATCGTCCTACTTTGCTTTCAGCCCTAATAAACTATCGAAATAAGTCCAAAAATGCATCTTCATGATCATTCTAAGACAAAAATAAAATATAAGAGATACACCTAGGAATAAGGGAGTTTAAGCATTTAATTAAGCCATGTGTGTAAGTGTTTGAATTGCTAACTTATAATAACAATGATCTCGTTTCTATGCTTGGTTTGGGGAACGTGAAACTTGAGGGTGATAAATCTTCGCAGCACCAAAGCCCTAATGTAAGTCATCGATTTCTTTGCAAGTTATTTCCATGTAGCTATTTTCAAGTGAAAATGGTTTTCTATCCTTTTGTTTCCTTAAAGTTTTAATTTCTTTTAGTACTTTAAATTTTTGTTTAGTAGTGTTTGAATAAGGCCAAGGTTGATTAATTATGAGAAAAGTGTAAGCTTGCTTTATCACTAAGCATTGCATGAGGGCATGGCAATGGTTAAGTGTAGGAGATTTGATAGGTGTGTAAACACCCATCCTTTTACCACTTAATTCGGGCTAAAACGAGACCAAAACACGTATTTAATATCATTTGTTTGGGATTATGCGCGGTTTTTGTGTTTATTGTGTTTTCAGAGCCAACCGGATGAATATTGAAGAAAACATGGGATTGCACGGGTTTTACTGAAGAAAAAGACTCAAGATAAAGTCTATTGTCCAACAGATGCAAAAGATTTGAAGTCACTGGGCCTATTCGAAGATTTATCGAAGAAAAGGACCAAAGATGGAAGATTTACACAAGTCGAAGAAACTCAAGTCTATTAAACGAAGAAATTAAAAGACGAGTTGAATTTAATCGACGACAAATCCCGAATCAGAATCGAAAACGGAAACTTTTCTGAAAAGACGAAAAGACAAGAAGAACGGGAGAAAGCCCACTCACCAACCAAAGGACAAGCCTATAAAAGGAGCCCTCACACATTTTAGAAAGAGAGCCTGGAATTTTCTCTCCTCCCTTTTTTTTCTCCTTTCTTGTTCGTTCCATCACAATCACCACTAGGGTGATTGATGATTTTAATCTTTGTTCTTCCAAACTTATTGTTTTAATCTTTGTTTAATCTTGTCAAAACATTAATCATTCAATACTAAGTTCTTGTTTAATCTTTCAATTTTATCTTGTTCATCATCATCTTTATCTTCAAGTTCTTAAGTTTTTATTTTTCTTGATTTGATCTTCAAAAGTTGTTGGGATTTGTGTTTTTGTTGATGGGATTAGTAGTTTATGGTTAATAGATGCTTTGTGATTGACTTATTTTAGTTTTTGGTGAAAAACTTGGTGATTTTTGGATCAAAATCATGTTTCCTTGTTCTTCAGGTATTCTGTCTGTATCTGTGTTTCCCAGAAATTCCGAATGAGTGAATAGTGACTTCCGAATGAGTTTTGTTTTCAAAAGTTCCGAGTCAGTTAAAAGTTCCGAATGAGTTTACTTTGAAAAGTTCCGAACCAATTTATTTACCAAAAGTTCCGAATCGGAACTTCCAAAACTTCCGAATCAGTAAGTTCCGGATCAAGCCAAAACTTCCGAACGAAGCTAAAGTTCCGAACCAATTTTCAGACTTCCGAACCAAAGACTTCCGACTCAGTAAGTTCCGAATCAAGGGGCTTCATTCGGAAGTCCAAAACTTCCGAATCAGTAAGTTCCGGATGAGTGTGAAAGTTCCGAATCAGAAACTTCCGAATGAGTCTACAACTTCCGAATGAAGGATAAGTTCCGGATGAATGTAAAAGTTCCGAATCAACCAAAACTTCCGAATGAACAGTAGCTTCTGAATCAGTTATCTTTTGGGTATTTTAAAGTTTTACTGTTTCTTTACCATTTCTTTACTGTTTCCTTGATTTAATTTTAATTTTATTTTAATCTTAATTCTCATTTAAATTCAAGTTTAAATTCAAGTTTTTATTAATCATCATTAAATTAATTGTCTTTGATTTAAATTTTCATTTCCACTTTTTATTAGACTAGAAAACCAAACCCTTTTATTTAGTAATCAAGAACAATCATTCCACTTAAGACCAAGATCAATTCGAGAGGATTCCGAGATTGAAATTGAACCCATTGAAAATGTTTGTATCATTAACCAATACAAGAGCAAAAACTCTAGAAAACCTTTCTCTCTCGATACCAACTAAACCATATAGCCAAGATGCATATGAATGTTTAGATTGGAGCTTAGACTTTAACTTTGGTTAGACGTTTAAGTAGAGGAGATCAAAACCCATTGTCATTCAACCACTTTGTTATTCCGCAAACAAAGTGGGTTATAGATTCTTTATTTGATTCTAATAAAAGTCTATACGTTGAAAAGTATATTGGTATTGTTGTTTTAATTTTTCATAGTTCTTATCTATCGTTAAAACAACTCACTTGAGTCGAAGTAAGAGTTATTACTTAAGATAATAAGTAATAACGAATTACTAGGGACCAACACTTTCTTACAAGAAAACGAGACTTTGTTTGTCAAACAAGCAATAGTTTATGGAACTTTGTTGCAATAATACTTTTAAAAGAATCGCAAAATTCAATTTTAGCATTTTCGATAATATTATCTTTATAGAAAATTAAATACCCATGTTTATAGATAAACAATTAATTTTCTAAAAGCTAGAATCCACCAAGACATACCGCCACCGCATCAGTTGATCTGCTAGTGATGATGATATTCAAGGGGTAATTGACGTTCAATAATTGTATCCAATATAACTTCTAGAATTATGAGACTCAACTTTATATACATCACTTGTGACAATTCAAAAGTGAAAAAGCGAACATGTTTATCCCATCTATTGCCACGAGTTAAGGTCTCACCTATCTTAACTTGCTTAAGTCTTCCAACCAAAAATCGTGATTATATAGCATCGACGTCTCAATCGAGTGTATTATATCACCTTGGGTTACAAAATCACCACAGTCTAACCTATGGTGAAAGAGTAAGTGCAAGTGCTTTTACACGTTGGATGTCAAATAAACTTATTTCAAAGGGTATAAATTTTGACTATTTCAAAAACATGTACAAAGAAGCATGCAACATCTTTATATCATGATAATTTAACAAATTTTCTCAGTTCGTTAATTAGAGACATCACTTATTTAACTCACAATTCAATTGTATAAATAGTGATATCATAAAAACTGACGATTCAACATGTATTCTATTTAAAGAAGTTTAATTTTATCACGGGAAAAGATTAAATAATGATTAAAAATCATTCAAACCCTATACCATTCGCGGCTTCCTAAATAGTATGCAAGATAAGGAGACTACAAGTAGTCAGGTATAATAGGGCAATTACAAGACCGAAGTCTTGATGAGTCTTCCCGAACCTTAGCCTTGCAACTAGATAGTACTTTTGCAAATTACGTCATTAATAAAATTTTACAACTTTAAAGTAGAAAACAAATTGTAAACTTCATTCTTGCTAATCACGGCGTGAGTTAGATTTAAAACCATGTAAGAGCGACTCATTTGTTGCCACATATGATCGTGCAAGAACAAGATTATAATAAATCAAATTTCATATAGTTTTAGTCTGGTTTATTTTTGTTTTTCGAAAACCCTTTGCTTGAACCATGATATACAACAATTATAATCAAAAGCAAAATAAATAAACATTAAACTAAAACATATACCCAATTAACAATTAATCACATACTTCATGCATAAAACATCTATCATGACTTCAGTTAAATTAGTTAATAAAGAACACATGATCCATGGTAAACTTGCATGATTCCTATGGATCGAACCATAATTTAACAATTAACAACGTGATAAATAATGACTAATTAATGATTAACATAATATTTATCAACAAAAATTGCATACAACTTAGGGTTTGTCTAATTAATTTTATTAACCCTAATTAGGGTTTATGAAAACATAATCATCAAATAAAATAATTCAAACGCCATCATAGTAAGTTTACACAATTTTATCTCTTTCGTTATTTTTAATGTAATTAAAAGCTATACGAACCTGTCTCTGATACCACTGTTGGAATTTATAAAAACCTTTTATCCATATTAACCATATTAATATACACGAGTACGCATCGGAATATAGGATCACGTATAGACTATTAATTAACATAAACGATAAAGAATTACTTACCTTTTACCAATGGATTAAACACATTTATCGAACCACCAATATAAACGAAAACCCAAAGATCAAACAATGACCTCTCTAAGAATACGCACACAATACGTTATACCAAACAATTAAGTATGCTAGTACCGATAGTGATAAAGCTAATTAATATTTGTTAGAACAAATATTCACAAAACCAACAGTTTGGTATTTAATTTAATCGCACTAAAAACCAAACAATAACAATCGCTTTTTTTTGGATTATCACAATCGCTTTTGGTCTAATAATTGTCGTAGGGAATTACTCATCATAATGACTTAAAGCAATTGAATATATATACATGCCATAGTCGGTGGCACAATCCAATTAGGAATGCAATTTAATTATACTTAACATTTAACTATTAATTGTAAAATCTCCGTTAACTAACTAATTAATTAACGTTTGCAATAGCTTATCACTAATTAATATATTACGATAATATAATAACGTATAATTGTTTTACGTATTAACGCGTGCATCTCGTTAGGCTCGGGACGACTTCCGGACATATATTATTTACGTGTACATATTCCTTCAATATGTAGGTGTGCCGGGATCTCCACCAAGAAATAGCCACTTGTGAATTTCTTAAACCGACCCGTCAGATGGAAGATCCACATTGAGACCCGTTAATATTTTCGTTTTTGGATGGGTCGGAGGTAAACATGAATGCGTTAATTTAACAGGAGTTTCTCCTCTCGTGGAATTAAGCAAACGAGATTTTACACTGAGTCAGGCTGCTATAAAAGCACAAGAAAGCATGTGTTGAAAATCAACACGTGTTTATTCCTTTCGCGTTTGAAACAGTTGGTTTTTTGCACCTGAGCCAGTGGAGCTATTTACCAGAATACAACCTGTTATGAATATTAATGTTTTGACACCTAAATTCACAAACGTTTATTTAATAGACTTGATTTTATTATATAAAAAGAGCTAACGACGCAGCTTGTTGATTTTTTGCTTTCTCTCCTACTATAAATTATAATTATTATAATAAAAATTAAAACATTAATAAAAAAAATGTTGTGTAAAAATTGTCTTTTTCGTTCCCACACGTTGATGTCTAGACTTTTGGTTATAATTTTGTATCATATGATCTTGATGCATGTGTAAATTATGCAAAACCAATATGAAGTTTCAACAATTTTACTTGTAGAGTTGTAATATTTCGTTAGATGCTACAGTAGACAAGTATAAGAAAAAAAATTTAAAGTTAGATTATTACTAGAGGTGGTAAATCTTCCCAATTTGGATACATATAAGCATTTTTTTTTGCCCATTTTTAAAAAAGGATGGGGCACTTTTTACCCATTCTTTATAATAAATGGTCTAAACGGGCGCATATGTAAGAAACTAAATGGGCTTAACGGGCGTACTTGTAAAATACAAATTAGTATACTCGACGAATATTTTTTATTAAATTTTTTATCCCGGCTTTCAAACAAGTAATTTTATTTTTTATTTGTAAGTTTTTATATGTTTTTTTCCTTTTTTAGCTTGCGCCCGTTTAACCCGTCCGTTTTGCCCGCCCGTTTCGTCCGTGCCCGTTTAGCCCGCGCCCGTTTAGCCCGCCACCCATTTAGCCCGTTGCCCGTTTAGCCCGCCGCCCGTGCCCGCCCGCCCGCCCATTTTGCCACCTCTAATTATTACTAAAGACTTCAAAGTCGATATACATGAGAGAAAAAATACAGGATTTACTAATAGTGATCCTCGTCCCTATAAGAAATGGGGATGAAATTGCAAATGTGATACCTCTCGAGTATGAGGTCGGGGAAGTATGTTGAGATTCGTGGATGGGGATGGAAACATGATCTCCAAAATTACCGACCTGTTATCATCCTTAATTCTCACTAAGAGAAGGTAACATCCTTGTTCGGGTATGGTCCCGAAAGACATCTGGGAGACATATCACTTAGCGGTTCAGAGACCATGCTTGACGGATGTACCTTTATCTGGTGCGGTATTCGTCAAGCATGGTCTCTGGATTCGACCACTAAGTGATGTGTCTCTCAGATGTCTTTCGGAAGAAGCTTTTAGAATTTATTGCTTGGATCTCCATTATTTTTTCCAACTCGGGAACACAATATTAAGAGTCTATACACATGAGAGAAAAAAATCCAATGGGTGATAATAGGCAGTAATGGTAGACTTTGGTGGGTAATAATGATTTTTTTTAAGTAATTTGTCTAATATGGTTTTTTTGAAAAATTCGTGGTTTATTTACAGAATTAACCCTTCTAATTTTGTGTATATTTTTTTAAAAATAGTGTAAAAAATTGTTTATGTAGTTTAATTTTTGCTTTTTATTTTTAAAATAAAAGGATATAGATATAGATTTATCGAGTTTGATGAATTATCTATATATTTTTGTCGGTCATTTTTTATTTTTAAGCTAATCACGTCCGTTCAAATAAATCTACTTTTCATCCTAGCCGTCCTAATTCCTCCATTTAAAACGAAAAGTTAGTTTACACGAAGATAAAAAACCTGACAAAAATAAATTGTAGTCAACAACTATTATAATAATGTATATCCTTACTAACTAACTTAGACAAAAATGCGGAAAAATGCGGAGATTACTAACATTTCAGAATTAATCTAGACCATCCTAATTCGTTAAATATCTTTTGCAACTAACTAGAGATAATAGCGGAAGCAATGCAACCCACACATGTGCTAAAATACCGCAAGACGATAAGTTTAGAATTACAAACAAAAAATAGCACATTTAAGCTTTGACTAACAAATCTTTGAAACTAACTCCCCTAAATATCTGCTAATCATCATCGTATAACATTGATAACTTTAACATGACTACCCATACTAATTTCTATATAATAGCGAAGGAATCATTTTCACAAAGATAGAAGAGACTCCCTGCGATATGGAAAGATCTATTACGTAGAACTAATATACCAGAAAATTGAGGTAGTATAATGAAATACATTTGATCTATTATATTACAAAGTGATGATTTTAAACTGTTTTTTTCTTACATTTATGCAGATGGCCACGACTATCAAACGATGTATGCTTGCTACGGAAGGCAAAAACGAGTACCGGCGAAGTGAAAATCATTGTCAATAAAGAAATCAAGGTAAATGTAGAGTCTAAACTTTTTAAATATCGTGTTTCATCATCTTACCTCATAGTTTTATATTTTATGAAGACTTAACGGCTAGCGTTATATCTCTCTTTCTCTTTGAACAGCAAGCCAGGAACAACACGAACATGGATATTCAACTACTTGTGCGTTGTTTGATGAGGTATCATTTAAATCTACACTTTTTGCATTCATCTTTAAAAAAATAGAATTATGCACTAGTATTTATATGGAAAGCTTAATATAGTTTTCCTTTCTTTGAACATCACTCAGATATGAAACTTTATATATTGTTTTATTTTTGCATGTGCATTGTGACACGTAAATAGCGTAGGTTTTCTTGGTATAGGCCTTTAGGGGTATATGTGACATACTGGACTTGAATTCATCTATTGTTTGATAAGGTAACATATATTTTTACATTTACTTTTTGCTCATATTCAAAAATACTTTCTCATATTTGTAATCAGTATGAAGGCCTAATATAGTTTTAATTTCTTGGCACATCGGGTGTCTGATCTTAGAACTGTTGCTGGATGGGGTGCTCATCTTTTATTATGGTTCTTTGTCTCATGCATTTTTATGTATCTCATGTACTAAAAAGATGATAGTTTGTTTTCATTTGACTCATATATTTCTGAAAAGCAAAAACGGAGGAAAGCAGAGGCAAAGTTGGCAACTGTTGAAGCTAATTTCCGTAGGGTCGACCCGAACAGCTCCTGAAGCCGTATGTCGTCATCCTCAACTTGGAAATAGGCTGTCAATCATTAAAGAACCCGTTAGAAGGGGTCCCACGCTGAATCCCGGGGAACCACCCTCCGACGTTCAAGTCAGTGCCTTGTTGAAAAGGTCTTAGCATGAAATCTGATGTATACAGTATATGGATCAATATGTATAGAGAGAGAATGATAGTTTAGAGAGAGAGTGTCATAACCTGCCTTAGAGAGAGAAGTGTCGGGGTATTTATAACCCAATATTTACACATAGGTCCTTTATGTATTGGTCCTTTGTCTATTGGACTTTTACCTGTTGGCCCTTCAAGTATTAACCAAGTCCATTTTACCACATATGTCAACATGCCCCCCAGTATAGTATTATTGACTAACGGTCAATGATGCTATACTTATATAGCGTCTAGTAGATCTCGAAGAGAGATCTGAACATCTTCCGGTTACCTTCCGGAATTGGTCTATCGGATCACATACACCGAAATGTCCCCCCAGTATAGTATTATTGGCTAACGGTCAATGATGCTATACTTAAATATCATACCTCACAGTCGAACGAAGAACTTACACATTCTTCCTCGGTTGCGCCCTTCAAACCTTGTTTTTGTTAAGAGGCTTCAGGGGAGCGTTGAGCATCGGAGAAAGATAACGGCAATTGCTTTGGTTTGGTATTCCGGTGCTTGCACTGGATGCCCCTGCTAAACCGAATAATTCTCCAGCCATTCCTTTCATGTCTTCGTCTCTCAAGAGTGTTCCTGCATGATATGGATTGTTGATATTGCTTTGATGCTTTCATACTTTTACTTTTATTTGTGTATCCCCGGAGTGTGCTCCGGTAATTATACTCGGCTCCGACTCGTTATGCAACAACATACTTTTACTGATGTTTGTGCTTTTGTGATACGAGAGTGTGCTCCGGTAATCATATTTGGCTCCGAATTGTTATGCAACAACATACTTTTACTGATGTTTGTGCTTTTGTGATACCGGAGTGTGCTCCGGTAATCATATTTTGCTTGTTTTAATACAATGATCTATGTTTCTTTCATTTTCCGTGTTGTGCTTTATAAGCATTTTAATTTTGTGAGTTGCTTTCTTTCAATCTGATGAGGGCTTTACCCTTTACGGAGCGGTTGGTGTTGCACCGGTCTGATGAGGGCGCGACACTTTACAGCTGGTGGGTTGATGAGGCTCTTAACCTTGACAACCAATAGGTGTTGCTTCGGTGGATGAGGCTCTTAACCTTTACCACGGTTGATGAGACTCTTAACCTTTACAACCAATAGGGCCGCCGCTTGATGAGGCTCTTAACCTTTACAAGCGGTCTTATGCATCGGTGGATGAGGCTCTTAACCTTTACCACGGTTGATGAGGCTCTTAACCTTTACAACCAATAAGGTTGCCGCTCGATGAGGCTCTTAGCCTTTACAAGCGGTCTTATGCATCGGTGGATGAGGCTCTTAACCTTTACCACGGTTGATGAGTCTCTTAACCTTTACAACCAATAGGGTCGTCGCTCGATGAGGCTCTTAACCTTTACAAGCGGTCTTATGTATCGGTGGATGAGGCTCTTAACTTTTACCATGGTTGATGAGGCTCTTAACCTTTAAAACAATAGGGCCGTCGCTCGATGAGGCTCTTAACCTTTACAAGCGGTCTTATGCATCGGTGGATGAGGCTCTTAACCTTTACCACGGTTGATGAGGCTCTTAACCTTTACAACCAATAGGGTCGCCGCTCGATGAGGCTCTTAACCTTTACAAGCGGTCTTATGCATCGATGGATGAGGCTCTTAACCTTTACCACGGTTGACGAGGCTCTTAACCTTTACAACTAATAGGGTCGCCGCTCGATGAGGCTCTTAACCTTTACAAGCAGTCTTATGCATCGATGGATGAGGCTCTTACCCTTTACCACGGTTGATGAGGCTCTTAACCTTTACAACCAATAGGGCCGCCGCTCGATGAGGTTCTTAACCTTTACAAGCGGTCTTATGCATCGGTGGATGAGGCTCTTAACCTTTACCATGGTTGATGAGGCTCTTAACCTTTACAACCAATAGGGCCGCCCCTCGATGAGGCTCTTAACCTTTACAAGCGGTCTTATGCATCGGTGGATGAGGCTCTTAACCTTTACCACGGTTGATGAGGCTCTTAACATTTATAACCAATAGGGCCGCTCGATGAGGCTCTCAACCTTTACAAGCGGTCCTCTTCTTTCGAGTTGATCAGACTCGTCAGGAGGTATTACTTTCACGATTATGCCAAAAGATTATGCCACCAGATTATGCCTCAAGACTATGCCTCAGATTATGCCTCAGATTATGGTTCAAGATTATGCCTCAAGCTTATGCCTCAAGATTATGCCCAAGATTATGTCTCAAGATTATGCCCAAGATTATGCCTCAGATTATGGCTCAAGGTTATGACTCAGATTATGCCTCAACCGAATAATTATTCGTACGATCAAACTTGAAACATATAACATGAAAGCTTTTGCTTCCTTTATTAGATGACAAATAACGTAACCTGTCTCGACCAAAATCCAGATCACATCAAATTATGACATAAGTAATATAGTTATCATACCACCCAGTTCAATGATACTATATTTTATTAGTATCGTTGAACTTAACTATAACATAAATAACAAATTTTCACATATGCCAGATCACATCAAATTATGACATAAGTAATGTAGTTATCACACATAATCAACCAAGTTTCTGTATATCCGGTTTTGTTACTTACTAACACTATCTTGTACATCAATATCCATCCCCATGCATACTTTAACAATCCGAGATAGTGGATGTGACTTTCTAATAACTTAGTCACGTAAATATTACAATCTTACTTAGCTAATAATATCACTTTGCAAATAAATGTTTCAATAGTTTTAGCATGTTTGCACGTCCAAAATAGACAAAGTAACTTAACATGATTAAAAGCAAGTAATCTAGTTTCCTTTTTATTTTCTAGTGCAGGTGCGATAAGATTGTATGCTTTCTAGACTTGTGTAAGTTCTGACAATGACATAAATAAAAAGCAAGTCACGAAGATCTATTATTAACCAAAACAAGTTAGAGCATCCACAATGGCTAAAACGCACAAAAACTTTTTACCATTTTGTAAAGTCTTTTGAGTGGTTTTTTGGCATTGCAAGAATAGCTTTTTATAAAGCTTTTTCATAAGACTTGGTGAACTCCAAGCTTTTCTTCAAAACTTTTGAACATTGATATGTAATTCATTAAATGTCTTAAGTGCTCCAAGTCTTTCAAAGACTTAGACATTGTAGATGCTCTTATGTGGTGCATACGTGGGCTTTATTTAGCCACAAATCATCACCGACCTCTTACTCTTTCATGTATTTAACTCATATAAGACCGCATAAGCGTAAGTTTAGTGGTTGATAAAATATGACGTAGTATTTCACTCTTATCCTTTCACGTATTTAAGGGGTTGCTTTTACCCTTTTAGTCAATGTTTCCTCCCAACAGGTGTGACATTGTCCTTCTCATCACCTTACTCTTCAAAAGATAGATGATCTTATTTTCATATTTACAACATCAGAGCCACAACCTAAACATATACAAAAAAAACATGCCAACCCAATTTCAGTAGAATACTTACAGATCTGCTAAGCATGGATTCGTGGATAAGTTAGCTGATTTATATCAGGATGGTGCGACCCATGTAATTATAACCATAAGGTAAAGCCCAGATCTTGAGCCATAAAGTCACCTCTTGCTTTTCACATCCAGCAAATGAGCCAGTTACTTTAACCGGAGCCACTAGTCGGTTCATACTGTTCATCACGAAGCAACCCTCTTACCATACGAAGTCATGTCGGAGACGCGATCATATCAATCATAATACCGGAGAAGGTATGTCACGTAATGCATCCGAAGTATGAACCGAACTAACATGTCCAACCGGACATCACACACCTTCGTTCGACCGAAGCCTTCTTAACGGAGTATGAGACCGGGGAAAATCTGGATCACATCCGGAGGAGATAAGCGTAGCCCTTAGTCAGCTCGCACCGGAGGACAAATACTCCCACCTAAGACTTACACCGGAAGTGTTAGTCGGACAACACATTCCAAGAATAAACCATACGGCACATACCCTCCCTTCACCGGAGCAGATGAACCATAACGTATTTGAATGATATGAAGGAAGCTAACATGACTTCTTTCCATCGAAGGAGGTCATACCGGACACCCACTTCTTAAAAACATCACAAGCTATACCGGTGGGCCGCACCGCATAAGCCCCCATGCTGGATGACACATAATAAACTGTTCCCACAATCGGAGGAATAGACCGGAGTCACAAGTCCAAGATTTTTCCAGTTGATCTGAACAATACCACGCCGAGAAGCATCAAACAACTTGGGATAAACTTCTTGTTTGGCATACATATGGATCTCCTCATTTCTCCGAAGCAACAATCGGCACCTGATGAGCTGATGAGATATTCGAGCTTTGCTCCGGACACCCGGATAACATGATCGCACCGAACAACTGGATGACATAATAGCTTCGCTTCGGACAACCGGATAACATGATCGCACCGAACAACCGGATGACATATATTAGCTTCGCTCCGGACAACCGGATCACATATAATAGCTTCACACCGGACCATCGGAGACGAACTCTTTACACAACCCCAAGGTATACGTATTCCGAGAATAGACCGGACCACAATTACTGTCCTTTCACCGGACCATACCGGATGTATCTCCGGTCAGCATTTGGAGATTCGAATATTTAGATGCAAGAGAATGGTACCGGAGCCCTCATAGCCGAAGGAGTAACCGGAGGTTATAAGCCCTTATTTCCTCGAAAGGGGTCACACTGGAGAGATGTGTCATACATCGGAGATACAATCCGGATCACACGTACCGGTACGAACAAGTCGAGCATGATTATTGTGTGTCGGATACATCAAGGCGTACCTGAGATATCAAAGCACCTAGGAGGTACTCGCAAACCGGAGCTAATAAAGTCTGTCGGAGCAATCCGAGGCCCAAAGGTAATAGTCAATGTTCGCGTATGCCTCCGGTCAACACCCCCGGAGACGAACGCTTCCCCACCTCAGAACCGGAACCTTCGATTATTTAATAAGGTCGTTGCATGAACAGTAGAGCATTAATGAGCATAGCAAGGCTCGAGGAAAAAAGCAAAAGGCATCTATCCTATTATCCAGGGACCCTCCGTCCGTCCTGTGGGTAAAAGGAAACACCGCCGCCCTTGGGACAATAAATCCCTCGATTGTGGGGATTTGACTAGCCCAGGTTTCAAGGCCTAGCCTATGATGTGACTACTCAGACAGGTATGTGCCTTGGGGTAGTATAAATACCCCTGCATTTAACACACAACACACATTCAATACTTCCATTAATACATATTCTTACCTTCTGGTATTCACTGCTAAATACCATTCGTGTGTGATAGTTACTTATTCTCACACCGGAGCTTGGTCTCGGGGTCAAACCTGGGGCGAGCTAACGTGTGTTGCCTTGTGTATCCTAGGTTCGAGGTCAAGAGACGAGCACACCTTTATGATGTCGAGGCAAAATCATTGACCGCAGCCTAGCCGGAAGATTTTGTTTCAACATTTGGCGCCATCCGTGGGACCCTAAACTCGGATCTCCACACAACGAGCTAAGCAATGGCAGGGGTCTCAAGAGAGTCAGATCTGCCGCCATCTCCTAGTCGTGATCCCGCGACGGTAGTAAAAGAGACGGAAACGCCTCTAAACCTGCGGGAGAAGATTTTAGAAAGTATGAGCGCACTACAAGGTCTGGTGGAGCGTCATAACGCCGCATCTAAGAGACCCATTTCACCTATACGCCTAGATTTCGAGGAAGAGGTATCGAATCTACCGAAGGACAAGGATGAAGGGAAGGAGGCTCAAAAGGAAGCTAACCTTCCGGAAGATGATTTACAAAAACCTTTCAAAGATGTGATGGCCTCCCCATTCACTAAAAGAATCATACAATTCTCATCACCAAAGCATAGGTCACCCGCGACCCTCAAGTTGTACTCAGGGGCCACGGATCCTAATGACCATATTACCCGGTTCGCCGGTGCTGCCAACTCAGGAGAATGGCCGATGCCAGTATGGTGCAGATTTTTCCAGCAAACTTTAGACGGAGCAGCTGGAGGGTGGTTTGAAAGGCTGCCGAGGGGTAGCATAGACAATTGGGAGGATTTGAAGGAACAGTTCCTAGAAAGATTCTCCTTGAGGAGAAAAAGTCTCAAAGCACCAATGGAAATCACCACCATCGTCCGCAAGGCACATGAAACGTTGGCAGTATTTAAAGAGCGTTGGACAGATGAAGCAAGTTATATTCAAGGTGTTCCGGAAGTGATGAAGATATCGGCCTTCGTAAATGGGGCCAAATGCCCGGAATTGGTCCGACGTTTTACAGATGATACTCCGTTGACGGTAGCAGAGATGATGCAAAGAGTGGATGATTTCATAAAATCCGAAGATGCATACCGAAACACTGAGTTGCCAACGGGAGAAGCAGGTGATGGTAACATAAAGTATAACAAGGAGGAAAGGTATGGTCCTTCCGGTTCACGTGGGCGGCAAAGAGGGCGTCAAAGAAATGATTATCGGTCCAGACCCCCGTTTCCACCGTATGTACCTCCGGTTAACCCAAATTATGGAAGAAGGGCACCATACCAGCGTTCCAGCTTGGAGTCACTTACCAAATTTCCAAAGGAAATCTTAGCAACTGAGTTGCAATTGTGCCTTCCTCCACCGCAACCAACCAAGGGTATCATCCGGCCGGAAAACATGGATAAGTATTGCGACTATCATCAAGAGAAAGGACATCTTACCAATAATTGCCAGCAGTTGAGAAAACAGCTGGAGGCTGCTCTAGAGTCCGGTAAGCTCAACCATTTGGTAAAGGACCTACGGGGAAGAGTGAATAAAGGGAATCAAGGAAGAGGAAATGGAGATTTTAAGGGAAGGACTATAAACATGATCGAAAGAAGGTATAGCGGCATGAAGAGGAAGGAGGTGTGCAAGATCGAAATGGATTGGATGAATGTCCCCATAACCTTTCCGTCTATACCCGATGATGAGGCTTCGGAAGAACCTCTGATATTCGAGGCCGAAATAGAGGGATATTGGGTAAAAAGGGTGTTTGTGGATGAAGGAGCCACCATGCAGGTCATGTTCGAGCATTGTTTCCTAAATCTAGATCTATCAATCCGAAGAAGGTTAACGCCCGATAACGTGAAAGTCCGGGGCTTTTCGGGGGAAGAGACCACCCCTCTCGGGAAGATAGATCTAGAAGTAACCTTTGGAGCAGACAGTTTAACAAGGCGGACGATGATGAACTTCACAGTGATTAGAGCACCATCCCCATATAATATCATACTGGGAAGAACTGGAATCAGGGAGTTAAGGGCCGCGCCCTCTACTGTACACTCGTCCATGAAGTTTCCAACCCCCAACGGAATAGCCACCATGACAACCAAAGCACGAGCCATCTATGAATGTCGAATCATAGAGGATAGTCAAAAGATAAAAATGATGAAAACATCGGTTGTAGGAAAAGAGTTAGATGAATGGATTGCCAAGGAAGAATTCAATCAACAACAAAGAGTTGCAGGAGACATGACGGAGCAAATCTGCGTCAATCCTGGATATCCGGAACAGTTGATCACAATCGGAAAGTTGTTCACCAAAAAATATCGAATCCAACTCATAGATTTGCTTAAGGACAACGTTGATGTATTTGCATGGGAGCCTTCGGACATGACGGGAGTACCTAGGCGAATCATTAAGCATTCATTGAACGTGGATATGGAGACCACACCGATTGCCCAAAAGAGAAGGACGCTAGGTGAAGAAAAAAGCCAAGCGGTTAAGAAGGACGTAGAAGAGTTAACAAAGGCAGGCATCATCCGACCGGTACGATACCCGACATGGATCTCCAATCCGGTCCTGGTCAAGAAGCCGGATGGAAACTGGCGAATGTGCATTGATTTCAAAAACCTCAACTCCGCTTGCCCGAAGGATTATTATCCCTTGCCGGATATAGACGTCAAGATAGGGGCCGTTGTGGGATACAAATTCAAATGTTTCCTAGACGCGTACAAAGGCTATCATCAAGTACAAATGGACGAGGCTGATGAAGAAAAGACGGCATTTTATACCAATGAGGGAACATATTGTTACACGAAAATGCCTTTTGGATTGAAAAATGCAGGAGCGACCTATCAAAGGTTAGTTGACTCGGCCTTCCGTTCGCAAATCGGTACGAATTTGGAAGCATACGTAGATGACTTGATGATCAAAAGCCTAACCGAAGAGGATATGCTTGCAGACATCCAAGAAACCTTTGACAATCTAAAGAGAATCAACATGAAGCTGAACCCGAAGAAATGTCCGTTCGGTGTCGAGGAGGGTAAATTTTTGGGTTATATGGTAACATCCGAAGGTATAAGATCTAACCCCAAGAAAACCAAAGCAATTGCAGAAATGAGATCTCCTAAGACTTTGAAAGAAATGCAGTCCCTGAGTGGCAAGTTGGCGGCTCTCAACCGTTTTTTATCCCGGTCGGCCGAAAGGTCCATGCCTTTCTTCGAAACGTTGAAGAATATCACCAAGGAAAACAAAAATGAGTTCCGGTGGACGGACAAAGCAGAGGAAGCTTTTCAGCAGTTGAAGAAAATGATTCTAGACCTTCCATTATTAACATCCCCACTCAAAGGAGAGATTCTGTACGTCTATCTGGCCGCGTCCAAAGAGGCAGTCAGCGGTGTACTCCTAGCGGAACGAAATGGGATTCAAATGCCCATAAGATATGTGAGTAAAACGTTACATGATGCCGAGAGAAGATACGCTCCATTGGAAAAGCTGGTCCTAGGGTTGTTGCACTTATCTCGAAGATTAAGAAGACATTTCGAAGCTCACGACATTCATGTTATATCAGACCAACCGCTGAAGCAGATACTAAGCAAATCTGAGGCCTCCGGAAGATTGGCAAAATATGCAGTAGAGCTAGGGACGTATGAAATGTTCTATGTGTCCAGAAATTCCATCAAAGGACAAGTGTTAGCGGACTTCCTCAACGAAGCTCCGTTAGACCAGCAGGAAGCTGCAACAATATACGAGGTGTCCGAAGAAGAGGAGCCGGAACCACAATGGATCCTGTATACAGATGGAGCGGCTAATAGTAAGGGAGCCGGTGCCGGTCTGGTGCTAATTAACCCGGAGGAGGTAGAATTTACGTATGCATTGAGGTTCAATTTCAATTACTCAAACAATGAGGCTGAGTAAGAAGCCCTTCTGGCGGGACTCCGTCTGGCCGAGAAGATGGGAGTGAAAGAATTGCAAGCCAAGGTAGATTCAAAATTGGTGGCTTGTCAGATCAAGGGGGAGTTTGAGGCAAGTGATGATAGGATGTCCAAATACTTAGCTAAGGTCAAAGAACTTCTTCCTGTCTTCACCAAGTTCGACATAGAACACATTCCACGCCAAAAGAACCAAAAAGCCGATGTCCTAAGCAAGCTCGCTTCAATTGCATTCAACCATTTAACCAAAGAAGTGCTGGTAGAAGCGTTAGACGCAAGGTCAATAGATGTTCAAGAAGTCAACGATATAGTGGAAGAAGAAGGGGAATGCTGGATGTCTCCTATCAAAAGGTGTTTGGAAGAAGGGATATGGCCTCAAGAGCCAGAAAAGGCCAGGAACCTAAGGATGAAGATTCCCATGTACACTCTGGAAAACGGCATCCTATTCAAAAAGTCGTACTTATCTCCAATGCTAAGGTGTGTCGGCCCATTACAAGCAAACTACATAATCCGGGAGGTTCATGAGGGGGCGTGCGGAATGCACGCCGGTGCAAGGTCTGTTGTGGCAAAGATAATGCGTCAAGGTTATTTCTGGCCAACTATGCACCAAGATGCATGGGACGAGATCTCCAAATGCGATTCATGCAAAATACATGGTCCTATACCGAGACTCCCAAAAACCAACCTCACTTCAATAACATCACCTTGGCCTTTTTACCAATGGGGAATGGACATACTAGGTCCAATCAGTGGAAATGCCGGAAACATCAAATTTGTAATAGTGGCCATTGATTACTTCACCAAGTGGATTGAGGCAAAGCCGGTGGCTAAAATAACTGGAAAGGAGGTGCAAAAATTTGCTTGGGAAAACATAGTATGTAGGTTCGGTCTACCGGGAGTGATAGTGACTGATAATGGCAAGCAATTGATAGATGGATCCTTCGGAAAATGGTGCGAGAAATGGCATATCAAGCAGATGAATACTGCGGTAGCACATCCGCAAGCTAACGGCCTAGTGGAAAGGGCCAACAAGTCACTGATGCACGGTTTGAAGGCAAGGCTAGGGAGAAGGTTAACCGGATGGGTCGACGAGCTGCCCATGTGTTATGGGCCCACCGCACCATGCTCAAGACAAGCAACGGAGAAACTCCCTTTAGTCTCACCTATGGAAGCGAAGCAGTCATCCCTGCGGAAATAGGTATCCCTACCGCAAGAACTTTGTTGTTCGATGATGGCACGAATGAAGAGGAGCTGCGCCTAAACCTAGATCTTCTGCAAGAAAGAAGGGAGGCCGCGGCCATACAGGAAGCAAAATATAAAAAGAAGGTAGAGCAATACTACAACAAACGTGTCAAGCCCTGCTCTTTCAAGGTCGGAGATTTCGTATACCGTCGCAACATGGCCAGCCGACAGGAGAAGATAGGAAAGTTAGGACCCAATTGGGAGGGTCCCTACAGAGTCGTTGAAGCCTATCAAACCGGCTCATACAAGCTCGAGACCGTCGAAGGGAAAGAAATTCCGCGCACATGGCACGCAACCAATCTGCAAAAATGCTTTATGTAACTTGAACAAGATGTATCATTTGCTATTGTTGTTTTAATGAATGAAAAGTTTTAAACATATTTGATTGCGGTAGTTATAAACCTCGGCTTAGCTAACCGAATGGTATGTAAGTACGCTTTAAAATGTGGGATGCGCCTAGGAGGCAATCCGGGGACAAATTAAAAGCGGTTCGGTACCGATGTCCCTACATAAACCCATGAGGGTATAAGTGTTGAGCACACATAAATGGATGCGTCTAAAAGACAATCCGGAGATAAAGGAAAAGCGGCAAGGATGCCGATGTCTCCCAGAAACCACATATGCACCAATGTAGACGTATAAGTGTCGGATGCGCTTAAATAGCAATCCGGAGACAAATTAAAAGCGACCAAGTGTCGATGTCTCCCATGTATGTGAAGAATAAATACAAGTGTGAAAGATAATTTATAAGGAACATTCCACCACAACAATTATAACAAGAATATGATATGAAGTTCTAAAAATAAAAGGATAACCATTCAGGAAAGGGTGAAATGTCACAGGTGATACTTGTCCAAACAACCAGAAGTGATAAAATATTTGTTACAGACAAATGTTTAAAGAGCATAAAAAGACAACTTGCACCGGCATTCCGGGCCTTCGATTCATGAAACGTTGCCATCTGTCACAGGAGTCTCTTGCGACCCACCCGAACCATCCTCAGGAGTCTTGGAAGAAGTAGATGCTCCGGTATTGGGAGGACCCTCAGGCACGGGAAGAACAGGTTTGTCCGCTGGGCATAGCTGTATAACATCAGCCGCAGGAAGCTTGCTGGCTGCAGAAACCTTGGATACAAAGGGATACTCAACTGAGAAAAGCGCAGAAAAGTCTTCTTTCCAAGTCTTGGCCAGGTCAACATTCAACCCGGTAGCAGCGGCCATAGCGGCTTCAATCTCCTCGGGAGTACGCCCGTACTTAACAGCGGCAAGAAATCCAGCATTATACATACCCGCACAACCCAAAGACAGAGATTTCCTATACTCATAACTGGACAAGAGCTTTCTTACAAGTATGGGGAACCCATCCCTTACCAGGATCTGTCTGTCCATCTCGGCCTGAGCCAGAAGAGAAGTCAGGTGCTTCTTATCGGCCTCGAGCTCCCAAATCTTGTCGAAGTCTTTGATGTGATCATGAGCACTCTCACTCTGAAGGCGTTCCAGCTCAGATATCTTTTTATCTTTGGTAGCAGCAAGAGCTCCGAAGTCCTCAGATTCCTTCCTCAATCGCTCTATGGTCTCCAAATGCTCCTTCTCCCGGTCAAGACAGCTATTGTACTTATCTTCAAGAGTTTTGTGCGCCATAGCCATCTGGTCAAGAACAGACTTCCCGGTAGCAAAGTGCCCTTGAACCCCCTCCGGTACAGCAGTCAGTCGGGAGTGTTCACGGCTAAGAGCCTCGTACCTCTTCATGAGTTCGGATACGGTCAGAGTACTTCGGGCCACAGTCTGGTAGATATAACTCAAGACATCATAATTGGAAAGAGAAGATAATCCATCTTGTTCCGCAGGAGTGGCCAAATGAAACAGCAATTCTCGGGCAGAATAATGGGAGTCAATGCGCACATCTTCGGTTAAACGCCACAAAGGTACATGACGGCGTACCGGCCCTTGCACATTTCCTGAGAAAAATAACAAGATAAAGAAGAGAGCAGAGAAACAAGAGATATTGTTAAGAAGAAGGATCTGAGAGAATGCATACCTGCGACATCGTCATCACCATCCGAATGATCACTCAGATTTATGTGAGTAGGAGTCTTGTTGGTAGCATCCTATTTGCTATGACCATCGACCGAACCAGAGGGATGGGACTCATGGATGGGGGAAGGCGAATCCGCTTCCATATCCTCAGCTTCAGACTGCACTTGGTTTTGTGTAGCTTTTCGCTTCAGCTTGCGACCAGACGACTGACCCTCGACAGGTCTCTTTTTGTTCACTACCGGATTCTTCCCCTCGTGACGAAGTCGAGCAGCCAGGATCTTGGGATCAGGAGTAGTGACAGCCTTTTGGCGAGCGTTCAACGCAGGTAAAGGAGTGGTCAACGGTAATGGCTGAGTAACCCTGGGGGCGGCACTGGCATCTTCTCATTTTCATCTCTACCAACCTTAGCATTCTCGAACGACGGAAGCTTGATAAATTCATCCATAGTGAGCTCTGCAAATAAAGGGGAGACAACAGTTAGAGCGAGCAACAAGAGCTCGCAGAAAATAAAGAAAAGTATATATGTAAAATACCCTCATCATCAGGGTCAACAACTATTCGACGAAGGGTAGGATCCTCATAAGGAACCCACAAGCCGGCCAGAAACAACAAATGCCGGTGAGGAGGACAAGGCAGAACAGGGTCATCAGCAAGCATTTTATCGTGATCGGCATTGAAGCCAATTGGAAAATCATCATGGACATCGGTGTCCCTATCCCTCCAAGGCATGGCATGAGGGATGGCCCTTCGGTCTATAAGGAACCACTTGTGTTTCCAAAGTTTCAAGCTAGAAGTAGTCTCTTTCAAACATTTGCCATACCGAGCTAGATACCGGCTTTCAAAGGAGAACCAGTGTCCTTGTTTGCCAAACTTATAGAATACACGAAACAAAGTCACGGAACAAGCAATGTTTAAACTCCGACAGCGGATTTCAAACATAGTAACGCGGTTGACACTCATGGGAACTAATTGAGAAATATGCACAAGAAAATATCGCAACACAGATAAAAGGAAGGTGGAAAAAGGAATCCGAAGCCCCCCATGCTTCAAATAATCTTCGTATATTCCAATAAATCGATCCGGAAGGTTGTTCATAGTAAGAAGTGGGTCCGGTAACCGTGGACGAAGCTCACTTGGTATGCGATACTTTCTGCGTATCTTTTTAAGGTCATCCTCCGTCAAGGTCGAAACCCTAATGTGCATATCACATTTGGGATCGCGAAAAGTAGCCTCCTCACCGGAACTACAGGTAGACATAACAAAAGTACGAACAAAAGTGAGAATAAAGAGAGGGGCACACCTGCTAAAAGAGAATCCTGGAAGAAAGAATGACAATGGCGGAAACAAGAAAGAAAAGAAGCGTGAGGAAAATGAAATAATAAGTAGGTATTTATACTAAGGAAAGGGGACACTGAAGAGACGTGCACAAATCCCTAGATCGAATCCACACCATTGAAAAGAGAAGGGCCACGTGGAGGCAGATGATGAGTCAAGGGGCGAAAACCAATGCTATGAGTGGCCGACAACCCAAAACCCAACAGACAAAATCAATTAATGCGAAGCCAAAGAGGCGGCTCACATTAATTACACCCGTTACTGTTTGAAGGACACGTATTTTAAGTATCACACCGCTAGCTGAGGCTAACGCTATGATATTGGGGGGGACTTGTTCGCGTGTGCCTCCGGTCAACACCCCCGGAGACGAACGCTTCCCCACCTCAGAACCAGAA
Organism: Glebionis coronaria; assembly: GCA_025667525.1. Lineage (NCBI taxonomy): Eukaryota > Viridiplantae > Streptophyta > Magnoliopsida > Asterales > Asteraceae > Glebionis > Glebionis coronaria. The sequence continues at coordinate 505,516,165 of CM046881.1, read as the reverse complement.
CCTTCGATCATTTAATAAGGTCGTTGCATGAACAGTAGAGCATTAATGAGCATAGCAAGGCTCGAGGAAAAAAGCAAAAGGCATCTATCCTATTATCCAGGGACCCTCCGTCCGTCCTGTGGGTAAAAGGAAACACCGCCGCCCTTGGGACAATAAATCCCTCGATTGTGGGGATTTGACTAGCCCAGGTTTCAAGGCCTAGCCTATGATGTGACTACTCAGACAGGTATGTGCCTTGGGGTAGTATAAATACCCCTGCATTTAACACACAACACACATTCAATACTTCCATTAATACATATTCTTACCTTCCGGTATTCACTGCTAAATACCATTCGTGTGTGATAGTTACTTATTCTCACACCGAAGCTTGGTCTCGGGGTCAAACCTGGGGCGAGCTAACGTGTGTTGCCTTGTGTATCCTAGGTTCGAGGTCAAGAGACGAGCACACCTTTATGATGTCGAGGTAAAATCATTGACCGCAGCCTAGCCGGAAGATTTTGTTTCAACATTTGGCGCCATCCGTGGGACCCTAAACTCGGATCTCCACACAATGAGCTAAGCAATGGCAGGGGTCTCAGGAGAGTCAGATCCGCCGCCATCTCCTAGTCGTGATCCCGCGACGGTAGTAAAAGAGACGGAAACGCCTCTAAACCTGCGGGAGAAGATTTTAGAAAGTATGAGCGCACTACAAGGTCTGGTGGAGCGTCATAACGCCGCATCTAAGAGACCCATTTCACCTATACGCCTAGATTTCGAGGAAGAGGTATCGAATCTACCGAAGGACAAGGATGAAGGGAAGGAGGCTCAAAAGGAAGCTAACCTTCCGGAAGATGATTTACAAAAACCTTTCAAAGATGTGATGGCCTCCCCATTCACTAAAAGAATCATGCAATTCTCATCACCAAAGCATAGGTCACCCGCGACCCTCAAGTTGTACTCAGGGGCCACGGATCCTAATGACCATATTACCCGGTTCGCCGGTGCTGCCAACTCAGGAGAATGGCCGATGCCAGTATGGTGCAGATTTTTCCAACAAACTTTAGACGGAGCAGCTGGAGGGTGGTTTGAAAGGCTGCCGAGGGGTAGCATAGACAATTGGGAGGATTTGAAGGAACAGTTCCTAGAAAGATTCTCCTTGAGGAGAAAAAGTCTCAAAGCACCAATGGAAATCACCACCATCGTCCGCAAGGCACATGAAACGTTGGCAGTATTTAAAGAGCGTTGGACAGATGAAGCAAGTTATATTCAAGGTGTTCCGGAAGTGATGAAGATATCGGCCTTCGTAAATGGGGCCAAATGCCCGGAATTGGTCCGACGTTTTACAGATGATACTCCGTTGACGGTAGCAGAGATGATGCAAAGAGTGGATGATTTCATAAAATCCGAAGATGCATACCGAAACACTGAGTTGCCAACGGGAGAAGCAGGTGATGGTAACATAAAGTATAACAAGGAGGAAAGGTATGGTCCTTCCGGTTCACGTGGGCGGCAAAGAGGGCGTCAAAGAAATGATTATCGGTCCAGACCCCCGTTTCCCCCGTATGTACCTCCGGTTAACCCAAATTATGGAAGAAGGGCACCATACCAGCGTTCCAGCTTGGAGTCACTTACCAAATTTCCAAAGGAAATCTTAGCAACTGAGTTGCAATTGTGCCTTCCTCCACCGCAACCAACCAAGGGTATCATACGGCCGGAAAACATGGATAAGTATTGCGACTATCATCAAGAGAAAGGACATCTTACCAATAATTGCCATCAGTTGAGAAAACAGCTGGAGGCTGCTCTAGAGTCCGGTAAGCTCAACCATTTGGTAAAGGACCTACGGGGAAGAGTGAATAAAGGGAATCAAGGAAGAGGAAATGGAGATTTTAAGGGAAGGACTATAAACATGATCGAAAGAAGGTATAGCGGCATGAAGAGGAAGGAGGTGTGCAAGATCGAAATGGATTGGATGAATGTCCCCATAACCTTTCCGCCTATACCCGATGATGAGGCTTCAGAAGAACCTCTGATATTCGAGGCCGAAATAGAGGGATATTGGGTAAAAAGGGTGTTTGTGGATGAAGGAGCCACCATGCAGGTCATGTTCGAGCATTGTTTCCTAAATCTAGATCTATCAATCCGAAGAAGGTTAACGCCCGATAACGTGAAAGTCCGGGGCTTTTCGGGGGAAGAGACCACCCCTCTCGGGAAGATAGATCTAGAAGTAACCTTTGGAGCAGACAGTTTAACAAGGCGGACGATGATGAACTTCACAGTGATTAGAGCACCATACCCATATAATATCATACTAGGAAGAACTGGAATCAGGGAGTTAAGGGCCGTGCCCTTCTACTGTACACTCGTCCATGAAGTTTCCAACCCCCAACGGAATAGCCACCATGACAACCAAAGCACGAGCCATCTATGAATGTCGAATCATAGAGGATAGTCAAAAGATAAAAATGATGAAAACATCGGCTGTAGGAAAAGAGTTAGATGAATGGATTGCCAAGGAAGAATTCAATCAACAACAAAGAGTTGCAGGAGACATGACGGAGCAAATCTGCGTCAATCCTGGATATCCGGAACAGTTGATCACAATCGGAAAGTTGTTCACCAAAAAAAATCGAATCCAACTCATAGATTTGCTTAAGGACAACGTTGATGTATTTGCATGGGAGCCTTCGGACATGACGGGAGTACCTAGGCGAATCATTAAGCATTCATTGAACGTGGATATGGAGACCACACCGATTGCCCAAAAGAGAAGGACGCTAGGTGAAGAAAAAAGCCAAGTGGTTAAGAAGGACGTAGAAGAGTTAACAAAGGCAGGCATCATCCGACCGGTACGATACCCGACATGGATCTCCAATCCGGTCCTGGTCAAGAAGCCGGATGGAAACTGGCGAATGTGCATTGATTTCAAAAACCTCAACTCCGCTTGCCCGAAGGATTATTATCCCTTGCCGGATATAGACGTCAAGATAGGGGCCGTTGTGGGATACAAATTCAAATGTTTCCTAGACGCGTACAAAGGCTATCATCAAGTACAAATGGACGAGGCTGATGAAGAAAAGACGGCATTTTATACCAATGAGGGAACATACTGTTACACGAAAATGCCTTTTGGATTGAAAAATGCAGGAGCGACCTATCAAAGGTTAGTTGACTCGGCCTTCCGTTCGCAAATCGGTACGAATTTGGAAGCATACGTAGATGACTTGATGATCAAAAGCCAAACCGAAGAGGATATGCTTGCAGACATCCAAGAAACCTTTGACAATCTAAAGAGAATCAACATGAAGCTGAACCCGAAGAAATGTTCGTTCGGTGTCGAGGAGGGTAAATTTTTGGGTTATATGGTAACATCCGAAGGTATAAGAGCTAACCCCAAGAAAACCAAAGCAATTGCAGAAATAAGATCTCCTAAGACTTTGAAAGAAATGCAGTCCCTGAGTGGCAAGTTGGCGGCTCTCAACCGTTTTCTATCCCGGTCGGCCGAAAGGTCCATGCCTTTCTTCGAAACGTTGAAGAATATCACCAAGGAAAACAAAAATGAGTTCCGGTGGACGGACAAAGCAGAGGAAGCTTTTCAGCAGTTGAAGAAAATGATTCTAGACCTTCCATTATTAACATCCCCACTCAAAGGAGAGATTCTGTACGTCTATCTGGTCGCGTCCAAAGAGGCAGTCAGCGGTGTACTCCTAGCGGAACGAAATGGGATTCAAATGCCCATAAGATATGTGAGTAAAACGTTACATGATGCCGAGAGAAGATACGCTCCATTGGAAAAGCTGGTCCTAGGGTTGCTGCACTTATCTCGAAGATTAAGAAGACATTTCGAAGCTCACGACATTCATGTTATATCAGACCAACCGCTGAAGCAGATACTAAGCAAATCTGAGGCCTCCGGAAGATTGGCAAAATATGCAGTAGAGCTAGGGACGTATGAAATGTTCTATGTGTCCAGAAATTCCATCAAAGGACAAGTGTTAGCGGACTTCCTCAACGAAGCTCCGTTAGACCAGCAGGAAGCTGCAACAATATACGAGGTGTCCGAAGAAGAGGAGCCGGAACCACAATGGATCCTGTATACAGATGGAGCGGCTAATAGTAAGGGAGTCGCTGCCGGTCTGGTGCTAATTAACCCGGAGGAGGTAGAATTTACGTATGCATTGAGGTTCAATTTCAATTGCTCAAACAATGAGGCTGAGTACGAAGCCCTTCTGGCGGGACTCCGTCTGGCCGAGAAGATGGAAGTGAAATAATTGCAAGCCAAGGTAGATTCAAAATTGGTGGCTTGTCAGATCAAGGGGGAGTTTGAGGCAAGTGATGATAGGATGTCCAAATACTTAGCTAAGGTCAAAGAACTTCTTCCTGTCTTCACCAAGTTCGACATAGAACACATTCCACGCCAAAAGAACCAAAAAGCCGATGTCCTAAGCAAGCTCGCTTCAATTGCATTCAACCATTTAACCAAAGAAGTGCTGGTAGAAGCGTTAGACGCAAGGTCAATAGATGTTCAAGAAGTCAACGATATAGTGGAAGAAGAAGGGGAATGCTGGATGTCTCCTATCAAAAGGTGTTTGGAAGAAGGGATATGGCCTCAAGAGCCAGAAAAGGCCAGGAACCTAAGGATGAAGATTCCCATGTACACTCTGGAAAACGGCATCCTATTCAAAAAGTCGTACTTATCTCCAATGCTAAGGTGTGTCGGCCCATTACAAGCAAACTACATAATCCGGGAAGTTCATGAGGGGGCGTGCGGAATGCACGCCGGTGCAAGGTCTGTTGTGGCAAAGATAATGCGTCAAGGTTATTTCTGGCCAACTATGCACCAAGATGCATGGGACGAGATCTCCAAATGCGATTCATGCAAAATACATGGTCCTATACCGAGACTCCCAAAAACCAACCTCACTTCAATAACATCACCTTGGCCTGTTTACCAATGGGGAATGGACATACTAGGTCCAATCAGTGGAAATGCCGGAAACATCAAATTTGTAATAGTGGCCATTGATTACTTCACCAAGTGGATTGAGGCAAAGCCGGTGGCTAAAATAACTGGAAAGGAGGTGCAAAAATTTGCTTGGGAAAACATAGTATGTAGGTTCGCTCTACCGGGAGTGATAGTGGCTGATAATGGCAAGCAATTGATAGATGGATCCTTCGGAAAATAGTGCGAGAAATGGCATATCAAGCAGATGAATACTGCGGTAGCACATCCGCAAGCTAACGGCCTAGTGGAAAGGGCCAACAAGTCACTGATGCACGGTTTGAAGGCAAGGCTAGGGAGAAGGTTAACCGGATGGGTCGACGAGCTGCCCTATGTGTTATGGGCCCACCGCACCATGCTCAAGACAAGCAATGGAGAAACTCCCTTTAGTCTCACCTATGGAAACGAAGCAGTCATCCCTGCGGAAATAGGTATCCCTACCGCAAGAACTTTGTTGTTCGATGATGGCACGAATGAAGAGGAGCTGCGCCTAAACCTAGATCTTCTGCAAGAAAGAAGGGAGGTCGCGGCCATACAGGAAGCAAAATATAAAAAGAAGGTAGAGCAATACTACAACAAACGTGTCAAGCCCTGCTCTTTCAAGGTCGGAGATTTCGTATACCGTCGCAACATGGCCAGCCGACAGGAGAAGATAGGAAAGTTAGGACCCAATTGGGAGGGTCCCTACAGAGTCGTTGAAGCCTATCAAACCGGCTCATACAAGCTCAAGACCGTCGAAGGGAAAGAAATTCCGCGCACATGGCACGCAACCAATCTGCAAAAATGCTTTATGTAACTTGAACAAGATGTATCATTTGCTATTGTTGTTTTAATGAATGAAAAGTTTTAAACATATTTGATTGCGGTAGTTATAAACCTCGGCTTAGCTAACCGAATGGTATATAAGTACGCTTTAAAATGTGGGATGCGCCTAGGAGGCAATCCGGGGACAAATTAAAAGCGGTTCGGTACCGATGTCCCTACATAAACCCATGAGGGTATAAGTGTTGAGCACACATAAATGGATGCGTCTAAAAGACAATCCGGAGATAAAGGAAAAGCGGCAAGGATGCCGATGTCTCCCAGAAACCACATATGCACCAATGTAGACGTATAAGTGCCGGATGCGCTTAAATAGCAATCCGGAGACAAATTAAAAGCGACCAAGTGTCAATGTCTCCCATGTATGTGAAGAATAAATACAAGTGTGAAAGATAATTTATAAGGAACATTCCACCACAACAATTATAACAAGAATATGATATGAAGTTCTAAAAATAAAAGGATAACCATTCAGGAAAGGGTGAAATGTCACAGGTGATACTTGTCCAAACAACCAGAAGTGATAAAATATTTGTTACAGACAAATGTTTAAAGAGCATAAAAAGACAACTTGCACCGGCATTCCGGGCCTTCGATTCATGAAACGTTGCCATCTGTCACAGGAGTCTCTTGCGACCCACCCGAACCATCCTCAGGAGTCTTGGAAGAAGTAGATGCTCCGGTATTGGGAGGACCCTCAGGCACGGGAAGAACAGGTTTGTCCGCTGGGCATAGCTGTATAACATCAGCCGCAGGAAGCTTGCTGGCTGTAGAAACCTTGGATACAAAGGGATACTCAACTGAGAAAAGCGCAGAAAAGTCTTCTTTCCAAGTCTTGGCCAGGTCAACATTCAACCCGGTAGCAGCGGCCATAGCGGCTTCAATCTCCTCGGGAGTACGCCCGTACTTAACAGCGGCAAGAAATCCAGCATTATACATACCCGCACAACCCAAAGACAGAGATTTCCTATACTCATAACTGGACAAGAGCTTTCTTACAAGTATGGGGAACCCATCCCTTACCAGGATCTGTCTGTCCATCTCGGCCTGAGCCAGAAGAGAAGTCAGGTGCTTCTTATCGGCCTCGAGCTCCCGAATCTTGTCGAAGTCTTTGATGTGATCACGAGCACTCTCACTCTGAAGGCGTTCCAGCTCAGATATCTTTTTATCTTTGGTAGCAGCAAGAGCTCCGAAGTCCTCAGATTCCTTCCTCAATCGCTCTATGGTCTCCAAATGCTCCTTCTCCCGGTCAAGACAGCTATTGTACTTATCTTCAAGAGTTTTGTGCGCCATAGCCATCTGGTCAAGAACAGACTTCCCGGTAGCAAAGTGCCCTTGAACCCCCTCCGATACAGTAGTCAGTCGGGAGTGTTCACGGCTAAGGGCCTCGTACCTCTTCATGAGTTCGGATACGGTCAGAGTACTTCGGGCCACAGTCTGGTAGGCATAACTCAAGACATCATAATTGGAAAGAGAAGATAATCCATCTTGTTCCGCAGGAGTGGCCAAATGAAACAGCAATTCTCGGGCAGAATAATGGGAGTCAATGCGCACATCTTCGGTTAAACGCCACAAAGGTACATGACGGCGTACCGGCCCTTGCACATTTCCTGAGCAAAATAACAAGATAAAGAAGAGAGCAGAGAAACAAGAGATATTGTTAAGAAGAAGGATCTGAGAGAATGCATACGTGCGACATCGTCATCACCATCCGAATGATCACTCAGATTTATGTGATTAGGAGTCTTGTTGGTAGCATCCGATTTGCTATGACCATCGACCGAACCAGAGGGATGGGACTCATGGATGGGGGAAGGCGAATCCGCTTCCATATCCTCAGCTTCAGACTGCACTTGGTTTTGTGTAGCTTTTCGCTTCAGCTTGCGACCAGACGACTGACCCTCGACAGGTCTCTTTTTGTTCACTACCGGATTCTTCCCCTCGTGACGAAGTCGAGCAGCCAGGATCTTGGGATCAGGAGTAGTGACAGCCTTTTGGCGAGCGTTCAACGCAGGTAAAGGAGTGGTCAACGGTAATGGCTGAGTAACCCTGGGGGGCGGCACTGGCATCTTCTCATTTTCATCTCTACCAACCTTAGCATTCTCGAACGACGGAAGCTTGATAAATTCATCCATAGTGAGCTCTGCAAATAAAGGGGAGACAACAGTTAGAGCGAGCAACAAGAGCTCGCAGAAAATAAAGAAAAGTATATATGTAAAATACCCTCATCATCAGGGTCAACAACTATTCGACGAAGGGTAGGATCCTCATAAGGAACCCACAAGCCGGCCAGAAACAACAAATGCCGGTGAGGAGGACGAAGCAGAACAGGGTCATCAGCAAGCATTTTATCGTGATCGGCATTGAAGCCAATTGGAAAATCATCATGGACATCGGTGTCCCTATCCCTCCAAGGCATGGCATGAGGGATGGCCCTTCGGTTTATAAGGAACCACTTGTGTTTCCAAAGTTTCAAGCTAGAAGTAGTCTCTTTCAAACATTTGCCATACCGAGCTGGATACCGGCTTTCAAAGGAGAACCAGTGTCCTTGTTTGCCCAACTTATAGAATACACGAAACAAAGTCACGGAACAAGGAATGTTTAAACTCCGACAGCGGATTTCAAACATAGTAACGCGGTTGACACTCATGGGAACTAATTGAAAAATATGCACAAGAAAATATCGCAACACAGATAAAAGGAAGGTGGAAAAAGGAATCCGAAGCCCCCCATGCTTCAAATAATCTTCGTATATTCCAATAAATCGATCCGGAAGGTTGTTCATAGTAAGAAGTGGGTCCGGTAACCGTGGACGAAGCTCACTTGGTATGCGATACTTTCTGCGTATCTTTTTAAGGTCATCCTCCGTCAAGGTCGAAACCCTAATGTGCATATCACATTTGGGATCGCGAAAAGTAGCCTCCTCACCGGAACTACAGGTAGACATAACAAAAGTACGAACAAAAGTGAGAATAAAGAGAGGGGCACACCTGCTAAAAGAGAATCCTGGAAGAAAGAATGACAATGGCGGAAACAAGAAAGAAAAGAAGCGTGAGGAAAATGAAATAATAAGTAGGTATTTATACTAAGGAAAGGGGACACTGAAGAGACGTGCACAAATCCCTAGATCGAATCCACACCATTGAAAAGAGAAGGGCCACGTGGAGGCAGATGATGAGTCAAGGGGCGAAAACCAATGCTATGAGTGGCCGACAACCCAAAACCCAACAGACAAAATCAATTAATGCGAAGCCAAAGAGGCGGCTCACATTAATTACACCCGTTACTGTTTGAAGGACACGTATTTTAAGTATCACACCGCTAGCTGAGGCTAACGCTATGATACTGGGGGGGACTTGTTCGCGTATGCCTCCGGTGTTACCCCCGGAGACGAACGCTTCCCCACCTCAGAACCGGAACCTTCGATCATTTAATAAGGTCGTTGCATGAACAGTAGAGCATTAATGAGCATAGCAAGGCTCGAGGAAAAAAGCAAAAGGCATCTATCCTATTATCCAGGGACCCTCCGTCCGTCCTGTGAGTAAAAGGAAACACCGCCGCCCTTGGGACAATAAATCCCTCGATTGTGGGGATTTGACTAGCCCAGGTTTCAAGGCCTAGCCTATGATGTGACTACTCAGACAGGTATGTGCCTTGGGGTAGTATAAATACCCCTGCATTTAACACACAACACACATTCAATACTTCCATTAATACATATTCTTACCTTCCGGTATTCACTACTAAATACCATTCGTGTGTGATAGTTACTTATTCTCACACCGGAGCTTGGTCTCGGGGTCAAACCTGGGGCGAGCTAACGTGTGTTGCCTTGTGTATCCTAGGTTCGAGGTCAAGAGACGAGCACACCTTTATGATGTCGAGGCAAAATCATTGACCGCAGCCTAGCCGGAAGATTTTGTTTCAACAGTCAACTAAAACTATCAAACCCAATCTGCATCTTTCTTTGACCGGACCACACATTGTTGAAGGGTCCGAACAACCCGCGGCAAACCCTGCGTCTGATCTGAGTCTCATGCTGAAAGGATAAGGGATATCCGAACCCTTGCCAGAAACGAACAACAGAGGTGATGACAAAGTGATTCTGAACTGAGACCCCTCATTCGCAACTGGGGTAGATGGAACAACGAGTCCCACGGATGGCGCCAAATGTTGAAGCTAATTTCGCAGGGTCGACCCGAACAGCTCCTGAAGCTGTATGTCGTCATCCTCAGCTTGGAAATAGGCTGTCAATCATTAAAGAACCCATTAGAAGGGGTCTCAGGTTGAAGCCCGGGGAACCACCCTACGATGCTCAAGTCATTGCCTTGTTGAAAAGGTCTTAGCATGATATCTGATTACAGTATATGGAGCAGTATGTATATAGAGAGAATGATAGTTTAGAGAGAGAGTGTCATAACATGCCTTAGAGAGAGAAGTGTGGGGGTATTTATAACCCAATATTTACACATAGGTCCTTTATGTATTGGTCCTTTGTCTATTGGCCTTTTACCTGTTGGCCCTTCAAGTATTAACCAAGTCTATTTTACCACATATGTCAACAGGAACATAAAACTTCAACGTCCTTATGAACATTTGAGATTGAGGTTTGGTTGATGAGAAAGTCTTTTTAAATTTTGATTGGATTGTAACACTTTAGGAATAATATAGTATAGATAAATAATGCATGCATTAGTTACACCAAAATCAAATGTAACTTTGTGCTTATCTTATAGCTTCATAATTTATATTTTACATGTAGGATAAAAATGTGAAGAATGTTTTTCCAATGGCAAATGGCAAATATCAAAAAGAGGAAAAGAAATCAAAGCTTCATACATGTACTTTCACACTTAAATCAAGTCCGTCAAGATACTCCGTAAGTTATTGTAACGTGAACTCGGGAAATGAGCCGATGAGTATTTGTTGGGTCCTATAATCGTGAATCTTTGCACGATTGACCAATTAACTACTAATAACATCTTCTTGTATTTTTTAACGTATAGACTTTTATTAGAATCAAATAAAGAATCTATAACCCACTTTGTTTGCGGAAACAAAGTAGTTGAACGACAAAGGTTCTCTCTTGATGAACAAGAGAGGAAGAATTCCTAACACTACACTTTGTGTTTTATGTGAAATGGAAAACTTATCTAACTCTACATACAACCTATCTATTTATAGGGAAAGAAACTAAAGCTTCCAAAGGAAGCTTTCAATAAAGCAAAAGCCCCATGTGCTCTTGTGTGCTCCCATGTGTTCTTTCCCATCATAGTACAAAAGTAAATAATACTTTTGACTTTCTTATTGGCTGTACAAGTAACCACTCTTGTACTCTTGTCTTCTAACAAGTTCTCGCCAATATCTTCAGGTTGTATTCTAGAGTTAGATGAACATCATTCAACTTGGTTTGTCACTCTAAGCTGAACTGAAGGCAACTTCATTCAGGTCTGTCCTTCAGATGCTGATCCGCATCAGCTACTGAAGGTGAAGACTTTGTCTTCAAAGTACTCTGGAAGTGCTGTGTTGAACTGTCTTCAGCTAGAACTGGTGCTGGACCTGGTGCTCATGTGTCTTCAGCAAATTCTGAAGATGTCTTCAGCAATTCTTCAGGTCTTCAGCAGCTATTTTATATTCAAATACTTGTGAGGAACAATTGGGTCAAATCTTGACCCAACAATCTCTCCCTATTTGGATATAAAAATAGCCCGAGTTGTCGTCTTCTTTGTTCAAGACTTCTTTGTCCGCTGACCATCTTTGGTCACTGAAGCTTAAAATCTTGAAGATGACAAACTGAGTGTTTTTCACTCAGTACATACACTTAGTCTATTTGTTGTTCAGGTCCTAGTCCAACAATCTCCCCCTATTTGGACATAAGAATAGCCTAAGTGAAATCATCAGATGTGAGTGAGCAAATACAACTTCTTTTCACATGCTGATGTTACAAAGAGTAAAAATGATAAAAAAAATTAGTAAATACTCTTTGTTGTTGTAGTTGCAAGAAAGTAAACTCTTAAACCTGAAACAATAACATCAGTGACCTATTTTTAAAGTCACATTCCGGTGTAAGGTTTAGAGTTTCCATAAGTACAACAACTTGGGTTAGTAAAGGTTTGATGGTTCAGTGGTTCAACATTTAGGTACTTGGAAGTTTTCAATCGATGTTGTTTCAGAGGATAGCAGTGGTGATCAAACACTGAGTATACACTAAACAACCTACTTTGAGCACCACAACCTGGTCAAACATAACCATTTTTCAAACCATTCGCCAGCTCTTTTCAACGCTGATCAAACACTAACCTTTATCAACCAGTTTCATTATTTTGACAAGAACATCATTATACACCGCGTACAGTACATCACTTCCTCGACACACCCAATACCATAGCGTTTAACAAACACACCCGCTCCATCTTCAGGTTGTTTCTTTTGTAAGGTATGGAAAGTGTTTTGTGGTGAGATTGGTTTTGGATTATGAATTGTTCTCGTAGCATTTGTTGAATGAATCATGGTTATATGATGCTTTCTGTAATTATTAGTGTATTTCTCTCCCTCAAAATTGCATGTCTTCAGCAATTTTTGAATTTTTTACACTAATAATTGAGTAATAAAATGATAGCATCAGGATTTAACGAAGTTGTTACCTGCTGAATGTTCAGTCAGGACATGCTGAAGGTTTTGTCCAGAGTGTTGGAGGTTCACCTTCAGGTTCAAACTTCAAGTTTGAGCTGCAGTCTTTGCTGAAGGTTCAGACACTGCTGGTGGTTCAAGTTCAGTGCTGAAGGGGGTCCCTATTTTGCTGATGGGCGTCCAATTTGCTAAGGATTCGTTCAGTCATGCTGAAGGGGGTCCAGATTTGCTGAAAAAGGTCCAATTCTAGCTGGAGGTCACCAGCATGGGGGTTCATAATAGCTGGAGGGTTTTGGTACTTCTGAGCGGGTTCAGAATACCCTGGGGGTTCAGAAACTGAGCATTAAATGCTAACCAAATTGCAAATGAAGTCTAGCTCAGTTGGATGGATGCATTCGGTTATAGTCTCCATGTGGGGGAGGTTAGGGGTTCGACTCCTGTCATTCCCTATATGGGGGATTTTCCCAGAATTGGCAGCCGAGTTTGAATCCCATCGCAATGCCTTGAAGCCCCTTAATGGGAAACTGGATGGCTAGCATGGGGGTTGATATTCTCTTCGTGAGATGATTCGAACTCGGGTTGAGAGACTTGGTGCCTCGGTGGCACGCAAGATACTCCGCTGCACCAAACTGCCGTTAAAAAAAAAATGCTAACCAAACACTTATAAACCAATATACACTCCCTTATTTTACTAAAATTTTCTTCAGTATCTAGCGTCAGATTGCTTCAGTGTCAGTTTGCTTCAGCGTCAGTTTGTGCTTCAGCGTCAGTTTTGGGCTCCAGCGTCAGTTTGGGCTTCAGCGTCAGTTTTGACTGATAGGCCTCAGTGTTCTTTCAGACCTGGGCCACTCCATTTTTCATCACACTTCTTCAGCTTTTCTTTAAAGCTGCACCTGCCTTACCCACTTTATTTATCAGCTTCACCCATTCCCCATTATTCTTTCATCATGACACCAACTCTTTTTTTCTTTGAGTTGTAATAAGCACAAAGCTTCAGCAGCTTATTTCACCCCACTTTTTTCGTCAGCTTTTCTTTTAAAGCTAAACAAACACCTCGTAAGTACATGGGCTTAGTACTGGGCCTTAGCTCCAGTTGGTGGGGGATTCAATATATGCTGATGGGCTTCAACATTTGCTGATGGGCTTTGGTACAGGGCATCAACACTGGTGGGCTTTGACTGTAGTATCTATTAATACTAATTGACTACTGAATAACCCCTTTCTAATTTTCCCAACTGAACTTTTATTTAGCTCTACGTGAAGGTAAAAGGTGTATGGGCTTCAGTAGTTTCCTGATGGGCTTCACTGCTAAACACATTCGTCAGTTTATTTGAGAAACTCGAGCTTACTTTTCAGCTGACGCACACACCACCCTTTTGTTTACTGATCTTCTTTCATCAGCTCAAACACACCCATTTCAAGCCTTTCATTGACTGATTTTTTCAATCAGCGTCAACAAGCTCTTATCAATCCACCCTTTTCTATTCACTGATTTCCTAAACCACCATATCCATTTACCAACTGCATCAATATTTAACCAACCATCATACCTACCGTCTCATTTGCCTTCGATTTACAATAAACCGAACCAACAATACCCTTAATCGATGATCTTTTTTTTAAAGATCCAAACAACCATGAAATTATTATACTCGTTTTTCTTCTTGCGGCCAAAAGAAGGAATCCACCTGAAATCGTTTTTTTTTAATTTGGGTTTGATTTTTGTAACGATTCTATTGTGGGTTGTATATATCAAAACGAATTAACAATGTATTTTTTGATTTGGTCTTTTGATTTTGATAGGGTGTCTTTTTTTGTGTATGGATATGGATTTGGATCTGCTTTTTTAAGTCGGTGGTGGAATTTGTTTTTTTTATGGAAGGATCAGGTTTGTGTATGAATCGGTGGTGGATTTTAGATAAATCTGTTCTTTTTTGTTTGGAGTGTGGATGGATTTTTTTTATTGGTGGGGGTTTTGGTTTTTTGTTTTGGATAAGAAATTCAGGGCATGTTTATTCAACATTTATGGTTTCTCTCTCCCTCAAAATAGCACACGCTTCATAAGCAGTAGCAGTTTTGAATAACAACCATAAATTTTAACGATGCCCAAATGCTATTAGCAGTTAATATAGAACGGATCTAGATCATAAGAATAATCCACCCGCTCAGATACCACTTGTTGGGTCCTATAATCGTGAATCTTTGCACGATTGACCAATTAACTACTAATAACATCTTCTTGTACTTTTCAACGTATAGACCTTTATTAGAATCAAATAAAGAATCTATAACCCACTTTGTTTACGGAAACAAAGTGGTTGAATGACAAGGGTTCTCTCTTGATGAACAAAAGAGGAAGAATTCCTAACACTACACTTTGTGTTTTATGTGAAATGGAAAACTTATCTAACTCTGCATACAACCTATCTATTTATAAGGAAAGAAACTAAAGCTTCTAAAGGAAGCTTTCAATAAAGCAAAAGCCCCATGTGCTCCCATGCCATGTGTTCTTTCCCATCATAGTACAAAAGTAAATAATACTTTTGACTTTCTTATTGGCTGTACAATTAACCACTCTTGTACTCTTGTCTTCTAGCAAGTTCCCGCCAATATCTTCAGGTTGTATTCTAGAGTTAGATGAACATCATTCAGCTCGGTTTGTCACTCCAAGCTGAACTGAAGGCAACTTCATTCAGGTTTATCCTTCAGATGCTGATCCGCATCAGCTACTGAAGGTGAAGACTTTGTCTTCAAAGTACTCTGGAAGTGCTGTGCTGAACTGTCTTCAGCTAAAACTAATGCTGGACCTGGTGCTCATGTGTCTTCAGCAAATTCTGAATATGTCTTCAGCAATTCTTCAGGTCTTCAGCAGCTATTTTATATTCAAATACTTGTGAGGAACAATTGGGTCAAATCTTGACCCAACAATCTCTCCCTATTTGGATATAAAAATAGCCCGAGTTGTCGTCTTCTTTGTTCAAGTCTTCTTTGTCCGATGACCATCTTTGGTCACTGAAGCTTAAAATCTTGAAGATGACAAACTGAGTGTTTTTCACTCAGTACATACACTTAGTCTATTTGTTGTTCAAATCCTAGTCCAACAGTATTGTACTAATTGTATTTGTTGCAATGATATATGCATATGTTGGGAAACAACTTAAATGATGTCACACCTGATCAACTTATGTTTTTTAGTTTATGGTTGTGTTGATGTGTGTGTTTTTTTAGTATTTCCTAAAGTAATATATAAAAATAACTAGCTTAAAGACCCGTTTAACGTCGGGTTTAGTTTAACGAATAATTTTTGTAAGAAAAAATAAACGGATGTTAATATTAAAAGAAACGATAAGGGTTCTCATAATAGATTTCAAACAATAAATAAAGAACATGAAGTATTCGATAAGCAACTAAAGTTTGTAACAATAATAAAAATAGTCTTTCATCTATTAGGGTCTTCAAGCATGACGTAGATGAGTCCTAATAAAGTAAAAAGTCAATCATCATTTCGTTAACATTTAAAAGTTGAACAATAGTTTCCATCAAAAAAAAAAATTGAACAATAGTTAACATTAAAAGACAAAAATATTTGAAAAACAATATTTAAAATATAATAGATTACATGACCTCATAAACTTAATCAAAAACCATGTAACACTATTTTTAGATTGTGAACAATAATTAAAATGTTTTTATAAATGACAAAATATTTGAAAAACCATTTATATAGTTCACAATACGTATGCTCACAATATGATAAAAAAAGCAATACTTAAAATGTGGACAAAAGGTGTTTGACTATAAAAATGATGTAAATTCTTTTTTTTGTGTTGGTCAACTGAAACAAGGAAATAAGCTTTTGACAGTAAATTCAAAAGTGGGGAAAAGTACATATGAATTATGATATCAAAAGAACGCTTCACAATAGATTTCTTTCTCGTTCTACAAGTTAGGCTACAATGCGCGTGATCAAGAGCAGAGTGCAGCTTCTTCATCACCTTGGTATATGATGATGGGACTAATGCTTGTAGTCTTCCTCTATGGTTGGCGATCTTTAACTGCATTACAAAGTTAATTATGTCAATCGCATAAACTTTAGGTACTGTATGTTGACTGATCTAAGTGGGACAGTTACGGAAAGTGGTCATGTTTAAAACGTAAGAAATTGGGTAGAAATTTTTAACCTACTATGCATTTCTCACATTTCCATACTACGCTGTAAAATGGGTCTAATTGCAGGTCAGGCCAACTCAATCCATTCATCCGAGACATTAAACATGAAACATAACGCATCCCGACAATGTTCTTTTTTTGGTAGACCGAGGATGAAACAAAGGGAAGGTAAAACCACCCTATATCAAGTCAATCCAAGAGCTTTGATGTCATTCTAGAGAAATAGCCAAGCATATTATCCCTATGTAGTATTCCAAGCAACAACGATTTAAAAAGATGCACTCTTTACAATTCTTTCAAATTATTAGTAGTCAATATAGATTATCATCTAATTATTTCTGAGTATTTCCTCCTATGGTCTATTGAAATGTTTTAAAAAGTAATAATAGCAATTACAACATAATAAAGGTAAATGGCAAAGTCGATACCTTTTGATTATCTTTAAAGTTGCTGGACTAAGGTGTGTCTTGCAACCAGATTTTATGTTGAGCTTCAAAAGTGCAGTACCCCATTTTAATCTATTAGCAGTCACCCTACCGACAGCGCGGCAGGCACCGGTGCAACTGAGTGGCTGTAATCCCACTTTTAATGCCAATGTGGGCTAATAAGCTGCCGCCCTAGCATCATCCGAACAACTTTATGATAAAATAGAGTAGATACAATAAGTGTTTGATTCGCATTAAACAGTTACCTGAGGTGATATCCGACCATTCCACGACTGCTTTTAATTTCACATTTTAGCAAAGGAGGTTGTTTAAAGATATTTTGAAGCTTATTTCTCTATTTTATAATATCGTAAGCCAAAAATTTCAAAATACACCAGATGCATCGTCAACCGAGGAAAACAACGGTAAAATTCGATGCACTATTTTTCACAAATTTAGCTTGTGAAACAACATACGAATTTTAGCTCCTATATTTATAACCTATCGTCATAGTTAAAGTTGGGATGCTGTCGAGCTTACTCTTGTATCATGGTACTGAAGAAGATTTTCCGATAAGAGAACATCTTCCATAACATAATCGGCTTTGCACATGTTTGCAGCAGTAGATAACGCCACACAGTCTGAGTCGTTAAACAAAGACTCGATATTACTTATTCTACCTGGATTCCTGTCAAAAAATTTCAAGATAAGAGACCAATCCTCGCGGGCACGTACGCGGCTGCTCCTGAGATGTCTTTTTTGGTGCTTCCAAAGACTGTTACCAACAAACATCACTATTAACTCAAAATTTTAAATATAAATATCTGATCTTTAAGAAAATGTAATGTTATATGGCTTATAACTAAAAGGTGTTGCAATTCTTTTCATCCAAGTCCATATACCCGATCATAAGTAGCCTTGCAACAAATCAAGACAGACATCTTCTTATTTTCATCGACTAAGTTTTTTACGGTAAATTCTTTTTTCAGTGATGGTCAACTAAAATAAGGAAATAAGTTACTTTGATTTTTTTTAGTATTTTCTCGCTCTCTCTCACCCACATACATTTTTTACCCTTTTTATTTATAAATATGCCAATTCAGGTCTATATCTCTTACATGCCAAATGATCTACCGAACTGAAATAACTAAAAGGGAAATGAGTTTGAACTATAAAAGTAGCATGAAGTAATGTTTCGTTTGCATATATATTTGCCACTTTATTTAGTTCTAAAAATAAGCACGCTGACAAAACTATGTGTTTCCCTGTTGGCCTAACCCAACCCGGCCTATTTGACTCCAACCACCTTATTAACCAACCATGTTCTTGTATTTCCACTTTACATCTCCATAACTTAATCAAATATCATTGAAGAAAACCCAGAACGGATGTTAACAATCCATAACTTAATCATCTTGAAGGTCACATGAGCTCCATACAGATATACATGTAAGAATTCATATTAGTTTGATTATCTTGTGATCTCCACTCCAAAAAAGTCATATTAGTTTGAATATCTTGTGATGAGCCCAATGTGACCCCAAACATGTTATTAACCATTTGCTACATATCCTATTTTGTTGCCTCTGTGCGCATATTGCTCTTACCCGTAACATGCCATATTGGCGGTTCCTTTGCATGTAACAGGAAATAAACGATGTTCATGAAGCCAATAATCTCAAGTAACAAAAATAACATTGAATCCTAAGCACCAACCTTATGACCAGACAACCTCTTAAATAAATTCGTGCCAAAAATCTTTTTTTTTTTCCAAACAACTTAATAAGTGTGAAAACACTTATCCTTTTATCACTTATTTCTAATAATAAGAAGACCAAAACGTGTATTTAATGTCGTAAAAGGCGGAATTATGTGGGTTTATGTTTTTATTGTGTTTTAGGACAAAATTATGAAAAAGGAAGAAAACACGGGCTTTCACGGGCTTTTATCGAAGAAAAAGACAAAAGACGAAGTCAAAAGTTCAAAAGTGCAAGAAGAACGGAAGTCAAAGGGCTATTCTGAAGATTTATCGAAGAAAAAGTCTAAAGACGGAAGTTTAACGAAGTCGAACAACCAAGTCTACTAAAAGAAGAAAATTAGAAGACGAGTTCAAGATATCATTCGGCTAATCCCGAGACAAAGTCGAGAAAGACGAGTTATTTAAAAGACGAGAAGACAAGAAGAAAGGGAGAAGAAACAACACCTTCTCCTTCTCCTATAAATAGTTTTCTAATGTGTCATTAGAAGAGTTAGTCTTTTATTTTTAGTTTAGTAGGTAATTAGTGTGTGTTTTACTTTTTCTCTCTAGCTTTTCTTTCAAGTTATTAATCTTTCATCTTAATCTTGTAATCTAAAATCTTAATCTTCAATCTAATCAAGCTTTTTAGTTAATTCTCATTCTAACTTTCTTAATCATCATCTATCATTTTGCTTTATTAATCATGTAGTTGGGTTAATCTTGTTGAGTATGTGTGATTGATTTGCTTATTGAATTGTGCTTATTGATTTGGTGTGTTTGAGGTTTTAGATTATTGTGCTTATTGCTTAATTTTTATGTTTCCTAGTTTTTAAATAAGTAGATTTTGATAAGATTAATATTTTATTAAAAAGTTGATTTTAAATAATTTGATTATTTAGTGTTTCTAAAAGTTTTTAAATTGCGTCTTATTAGTTTTTTCTAAAATTCAATTTGGTTAAGTTTTTGGTAAGTGCTTATTTGATTTTTGCTTATTTTGGTTTAATTCGGATTTTGAAAACCCCATTATTCCGACTTATGTGCAAACCCTAGTATCCCGAGCTAGTTGCAAATCTTTATTCCGACTTAGAATTTACTTTCCCTCCAAAACCTAGTCCTTATCCCGGATTGCTTGCAAGATTAATATTCAGAATAAGGCTGAGAACATAAAATTCCGAATTGTGTGCAAAATCCTGGATTCCGAATTAAGAGAAGGACGGATTCCGGATTATGTATGAACTCAGTATCCCGAATTAAGATAAGGAGTTGGTTTTCCGGATTGTGAGGGAATTTATATTCCGGATTGTCTTTCAGCCTGCATCCCGAATTACCACAGGAATCTCCATTCCGGATTATATCCGGAATATTTATTCCGAATTAAGTGTGAAGTCGTGTTTCCCGGATTGTGAGTGATTCCGGATTACGTAAGAAATCTTTATTCCGAACTTGGTGTGGGATTTGGATTCAGGATTAGGTCAAATAATTGCATTCCGGATTAAATAGA
This sequence comes from Glebionis coronaria, assembly GCA_025667525.1. NCBI lineage: Eukaryota > Viridiplantae > Streptophyta > Magnoliopsida > Asterales > Asteraceae > Glebionis > Glebionis coronaria. The sequence continues at coordinate 505,495,895 of CM046881.1, read as the reverse complement.
AACTTGGACATTCCGAATTGTGTGCTAGATACACATTCCGGATTAGGTTAAGCTTTTTGTTTCCCGACTTAGGTCTTGGTTACTGTTTTCCGAATTAGTTTTTAAACTTTATTTTTCCCGCCATTTTTCTTAAGTATTATTCTAATTATTTTATCTTAGCTTAATTTACAAGTTTACGTTTTTATAAAGTTCACATTTTTATAAAGTTGTAAGTTTCAAATTTACTTTTAAAGTTTTAAATCTTCGTCATTTATTTTCAAGTCTTAATTTTTAGTTTAACTTTTAAAGCTTTTATTTTTACTCAACGACATTTATATTTTCACTTTTATTTTAAAATAGATAGTTACCTTTAGTTATTTTCACTTTGATCTACTGTGCAGCATTCACTCTGGATAAGCAATCAAGGTTAGACATCTTTCTTTATTTTTATGTTTAAAAGCTTACGTTTATATTATTAATAGACTTAGATAATCAAAAGCTCCCCCTTTTAGTTACCAACACCAATAATTCCACCCTAAACCGTGATCAATTCGATTAGATACCGAGAACGATTGAGTACACATATGCAAAACCCATTAAATCAAATGGTGCCGCTGCCGGCTCTTTTCGTAAAGATTAACGGTTTTTAGTGAGAAAATTTGGATTTTGGGATCCGTTCTTTTGGGAACGTTATTTTCAAGCATAAAAATTTCAAAAAATCCTAAAAAATATAAAATTTTCAAAAATCCAAAAAATAAAAAAGATTAAAAAAAATCAAAAATATTGTAGTTCATTTTTAGTGTATGCGTACTCGATCTTCGTCTTATTCTGAGCCCGAGACTCGTAGAAACTTAGATTTGGCCGGTGTGCATAATAATAACAACCCACCTCACCCCAACATGAATAATAACAACCATGCCCCTCAACCTGACGTTCGTAGAATGGAGGAGTTATGTCAACCTACAATGAACGGACGTGGAGGACCGATTGCGCCGATGCAAATCACGGCTCCCGAATTTTCGTTGAAGCACCACATGATCCAACAAGTTCAAAACGCTTGTCCATTTCGTGGATTACCGGATGATGATGCCAACAAACACCTCGATAAATTCATAACCGTCACTCAAAGCATGAAATTGCCCGGTGTTACCATGGATTTTCTTCGCCTTCACCTTTTTCCACACACTTTATCCCACCATGCTGAAAAATGGTTTGATCGTCTTCCCAAAAACTCAATTCATACATGGGACGAGATGACTCAAAAATTTATGTCAAGATACTTTCCACCATCCATGGTAACTAGTCTTCGTAATCAAATCAGTGGTTTCACTCAAGAACCTGATGAGTCGCTTTTCGATGCTTGGGAACATTATAATGTCTTGATAGATCGTTGTCTGAACCATAATATGCTCCCCGTCACTTTGATTGATACTTTCTACAATGGTTTAACTTTTCGTGATCGTGATACGATTAATGCTGCCGCTGGTGGTACATTTATGAAGAGAAGACCTGAGGAGTGTAGAGAGCTTATAGAGAACATGACCACTCATCACAAAAATTGGGATTCATCTGCATCTTCAAGAAATAACCCGAGAGTCAATGTTTCTTCTAATTCATCAAACCCCGAGATGACCGAAATCACCCACCAACAAGCCAAAATGAACAAAAATATCTTAACCATGGCTACGAACTAGTATCAACAAGCTAAAGTTGTAGCACTGTCTTGTGAGACTTGCGGTGGTCCTCATCCATACACTGATTGTCCTTCTACTCATGTCAATCCGGAAAACGTGTATGCGGCTAACGATAATTTTTCCACGGGATGCTATCAAGCTTTTCCTCAAGGTGACCGAAATTTGCTGAGTTATCGTTCAAACAACTTCCTTTCACCACCCGGTTTTCCTCCTTAAAATCAAAAAAACTTCAATCGCAACAATCAAAACCAACCTCGAGCTCCTAATCAATATAAAACCCAAAGAAACCCATATCCACCTCAAGGAAATAATCAAGTTTACCAACAACCCACCTATCAACCACCCGCTTACCAAGCTCCTCCTTCTAACCAACCCACGGTATTTAACCATGAGGTCGAAACTTACATGAGGACTAATGAAGCGCTAGTGAAGAATCTTCAGAGCCAAATTATTAACTTGAAGGATGACATGGCGAAACAAGGGAATGATCTTCGAGCCGAGCTTAGGAATGACATGCGAAACTCTTTAAGCAGTCAAACGAATGACTTAAGGGATATGATGGCTAGTTTCTTCCCAAGTAATCTATCCTCTGGTTCGGGTTCTCTTCCGAGTAACACCGTTGCTAATCCAAGAGGGGAGATGAAAGAAATCACCACCCGAAGTTGAAAATGTTATAAGGAACCCGAGATTTTTTAAACCTCCTCCGGTGATAGTGACAAAGGAAAACGAACCACCTTCACCAATTCCTCCACCTTCTACTCCCACCCCTCCTCCACCCAAGGATGTGAGTGAGAAATCCATTCTAAAGCCTTCATCTTAACCCGACATACCTTACCCTTCAAGGTTGAGGAAAGAGAAGTTGAAGAACAAGGATGATATTCAAGTTTCTAACTTTCATAAAATGTTTAAACAATTGAATTTCAACATTTCTTTTGCCGAGGCGCTCGCTCACATGCCTAAATATGTCAAAATGTTCAAAGATCTTCTCAGTGATAAGGAAAAACTTCTTGATATTGCTCAAACCCAAATTAATGAGAATTGCTCCGCGGTTCTTTTAAGGAAATTACCAACCAAACTTGGTGATCCGGGTCGTTTTCTCATTCCTTGCAACTTCCCCGGGGTAGAGAATTGTATGGCCCTAGCCGATCTAGGTGCTAGTATCAACTTAATGCCATTAAGCGTTTGGAAACAATTATCTCTATCCGAGCTAGTCCCCACACGAATAACATTGGAGTTAGCTAACCGTACGGTTGCTTATCCGGTGGGGATAGCCGAGGATGTGTTCATTGGAGTCAACAAATTCACTTTCTCGGCCGATTTTGTCATTGTCGACTATGAAATGGATCCCCGTGTTCCCTTAATTGTGGGACGATCCATCTTGAGAACCGGGCGTACATTGATTGATGTAGCCACGGGTGAACTTATCATGAGGGTCGGGGATGATAAAATCGTCTTTAATATGGGTAAACTTTCTAAGCAACCTCATGAACACGAGAACGTTAATTTCATTGACGTACTTGATGAGGCTTGTGAAGAACATTTCAAAGACGCTTGTAAAAGTGGTCTATCTCCTTTACCTCATGTTGAGAACGTAGCTTCTATTGCTCCATCATTGACTCCATTTGGAGAAAGTGACTTTCTTTTGAAAGAATTTGAAGCAAATTTAGGGGATGTGGACTTAAAATATGACGATTCTCCCTCCGATTGGGAAGAAGACATTCGTACCATTGAGAAACTTCTCAATGAGGACCATATTTCTCCACCTACTCCTAAGGAAGTTACAAACGAAGATCCGAATTTGACTAAGCCTATCATTGACAATCCTCCGGATTTAGAGCTTAAGGATTTACCGTCTCATCTTGAATACGTTTTCCTAGAAGACAATAAGAAGTTACATGTCATCATTGCAAAGGACTTAAAAGAGGATGAAAAATCTCGACTTATCGATGTGCTCAAAAATCATAAGAAAGCAATTGCTTGGAAAATTTCCGACATCCGCGGAATTGATCCTAACTTTTGTACTCATAAAATTCTCATGGAAGATGACTTTAAACCCGCAATCCAAAGTCAAAGAAGGGTTAATCGAAAAATTCATGACGTCATCAAGAAAGAAGTTATCAAACTTCTAGATGCCGAAATGATTTACCCTATTTCGGATTCGCTATGGGTTAGTCCCGTCTATTGTGTGCCTAACGGAATAACCGTTGTTCCCAATGAATACAACGAGTAGATTCCTACTCGACTTGTCACGGGTTGGCGAGTTTGCATAGACTATCACAAGCTCAATGATGCCACTCGCAAGGATCATTTTCCTCTTCTTTTCATGGATCAAATGCTCGAGCGTTTAGCGGGTAATGACTACTATTGCTTCTTAGACGGTTTCTCCGGGTATTTTCAAATTCCTATCGATCCAAAAGACCAAGAGAAAACCACATTCACTTGTCCTTATGAAACATTTGCTTACAAAAGAATGCCTTTCGGCTTATGCAATGCTCCTGGGACTTTCCACCGTCAAAGGAGTTAGAAGTTTTCTAGGTCATGCGGGATTTTATCGACGTTTCATCCAAGATTTCTCTAAGATAGCTCGACCAATGACTCACCTCTTAGAAAAGGATGCTCCTTTCATCTTTTCTCAAGAATGTATCGATTCTTTTGAACTTCTTAAAGGTAAATTAACTAAGGCACCAGTCTTAGTCTCTTCAAATTGAGAGTTACCTTTCGAGCTCATGTGCGATGATAGTGACTTCGCGGTAGGAGCGGTTTTAGGTCAACGAATGAACAAAAATTTCCAACCTATCCATTATGCTAGCAAGACAATGACGGGGGCTCAATTGCATTATACCACTACCGAAAAAGAGCTTTTAGCCGTAGTGTATGCTTTTGAGAAATTTCGCCCCTATCTTGTGCTTTCCACCACCATCGTTTACATCTATCATTCCGCCTTGAAATACTTGTTGTCTAAGCAAGATGCTAAACCGAGACTCCTTCGTTGGGTTTTGCTCCTACAAGAATTTAAAATCGAAATTCGTGATAAAAAGGAGCGGAAAACCTAGCCGCGGATAATCCTAGTAGACTCGAGGATCCTTATCAAGGGGACCTTCCAAATCAAGAGATTAATGAATCTTTTCTCTTGAGGCCTTAATGTCTATTAACTCCAATCTTGACGATACCTCATGGTTTGCGGACATTGCAAACTATTTAGCGGGTGGTATTCTCATGGAAGGGTTAACGTCCCAACAAAAGAAAAAGTTATTTAAGGACATTAAGAACTATTTTTGGGACGAACCTTACCTTTTCAAGCAATGTGCGGATCTTGTTATTCGTCGGTGTGTTGATGGTCCGACAGCTTTACTAATCCTTGAAGCTTGCCACAAAGGACCCACCGGTGGTCACTTTGGTCCTAACTATACCACGAAGAAAGTTTTCGACTCTGGATTTTATTGGCCTACCATTTATCATGACGCTCATGAAATGGTTAAACATTGTGATGCTTTCCAAAGACAAGGCAAGATCACACATAAAGATGAGACGCCTCAAAATTTCGTACAAGAATGTGAAATCTTTGACGTATGGGGTATCGACTTTATGGGGCCATTTCCATCATCTAAAGGGAACAAGTACATCCTCGTAGCCGTTGACTACATATCTAAATGGGTTGAAGCAAAGGCTTTACCTACGAACGATGCGAGGGTGGTTGTGAACTTTTTGAAACAAATATTTGCTCGATTCGGTGTTCCTCGTGCTACATTAGTGATCGTGGGACTCATTTTTGCAATGATCAATTTGTTCGAGTCATGGCTAAGTATGGTGTCAATCACCGTCTTTCCACCGCGTATCATCCACAAACTAATGGTCAAGCCGAGATTTCAAACCGTGGACTTAAGAGAATCTTAGAGCGAACTGTGGGAGAGCATCGCGCCTCTTAGGCCGATAAGTTAGATGATGCTTTGTGGGCTTTTCGTACCGCATATAAGACACCTATTGGTTGCACTCCATATCGTCTTGTGTACGGAAAGGCATGCCACCTCCCCATTGAGTTGGAGCATAAGGCTTATTAGGCCTTGAAATGGGCTAATTTTGATATTAACAAAGCCGGTGATCTTAGGACGATCCAACTCAATGAACTTAATGAACTGAGGAATGAAGCTTATGAGAATTCCTTGATCTACAAGGAGAAAACCAAGCTCATTCATGATTCTAGGATTAAGAACCGAGAGTTTCACATAGGTGATCAAGTTTTACTCTTTAACTCTCGGTTGAAAATCTTTCGGGTAAGCTTAAGAGCCGTTGGTCTGGTCCATTCACCATCGCCAAAGTCTTTCCTTATGGCACCATTGAGTTATCGCAACCAAATGGGCCAAACTTTAAGGTGAATGGCCAGCGTGTTAAGTTGTAATTTGGTGATGACAACTCTCATGAGATGATTCCACCCCTCACCACGTTTCCCTTGAATTAGTTTTGGGTCGAGTCAGGCTCATGACTCGGTTAACAAAAAAAGCGCTTTTCGGGAGGCAACCCGATGATCTATCATTTACCCGTTTTCATAATAAGTGTAGCGGGAGCTACATAGGGTTTGTTGTCTTTTTTCTTATGATGTGCACTGATTAAAGCTTTCAAAGAGCACTTTTGATGATATTGACGACCCGTGATCCCGTGTACCCGTCTTCCTGGTTCTATCCTAAACACTTTTGATTCCATATCTTATTGATAAATGTTGAAATGGGAATCACTTTAGTTGTCTCTTCCTTAGCAAGATTTAAACTACGTGCATAATGTCCTAAGTGTAGGGGATTTTACTCCCATATGCTTAAATATTGAGGACAATGTTTATATCAAGTGTAGGGGACTTCTATCGAAGTTAAGTGGGCTTTTCCATGAATTTGTCCTCATTTTAACCGGAAAATCTAATTTTTCGACATTTTTCAAAAAATTTGATCTATTTTGGCCAAGTAGTATTTTTCATTTATTCTCTTTTATGTTCTTTCCTTTTGCTATCGCATCGTATGTACATATTCATTTCAAAAATAAAGTCAAAAGAGAAAAATAAATTAAAATAAAATGGTTTTATTAAGTTTAGATGTCTTTGATATATTAGGCCCGTCATGAATCTTTTGACTCAACCCTAGTTTACTTATCTAAGTTTACTCTAGCTAGTATCCTTAACGTGTTTAAGTCAAGTTTTGCTAGGCTTTTATATAGGGAACTTTAAACCGCGAAAGTCTTAACTCTTACGGGTTAAGAACAAGAACTTTTCGCAAGTTCCTATAATTGATCCTAGAAATTCGTTTATCAAGGGAACTTTAAAATGCAAATTCTAAACTTGAAAAAGTCTAAGAAGATGCAAGATCCTATAGATGACTTGAAAACCCAAAACTTTGATTTAATAGGCTAAGCATCCACGAGTCTCATTCCTTGAGATTTTAAATTGTGAGTTAATTATAAGCTTGGTATTCTTTCATGAATTTATGTGAGTTAATTATGAGATTTTTCTCCCATTGCTTGTTAATAAATATATTTGCAATAAGTAAGGTTGTACGATTTGAAAAGTTACTTAGCTTCTAGCACAAGATCGTTTAAAAGTTGCTCGTTATTAATTAGAGTTCATAGCCAAGGCATAACTTATTGAAGCGGGATGCGAAGATTGACGAGTTCGAAAAGGCCCTAACAAGGCATGAGGGCTACATTCTGTTGCTAAAGATCCAAAGTGATGTGAAGAATCATTTATAAAAAATCAATATGAAGGATCAAGACACACGACGAAAAGCAAATACTCCCCAAAAGATCATGGAGAAGTCTATCCGAAAAGACCCTAACAAGGTATGAGGATAAATATATCCAAGTCCTAAAAGGAGGCGGGTCGTTGTATATCAAAATCCAAAATAAATATTGGAGAAAAATGAAGAAGTCGTGGTCCAAGTATGAAGAATCTCTCAAAAACTTCAAGTGAAGAAATTCCTATTATGAAGAGAAGACCATTATTTCAAGAACGTCTCTCAAGATTCAAAGTATGAAGTAACTGCCAAATATCGGTCCGAGAAAGGTCTCAAATCGTGAAGCGAGTTATGCCAAGATATGAAATTTATGAGGTCCCGAGAAACAGTTTTAAAAGATTTTGTCCTTTAGCTAACTATTGATTAAATCGTCCTACTTTATTTTCAGCCTAAATAAACTATTGAAATAAGTCAAACAATGCATCCTCGTGATCATTCAAGACAACGATAAAATATACGAGATACACCTAGGAATAAGGGAGTCTAAGTGAATAATTGGGCCACATGAGTTTGTGTTAGCTTACTAACTTATAATAACAATGATCTCGTTTCTAAGCTTGGTGTGGGGAACGTGAAACTTGAGGGTGATAAACATTCATGACAATCAAATCCCTAATGTAAGTCTTCGATCTCTTTACTTGTTCTTCCTTCAAGCATTTTGTATATATTTCTATCTTTTTAGTTTCCTTAGTGTTTAGCATTTAATAAAGGCCAAAGTGTGTTAATTATGATGAAAAATGTAAACCGTGCTTTGAAATTAATGCATTGCATGAGGGCATTGCAATGGTCAAGTGTAGGGGATTTAATAAATGTGAAAACACTTATCCTTTTACCACTTATTTCTAATAATAACAAGACCAAAACGTGTATTTAATGTCGTAAAAGGCGGAATTATGCGTGGTTTGTGTTTTTATTGTGTTTTAGGACAAAAATATGAAAAAGGAAGAAAACACGGGCTTTCACGGGCTTTTATCGAAGAAAAAGACAAACGACGAAGTCAAAAGATCAAAAGTGCAAGAAGAACAGAAGTCAAAGGCCTATTCTGAAGATTTATCGAAGAAAAAGTCTAAAGACGGAAGTTTAACGAAGTCGAACAACCAAGTCTACTAAAAGAAGAAAATTAGAAGACGAGTTCAAGATATCATTCGACTAATCCCGAGACAAAGTCGAGAAAGACGAGTTATTTAAAAGACGAGAAGACAAAAAGAAAGGGAGAAGAAACAACACCTTCTCCTTCCCCTATAAATAGTTTTCTAATGTGTCATTAGAAGAGTTAGTCTTTTATTTTTAGTTTAGTAGGTAATTAGTGCGTGTTTTACTTTTTCTCTCTAGCTTTTCTTTCAAGTTATTAATCTTTCATCTTAATCTTGTAATCTAAAATCTTAATCTTCAATCTAATCAAGCTTTTTAGTTAATTCTCATTCTACCTTTCTTAATCATCATCTATCATTTTGCTTTATTAATCATGTAGTTGGTTTAATCTTGTTGCGTATGTGTGATTGATTTGCTTATTAGATTGTGCTTATTGATTTGGTGTGTCTGGGGTTTTAGATTATTGTGCTTATTGCTTAATTTTTATGTTTCCTAGTTTTTAAATAAGTTGATTTTGATAAGATTAATATTTTTATAAAAAGTTGATTTTAAATAATTTGATTATTTAGTGTTTCTAAAAGTTTTTAAATTGTGTCTATTATTTTTTTCTAAAATTTAATTTGGTTAAGTTTTTGGTAACTGCTTATTTGATTTTTGCTTATTTTGGTTTAATTCGGATTTTGAAAACCCCATTATTCCGACTTATGTGCAAACCCTAGTATCCCGAACTAGTTGCAAATCTTTATTCCGACTTAGAATTTACTTTCCCTCCAAAACCTAGTCCTTATCCCGGATTGCTTGCAAGCTTAATATTCAGAATAAGGCTGAGAACATAAAATTCCGAATTGTGTGCAAAATCCTGGATTCCGAATTAAGAGAAGGACGGATTCCGGATTATGTATGAACTCAGTATCCCGAATTAAGATAAGGAGTTGGTTTTCCGGATTGTGAGGGAATTTATATTCCGGATTGTCTTTCAGCCTGCATCCCGAATTACCACAGGAATCTCCATTCCGGATTATATCCGGAATATTTATTCCGAATTAAGTGTGAAGTCGTGTTTCCCGGATTGTGAGTGATTCCGGATTACGTAAGAAATCTTTATTCCGAACTTGGTGTGGGATTTGGATTCAGGATTAGGTCAAATAATTGCATTCCGGATTAAATAGAAACTTGGACATTCCGAATTGTGTGCTAGATACACATTCCGGATTAGGTTAATCTTTTTGTTTCCCGACTTAGGTCTTGGTTATTGTTTTCCGAATTAGTTTTTAAACTTTATTTTTTCCGCCATTTTTCTTAAGTATTATTCTAATTGTTTTATCTTAGCTTAATTTACAAGTTTACGTTTTTATAATGTTCACATTTTTATAAAGTGGTAAGTTTCAAATTTACTTTTAAAGTTTTAATTTTTCGTCATTTATTTTCAAGTCTTAATTTTTAGTTTAACTTTTAAAGCTTTCATTTTTACTCAACGACATTTACATTTTCACTTTTATTTTAAAATAGATAGTTACCTTTAGTTATTTTCACTTTGATCTACTGTGCAGCATTCACTACGGATAAGCAATCAAGGTTAGACATCTTTCTTTATTTTTATGTTTAAAAGCTTATGTTTATATTATTAATAGACTTAGATAATCAAAAGCTCTCCCTTTTAGTTACCAACACCAATAATTCCACCCTAAACCGTGATCAATTCGATTAGATACCGAGAACGATTGAGTACACATATGCAAAACCCATTAAATCACAACTCCCGACCTACGCTTTAACCAAACAGCTCCTAAAATATTTAAACTTCAGTTTCATTTAATGGCTTCTTAAAACAGCTCCTAAGAATTAACTTCGGTTTTTGAAACTTAGTACAACACAACTATACATGTTACAATGACAACAAAAACTGGTTCACTGCTGTTGCATTGTGGAGCTCGGTATCATATTTTAAACTGCTGCTGCATTAAGTAGTGTTCTTTTTTAGGGACAAAAGGAGATGAAAAAAATGTGTCGTGAGCTTAATATGTCTATTGTCGCTGACTGTATATTTTTAAGAAAGAGAACCAAAGGTATCATATCAAGGAGCTGAAATAAATTTCCTACAATAAGTTACCCATCGGATATCAAGTGCACCTGACTTCAAATACATAAAGCTGATCAAGTGCACCACTGAATGTTAAATAATCCCAACATACCTTTTTTATCCTACTTTGAGGGTAGTAGACAGGTTTTCCTTTGTAGTTGTGAGTGTAAACTGCAGAAAATAATTATACTGTAGTAAGATCCCTCTTACAACCAAGACTTCGTTAGTTATAAATAAATTAAGTGTACTTTTTATATATAATCGTGCATCGCGATTACTTGTTAAAACAAACCCATCTTATATCTTATATAGGTTGAAAAAACTTAAACACAAACAATGAGTAAAATTAGACCATTTATATCCACTTGAATAAAAAAGGGGATACATATGCACTAAATGCTTTGAGGGTCTGAACATATTCACGTAATGAAATGTGTGTTGATCCCAAAGTCAGATCTTAAACCTTAATAGCTTGTTTAAGGGTTGTGATAGAAAGAAAGAATTCAATCTAACACTAGAGAAACTTTGCAAAGCAAAGTAACTAAACAAGATGCGGAATATAATGTTTAGCACAAGAACAATATAATTGAAACGTTGAACTTTAATATATCAATGATATACGAATACCCTAAAATGGTATTAGGGTTTACAAAACCTTAAAGTATGACAATGAAAGACAAATGAGAAAGACACACTTTGCATGCTAACCTGGTGAGTCCTTTTATAGCCACAAGGACTCACGTACAAGATCACTACTAACAAACTTGGAAAGTATTAAGGAATAATAACTGAAACGCGTAAAAATCTATTCAATGTTTATCTTTGATAGCAGGGCCTTTGATTTCAGCAGGGGAACCAATCCCCTTGCCTTTGTTATTTAGCAGGGGGAACTTACTCTACCAGGGGCACGGATAATCAACTAGCAGGGGTAACAAGTAAACATAGATTTATTCCCAACAATCCTCCCCTAAACTTGTGTTTTCCCCTAAATACAAGTTTCTGAATAAATACTAGTTGATGAGGATGCTTACAAACTTTCTGGCCAAATCTGACTATGAATCATTCTTACCAGATCATAAGTAACAGGCGTTTTAGCATCTACAATTAAGTTAGCCTGTGCTAGTTTCTTCAAGGTCTCCTGAGAGAAGGGATAATACCTATGATTGATCAAGTACACACTTACTCCTTCCATCACTACCTCATAGACCCCAGAATTGGTAAACAACTTCCAATACAACAAATCTCCTTTATTCACTGCATCAAATATAGGATCAAATAACTCATGCTCATACATCCTATGCATGCACTCCCAGATTACCCAATCCTTCTCCACACCATCCATGGTAGGAGGTTTTGCAGCAAACGTTTTCTTCAATATTTTCCACAGATCTTCTAAGTCTTCACTATCCAAAATTTGAAACATGACATCTAGACTTAGAAATGTCTGTGCTGTATTCTCAGCTCTTGTAAGCTTCCACCAAGTCCTCCCTTTGTGTTCATAAACAGCATATTCTATGATAGCAAACTTCTTTCCAAGTTCACTAGGTGAGATATCATCATTTTCCTGCAAAATCAGCTGTTTATCAATTTCATCATTTGAAGGCTGTTGAGACTCCTTAGTAATTGTGCCAACTTTCTCCATTCTCTTGAGTCTTTTGGCTGCTCTTTGTACATTAAGTACAGACTTCTCAATTTCTGGAAAACTTCCACCTGCTTGATGTAATGCCCCTGCTTGTGATGATGCACCTGCTTGTGTAGTTTCCAAAGTTGTTCCTCCAGCTTTTCTTTTCTTAGATTCCCTAGCTTTCTGCAGCATTTCACTTTGTCTCCTAAGATACTCAGCTTCCCCAGGAGTGTTGATAGTCATCCAATCCTCCACATCATACAATCTTAGAACTGGTCTGACTGCTCTTTTTATGGCTTCAAAACTCATATCTCTAAAGTCACCATCCTTCCACTTCCTATGTCTCTTAAGCAACACTTTGTAGTGTTCAAGTTGCCCTTTCTCTGAAGTCAAATACTTCTCTCTCTGGATTTGATTTGCCCTTCTTTCCAGATACTCAGTTTGATATTTGTAAACAAGGCAAGTCAACTCATACCTGTCTTCCAAAGGAGCATTTATTAACTCCTTCTCCCATTGATCAAGAAACTCTCCAACATGAGGTACCCTGTCATCTAGCTCTCTATGCATAATCTCAACCTGCTTGAGCATATCTTTGGGCCTCATCTTTTGCATTCTTTGATCCTGCATATCCATCTCCTCTTGTTGTAGCCTGAGAGCTACTTGTGCATCATGTGCTTCTTGAGCCCTTTGCTGTTCAGGAGTTAGATGCTTGTATTTTCTCTTGGGCTGTTCCACCATGATTCCTTTTCCTTTGTCTTTTGGATCCACTGCTGGTGCTGGTTTCACTTTAGATGCAGGTTCTTTGATTGTAATCCCCTTCTGAGCTGATTGCTTTCTGTTCTTTCTAACAAAAGTTTGAGTAATATTCTTTGCAAGGGAATGACTTACAGCAGTGGGATCAGCAACAGCAGGGGAAACTTTTGAAGCAGGGGCTTCCTCTGGATTGCCCATGGTGAGCAATGTTTGAGAAATTTCTTTGGTTGCACTCCCCTTGTCACTTCCCTTATTAGCACTTCCTTTCTCCATCCCTTTCTTAGCACTTGCTATCTTTCCATGTACACCACCAGGATATGAATAGTACTGAGTAGACTCTTCTGTATTTGGAACTTCCTCCCCTTTGGAAGCATCCTCATATGTTGATATAATCAGTCTGGGCTTTCTCCTCCCCTCAAGAGTAGCAAGTCTGGTTTCCAAGTTATTGATAACCAGGCCTTGCTTTTTGACATCTTGTACCAGTTGTGCATTCTGCCTTTTCAGACTCATACACATTTTCGTCAATTCCAAATTAGTCAAAGGTTTCATACTGCTCTCAATCCTAGAAGGGGATTTCTCCCCTTTTTAGATATCATGGAGTGAGGGAGAGGACTTACTGATGGTGTCACTGTCCTGCTCACCCCTTGAGGATGAGACAGTAGTGGCAGCCAAACCCTCAGGTTGCTCCAAACCCTTGAAGACTCTCCTCTATGCTGCTTGTGAAGATTCACCAGGCAAGGGAGACCTGGCAAACCTGGATTTAGATCGCCTTTCATGTTGTGGATCAGCAGGGGGTAAAGGACTAGCAGGGTGTAGGTTTTTGGCAGGGGAATCAGAAGGTTGGTGTTTAGCTGTTTGATTCTTGGCTTCTTCCCGACTATTTGATTCATCATAATTGAAGTGAGTGGAATGGACCTGCCAGAAAACTGGGGTGATGGTGCAAGAAGTGTGGTGAATAGTTTGGTGGTATGTTTGGTTGCTGAAAAATAGTTTTTGTGTTTAATTGGACCATGATCACTCATATTCAGCAGAAGTTCTATAAACCTTGGGTACATACAAAACTTTGAGTTGCTTGAAACGTTTTTAACCATTCCTTTAAAAATCATTTGAGAAAAACAATACTTCCTCCCTGTTGCCAAACAGATCAGGGCATAAGCCATCTCACTACCAAACTCATTAAAAGCAGTGGTTTTTGGTCCCAAACATTGCAAAATTGTATGAATCAAATACTTCCAATGAGGGGCAAACTGGCCTTTAGCAAACTTACATTTTTGGTTTTTAGAAAGTTTGTACCCCAATTTAACAAGACCTGCAAAGATTTCAGCCTCAGAAAAGTTGGTTATCCCATCCTCATCATCAAGAAGAAGATTCTCCCTGATGGAGGCAAGTGTAATCACCTTGGGATGACCATCAACAGTGATTTGAATTGTAACCTCTCCATTCACTATTTTGGTCATGGACTTAGACCAGAACTGCTGAATGTGTGAGGTATAGATTCGAGGATTTATGAGAAGGGCCACTCTAAAGTACGAGGACTTTAGAAAGGCCACAACATCAGCAAACTCTGCTGGTTCATCATGTAACAAAGCGATTTGGTTATGATTAGCAGCAATTTTGAGAGTCATGATAAAGTTTGAAAATAGTTTGAAGGTTTATAAAGGTGAGAGGTAGGTGGGATTAAGTCGAGAGAGAGAGATGGACCTGCTGGTGAAGGGTATTAAGTTTTTATAGGCGAATTGAAGAGCTGTGATTGGACCAAAATTTTCAAATTGCAAAAATATCAAAGATAAATCTTGATAAAAAGTAATTTATTTGAAATAATAAAGAAAAGATTACCAATCAGCGACGAAAGCGCCTTAAATATCTTTTAAAAACAATAAAATATTCCCTAACCAAAATTTGTGCAAGAAGGCCCAACGGCTATGAACAGGGTAACGGTATTGTCGGTCAACGGTCAAACAGGGGAATGTAATGATAGCAGGGGAATTAAAAGATGAAAGAAGGGGAAACTTTCCTAGGGGTATTGGACTAGTCATGGAGAGACCAATGCTAACTAGCTCTGCTCTAATGCACACACTTGTATACACAAGATAGATACATAGAAACTCAAGAGTCCTCTATTCAGCAACAGTCTCAGTACAAAAAGTCAATACATAAGTCACCCTACACCAGGTTAACCCAAGAAAACATGCATACCCCAGTCACCATCCCTACCTTGTCCCTTACCTATGGTCAGTCAGTCTTGGCAATGTGTGCCACACATCTGTATTTGAACAGCAAGCTGTTTTAATAGAGAAATGTAAGCACGCATTACAGTGCCTCAAGGTTTCAGAGTTCTAACAAGCTTTGCAGCAAGTCCTCATTACCCTGAACCCTCACTCACCAGTGGATATGATCTAAGATCATATATGAGTATCCTAAGGATACCCTGAGTCCTAAAGGTGTGACCTAACCTCCCCTGACATAGAGCATATACCTGATTCACCAATGAGAATAGTATGCACCATATGAAACTCTGCATTGTTAGTCTAAAACCACATATAACCACTTTTGTAAAAATTCTCTTAGCAGGGGAATCTGTGTTAAAAAGCAGTGGAATAAAAAGTGATGGAAAAATGGACTAACAGTTATACAACAACAGCAGTGAAGCAACCCTGATCATATATGACAAAATAGACATCAGTTTTTAAGGGGTAACCGTTCCAATACCTGCAACTAGATACTGAAACCTCCCTACTTCAAAAGCTTTTGTTAAAAGATCAGAAACATTAAGTTCTGTATCAATTTTCTCAGGGACAATCAGTCCTTTTTCAAAACAATCTCTGATAAATTGATGTCTAATTTCAATATGTTTAGTCTTGCTATGAAAAACAGGGTTCTTAATGATGCAAATGGTGCTGTTGTTGTCAATGAATATCTTGGTTTTAAGAAAGTTATACCCATAATCAAGCAGTTGATTTTGCACCCAAAGTACTTGACCACAGCATGCAGCAGCTGCTACATACTCAGCTTCAGTTGTGGATGTTGCCATAATGGTCTGCTTCTTACATTGCCAAGATATAAGTCTGCTTCCCAAAAATTGGCATCCCCCTGTTGTAGACTTCCTATCATTGTTGTCACCAACATAATCACTATCTGAATAGGCTATCAGCTCAAATGGTGACTCCTTTGGATACCAAAGTCCTAAGGTGGGATGACACTTTAGATACCTAAAAATTCTTTTTACAGCAAATAAGTGACACTCTGTTGGTGACACCTGGTATCTTGCACATAAGCAGACTGCAAACATGATGTCAGGTCTTGAAGCTGTGAGATACATAAGAGATCCAATCATAGACCTGTAGTTCCTGACATCTATAGGCTTTCCAGGACCATCTTTACCCCATGGATGATCCTTGTCCATTGGAGTAGACACCTTCTTTCCATCAGACATGCCAAACTTCTTCACAATCTCAGCCACATATTTGTCTTGTGAGATATATATCCCATCGTTCCGCTGCTGAACTTGTAACCCCAAAAAGAAGTTTAGTTCTCCCATGGCACTCATTTGGAATTTATCCTGCATCAGTTTGGCAAACTCTTTGCTAAGCATAGAGTTAGTGGATCCAAAAATGATGTCATCAACATAGACTTGTACAAGCAAAAGGTCACCCTTTTGTTTCTTGGTAAATAGGGTCTGATCAATCTTCCCCCTGCTGAATCCATTGTCTAAGAGATATTTAGAGAGAGTACCATACCAGGCTCTGGGAGCTTGGTGAAGTCCATACATAGCCTTTTCCACCTTGTATACTTTGTCTGGATGTTCTGGGTCTTCAAACCCTGGAGGTTGCATAACATAGACTTCTTCATCAATGGTTCCATATAGGAAGGCACTTTTCACATCCAGTTGGAAAACAGTGAAGTCCATGAATGAAGCATAAGCAAGGAATAATCTAATGGCTTCAATCCTGGCTACTGGAGCAAATACCTCTTCATAATCAATTCCTTCTTCCTGAGTATACCCTTGTGCCACTAGTCTTGCTTTGTTCCTGACAACTATTCCCCTTTCATCCTTTTTGTTCCTGAGTACCCACTTTGTCCCAATAGGCCTTGCCCATTTGGGATAATCTACCAGAATCCAAACCTCTTGTATGTCAAACTGTAAGAGCTCCTCTTGCATGGCTTTAACCCAGCTTGGGTCATTTAAAGCCTGAAAAATCTTCTTTGGCTCTTCTTGTGACAAAAATGCAGTAAACAAACAACATTGCATGTTGTCATGATTGAACTTCATGGTGATGTTAGCAATGAAGCTGTGCTCCTTTGCTGTATACCTTGTATGTCTAGGGGCTTCAGGATTACCAATGATTTGAGAGATAGGGTGATCCTTATTGATTCTGTAGGTAGGCTGCATGATTACTTCTGTTTCATCTTCTTCCAAATCAGAATTGATGGGGCTATTTTGATTAGGAAAGAAGTCCTCAAAGGAACTTCCAAATGATACAGCATGACCTAGAGATGGGTGTTGGTGAGCAGAATGGAGCTCTGAGTAACTTGGACCTCCACTCTTGATTATTCTGCTTCCACTGCTGGATATAATAGGACCATCAGCTATGGGTGTAGATGATGAAATGAGTGGGGATTCTCTTTCTGCATCATTAGTATCATCAGCAACAGGATCCGTTGTGGAAGAGGAAGCAATTGGTCTAGCAGGGGAATCCTGGATTCCACTGCCTTCAGCCATTCCGCTGCTTTCAGGAGGTGACATAGCAGGGGATGAGATTGGCTGTTCTTTTCCTAGAGAAGAATTATCTTCTTGATCATCAGCTTCAATAGGAAATAATGAGGGTACATTCATGTACCTCAGGGGTGGCTTCTCTGCACCAGTTGGTTCTTGAGTACCTGAAATGTTAGTGTTTTGCAAAGCAACAGGTACATAATTCATAGACTTTGAAAGTACTTCTATATCAAAGAACCAGTCAGGACCTGTTTGAACATCTTCAGGTTTGTCTTCAAGAAAGTTCACATGAAGATTTTTTGTGATTTTGCTTGTCTTCTTGTTGAAGACCCTATATCCCTTGTTGCTTAATGAATAACCCACAAAGTATCCATCATCACCCTTTTCACTAAACTTACCTAGATTGTCAATAGTGTTCAAGATGATCACATGACATCCAAAAGGTCTAAAGAAGTCAATTAAAGGAGGTCTTCCATTGAACAGCTGGTAAGGGGTCTTATTGTGTGCCTTAACCACCAAGGCCCTGTTTTGTACATAACAAGCAGTGGATACAGCTTCAGCCCAAAAGATAACTGGAAGTTTGGAATCAGACAGCATAGTTCTTGCAGCTTCAATGAGTGTCCTATTCCTTCTTTCTGCCACTCCATTCTGTTGAGGTGTTCTTGCAATGCTGAATTGCCTCTTGATTCCTTTGTTTATGAAGAAAGAGTCCAGTTTCTGATTTCTGAACTCACCACCATTGTCTGATCTCATGGTGACTACCTTCATGCTTTTTGATAGTTCAATTTGATTGATGAACCCAATGAGTACATCAGCTGTGTCACTCTTCTGAAATAGAAAGAATGTCCATGTGAACCTTGAAAAATCATCAGTAATCACTAGGCAGTACCATTTCTTCATTATGCTTGCCACAGAAGTAGGACCAAAGAGATCTATATGCAGTAGTTCCAATGGCTTAGTGGTGGACATACTTGTTTTTGATTTGCAAGATGCTCTGTGTTGCTTCCCTTTCAGACAGGCAGCACAAGTATGTTCATTGACAAAAGACTTGGAAGGAAGACCATGAACCAGATTATATTTTACTAGTTTGTTCATGTTCTTGAAATTAAGATGACCAAGTCTTCTATGCCATTTCTTACATTCATCTACTGAGGCTTTGGCAATGAAACATGTTTCGTTGTCTTGGAGAGATATGTCCTTGAGATCAATTGTGTACATATTCTTTTGTCTTGGTGTTCTGAGTACAATAGGAGTATCTGGTGGTAAGACAAACTCCTTTCCTAACACCAAGCATTCAGTGTCAGTAAACAAGACAAAATTCTTGTTATCAGTCATCTGTGACACACTGAAGAGATTGTACTTGAGTTCTTTCACCAAGTAGACATTGTCAAAGGTCATCCCATTGGTGACAATAGTTCCTTTTCCTGTTATAGTTCCATGCCCATCTCCAAAAGAAACACCATCATTGTCATGCAGGGGCACAAAGTTAGACAGGTAAGATTTTTGTCCAGTCATACTTCTTGAGCATCCGCTATCCCAATATGCTCTATCATCCCTTGTCTTCTTTGTCACCTGCAAAAAGAAAAACAAATTAGTTTTTCTTGGGGACCCAAGCCATTACAGACTTGGATCTACCTCGTGTATCAATGTAGGATACCTTATCAAAGACTAGAGATACACCATTAGATTGAGTACCCCTTTTGGGTACCCAAACCCAACGAGCTGAGGCTTTCACAGCTTTTCCCCATCTTCCCATGCTCCTAGAAGGCAAAACTTTGTTAGCAGGGGATTCCCCAGTTTTAGCAGGGGAATCCCTATGCTTAGCAGAGGTAACCCATCTTTTGTTTTGGCCTCTATTCATGTGTTGGTAAGGTCTAGAGCCAGATCTATATGCATTATAAGGTGTTGGGATGGTCACAGAAGTGCTGGGCTTTGTGTGAACATCATTCTCCTTTCTAAGTGCAGGAACAACATATTTGTCAGTCACCCTGTTTCTCAAGGCAGGGGCAACATACTTGGCAGGGGAAAAGGATTTTGCCCCTGCATTTAGAAGAATGGTTTTAGGTTGCATATCCTTTAAGGGATTTGCAGCCACCATCTCCATTGGTGCCTTACACTCTTGATAAGTGTGCTCAAAACTGCCACATGTGAAGCAGGGTTTGGTGTTAATCACAAAGTCTTCTCCTAATTGGTGAGATTTTTGGTCATTCTAATTTATTTGATTACCTCTTACAGTCCTGTACATACCAGCATATTTAATGGTGGACTTAGGGGACTGTGATCTGGTCTTAGATCTGGGAGAGCTACTCTTAGAACTAGAGTCACTACCAAAAATTCCTTCTCTTGAAAATAGAACAGGGTTATCAATTTTCCATTGTTTTAAAGCAACCTGTTCCTTTTCAAAATCCCTAATAGCACTCGTTTTTACTAGGGACTCTTCAGTATCAAGATTATTAGGTATATAAGCACTCAAGTCAAACTCAATATCATCTTGTTTTTGAAAACAAGGGAGACCAGTCCATGACAGGTCTTTTCTAGGAAAAGGTGCATGGATGTTGGCAGGGGGTGGTGGTATGGTGGCATGCTCATTTTTAATCCCAAACCCTGTTTTGTCCCTAGGAGATTGACCAATTTCAACTGCTTTGGTTAAATCTTTTGAAGCTTTTCCAAATTTTTCAACAGTTTCCTCTTCTATCTTTTGGTTAGTTTTAAAAATTTCAAGTTCAGCAGTTAATTCCTTTATAGATTGGTTATTCTCCTTGGCATCTCTTTCTAGAATCACAATGTGATCCCTATAATCACTTTCTCTTTGCTTAAACTCTCTTATGGTGGACTCTAACTGTTCTAAAGCACGTCTATAATTATCAAGATCATTATCACAATTGATATAGTCAGCTTTTATCTTTCTGATTTGATCATTCAAAGACTCAGTATTTTTCCTACAAGCTTTAGTACAATATGAATCATCATATACCTCATTGTCAGAGCTGGAGCTTGACATGGCCATAAGTGCAAAGTCTTCTTCTTTTTCCTCAGCAATCAAAGCTTGATTTCTTTCCACATTCTCTGTCATAGCACTCCAGTCCCATCCACTTGCTCCATCTATCCCCTGCATGGCTACCATGGCTTTAGCACCAGAATCATCATCTCTTGTTTCCTTTCTGTAGTTGTTTCCAGTCTTAGGTCCTCTGCATTCCCTGGCAAAATGACCCTTCTTGCCACAGTTGTAGCATTCAACTTTTGTTTTATCAAACCCAGCCACATCAGAGGGATTGATTGAGATCTTCTTCCCATACTTCTTGTAGAACCTATTGGCTCTCATGCTGAGCAGAGCCATATTCCACTTGATATCCTTCTCTTCTAGCCCTTGCTTACTGATTTGACTTAGATCTTCATGTAACACAGTAGATCCTTGTGGCCCTTGAGATGCTATAAAAGCACAAGCAGTATCAAGGCTGAATGTAGCTGGTCTTTCTTCATCATAGGATGGTCCAGACCTGGTAGCAGGGGAATAAGTAGCAGGGGCTACTTCAATTCCACTGTTCTTGGAGATTCCACTGCTTTGTGATATGAATGCCATGTTAGCAGGGGAATCAGTGGATCCACTTGAGTTGGTGGGAATCGTTCCTTTTGACTTCATCTCATTGACAACAGGCTCAAAAACTTTTAAGTTGTTGTATATGTCATCAATGTTCTTGTTGTCCAAGTCATCCTTATTCTGCCAAATTGCCTTATAGACAAACCATTCTTTCTAGAGGCTGTTAAGAAACCTGGTATTCACCTGCTCTTTTGACACCTCGATATCAAAGAATTCCAGCTGGGCCACCATATCTTGAAGCCTATTGTAAATATCTCCAATTGATTCATCATCAATTGCTTTGAAAGAAGCAAAATCATCCAGCATTGATTCTTCTTCTTCTTCTTTGTGGCTTCATTTCCTCCAAAGGTTGTACCTATGGCTTCCCATAGTTCCTTAGCTGTTTTGTATTTTCTGAATCTGAGTTGATGGCTATCAGGTAGAGCCAACAGCAATGAGTTGTGAGCCCTGACATCATGCCTTCTAGCCAGTATTTCCTTATCACACAGAGTAGCAGATTTCTTCTTGTCCTTACCTTTGGAACTTTCACCTTTTTCTTCTTCCTTGCCCTCTTCAACTGCTAACATTTTGTTGAATTGATCACCAAATTCTATGATCTCCCAGAGGACATAGTGTTCCATTTTCAGGTATTGTTGGATTCTGAATTCCCATAATTCAAAGTTTTCAGGATCCAACATAGGTAACTTGAGGTTATTGTGGTTGTTGCTGTTTGAGGACGAGTCTGAAGACATGTTTGCTATGAGGGTTTTGTTCTTGATTTAGACAAAGTTTCTCAACAAGCTCTGATACCACTTGTTGATCCCAAAGTCAGATCTTAAACCTTAATAGCTTGTTTAAGGGTTGTGATAGAAAGAAAGAATTCAATCTAACACTAGAGAAACTTTGCAAAGCAAAGTAACTAAACAAGATGCGGAATATAATGTTTAGCACAAGAACAATATAATTGAAACGTTGAACTTTAATATATCAATGATATACGAATACCCTAAAATGGTATTAGGGTTTACAAAACCTTAAAGTATGACAATGAAAGACAAATGAGAAAGACACACTTTGCATGCTAACCTAGTGAGTCCTTTTATAGCCACAAGGACTCACGTACAAGATCACTACTAACAAACTTGGAAAGTATTAAGGAATAATAACTGAAACGCGTAAAAATCTATTCCATGTTTATCTTTGACAGCAGGGCCTTTGACTTCAGCAGGGGAACCAATCCCCCTGCCTTTGTTATTTAGCAGGGGGAACTTACTCTACCAGGGGCACGGATAATCAACTAGCAGGGGTAACAAGTAAACATAGATTTATTCCCAACAATGTGAAAAAGAAATAGTGTGTCACTGTTTTTTTACACTGACCTATCGCAACAGTTTATAAGAACTTTACGTAAAACAACTGAGTCAACCCGATTCTTTGGCTATTTGAGACTTACACCCAAATGGGGAACCTTTCACCCAATTCAGTTAGCCGATTCAAGTTCAATACCAACCCCCTTCCATACATGTTATGGACTAAAACGTAAATACATTTAGACTCATGTCTTACTGTACTTTTTTCATTTGTTCCTTTTGTTGCCTACTCAGGCTTTATAAATTGGTGGAGAAGGAGGTATGCAGTCATTAAAATATCACCCGTCAGTCATATTGCCTATAAGTTCAAGTGGCATAGCTATTTACCTTAAATTAGCATAAAACATTAACTGTCATAATTACATCCATTAGGATCAAAGAAAAAGCTACCTCAATGACCTCCCCAACGATTCATAAAGGTCTTGGAAACCTACTTGCCCTTACTAGAGATGCATACCATCGAGGCCTCTTTTTGTATTCTTTACATATGATAGTGAGACAAACCTGGTTATTAAGAGAACATCCGGGCAGATATAAATTTGGACATCTTCCAGTTGTAACTTTCGACCATATCCAACCTGCAAACCTGATTTATAGAATGAAATAGATTATTGTGAATTCATAAAGTCATTTTTCACCAAATAATTTTTAGGCGTTTCAACAAAATAAAATTAATAGAATAACCAAAAGAATTTACAATCTACAAATCATGTAATTTGGTGATGAAATCGATGATATTTATAGATGGGTTTTTTAATCATATAGAGGTATACGACATTGAATCGTATAGAGAAACCTGTAAATATCATCGATTTCATCACCAATTGGAAAAAGCTATTTTCCCCAATATTGATGGTAATTCTAGGGTTTTGCTGGTATAATAATTTAAAGTATATCATAACAAAAAACTAATGTATTTCAATACAGGAAATTAAAAAAAACGATTATCTTACCACATGGCCATGTTTAGATGCTCAATTGTGTTTAACCTGCATAATAAAAAAAATACAATCATCACTTTTTGAATCGAAACTTCAATAAATATGCATTTGGTATTCACGGTGAATATAAAGCACTTAGATCACTTAGATCATGTACTGTTGTAGGAATATACATCATAGAAGGCGAGTAATATTCATTCAATTACATTTTTTTTCATTGAATGAAGATCAAGAAGAGAGATTATTTTCAAATATGTCAAACCTGGTTAATCGTCATTCAATTACATTTTTTCATTGAATGAAGATCAAGAAGACATTAAGGTTCGCCTCAATTGCAACACTTAGATCATGTACTGTTGCAGGAATAGTATGTGCAATCCATTCCATTCTATGGCAACACAAAAAGAAGGAGAGTAAGAAGTCAGAGTTTTGGATCTAAGTGCTTGCATCCCAGAAACTTACTGATCAATGTGCAAAGTTTCATGGTGTTTATAAAGGGCTAATATGTTAGGGTTAGCTTGAGATATTTTAGGAGAGGAGCGTATGAATTATGTCATATACGCGTTTTGAGTTTTAATGGCCATAAGGGCATCCACTATGGTAGTTTAAGAAAAGTTTAAAAAATGATGAAGAGGTCTAAACTATAGTAGAGATAGGTTTATAAATATGTTTATAATGAATAGGTCCATAATCTTAAACCTCTTTAAAATTTAATGCATGTATAAACATTGAGAATTTGTAAACTTAAAGATGTTTATACATAGTGGAAGAAGGTTTATAAAGCCAAAAGCTTTACAAATTAATGATTTTATTAATTTTTAGACCTCTACCATTGTAGATGCTCTAAACACATTTCCTTAAGTATGTTAAGCGTTTTTAAAATTTGAATTTCCTGTGTTTTGATTTTATTGCTTTAATTGAGTTTTATTGACCATAAACACATTTTCTTAAATATGTTAAGCATTTTTAAAAATAACGTATTATGCCTACTAGTGGTTTTTTTTTTGCCTAAAAATGACTTATTTTTGGGATTATTTTTTATGCTCTTTCATTTTTATGTTTAAAATTGCTTGTACATATGACTTATTTATGGAATTGTTTTTAATGTTTGAAGCATTAAGAATTTGTAATTTGCAGCATATTAGTATTAGTTAAAATAAATTATATTATTTTTAAAATTATTGAATCGTTATACCCGAGCAACGCACAGATATTGTACTAGTTAATAATTTGTTTTCAGAGGATATTGGAGTGAGGTTATTCTAAAACAAAACTTATAATAAAACAAATGAGGTGGAACCACAGGCTGCCATGTGTCCCCCCTATTTTCCAAAAAAAATGGTGTCTTTTTTGTAAACTCTCAAACTTTAGGGTATCTTTTATAAAATCTGAATGTATTTTACAAAAAATTCTTCCCCGTCATTTACTTCAACACTCTGTATTTCACTTTCTCTCACTAAAACCATTTTATCTAACTAAAAATTCACACACATCTTAATTCACAAAAATCATCGAGTCATAACTAATCTTTAGGGTTTGAATAACAAAATCACGATCTATTCATCATAAAGAAATCATGATTGATGACCGAATCAAGACTCATCTTTAATCGAAAGTCATAGCGATCCCAATCAAAATCGAAACTTTAAAAGTAAGTAATTGTTGTTTTTTTGTGTTTCAATCGATTTAAATATATTGTATTCAATGATTTTTTCTAGTTTGGCAAATGGTTGAGAAAAGGTTTGATACAAACTATGTTTAAAAAAGTTGCATACAAAATGTTTGATAAAATATCTCAACTAGAATTTTGTTACTGTAATGCACTAAATTTATATTCTGACGCAGTTGTTTTGAACTAAATGCGTTACTGTAATGTCTCAACTAGAATTTGTTAATGCAATGTGACAAGTAAAATTAATTAATGTATTGAACTAAAATGTCTGTAATGTGATAAAAATGAACTGAGATGTAGTTGGTTTTCTACTACATTGTAGTCTTTCATTTTACTACATTATGGTGTTATTCTACTACATTATAGATATAATCTATATAATGAAGTAGGTTTTGTACAATAATGGAGTAGGTTTTCTATTACATTATTGTACTAAACCTAATGCATTATTGTACAAAAGCTACTACAATGAGTACAAAACCTACTGCATTGATTAATGTACTAGAATAGGAACTGATATGTAGATGGATTGTGTGTGATGTACTAAAATGTGAACTGCATATAGTAGGATTGTTTGTGATGTACTAGAAAATGGACTGGATGTAGTAGGCTTTATATTTATAGTTTCCAATGCATTAAAGTAGTGATGAAGTAGGTGGTTTACATTTTTATAACTTTGATGGAGTAGGATTAACACTATGATTGAGTAGAATTAATATTATGATGGATTAAAACTAATACTATGCATGTGATTTGGTAAAATTACAACTGTAATGGAGTAGGATATTTTTAATACGAATATGCTTTAGTAGGATACAGTTGTGTTTGAGGTTTTGTCGAAATTAAGTATTTGTATGTAATATAGAAAATATTTGGTAAACTTATAACTGTGATGGAGTAGGATTAACACTATGATTGAGTAAGATTAACACTATGATTGAGTAGGTTTTGTTGAAATTCAGTAGCATTACAACTTTATATCTACCATCTTACATTTTTACTACATTGCATGCTAGTTTATATTTTAATGCATCACATAATCTTAATGTAGTAGAAATAAAGTTTTAGTGCAGTAAATCATGCATGTAAACAATGGAAGTAACCTACTGCATTACAATGTATTAAAATTAAACTATAATGCAATAGAAAGAACAATGCAAGTAACCTACTGCATAACAGTGCATTAAAATTTAAATTGTAATGCTGTAGAAGAACAATGCAAGTAACATACTACATTACAGTGCATTAAAATTAAACTTTAATGTAGTAGAAAGAACAATGCAAGTGACCTACTGCATTACAGTGCATTAAAATTTGAACTGTAATGCAGTAGAAATAACTGTAATTCATCTTAGTCTTCTACTACATTACAGTTTAAATTTAATGCATTGTAATGAAGTAGGTTACGTGCATTCTTCATATGCATGATTTATTGCATTAAAACTTTATTTCTACTACATTAAGGTTTAAATTCTAATGCATTTAATGCAGTAGGTTACTCGTGTTGTTCATATGAATGATTTACTACACTGCTTTATTTCTACTACATTACACTTTAATTTTAATGCATTGTAATGAAGTATGTTACATACATTTTTCATATGCATGATTTAATGCATTAAAACTTTATTTCTACTACATTAAGGTTTAAGTTCTAATGCATTTAATGAAGTAGGTTACTCGTGTTGTTCATATGCATGATTTACTACATTGCAGCTTTATTTCTACTACATTACACTTTAATTTTAATGCATTGTAATGAAGTAGGTTACGTACATTCTTCATATGCATGATTTAATGCATTAAAACTTTATTTCTACTACATTAAGGTTTAAATTCTAATGCATTTAATGCAGTAGGTTACTCGTGTTGTTCATATGCATGATTTACTACATTGCAGCTTTATTTCTACTACATTACAGTTTAATTTTAATGCATTGTTGTGAAGTAGGTTACGTACATTCTTCATATGCATGATTTAATACATTAAAAATTTATGTCTACTACATTAAGGTTTAAATTCTAATGCATTTAATGCAGTAGGTTACTCGTGTTGTTCAT
Organism: Glebionis coronaria; assembly: GCA_025667525.1. Taxonomy (NCBI): domain Eukaryota; kingdom Viridiplantae; phylum Streptophyta; class Magnoliopsida; order Asterales; family Asteraceae; genus Glebionis; species Glebionis coronaria. The sequence continues at coordinate 505,468,567 of CM046881.1, read as the reverse complement.
ATGCATGATTTACAACATCGCAACTTTATTTCTACTACATTACAGTTTAATTTTAATGCATTGTAATGAAGTAGGTTACGTACATTCTTCATATGCATGATTTAATGAATTAAAACTTTATTTCTACTACATTAAGGTTTAAATTCTAATGCATTTAAGGCAGTAGGTTACTCGTGTTGTTCATATGCATGATTTACTACATTGCAGCTTTATTTCTACTACATTACAGTTTAATTTAATGCATTGTAATGAAGTAGGTTACGTACATTCTTCATATGCATGATTTAATACATTAAAACTTTATTTCTACTACATTAAGGTTTAAATTCTAATACATTTAATGCAGTAGGTTACTCGTGTTGTTCATATGCATGATTTACTACATTGCAACTTTATTTCTACTACATTACAGTTTAATTTTAATGCATTATAATGAAGTAGGTTACATACATTTTTCATATGCATGATTTAATGCATTAAAACTTTATTTCTACTACATTACGGTTTAAGTTCTAATGCATTTAATGAAGTAGGTTACTCGTGTTGTTCATATGCATGATTTACTCCATTGCAACTTTATTTCTACTACATTACAGTTTAATTTTAATGCATTGTAATGAAGTAGGTTACATACATTCTTCATATGCAGGAGACAAAGGAAGATGCATTTAACAAGCTGCAAACAGTATATAGCTTACTCTAATTGAAAGATGAAATGGTACAACGATGCATTGGGCGCGCAACAGGATTCTTGGAAGATACTTGTGCATCATTTAAAATAATGTTTAAATTTTATTAGATGTAATACTTTGAATGTCTAATACGATGTAGTGTATATTTTAATGATGACATTGTTCGCTTGTAATCATATTTTATATTCTACTACATTATTATCGTTTATTTTACTGCATTACCATATTTCATTCTACTACATTATAGTTATATTTTAAGACATTACAATTATATTTTACCGCATTGTATTCTTATAATTTACATATAACTGAGATGCGGTATAATATAAATTGAATGAGTAAAAATAAACACTAATGTAGTAGGATATAATCCTATAATGCAGTAAAATTAAACAATAATTTATACAACTCGTAGAACTGGAATTGTGGCCTCATTTATCTCCATATGCCGAACAACCCCTTCTCTTGGTTAGTCCTTCAACAGTTACTTCAGTTCTTTGCTTTATCATTTCGTACCCTAGATTATTGATTTTAACCTTCATCAGGGGCGTAACCATATGGGAGCCGGGTGTGGCACGGGCTACACTCGATTTTAGGTCACAAAGAGTAAATTTGTTATAAATAGGTCTTTTTACGATATGTGCAATACCCGTTTTTACATAATGTAAGTCAACTTTAGTATTAATAATCGTAAAAAAAATTGTGCAACACTCTGTTATTAATTCTGGGTCCGCCTCTGACCTTCATCTGAAACTTATAAAAGATATAATTTAATAGAAGATAAACTATAATTCAGTAGAAGATAAACTACAATTCGGTAGAACATAAACTATAATTCAATAGAACATAAACTATTATTCAATAGAAGATAAATTATAAAACGGTAGAACATAAACTATAATTCAGTAGAACATAAATATAATTCAGTAGAAGATAAACTATAATTCAGTAGACGATAAACTATAACTCGGTAGAACATAAACTATAATTCAGTAGAACATAAATGATAATTCAGTCGAAGATAAACTATAATTCGGTAAAACATAAACTACAATTCAGTAGAACATAAACTATAATTCAGTAAAAAAGTTATGAAACTGATCTTCAACAAAACATAATACTGTAACAACCATCTAACTTAATACGGCAATCACTATTTTATATCTAGCGCATTACAGTGTTAAACTATCATGTAGGAATTTTATCAAATCACATGCATATGAACAATAGCAAAGATCCTATAACATCATAGAAAGTTCTACCAAATCACATGCATACTTTATCATTTTTACTCAATTTCAGAAATATGTCAAACAAAATTATGGCCTAACTCATACCCGTGAACATCAACATACATCCTGCAACATCATAGATCAACTTCTACCAAATCACATGCATACTCCATCACTTTATTAATTTTTTGACAAACAACAAACACTAATAAATAAACTTATGCATATGAACATCACCAAAAGACCTTAGAGCATCACAATACAACTTTTTACCAAATCACATGCATATTTAGTCACTTTTACTCAATTTCAAAAAAACAGTAAACATTAATAATGTCTAACTCATGAATATGAACATCAACAAGTATCTTAGAGCATCACAGTTCAACTTTACCAAATTAAATGAAAAATCAATCACATTACAATGCATTAAAATTAAACAGTAATGTAGTAGAAAGAACAATGCAAGTGACCTACTGCATTATAGTGCATTAAAATTTAACTGTAATGCAGTAGAATAAAATTTGCTTATTATTATTAAAATTTTACCAAATCACATGCATAGTATTAGTTTTACTCCATCATAATATTAATTCTACTCAATCATAGCGTTAATCCTACTCCATCACAGTTATAATTTTACCAAATCGCTTCTATATTTCATACAAATACTTAATTTCGACAAAACCTCAAAATACAACTTTATCCTACTCAAGCATATTCACATTATTCACATTAAAAATAATTCTACTCCATTACAGTTATAATTTACCAAATCACATGCATATTATTAGTTTTACTCCATCATAATATTAATTCTACTCACTCATAGTGTTAATCCTACTCCATCACAGTTATGATTTTACCAAATCACAACTATATCAAAGAGAACTTTATAATTCTCATTGAGACATTATATCAAACATTTTTTATACATCAATCATAGACACACACTTGCATAAAACCTTATATTTTTTTGATATTCTATTTCATTCTAGAGCATTATAGTGCATTTTTAACACATTTTCTACCTATGAACAATGAAAGAAACCAACTTCATTACACTATAATTTATACCACATCAAACCCGTAAGTAACTTATTGCATTACGGTCTCATTCCTAGTACATTAGAATGTTAAAGTAGTGCATCACAATTATGATGTCTTATTGAGACATTATATCAAACACATTGTATGCATAAATCATAACCACACACTTACCCATTAAATGCATTAAATTTATTAGAATTTAAACCTTAATGTAGTAGAAATAAAGTTTTAATGCAGTAAATCATGCATATGAACAATGGAAGTAACCTATTGCATTACACTGTATTAAAATTAAATTGTAGTGCGGTAGAAAGAACAATGCAAGTAACCTACTGCATTATAGTGCATTAAAATTTATGTAATGCAGTAGAAAGAACAATAAAAGTAACGTATTACAATACATTAAAAATAAAAAACACTAATAAATCGTAACTCATTCATATGAATAATAGCAAATATCCTACCACATCACAGTGCAAGTTCTATCAAATCACAGGCATACTTTATCACTTTTACAAATAACTTTTACTGCATTACTGTTACGGGTTCTACTACATTACTTTATATCCTACTGTGTCACGTATATGTTTCTACCGCATTGCAGTTACAATCTACTACATTACTGTATATCTTACTGCATCACATTGTGAATTAAAGCATCACAGTTAGAACTAACGCATCACAGTTATAGAAAATCATATAGACATTTTATCAAACACCTGGTATGCAGGTTTCATATATACTGACAATTTCATATCCAAAAGGAAACAATATGAATCTGAACTAAACTCCTAACATATCATGTCTATATCAATAACAATAACAAAAAATCCAAATCCTACTGACAATTTCGAATTACAAATAAAAATATAATTAAAAACAAAATTGACTTACCTTCACTTTTAAATGATGAATCTACAGAGATCTTTCATTTTGGAATGAACACAAACAAATATGATGTATAATTAGGGTTATGATATCAACAACTTAAACTTAAATGAATAAGGTGGATTACGTGGTGGTTCACGACTTGGAAGGTGGGGAAGATGGTGGACAAGGGGGGAAGGTGGCGGTTTGCGATGGAAAAGATGGTTATTAGTCCAAAGATTAAAGAGGATATAAAAGTATCGATCCAGAGATTGATATGTGTGTGAAAAATAAATATTATAAAACTGCCCATGAAGTTTCTAAAATTACAAATGTACGTTATTTTTTTTTTGAAAAAGGGAGGGGACACATGACCGCATGTGATTCCACCCCATTTATTTTATTATAAAAATATCTTATTTTACCTCACTAAGATATGTACCAGGATTAAAGCTCGCACCAAAACCAAACGAGCCAACGACAACTAACAAGTTGACTAGGTCAAACCTTTCGAATGCTGACCAACGTATTTCATTCAATGAAACAACCTATTAAAAAGTTTATTGCATTAAAAAAAAGAAAACATTATCTCTTTAACAAGACTCTCAAAAATCCTTAGATCTAAAAAGAGCCGCCGCGGCGCCGCCTCCTTCTCCGGCCGTCGGCTTTGGCCGGCGGTCCGGAGGTTCTTTCCTTTCACTCTTCCCTGTACGCAAGTTTTCTGGTGTCATGTCGCTTCTTCTTCGGCAAATTAGGAAAACTTTATATACATTTCGTCAGCCTAGGAAGATACTTGTGATGAATTGGAATAAAACAAAACTCAAAGGTATATTAAATTGCTTGCTATGCTAGTGTTGTTTTTTCCTTACTCATTCTTTGAATCACTACCATTGTTTTTAGGATTTTACTGATTTTTTACCACTACTACTAGTGTTTATGTATTTGGTAAGTGATATAAACAAGTTGTGGATTGCAGGCGGGTATTTTAATGGAAACACCATCTCTGTTTCACTCATGATGACATGATCGTCCCTTTCCCGCTTATCATTGGCTAGTTTATGACATTTAAGCTCAATAAGGCTTGAAATGTTCGTGAAACAAGGTCACAACAACAATATATCGTCTTGTGTCCTTAAAGTGGCCTTTTATAATAGTCTGATATTCGAGATCATGGAGGCGATTCAACATGGTCTTTCTGATTAGGTGTGTACATTATGCAACAATGTACTTAGAAACCATAAGCACATCTCCAAGCATACACATTTGTTCGTTGTCTATACTTGCCTCCATGTTTTAGCCTCTCGAGAAAACAAATGAGAAGAGTCTTACATTGGTTTTCTCGAGAGGTTACGTAAAGAATGTCAAAACATGGAGGGAAGTATACACAACGAACGAATGTGTATGCTTAGAGATGTACTTATGGTTTCTAAGTACATTGTTGCACCATGTATATGCACCAAATCAGCAAGACCATGTTAAATCGCCTTCCTGATCTCGAGAATCAGAGTATTCTAGAAGGCCACTTTGAGAATACAAGACGATATATTGTTGTTGTGTGCTTTTTTCACGAACATTCCAAGCTTATATGTCATGAGGTAGCGAGAGGGAGAAAATTATACTGATGGAAGCTCGACTCCTAGCGAGTTTGAAAGATATACTTCTGGGGCGTGAAAATCGAATGGCTTATATCAACGAGTGGCGTGCGGGTCAGGCTCCGAGTAGTGCCTCAAAGATAGTGCTGGTTTGGTCATAGCATGGTTGTAGGTTAATAGAATCGATAGTTTGTGTTTGTGATTTTAGTACAACGATCAAAAGTAAATTAGAGCTTTGATGACCGTCTTCTTCAAGTACTTAACCAGAGCAAATACATCTTTTTAGCTACAATCACCGGTTGCTTAATTCATCTTTCCTTTAGCTTCCTTCGGTTACGATGATGATGTTTATGGTGACTATTGCCCATCTCTACAAATAAGTGCAGACACCAATGGACAAAGCATTGAAGATGGTTTTTCTCTATGTCACATACCTTGTTCAAAGAACAATCAGTGTATTAAGTTCCAAAGGAGTGAATTATCTCTAATTCGTACATAACTATTTTTATGTTTTTAGGCAAATCTACTTTTTACGATGAAATTAGCCGTCCTCAAATAAGACTGAGATACTTAGTTTGAGAACATTGTACAATCACCGCTCTCATCCTTTTGCGAGGACATATATTTCAGCCTCAAACTTTGTGCAGGCTTTTACACTATGAAGGTAATAAGCAGAAGGTCATGAATCGAGTTGCATAACTCGTATGCTTGTACGTTACTATGTCAGGTTTGCATTGGGTTGCAAAAAATGCAGGTCGAGGTAAGAACTAAACGTTTTAGTATGGGTGAAGTGAGTTTGGTTTGAACCACAATTTGTTGTATCCCACTTTGGGACATTACTATACGCATCATCTAAATATACAGAATGAAACAGCTCTGGATGATCAAAATAATGTGCAAGTGCCTTTAATATGATCAGCATCCCAATAAAAGTGTTGTACTTGCGTAAATTTACGGTGTTTATCAAATTAAGTGGTAACATATATGCTTCTTAATAAGCCTATTAGTGGAAAGAATTTGGTAGGTTGTCATGAATCACAATGGGTATGAGTTTCAGAATCATATGAAATGAAAATGGATATGATTGAATATATCATTCCATTAATATTGTTTGGTTTAATAAATATAAGTTGGAATCAATATTTTCCTATATTCCTATATTGTGTTTTTGTTTTTTCTTTTTCTTCTTTTTGCTCTTTTGCTAACACCGCACAAGCAGATTAACATCCAACCATGACTTGAATTTGACATTTTTAGCCATTAATAACAAATGTTTAGCTTTGCTAGTTACTAGAAAATAAAAACGTTATAGAATTCTTAGCAATTTGGTGTGAATGATTGATCAAATTAAACACTATGTTGACATAATTGGAACAATATACGGTGCCGAATATAGGGAAAATACCAGATGGTTAGAAAATTATCAAAGCCGAATTTTTTTTCTTAAATTAAAAATTATTATTTTAACAAAACTGATTTAATCAAAAATAAAATAAAATTTATATGAGTTACCGTTTGAGATTAATTCAACACATATGTTGTATTTTTGCTATGGCTCCGATCAAATTGAAAGCTTCTGCCATTTCTATTATATGTTCTTTCTTAGTTGACTTTGGAAAAAAAGTAAAAAAGAAAAAAGAGGAAAGTACAGGGAATGACAGATAGGTAGGAGGGTCTTTAGGTTGATATGAGAGAGAGCATATATTGTGATATGATTTCCACTTTTGATTACCATATTGATATACCAAACGTAACTATGATTCAAACAATGATTGTTCCATTCCCATTGGGCTATACCAACACTCTAAGTTTCTTAGGGGGTGTTTCTTTTTCTATTTGTGTCTCTTAGTGGGAAAAGATGTTGGCCCAAATCCTTTTGGAGCTCTTGTTCTACACTCACACAAAAAGTTCTCTCTTCTCACTAAGAGGCTAATTTAGATGTTAATATGATAGGACTTAAAAAAGTAAACAAACCCTTAGTAGAAAGAGTGAAGCTTTAGTGGGTCTCCAACTAAAGATTTAAATGGTTTGGGTCCACTTTTACTTTCCACTAAGATGTTCCAAAAGAAAAAAAAAACTAATGAGAGACACAATATAACTTTACATTGTCATGCAAGTTTTTGCGCAAAAGTTCTCCTTTTACTTGTTTTTTCCTATCCCTGCTTAGCTATATGTTGCGAGTTGCGTTTTTCATATCATGTTCTTATTTTAAACGGGTTGACAGTCACCTAAAGTGTGTTCACCCAACTACCAGCAAGACATAATAATTTTACATAAATCACCCAACTACAGTACTTAGATCAAGGTACAATTGGAAGAGAAGCCTTCGAGTACAAATAATGCGCGCTCGTTAATAATTGACTCAAGTATAAACCATACTTAAATAATACAAAACTAGAAATTACAAAACCATGACAAAATCCAAAAAAGTAACAATACAATACCCTTTTACATGTTTACTTTAATAGACTATACCATCGATAAAAATCTACCGGCACATACCAAATGTACAAGCTCATTTACCCTACTTAAACAACTCCGTTTTCGACGAAACTTGATGACAAACTCACACATAACCTGATTATGACCCAGTTTAAATTTCATTCACTTCTAAGACCTTCTGCCCGACACATCTTTGTGTTACAAAAACCGGATAGTTTTACGCCTTCGACTCATAAACCCATTTTGATTACTCTAAACAATTCCGTTTACAAAACAGCATTCGGGTTTAAAAATAGACTCATGACCTGAGGTTTAGAGACTTACAACATCCCTTGACTATTTTTAAAACTCATTCTATAGTCCCCGAGATTCGATCCAAATATCGACATCAACTTCAAATTGTGCCGATACTCGTCTCACGGTACACGAATAATCAAACTATTGTAACTTCGCACTCATTTGGAGTTGGAAGCTCTACTTTATTTCAAATCGAAGCTAAAGAAATTATCTACAACCCTATTTTATTAGTTTAACAATAACTTGACATTAAGACACCCAAAATCTGCTTGAAACTCACTGCCTTAAATCACCTATCTAAAACTCATACAAAATCACACTTTTAGCCAATTCTAGTCATTTTTTTACTCATCCTAATCCCCTAGCATCAACATATATTAATTCTAACACTTGTATAATTCAAATAAATAAAAACCTAAAATCAAAAATATTTTTTTTTCAACAAAACAAAATGATCTACACATGATTATCACTAGATAAACACATGCAAGATCATCAAATCATCATCCAACACAAGTTCATAACAAAATTTTAAAAACTTGTTGCATGTGGGAAACTTTTACATAGATGTGATCACCTTGAAAAATCTAAGATGGGACTTTGTTTATTTTTGAATGATTCAAACTTAAAATTGAAAATCAATGGGGTTTTTGTTTGTGTTTTGGGACGGCAAAGGAGAGAAAAGAAAGAGAGTTGTGTGAAATTTTTATGAAAAATGAGTGTTAGTGGAAAAATTAGGTAGATTTTGGTTTATATAGTGGGATTAGTTGAGGGTAGTTTTTGCCAAAGTTGCATTCTTGTGGATCATAAAACAATTTAATAGTTTAAAGGGTAGAAAATGACTTTTAGTCAAATTGAAAAATATTTACAGGACTCGGGTTTCGTAAAAATACTTTCCAAAAGTTAAAACGCTTCAAAAATATAATAATATAACTTCGACACGACTTAAAACGTAATTAAATTGAAAACGTCGAAATTATTAAATATCGAAACAATCGATAATAAAACGTAAAATTTTGGGCATCCGTCGATATCACGATCACTAATAGTTCTCGTCACTTGTTAAAACGTAAAGCACGAGAAATAAAGATAAATACAATAAAATCTTTCATAAGATAATTTGAGAATATAATATCGATACCTAACGTATTCCTTGCCGGTTTTCATCTAATCGACATTCTTACGCTAAGTTTCAAGTCATAACCTTCTTGGTTAGCCGATAATTTAAAATTCTCATTAAAGTAAACACGTAATACGTAATAGTCGAGATTAGAATAACGACATTAAATTGACGGATTGTCACATATATCTTTATCAACCAACATGAGATGAACAAGGTATAAGGACTTACAAAGGGTCCTAAGAATATTTGGTGAAGATGAAGTAAGAACTAGTAATCTTTACTAGAACAAGTACCCACGTCCAAGACTTAGTATTCCTAGCTTGAAACTAAGATCAACCCGAAACCCTTGCTTAATTCATCATCAGCCGTGACCTTGTAGTAATAAGTTTTGTGTGTTTTCTTTGAGAGAGATTTGCTAATTTGTGTGTGTGAGTTTATGAAGAGATGGGGCTTGTATTTATAGGCAAGAGGGTGTGGTTTAGGGTTGAGAAACTTAGTTAGGATATGTAACCTTGTAGTTTTCTTTGTAATTTGAGACTAACTAGATAGTACATCATGGGAAAATGAAATTTGTTGGGGAAGGGCAATCCCCTGGTTTTCGTCTATGGTAACAAGAAAAGAAGGGAAAAAGGTGATGTACAAGTTGACTACCATTAAGTTGTTAGTTGTAGTTTAAATTTTGAGAGGGATCCATGGGGGAAAGAGGTGTATCCGATGGGTGTGGGAGAGAAGGGGGGACCAAGGTACAAGGTAAAATAAAGAGTCGGTGTAGTATATTTGAGTTTTTAAATGGAGCTTTGAAAAGTGGGAAAAGAAAATAGGAAGAGGGATTTTTGTTTTTCTTTTACTTTAGTGAATGTACAAATGTTATTATGTAGTTGTTTTAGTTGTGTAAAGTTGTAAGGTCTAAGTGTTTGTAGTATTGAGTATAAGAAGTTTCAAGTAGTAGTAGTGTAATGAATTTGATAAATGAGTAATTTTCTAAGTGTGTCGTAATTATGTTGCGTGAAATATTTAATGTGCGTATCGAAACTCTTGATGAAATTTAATGTCGTTTCTTAAAAAAAATTCTTAGTACGTAAGGTAACGAATAATAGTAATTCAAGTAATAATTGATAGTAACTTCATTCATAAAAATTTAAATTCGTACACAAAATATGCGTAAACAATCGAGAACATCAATATACACACAAGTCTAACCCGAACCATCGCGTTTCAAGTCAATCAAATAGATTCTAAATTCACGTTTGTGACAAAGATACAACGCCTGAAGGGAGAGCTCACACGCTTGATGAATAGTATGAATAAGCGGATGCAGAGACAAGGAAAATAATAAAGGGCCCAAAGGATCCCCCTGCTGAACCCCCTGAGAAGACAAAAGAAACGAATCACCATTATAAAGCTGCGCAGACCGAGAATAACAGAACTCCACCCAGGGAGAGATAGTCGGGCACCTCAACCGAGTCTCTTGAAGAATGGTACCCCTATCAACCAGGTTAAAGGCATTCTTAAAATCCACCAAAAGCATAAAAAGCCCAACCTCATCCCCTCTAGTCTCCACAAACCTGCTAACAGAATGAAGAACAACCTCACACCCACCTGGCACACCTACACCAAACTGAAACTCATGCAATAAGAAGACATCGAGTCACCAACAGAAGAAGATGCAACCTTAGAGACAAGCCTCCTCCACACAGTCCCAATGGTAATAGGCCGAATACCACCACCAGACTTAACAAGGGGAGTCAAAGGGGCACTAGCAATGAACTCCCCAAGCTGCCTCGGACATTGACCCGAAAGAAAAAGATTGACAACCGTAGTGATAGAAACAAGCAGGTTGTCAGCCACAACCGAAGCAACACCCCCTAAAACAGCTAACAAATGTTGGGCTCGAAGCCCATCTCGACCACAGGAAGTACCTTTTGGCAAACTCCGAATCCGGTTCAATACCAGATCCTTATGAACCATCAACGCATCCACCACAAATGGTGAAGAAGGCATAACTGGAGGAGGTGTAAAGGGATGCTTGGACTCCAACTCATCCCGAGTGTCAGAAGAATCAAGAGCAACACCCGAAGAAGTGAGGGCCTTAATTGTAGAACCCGCATGCTTTTACCATGAATAGTACCCTTATGATAGTACGTACATGATTAGAACTTTCCTTTTATAACATGTTTACGTTTCAGGAACAAGAATTACAAGTATTACGTACGTGTTATAACACGATAAGTATTTATTACGTATTAACACACGATAATTATTTCAATAATAATTATAATCACGAACATACGAACATGAAATCATGAACGTAAATTAATCACGAGCTAATATTACGTATGTATGTATATTTATTACGATCACGAATAAATATATTAAGTCACGAACGATAACTAATTAAATCACGTAAAACACGAACACGAGAACACACTTATTATTTAGACACGAAAAATGTTCGGGTTACCCCCATGTGGGCCCCTTACCCGCGGACACAACAAGACCAAAGGGCCAAGCCCATTAATTTTCACTAAACTAGAATTTGGGAGAAAGTTATTTTCATAATAACAAAAATAGTGAAAACAAGAAAACCCTAAAAATCTTTTCTCCTTTCTCCTTGTTCTTGGCCGCCGGGTATACACACACCAAAGGGGTGTTTTGGTTGATTTTTGGTGTTCAATTATTTCAAGGATTGTTAGTGTGTTCATCCTTCTTGATTCACGTGGTCGGTATAAACTCTAAACCTCTTTTCTTTATGTTTTTTATTTTATAAACCACATGAAATCATGAATGTTTTTAATAACAAATTAAAAACAAGTAAAAACATGTTATTTAATCATGGGGTAAATTAAATAAATGGTTAAGGGGTGTTTATTTGTTGGCCGACGCATAACCGAGCCCCAAGGGGGGGTCTCGGCTTGATTTTTCTCGCACCAACCGAGACCTTATGGTCTCGGTGTGGTGGTGGTGTGTCACGGCAGCAGGAAAAAGGGAGACCCCGACCTCGGTCGGGGCATGATGGTGTTCGGGTAGGCCAAGGCAGCAAGGGGACACTGGCTAGCCGGTGGGAAACCTTGGCTAGCCGGCGGCTAGGTTGACCAAGGGTGTATTGGGTCCGGTTCACGGGTTAAAACACGGGTCCGGTTCACACATGTTTAGAATAAAACACGGTCCGGTTCATGAGTTATTTTTACAAGGTTAAATATTTTTACAAGTTATATTTTTTTTACAAGACTTAAATTAAATTAATTAAAAACATGAACATGATTAATTTAATTTACATGAATTAGGTTATTAATTTTATTATTAATACATGAATTTTAACCTAAGTATTTTTCCATTTAATTAGATTATATAATTAATTAATTATTAAAATCATGACCTATAATTAATTAATTTACATGACTTAGGTTATATTATTAATAGATAATAATACATGTTTTAACCTAAGTATTTATTTGTACCTTTATTTAATTAAATCATGTTATATTTAATTAAATACTTTAACCTATAGTTTATTTAATTCACATGAAATAATTAATAAACTATACTATTAATTACATGACTTATAATATTAATCAGTAAACACTTAAGCTTATATAAATAGCTTAATTATCCAGCTTATATCTAATTATGGAAACTTTCTATTTTTAGAAACTTGTTTAATTAAGGCAGCTAATCTATTTATGAAAACTTTCTATTTATAGAAACTTTCTATTTTTAGAAACTTATCTAATTTAAGCAGTTAGTCTATTTTGGAAACTTTCTATTTTTGGAAACTTTCTATTTTTGATAACTTTTTATTTTTGGAAACTTTCTATTTTAGGAAACCTGCTATTTTTAGAAAGTTACTTATTATTACACAACAACTATAATAATACATGAAATACAAGTAATACTTAATCGGAAATAGACAGAATATATGATAAACACAGAATAAAGCTTAAATCAGTAAAACATGACATGAACATATAAAACAAGCTAAGACATGATATAAAACCAGTACGTACTCAGTAATCAGATACATATACACGTATGTATTTATGTAGCGTTAGTGATACCGAAGTAGGACTCTCTTCCGTTTGTCTTCTTCGTTCACTGGACACAAGGTACGGATTCTCCGTCCTTTCAGTATGGACATTCTTCCTTATTAGGATTTCCCGTATGCAGCCAACTGTTTTCCCCAATATATGTTTTATATGTTTTTGAATTGCTTATGTTTAAATTAGAATACCTAAAGCCATATACATGCATGACCAGTTTCACTTAGTTATGGAGGTACCATAACCATGACACTAGAGGCACCAGTGTTATGACTTCACCACGGCGGAGTGATAGCTCGTGGCGTCCCTTTCAGGTTTTGGCCATATTATTATTATCAGGTGGGGCGTATGGGTGCATCCTAGTTTACATGTTTTCAGCAGATTATTCAGTGTGAATGTGGTGTGTGCCTTGCATCCTTCACAAGGAGCTGATCCCTCCTACCCAAAACCAGTATATTAAATTAGAGGCAACCCCTCTAATTTGCATGACGAGGTCACCCCTCCAAGTATTCATGCACGTTGATATTTCATGACCTATATTGGCTAATGGTAAATATGTTAAACAGTTTTTACAAGATAAACATAAGGCTTTTCAAACTATAAAACCAGTTTTACTAAGATATAACCAGGTTATCCAGGACTTAGTCTTTTCCGCTGCTTCATGTTTATATGCTTATATTATTCATGATATACTTGTATATCCGTGCACTGAGCGCATTGCTCAGCCGTTTTCCTTTTCATGTTCCCAAAATGGCAGGTACTCAGGGACGCTCGTAGACTTTAAGCGTACGTGCATATGGATTGGAAGCTTCCTAGCCTTCTTTACTTTATGCTTTTCTTTATACTTTGATACTCATTTCCATGGACATTGTTTAGTCCTTTCATTTACAGTACTTATGTTTGTGTGTGATGAGTTCTACTTTTGGGGTACTGATGTTTGATTCCGGTATTTCCTTTATGGTCATGTAATGTTTAGACATTTATCCTTGTATGCTTTGATGACACGCCATAATCACGCGTGACATTCCATTTATCAAAATGGGGTGTTACAATTATGGTATCAGAGCCAAGGCTTCGACCTGTAGGCTCTCAAAACACTACCTGTGATTAGTGGGTAGTCACTATGGTCTTCCTAGAACTGACAGTCGGTTTTCATGCATTCATCATTTTCATGCATACATATATATGTCATTGTCACAGGTTTATGACTAAGTAATGGTTGGTACAGGACTGGCCCTATTTAGTCGCATGTGTTTTATCAAAACTTTTAAATTTGGGACCGACCCATAGGCGTCCCCTCTCCATGTCTTTTGTTTTGGGTGAACTGACCATAGGCGTTCACTCTCGCGCATACAAAAGTTTTCATAAAACTGCATCATGCATTCATGTACTAGTTTTCCTGCATAAAAATTTTCTCATAATTTATTGGTATAAATTTTTTTCATGTATATAGTTTATGTTTTAATCAGTTTAATCATGTATTTTATGTTATACTGTCATATGGTTCTCACACGCGAGCAGGAACAACTCGATGCAGCAATCCAAGCTGCAATGCAAGCTATGCTTCCTCAGTTGAGGAACGAAATCAGGGCTGAGGTTCAGGCTGCCAACAATCAGCAGCATCACCCAGTACCTCCTCCTCCAACAACATTGGCCACATGGTTGGAGAGATTCAATAAGCTCCGTCCTCGAGCTTTTCGAGAGAACAGATAGCCCAGTGAAGATGAAAGCTGGTTGGCTCACATTGAGAAGATCTTCGATGCTATGGGTTGTGACCTCGTTTTCAAGTCGAGGTTGGCATGCTACCGGTTCGAAGGTGATGTGTTAGCATGGTGGATAGCACTGAAGCAGTCTGAGGGAGATGATGATTAGGTGGCTGGTTTGACATGGGCTCAGTTCAGGGATAAGGTGATGGAGCAGTTCTTTCCCAAGGCTGAGCAAGACAAGCTGAAGAGAGAGTACCATAGGATCCGAAAGAGAGCTGGGAAGAATAGCAACGAGTTCATGCAGCGCTTTCTTCGCTTGGCTGGTTTCCTTGGTGCAGCAGCAGGTACTCCTGAAGAGCAAGCACACCACTTCAGGTGGGCTCTTCGTACATCGGTCGCAAAAAACTTGGTGTGTGATACGTTCAACATGGTAGCACAAGTGGCCGATGCAACACATAAGCTAGAAATGCTGCAGGAGAGAGATGAGTTCAGGGAAGCAGAGAGACCCGATAAGAGGTAAACATTCGTATTCAAGCGGTGACCAATCCGTATTCTTTCAGTATATGTCAATATTTCATCTCTTTAAATTGTATCTTCCAGGCAGAAGACTGGGGACCGGTCTCAGCCAGCTACTCAGCAACAACCTAATCAGCCCAAGGGAAACGGTCAGACTCACGACCGTTCTGCTACGGATAAGCGTGGCGGTAATGATAATTACCGTAACAACGCTGGACACTCCAACAGCAGCAGGTCCTTATACTTACGCATTTTCTTATGATTACATGTTATGATTCTTAATTCTGACACATTAACAAATCTTCTACCAGGAATCATGGTAACGGTAGGGACCAGAACCAGAGAGGTTCACAGCCTAACCGTCCAGCTAACACTGGTATTAAATCTTACGATTATCCGCACTGTCCTTTGTACCCTATTTTCATGTCTCATGTGTTAATGCAAGTGATGCCTAAAAACATTATTAGTGTTAGCTAATCTTTCTTAGTTTTGATCACAACAAACCATACAACACATTTAGTGTAAAACACAAAATGAATTATTTAACTAACACTATCATCAAGGTAATAATCATATCACTAACCTTTCTTAATCATACTTAGTGATCATCAAAATGATTATCCTTAAAACTCAATTTTGTTAATATGACAAAAGACTTTTTAATAAACTTTCTTTTTTAGAAAATGTTTTATTAAAATGGAAAATAAAAATTTGAAAATAGCATATTCCAAATGCTGTTAGAATATCCTTTGAAGGCTTCAAATACCTCAGATATTACCCTACTAAAAGACAAAAAACACAGCGTACTCTAGTGGCGGTACCTTAAGTACCTACGCGGTTCCTTAGCGATATGGAACCGCCGGGCGAGATAAGGTACCGCGCACAGCTAGCCGTTATAGATCCGTTATACTTTGTCTCCTTTAAATAGTGGGTCAAATCTCATTTTCCAGCAAGCCTCTTGGACGTTTTTCTCAGCCCCCTTTCTATTTTTTATAGCATAATCATTAGTAAATGATCACTTAAATTGTTAAGGATGTTAAATATGATTATCCTCTTGATCCTCTCCTTTACCTTGTCCAATGAGAAGATCACTCACTCACTAGTATTGTGATAAAGATGAATCTATGAGCTAGTCATATTCATCATGATACCCTTTTTGTTTTAGGTCAATCCATTGTATTTATGAATACTTGGACTAGTTGTGTTCATCCAAGTTATTTGTAGATACTTGGATTTGTTGTGTACATCCATTGCATATGTGTTTGCTTGGATTTGTGTTGTGTAAATCCAAGCTACATGTGTGTACTTGGATAAGTCTAGTTGAGTTGTAATAGATTTGATTAGTAGTTCTCACTAAACTATAAAGTGATGTGGTTGTGTCTTGTGAGTTCTCACTAAACTTGAAAGTGATTAGTAGTTGTGTTGTGTGAAGTTCTCACTTAGCTTCAACGTGAAGAGTCGTGAAGATTGGTTCTAGCTTTGGATTAGAACTCGACATCTAGCCTTGTGTCGTTAAATGGTGAAGTAGGCAACGTCGTGAAGATTGGTTCTACCTTAAGATTAGAACTCGACATCTAGCCTTGTGTCGTTAAATTATGAAGTAGGCAACATTGTGTAGATTGGTCCTAGTTAAAGATTAGGTCTCGACATTTAGCTTAGTGTCGGAAAATAATGTAAGCAACGATGTAAGGTTTTCTCCGCCAAGAAGGGAGCTTGTGGATATAGTGGAAATCTCGAGTAGGTGTACTCGAGGAGTGGAGTAAAAACGAGGATAGAGCCTCGTTGTCGAACCACTATAAATCTTGGTGTCTTCCCACTAGGTTGTCTCCTTCCTTACTCTTTACTTATTTCATTATCATTACACTTACCTATTATCTTTGCTAGTGCATTTGAATTAAACCTAATCATTATGCAACTAAGCATCAAGTAAAAGATAGTTTTGATACAAACCAAATTGAAAGTAATTTTAATTTGGTCACCAATCGAAGAGAAACTATTCAACTCCCCCCCCCCCCTTCTAGTTTCTACAATTGGTATCAGAGCGATGGTCACTCAATATCTTTGAAGTATATTGTACTTTGAAACTTGGATCGATCCATTGTCTCCTCAAATTAGAATGTCAAGTTGTACTAAAGTTTCTCTTTGGTCAAAACTATTTTGTTCTTGAAAAATAGGTCCTTTAATTGATAATATTGCATCCCACTTAAGATTAGTAGCCTTTATGCATTTTAGATATACTCTTGAAATGTATCTACTAGTTTGCATCTTGCTTTGTGTAGGTACTCATGAAGATCAATCACTTAATTGGTTGTGGATTGAGTTACTTGCACTTGTAGAAGGCTCATCTTCATTGATCTTTAACATCTTTGAATGATGATACCAAGATGATTGGGAATGATACTAGTCCTTGAAGACTTAGTACTCATCATAGTCATTGTTGGGCATAGCATTTACTCCTTGATGGATTGCTCTTTGTGGCCAAGGTACGCTTTCGTTCTTCCACACGCCCTTTGATCATTCTTTTGATCATTACTTGACTATGTGCTTGCTCTTGGCATCCTTGCCTTGACATTTGTTTGTGGTTTGTGATTCTTTCCTTTTATCCTCTCAAACCTTCATTGCTTGGATACTTGACTCACTATGGTGATGTAGAGTGAGTTAGTAGTAGCTTAAAGTATCGAGCATGATTTCCATGGTTTGCACCCATACGGTTAGTAGGCCCTTTGTGGGAGAGAAAGTGAATTAATACCTTGCTCATATTTTGGTTTAGACTAAGACTATTATTGAAAGTGATCTTAGTCTATACATGAATAATTGCTTTGTGTTTATTCATTACCAAAGTCGTTTAACGTTTCGCCGGAAAGGCACGTCTTAAACCACTATATATGACACAAGCTCTTCGTTACCACTATTTGAAGATTGTCATTAATCCCTTGAGCATTGGTCCTAGTCTTGATTCACTTCCCTTGACTTCTCTCTACTTTGTCGTTTTGCTACGAGTAGTCGTTTGTCCGTTTCGGTTCTTTTCGATCTTGATTCAACTCGTAATCCTTCGTTAAGGCATATTGCTTAGTGTTATGATGATCCAATGATATTCTAAAAGGCTCATGATATAATTTTAAGTATTTTAGAAAAACTTGGTTTTTAAAATTTGGTGTTTTTCATTGATAAAAACCAGCCTCTGTAGGCGGTTCTTTATCTCAGCGGCTCAAACCCGCGGTTCCTTATCGATAAGGTACCGCGGGCAGTAACTTTTATCAGAGCGCCAGTTTGATTATTTTATTCTTTTTCAAACCAAACCCTCGCTCTCCCAAAAACACACAGCCGACGGTTTACCCTTTTTCCACCATTGTTGAAGCTTCCAAAACCTTCAGTCACTCAAATTAATTGACTCCAAGTTGTGGGTTTCACTCATCCTTCATCTAACATCAATTAATTGTAAGTATTTTCTTTCGATTTCATCTATTTTGTTCTAGGGTTCATCCTTTCATAATTGGGGATTTTTAAAATTGAAATTGAATTAAAACCTTAATAGGAATGTGGGTTGACATGGTTATTTTACTAAGATTCCGTAGGTTCATATTCATTAAGATTTCACTAAAACCCACTTGTAGAACAAATCCGAATTTAGGCTAAATGATTTTGGTTAAAAAAATTGGATTTGAGATGAACCCATGAACAAATAGGTAATGACATTGTTAATGCTTACCTAAAAACCTTGTTTTGAAAAACCAATGTTCTAATCCATTGTTGATCTAACATAGATCATGTGTTCTTGGTTAATGATGGAATAGACACATTGTGAACATGAGAATGATATGGGTTCAATCCTATGTTTTTCAAGAAATTGATATAACACATTCTCATATTTTTTTGTTTTTTGATTTTAATTTTTCATATGAGTGATTGGAAAGATATTTTCGTGTTTAGGTACTTGTCATGTCTTCAAAATATCAAAAAGATCATGAACGAACACGAGCATACATGCCCTCTTCTCCTTACCCTCATCTAACTCGCTCTCTCAAAAACTCGTCTAAGTCTCTTGAACATCGTTGTTTCCATGAAGGACACATCGTTTGTTCCAATTTTGCAAATGAGTTTATTCGCTTCATGTTTAAGTCTATTGCGTTTGATTGTCTTCTTGATATTGATGAGCCAATATTTACTTCGTTTCTTATGGAGTTCTTTAGCTCATTCACACTGATAGGCATAAATAATGGTTTATCTATACGATTTTCCATAATGGGGAAAACCATTATTTACACTCTTGAAGAATTCGGTAATATTCTTGGAGTGCCATCTAATGGTCAATGTCGATTCACCGATGCTTGGAGTATTGACTCTTTAGAATCGGCCCCTATTGATGCTCATTATGTGACTGTGCTTCCATCGTCTTCGGACATCATTCATGTCATTTCTAAACCTCGTGAACATCCTATTCTCGGTAAATCTCACGGAGTTGTTCGAACTCTCTCCCCTTGGGAATTACTTATTAGCGATCTTAATGATTTCATGATTCCTTGGGCCGAAATCATTAAGATCGCTAATCTTGCACATATGTTGTATTGTGTTGCTACTACAACTCCTTACAATCTCGCATTTTTCATAGCTAGAAGAATTAAGTTTGTTCTTCTTGAGTCTAAGTCAAGTCTTCCCTTCGGAATGCTTCTTTCTCGTCTTCTTAGAAGAGTTCTTTTTTACTTTCCGTCTTTTCTTTCCTCTCCTTATCACTCCGTTGATCGTGTCATGGCTCCCATTCAAGGGAACATTCCACCCGAGATCAATGTGAACTCGTGTCAAGTCGAAAATACTTCTCAAGAAGAGTCTTCTAGCAACCCTCCCTCCAGTTTCAATAACTTCATGTCCTCTTCAATCTCCATTTTGTCCTCCCATGAAGTTGATTCCGACTATCAATTTTATCTCAATCATCTTCTTCGAGAACGTCTCAGAAGTGAATCAAGGAATTAGATGTTATGCTCATGGTTACTTGCAACACTCATCTAGGATGATTTCCTGACTTTCTTTCATTTGGTTGTGTATTAACTTTGTTTGTATTATTATTTACTTTGATCCTAAATATTGCTTATGCAATTATGTTTGTGATTTACATAGCTTTGTGCATGCCTTTTGATAGTTAGCTTATTAGATTATGATCTGTAGTTAACTTTGGCTTGTGAATCCTTTGGAAAAATTTGGGTTTATCAAAAACTGGAATTGAAATTTTTGAAAGCCCTCTCGTTGCGGTTCCATATCAACCTGCGGCTCCTTATCGTTAAGGAACCGCCGGTCCTAGATAAGGAACCGCCGGCCACTGTGCACGACAGCATCTTTTGCTTTACACTGTTTTCTTAATTCTGTGAAAACACTGCATGATTTTCTGTAATAAACTGCACATTTCCTAAACTAGCTTACCTAAATTCATTATTCACCTAAAATGATTTTAACCCACTACTAATTTGGATCATCCCCTCACCCATTTAAACCCACCTTGTTAGTCATGTTCTTCACACATCAAAACATCCTTCCCTAACCCTTAAACCACCCTTGTCAACCATGGTGTGTACCAAAACCTCAAACACTTCCAAGACCTCCACCCCAAGGAAAATACTCAAAATAAGGATTAAGGTAGCCAAGCCTAACTCCTCACCCCTCCACACACCTAAGAATGAGATGGTTCCTATCCTCATTTCGTCATCACCTTCACCACCCCTTGCACCATGCAAGACAACATCCACCATGGTACTAACCACTCCATTGGTTCTACCTCCTCTTCATTCAACTCAAGAATGAATGAGCTCTCTTCACCCTTCACTCCAAGTGCACCCTTGGATGTGACCACACAACCCCAACCAATCCAAAGCATTCCTCTTGTGAATGACTTTGATGACACCTTGGTGACTTCACCATTTACCCCTCAAAGCTCACCCATTTCACCAACCTTGGAGAACATACCTCCACACTCACCCATTTCCCCTTTAGGGAACATGCCTCCACTCTCACCAACATCACCCTTAGAGAACATGCCTCCACCTCCACCCAACTCAAACATTCCAATTTTGGGTGTTCCACTTTCCCTCCTTTTGGGTGATCCATACTAAGGGTTTCAACAAACACATGGTCCTAGCTGTCCATGTTGTCTTTACAACCACTACATCATCCATAACCTTAGGATGGATATGTTTGGACTACATAGGAGGTTGCAAGAGTTCTTGCTTGCCTTGTTCTCCATGCCTCCTCCTAGGAGATGAATGATGAAGTTTTCTAAATAAATGGTTTTCAACAAAACCAAGCCAAAGAAGACTACTCATCTAGATTTAATATCAAGCTAGCTATGTATTAGTTAGTTTTATTTGTCATTGTACTTGCTTCCTTCATGAGTGTTTCATGTTGTTGATCTATGGATTTAGTTTTATGTGTTTCTATCCTTATGTGCACATTAATCAACTTTAATTTAGAATTAAAATTGAACCTAAATCTATTACAACCTCTAAAAACTTGACTAAAATTGGTTCAAAATGATATCTAAATTATTTTGTCACCATTTGTCAAGACATTCTTTGTGAATGTGTTGCTTTATGCAACACTAGCATAATTTGGTGCTAATAGAGGTAAAATTCCAAGATTTGCATCCTTTTGAAAAAGTCTTAGTTTTTCCCAAAAACCTTGAAATACATGGTTTCAAGTCCACTGGACGCGGTTCCTTAAAGTCCCGCGGTTCCCTAACGATATGGAACCGCCGGTCCCTATAAGGTACCGCGGACAGTAAGTGGCTTTTGACGAATTTTTGGTCAAAAACTTTTAAAACCCTATACCCTGTCAAGATTCCTTGTTTGCTTAATTTGACTAAACATTCCTTGACACTTCACATTTTATATTCAAATTCTTACCTTGATTACATTTTACTTATACCCCAACCTTGAGAATTCATTCTCACACAACCTTGAGATTTCATTCTCACACCTTCCCAACCTTGAGAATTCATTCTCACACAACCTTGAGATTTGATTCTCACACTCTCACAATGCCTAACTCCTACATTCCTAACCTTGACATTTCTTTGTCACAACCACACTCACCCAAAGCTTCCTCATCCAAGCTTTCAAAGAAACTGAAAATTTCGGTTCGACCTATTTGGGTTAAGAAGAATGAACCATCTACCTCCAAACCACCCAAAAACCCTACCTTCTCTCCAATCAAGTATAGGAATGAGACTTATACCATAAACCCCATCACCAGAGCAAAAGAAAATGTTCCCCCACCACCACAATCCTTCAACACCCCTCAACTCAATGACCTTTCAACCTTCCCAAACTTCACAAGGCATTGTGAAAACATTCCCAAACCCATTACCCCATCACCACCAAACCCTAGGTTTGATGCCATACCCCCATCAACCGATTTTGTGTTGCATCATGGATCCTCGTGTGCTTGTTGTCGATTTCAACAAATTGAACTTACTCATGTGTATGAGAAGTTAAATTTTCTTGAATTCCTCCTCACTCGACCTCCTATTCAAGTTTTCATTCCGGTGGACAAAACTTCGAATGATGCATCGTCGTCTTTTTAGAGTCTTTTATTTTTTTTAGCAATCTTGGAAAATATCACTATTAGACTAGCTTATGCTTAGTGGTTTACTTTCCATATTTATTGCTTTTAGATACTCATATTGTGTGTATGACTATCTTCTTTGTTGTGTCTCTTTTTATGTAACCTTTGTGTTGTTTGTGTGTTATTTCATTAGTTCTATTTTGAGTAGATCATGGTTAATTTTTACAATTGCTTATGGGTGATTCCATCAATTCTAAACTTTAACCCATTGACAAGCTTATCATCTTCATTGGATTGAAGTTTGATTTTGTCAATTACCTCTTTGGACATACTTAGCAAAATACTTGCTTCTAATTTGAGATTTCTTCTCTCTCTCCCTCTCAACTTACTTAGTAGGTAGTGATAATATATACATTGGTGTTTCTTTCCTTTCTACTAACCTTTGTGTAGCATGTCACCTTAGCTCACAAACTTGGTGCCCCAAGCAAGGGGGAGCAACCAC
Organism: Glebionis coronaria; assembly: GCA_025667525.1. Lineage (NCBI taxonomy): Eukaryota > Viridiplantae > Streptophyta > Magnoliopsida > Asterales > Asteraceae > Glebionis > Glebionis coronaria. The sequence continues at coordinate 505,444,963 of CM046881.1, read as the reverse complement.
CAAGGGGGAGCTACTAGCAAAGTTCGATGTTCTTCGAAGACTTGTGCTAACCTTTTTGCTACGACAAAGGGGGAGAAATGATAGTGATAAACTCGTTAATAATTCGTTATTTTGTGTTTCTACGTAAATGAGTTTATAGTTTGTCGTAATCAAAAAGGGGGAGATTGTTAATGCAAGTGATGCCTAAAAACATTATTAGTGTTAACTAATCTTTCTTATTTTTGATCACAACAAACCATACAACACATTTAGTGTAAAACACAAAATGAATTATTTAACTAACACTATCATCAAGGTAATAATCATATCACTAACCTTTCTTAATCATACTTAGTGATCATCAAAATGATTATCCTTAAAACTCACTTTTGTTAATATGACAAAAGACTTTTTAATAAACTTTCTTTTTTATAAAATGTTTTATTAAAATGAAAAATGAAAATTTGAAAATAGCATATTCCAAATGCTGTTAGAATATCCTTTGAAGGCTTCAAATACCTCAGATATTCCTACCCCACTAAAAGACAAAAAATGGAGCGTACTCTAGTGGCGGTACCTTAATTACCTACGCGGTTCCTTAGCGATATGGAACCGCCGGGCGAGATAAGGTACCGCGCACAACTAGCCGTTATAGATCCGTTATACTTTGTCTCCTTTAAATAGTGGGTCAAATCTCATTTTCCAGCAAGCCTCTTGGACGTTTTTCTCAGCCCCCTTTCTATTTTCTATAGCATAATCATTAGTAAATGATCACTTAAATTGTTAAGGATGTTTACATATGATTATCCTCTTGATCCCCCTCCTTTACCTTGTCCAATGAGAAGATCACTCACTCACTAGTATTGTGATAAAGATGAATCTATGAGCTAGTCATATTCATCATGATACCCTTTTTGTTTTAGGTCAATCCATTGTATTTATGATTACTTGGACTAGTTGTGTTCATCCAAGTTATTTGTGGATACTTGGATTTTTTGTGTACATCCATTGCATATGTGTTTGCTTGGATTTGTGTTGTGTAAATCCAAGCTACATGTGTGTACTTGGATAAGTCTAGTTGAGTTGTAATAGATTTGATTAGTAGTTCTCACTAAACTATAAAGTGATGTAGTTGTGTCTTGTGAGTTCTCACTAAACTTGAAAGTGATTAGTAGTTGTGTTGTGTGAATTTCTCACTTAGCTTCAAAGTGAAGAGTCGTGAAGATTGGTTCTAGCTTTGGATTAGAACTCAACATCTAGCCTTGTGTCGTTAAATGGTGAAGTAGGCAACGTCGTGAAGATTGGTTCTACCTTAAGATTAGAACTCGACATCTAGCCTTGTGTCGTTAAATTGTGAAGTAGGCAACATTGTGTAGATTGGTCCTAGCTAAAGATTAGGTCTCGGCATTTAGCTTAGTATCGGAAAATAATGTAAGCGACTGTAAGGTTTTCTCCACCAAGAAGGGAGCTTGTGGATATAGTGGAAATCTCGAGTAGGTGTACTCGAGGAGTGGAGTAAAAACCGAGGATAGAGCCTCGTTGTCGAACCACTATAAATCTTGGTGTCTGCCCACTAGGTTGTCTCCTTCCTTACTCTTTACTTTTTTCATTATCATTACACTTACCTATTATCTTTGCTAGTGCATTTGAATTGAACCTAATCATTATGCAACTTAGCTTTAAGTAAAAGATAGTTTTGATACAAACCAAATTGAAAATAATTTTAATTTCGTCACCAATCGAAGAGAAACTATTCAACCCCCCCCCCCCCCTCTTCTAGTTTCTACATCATGTATAGTGTTTTTATCAGGTTCTCAGCCACTCAGGACACCTGCTGGAGGATATACTCATCCTCTTTGCTCTACTTGCCACCGTAGGCACCCAGGGTCATGTCGCTGCGACAGTGACGCATGCTTCAAGTGTGGTTTTCCTGGCCATCGCATGAAGGACTGCCGCAAGGGCGAGATGGAGGGTACATCGGGACATGCTGATACCAAGCCGCCTCCTACTAGTGGACGCGTTTACACGACATCTTGCGATCAGGCCAACAAGTCTACAGGTACCATCACTGGAATCTTGTATATGTATGGTCAAGCTGCATGTGTTCTGTTTGATACGGGTGCTACTCACTCAGTCATTTCTACTTCATATGCCAAGAATGTTAGGATACTCCCCATGCCACTAGAGAATATACTGAGTATTTCCACGCCTTTGAGAGACTTTGTACGTATAACCCATGTGTACAAGAGCATTCCCCTAGAGTTTGACGACAAGGTTTGTCTTGTTGACACACTTCCGCTGGACATGAATGATTTTAACATGATTTTGGGAATGGATTGGCTATCCAAGCATCATGCTACCATAGACTGCCATTCATATCGAGTCATCTTCGGTGATGTTAATGCACCAGAGTACATTCACAACGGGTTTGTACCCGGCAGGTCTGTACAAATCATATCAACCCTGCAAGCACGTGCACTATTTTCACATGGTTGCGAGGGTTATCTAGCTACTATTCATGACATGAATGCTGAATCCCCATCAATTCAGGATCAGCCGATAGTGTCAGAATTTCCAGATGTATTTCCAGAAGAACTTCCGGGCATACCGCCTGCACGTGAAGTAGAATTTAATATCGAGCTCATCCCAGGAGCTGAGCCGATTTCCAAGGCTCCTTATCGCATGACTCCCATAGAGTTGAAGGAGTTGAAGGATCAATTGCAAGAACTTCTGGAACGAGGCTTTATTCGACCGAGCGCATCTCCATGGGGCGCACCGGTCTTATTTGTTAAGAAGAAGCACGGCAGTATGCGTCTTTGCATAGACTATCGCGAGCTCAACAAGATTACCATCATGAATAGGTATCCACTACCACGTATAGAAGGTCTGTTTGACCAACTCCAAGGGGCCAAACATTTCTCCAAGATTGATCTAAGGTCAGGCTATCATCAGCTACGGGTTAAAGAGCAGGACATCGCCAAGACTGCTTTCCGTACACGCTATGGCCACTACGAATTTGTAGTCATGCTATTTGGCCTTACCAATGCTCCAGCAGTGTTCATGGATTTGATGAACAGAATCTTCCATGAATTTCTGGACAAGTTCGTCATTGTCTTCATCAATGACATTCTGATTTTCTCTAAATCCAAGGAGGAACACGAAGACCATCTTCGTACATTACTACACATTCTTCGCCAGAAGCAGCTGTATGCTAAATTCTCCAAGTGTGAGTTCTGGTTAGACAAGGTGGCATTCTTAGGTCACATTGTATCAGCAGAAGGAATCACGATGGATCCAGTGAAGGTTGAGGCTATTACCAAATGGACAAGGCCGACATCAACGACTAAAGTCGCAGCTTCCTAGGCTTAGCTGGTTATTACTGTAGGTTCGTGGAGAACTTTTCCCGCCTAGCACTACCATTGACCAAACTGATGAGGAAAGAGGATAAATTCGTCTGGACTGAAGAACGAGAGAAGAGCTTTGAAGACCCGAAGCAGAAGTTAGTATCTGCACCTATTCTTACTCTTCCATCTGGTACGGGTGGATTTAAAATCTACAGTGATGCATCGGGGAAGGGACTTGGCTGTGTTCTCATGCAACATGGGAAAGTGATCGCGTACGCTTCACGGCAGCTTAAGCCTTATGAGGAAAATTACCCTACGCATGACTCGGAACTTGCATCAGTTGTGTTTGCATTGAAGATATGGAGGCACTACTTGTATGGAGAATCATGTGACATTTTCACGGACCACAAGAGCTTGAAGTATATCTTCACTCAACCGTGAATTGAACATGAGACATAGGAGATGGTTAGAGCTGTTGAAGGATTATGACATTAATCTGCAGTATCATCCCGACAAGGCGAATGTAGTGGCATATGCACTTAGCAGAAAGTCCGGAATGATCAACGGCATTGAGATTGGGGAGGAGATCATAAGAGACTTGGAGCGAATAGACATAGAGATCATGGTACTTGGACAACACGGTTACTGGGCTAATCTTAGAGTAGAACCCGAGTTACTCTCTAAGATCAAGGAAGCTCAGAAAGATGATGGAGAAATCTGGGCGATAATTCAGAATTTGGAGAAGCAGACAGAATTTCGAGTAGATGCATATGGTATCTTATGGCAGGGCACGAGACTTTGTGTTCTTGATGATCAAGAACTCCGGGAAGCCTTGTTAGCTGAGGCTCATAGCTCCCCATTTTCTATCCATCCTGGTTCGACCAAGATGTACCATGACATCAAGCAATACTTTTGGTGGAGTGGTATGAAACAGGATGTTGCTACTTACGTCTCCAAATGTCTTACCTGCCAGCAGGTCAAGATCGAGCATCAGCGATCTGGCGGTCTTCTTCAACCGTTAGATATTCCAGAGTGGAAGTGGGACAAAATCACCATGGATTTTGTTACTAGTCTTCCGCCAACAAAGAGGAAGCACGATGCAATTTGGGTTATCGTTGATCGACTTACCAAATCAGCTCATTTCTTACTGATCCGCAAGGAAGATTCGGTCAGTAAACTCGCCGATACTTATAGAAGGGAGATCATGAGACTTCACGGTGCTCCATACAGCATCGTCTCAGACAAGGATCCCCGATTCACTTCGCGATTCTGGAGAAGTCTGCAGAAAGCTTGGGGTACACAACTTAAGCTTATCACGGATTTTCATCCTCAAACAGACGGGCAGTCAGAGCGAATGATTCAGACATTGGAAGACATGTTGAGGTTATGTGCGTTGGAATGGACGGGTGATTGGGACGATTACATCTGTTTGGTGGAGTTTGCATACAACAACAGTTGGCACGCAAGTATCAAGTGTGCACCTTTCGAGATGTTGTATGGCAGAAAGTGTCGCGCCCCAATCTGCTGGGATCAGGTTGGTGAGCGAACACTTGAAGGACCAGAAATCATAGAGTTGACTAATGAGAAGGTCGCAGTAGCTAAGCAGAAACTGCAAGAAGCACGGTTACGTCAGAAGAGTTATGTAGACAAGCATCCTAGGGACTTACATTTTAACGTAGGAGATCACGTTTTCCTTAAGGTTTCGCGGCACGTGGTGTTAGACGTTTTGGAATCAAAGGGAAGCTCAGTCCTCGATTCATCGGACCGTTTGATATCATTGAACGAGTCGGTGAAGTATCTTACCGTTTAACGTTACCTCCACAGCTTTCTCATGTTCACAATGTTTTCCATGTGTCCTTACTCAGAGGGTACCAGTATCATCCCTTTCACATGGTTCAATATCCACTGGAACATATTCGTGAAGATCTCACTTTCATAGAAGAACCCGAACGAGTTCTTGATAGACAAGAACGAGTCATGAGAAGGAAGATGATTCCATTCGTCAAAATCCTTTAGAGGGATCATACCGAGCGGGAAGCCACTTGGGAAAAAGAGGAGTCTATCCGGGCTTCTTACTCTCATTTCATATTTTGAATTCGGGTATGTTTTTCTTTTCTAGTTTACTTTATCTATAATTCGGGGACAAATTATTCTTTTTAGGGGGGAAGAGTTGTAAAACCCGCATGCTTTTATCATGAATAGTACCCTTATGATAGTACGTACATGATTAGAACTTTTCTTTTATAACATGTTTACGTTTCACGAATAAGAATTACAAGTATTACGTACGTGTTATAACACGATAAGTATTTATTACGTATTAACACACGATAATTATTTCAATAATAATTATAATCACGAACATACGAACATGAAATCATGAACGTAATTAATCACGAGCTAATAGTACGTATGTATGTATATTTATTACGATCACGAATAAATATATTAAGTCACGAACGATAACTAATTAAATCACGTAAAACACGAACACGAGAACACACTTATTATTTAGACACGGAAAATGTTCGGGTTACCCCCATGTGGGCCTCTTACCCGCGGACACAACAAGACCAAAGGGCCAAGCCCATTAATTTTCACTAAACTAGAAATTGGGAGAAAGTTATTTTCAAAATAACAAAAATAGTGAAAACAAGAAAACCCTAAAAATCTTTTCTCCTTTCTCCTTGTTCTTGGCCGCCAGGTATACACACACCAAAGGGGTGTTTTGGTTGATTTTTGGTGTTCGATTATTGCAAGGATTGTTAGTGTGTTGATCCTTCTTGATTCACGTGATCGGTATAAACTCTAAACCTCTTTTCTTTATATTTTTGATTTTATAAATAACATGAAATCATGAATGTTTTTAATAACATATTAAAAACAAGTAAAAACATGTTATTTAATCATGGGGTAAATTAAATAAATGGTTAAGGGGTGTTTGTTTGTTGGCCGACGCATAACCGAGCCCCAAGGGGGGTCTCGGCTTGATTTTTCTCGCACCAACCGAGACCATAATACCTTATGGTCTCGGTGTGGTGGTGGTGTGTCACGGCAGCAGGAAAAAGGGAGACCCCGACCTCGGTCGGGGCATGATTGTGTTCGGGTAGGCCACGACAGTAAGGGGATACCGGCTAGCCGGTGGGAAACCTTGTCTAGCCGGCGGCTAGGTTGACCAAGGGTGTATTGGGTCCGGTTCACGGGTTAAACACACGGGTCCGGTTCACACATGTTTAGAATAAAACACGGTCTGGTTCATGAGTTATTTTTACAAGGTTAAATATTTTTACAAGTTATATTTTTTTTACAAGACTTAAATTAAATTAATTAAAAACATGAACATGATTAATTTAATTTACATGACTTAGGTTATTAATTTTATTATTAATACATGAATTTTAACCTAAGTATTTTTCCATTTAATTAGACTATATAATTAATTAATTATTAAAATCATGACCTATAATTAATTAATTTACATGACTTAGGTTATATTATTAATAGATAATAATACATGTTTTAACCTAAGTATTTATTTGTACCTTTATTTAATTAAATCATGTTATATTTAATTAAATACTTTAACCTATAGTTTATTTAATTCACATGAAATAATTAATAAACTATACTATTAATTACATGACTTAAAATATTAATCAGTAAACACTTAAGCTTATATAATTAGTTTAATTATCCACCTTATATCTAATTATGGAAACTTTCTATTTTTAGAAACTTATTTAGTTAAGGCAGCTAATCTATTTATGGAAACTTTCTATTTTTAGAAACTTATCTATTTTAAGCAGTAAATCTATTTTTGGAAACTTTCTATTTTTTGAAACTTTCTAATTTTGGTAACTTTCTATTTTTGGAAACTTTCTATTTTAGGAAACCTGGTATTTTTAGAAAGTTACTTATTATTACACAACAAGTATAATAATACATGAATACAAGTAATACTTAATCAGAAATAGACAGAATATATGATAAACACATAATAAAGCTTAAATCAGTAAAACATAACATGAACATATAAAACAAGCTAAGACATGATATAAAACCAGTACGTACTCAGTAATCAGATACTTATACACGTATGTATTTATGTAGCGTTAGTGATACCGAAGTAGGACCCTCTTCCGTTCGTCTTCTTCGTTCACTTGACACAAGGTACGGATTCTCCGTCCTTTCAGTATGGACATTCTTCCTTATTAGGATTTCCCGTATGCAGCCAACTGTTTTCCCCAGTATATGTTTTATATGTTTTTGAATTGCTTATGTTTAAATTAGAATACCTAAATCCATATACATGCATGACCAATTTCACCTAGTTATGGAGGTACCATAACAATAACACTAGAGGCACCAGTGTTATGACTTCACCACGGCAGAGTGATAACTCGTGACGTCCCTTTCAGGTTTTGGCCATATTATTATTATCAGGTGGGGCGTATGGGTGCATCCTAGTTTACATGTTTTCAGCAGATTATTCAGTGTGAATGTGGTGTGTGCCTTGCATCCTTCACAAGGAGCTGATCCCTCCTACCCAAAACCAGTATATTAAATTAGAGGCAACCCCTCTAATTTGCATGACGAAGTCACCCCTCCAAGTATTCATGTACGTTGATATTTCATGACCTATATTGGCTAATGGTAAATATGTTAAACAGTTTTTACAAGATAAACATAAGGCTTTTCAAACTATAAAACCAGTTTTACTAAGATATAACCAGGTTATCCAGGACTTAGTCTTTTCCGCTGCTTCATGTTTATATGCTTATATTATTCATACTATACTTGCATATCTGTGCACTGAGCGTATTGCTCAGCCGTTTTCCTTTTCATGTTCCCAAAACGGCAGGTACTCAAGGACGCTCGTAGACATTAAGCGTACGTGCATATGGATTGGAAGCTTCCTAGCCTTCTTTAATTTATGCATTTCTTTATACGTTGATACTCATTTCCATGACATTGTTTAGTCCTTTCATTTACAGTACTTATGTTTGTGTGTGATGAGTTCTACTTTTGGGGTACCGATGTTTGATTCCGGTATTTCCTTTATGGTCATGTAATGTTTAGACATTTATCCTTGTATGCTTTGATGACACGCCATAATCACGCGTGACATTCCATTTATCAAAATGGGGTGTTACATTAATAGCAGCAGAAAAATGACCATCACCCAACTTCCTCTTGCATTAGGAAATATTAGACTCCACAAAATCTTTAGGATTCAAAAACCCATGCCAAAGAGAAGAATAGTCTGCTAAACAGTCCCTAATCAATCCAAGCCTCTCCCCAGGTTCCCTCTAACGAGCAATGGCACCAGAAATACTAACAAACTGACACCGCTCCCTCTCACCGGACCGTCGTTGAGCTCTACTATATGGCATAAAAACAACCAAAGTACAACATGGCAAGATAAGAAGCTCTACCCAAGCAGCTAAATCACCCGAGCAAGATAAGACCCTATCAAGAACACTGAGAAAGATTGTGGCAAAACCAAGGCGCAACTTAGGCGGAATACACTTGACCGTACACAAACGCCTCGAAAAAAAATGATCAAGAAGGTCAACATCTAAGCAAAGATAGCCCACCCCACCATCGACCACCCGAGACAACCCACACGAACCCAAATCACCATACAACGTACCAGAAGTAACACTTGAACCCGAGCGGTCCACATTAATAGGTACGAGAATACATATGATAGCGACATCCTCAAAGGCCGGCGCATAAACCAAAACACCATCTCCATGCTTATAGTTCTTAGAGAACGTGTGAGTAACAAAACAATCACCACATAACCAAATACCCGCCTGATGAAGAGCGAGGTCCAAAGTTGAAAATAAAGAATAGTCACTAGCGATACGAGCTTTGTGAGATGCCTTTAATGCCTCCGTCTTAAAATGTTGAGTTCTGAAATGAGAGACAAAATAACTCCTACAAAGTCCCCTAGCATCTCGACCACCACTACAACCATCACAACCAAGCAACGGACACGGAATAAAACTCACAGCACGAATAGAATGGGTGAGTGGGATAGTTTGTAAAGTGATAAAAATACCATTCTAGTTAATAGTCAAACATTCGTTCAACATAAAAATGGACCTAAAGTGAGGAAATAGTTTATTTTTTTAGGTTAAGATCGAAACTTTTTGAGTTTTTAGATCAAAAATAAAAATTAAATCAAACCACATGGACAAAAAAGCAGTTAACTCTAAAGTATATGAAAAATAAACAAAATTTCTATAAAGAACACTCTATTTTTTTTAATCTCAAACATCCATTTAAATTTCATCTAACTGTTTATAATAATTATTTATTTAATTTAATTAGAAAACTCAATCATACTTTTTAAAAAATAAACTAGCTCTCAATTCGTTAATCGCGACAAGAATTCAATTGAGAATTAAATTATCTTTCTGTAAATATGCATTTTTATATACTTTCGACGATTTTTTTTAAATAATTACTCACAATAAAATCAAATTGGATTCTCGAAAAATCACATGTGATTTATTACATTAAATAGCACAGTTGAATTTTTAGAATCACATGCGATTTATACGATTTATGAAATCACACGTAATTTGTTATTTACAATATCGGATGTGAATTTATGAAATCATATGCGATTTATGAAACTACGCATGAATTTTAATACAACAATCACATGTGATTTTATAAATTACTGGTAATTTTTTTGGTGAGAATTTCAACATTAAAAAATCGTCGAAAGTATATGAAAATGATTTTCTGATAGATGACAAAAACCGAGATATTCGGTTTTTATAAAACCAAAAACTGAAACCGTTTGGTTTTGGACGGTTCGGTTGTAACAACTGTGAAACTTCGACTTATTTAAATAATATTAAATTCTAGTTAACGGGTTAGACTTACATGTTTATTAAAATCTCCTGATTAATCTTATGCAAAGTGTGTGCGTATCTACTTGACGTTTAATAAAATTATTTTTTCAGAATCATTTCCATCGTGCTTATTGTTTTTATATGTCATTAAATATTATTACGCATAGGACATTATACGTCTCATAAAACTAAATTTTCAAAAATTTAAATTTACTTAAATTTTAAATTTGAATCATTTTGAGGTCATTTCAAAATTTGAAACATTTGGTGAGGCCATTTCAAAATTTGAATCATTTGATAGGCCATTTCAAAATTTGAAACATTTTGAGGCCATTTCAAAATTTGAAACATTTGATGAGTTCCCAGACAAAAAGAAAAAGTGAACAAGTACGTAGTACTAGGACAGTAGTAATAAATAGAATAAGCTGATCAGAGAAAAGAAAAACAAAATTCTCTTCCAAAAAAACCCTAGATCTAAAGAGAGCCATCGCCGCTCCTTCTCCGGCCGTCGGCTTTGGCCGGCGGTCCGGTATGTGATTAAGTGTGCTTGTAACATGGTTTAGGGATGGAGATGGTGAGTTTTCTGAGGTGTTGAGGTTGTTGTTTGCAGGCCGGTATTTCACTCATGATGACATGATTATCTCTTTCCACGCTTATCGTGGCTACCTCATGACATTTAAGCTCAATAAGGCTTTGGATGTTCCTGAAACAACCATATACCGTCTTGTATCCTCAAGAGTTGCCTTTTATAATAGTACTAATCTTCTAGGGGTCATGAATCATATTCATCCTGGTCTGGCTAATTTGGTGCATACATCGTGCAACAATATTATCTACTTCCCTTGATGTTTTGATATTGTTTACGCAACCTCTGAGAAAACAAACGAACAAGAATCTTATATGTGTATGGTTAAAGCTATCTTCAACAATATGATTCTTCTTCGTTTGTTTTCTCAAGGTTACGTAAACAATACGAAACATTGAGGGAAGTAGATACGCTTACAATTTCAAAGTACATTGTTGCACGATGTATTCACCGATCAGCCAGACCATGTTGAATGTCTTTCATGATCCTGAGAATTAGAACTATTCTGGAATGTCACTTTTAGGATACAAGACGATATATCACTAACGTGTGCTTGTTTCAGAAACATTTCAAGTTTTATTGAGGTTATATGTCGTGAGGTAGCCACTGGTAAGAGAAAAAAGTATTTTAATGGCTGCTCGACTCTCAGTGAGCTCGAAAGATATAGTTCCAAGGCTTGCAAATCGAGAGCTAAGTGTGCGTCTGTCTCTTAGTGATGCCTCATAGAGACTGTATTGAGGTTTGGTCATAGATTAGTTGCAGGTTCGTAGAATCGATGGCTTGTATATGTATGTGTTTGTAATTTTAGTACAATGATCGAAATCAAATTAGAGCTTTGATGATTGTCTTAAAGTACTGTATGTAGTGTTCTGTGGACACTTATAATTACCCATGTTTTGCAAAAGATCGCTAATAAAACCTTCAGTAGGAAGGCTTATTAATTACAGTAGTATCGACAACTCGTGGTTGCTTGAATCTTTTTAATTCGAGCTTGAGTAATTTCTCCTTTCTTTGTGATCGGCTGGGGCCTTCACCATCGAAGTTGCACACACAAATTGCTTAGTAGCAAAGTATGTGACATATTAAGTACTCTGTAACAGTAAAGTAAATCGATTTAGAGATATAAAAATCATTAATGAATACAAAAAACTGATCGATCTCTTTATTTTCAAACTTGAATAATTTTAGATAATGTAACGGGAAATCTCACAAAGTTACACATGCTTCATAAATACAAATCAATACAATGTACGTATTCCACAAAACGAGAGAACCCTTGTTGAGAAGGTTTTGAAATCTATTCGACACGTTGCTTGGAAATTCCTTTAGGTGGCAACTTTCTCAAAGTAAAGAGAACTACACAAGAGAGTAATATCTCCACCAACTGTTAAAACGATAACATTAAGAAGTTAGTATGAAAATATGCAGAAAGTTTTAGGAAAATAACATATGGAGCAGAATCTGATTGCTCATTTTTTCGCACTAAACTTCTAGCCTTTTTATCCCATATGACAATACTAATTGCATAAAGTAGTAAACGACTTTGCCGCTAAGAATGGCTCACACGTTCATAAGAATTTATAAAGAATCTCAAAAAGAAAAAAAACTTCGATTCAAGGTAACACAATGGTAAAAAATGTTGCAACTTTTTCGCGTGTGGCAATTTGCTGTAGTACCATTTTAGAAATCAGCTCAGATAGAGAGAGGTAAGAAAAAAAATCTTACAAGGTAGTATATGAAGTTTAAAACTTGGTTTTCTGATACATCTTGGTTGGAAGCTTTGTTGAATGCATTAAAGCACATCTGATATCTCACCAAATTAAAGATTAATCATAAAATAATTTGCTATAATATGTCTCCCATATGACACAGAGGCCTCACCACGATACATCTGACTAGGAAACATACAAAGCTCGTTGCTCCCACAAAGCCAACCTGCAAAGAAAACTAATTAATTACAAACAATTAAACGTGTCGAGTTTAACATATTAAGGATGCAATATCTATCTTGTATTCATACAACATTCTAACTCGTTTCATTCATGTATTGAATTATTTCTGAAATAATATCGTTTTTTTATAATCATTACTAATACACTAAAACAGTATATACCGCCACCCTTTTTTTGTGTCAGACATTGTACTCGTATACATTTTCTACTTTTCCCAGCCCAACACAACACACTCATCTAGTTAAAAAACTGCCTACTACAGTCACACATACACACCTCGTATAGCTTCTTGTCACGGCCTTTTGAGTGCACAGGAAACCTTTTCAGCATTAGATATAGCCTGCACAAATTTACGACGTAAGAGAAATGGCCCAACAAGGCCAGAAAGAAAGAAAGTATTAGAAGTACCTTCCGCCACAAATAAGAAAACCCAAGGCTACAAGCAAATAAACCCCTGCAAGAAAAACCTTGGAGATGATCACCAACATATGGATTGGGTTCCACCACATTATCAACCACAAAGCAATCTGTAAAAAAATGACAGAATATACAATTCGGTAAGAAGTTAATGTCAAATATATTTACAAGCATCTATTAAGCGGAGGTTTGCGTAACTATCCATATTTCTCTCAATATCCAAAACTTATGAGCAAGAAATTTACCTGAATTGTGAAAACAACTTTATTGATTGCATAGTAAGTTTTTCGGAGACTGTCAATTGGTTGCGACATTGCCTATACAATAATCACCTCATTATAAAGCGAGCAAACAACTTTCCATATAACAAAAATAGAACTAAAAATAAGTAAGGTGTTTTGAGATTGATTATATAATTCTAGCTGATTAGACAACTGATTTAACGACTTAAAAAATATAATGTTTAGCGCTTTTCTTGTTGCAAGTTGTAACTGTTACTTTGTTATTTAGGTAATACTTTTGTGATCTGAATCATCAGAATAAGTTGTTATTTAACAACTACAGTATAATATTAGAGTCTGAATCTTGTTATCCAAGCGTAATATACCGCGCATAGAAGTTGTGATAGTCGGTTTCAAAATGCAAATCCAAACACCCCCTAAATAAAAAAAAAAAAGCAAACAAGAAGGAATTTTGTATCAAACCTGGTAATAAATTTCTGACCAAAACAAAACCAACAAAGCATAGGTTGAGCAATATACAAGACTTGGTAGATCAAGCACTATACGTTGGGTAATCTGACGAAGACAAAGTATCCAGGCATAAGAATTGACACAAACAACATATATAATAAACCATATAAGAGAAAATCTCATGAACATTAGAAACCTCAGGTGTCAAGTGTTGGATATCATGACGGTAAATATATATAACACATCTAGCTGCAAAGTAACATGCTTAAAATCAGTACAAAGTAGACAAGAAGGTTTTCCTTGGAGGCACTTTTGAAAAATGTATTAATCGAAATATACAGACATACAGACCGGCATTAACCAAGAAGATGGACAAGTGAAAGATCTTTTGTGTAGTCCAGCCATACTCTGGCACTCTTAGTTCTATCCGAATCAACTGTACCTGCAACAGGTAAATATTATCGTGATTTGACAAATTAGTATAAGATAATTAGTTGGTCAAACCAGATATTCTAACTTGCAAAGGCAATATCTAACTTAAGCTCGCATCCAACCAACGCATTTTAAGAAAACTATCTAACGCAATAACAGAAAACTCACATCCAAACCACTTATACCATCATATATCACATATGCAAACTCACCAATGCGACAACAGCAATGAAACCATAGAGAGTAGCAAGAACATAAAACATTCCATTTTGCCAAACAGGGACATGGTTTAGTTCATCCGACAAAGTACATGAGTTTGTGCTAGTGAACATCATCACAAAGGCTCAGAAAGTGAGTCCTGCCCCACCCCTGCCGGAAAATCTGGTTGCTGCTTTTAATGAATACTTGAGTGGTTTAGACAATTCAGCTCAGATGGTGTAAATCTATTATATAGTTATAACATAATATTAACTCATTCAAATGATGTTTCTGACTTTCATCATTGTCCAACAACTACAAAAAGTAAACATTTTCCTAACAACCAAATTAAGTTTAAGTTAGATAATGCCCAACCACTTGTATAAAACATGATTCTTTTTAAAATATGAAATGGTAGCATAGTTGATTACTTGATTATGTCTAACAAAACTTCTAACTAGTGTTGTGACTTTTTTTACACATATATTTTCAGCTGGTGGTGCCGAAGCCTGTAAATATGAAACAATCGTTAGAACTTCAAAGCGTAAGGAAGCAAAGATCGACTTCTTGGCATTTCAACCAAATAATAGCTAAGAGGCCATAAATCATCACCATTTTGGAGTAGTATGTTGATCCAGAAATACCTTTAGAGACAAAGGTGTCACAACAAGCCACCTCTCAAAATTTTGCCTAGTCAGCTGCCAACTCAACGCCACATCACATCAACACAACTAACAAAAATACCCCTCACTCACAACACACCCGACCCCTCATCACTTGGGCCCACCACTATCTTTTCTTTTTATTTTTTTCATTTTCACACAAACTAAAATTTAATTCATTTAAATTAAAATTACAAATATTTAAATAAAAATTACAAATTATTAAATAAAAATTAGAAATTGTTAAATAAAAATTACAAATTGCTAAATAAAAATTACAAATTGTTAAATAAAAATATAATTTTAAACTAAACACACTTTAAAAAATTACAAAAATTTAAAAATTTAAGCAAAAAATGATAACTATCCAAACATTAGAGGTAAAAATTATAAATAAAATATTAAAAAAAAAACTTGATTCCTTCTCTTCCTCCTCCCTTCGATAAAAAACTCAGACGCACACACTAGACACTATGTAGATCCAGAAAGAAATCAAAAAAATAAATGAAGAAAAAAGAAAAAGAAGAAAAAAAGATTGCAGAAAAGAAGAAAAAGAAGATTGATGATGTGGCTTCGTCGAACATATTTCGCAAATCCGAAATTCCTTCGGCGAATAGGGGTGGGTGTGGCGAAATGGCACGACGAGGGTCCACGTCGGCTCGACGAGGTACCCCTCGCCGTGGTACCTTCCTCTCCTTTCAATGCCACTTTAAATGAGTTATAAGACGGCTCCTATATATCATGTGTGTTACAACTGCTTACTTGAGTATTAAGAGTAAATTTAAGGATACATAAATGTGACATCTTCAACAACAAAGTTTTCCCATTAAGACAGCACGACAGTTTAACAATCACATAACAAATTAAACCTTCAAGGTCCAACTTTTAGTACCTAATCTTCTTCGCCAATAACATAACAAAGAAAAAACCAGACATAATTCAGAGATAATACAAGCATCTTTTACTCCTTTGTGGTCCTGCGCCATGAGTGTTCACGAGCCCCATCCTGGTCCACAATCTTGATGATAAAATTCTGAGGAGCCACAACAAGCCTAGACCGGATTTCGTCAATGCATTGATCAGCAAGTTTGATGGCTTCATCAACCGTCATGTCAGGGTGGTAGTGACGATCCATCATAGACAAGGCGAAGTATGAACCGTAGCCAAAAGCTGCCTTGTCAACCTTGTGGAGAGTTGCAATGTAGTCAATGAAGTATAGGGATGGGCCTGTTTCTTTGTCGTAACCAGCTAGCACAATGTTAACCTGATAAGGATTCTGAAAAAAAGAAATAGTTTAAATGGGTCAGTACCTGATTCAACAGGGGCGTTTGGATTAGCGTTATGACACTCAGGCTGTGACATATAATCAGTTTCATACCAGCTACAACATAAATAATTATCAAGGGGGAAACCATTTAACCTAGTTACAGATTTTGTTTCGTCTCTTTTTCGCAAATATCCTTTTTCGTCAGAATTTCTTACATAACAGAACTTTTCGTACAATATTGTATGTATCATCACATCTCCATATCATATTATTACTTCAGGCAGCAGAGACCCTATCTTTTAGGGTGCGTTTTATTACAACTGCTTATTTGATGGTGATTAATTAATATCAGCTTAAAAGTAATAAGATTCAAAATGCCCCCCTATAACTAATACACGCCATTGACAAAACTGAAGCAGCACTAAGTTAAGGATGAAAAGCAGCAAGAGCAATAATACATGTAGTAGACAGGTCTACTAATTGCAGATAATCATGAAAAATATCAAGCATTTGTATCTCTTTTTGGCTGAATTCGAATGAGATTTCGATTAAAATCCAGCTCGAAATTTGTTTAATTTGACTCGTGACGAAAAAAAATTAACATATGAGAGCTTTGTAATGGTAGGGCATTCAAATCACTAGTTGCAACTTGCAACCAATAAAACATCATATGAAACAGCATACAAAACTATGATCACAGACTGTTTGAAACAGCATATGACATCCACGTTTACTAGAGAGCAATGTTAATTTCAAAAGAATTTTAACAAAAGCACGGTACATTTCTAGATTTCAAGTATAAACAACATCTAAATCCTAATACCAGGTAGGAGATATTCCGACCTGACCACTTACATCCAATATCAATTATATTAAGGTTATGTAAATTCCATGCTATCATGATCAGAAGTGTGTTGAACACTAGATGACCCTCTGCCAAAAATCAATGCATCACTAATTTTCAGATAGATTCGCAATCACCTCTTAAACTCCAGCGGTAAATAAGATGCTTCTGTTCTTCGTGCAAAAGAACAATAATATCATATCCCCTGTCCTAACAGACCCTCAACTATACACTGAAGTGGGAATATAGAACGACATGACATACATATAACATAAAGTTCATAGAAGTAGCTGAATCACATGCTATTTCCGGGTTATAGGCCGAGTTGAATGAAACCTATGTGCTATGCATGCATGCAGGATTTGGGAAAAATAAATCGTTATCAAATGGTAGGTATGTATAACATCATGCTGTAGTATATAGAACATTTTATATCAAACAATCCCCAATTACGAAAAAGCATAAAGGTTGTAGAATTATGTTACTAGCTCTTTCTTTCCGTGAACAAAAGCAAGAAAGGTTGGTGCAACTAGTATTAAAGTGGGAATGCAGAAACCTACGTACAAACTTTAAAAGTATGCCAGTCGAATATGAAAGCATTTATAACAAGATAAAATAAGGGCAGCATATACAGGGAAGAAAGAATTGTAAGACAAAGAAGTTGAATATTCAACACATTATCACTGACAATTTTCTTATAAATTATGTATTCCGATTGTCTCAGAGGTCAAATAATCATTTTGATGTTAGCCAGCAAGATCAACAGCAAACTGCAAACTGGAGATCATGTACGCATAGAAAAAAAATCAAGGGACGAGAAAAAGAAACAAATTGCTTTTTGAGCATTGATAAATGAAAGACTCTTGGTTTAATAAGTAATATGTTACGTGAACTATATTAAGTGACCATTTGAATCTTCAAATATTTGATAAAGAATAGCCAAGTACAAGAAGAACATATAAAGAAAGCAGGACACACTATAAGTGACTAATATTTTGGACTGCTTAGCAAGCGGATATAAA
The DNA here is from genome assembly GCA_025667525.1 of Glebionis coronaria. Lineage (NCBI taxonomy): Eukaryota > Viridiplantae > Streptophyta > Magnoliopsida > Asterales > Asteraceae > Glebionis > Glebionis coronaria. Next base: position 505,426,696 of record CM046881.1, on the reverse strand, counting down.
GGAATATATAAGTACACAAGAAAGAACCTATAATCAGTTTGATTTAAAAAGTTGGTAAGAATTATACCTTTCTCAAAGCTGTGGCAAGCTCATTGCGCATGAAATTTGCAGCAGCTTTGGTAGTCAATGGAATCCCATTTCGGAATTGATACAGAGAAACATTCTTCTGTACATACTCCGTGAATTGAGCTCTAAAAATCAAGAGGGGAAAAAATCAAATAAGAGATAAAAATATAGGTAACACATTATAGATTTCTTTTAGGTTATAATAGAGGGAAAACAAGGAGATCCATCGGTTCAGTGCAAATGTGATTTATAATGAACAAAGCTATCAAAGGAAATGAATCTTGCATGTAAAAGAACAAGAAGATATAAACTCAAGTGCTTAACAATCAGTATTAAAAATAATTCAATTTGCAAATAGTATAATCTAAGATTCAACTAAAGAATCAACTCATGCCAGTTCTACAAAAATCTATGTGTTTTGAATGAATAATAAATCAACATACATTACAAATGTATAAACGAGCCAATTCAGTGTTAATCGTCTACATCTTACTAAGGATGACCAACAAAGCAATGACCAAAATATTTAAAAACAGTATCAAATTCTTTTCATATATCATTATGGGTAACCAGACTAGGCTTTCCCGATTCATGTTACATGAGAAGGGCAAGTCATTGACTTAACTGCACGCGGCCTAACTAGGGTATCCCATTGACTGTTTCTAAGCATTTCCTATATATCATCCTTGTAGCACATTGATGACACTAACTTCAATAATTTCATGATAATAACTACTTAGGGGGTGTTTGCTTAAGCTTATTTCTCCGGCTAATAGGCTTATTGAACTGTTAAAAATCTCATATCCTCAATTTTTTGGGCTTGTAAGCTTTTCAAAAGTTCAATAACCCCACATGGTGGACATATAAGTTAAGACAAGCACTCCCTAAACTTCTTTGAATGAGCTTATTGTCTTTTGGAAGCACAAAACACCCTTTTTAACTTTCCAAAAAGCTCACAAGCACCATAAAGCTACCACTTATTTTACTAGTACATAACCTGAAAACATTCTTAGTGGGTGTTTGTTTAAGCTTACTTGTTTGTGGGCTTATAAGCTTATTTGATCCCGGCTTACATTTCATAACATCAAATTTTTTGGCTTATCTTAAGACCTATGGGATTATATAAGTCTCAAAATAAGCCGGAAAAGATGCTTAAGCCGGAATCAGATAACCGCATAACCAATCCTACATAATCCATTTACGCATCTAGCATACATATTTCAGTTTCAAACTTCAACTAAACCCCTAATTAAAAGATTTCGGAGCTTATAAGATTTTCAAAACTTCAATGACCCATAAGATGGACAGTGTGGAATAACCTTTAAAGAAAGCTAACAAGCACTATACGCTAAACACATTCTTGATAAGCAATCCTAAGGGAGGTGTTTGTTTAAGCTCTTTATGACCTTAGCTCATACTGTTTCTGGCTTATCTTTCATACCCAGTTTTTATTTATATTTTGCTTATTTTGGGACGTACGGGCTTATATAACTACATAAGTTTATCATACCCACAAGATTCAAAATAAGCAACAAAAAAAAAACTGAGCTTATGAAATATAAGCCGAAACCATATAAACTCACAAATAGCCTTTCGAGGGATGTTTGTTTAAGCTTATACGTGGGCTTATGAGCTTATTTGATTTCGGCTTATATTTCATAAGCCCAATTTTCTGGCTTATTTTAAGAGTTATGGGCTTATAGAACTACATAAGTTTATTATGTCAATTAAGCCGAAGCCATATAAATTCATAAATAGTCTTTAAAAAGGTGTTTGTTTAAGCTTTCATAAGCCCCAATTTCCCGGTTAATTTGGAGACTCATGGGCTTATAAATAAACTTATATATATATAAGCTTAAGCAAACACCCCCTACTAAAAAGCCCTATGTTTTTTTACAATTAGCCCTAATTACAACAACCAAAAGTGAAAATAACAAACATACTTTTTAACCTTTCAAAAGGGACGAAAGCTGAAGCTTATTTTAAAAGTCTAAGCCCCCATAAGCCCTCTCAAAACACAGCCTAAAAAAGAGCTTAATCTCATAACCAATCGTACATAATCCATTAATGCATCTACATATTTCAAAACCCCTAATTTAAAAATTAACTTTTTTTTTTGACAATTAGCCCCTAATTACAGCAATAAAAACTAAATCTTGAAATTAAATAAAAATAGTAATATACCGATCACCAGCTTCACCACTAGCACCCATAAGCTTATGTTGATCAAGAACCATGATCTTATCTTCATTAGATTTATGAACCAAGATACTGTTGACTGCTGATGTATCTGCTACCACTAATGCAAACCCTTTTCCCACCATTCCAAATACGCACTCCATTTTTTTGTTCTTTCTTAATCGAGTTTCTTTGAATCGGGGAAGAAGTATAGTTTTGATGTTGTGTTTTATGGGATGATGATGGCTTGGGGAAGAAGTGAAGTACTTTTGACCCGGTTGTCAATTCATGGGTTTGGGCTTTTCCAAATGATAAGCCCATCTAAAAAAGCTCTCATTCAAACTTTAATGGACTAGAGGGCAATAAAATTATGTAATTCGGATTATTTGATTTTCGGTTTGATGTGAACACGTTGAAGTGTCCGTTTTGTGATCAAGGGATTGATACTAGTAATCACATGTTTTGGACCTGCTTATTGGCCTCTATCATTTGGGTTCGTGTGTTCAAGTGGGTAGATCTTGCTTCTCCTTCTATTTCGAGCCTGACTGAATTATTTGCCTCGATTGATGGCATGTATATGTCGAACAACAAAAGGCTTATCGTGGACGTCATTTGTGGTACTACTCTATGGTCCTTGTGGAGATTTCGCAACGAGTTGATTTTTGGCCCCGATCCTCCTAAACGCAGCATGCTATTTGATAATATTGTTGACTTTTTTGTAAATGGTATTCGTTTAGACTCTAGATGTAAGTTGCATTCCATTTCTTAAAACAACTGGATTCAAAACCTTTTAGTGGTTTTATCTTTGTAATTTTTCTAGCGTCTCGCTAGTCTTTAATAATATCTGCTGTTAAAAAAATTGATTTTCGGTTAAGGAGGTTCGGTTATTCGGTTGAGTTTAGTGGTTCGGTTCATATTCCGGTTATATTCGAAAAGACGATTTAACCGAATCGAATAAACTGGAAAACCTAATAACTGAACCGATAAACACCTTTACATATGTCGCAGATTTTATATTATGTTTGGTTGTAGTTATGGGGTAGATTAATTTTAAATAACATGCTGCTAAGAGCGCCCGGAGTGGTGGCGCCGTGGGGTGCCAAACCCACGGCGTTGGCCGCGCGATGAGTCCGACGAAGGGAAAAACCCGCGGCGCGGGAACCCTACGTGGGTATACCCACGTCGCGTGGTCTGTTTTTTTAAAAAAAAAGAAATTCATCCCCCCCCTCCCGAACGGCTATTTTTTTGAAAAATTTTCATTTCACCCCCCCCCCCCAACGGCTATTTTTTTAAAAAATTTTCATTTCACCCCCAACGGCTAGTTTTTGAAATTCGAATTATAACGGCTATATTTTTTGATCCGTCTATAAATATAACTCAAAATCAACCATTTCTTACACACCAAAACACAAACACTCTCTACAAATAAATATGAATCCCAATTACGTTCCGTCAGTTTTTGAAATCGATGAGAAATTCGATGCTTACTTCTTGCCACTAGCACACGATCATTATCAACAGTTGCTTGAAGAAGAGAATCGTCCAAGACTATCTCGGACCCCAGTCAACCGTGACCGAGAAGGTGCTGAGGAGCGGCTCATGAACGATTATTTCGTTGATAATTACAGGTATTCTTTGGTTAAGTTTCGTGAAAGATTTCGAATGAGCCGAAGACTATTTTTAAAAATAGTTAACGGCATAAGAAATTATCAGGCCGATCCTCTTCCTGCGCATTTTCATTATTTTACTTCTCGACCCGATGCTACGGGTCGAATGAGTATTAACGCTATTATGAAGTGCACAATGGCTATACGTCAATTGACATACGGAAACACGCCGGATGCATTTGATGAATATTTACAAATTGCTGATCGAACCGGACGTGAGTGTCTAATGTATTTTAATATGTGTGTTATTGACTTGTATATAGCCAAGTATTTAAGAAAACCAACTCCGGCCGATGTTGATCAAATATATGATCTACATCTTACGAAACATGGTTTTCCGGGGATGCTTGGCAGCATTGATTGTAAGCACTGGGAATGGAAAAATTGTCCAGTTGTGTGGCATGGACAATACGCTGGTGGTTATAAAAGATACCCTACTTTGATGCTTGAAGTTGTTGCTTCGCAAGATCTATGGATTTGGCATGCGTTTTTTGGGATGGCAGGTGCGAATAACGATATTAATATTTTAGATAATTCTCCGTTATTTGATGACCTTCTGAATGACGAAGCACCGGTAAAACCGTATACGGTTAACGGAGTTGAGTATCAAAATGGGTATTACTTAGCGGATGGTATTTACCCACAATGGACGAGTTTCTTGAAGTCTTTAACGGTTGCAACTGACGCTAAACATGCTCACTTCAAAAGGCGTCAAGAAGGTGCACGGGAAGATGTTGAACGTGCATTTGGTGTTCTCCAAGGACGTTGGGGAATACTACGTCAACCAACACGCGCGTATGAAGTAAACATCTTACGGCGACTCATGTATACGTGCATCATACTTAATAACATGATTTTGAAAGATCAAGGTATGCAGGTTTTAGATTAGAACCAAAATTATGTTAACCCGTCAAGAAATATGCAATGAACATGGGTTGATCGGTGTGAAGTTTACCGCCGAAAAAACAAAGAAATACGCGACCGACAAACCCATCAAAGTCTTCAACAAAACCTTATGGATCATATCTGGAATCAAATTGACCACGGAGATGAAGATGCATATGAAGATGAAGAAAACAAAACGGCGGGTCGTATGATTTTTTAATTTTCGTATGTTTTTTTAATTTTCGTATGTTTTTTTTATTTTCGTATGTCTTTTTTATTATGTTCGTTTTATTTTAAAAGTATTGTAATGCTGGTTATGTTTAATGAAATATTTAAGTTTGTTTAGGGGGTGTTTTGTAAAATTCTGAAAAACTGGAAATCACTTGGAGTGATGACTCCCCTGTTTTTTTCATGTGAGTGAGTGAGTGAGTTTCGCTGACGTGGCACCCCAAATTAGACTCACTTGGAGTGATGAATCCTTGTGCTCTAAGTTATTTTGTACACCTAAATTGTGTGAACGGTTAACTGCGCTAACAAGCTACTAAAAATAATCGTCCCTTTCTTCACCCCGCTTCACACTCTTCTCTCCTTTAATATTTCTATCAAAAATGATATTCGGAAATCAAATGAAGATGCCCCCAAGAAGTGTTTCGACGAAGCCGTGAAAGAACTTGATTTATCTGTGGTCTGAATTTGAGAAAATGGATGACGTTATTGTAAAAAAAATCCTTGAAAATTTAACATTTATGACTAACTTTATGCTTAACTTATGTGTTAACTCATTAAATAGTGACGATATAGTGATTATTGTTGCACATATTTAGGCATGAGTTTTAAGTGTGCTAATTGTTTATAGAAATACCTTAGGACCTATTGGGTTTGTGGATTGGCTTAATATTTGAATTTAAATTTTGATTTATATTTTATTAAGATTTCATTTGAATTTAAGGTAGAAAGGAGAAAATACATCACAATGTATAAATTAATATTGTTAAATTGAGTAGTTGAGTTTAAAGGGTGCCCCACTTATTTCATAAAAATATAATATTATGTGGTAGTAATTGATTTAGGGTATGTTTTATAAAATTAATAGGATAGTTGTTTGTGAATATAGTTCTAAGTGGAAAGTTGTTATGGAAGAAGAAATGGATTCTCTGAGAAAGAACAAGATATGGGTGTTAGTAGATCATTCAGCTGGGTAAAAGCTGGTGATCTAAAAATGGCTATCCAAAATAAAGGAAGGGATTGAAGGTGTTCAAAATCTTAGGTACAATGCAAGGTTGTTTGCTCGTAGATTCACACAAAAGGCGTGTATGGATTACAATGAAGTATTTTAGTCGCTAGTTCGACACACATCTATTCGGGTTATACTTGCATTGACTTCGTGTAAAGATTATGAGCTATAGCAGCTTGATGTAAAGACGACATTTTTACATGAAAATCTTGAAGAAGTGATCAACATGAGGCAGCCACCGAGATTTGATCAAGGTAACAAGGTATGTTTGTTAAAGAAATCTCTTTATGGTTTGAAGCAGTCACCTAGGCTATGGTACAATAGGTTTGATGTGTATATGTTCAGAAATGGATTTAAGCGTAGCAACTACGATAACTGCATACATTACAAGAGTTATGCACCCGGGGAGCATATCTATTTATTGTTATATGTTGATTGTTTGTAAGAGCAAGGTTGAGATTGGGTCTACCAAGTCTTTGCTTAAAAAGGAGTTTGACATGAAGGAGCTCGGGGAAGCAAAGAAGATTCTTGGTATGGAGATCGTCAGGGATCGGAGTCTCAAGACTCTGAAGGTGTCACAATCCGGTAGGTTTCTAAAGTTTTATTCAAGTTTAGTATAGACAATGGGAAATTGGTACATATGTCATTGGGTAGGCACTTCAAGTTGTCGTCGAATGATTAAACGGCTAAGGATTGTGATGTTGAAAGCATGATTAGGGTGTCGTATGCAAATACGATTGGGAGCTTAATGTACTTGATGGTGTGCACGAGGCCAGACATAGCGTATGCAGTAAGTGTAGTTAGAAGATATTTGGTGAATCCGGGTAAACTTCATTGGGAAGCAGTGAAATGGACTATGAAATATTTGCAGGACACTGTAAACGTGGGTTTAGTGTATGGGACAAATCATGGCACCCATGTGGACGAAACAGGTTTTGTTGATTCAGACTGCGCTAAGGATCTAGATAAAGATAGTCTCTCACTAGTTACGCATTTTTTTTACATGAATGTGTTATAAGCTGGAAGGAACATTACAACAGGCGGTGGCTCTTGTGTTACCGGTGAATGTGCCGTATGGTGCTAAGTTATTGTCTCAAGAGCTGTTCAGTATGGGCATCTCTCTTAAGTTGTGACTCACTTGAGGATGTGATACCCCGAGCCCAACGTCGTTTATTTAATCCTCTTTTATGAATATTTTTGGAATTTTTAAGAAATTTCGTTTGTTATATATTTGACGGTTTAATTTGAAACCAATGATCGAGGCTTTAATTTTTACGTTTGACGATTTAAGAGGTACCGATAACGACTACGATACCGACGGATGCCCAAAATTTATCTTTTATTATCGACTGATCGATATTTGAGTTTTTCGAAGTTTTTATTTTTATTACGCTTTAAGTAGAGTCGAAACCATATGAATATTCGTTTTGTGTTCGTTTGAACCATTTAAAAGTAACTTGAGGTAGCCGGGACGAAACCCGACTCCCGTAAAATTTTAAAACCGACTAGTATGTCATAATCCCGCTCTTTAAAAGTAGATCTGCCACTAAGGCCAAAATAAAGCTATATTTGCACAAAGGTCCTCCCTCCTTTTACAAAAACTTTCACCACACACACACACTTCATTTCAACTAATAAAAATTTTTACCCTCCCTCTCTTTCTCTCTCAAAACTCAAGGCAACACCACCACCACCTCAGTCCACCATCAAAATTTGTTTTCTCAAAAATCTAATCAATGACCCATGTTTCTAACATCAAGTTAAGTAAATCCTACCACGAAAATCAAACATGCAACAACATTTTTTCAAGATTTAATTTTTGAAATATTTTGATAAAAACTATGATTTGATCTAATTAATTTCGTGGGTTTGTGTTTGATTGTGTTTAGGAACACACTACTAAAATATTGGAGCATGGGAAATGTTTTTCCTTGGTGATTTCAGCCCCAAACCCCACGGCTCACATGGGGGTTATGGTGTTCTTGGAGCTTTGATCTATTTTGTTCATGGTATGGTCCTATATTTGTGTTAATGATATTTTAATAATATTTCTTTGTATTGCATTTGTGATTTTTGATTTGGGTTTTGGATGAGGACGAACATACAAGTGATTTAGGGTATTGTGATTTGATTAGGATGTTTATTAGATGTTATTAGGGGTATAGGAATGATTGAAATGGGTCGAAAAGATGTTTTGATATGATTTTGAAAGACTCATTTTAGGTCAGAAACTTTAAGGCCAATTTTCTTGGGTTTAAGTCTGAGCTAAGGTTGAGAAGATAGAATATTGTTGTAGAGCTTCTTTCTAGCTTCGTTTTGGTATAAGGTAGAGTTTTTGACTCCAAACGAGTCAAAAGTTACGCTGGTTTGAATTTTCGTGTACCGGGAGATGAAAGTCGACATAATCTGAAATTATGTTCGATTTTTGGTTAAATCTCGGGGACTATAAGTTGAGTTTTAAAAATGATTAGAGGCTGTTCTCTGGGTATAAACTTATCATTGTGAGTCTATTTTCATATTCAAGAGTCGAATTTGTAAACGGGAATGCTTAAGAAGGTCAAAATGGTTTTACAACGCGAAGGTACAAAACTGTCCGAAATTTGGAGTTTAGTAATGTGACGAGCAGTGAGTCTTAGAAGTGAGATCTTTTTATGAAATTTAATATGGGCTTTATACAGGTTGCAAATAATTTTTACAAATTTTCTCATAATTTTTGGTGATGTCTAAGTATAGGAAAACAGTCCGTACATTTGGTATGTACCGGCAAAATTGTAAAATGAGTAATAGTTTTAATAAAGTATAAAAGTGGACGTGTCTAATAAATATCACTTGTATGGATTTTTGGCGTGAGTTTATACAAACTTTGAGTGACTTTAATTATTTATATACAGTACTTGATGGTACTTGTAGGAGTTGGTTCATTACGTGTTTACTCGTTAGGTGTTGTATTTGATTTCCCGGGGGCATCCTCATCGTTGGTGATTGTCTTTGTCTACGTCTTGCTACTACTACTATCGTTACTCCCTAAGGTGAGTCTATAGCCTCGCTCTTTACTTATTTCAAATGTTTTTACCCGCGAGGGGGACACATGCTATTTAAATGAAAATGAACATAAGTCATGAATGATTGTTGGACCCGAATGTTGCCTTGAATTGTGTTAAGTACCTAGTTGTAAAAGTCCCTGAATTCGTGAACTATTAACTATTGTCTTGCCCTTGTGTGGGTTGGAGATAGCCGCTTATAAAACTGATAATACTATGGGGTTGACGACCATATTCGAGACGAGAGCTAGTACGTTGAGTACCCTCTGCAGACAGATAACTTGTGATAAGAAATAAGGTATAATTACAACTAATGCCTTTAGAAGGGGCCATGGTTTCACTTAAATCATGTCGGTCTATGTACGCGGGTGATTGAGTTAACGGATTAGTGTCACGAGCTTAAACACAATTATTAGCTATTGCTAAAGAAAATATCATTGAATAATAGATTGTGAGTACGACAATGCTATTGAATGGTCATGATTGGTTTTAATACTTATGTTCAACTTATAATTTGATAAACCTATAGATTCGCACAACCTTTGTGTTGATGATTTTAAGCATGTGTTTCAGGTAATCAATATTGATAGCAGCGGAGCATGCATGGAGGGAGTTGGTGCTTTATTGGTCTAAAACTTTGGATTTCTTTCCCTTTTTATCAAATTAATTATTGTCATATTGTGGTAAAAGTTGTTATGTTTTGGGTTGAGATCTTTGGGGACAAGTAACCCTACTCTGATGTAAACCTCATTTTTGGGTTGGAAATGTTTTAGACAATGATTATAAATAATCTTTTATGTTTATCTTAAACGTCTCTTTTAAGGTCGTTTTCTGTAATTATGTGTGATGTGCTATGAAATAACGCCCAAAGTGGTATTCCGCTGCGCGGTAAATTGGGGGTGTTATAGCTTGGTAATTGATACATGGCTTTTGGCCCATATAAAAATTAAGTTAAAGTTCGTTGTGTTGTTCTCTTCGAATTGAAAAACTTATTGTTTAATGTGTGACTCAGTTGAACTTTGGTGGAACAAAGATGTGTCGTTGTAGTTTTGAAAATTGAAGGTGCAAAACAATTAAAGTAAAAGTGCAATTAAAGTAAATCTAAGTCTAATTAAAATAAAGTGCAAGTATTTAAAAGCGAGACTAAAATTAAAGGGCAATAATGTAAATAACACAAACTTAAATCTAACTAAGGCAAACTTAAAACGCAACTAAAACTAAATCTTAAACTAAGGCAAATAAACTTAAAGTGCAACTAAGAAAAAGGCGGGAAAAATAAAGCTTAAAATGAAAAGGCAGAAAACTAAAAACTAAGATTTCCCTATCCGGAATAAAATCCTATTCGGAATAAATGCTATTCGGAATAACTGTCACCTATTCGGAAAGATAGCCCTATTCGGAATATTCATCTATTCGGAAAGATTGACCCTATGCGGAATGTGCCTCCTATTCGGAATAAAAGCTCTGTTCGGAATATCTGTCCCTATTCGGAAAGAAGTCCTACTCGGAATATTAGGCCTATTCGGAAAGTCCAGCCTATTCGGAAAAGTCACCCTATGCGGAAAAATCCCTCCTATTCGGAAAGTTGTGCCCGTTCGGAATAACCAGTCCTATGCGGAAAGATTTTCCTATGCGGAAAAGAAGGGTATTCCGAATAGCAATTTTACAGAAACCCCTATGCGGAATGTTTAAGTATTCCGAATAAGCGATTTCTACAAAACTGTTACGCGGAATAAACCCTCTATGCGGAATATTTTAATATTCCGTATAGAGCACAACGTTCCACGCCTATTCGGAATGATTGTTGGGGACGAATCTCAGGGGAAGAACAGTTACTGTATACGAAGAACAAGGGAAAGAAGATAGCACGAATTTAAACAAAAACTTAACCAAATCAACAAAAAGATTAAACCAAACTAAAAACAAAACATCTAATAAACATAAACAATCAATCCAAAACAACAAATCAAACAATAAAGATCAAGATAATCAAAACCCACTTAAATAAATCAACAAAAATCAAGAACATAAACATAAACAATAACAATCAAAGATTAAGAAAGGAAGAATGAGATTAACAATATAAAGATAAAGCTTGACAAGAATTAAAAAGAAAAACTTACTTGAATTAAATGGTAATTAAGGTGCAAGACAAGGTAATTAAATGACAAGTATTTAAATGTGCATAAAATAAATGTGGAAGAGCTAATTTGTCAAGTTAGCCAACAAGAGGAAAATGAAAATGATCTAATCTATATATAGGGGAGATTAAGGCTTGCTTAGGAAGCTTCCTTAATTGCATGCTTAGTCCCTCCTTCTTTAATCTTCTTTTAATTGCATCATTAGTCCTTTTCTTCTAATCTTTCTTTTAAATTTGGACTTTAAGGACTTGTGGCTCGGGATATCTTTTGAACTCGTCTTTAATTCCTTCAATAAAATAGACTTGAGTTTCTCGGCTTTTTGATAAACTTCCGTCTTTTGACTTTTTCTTCGATAAATCTTCAGAATTGGTCTTAGACTTCCGTTCTTTTTCCACTTTTGACTTCTCGACTCCGTCTTTCATCTTTTTCTTCAATAAAAGCCGTGAATGCCCGTGAATTCCCGTGTTTTCTCCACTTTTCACAATTTCGTCCTAAATTACAACAAAAACACAAACCGCGCATAATTCCGACATAAAAGACATAAAATACACGTTCTGGTCTGGTTTTTATTGTAATTAAGTGGTAGAAAAGATGTGTGTTTAGACACATATCAAATCCCCTACACTTGACCATTGCAATGTCCTCATGCAATGCATTAGTTACAAAGCACGTTTACACTTTTCATCACAATCAATCCACGTTGGCCTTTATTAAAGAGATAGAAAATTATAAAAATGCAAAGCAAAGAAATTAAAAGCATACCTTGGGTTTTGAAAATGTCATGAATAACCATCATCCTCAACTTTTCACTTTTTCCAAACCAAGCTTAAAAACGAGATCATTGTTATTATAAGTTAGTAAACTAACACGAACTCATGTGGGCCAATTATTCACTTAGACTCCCTTATTCTTATGGGTATCTCTTATATTTTATTATTTGTCTTGAATGATCACGAAGATGCATTGTTTGACTTATTTAGATAATTATTAAGTCTGAAAATAAAGTGCACGATTTAATCAATAGTTAGCTAAAGGACCAAATCTTTTAAAACTGCTTCTCGGGATATCAAAAAGTTCATATCTTGGCATAACTTGGTTCGCGATTTGAGACCTTTCTCGGGCCGATATTTGGTAGCGACTTCATACTTCAAATCTTGAGAGACGTTCATGACATAATGGTCTTCTCTTCATAAATGGAACTTCTTCACTTGGAATTTTTGAGAGATTCTTCATATATGGACCACGACTTCTTCATTTTTCTCCAATCTTTATTTTGGATTTTGATATACAACGATCCGCCTCCTTTATTGACTTGGATCTATTTATCCTCATACCTTGTTAGGGTCTTTTCGGATACACTTCTCCATGACTTTTTGGGAGTTTTTGCTTTTCGTCGTGTGTCTCGATCCTTCATATTGATTTTCGATAAATGATTCTTCACATCACTTTTGGATCTTTAGCAACAAAACATAGCCCTCATGCCTTGTTAGGGCCTTTTCGGACTCGCCAATCTTCGCGCCCCGCTTCATAAGTTATGCCTTGGCTATGAACTCTCGTCATTACCGAGCAACTTTTAAACGATCTGGGGCTAGAAGCTAAGTAACTTTTCAAATCGTACAACCTTATTTATTAGCAGATAAATTTATTAGCAAGCGATGGGAGAATAGGCTCATAATTAACTCACATAAATTCACGAAAGAATACCGACTTATAATTGGCTCTATCATCTCTCGTTCTCCACAGTTTAAAATCTCAAGTAATGAGACTCGTGGATACTTAGCCTATTAAATCAAAGTTTTGGGTTTTCGAGTCGCCTATAGGATCTTGCAAATTCTTAGACTCTTTCAAGTTTAGAAATCGCATCTTAAAGTTCCCTTGATAAACGACTCTCTAGGATCAATTATAGGAACTTGCGAAAAGTTCTTGTTCTTAACCCGTGGGAGTTAAGACTTTCGCGTTTTATAGCTCCCTATATAAAAGCCTAGCAAAACTTGACTTAAAAATGTTAAGGATACTAGCTAGAGTAAACTCGGATTGAGTCAAAAGATTCACAACGTTTGAAGATTAAAACCACTTATTAAACATTTATTCTAATAAGGAAAGAAAATAACTATACAAAAGGGAAAAACTAATAGGCCAAAATAGATCAAAATTTTTGAAAAATGTCGAAAAATTGATTTTCCGGTTAAAATGAGGACAAATACAAGGAAAAGACCACTTAACTTCGATAGAAGTCCCCCCTACACTTAAGATAAACATTGTCCTCAATGTTTAAGCATGTGGGAGTAAACTCCCCTACACTTAGGACATTGTGCACGTTGTTTAAATCTTGCTAAGGAAAGGACAACTAAAGAGATTCCTATTTTAATATTGAGAAAATATAAAAATAGTGAATCGAAAAGAGTTTAGGATAGAACCGGGAAGAAGTAGAACACGGAATCACGGGTCGTCAAGAATCATTAAGAGTAGATCAGTGAAGCTCGAATCCCTGATAAGAAGTGAGGAGAGGAAATAGCAAACCAAAGGGTCCCCCCTACACTTATGGTAAAGAAAGCAAAAAGATAGATGCATGGGTTGCCTCCCAAGAAGCGCTTGGTTTTTGTTAACCGAGTCGTGAGCCTGACTCGACCTTGATCATCAACAGAAGTAGCATGAAACAAATCCACCAGGATCAAAGACATAGTTTTCATCCATCAATAAGCACGAGCTTAAGGCGAACAAGGCAAGCCAAAAGAGAAATGGCAGGGTTCCCTTAAGCAGTGATGGAGCACAGTAGGAGCAAGGATGAAGTGGTGCAAGCATGTCTTCAAGATTTCCAAAGATTTTTCCTTTTATTTCATCAGGTGGATACTGAGGTGGCTTAAAGACTTCAATACCGGGATCGAACACCTTTTCCTTTAAGGGAAAATAACATTCCGGCTTAGCCGAGTGTGAAGAAGATCCGCAAAGAAGCACAACCTCGTCCTCAGAAGGGGGACAAAGAGGTGTCAAATCATAAGTGCAACGGATTTCGGTGTCGACCGGTTTCTTCTCCTTGGACAAAATGCTCTTCAAATCCAAAGTAGGATTAAGACGATAATCTTCAAAGTCCAAAGGAGGTGCATCACTCTCATGAGGGAAGTATGTGTTGAGAAATTCAGAGAAATCTTCCTCAAATGAGTAATCGTCCAAAGTAGGATCGAGTGATGGCGGAGGATCTTCATCATGTGAAGAATCACTCGAGAGAGTATCAGCCTCATCAAAATCATCGAATGTGGGCAGCTCGGGATACTCAGAAGTACAATCAAAATCATCCGAATCTGAGCTAGAATCATCATCATCATAAGCATCAAAGACCGGTGGCGAATCATAAATGGTGGAAGGTTCCATAGTAGAGTGAGAATCATCCACATTATCTTCAAAGAGTGGATTATCAGTGGAAGACTCGAATAGAGGATTGTCATAGACGGTAAAGTCATCGAGCACATTTATCATATTCACTGATTCTCGGCCTCCAAAGGATTTTCTTGTAAGCTTCCCCATTTTAAAAACTTTAGAATCATCCCCGACTCGTAAGATTAACTCACCTTCGGCCACATCTATTAAAGCACGTCCGGTTCTCAAGAATGGCCGACCAAGTATTAAAGGAATACGAGGGTCCATTTCATAATCAACTACGACGAAATCGACCGGGAAGGTAAATGTGCCAACTTTAAGAAACACATCTTCGGCTATACCAACGGGGTAAGCGAGAGTGCGGTTTGCAAGTTCGAGAGTCATCTTTGTTGGAATGAGGTCGGGCAATGATAGTGTTTTCCAAACACTGAGTGGCATCAAATTAATACTAGCCCCGAGATCAGCAAGGGCAGTAAATTCTTCAGTTTTGTTGAACACGCAAGGCAACACAAAACGACCGGGATCTCCAAGCTTTTCCGGAAGTTCTCTAAGAAGAACTGCAGAGCAGTTTTCATTTAAGCGTGTGTTGGCGATTCAATCAGCTTCTCCTTCTTGCTAAGCAATTCCTTGAATGCTTTGACAAATTTCGGCATGTGGCAAAGTGCTTCAACAAGGCTAATGTTGATGGTCATTTTAGATATCATATCCACATATTTTGATACTTGGCAGTCATTCTTGGTTAGATCATTGGTCTTGCCTATGCGAGAAGGGTATGGGATTCTAGGTTGATAAGGGTTAGGTGAAGGTGTAGGTGGTGAAGGTTTTGATGTTGAAGGGTCCTTCCGAGATACATCGTCATGACGAGGCGGAGACGGTAATGGTGTACTATCACTAAGTGTAAGAGGAGTAGGGATACATGGTGGTGGAGGAGGTGTAGATGATTCTGGTGAGTCAGGTGGATTGACAATGGTAATTCCACTACGCGTAGTTATAGCACTCACATTAGCTCGCGGATTAGTGACGGTGTTTGAAGGTAGAGAACCCGAAGAAGAAGAAGGTTGAGCTTCGGGCAAGAAACTAGCCAACAGATTCTTCAATTCAGTTGTTTGAGTGATGAAAGAGGATTGAAGATTATCACGAACCTCGGTTCTGATGTCATTACCTTGCTTCAATATATCTCCTTTCAAATTGATTATTTGGCTCTGTAGATTCTTGATTTGCTCACCTTGAGTTCTCATGATTGTGTCAACATCGGGATTAATGGGTGGGTGTTGTTGGGTGGGTGGTTGATAAGGGTTAGAAGCACGAGGTGGGATTTGGTGGCTTCTATTGTAGTTGTTGGCGGGATTTTGGTTTTGAGGAGAAAAACCGGGTGAAAGGTAGTTGTTGGAACGGTAGCTCAGCAGATTTCTATCCCCTTGTTGTCTAGCTTGGTAATTTTCCGGTGAATAATTACCGTAAGCTGCATACACATTTTCCGGATTTCCTTGTGTCGAAGGACAATCGGTGTATGAGTGAGGACCGCCACATGTTTCACAAGGATTAGCAACCGCTTTAACTTGTTGTTGTTGTTGGTTTGAAGCGAGAAGCGTAATACTTTTGCTCATTTCAGCCATCATGCGGGTGAGTTCGGTCATCTCAGGGTTTGCTGAGGTAGAAGAAACATTGACTCTCGTGTTGTTTCTAGAAGAAGCAGAGGAATCCCAGTTCTTATGATGAGTAGTCATGTTTTCAATTAACTCTCTACACTCCTCGGGTCTCCTTTTCATGAATGTGCCACCGGCGGCTGCATTGATCGTATCACGATCTCGAAAAGTCAATCCGTTGTAGAAAGTATCGATCAAGGTGACCGGAAGCATGTTGTGGTTTGGACAACGGTCGATCAAGACATTATATCTCTCCCATGCATCAAAAAGAGATTCATCGGGATCTTGCATGAAACCGCTGATCTGATTGCGAAGGCTTGTGACCATGGATGGTGGAAAGTAGCGCGACAAAAAGCGTTGAGTCATGTCATCCCAAGTGTGAATAGAATTCTTCGGGAGACGATCAAACCATTTCTCGGCATGATGTAATAGAGTGTGTGGAAAGAGTTGTAGGCGAAGCTCATCCATAGTGGCACCAGCCAACTTCATGCTCTGGGTGATTGTAATGAACTTGTCGAGGTGTTTGTTGGCATCATCATCAGGCAATCCTCTAAATGGGTTTGTTTGTACTTGCTGAATCATGTGGTGCTTCAACGAAAACTCAGGAGCGTTGATTTGCATCGGCGCAATCGGTCCTCCTCGTCCAAACATTGTTGGTTGACAAAGTTCCTCCATGGTCCGAAGATCGGGCTGTGGAAGAGCATTGTTGTTATTATTATTATTATTGAGGTGCGGTGGCATGTTGTTGTTGTTGACACCTGCCATATCTAAATCTTCTTGAGGCTCGGGCTCTTGATAATTAGAAGATCTAGTACGCATACACCTGAAAATGCAAAAGAAAACAAAACCAAACACAAAGACAATATATATACACAAGAAAGAGAAAATCTGTTTGGATTTTTGAAATTTTTAATTTTTATGGTTTTTATGAATTTTTTATTTTTTATGATTTTTTGAATTTTTTATGCAAGAAAAATAACGCTCACAAGTGAACGGATCCCAAAAAGCAACGTGTCTCTCACAAAAAACTGTTGATCTTTACGAAAAGAGCCGGCAGCGGCGCCATTTGATACATGGCTTTTGGCCCATATAAAAATTAAGTTAAAGTTCGTTGTGTTGTTCTCTTCGAATTGAAAAACTTATTGTTTAATGTGTGACTCAGTTGAACTTTGGTGGAACAAAGATGTGTCGTTGTAGTTTTGAAAATTGAAGGTGCAAAACAATTAAAGTAAAAGTGCAATTAAAGTAATAAAGTCTAATTAAAATAAAGTGCAAGTATTTAAAAGCGAGACTAAAATTAAAGGGCAATAATGTAAATAACACAAACTTAAATCTAACTAAGGCAAACTTAAAACGCAACTAAAACTAAATCTTAAACTAAGGCAAATAAACTTAAAGTGCAACTAAGAAAAAGGCGGGAAAAATAAAGCTTAAAATGAAAAGGCAGAAAACTAAAAACTAAGATTTCCCTATCCGGAATAAAATCCTATTCGGAATAAATGCTATTCGGAATAACTGTCACCTATTCGGAAAGATAGCCCTATTCGGAATATTCATCTATTCGGAAAGATTGACCCTATGCGGAATGTGCCTCCTATTCGGAATAAAAGCTCTGTTCGGAATATCTGTCCATATTCGGAAAGAAGTCCTACTCGGAATATTAGGCCTATTCGGAAAGTCCAGCCTATTCGGAAAAGTCACCCTATGCGGAAAAATCCCTCCTATTCGGAAAGTTGTGCCCGTTCGGAATAACCAGTCCTATGCGGAAAGATTTTCCTATGCGGAAAAGAAGGGTATTCCGAATAGCAATTTTACAGAAACCCCTATGCGGAATGTTTAAGTATTCCGAATAAGCGATTTCTACAAAACTGTTACGCGGAATAAACCCTCTATGCGGAATATTTTAATATTCCGTATAGAGCACAACGTTCCACGCCTATTCGGAATGATTGCTGGGGACGAATCTCAGGGGAAGAACAGTTACTGTATACGAAGAACAAGGGAAAGAAGATAGCACGAATTTAAACAAAAACTTAACCAAATCAACAAAAAGATTAAACCAAACTAAAAACAAAACATCTAATAAACATAAACAATCAATCCAAAACAACAAATCAAACAATAAAGATCAAGATAATCAAAACCCACTTAAATAAATCAACAAAAATCAAGAACATAAACATAAACAATAACAATCAAAGATTAAGAAAGGAAGAATGAGATTAACAATATAAAGATAAAGCTTGACAAGAATTAAAAAGAAAAACTTACTTGAATTAAATGGTAATTAAGGTGCAAGACAAGGTAATTAAATGACAAGTATTTAAATGTGCATAAAATAAATGTGGAAGAGCTAATTTGTCAAGTTAGCCAACAAGAGGAAAATGAAAATGATCTAATCTATATATAGGGGAGATTAAGGCTTGCTTAGGAAGCTTCCTTAATTGCATGCTTAGTCCCTCCTTCTTTAATCTTCTTTTAATTGCATCATTAGTCCTTTTCTTCTAATCTTTCTTTTAAATTTGGACTTTAAGGACTTGTGGCTCGGGATATCTTTTGAACTCGTCTTTAATTCCTTCAATAAAATAGACTTGAGTTTCTCGGCTTTTTGATAAACTTCCGTCTTTTGACTTTTTCTTCGATAAATCTTCAGAATTGGTCTTAGACTTCCGTTCTTTTTCCACTTTTGACTTCTCGACTCCGTCTTTCATCTTTTTCTTCAATAAAAGCCGTGAATGCCCGTGAATTCCCGTGTTTTCTCCACTTTTCACAATTTCGTCCTAAATTACAACAAAAACACAAACCGCGCATAATTCCGACATAAAAGACATAAAATACACGTTCTGGTCCGGTTTTTATTGTAATTAAGTGGTAGAAAAGATGTGTGTTTAGACACATATCAGTAATCAGAGCCACAAGTTATATAGAACTAGGTCGATTTTTGAAAAACCTAAACTATAACTTTTGGTGTGTCGTAAAAAGTTTTAAAGCACGCAACTCCTTCGCATGGCTCTGGTAAGATTTCTTTAACATTGACTTATGATTTAGATGTATCCCTCAAAACCGATATGAGTTCCCTAGTATTTAGTAAGTATACTATATACTATGATAATATATTGAGATATATATTTGTGTACGTTTAGTACTTATCATCGTAGTTTGCAAGCAGTTGCGTGAATATCATATAGGTTGCACGTAATTGGCATACGGGCTACATTGCATTACATGGCAACACTACGTTGTGATCCTATGTGTATGTGGGAATGATTGTATGTATAGGTATGCATATACTATGGTATTTAAAGGCATTGCACGTGAAGCAATGGTCCTTGCGTGATTATCGTACATTTTATAATGCGATTTTGTTCATAATTTGGCCTCATCGCCAATCATCGATCTTGATAATTAATTTATTGTTCGAATAACCCAGTGCGAACCTCGTTTGATATTCTAGATACGTAAATAATGCTTCGTAACATATTGTATATCGACTAGATTGATCTCGATTGTCGTTATCACACCGTGATGTGTCGTTCTTGGACATCTTCTTTGAAACGTAATTTACTTACGTACTATTTTATTTCCTTTATTCCTTATGGGTTTGATATATTTTAGTTCGCGTAACTATAATATAGCCGAAGTATAATCAACGGTGCGTACACCGTAGCGACGAATCATATGTCTATATTATAAAACGTGGTTGAGGCATGTCGCCATTTAATCATTTTTACCATTTTACTCGAATTTAAAGATGTGTTTTGAGGATAGATTAGTGTTGTGATCAAGCGTGATAGCTTGAAGTTTGGTTGTTTTGTGTTAACTTTATTGTCTACGATTTGGAGACTCACCCGAAGCCAATATCAACACTTATAGTGTTGACATACGTGTTCTCGTTCCGTTTATTTCACTTGTGCCAGTTAAATAAGCATTGAATTTTGTTAATTGAATGATTTGAACGTAAAGTGTTTTACATATTAAATGTATAGTGAATGAAATTTTGGCTAAAAATGACGTATGGGGCGTCTTGTAATAAGTAAAATTCGTGTAGAGAGTAAAGTGACAAAGTGAAATTATTTTTCTTTCAAACATGGTTGGTAAATCATAATAAGTAACTTATATTACTTGTAAAATCCTTGTTTTCATATATTAATGCCTTGATACTAAAAGCTTGTGATGGATTTGTCAAGAATTTGTTTAATTTAATTTGAAAAAGGAGTTATTGGCAAAGTTAACTATAGGAATATCGAGTATAGACGACTTGAGGTTTGATATGAATTAATTTTTAGGTCATTATGGTAAACTTTTGGCGTATCTTTTAATACAGAAAATGAGTAGAAAAATTGGTCACGTATTTTAGAGCTAGAGACTTTGTAAAATTGGTTTTATTTTAAACATAAGGTCAAGTTATATTTACGAATGCATTGGTATAAACTGGAACTTATAACTCCTTGTAGTGAATAAACTAGGATAAAATCAAAATATACAAATTAAGTGAGAAATTCTAACGCTTGAAATGAATTATTAAATGTTGATGGAACGTCATTTTAATCTGCTGCGAGATGTGTTAATTTTAAAATCACTTGAAAATGGCTAAAGATTTAAAAATTCGAACTTTCTATATGTTAGAGTGATTGAAATAAGCATTTTGATTATTTATTTTATTATTATTATTGTGATTCAATTCTCGACTTAAACTAGTAAGTTATTTGACATAATCCCATGTGAGACCTTATTAGCGTGTGAGTCGAGTTGCGTGAAGGTGATATAAAAGATCAGTTTTAAGGAAAGACTTACGTATAATAAAAGTCAAGGTTAAATTTAAGAGTCAATTGGACTAATTCGAGTTGTGTTGGATATGTGTATATACGTAATAAGATAAGTCGTAATAATAATAATATGAAAACTTTGTAAGTTGAAATATGAAAGGTATAAATTCTTTAATGGTGTAACACAAATTAAAAATGTGCAAATGTTCGGTTTTACAATATACAAGGTAACATTAATTAGAATATGAAAATGGATTACCCAACAAACGCATACTTGTATTATTTTCTTAAGACGTAATGTTTTGAGTCACGATGTTTCGATCGTACGGCGTCCCTTCTTTGATTTTGTGAGTCTATATCTGAACTTAGGTAGTCCTGTGATTTTTTTTCGTTTTAATATTGTCAATGGTATGAAACCATTATTTATTTTTGAATTGCTACTTTGTTGATACATGATAATAAGGGTATGTCACCCGGTGTATTTTTTTCCTCTCCATGGACGCCGTAACTTGACCTCTTTCGGTTAATGGAACCTAAATTGGTGGAATGTATGTGTAACTCGAGACGATGGGAATTATGATCCTTTTCCTATTTTTGGCGCTCGTGAGAATGTTCGATGTCCACTTAATGATTTGATAAGATTGTTGTTGTTTTCTCGAAACTCTTGTCATGTCTTCGAAGTATTTTCATTTCTAATGTAGTTAATTTCCGTTGGCAAATATATTGCTCGTTTATCTTAATTGATCTCACTGATTTTTGATTTTTCTTTATTATTCGTTGTGCTTACAATGATCTTTAATCTGGAACCACCTTACAGTTATTTGTGAACAATCTGTTTCGAAAATATGTATGAGTGTGTGAAATGTTTTGTTGAACCAAATGCAAATGGTGTCGAATTATTTATTTATTTATTTTTCTCACAAAAAGGCAAAGCAAAAGTATGTTTTCAAAGTGTATGAAAAATGTTTGATGTGTTCTTTGAAACGATAGTAACAATATTTTCTCATTTCAAATGGTATAATTATTTTGAAGATTAGGTCGAAAACTTTCATAGTCATATTAGGTGTGTCATAATAATGATTGTGTTGTCACTCGATCCTCAATTATGCACAGCTTAGCTAACTTTGCATAATTCGGGAAGAGTCCTATTTTGTTGGTTGTCGTTGCATGGTCCTCAAGTATGCATGATCTAGTTAATTATGCATAGTTCAGGAAGAGCACTATCGTGTCAAATCAATTGGTCATCTTAAAACTTGTATTGTTTTGATAAATGTTTGGATGAGAACGCTTTTAAAACGGTGGATCCTTATGCAAGTAATCGTATTCTCTTTGCTTCCTAAAGAAATTTTTTGAATTTTCTTGTGTTCCTTGAAATCTTTTCTTTCGTTTGCCGTTGACTTGGTAAGTCACCTTGACCGAGTAATATTGGAAAAATGTTTTTATGTGTTGCAAGTAACGTGCGAATTCCATCGGAATCACTAGGATGTTGATGAAATACCAAAGGAGCTCATGCCGACACTGAGGAGAAATTTAAACAAAAATAGAAGACTCCCAAAGTAGAGGAGAGCCGAGTTCGAATAACTCTGAGGGAAATGACGAAGACTTCTCCTACATCAAATGTATCGTACTTTATTTATTTTCTTTTCTCGTTCTTTTGATATGTCAACGACACGCGATAAACTGTTGAAGTTTACCAAATGTGCATCGGTAGTTGGAAGACAATTCCATTCGCCGTCTTCGTTTATTCAAGTGAGGAATCCTCCTTGCTTAACTCGATTTTCTTTGATCATCGTTGGTTAAACGATAGATAGATATAGTTGATGTTTTTGTGGTTAACCCTTGTATTTTATGTATTTATGTGGTATGTGATCTAGTCAAGTGATCGTAAGTTGTGAGAACTTGAGATGACATTGTCCAATGACGTCCGATCATGGAGAACATGTACCATGTAATATCTTTTTAACCTTCAACGACGATGCTTATTGAGATTTTGACCACGCTTGGGACGGAAGTGAGACAGTGTTCTTTTAATAACTTTTGGGTATGGATCCGTGTGTGAGCACCCTGCGATGACATATGTATTTATTCTGTTTCTTTTTGGATATGCATCCATAGCTAGCAAGCTCGTGAACCTTCTTTAACTTGTAATTTTCTTTTGACTGGACTCATCCGAATTCCGTCAAATATTCTTATTTTATCTTGGCTTGGCTAATTAGCAAGCATGAGTTAACTTGGTTGAAGTTATTTACTTGGCATGGTTTGGCTATTTTGCAAACATGTCGTAATGTGGTTGTATGTGCTTCATTATGGTTTTGTGTTTGATTGAATTGTGATGTCTTTGAGAGAGTTATGTATACGTCGAATGATTTTTGTATCGATGAATTCGTTTTTGACGAAATAGGTTTGTATGTACGTGATATTGCAATAAGGTTATTTTGTACGACTAGTATTAGTTACTTCGTATCGTATATTCTGAACGTCTTCGATGGGGTTATGTGTGGCCCGTGTGATTTTTCTTTATGATTAATTGTTTTTACGAGATAGATGGACCAAGTGAAAGGACGATTCGAACGTTGGAAGACATGCTCCGAGCGTGTGTGATTGATTTTGGTAGTGGTTGAGATCGACACTTGCCGTTGGTAGTATCTTTGCACAACAACATTTACCATGTTAGAATTGGAGCTGCAACATTTGAAGAATTATGTTGATGGAAATATAGATCGCCAGTTGGATGGAATGAAGTAGGAAAAAGTCAGTTGAATGGACTTGAAATGATTCGAGAGACTACGGAAGAGATGGTGTAGATTAAGAATAACTTGTTAACCACGAGAAGCTGTGAGAAGAGATGTGTTGATAACCGTAGGAAGAATTTGGGAAATTGAAGTGGAGATCATGGATCGAGATGTTAAGAGATTGAAGCAAGGTAAAATACTCATTGTGAAGGTGTGATGAAACCCGAGACGTGAACCGAAGTCCACATCGGAACGTGAAGAACTCATTAGGAAGAAGTACCCTCATCTTTCTAGTAGTACGAAATGCGAGTATAAGAACCGGAGAGCGCCGGGACGTCGCTCCCTTAAGGAGGGGAGGATGTGATACCGGTGAATGTGCCGTATGGTGCTAAGTTATTGTCTCAAGAGCTGTTCAATATGGGCATCTCTCTTAAGTTGTGACTCACTTGAGGATGTGATACCCCGAGCCGAACGTCATTTATTTAATCCTATTTTACGAATATTTTTGAAATTTTTAAGAAAATTCGTTTGTTATATATTTGACGGTTTAATTTGAAACCAATGATCGAGGCTTTAACTTTTACGTTTCACGATTTACGAAGTACCGATAACGACTACGATACTGACGGATGCCCAAATTTGATCTTTTATTATATATTGATCGATATTTGAGTTTTTCAAAGTTTTTATTTTTGTTACGCTTTAAGTCGAGTCGGAACCATATGAATATTCGTTTTGTTTGCGTTTGAACCATTTAAAAGTAAGTTGAGGTAGCCGGGACGAAACCCGACTCCCGTAAAATTTTAAAACCGACTAGTATGTCATAATCCCGCTCTTTAAAAGTAGATTTGCCACTAAGGCAAAAAAAGCCATATTTGCACAAAGGTCCTCTAATAGGTGTGAAAACACCCATCCTTTTACCACTTATTTCTTACTAAAACAAGACCAAAACGCGTGTTTAATATCATTTGTTTGGAATTATGCGTGGTTTTTGTGTTTAATGTGTTTTCAGAGCCAACCGGATGAATATTGAAGAAAACATGGGATTGCACGGGTTTTATCAAGGAAAAAGACTAAAGACGAAGTCTATTGTCCAAAAGATGCAAAAGATTTGAAGTCAATGGGCCTATTTGAAGATTTATCGAAGAAAAGGACCAAAGATGGAAGATTTACATATGTCGAAGAAACTCAAGTCTATTAAACGAAGAAATTAAAAGACGAGTTGAATTTAATCGTCGACAAATCCCGAATCAGAATAAAAAACGTCAACTTTTCTGAAAAGACGAGAAGACAAGAAGCAAGGGAGAAAGCCCACTCACCAACCAAATGGAAGACTATATAAAGGATTCCCTTCACACTTTTCATTCAGTTTTTTTTTCCTCCTTTTTTCTCTCTTTCTGTTCGTAGCTTCACCATCACCATTAGGGTGTTTGGTGATTTTGATTCTTGTTTTTGTTCTTAAATCTTGTAAGTTTAATCCTTCATGTTTGTTTACTGAATCTTAATCATCAATACAAGTTTTCCTTTAATCTTCTCATTCATCTTGTTCATCATCATCTTTTATTCAAAGTTCTTAAGTTCTTATTTAGTTGGTTTGATCTTCAATAGTTGTTGATTTTGTGTTTTTATGATTGGGATTTGATCCTTATGGTTAATAGATGATTATGGGTTAGTTTGGTTAAAACGTTTTTGTTCATTTGGTTCGATTTGGTTAAAAAAGTCGCGTTCCCCTGTTTCTTGCTGTTTACTGTTCTTCATCCCAGATTATTCCGTATTGTCCATTTGCTCTTTCCCTTATTCAGAATATTCAAATATTCCGAATATCCTTTTTCCTTTTTCCTTATTCGGAATATTATATATATTCCGGATAGTCTTCTTTCTTTCTCTTCTATTCAGAATATTTCTTTATTCCGCATAGCTCTTCATTCCGGATTGCCTTTATATTCCGCATGGTGTTATTATTCCGTGTAACCTTTTATTCCGAGTAACCATAATGTACCGATTAGAGCCTTTATTCCGGATAGTGATTTTATTCAGCATAGGCTCAATTATTCCGCATGGTCTCATATTCCGAATAGCATTCATTATTCCGCATGGTCTTGATGTTCCGCATAAGCTTGATTTTTCCGCATAAAGATTGTTTATTCCGCATGGCAAATTATTCCGAATAGAGCTAGTTTCCAGTAAGTTTATTTTGCTGATTTATTATTTAAGTGTTTAGTTTAACTACAAGTTTTATTTCGTTACTTCATTCTTTTATCTTTTCAATAGGATAGAAAACCAAACCCACTTTTTGTCACCAAGAACAAATCATTCCACTTTGAGCTGTGATCAATTCGAGGAGATTCCGAGAACAATCTTGAACCCTATACAAAACGCTTGTATCAAATGGCGCCGCTGCCGGCTCTTCTCGTTAAGATCAACAGTTTTTTGTGAGAACTTGGATTTTGGGATCCGTTCTCCGTGAACGTTACTTTTTCATAAAAATTTTCAAAAACCCTAAAAAATATAAATTTTTCAAAAATCCTAAAAATTAAAAAACATAAAAACCAAAAATATTTTTGCTTTGTTTTTACCTTGTTAGTTCTTTTGCAGGTGCATGCGTACACGATCCACGTCTTATCAAGAGCCCGAGCCTCTCGAAGACTTAGACATGGCCGGTGTACAAAACAACAACAATAACCCACCTCAAAACAATAATAATAACAATAACAATCCACCTTTCAACAACAATAATAACAACAACAATGAGCCTCTACCGGATAATCGCTCGATGATTGAACTTCTGCAAGCACATGTAGATGGTAACAATGATCCAATTGTTATACCCGCGATTGCAGCCAACAACTTTGAGCTCAAATCCGGTTTTATCCAGATGGTCTCTGCTCAACCATTCTTGGGGCGTACCATTGATGATCCACATGACCACATCAAGAGATTCTTGCAACTCACCAATACGGTCAAATTCAATGGTGTTCCACAAGAGGTAATCCGTTTACAACTTTTTCCCTTTTCTTTAGAGGGACAAGCCCGGCATTGGCTTGCTAAGGAACCACCACAAAGTATTCTTACGTAGACGGATTTGGAGACCAAATTTATCAACTACTTTTTCCTACCCTCTCGTACTACCGCTTTGCGGAATGAAATCATTAATTTTGAACAAAAGTACGATGAGTCTTTTAGTGAATCTTGGGATCGTTTCAAAGATCTTTTAAGAAAATGCCCACAACATGGTTTTACCAAAGTGCACCAAATTAACACTTTTTATAATGGTTTAAGCATGAATGACCAAGATTCACTAAACAGTGCCTCGGGGGGTAATCTTTTGGCTAAGACTACCAATGCTGCTTGGGATATCATCGAGAATAAGTCTCGTGTGCAAACCAAGAGTGTTCGGACCAATGTCGCTAGTGCTAGTACTAGTGACAGCGACAAGCGACTTGACAAAATCACTGCGCTTCTTGAATCGCTTGCTACCCAAACCGCCAGCAACACCAACAGCATCAACGCTAAAAACGCTAAAGACGCTCAAGTCAATGCTGTCAGCCAACCATGTGAGATATGCGGGGGTCCTCACTCTTACACCACTTGTACTGCCACCCAAGACTACCCTTCTGAGAATGTGAATGCAGCATACGGTACCTATCCTCCGGCCGCTTATCAAGCTCGTCCTCAAGGTGACCGCAACCTGCTTAGCTACCGCTCTAACAACTATCTCTCACCACCTGGTTTTCCTCCTAATAACCCAAACCAACAACAAAACCTCAACCGCCCTCCTCAACAACAACAATCTCGTGGACCATACATACCACCTCACAAACAACAACAACCACCTCAAAGAAACAACCAAGTTTACCAGCAACCTGCTTATCAACCACCCGCATACAATGCTCCTCCAAACCAACCCACCGCTTTACACCAAGAAGTGGAAACCTACATGAGGACTAACGATGTGATCGTGGGAAATCTTCAGCGGGAAGTGCTCAACTTGAAAGCAGACCTGGTAAAACAAGGGAACGATCTGAGAGCTGATATGAGAAACACTTTGGATAGTCAAACGAATGACTTAAAGAATATGATGGCTAGTTTCTTCCAAGGTAATCAACCCTCTTCTTCGGGTACTCTTCCGAGTAACACCGTTACGAATTCAAGAGGGGAACTCGCAGTGGCAAAGGTACCAAGGAACCCGAGCTTCCTATACCTCCACCGGTGGTTGTGACTAAGGAGAACGAGTCACCTGCTCCTATTCCTCATCCTTCTACTTCCCCAATTTCTCCGCCTCTTACCTCTACCCCTCCTCCACCCAAGGATGTGAGTGATACTTCGATCCCAAAGCCTTCCTCTTCTTCCGATATACCTTATCCATCAAGGTTGAGGAAAGAGAAGCTCAAAAGCAAGGATGATATTCAAGTTTCGAACTTTCTAAAAATGTTTAAACAATTGAATTTCAACATATCCTTCGCTGAGGCTCTCGCTCACATGCCTAAGTACGCGAAAATGTTCAAAGATCTTCTTAGTGACAAGGAGAAGCTTCTTGATATTGCTAACACCCAACTTAATGAGAATTGCTATGCAGTACTCTTAAGGAAATTGCCAACCAAACTTGGTGATCCGGGTCGTTTCTTAATCCCTTGCAACTTCCCGGGAGTAGAGAATTGCATGGACCTAGCCGATCTAGGTGCCAGTATTAATCTAATGCCCTTAAGTGTTTGGAAGCAATTATCTCTCCCTGAGCTAGTCCCCACCAAAATGACTTTGGAATTGGCTAACCGTACGGTTGCTTATCCAGTGGGGATAGCCGAAGATGTCTTTGTAGGAGTCGACAAATTCACTTTCCTTGCCGATTTCGTCGTTGTGGACTATGACATGGACCCTCGTGTGCCATTAATTGTTGGTCGTCCATTCCTGAGGACCGGTCGCACTCTCATCGATGTTGAAGCCGGTGAGCTTATCATGAGAGTGGGTGACGATAAAATCGTTTTCAACATGGGAAAGTTGTCTAAACAGCCTTATTCTAACGAGAGTGTTAATTGTATTGACGTTCTTGATGAGGCTTGTGAAGAACACTTCAAAGATGCTTGCAAAAGTATTCCTACCTCTCTTCCCAATGTTGAGACCGTTTCCTCTATCGATTCATCACTATCTCTATTTGGAGAAAGTGATTTCCTTTGGAAAGATTTGGAAGCCACCATGGGAGATGTGAACTTAGCTAATGATGATTCTACCACCAATTGGGATGAAGATCTCCGCCTCATTGAGAACCTTCTTAAAGAAGACAATCTTTCTCCACCATCTCCCACGGTTATTGCTATCGATGCTCCGACTTTGAAAACGCCTCCCATCGAAAATCCTCCGGATTTAGAACTTAAGGAGTTGCCGCCCCATCTCGAGTACGTGTTCCTTGAAGAAGAGAAGAAGTCGCCCGTCATCATTGCGAAGGACTTGAAAGAAGAAGAGAAATCTCGCCTAATTGCCGTGCTTAAAGATCATAAGAAGGCAATTGCTTGGAAAATTTCCGATATCCGCGGAATTGATCCGAACTTTTGTACTCACAAGATTCTCATGGAAGATGACTTTAACCCGCAATCCAGAGCCAAAGAAGGGTTAATCCTCGAATTCATGACGTCATCAAACAAGAGGTTATCAAACTTCTAGATGCCGGCTTGATTTACCCTATCTCGGATTCGCCGTGGGTAAGTCCCGTCCATTGCGTGCCCACGAAGGGCGGAATAACCGTTGTTTCCAATGAACATAACGAGTTGATTCCCACTCGCCTCGTTACTGGGTGGAGAGTTTGTATTGATTATCGCAAGCTCAATGATGCCACGAGAAAAGACCATTTTCCTCTTCCTTTCATGGATCAAATGCTCGAGCGTCTAGCTGGTAATGATTATTACTGCTTTTTAGAAGGTTTCTCCGGGTATTTTCAAATTCCTATCGATCCCAAGGACCAAGAAAAGACCACATTCACTTGTCCATATGGAACATTTGCTTACAAACGCATGCCTTTTGGTTTATGTAATGCTCCTGGGACGTTCCAAAGGTGTATGATGGCTATCTTCCATGACATGGTGGAAGACACTATGGAAGTATTCATGGATGATTTCTCGGTTTATGGCGATTCATTCTCTGCTTGCCTTGCCAATTTAGAACGTATGCTGAAGCGGTGTGAAGACACTCGCCTTGTTCTTAATTGGGAAAAATGCCATTTTATGGTAAAAGAGGGCATCGTGCTAGGACACAAGATCTCCAAAGCCGGTCTTGAAGTAGACCATGCTAAAGTCGATGTTATCGCTAAGTTGCCTCCACCTTCAACCGTGAAGGGTGTGCGAAGTTTCCTGGGTCATGCGGGCTTCTACCGTCGATTTATCAAAGATTTTTCTCAAATCGCTCGCCCGATGACCCACCTCTTGGAAAAAGATACTCCTTTTATCTTTTCCAAAGAGTGTCTTGAAGCCTTCAACTCGCTTAAGGATAAGCTAACTAAGGCACTCGTCTTGGTTACCCCTAATTGGGAGCTGCCTTTCGAGTTGATGTGCGATGCTAGCGATTTTGCTATTGGTGCGGTTTTGGGCCAAAGAGTGAATAAACACTTCCAACCAATCCACTACGCTAGCAAGACAATGACGGGGGCTCAATTGCATTACACGACAACCGAAAAAGAGCTTTTAACTGTTGTCTATGCTTTTGAAAAGTTCCGCCCCTATCTTGTCCTTTCCACCACAATCGTTTACACCGATCATTCCGCGTTGAAGTACTTGTTGACTAAACAAGATTCCAAACCAAGGCTTCTCCGCTGGGTTTTGCTTCTCCAAGAATTTAAAATCGAAATTCGCGATAAAAAAGGAGCTGAAAACCTAGCCGCGGATCATCTCAGTAGACTTGAGGATCCTTACCAAGGGGATCATCCGAACAAAGAAATCAATGACTCTTTTCCCCTGGAGACCTTAATGTCTATCAACTCGACTCCTGATGAAACCCCGTGGTTTGCGGACATTGCAAACTACTTGGCGGGTGGAATCCTCATTGATGGGTTAACATCCCAGAAAAAGAAGAAGTTCTTTAACGACATTAAGACTTACTTTTGGGATGACCCGTATCTATTCAAACAATGTGCTGATTTGATTATTCGCCGATGTGTTGATGGACCGGCAGCTTTGGAAATCCTTGACGCTTGCCACAAAGGACCCACCGGTGGTCACTTTGGTCCTAACTACACCGCCAAAAAAGTGTTTGACTCGGGATTTTATTGGCCCACCATTTACCGTGATGCTCACGCGATGGTTAAACATTGTGATGCTTGCCAAAAACAAGGAAAGATCACACATAAAGACGAGATGCCTCAGAGTTTCATACAAGAATGTGAACTCTTTGATGTTTGGGGTATCGACTTTATGGGCCATTCCCTTCTTCTAAAGGAAACAAATACATCCTTGTAGCCGTTGACTACGTCTCCAAATGGGTTGAAGCCAAAGCTTTACCTACTAATGACGCAAGGGTGGTTTGTAACTTTTTGAAATCGCTATTCGCTAGATTCGGTGTGCCTCGTGCTATTATTAGTGATCGTGTGACTCATTTTTGCAATGATCAATTTGCTAGAGTCATGGCTAAGTACGGTGTAAATCATCGTCTTTCCACCGCCTACCACCCACAAACTAATGGCCAGGCTGAAATATCCAACCGAGGATTAAAGCGAATTCTTGAAAGAACCGTGGGAGAGCATCGTGCCTCATGGGCTGATAAACTTGATGATGCTTTGTGGGCTTTTCGTACCGCATACAAGACTCCCATTGGTTGTACACCATATCGTCTCGTGTACGGGAAAGCGTGCCACCTCCCCATTGAGTTGGAGCACAAGGCTTACTGGGCCTTGAAGTGGGCTAATTTTGATATCAACAAAGCCGGTGACCTACGCAAGCTCCAACTCAATGAGCTGAATGAACTCCGGAATGAGGCTTATGAAAATTCTTTGATCTATAAGGAAAAGACTAAGCTCATTCACGACTCTAAGATTAAAAACTGAGAGTTCCAAGTTGGAGACAAAGTTTTACTTTTTAACTCTCGGTTGAAATCTTTTCGGGCAAGCTGAAATCTCGTTGGTCCGGCCCATTCACCATTGCCCAAATTTTTCCATATGGTACTCTCGAGCTCGCTCAACCTAATGGACCTAATTTTAAGGTGAATGGCCAACGAGTTAAGTTGTACTTTGGTGAGGACATCTCTCATGAGATGATTCCATCCCTCACCACGTTCCCCATGAACTAATTTTGTGTCGAGTTAGGCTCGTGACTCGGTTATCAAAAACAAGCGCTCTTCGGGAGGCAGCCTGAGTATCTATCCTTTTTTGTTTTAACCTCCTAAGTGTAGGGGACCTATATAGATGTTTGTATTTGTGTGGTGATGTGATTACAGGGATTAATGCACTTTTGGAATCTTTGAAGAACCGTGCTCCCGTGTTATCCGAAATCCGGTTCTATCTCTCAACTATCGTGATTCAATTTTCTTCATACTCACATTTGAAATTGATCACGTTAGTCGTCTCTTCCTTAACTTGAGTTAACCAACGTGTACAATGTCATAAGTGTAGGGGAGACTTTCCCACATGCTTAAACATTGAGGACAATGTTTATCTTAAGTGTAGGGGGGACTTCTATCGAAGTTTTAAGTGGACTTTTCCATGAAAATGCCTTCATTTAACCGAAAAATAACATTTTTCAAAATTTTTAATTAACTTTGGCCATTTAGTCGTGATTTTTAAATTTTTATCGTTGCTTTCATATGTATATATCCCGCAATAAAGTCAAAAATATTAATAAAATGGTGTAGCTAGTTTAGAAGTCTTTGACATATTAGGCCCGTTGCGATTATTTTGACTCAACCCGAATAGACTTATCCAAGTTTATTCTAGCTAGTATCCTTAACCATGTAGACCTTAATTGGTTTATTAGGCTAAGCATCCACGAGTCTCATTACTTGAGATTTTAAATTGTGGAGGACGAGAAATGATAGAGTCAATTATAAGTCGATATTCTTGCACTAGCTCACTTGGTGTAATTATTTACCTATTCTCCCATCACTTGCTAATAATTTATCTGCAATTAGTAAGGTCGTACGATTTGAAAAGTTACTTAGCTTCTAGCCCAAGATCGTTTAAAAGTTGCTCGGTAATGATAAGAGTTCATAGCCAAGGCATAACTTATGAAGCGGGGCGCGAAGATTGGCGAATCCGAAAAGGCCCTAACAAGGCATGAGGATTCCATTTTATTGCTGAAGATCCAAGGTGATGTGAAAAGCATTATTCCCAAAATCAATATGAAGGATCAAGACTCACGACGAAAAGCAATCAACTCCCATAAAGATCATGGAGAAGTCTATCCGAAAAGACCCTAACAAGGTATGAGGATAAATAGATCCAAGTCCAAAAAGGAGGCGGATCGTTGTATCTCAAAATCCCAATTAGAGAATGAAGAATAATCATGAAGTCGTGGTCAACAAAGTTGGAGTACCCCTCAAAAGTCTCCAAGTGAAGAAACTCTATAACGATGAGAAGACCATTATCTCAAGAACGTCTCTTAAGATATGAAGTATGAAGTACATGCCAAATATCGGCCCGAGAAAGGTCTCAAATCGTGAACCAAGTTATGCCAAGATATGAACTTTTTGATATCCCGAGAAGCAGTTTTAAGAGATTTTGTCCTTTAGCTAACTATTGATCAAATCGTCCTACTTTGCTTTCAGCCTAAATAAACTATCGAAATAAGTCCAAAAATGCATCTTCATGATCATTCTAAGACAAATATAAAATATAAGAGATAAACCTAGGAATAAGGGAGTTTAAGCATTTAATTAAGCCATGTGTGTAAGTGTTTGATATGCTAACTTATAATAACAATGATCTCGTTTTTAAGCTTAGTTTGGGGAACGTGAAACTTGAGGATGATAAATCTTCGCAACACCAAAGCCCTAATGTAAGTCCTTGATCTCTTTGCAAGTTATTTCCATCCTTTTGTTTACTTTAAAGCTTTAATTTCTCTTAGTACTTTAATTTTTGTTCAGTAGTATTTTAATAAGGCCAAGGTTGATTGATTATGAGAAGAGTGTAAAATTGCTTTATCACTAAGCATTGCATGAGGGCATGGCAATGGTTAAGTGTAGGGGATTTGAAAGGTGTGAAAACACCCATCCTTTTACCACTTATTTCTTACTAAAACAAGACCAAAACGCGTGTTTAATATCATTTGTTTGGAATTATGCGTGGTTTTTGTGTTTAATGTGTTTTCAGAGCCAACAGGATGAATATTGAAGAAAACATGGGATTGCACGGGTTTTATCAAGGAAAAAGACTAAAGACGAAGTCTATTGTCCAAAAGATGCAAAAGATTTGAAGTCAATGGGCCTATTTGAAGATTTATCGAAGAAAAGGACCAAAGATGGAAGATTTACATATGTCGAAGAAACTCAAGTCTATTAAACGAAGAAATTAAAAGACGAGTTGAATTTAATCGTCGACAAATCCCGAATCAGAATAAAAAACGTCAACTTTTCTGAAAAGACGAGAAGACAAGAAGCAAGGGAGAAAGCCCACTCACCAACCTATAGATTCGCTCAACCTTTGTGTTGACGATTTTAAGCATATGTTTCAGGTAATCAAGATTGATAGCAGCGGAGCATGCATGGAGGGAGTTGGTGCTTTATTGGTCTAAAACTTTGGATTTCCTTCCCTTTTTATCAAATTAATTATTGTCATATTGTGGTAAAAGTTGTTATGTTTTGGGTTGAGATCTTTGGGGACAAGTAACGCTACTCTGATGTAAACCTCATTTTTTGGTTGGAAATGTTTTAGACAATGATTATAAATAATCTTTTATGTTTATCTTAAACGTCTCTTATGAGGTCGTTTTCTGTAATTGTGTGTGATGTGCTATGAAATAACGCCCAAAGAGGTATTCCGTTGCGTGGTTAATTGGGGGTGTTATGGCTCTCAACTACAGAGGCGGAGTATATGGCCCTTACGAAGGTTGTGAAGGAAGCTGTGACACCCCGGGTAGGGTCAAAATATGCGGAATTATCAACGGGGATGTCACAAGGGTGGATCGATAACATATAGTTCATAGAGTATAAGATAAGAGATTATTCAAAACAGATTACATGGTTATCGTACAAATTTATAAAAATTGTCTTCAACATGATAAAAGTAGATTGTTTATTTTCCCCCATAGAACCCTTGACGAGTCCTACAATGCAGATTACAATGATGCTTGAGTCCATGCACACACCACGTACTAACTTCATTTTCCTGAGAAAAACATGCTTAGAGGGTCAACATAAAGTTGGTGAATTTACAGGTTTAATAATAATTAGTTTGGACATACATCAATTATAGTAGTAATAATGCACAAAGCATTTTTACTAAAAGGTAGATTACATTTTCTATTACTCGAAACTGAAGCTTAACCTTCCATAGTCCTCAACAGATGAGAACTTGGTGTCCTACAAAAAGACACCCAAACCCAGTTCCAACATGGTATACATATGTTGTCCCGGCCAAGGCACAGTGAGCATGACTCACCCAGATGGGGATGGTCAATCTCAAATAGATATATTTATAACATTTGGGCAATTTCAATAATTTAACAGTTTCTATAATAGTCAATCGTAGTCAAGTTTATACAATTCCGTTATGTCCAATAAAATAGTTGCATGTTTTCTCCCCCGTAGAGGAAAAGTTTATCAATAGTTTATATGGGGCTGTAAACTCACCTGGGAGTTGGCAATACCTGTATAATACGAATATCCAAATAATGCTCACGCTACAAGCTATGCTTAATCAAATAGTATAGTCTTAATAAATAATACAAGGAACGTACGTGTATGCTTATACAGATTTTTAATTCAGTTTATTAATGCTACAGTGTTTATTTAAATAACTATAGTACAAATATTAATACTATCCATTTAAACTTGTATTTAAGTTTCATATTTAAGTAAACATAAAATGTTTTACTTATAGTATTAGTTTACATCTGTAGTACATGTATTAATAGTAACCATTTAAACTTGTAATTAAGTTTCATGTCTGAAGTAAACATAAAATGTCTCACTTAAAATTTTAGTATACGTATTTGCATTCAATTTATTTAACGTTCATATAATTTTTTTCATAAAAGTATATAAGTACATGTATTTAATTATACATATCCATATTGTTTATAAAAATTATTTTATATAGCAAAATATAAATATTTTATTTTTGTAAAGTAAAAATATAAATATTTTATTTAACTTTAAAGTTCCCATAAATTATTTAACATTTATAAAATAATTTATAAATTGCAAGTTTAAGAATTTATCACTTAAATTCTTTAAGTTTAGGATTTATTTAAATTTTACTAATTTAAAATAGAATAAGGGTTAGGGTTTGTTAAAGTTTTGGAATATGGCAAAACTAGTCCCTCCATATTTTAAGTAAAGTAAAACTTTCGGATTATACATATTTAGTACCTAGGGCTTGTTATACTTTCGGGTTATGGCAATTTTAGTCCTCTTAGTTATAACTAGGTTTTATAACTTTCATAAAATGACAAAAACAGTCCCTAGGGCTTCTTTATGTTTCAGCTTATTACAAAAGTGGTCCTTAGGGTTGGGAAATGACAAAATAACTTGTAAGAACTTTCAAAAATGGTCCCTAGGGTTTAATATGCCACAGATGGTATTTATTAAGCCCTAGAATTTTGGATAATTACATTTTTAGTCCTTGTGTTTAATATTTTATCAAAACAAGTTTCAAATATTACGATTTTAACCCTTAAGTTTCATAAATTGTCATTTTAGTCCAAAAGTCTTCATAAGTTTTAATTTCATTATAAAAACTTTATTAGAATATTCAAAATGTTAAATGGGCTCATTAAATGGTCCAAAAGACTATTGGGCTATTTAATGGGCCAAAATATATTCTTAAGTCCATTAAGGTATTAAGATTAGTTAAATGGGCTTATTGGGTCCATTAAGTCTTGGGCTAATGTTGCATGGGCTTGATTAGTCCATCAATACTACTTTTTCATTTTTTGTAAGTAATAGTCTAGGTTTTCCCATAAGCTTATTATTATCTTATCCAAATTTAGTTATAAACCCTAATAAAAGAATAAAACTCAAAGTTTGTTTTATTTGGTGTATCAAATGAGATCTAGATGTGTTTCATGTTTGCATGTAGGTTATAAACCCTAATGTGAGCTTATGACTCACGGCTGTTTTATGTTTTAGCTTATTAAGATAAGTCAAGACTTGTTTTAAGGTTGCATGTAATCATAAGAGTCCCAAAATAAGATCTAAACTATGTATAGACCTAAAAATCAATCACAAGTCCATGTATACACATATATAGCCCACAGCTATAATTTAATCTTGGTGTTTCCATGATGAGAATTTTAGCTAGTTTTATGTTTTATAAATATTTATAAAGTCCAACATAATTATCTAGGTTTATTGCATGTTTCCAAGGTTATCATGAATCCAAGAAAAACAACATATAGCCCACGGCTATATTGTTTTTCCCCAAATGTTCCCATAAGATCTTTATGCTTGTTTTATGTTTATTAGGTTAAGTTAAGTCCTTAACACTAGATCTAGGTTTTACATAGACATGCATGTACTTTTAAAAATCATCCAAGGATATATATGTATATATAGCCCACGGCTATGTTTATACACATAAAGTGTTTTAGTGATTTTTAGTAGTTCAATATACATGTATTAATACATATTCCATTATTT
This sequence comes from Glebionis coronaria, assembly GCA_025667525.1. Classification (NCBI taxonomy): domain Eukaryota; kingdom Viridiplantae; phylum Streptophyta; class Magnoliopsida; order Asterales; family Asteraceae; genus Glebionis; species Glebionis coronaria. Next base: position 505,389,195 of record CM046881.1, on the reverse strand, counting down.
ACAACTTAGTACATAAATCATAGATGCCCGTTTAATTATGTCGTGACCATTAAGGTCATGATTTTCATGGTTTTGAGTTATACAAGTTTACTTATGAGATTTGTGATTATTAGTTAACCAAAATCCTAAAAGTGAGGTTTGTAACCCACGGCTACATTTAAATACATAAAATGATTTATATGATTTTTAATCAAATTTTTAAACATAGAATACTAGTCCTAGGTTCTTATCAAAAGTTTTTAACCATGACTAATGGTGTTCCAAAATATGTCGTGACCTTAGATGGTCATGGTTTTATCAAATCTTGATTTTTAACAAGTTGATACATGTGTTTATAGGTGGATGTTAATGCATGCAAGTAAAAATGAAGAAAGCATAATGAGTAATAACTTTCTTGCTAAAGTTACCAAGGGAGATCTAAAGAACAAGGGAGATTAGGGATCTAATCTTGATGAAGATGAAAAACCTAACTATTACCAAGCTATGACCCTTATGAATTCGGATAGGGCTTGCTATAATGATTCCAAAAGGTGGAGATACTACTAAATGATTAGTAGTAAAGATGAAGACAAAGATCTAGTGAGGTTAATGCATGTTCTTGGTGGTATTCGTATTATTTGAGAGAGAAAGGAGATGAGAGAAATGAGATTTGATTTGCATGTGTGAGATTGAAGAGTGTGTGTGTTTTCGGCTTAAAGAAGAGAGAGAAGGCAAGGCAAAAAGGCATGATTGCCTTGGTAAGAACCCTTGTGCCAAGTGTAGCCTCTTGTATTTCCAAAGCAACTCTTCTTCTTCCACATAGTGGGTGTGTGTGTCGTGTATGGTAACCAAAGGGGGAGTGGGCTTGTTGTGGGCTTGTGTTGGGCTAGAACATAAAGAGAAAGGATCTTGGGCTAGTCCAAGATGTGTAGTATGCATATGATGTACATATATATATATACACGGCTATGTATGCATGATGTGACATTGTTCTTCAAATTTTTGTTAAATGTTATGTATACATAATTAGTTATGCATTTCATTACTTGTTCTTCTAGTTTTCAAATACATGATTTAAGTTATGTAATTTATTACAATAGAGATGGTTTGCAAAAGTATAAGTACTCAATGGACAAGTTCACACATATCTTAAAGAAATAAAACATATGAGAGGGTGTTCTAGGATTATTGGGTGAAACTTTATTACATTCAATCATGGTAAAATCATAGATTTTACAGCACCACCCCGTTATTTTAGCTTTGTCCTCAAAGCTATTAAAAACGTCGTTATCCTTTAAGTCAGAAGATGTTCTAAGTATACAGGTTCATTTTAGACATGCTCAGAAACAAAAGGGTGACGTCGATGTGAAGTGTTCTACATCCGGGTTGCTCTATACATCCGGTTGAGCAGTAATAGATGATGCTACTACTATGGATGGATGGAAAGCAATGCAAAGAGATATTTATCCGGGTCGTACTATACATCCGATTGAGCAGTAATGGATGCTGCTACTACTATGGATGGATAGAAAGCAATGCAAATAGATCTTTACCCGGGTCGCACTATACATCCGATTGAAGTAATGGATGCTGCTACTACTATGGATGGATAGAAAGCAATGCAAATAGATCTTTATACAGGTCGCACTATACATCCGATTGAGAAGTAATGGATGCTGCTACTACTATGGGTGGATAGAAAGCAATGCAAAGAGATCTTTATCCGGGTCGCACTATACATCCGATTGAGCAGTAATGGATGCTGCTACTACTATGGATGGATAGAAAGCAATGCAAAGAGATCTTTATCCGGGTCGCACTGTACATCCGATTGAGCAGTAATGGATGCTGCTACTACTATGGATGGATAGAAAGCAATGCAAAGAGATCTTTATTCGGGTCGCACTATACATCCGATTGAGCAGTAATGGATGCTGCTACTACTATGGATGGATAGAAAGCAGTGCAAAGAGATCTTTATCCGGGTCGTACTATACATCCGATTGAGCAGTAATGGATGTTGCTACTACTATGGATGGATATAAAGCAATGCAAAGAGATCTTTATCCGGGTCGCACTATACATCCGATTGAGCAGTAATGGATGCTGCTACTACTATGGATGGATAGAAAGCAATACAAAGAGATCTTTATCCGGGTCGCACTATACATCCGATTGAGCAGTAATGGATGCTGCTACTACTATGGATGGATAGAAAGCAATGCAAAGAGATCTTTATCCGGGTCGTACTATACATCCGATTGAGCAGTAATGGATGCTGCTACTACTATGGATGGATAGAAAGCAATGCAAAGAGATCTTTATCTGGGTCGCACTATACATCCGATTGAGCAGTAATGGATGCTGCTACTACTATGGATGGATAGAAAGCAATGCAAAGAGATATTTATCCGGGCCGCACTATACATCCGATTGAGCAGTAATGGATGTTGCTACTACTATGGATGGATAGAAAGCGATGCAAAGAGATCTTTATCCGGGTCGCACTATACATCCGATTGAGCAGTAATGGATGCTGCTAATACTATGGATGGATAGAAAGCAATGCAAAGAGATCTTTATCCGGGTCGCACTATACATTCGATTGAGCAGTAATGGATGTTGCTACTACTATGGATGGAAAGAAAGCAATGCAAAGAGATCTTTATTTGGGTCGCGCTATACATCCGATTGAGCAGTAATGGATGCTGATACTACTATGGATGGATAGACAAGGGATTTTTTAACAGGGTCGCGGTTACATCCTTCCAAGAGTTGAGAGAGGACCAATGGTGTTGTGGATTTGGTTAGGAGGGTAAATCCACTGTAATTGGTTTCTGGTATGAGGAGGACACGCCAACATACTTTATATGATGGGAAAGCTGGGGAATGCACCACTCCTGCATCCTTTTTACTGGTGAAAGGTATGTCATATCTCCACACCCGATGGTGAAAAATTTGGGGTTTGAAGGTAAAGAAAACTTTTAACTAGTACCCTTCCTGTGTCAGCAACTATACGCAAAAGACATGCTGATATACCTCAAGCCTGTGGGATACAAACATTAGTTGATAGCACTAAAACTTCTACCCACCAGAATGGTTAAGATGATTGTTGATGGTGATTGGGTAGGAAGTTGCAAAGAATCTGTTTCATTCGCAACCGGGCTGGGCGAAAGAGGCACAAAAAAGAAGTACCTCAAATGGTTGAAATAAAAGAAGATGCCAAGAATAAAGAAGTGTACATCTTGCGGAATGCTGCAAAAAGGGTTGTGCATCCACTATTAATGGTTCAAAATTTGCATATATTTTGACTTCTAAGGAAAGGAAGTCATTCCTTCCAAGGTTTGGTGGATGATGGTATTTTCGAACTAATTGGACCTGAAGAGGGAAAAAAGGTTTGTCCAAAAGCATGGGGCATTCAACATCTCTTTACGAGGGATGTCGAACGCAGCCCTACAAAATACACCCATTGTGAGTTGGGCATGTCTTCTAGGTTTAGGGTTGCCTAAGATGGCAAACATAACCCTACAAAATACACCCATTGTGAGTTGGACATGTCTTCTAGGTTTAGGGTTGCCTAAGATGGCAAACATAACCCTGCAAAATACACCCATTGTGAGTTGGACATGTCTTCTAGGTTTAGGGTTGCCTACCTCGTCACTTGGGGAGGAACGGTTTAGGAAAAATAGGACATCCCTTCTACCAAATATTTCAGGGCTTTGGTGCCGGAGATGACACTAAGTCTAGTGTTGATTATGTCGGATTTACCATCCCCTCGTATAATCAAGGTTTCATCTCCCCAAGGTGTACGAGCCAGTTTTTGATCGCATATGATAACTGTATGATACTTTGCTAGCCAATACATGCCAATAATGACATCAAAGCTACCAAGACTTACCGGAATCAGATCGATATTAAACGGGTGATTAGAAAGGTTTAAGGTGCAACCTCGAATGATGGTGTCAACCATCACAACATTTACATCGGCTAGTTCTACCGTATAGTAGGGGTCTAAAATTGATGGAGTAACTTCCAATATTTTACTAAATTCAGTAGATATAAAGCTTCGGTATGCCCCGGTGTCAAACAAGACAGATGCATAACGTTGATTTAGTAGAAACGTACCGGTGACGATGTTGGAATCCGGATTGGCTTGGGCATTGCCAACCATATACACTTGTGATGAAGTTCCCTTGTTATCCTTCTTCTGGTTGGCCAACTTGGGACAGTCAGGTCTCACATGTACAGGGGTTCCGCACTCGTAACAAACTACGGTTCTCTTTGGTCCACTATTGCTTCCACATGTGGGGTTTCTATTTCCCTGTTGCCCACTTCCGCTTCTACGAGCATTGGACTTTCCCTTGTTGCTGTTTTCGGGATTCTTATTGGGTCGAACCGAGGTAACAACATTTGTTTGACATTCACGAGCAAAATGGCCTTGTTGGCCACACTTGTAGCATCCTTGACGCTGACCTCCAACAACATGGTGATAGTTGCACTTTGGACACTTAGGCTTGGATCCTGAGTAGTTCTTGGTGCTGGCTGTGAGAGTAGTACCATAAGTTTGCCCAATGTCTTGCCTTTTGGAAGGCTGCTGGTGTTGGTTACGAGAGCTTTCATCCGACTTTCTCTTGTTCTCTGTTTGCCTTTTAGACAAATTGCGGGCTCGTTTGTTGATCAGCTCATATGCGAATTCCATAGCACTTTCGACGGTTGTGGGTCGTGATGCTAGCACACTGTCATGAATGTTGTCAGGGAGTCCGCTGACATACTTCTCAATCTTGTCGCTTCTTTGAGGAAACATTTTGGTACACATCAGGCTTAACTCTTGAAATCTTTGGTTATACCAAAGGATGTCATTGTTTTTGCATTTTAGATCCCACAGTTCGATTTCCAACTTCTTCATTTCTCCTCTAGGACAGTACTTCTCAGTCATCCTCTCCTTAAGGTTGGCCCAGGTGAGAGTATAAGCAGTGTCATGTCCAAGGGTAGCGCCAACAGTGTTCCACCAGGTAAGGGCGCTCTCGAGTAGTGTGCAAGTGGCAAACTTGACTTTGTTCTCGTCAGCACAACCGCTGATGCGGAAAACAGTCTCTAGTCTTTCAAATCATTGCATTAATTCAACAACTCCTTCCTTTCCTCGGTAGTATGAGGGTTTGAACTTCAGGAAGTCGGGGTAAGAACAACCCCTATTAGCGTTGTTTATGCGCAGATTGAGGTTTGAATCATTGTTCACATTTGGATCAGCTTCTCTGGCTGCCATAGCTGTTGTAATACCCTCATTTATCATTTCCCTGAGTTGTGCAGCAGTGACATTTTGAGTAGCTTCAGGAGGTTCGGTATTAGCGGCATTTGAGGTGGTTGCATTATTGGGTTTGATCAAGTAATCTCCATTTGTCTATAATCATACACAAAATAAGATTATTAGTTCAAATGCTAGTACATTTTTATATTATTTACACAGGGAAAATTTCATGCATAGAATTCATAACAAATTTGGATAACCTGTCAAGATTTCATAATATATTACATTGCACAACATATATAATAAAGAAAGTGATTACATGCCATTTCCATAAGAAATTTAACATCCATCTAGCATAACAAAATCCAAGTCATAGGCTTGTCAAGCCTTGTTCAGGGTAGTGATACACACATTCTTTAATACATTACATCCAAAAGAAAGAGTTCGAAAAGAAAAGTACAGTACAAGGATAGATCACAAAGCTGGAAAGAAATAAAAGTACAAAAGTCCTATACCATGATAGCTAGGGTGCAACCCATAAGCTGATCATGATGTACAAGAAATCTAGTACATCTACTCTACTCCTGCCTAGGTGGTCTGCTGGATGAGGCTGGTGCTGGTGGGGCTGGTGAAGCTGCAGATGCTATCCTGGTACTCCATAATGTCCGAACTGTCACTCGGGTCTCCTTAAGCACACGGAATGCTGTCAGCAGCTGGGTCTGAAGTCTATCGACGGCTCCTCGGAGATAAGCCATATCTGCAGTAACCCCATCGTGTCGGACGATGGCAAGGTCAAAGAAAATAGACAACGACTGCTCCTGAGCAGATAGAGCAACATGGGTCTGATGCTGAAGACCCTCCATGACCTAAATACGCTGATGGAGACGGTAGTTCTCCTCCCATAACCACTGTAATGCCTCGTCGGTCCTAGCCTGAACACCTCTGGCTTCCTGGGCTTCTCCCCTCATAGTGTGAGTGAGAGAGTCGATACGCTCATGGATGGCAGTGTAGCCCAATTGGCCTGCTGTCAATAGGCCTCGAAGGTCTGATATATCCCGCTCATGACGCGCGGCCGGTGCGGAAATCTGGGCTTGGACATAATCGACATGTCCCGCCCCAGGACCCTCACCGATCTCGAAAGTGGAGTCGGGTATAGCCTCATACCTCCTTTGTCCAGAAAGTGGAGACTCGGGAAAATAGCCCGGTGGTAATGATGATGGTACAAAAGATGGTAGGTCAGGAGATACCCGGTCTTCCTCCACAGTGGTGGGGACCAAAATAGCTGATGCTGGAGCAGAGAGAGTGGGAACGGAGAGATAGCTGGAATATGGGCCATCTCTGGTAGGAGAGTCGGAAGTGGAATAGGTGGAGTCATGATACTCTAAAAAAATATTATTTTAAATTTGAAGTAAGTATAAGCTTACAAACAAAAGAAAAAATTTATTTTTGGTTACGAGTTTATGAAGCATACCTTTTTAAACAATCATCGTAATGTTTTAAGGTTATATATGTATATATTAATACTTATATACATATATATATATATATATATATATATATATATATATATATATATATATATATATATATATATATATATATATATATATATATATATATATATATATATATATATATATATATATATATATATATATATATATATATATATATATAGAGGGCCGTTACTGTGAGTACCACCTTTAAGATAAAAACAATAAGAACTATTTTGGAGCGTTGGATCAACCATTGTAGATAAAAAGTAGCATTTATTAAATTATTAGTTTACTTGGCAATCTTGTAAATAAATGACAAATGAGTGGCATTTTGATATAGCATATTTCTAACTAATTAGGACCATTCCGTTTGTTACTCACGTTCTTTTAGCTTTTTGTAAATCATTCAGTTTTTTATTTCAAACGTGATATACAAAAGTTTTTTTTATTAAATTGTGTACGATAGATATTTCATATCAATAGCCTTATTCTTCAACGTCAACCTTACTACTTTATTATTATAAAATCACGGATATATAATTGATACAAATAATAAAAGTCAAGTAATACATACTCAAAAAAATACATAGCATATTAAAATAATATTCAAATGACACGTATCCTAAAAATACACAACCAAAAAAAATACAAAAGTGATACGTATCCGATAAACACAAATAAAATGATACATATTCAAAAAAATACACAAGTAACTTAAAAAATACCTAAGCGATACGTATATTTAAAAGAATCAAATATCCCTAAAATTACATAATCAACTAAAAAACCTATGTGAGACATGTTTTTTAAAACACGCGACCACAAAAAAACACAAAATTGATACATATTTAAAAAAAACATAAAATCAAGTGATACATGTCCAAAAAAAATACACAACCAACTAAAAAAATACCTAAATGATACGTATATCTGAAAGACTCCTAAAAATACACAATCAACTAAAAAAAACCTATGTGATACATATTTTTCTAAAAACACACGACTACAAAAAACCACACAAGTGACACGCTTTCAAAAAAACGCACAAAATCAAGTGATACATATCCAAAAATACACAACCAACTAAAAAAATACCAATACACAATCACTAAAAAAAACCTAAGCTATACATATGTTTTAAAATTACACGACCAATAAAAAATATAAAAATAATACGTATACGTAACTAAATATTAAAAAATTAAGTGATACATTGAAAAAAATTACACTACCGACATAAAAAAAAGACACGCATACGTATCCTAACAATTCCACTACTTGGTATTTTTAGAATTTCAATGGATGCAAGATTTAAAGGTATTTTCAATAAAAGGTTAAATAATGTTTATTGCAATTTTTGTCTTCAACAAACACACTTCATGTATATCGATACATATCCAAATATATGTTGATACATTAAAAAAATCATAAATAAGTATTACAAAAATGGAAGCTATCACTACCTTACCCTCTGTTAAAGATGTTACACTTGACTGATATAAGAACAACTATACTGGATTTAGTACACCCACAACATCACCAAAGATTGTTGAGTATCAAGCATTGACAAAAGAATAGGCGAAAGTAAGTTTTTCTATACACGTATTGAGCGGTGGCTGGGGATTGGTAACACAATATGCGAAATATGAATGCTTTCCGGCTTAAAATTAGGATCTGAAAAAGGAAAAGTCTAAAGGCAGTTAGTTTGATTTTAATAAACGAATAATTATTATATTGATGATTGTAATGGCGATTTATGGCCAGATCAGCCGGAATTTAAACAGATTTTGATAGGAGGAATTTTATTCTAGTTCTAGTATATTGGTGTGAGAAAATTGTAAATTAATGATTGATAATAACAACTAGTCAGACGGGTTAGTGATGATACTTTGTTATGAAAATGACCATGATGCCCTTGTAGACATTATTATTGATTTATATTATCTTTTAATGAAAAAGTACACTTGTCAAACTTTTATTGGTTCTCATTGTTTTTATTTTAAGATTGGTTCTTACATGAACGTAAATCTATATATATATATATATATATATATATATATATATATATATATATATATATATATATATATATATATATATATATATATATATATATATATATATATATAATCATTTAACCAGTTTATTTAACAATCAAAACATACTTAATTCACATAGCACAAAATGCCCTACGATCTACATGCTTAACTAATACGGTCCCAAAAAAAATCCTAAAAGTTTTTTGTAAAGTTATAGTCCAATTTTAAATAAAAGAAAATTTATTTTATTTTTATTTTATATAAAAATTTATGTGGTTCTCTATAACTAATGCTCGGATACCATTCTCTGTGACACCCCGGGTAGGGTCAAAATATGCGAAATTAGCAACGGAGATGTCACAAGGGTGGATCGATAGCATATAGTTTATAGAGCATAAGATAAGAGATTATTCAAAACATATTACATGGTTATCGTACAAATTTATAAAAATTGTCTTCAACATGATAAAAGTAGATTGTTTATTTTCCCCAGTAGAACCCTTGACGAGTCCTACAATGCAGATTACAATGATCCTTGAGTCCATGCACACACCACGTACTAACTTCATTTTCCTGAGAAAAGCATGCTTAGAGAGTCAACATAAAGTTGGTGAATTTACAGGTTTAATAATAATTAGTTTGGGCATACATCAATTATAGTAGTAATAATGCACAAAGCATTTTTACTAAAAGGTAGATTACATTTTCTATTACTCGAAACTGAAGCTTAACCTTCCATAGTCCTCAACAGATGAGAACTTGGTGTCCTACAAAAAGACACCCAAACCCAGTTCCAACATGGTATACATCTATTGTCCCGGCCAAGGCACAGTGAGGATGACTCACCCAGATGGGGATGGTCAATCCCAAATAGATCTATTTATAACATTCGGGCAATTTCAATAATTTAACAGTTTCTATAATAGTCAATCATAGTCAAGTTTATACAATTCCGTTATGTCCAATAAAATAGTTGCATGTTTTCTCCCCCGTATAGGAAAAGTTTATCAATAGTTTATATGAGGCTGTAAACTCACCTGGGAGTTGGCAATAGTTGTATAATACGAATATCTAAATAATGCTCACGCCACAAGCTATGCCTAATCAAATAGTACAGTCTTAATAAATAATACAAGGAACGTACGTGTATGCTTATACAGATTTTTAATTCAGTTTATTAATGCTACAGTGTTTATTTAAATAATTGTAGTACAAATATTAATACTATCCATTTAAACTTGTATTTAAGTTTCATATTTAAGTAAACATAAAATGTTTTACTTATAGTATTAGTTTACGTCCGTAGTACATGTATTAATAGTAACCATTTAAACTTGTAATTAAGTTTCATATCTTAAGTAAACATAAAATGTTTCACTTAAAATTTTAGTATACGTATTTGCATTTAATTTATTTAACGTTCATATAATTTTATTTCATAAAAGTATATAAGTACATGTATTTAATTATACATATCCATATTGTTTATACAATTTATTTCATAAAGCAAAATATAAATATTTTATTTTTGTAAAGTAAAAATATAAATATTTTATTTAACTTTAAAGTTCCCATAAATTATTTAACATTTATAAAATAATTTATAAATTGCAAGTTTAAGAATTTACCACTTAAATCCTTTTAGTTTAGGATTTATTTAAGTTTTACTAATTTAAAATAAAATAAGGGTTAGGGTTTGTTAAAATATCGGAATATGGCAAAACTAGTCCCTCCATATTTTAAGTAAAGTAAAACTTTCGGATTATACATATTTAGTACCTAGGGCTTGTTATACTTTCGGGTTATGACAATTTGAGTCCTCTTAGTTATAACTAGGTTTTATAACGTTCATAAAGTAACAAAAACAATCCCTAGGGCTTCTTTATGTTTTGGCTTATTACAAAAGCGGTCCTTAGGGTTAGGAAATGACAAAATAACTTGTAGGAACTTTCAAAAATGGTCCCTAGGGTTTAATATGATACGGATGGTATTTATTAAGCCCTAGACTTTTGGATAATTACATTTTTAGTCCTTGTGTTTAATAGTTTATCAACACAAGTTTCAAATGTTACGGTTTTAACCCTTAAGTTTCATAAATTGTCATTTTAGTCCAAAAGTCTTCATAAGTTTTTATTTCATTATAAAACTTTATTAGAATATTCAAAATGTTAAATGGGCTCATTAAATGGTCCAAAAGACTATTGGGCTATTTAATGGGTCAAAATATATTCTTATGTCCATTAAGGTATTAAGATTAGTTAAATGGGCTTATTGGGTCTATTAAGTCTTGGACTAATGTTGCATGGGCTTGATTAGTCCATCAATACTACTTTTTCATTTTTTGCAAGTAATAGTCTAGGTTTTCCCATAAGCTTATTATTAGCTTATCCAAATTTAGTTATAAACCCTAATAAAAGAATAAAACTTAAAGGTTGTTTTATTTGGTGTATCAAATGAGATCTAGATGTGTTTCATGATTACATGTAGGTTATAAACCCTAATGTGAGCTTATGACTCACAGCTATTTTATGTTTTAGCTTATTAAGATAAGTCAAGACTTGTTTTAAGGTTGCATGTAATCATAAGAATCCCAAAATAAGATCTAAACTATGTATATACCTAAAAATCAATCACAAGTCCATGTATACACATATATAGCCCACGACTATAATTTAATCTTGGTGTTTCCAAGATGCGATTTTTAGCTAGTTTTGTTTTTTGTAAATATTTATAAAGTCCAACATAATTATCTAGGTTTATTGCATGTTTCCAAGGTTATCATGAATCCAAGAAAAACAACATATAGCCCACGGCGATATTGTTTTCCCCAAATGTTCTCATAAGATCTTTATGCATGTTTTATGTTTATTAGGTTAAGTTAAGTTCTTAACACTAGATCTATGTTTTACATAAACATGCATGTACTTTCAAAATTCATCCAAGGATATATATGTATATATAGCCCACGGCTATGTTTATACACATAAAGTGTTTTAGTGATTTTTAGTAGTTCAATATACATGTATAAATACATATTCCATTATTTAAAACTTAGTACATAAATCATAGATGCCCATTTAATTATGCCGTGACCTTTAAGGTCATGTTTTTTCATAGTTTTGAGTTACACAAGTTTACTTATGAGATTTGTGATTATTAGTTAACCAAAATCCCAAAAGTGAGGTTTGTAACCTACGACTTTATTTAAATACATAAAATGATTTATATGATTTTTAATCAGAATTTTAAACATAGAATACTAGTCATAGGTTTCTTATCAAAAGTTTTTAACCATGACAAATGGTATTCCAAAATATGCCGTGACCTTAGATGGTCATCGTTTTTATCAAATCTTGATTTTTAACAAGTTGATACATGTGTTTATAGGTGGATGTTAATGCATACAAGTAAAAATGAAGAAAGCATAATGAGTAATACCTTTCTTGCTAAAGTTACCAAGCGAGATCTAAAGAACAAGGGAGATTAGGGATCTAATCTAGATGAAGATGAAAACCCTAACTATAACCAAGTCGTGACCCTTATGGATTCGGCTAGGTCTTGCTATAATGATTCCAAAAGGTGGAGATACTACTAAATGATTAGTAGTAAAGATGAAGACAAAGATCTAGTGAAGTTAATGCATGTTCTTGGTGGTATTCGTATGATTTGAGAGAGAAAGGAGATGAGAGAAATGAGATTTGATTTGCATGTGTGAGAATGAAGAGTGTTTGTGTTTTCGGCTTAAAGAAGAGAGAGAAGGGCAAGGAAAAAAAGGCATGATTGCCTTGGTAAGAACCCTTGTGCCAAGTGTAGCCTCTTGTATTTCCAAAGCAACTCTTCTTCTTCCACATAGTGGGTGTGTGTGCCGTGTATGGCTAACCAAAGAAGGAGTGGGCTTGTTGTGGGCTTGTGTTGGGCTAGCACACAAAGAGAAAGGATCTGGAGCTAGTCCAAGATGTGTAATGTGCATATGATGTACACATATATATACACGGCTATGTATGCATGATGTGACATTGTTCTTCAAATTTTTGTTAAATGTTATGTATACATAATTAGTTATACATTTCATTACTTGTTCTTCTAGTTTTCAAATACATGATTTAAGTTATGTAATTTATTACGATAGAGATGGTTTGCAAAAGTATAAGTACTCAATGGACAAGTTCACAGGTATCTTAAAGAAATAAAACATATGAGAGGGTGTTCTAGGATTATTGGGTGAAACTTTATTACATTCAATCATGGTAAAATCATGGAATTTACACAAGCAATTTGGCTAAGGGAACTCTTGGAAAAGTTGGGCGTGAAACTTGACACTGTTGTAGTTAATTGTGATAATCAGTGCGCGATTCATTTATCGTGGAATCATATTTTTCATGAAAGGACTAAGCACATCAGTGTGCGCTATTAATTTATCAGAGAAATCTTGAAAGCGAAGACGGTTGAAGTTCTGAAGGTGGGTACCGAACATAATGATGTGGATACCTTGCCGAAGGTGATACCTAGACGCAAGTTACAACACTGCTTGAAGTTGCCGAGTGTTGGGATAGGCTAATATAAAGTCTAAGGTTGAAATTGTTATGTATTTAGTTTATATATTCGCTTATCTCAATGTCTAGGGTAATAACAGTCGAGTTTTCTAATAGCTAAGAATAAAGATCGGTTGGTTGTTTCAAGCACAACCTGACCCGTAGGACTTTGTAATAGTCGGTTGCCCCTCAAATCTATTAAAAGAGGCGGGGGGGGGGGGGGGGGGGGGGAGAACAATCGCGTCATTCTTTCATTACTAGTCAAAAAAGCGATTGGGGATGTTACTTTGTAGTTTCTTTTATGTCGATTTCTTCATAGATCGAATATCCCGCATTTAGTTAACCAGGTTGTATGATTAACATCCTACACTACATATTCCATTTGAGGTAAATTTCATGCGTTGTAACTCTCCAAAAACCTTTTATATGTAACTTGAGTCATGTTATTGAATGCAATCCATCTTTAATACTCTGCACTATAAACAAACTCAATCTTATAGTATATATAATTTTAATAATTTTTATTGTTGTTGATCTAACCGCGTACCTTAAATGATTTTGTAAGCTTAGGCGGAAGTTTTACAAGCACAATTTATATGGTTGATTAACCTCAAATTGCCTGAAAATGTCTTATTAAGCGCCACTTAATCTACTTTTTACAAAGCGTGTTGAATAATATTTGCTCTGTCAATTAAGACTTATAACTACAAGCTTGTTTGGCAAATAGCGTTGAATGTTTAATTGAAAATGGTAGCTTAAAATTTATGTAGCTATTAATACTTATTAGCAGGGTATCCGCGCGTTGTGACTGCGGGTACCCTAAGACTAAATTCTACGAGCATAAAGTTTATAATTACACACACTTTTCAATAATAATTTTACGAATAATGATGAAAGTTATAAGTTGGAATAAGTTGAAACAACAATAAATTATTTCATATAAAAATATTATTATGAGATTGTGATGATTAATGATGAAAAATATTTGCTAATATGTGTAACATTCGTCACAATATTATATAACGTGTAAATACAGAAAATCTTCGTAGTTTTTATGTTTACACTCATACATTTAATAACCTTAAAATATTCATACTTTGATATGTATGATTAAATTGAATTAATTAAAAAAATAATTAGTACGTCACTAAGTCTTTACTAAATTATATACATAGACAATATATGTTTTCGAATATGTAAATTTAAAATCATATGGTTCAAAATCAAACACAATTTTGATAGTAAACTTATATTAGTGAACAACTTAAATAATTGTATGTAAAAATTTACAATTTATAGCAATAATCATTATACATGTTGCATATTAATTTGTATTCATTTTGTCATTTAATGTGTATTGCTCATCAATTAATAAAAAAATAAATATATGAAGTTTTGGTGTTCTAAAGGTTTGTACTAAATCTTGTAAGGTTGTACTACTTAAATTTTTGGAAAGAAAGTGCAATCTCTTTTATAATTAGTAAATGTTTATGTGCCATTAGAAAAAGTAGTACATATTTGAGTAATGATTAAAGCCATAAATTATCAACGTACTTTATTTTTTTCTCGACATTATCAAAATAGAATATATACCCCTATTATTACAATCCAAGTTTTTAAATTGGTTTTAAAATTACAAACATTCTAAAAAATGACTTGTGATAACCGGTTAAAAAGTACATATTACATACACGTTACTTGTTCATCAGGTCATTTTCAATATAATACATTTTTCTATATCCAAGTCACAAAGTAGGGCCCACCTTAGCCTTGTATTTGCTTCACTTTAACCACCGTACATAAATTTGTGCAACGTATGTTGTCGTGATATATATGTTTGTACTAAATATAGGATTTAAAGCAGCCACATCTTACCAAGACAAATTGGGGCTCACTACTTTCTCGGCATGTAAATCAAGTCGAAGCATATTTACTTATCCACTTCATCTCTAAAGAAACACTTATCCGGCTACCTCCAATTTTTCCAGCGAGCTCAATTATCCGACGAGCTAGATTGTGGCAACGAAGGATTTTTGCGACAACTGATTTGATTTGGGGTTTGATATAAGATTAAGAAGTTGGATTTGACTTGATGGTGGGTAGATCTACCCGTGACGAAAAAAATAGCATAAGTTTATGATCATTTTTCTTTTGTTCTTTTTGCACTGTTTAGGTTTAAAGATGATAATAGAGGGTGTGTGGGGTTAAAGAGAATCAAGATGTGAATAAAAAATGATGATGGATTCATGGTATTGGATTTGCTGTTTTGATTTAATAGTGAATCTCGTTTCAAAATATTGATAACTATTGTGATAAAATATAATGTGTACTTGAAGGAGGTTTGAAAAAGAGATTTTGTTACCCTTTTTATATAACTTTTATCGTTCCTCGACTCACTCGAATTGATTACCGTTTAATCGTAAAACTTAATTTGTTCTTGGTAAATCTTACTCGATATTTTAAACTAAAAGCTATTTAATATAAAAACTATTTTATCTAATTTAAAAATTAAACTAATTTAAATAAAAACTTTTAAATGAAAACTATTTTAAAATAAAAATTTAAAACTAAATTTAAATCTAATTAATTTTAAATGAAATCTATTTTTAAAACAAAACTAATCTATATTAAACAAAATCTATTTTAAATCTAAAACTTTAAATCTAATTTTTGAAAACTAAATTAAAGTCTTAAATGAAAACTATTTTTAAAGCAAATCTAATTTAAAACGAATTTAATTTATGAAAGGAATTTAAATAAAATATTTTTTATTTTATCTTTTTATTATTTTTATAAAACTGAAAAAAAGAAAAACTATTAATAAAACTTTAAAATAAATAAAATTAAAACTTGTATTAAACTTAAATAAGTAAACTGGCCGAAATTAATTAACCTATATTGATTGACTAAAGCGAAATTAAGCATAAAAAGAACACTAGCAGAGTTGGAAGGGGCATATGGTTGTGATACGAGAGGTCCTGGGATCGATTCCCAGCAGACCTATATTTTTGCTTGATATTTTTTTTTGTATTTTTGGAATCTGTGAGACTTACAGATCAAAAGATCTGTATTTTCCACCCAGCAAAATCAGCAGTAAAACGAGAACAAAAAAAAATCAAAAATCTGAAACAAGCTAAAACAGTTTAAATCTAAAAAGCAAATAGGCAGATGAACAAACAATAAGCTAAAAATACCACTAAACTAAATAAGCAAAATAGACTAACAACTATAAGCAAAATAAGCTGAAAATCAAATATAAGCCGAAAATGAAAATAACATAACTCGAACCCAAACAGATAAGCAGATGTAATTCACTAATAAACAAAGCATATCCTAAACTACTCGAGACCTTAACGAATTCAAACTTCACCCTAACAAAAGCAGATAATAAAAACCGATCCAAAATGAAACCAAAGCAGATCTAGAATAAACTGAAACAAATAGCAAATCCAAACAATTAAACATAAGCAGTATTCAGTAGTCAAACAGTTACCAGTGAACCAAATATCAAAAAGGCAGATAACACTATAAACCGAACAATAATAACGTAAGCAGATAAAGGCAAATTTAATCTACTAAACTGAAACTAAAACTAATCAAGAACATTAAAAACAGACTTGGAACCTGATGTCGAAACCGTTGGGTCGAAGGTTGGTGCTGAGCCACCTTGTGAACCGAATCAACACAATCAAACACCCCCTTTGATTTAACCAGTGAACATCATCAA
Organism: Glebionis coronaria; assembly: GCA_025667525.1. Lineage (NCBI taxonomy): Eukaryota > Viridiplantae > Streptophyta > Magnoliopsida > Asterales > Asteraceae > Glebionis > Glebionis coronaria. Next base: position 505,372,177 of record CM046881.1, on the reverse strand, counting down.
GTACCCACTCCTAAAGCTTCGAACCAAATAATCCAACCGTACAGTAGTAACAATAACTTTTAAATCTCCAGTGGGGAGATTTACTATCACTTTCCTTTATATATATATATATATATATATATATATATATATTTTCATATTAATAAATATTCCGAGAACATTAACAATAAATATAAAAACAGATTAAAATTTTGAGATAAAAACAGTAACTGGAAATGAAAAATGAGACGGAATTAAAAGGAAATTAGCTTTTCATTAATTTAAAATAGAATTACATTAACTGGAAATTTAAAGAAATACAAAATTAAAACCCTAATCTAATTACTGAAAATTAAAAATAAGAAAAGTGCTCCTTTACATGTGAAAAATGGGGGTTTTTATAGGAGAAAACCCCCAAAAACTTCTTGGTATTTCTTGGTGCCCAAGGAGAAAGATCACAGCCCTTCAAATCTTCATTCTTCTTTCTCTCTCTTCTGTTTGCTTGATCTTGCGGCTGAAATTGATTCTTGTGCCAAGGATTGCCCTCGTGGCATGTGTGATGTGTTTAATCCAATGAAAACAAGGGATTTGGCCACGTCATGATGAATTGAGGACCACCAGTGGTGTTTGATCCGAAAACTTGGGGATTTAATTAAGATTTGTGTGAATTATCAAATGAGGGTAAAACCCCCAATTTTCACTGAATGATTTTGGTGATGGGGTGATCTAGAGTTTATGTAAAAGGGGTAAAAATGGAGATGGAGGTGTGTTGGGGAGAGATGAAAAAAAAACAGTAAGGGAGGAATAGCTTTGTTAATATCGAATGTAGGGGTTGGGTAAAAAATAAAAGGCATTTTATTTATTTGGTATATTGGGGTGTGGGATAAATGGTAACACGTGTGGTGGTGAGGGCTGGGGGTTATTAAAGGTTGACTGTCAAAAGTGTGTTTGTAACAATTGTGGGTTGACTAGATTTTTTGACTAAGTGAAAACAATCATCCGTTCATATTGTTTTGTAATGGTCTTGTGGCCCATTTGACATTTAAACCGTCCCAAAATGGTGTTAGATTTGGGCAATGGCTAGTAACTCTTTAGCAAATAAGTACTTAATGGGATTTTAAGCCCATTTATCCGAACGTGGGACCCACAAAGTTTGATTATCTTAAAAAGATTTAATCCGCTAAAAATTGAGCTCGATTTGGCTTTGTTGATTATTTTCTTCAACCTCGTGTCGGCTTAGCCGGTTTCGTGAACTTGGCACACTTTTGGTCTTTGACATTGTCTTTGTCTCTTTTTTGGACTTTTCTTCGACATTTGACCGTGACATCCCGTGTTTTCTCTTCTTTTGATCATTTGTACCTATTTAAACACAAAAACACAAAACCACGCGTAATTCTGACTTTTATGAAATAAAACACATGATAAGGTCTTGTTTTTCCTTGATTTTAGTGGCAAAAGGATAAGTGTTTACACACTTATTAAATCCCCTACACTTGACCATTGCAATGACCCCATGCAATGCATTATTTTAAAGCATAAAGTTACATTTTTCTCATAATTAATCCATCTCGGCCTTTATTACTACTACTATGATGAAAAGTTATATCCATTTATTAACTTGGAAATTTATTTGATGGAAGAAACTTGTAAAGAAATCTAAGACTTAGATTAGGGCTTTGGTGTCATGAATATTAATCACCCTCAAGTTTCACGTTCCCCATACCAAGCTTAAAAACGAGATCATTGCTACTACAAGTTAGCACAACTAACACTTACTCATGTGGTTTAATTAATCACTTAGACCCCCTTATTCCTACTGTGTAACTCTTGTATTTTATTTTTGTCTTGAATGATCACGAGGATGCATTTTTGACTTATTTCGATAATTTATTAAGGCCGAAAATAAAGTGGGACGATTTAATCAATAGTTAGCTAAAGGACAAAATCTTTTAAAACTGCTTCTCGAAACCTCATAAAGTTCATATCTTGGCATAACTCGTTTCACGATTTGAGACCTTTCTCGGACCGATATTTGGCTTGTACTTCAAACTTCAAATCTTGAGAGACGATCTTGAAATTATGGTCTTCTCTTCATTTTGGTAGACATCTTCATTAGGAGTGAAAGATGCTTCAAACGTTGACCACGACTTCTTCATTTATCCTCTTCTTTATTTAGGATTTTGATATACAACGATCCGCCTCCTTTTCGGACTTGGATCTATTTATCCTCATACCTTGTTAGGGTCTTTTTGGATAGACTTCTCCATGATCTTTAGGGGAGTAATTGCTTCTCGTCATGTGTCTTGATCCATCATATTGATTTGGATTAATGATCTTCACAATCTCTTAGGATCTTTAGCAAAAAAAGTGAATCCTTATGCCTTGTGAGGGCCTTTTTGGACTCGGGTATCCTCATGCCTTGTTAGGGCCTTTTTGGATAAGCCAATATTCGCGTCCCGCTTCAATAAGTTATGCCTTGGCTATGAACTCTAATTAATACCGAGCAACTTTTAAACGATCTTGTGCTAGAAGCTAAGTAACTTTTCAAATCGTACAACCTTATTTATTGCAAATATATTTATTAACAAGTGATGGGAGAAAAAGTTCATAACTAACTCACATAAGTTAATGAAAGAATACCAAACTTATAATTAACTCTATCATCTCTCGTTCTCCACAATTTAAAATCTCAAGGAATGAGACTCGTGGATGCTTAGCCTAATAAACCAATTAAGGTCCATATGGTTAAGGATACTAGCTAGAGTAAACTTGGATAAGTAAACTGTGAGAACCCGTATTTTTCCTGGTAATTAAAAACCATTTATTTATTCGTAATTTCTATTTGTATCTTATTTTACATGCTATTCACGTATTACATACCTTGCTTACGTAAATCCCAGAAATTTTGAGAAATTTTATTTATTTTATATTAATTATTTCTCTAATGATTTAATATAATTTATGGGAATTTTAGAAATTTTTATTTCTTTTCCAAGTTTAACTTAAATCGAAATTTTTTGATTTAAATACATTCTCGTGTATTTTATAAAGTTGCTCGAACCGACGGAATGAGAACCGGTAACTTTTATACTTCAACTTGAAGAAGGCAAAAAAAAAAATATTAGTTTCAATAAATATTTCGTTTTTAGAACTTAACTTGCACCGAGCCATAGTTATTTTACGTGTTTTAAGTAGAATCGGGCTAGGATTTAGAACCGGGCCTAGGTAAATTGGACTATTGGGCCAAGAAAAAAAAATATATAACCCATAACCTCTTTTCTTTTCTTTTTTTTTTCCTTCCTGTAGCTACAACAACAACAAAAAAAAGAAAAACACGTATTTTTTTTCTTTCCTTCCTAACCAAAATCAAACCACTGTAATCTCAAAACCATCACTATCTTCATCATCTATTGTATTTTCAATTATCCAAGTATGTAAAATTGATCCTTGGTAAGAATCATAACCTATCCTAGTTCAATTTTCCCCATGCATTGGTTTTTTTTAGAACAAGAATGATCAATTTAGAGTTATAAGTGATTAGGTTATTGTATTGATTAGTCATGGATTTGGGGAAATATGAATTAAGTGATTTCACTAGCCCTAAATTTTAGTACACCTTGGATTAAACCATACTTATAGTTGTGTGAATAGGGTGTGAATTCAGGTTATGCTTGTTAGGGTGCTAAGAGATGTTGTTAGAATAGCCTTTAGTTGTCATGGTGGGCGAATTTTACGTCTATCCCAGACATCAGTTTGATTAGGTTAAAATCCGTGGCTTTTGCCACATTAGACACTGTTATATTGACTTATTTAGGTGTTATATCCACCCCACTTGATTGTGGCGAGTCGGATGGTCAACCAACTCATCCGAATGAAGAAGTTATGGCCGAAATAAGATTTTAGCTCAAATATGAAAGTGCAGACTTGTTTAGTGTACTACAGCACCTTAGGTCACCTAAACTTGAAATTACAGGTTATGAGGACTTAGTAGGACTTATAACTTAAGTTTGGCCGCTGACCTTGCGTTAATAGCCATCACCAATTGAATTTTATGACTAAAACGGTGATCGCCAATTTTATAACCGATTTTCAAAAATTTTAACCTTTCTCTAAGATGGATTTTTTCCAATTTAGAAAACTGAGATAAATTCATATGTCTAGGAACGTTGGGTACGAAAATACCTTTCCGGCGGTATAAGGTTCATCGTCTATCTCTTCATAACGAAGAAATGGCGGGCATTTTTATAACTAGTCTAATAAGTAGCAACCGACCTAAACTAGCGTTTGGTTTAGCGCGTTTGATATGGGTATCGAGCGTTTAGCCATGATTTCTCACTTGAAGCATTTGAGAAACTTATAATTATGACTTTTGATGCAAAGGTTTAGTGTCCGTTAGTTACATCTAAGTTTTTGACACATAAGTGGGTATAGTTGACTAATTGGAAAATTTATAAAGTTTTGCTGATATAGCTGCTGTCCTAGGTTTAAGTGTGTCGAAAAGGTGTTTTCAGCCTTCGTATAAAACAACAAAGTTGTCCGAAATTATATTTTTAGTCACCTTCGCGGGAATGGAAGTTTTAAAGTGGGCATTTGACCCTCAAAAATGCAAAATACAGACTGTGATGTTTGACTTTTTCGCGCAGAATGCATTTTGGTTTTTATTTTCAAAAAGGCATCTAGACTTCAAAACATTTCTTGAAATTCACAAGATATTAACTTCATGATGTATATGACTTCTCTGAATTTTTTTGATTTTTTTCCAAGAGTCTAGATAGGATTTTTAGGCTTCGCGAAAAGGAGTTTTCTGCATTTTTTTACTAAGCGGGTAGATGACTAATTCATTACCCGAACGCCGTTAAGCAAGCCTAAACCTTATGGAATGGATTTGAAATGATCAATACTGATACTTAGGATGTATAAAATCATAACTGAAGTGAAATTTAGGTTTAATGATTTGTTATCCGCCCCAAGTCGGAAAAGGCCAAAACTTGACTATTTTCTATACGTTTAGTCAAAACTTATAAAAACGAGTTCTAAGGTATATAACTTGATGAAACAAGTTTGTATGACCATATTTTATTGTATTCCAGTAACTTACATATATTATTACAACTTTTCATTATTGAGTCATACTCGGGTCGTATTTTGACTTTTGTTGACTTTTTACGTATTAGGTCGCGGTTAACGTATTATTGGCGTTTTTAGGTTCCAAATTGTTTGAGAATCTTAGTCTAAGACATTTAGCTTTCATTTTAAGTATTTCTTACAGATTGTGAGCTTTATAGGTCATGTTTACTCTTAGACTCGGTTACTTGTGCAAGTTACTTATATATCTCAATTTTACGAAATATTTTGATTCAAACGTTTTATACTTTTATAAAACAAATATCTAAGGTCATGATCACACTTGTAGGTCGCGGATAATTTTCAAAGTATTACTATTTCCTTTCTTCAGCCGGATCTTATCTCGTCTCATTTTTCCTTTTAAGGTGAGTTCATAGCCCCTTTTCTTATATACTTTGTTACAAATTGCGGGGTGAGAATAACATGCGTGGAATACAATCATTTAAAACTTTTAGTATGCTATCCGAGAACTGTATGCTTCCCCAGATTATACATTTACTTATTGCATTAGTACCTTAGTCAAAAATCCCCTACATCATGAACCGTTAATTCACATTTTGCAAGCGCGAATGTTGTGGATGGATCCATCGGGATTAACAATCCCCGTCCCGATTACCTTGACGCACGTACATTTAATTATCTAAGTATTTTGACTAGATACTTACTAGGGGTAAAACATTTATGTTAAAGCTTCGATGTCGTGAGCTATTGCAATAAATAAATATAAATGATTTTGTACAACGGTACTAAATCATATCCTGTTACTAATTTATAAAAATTAATGTTTGTATTTCACATTACTACTTATTAAACCTATGAATTTCACTCATCTTTATGTTGACATTTTTACATATTATTTCTCAGGTAATGCTAATGCTTAATTTTGCTAAGGATGGGAGCCCGCAGGATAGCGACACCTTGAAGATTTCATGTCTTATTGGTCTAATATTTTGTTAATATTGTAAAAAGCTGTCCATTTTGGTATCTACCCCTTTCAAATTTGGTTGCACTAAGACAATAAAAAAAATGTTTGGTACATCTTATAAAACTTATGATGTGTAATATCCGTGTCTGGGACCCTATGTAAAAAGAATAATTTTATCTAAATTCCGCAGCTTTTGAAGTAATTATAGTCTTATGATGTCATTTTTACTTCATTTTCATGTCATTCATTATAGCATGTTTTGGGATATCATGAAGTGGGACCCCCAAGTTGCCTACCTGTCCCGTGTCTGATTCTGGGGGTCTTACAGATTGGTATCAGAGCCTGGTTATAGGGAACTGAGTTGTTTCCAAACTTAGTCTATGACCCAAATTTTCAAACATTTATGTGTCTTAGTGTCAAACATGAAATCTGCCAAGGTTGTTCTGTATCTGCGCGGGTAACTCTCTTATCCTTTTTATTTACCTTGATTATATTTATAATATATCGTTCTTTGATTTCACTTTGAAATATTATATCGGTTTCATTATGATACTTGCTATTACTTTTCCAATTCCTTTGCACTTATTATATCTATGTATTGTTTTTCTTATGTAGATGGAATCACCACCTCGTTCGCCTACTTCCGTCCTTCACTTTTCCGATGCAAACGACTTCATTGATGACGACTCTCAGGGAGAGCCTATGCATGTTGAGGAAGATCCTGAGGAAGATCCTCAGGAAGATCCTGAGGAAGATCCTGAGGAAGAGCCAGAAGAGGAGAATACTCTTAACCTGCCAAATCAGGATGACAATCAAGAGACAGGAGAACCCTCTACTGTCCGCTCTGCTTCCTCAGATACATCTTCTGATTATGTTCACCCTTCTATAGCTAGTGAGATAAATGATATTAACTTTGGGATGAATTATCTGATGTACAGTAACAAGGAAATGAAATATGAGATAAGTAAGTTAGATGGGAAATTGGAGGAACATAAGAATCAGTATGCTAGTGATTCCCATGGAGACTCTCTATTTATGGTAAGAATGCGCGAGGAATTTGCAAATCTCCAATTCGATAGCCAGCGGAAAAGCAAAAAGATCAGGAGGCTGCAGAAAGCCATGCAAAGTATGCAGCTTCTCATGAAGGAACGATTGGGTATAGAGATTGATGACATCTCAGACAGCTCGGATGATTCGGATGACCAAGACAGTCCGCCAACTCGTGCAGCATCGTCACCTTTGGGGTCATCTAGTGGCTCCCAGTAGTTTCCTTATTAGTGTTTATGTTTATGCACCCTTAATCATGTATCTTTTGTACACTTGGTGCCTTTTATATTGTATCTTTTGTGTATTTCTACTAAGCTGCTAAGATAGTTAGTGCTACATTGCATCTTGGGTGTAATTTTGTATCTTTTGTATATGCACCCTTGTAACCAAACTCTCGATGCAGTATGTATGGAAAACCTTGGCTAATGAATTAACATTTTAGTATCTTTGTGGTTACATCTATCTTTACTATATTCCTTGGATTCTTATTCTTAAGCGTCGCCATTGCAATTTAAATTATTCTGTGTTGCATTTCGTGTTGACATTCAGTTATGCATTACTACAATCTTTCCTCTTTTATCCTTCATTCTACATGAATCTTGAAATAACATATCTTTACTGATTCTCACTGAATTTAGTATTGTGTTGTTGACAGAAACATGCCTCCACTCCGTAGAACCTCTGATATCAGGCGATCCCGAAAGGCTAAGATGGAAAGGATCATTGCAAGAAGGGTTGACAAGGCAATTGCTGATTATGAAAAGAAACGAAATCCTGAGGATAAAGCTGAAAGATCCTCTAATGCTAAAGGGTGTTCACATAAAACATTTATGTCTGGAAAGCCACATGCTTTCAATGGAAATGAAGGTGTGGTAGGCTTAACTCGTTGGTTCGAGAAAATTGAGCAAGTGTTTGGTACTTGCAAATGTGCAGAAGAGGATAAAGTCATTTTCGTTGCCAGTACCTTAGAAGGACGCGCACTAACATGGTGGAATGGGAACATAAAAACCTTGGGTTTGGAAAATGAAAATAAAATCCCTTGGGATCAATTTAAGGTAATGATGACTACTGAGTATTGTCCTGATACCGAAATCGAGAAAATGGAACAGGAGTTGTGGACCCTGCAGATGAAGAACTACGATATTGACTTATACACTAACTGATTTCATGAATTGGTTTTAATGTGCCCTGAATTGGTACCCACTGAAAGAAACAAAATAAAGAAGTATGTTAAGGGTTTTCCGGAAAGGATTAAAGGGAACATCACTTCCTCTAAGCCTTCCACTCTACATGATGCTGTGAGTATAGCACGTGAACTTGTTGAGCAAGCTGTAGAAGGTAAGGCTGCCAAGTCTGATAAGGATCATAAAAGGAAATGGGAGGACACCCAGGGGTTTAATCAAGGAGGCAACCAAGGTAACAACCGTAAAAATAACAAGGGCAATAATAGAAACAACAATAAGAACAATAACCGTCAGTCCAACAAGAGACAAGAAGCGGTAGCAGTGTATGCAGCTGCTCCTGCTGCTCCTATTCATGCTCCTGCTGCTCCTGCTCATGTTGCTGCTGCTCCTGTAGCCCCTACTGCCAGACAAGGTTATGTTGGAAACTTACCAAAATGTGATCGATGCAACTGGCATCATCCTGCTGGACCCTGCCCTCCTAAGTGTGCTATATGTAAAAGAATTGGTCATGATGAAGGAAATTGTACTGTAGTATGTTTTGGCTTTGGTGAAAAAGGTCATTTCAAGAATCGATGTCCCAAGGCCAGAAACCAGCAAAATGATGGAACTCGAGGAAAGGTGTATCAAGTTTTCGAAAACCCTCAGCAGAATCCAAGGGTGGTCACGGGTACATTTCTTCTTAACGGTCACTATGTTAGCATTTTATTCGATTCGGGTGCTGAGAAAAGTTTCGTGTCTTCTACCATTACTCATTTTATTGATATTGCCCCTTCTGCTTTAGATGTTAGTTTTGAAATAGACTTAGCTGATGGTAATATTGTTAGTACCAACACCGTCATACGTGGTTGTACTCTCGACTTGCTTGGTCACTTGTTTAAAATCGACCTTTTACCGACGCGTCTAAGCAGTTTTGATGTTATTGTGGGTATGGACTGGTTAGCATCCCATCGTGCTGTCATTGTTTGTTTTGAACGAATCGTGCGTATTCCCCTCCCATCTGGTAAAATCTTAGAAATCCGTGGTGAGAAGCCGGACGAAAATCTGAATTCTCTTTTAAGTATCAAGGCTGGGGAGAAAAAGCTTGATGACATTCGTATCGTTTGTGAATTTCTTGGAGTGTTCCCAGATGATTTGTCTGGATTACCTCCCGTGCGTGAAGTTGAATTTCGTATCGAACTTATTCCGGGCGCCCTACCTGTTGCTAAGTCCCCTTATCGTTTAGCCCCGTCTGAAATGAATGAATTGTCGAATCAAGTTAAAGAGCTTCAGGAGAAAGGTTTCATTAGACCAAGTCACTCACCTTGGGGTGCTCCTATTCTCTTTGTTAAGAAAAAAGATGGTGCAATGAGAATGTGCATTGATTATAGGGAATTAAATAAGCTGACAATCAAAAATCGATACCCCCTCCCTCGAATAGATGACTTATTTGATCAATTACAAGGTGCTTGCTGTTTTTCAAAAATAGATCTTCGATCAGGTTACCACCAGTTAAGAGTTCATGAAAGTGACATTTCAAAAACCGCATACAGAACCCGTTATGGTCACTTCGAATTTACAGTTATGCCTTTTGGTCTTACGAATGCTCCTGCCGTCTTTATGGATTTAATGAACCGTGTTTGTAAGCCTTATCTTGATAAGTTCGTCATAGTCTTTATTGACGATATCCTCATTTACTCAAAGTCTGAAGAAGACCATGAACATCATCTGAGGACAATTTTGAGTCTCCTAGAGAAGGAAAAGTTATATGCCAAATTCTCTAAGTGTGAATTTTGGTTAAAAGAGGTCCAATTCTTAGGTCACGTGGTTAATCGGGACGGTATACATGTGGATCCTTGTAAAGTGGAAGCAGTAAAGAATTGGAAAACTCTTGAATCACCTACAGAGGTCCGTTCATTTCTTGGGTTAGCGGGATATTACCGTAGATTCATTGAAAATTTTTCTAAGATTGCCAAACCTCTAACTTTACTAACCCAAAAGAATAAGGAATACATTTGGAGTGATGATCAAGAGCAAGCCTTTCGCTTACTGAAGGAAAAGTTGTGTAATGCACTAGTATTAACACTTCCAGATGGACCGAATGATTTCATAGTGTATTGTGATGCATCTCACCAAGGTTTCGGATGTGTCCTCATGCAGAGAGGTAAAGTGATCTCTTATGCCTCGAGACAACTTAAAATCCATGAAAAGAATTATACCACTCATGATTTGGAATTGGGTGCAGTGGTATTTGCACTAAAAATATGGAGACACTATCTCTATGGGACAAAAAGTATAATATACACTGACCACAAGAGTCTTCAATACATCTTTAATAAAAAAGACCTGAATATGCGACAAAGAAGATGGTTAGAACTACTTAGCGATTACGAATGTGAGATTAAATACCATCCAGGCAAAGCAAATGTTGTGGCAGATGCTTTAAGCAGAAAGGAAAGGCTTAAACCCAGAAAAGTACGTGCTATGAGCATGACTATCCAATCTGGCCTCAAGGCTAGGATTTTAGAAGCACAGAAAGAAGCTGCCAAGGATTTTAAGACTCCAGTCGAACGACTGCGAGGATTAGAAGCCCAACTGGAACAAAAAGAGGATGGAACTCTTTACTTTGTTGGTAGAATATGGATTCCATTTGTTGGTGGAATCAGGAAGGTAATATTGGATGAAGCTCATGCATCAAGATACTCAATCCACCCTGGTGAAGATAAAATGTACTACGATTTGAGAGATGTATACTGGTGGCCTGGAATGAAGACAGACATAGCTGAATATGTCAACCAATGCTTAACTTGTTTAAAAGTTAAAGCAGTACATCAGAAACCTTCTGGCCTCCTGCAGCAACCGGAAGTCCCTGAATGGAAATGGGAGAAGATTATAATGGATCTAGTTACCAAATTACCTAGAAGCAGTGGTGGTTACGATGCTATTTGGGTTATCGTAGATAGATTGACCAAATCTGCTCATTTCATTCCCATCCGTGAAGACTACAAGACTGAAAGGTTGGCACGAATCTATGTAAACCAAATTGTTGCAAAACATGGAGTACCAGTGTCGATTATCTCTGATAGAGATAGTCGTTTCGCATCTTACTTCTGGCGGGCTCTTCAAAAGGCGTTGGGAACACAGGTATTAATGAGTACGGCTTATCATCCAGAAACGGACGGGCAGAGTGAGCGCACCATTCAGACTTTAGAAGACATGCTGCGAGCATGTGTTATGGATTTTGGAGGAAGTTGGGACACTCATCTACCACTAGTTGAATTTTCATACAACAACAGTTATCACAAGAGTGTCAAGTGCTCACCATTTGAGGCACTATACGGACGTAAATGTAGATCACCCGTGATATGGAATGAAGTGGGAGAAAGTCAGTTAATTGGACCGAAATTAGTCCAAGAAACTACGGACAAGATTGTGCAAATCAGAGAGAGATTAAAAACCGCTAGAAGTCGACAGAAAAGTTACGCGGACAAAAGGCGTAAACCACTTGAATTTCAAGTTGGTGACCATGTACTACTAAGGGAATCCCCCTGGAAGGGATTAGTAAGATTCGGCAAGAGAGGTAAGTTAGCCCCTCGTTTTGTAGGACCATTTGAAATCGTTGAACGTATTGGTCCAGTAGCTTATCGTTTGAAGCTGCCGCAAGAGTTAAGTTGCATTCATGATGTATTTCACGTTTCTAATCTTAAGAAATGTTTAGCTGAATCGGATATTCAAATTCCATTGGAAGAGATCAAAGTGGATGAGAAACTGTATTTCGTAGAAGAACCTATCGAAATTGTGGATCGACAAGTCAAAAAGTTGAAGCGTAGTTGGATTCCAATCGTCAAAGTTCGTTGGAATTCTCGTAGAGGTGCTGAGTTTACTTGGGAGAGGGAAGACCAGTTCAAAGACAAGTATCCCCATCATTTTCCGTCATCTTCCATCTCTAGTTGAACTCTGAGGGACCAGAGTTCCTTTAGAGGGGTCGACTGTGAGAACCCGTATTTTTCCTGGTAATTAAAAACCATTTATTTATTCGTAATTTCTATTTGTATCTTATTTTACATGCTATTCACGTATTACATACCTTGCTTACGTAAATCCCAGAAATTTCGAGAAATTTTATTTATTTTATATTAATTATTTCTCTAATGATTTAATATAATTTATGGGAATTTTAGAAATTTTTATTTCTTTTCCAAGTTTAACTTAAATCGAAATTTTTTGATTTAAATACATTCTCGTGTATTTTATAAAGTTGCTCGAACCGACGGAATGAGAACCGGTAACTTTTATACTTCAACTTGAAGAAGGCAAAAAAAAAATTATTTTCAATAAATATTTCGTTTTTAGAATTTAACTTGCACCGAGTCATAGTTATTTTACGTGTTTTAAGTAGAACCGGGCTAGGATTTAGAACCGGGCCTAGGTAAATTGGACTATTGGGCCAAGAAAAAAAAATATATAACCCATAACCTCTTTTCTTTTCTTTTTTTTTCCTTCCTGTAGCTACAACAACAAAAAAAAAAGAAAAACACGTATTTTTTTCTTTCCTTTCTAACCAAAATCAAACCAGTGTAATCTCAAAACCATCAATATCTTTATCATCTATTGTATTTTCAATTATCCAAGTATGTAAAATTGATCCTTGGTAAGAATCATAACCTATCCTAGTTCAATTTTCCTCATGCATTGGTTTTTTTTAGAACAAGAATGATCAATTTAGAGTTATAAGTGATTAGGTTATTGTATTGATTAGTCATGGATTTGGGGAAATATGAATTAAGTGATTTCACTAGCCCTAAATTTTAGTACACCTTGGATTAAACCATACTTATAGTAGTGTGAATAGGGTGTGAATTCAGGTTATGCTTGTTAGGGTGCTAAGAGATGTTGTTAGAATAGCCTTTAGTTGTCATGGTGGGCGAATTTTACGTCTATCCCAGACATCAGTTTGATTAGGTTAAAATCCGTGGCTTTTGCCACATTAGACACTGTTATATTGACTTATTTAGGTGTTATATCCACCCCACTTGATTGTGGCGAGTCGGATGGTCAACCAACTCATCCGAATAAAGAAGTTATGGCCGAAATAAGATTTTAGCTCAAATCTGAAAGTGCAGACTTGTTTAGTGTACTACAGCACCTTAGGTCACCTAAACTTGAAATTACAGGTTATGAGGACTTAGTAGGACTTATAACTTAAGTTTGGCCGCTGACCTTGCGTTAATAGCCATCACCAATTGAGTTTTATGACTAAAACGTTGATCGCCAATTTTATAACCGATTTTCAAAAATTTTAACCTTTCTCTAAGATGGATTTTTTTCCCATTTAGAAAACTGAGATAAATTCATATGTCTAGGAACGTTGGGTACGAAAATACCTTTCCGGCGGTATAAGGTTCATCGTCTATCTCTTCATAACGAAGAAATGGCGGGCATTTTTAGAAACTAGTCTAATAAGTAGCAACCGACCTAAACTAGCGTTTGGTTTAGCGCGTTTGATATGGGTATCGAGCGTTTAGCCATGATTTCTCACATGAAGCATTTGAGAAACTTATAATTATGACTTTTGATGCAAAGGTTTAGTGTCCGTTAGTTACATCTAAGTTTTTGACACATAAGTGGGTATAGTTGACTAATTGGAAAATTTATAAAGTTTTGCTGATATAGTTGCTGTCCTAGGTTTAAGTGTGTCGAAAAGGTGTTTTCAGCCTTCGGATAAAACTACAAAGTTGTCCGAAATTATATTTTTAGTCACCTTCGCGGGAATGGAAGTTTTAAAGTGGGCATTTGACCCTCAAAAATGCAAAATACAGACTGAGATGTTTGACTTTTTCGCGCAGAATGCATTTTGGTTTTTATTTTCAAAAAGGCATCTAGACTTCAAAACATTTCTTGAAATTCACAAGATATTAACTTCATGATGTATATGACTTCTCTGAATTTTTTTGATTTTTTTCCAAGAGTCTAGATAGGATTTTTAGGCTTCGCGAAAAGGAGTTTTCTGCATTTTTTTACTAAGCGGGTAGATGACTAGTTCATTACCCGAACGCCGTTAAGCAAGCCTAAACCTTATGGAATGGATTTGAAATGATCAATACTGATACTTAGGATGTATAAAATCATAACTGAAGTGAAATTTAGGTTTAATGATTTGTTATCCGCCCCAAGTCGGAAAAGGCCAAAAGTTGACTATTTTCTATACGTTTAGTCAAAACTTATAAAAACGAGTTCTAAGGTATATAACTTGATGAAACAAGTTTGTATGACCATATTTTATTGTATTCTAGTAACTTACATATATTATTACAACTTTTCATTATTGAGTCATACTCGGGTCGTATTTTGACTTTTGTTGACTTTTTACGTATTAGGTCGCGGTTAACGTATAATTGGCGTTTTTAGGTTCCAAATTGTTTGAGAATATTAGTCTAAGACATTTAGCTTTCATTTTAAGTATTTCTTACAGATTGTGAGCTTTATATGTCATGTTTACTCTTAGACTCGGTTACTTGTGCAAGTTACTTATATATCTCAATTTTACGAAATATTTTGATTCAAACGTTTTATACTTTTATAAAACAAATATCTAAGGTCGTGATCACACTTGTAGGTCGCGGATAATTCTCAAAGTATTACTATTTCCTTTCTTCAGCCGGATCTTATCTCGTCTCATTTTTCCTTTTAAGGTGAGTTCATAGCCCCTTTTCTTATATACTTTGTTACAAATTGCGGGGTGAGAATAACATGCGTGGAATACAATCATTTAAAACTTTTAGTATGCTATCCGAGAACTGTATGCTTCCCCAGATTATACATTTACTTATTGCATTAGTACCTTAGTCAAAAATCCCCTACATCATGAACCGTTAATTCACATTTTGCAAGCGCGAATGTTGTGGATGGATCCATCGGGATTAACAATCCCCGTCCCGATTACCTTGACGCACGTACATTTAATTATCTAAGTATTTTGACTAGATACTTACTAGGGGTAAAACATTTATGTTAAAGCTTCGATGTCGTGAGCTATTGCAATAAATAAATATAAATGATTTTGTACGACGGTACTAAATCATATCCTGTTACTAATTTATAAAAATTAATGTTTGTATTTCACATTACTACTTATTAAACCTATGAATTTCACTCATCTTTATGTTGACATTTTTACATGTTATTTCTCAGGTAATGCTAATGCTTAATTTTGCTAAGGATGGGAGCCCGCAGGATAGCGACACCTTGAAGATTTCATGTCTTGTTGGTCTAATATTTTGTTAATATTGTAAAAAGCTGTCCATTTTGGTATCTACCCCTTTCAAATTTGGTTGCACTAAGACAATAAAAAAAATGTTTGGTACATCTTATAAAACTTATGATGTGTAATATCCGTGTCTGGGACCCTACGTAAAAAGAATAATTTTATCTAAATTCCGCAGCTTTTGAAGTAATTATAGTCTTATGATGTCATTTTTACTTCATTTTCATGTCATTCATTATAGCATGTTTTGGGATATCATGAAGTGGGACCCCCAAGTTGCCTACCTGTCCCGTGTCTGATTCTGGGGGTCTTACATAAACTCGGGTTGAGTCAAAATATTCACGACGGGCCTAATATATCAAAGATATCTAAACTTGTTAAAACCATTTTATTCATTTATTTATTTTTGACTTTATTCTTGAAATGAAAAATATAAGATGCGATGATAAAAGGAAAGAAAATAAATAAAAATACTACTAGGCCAAAATAGATCAAAAATTTGAAAAACGTTGATTTTTTTTTTAAATTTTCCGGTTAAAATGGGGTCAAATTCATGGAAAAGGCTACTAAAATTTCGATAGAAATCCCCCCTACACTTAATATAAACATTGTCCTCAATGTTTAAGCATGTGGGAGAATAAACTCCCCTACACTTAGGACATTGAGTACGTTGTTTAAATCGAGCTAAGGAAGAGACAACTAAAGTGATTACATTTATTCGTTTTATTTATATACAAGATTGAATCACAATAGCAAAAACTTATCGAAGGAACCGGGTACACGGGTAACACGGGAACACGGGTCACGTCAAAAGTACCAAAAGTGGATCATTAAGCACATGTCCCTGCACACTCACAACAAAAAACAAACAACCTACTAGGCTCCCCCCCGACACTTATTGGTGGAAATGGGTGAAGGTAAAAAGGGTGGAAAAGGTAAAAATCTAACCTAGTTAAACGATGCTTGATTTTTCATCACGAGTCTCTAGCTCGACTCGAATTCCCGAATGTCATCATTCAAATGGGAAAATCATGGAAAAACCGAGATTTCCAAGAGAGGAAAATCTCTCCATGATAGAGGGTGAAACAAAGTCATATAAGGCATACCCCATGAAAATCCACCCGGGTCAAACACATAATTTCCATCACAAAAGGAAATAAACCCCGAGGTGGTATGCAAGTCATAGAAAAGTGGGGTATCCTTAGGTAAAAGTCTCTTACTAGGGAAAGTGTTATGGAGATATGGCAATGAAAGCACAAAAGTCTCTATTCCGGGATCAAACACCGATTCCTTAACGGGAAAATAGTAAGAGGTGTTGACATTTAAGCTCAAAATTTCATCAAAATCCATAGTGGGAAAGTCATCCTCTTCCAAACTCGATGTGAAAACATAAGTATCATCGGAGTCATAGGAAAACTCATCCTCGTGAGGAAAATAGGTATTTAGAAAGTTATCTAAATCCTCCTCAAATGGAATAACCTCTAAATTAGGTATGATCTCTAAGAGTGGAGGATCCTCCTCAATAGTCATGACCTCTAGAATTGGAGTATAGAAGTCAAAAGGAGTCTCCATGGACGAATCACTCATAGAGATATGAGGTGCATTAAGATCATGGGGTGGGTCATCAAAATTGATGAGATCACTTAAAGAAGTGTCATCATCGTAGGTATCAAAGATTGGGGTATCATAAATGGGTGGTTCAAAAGTGGGTGGGTCAAAAGTCGAGTCGTCTAAGCCGAAATAAGTGTGATCACTTGAAGAAGTGTCATCACTATCGGTGTCATAAATAGGAGTATCAAAAATTTGAGGCTCTAAGGGATGGGATGAGTTTATCACAAAATCATTTTGATTAGACTTTTCAATTCCAAAAGGATTAATAAAAATCTTTTCATTATCGTAATTAAGAACATCAATCATACTGACCGACTCTTTTCCATTTGATTTCGTTGTGATTTTTCCCATTTTAAAAACTTGTTGTTCATCCCGAACCCTAAGAATTAACTCCCCTTCGGCTACATCAACTAAGGCTCTTCCGGATCTTAAAAATGGTCTACCAAGTATTAACGGAATACGAGGATCCATCTCATAGTCGACGACGACAAAGTCTATGGGAAAGGTGAATGTACCAACTCGAACAAAAACATCTTCGACAATACCAACGGGGTATGCAAGAGTTCGATTAGCTAACTCTAAAGTCATACGAGTCGGTACTAGGTCGGGTAATGACAATTGTTTCCAAACCGAAAGTGGCATAAGATTGATGCTAGCGCCGAGATCCGCTAAAGCCATACAATCATCGATTTGAGGAAACGAGCAAGGTAACACGAATCGTCCGGGATCTCCTAGCTTTCCGGGAAGCTCTTTGAGAAGAACCGCGGAACAATTCTCATTTAAACGAGTGTTCACGAGCTCAACCATTTTTTCTTTCTTATTAAGCAAATCTTTAAACATTTTCATAAATTTTGGCATTTGAGCAAGTGCTTCAATAAGGCTAACGTTAACATTCACATTGGAAATCATTTTCAAAAAGTTAGAGACATGAACGTCATCTTTGGTGAGCACTTTAGCCTTGCCTAACCTAGATGGATAAGGAATATTAGGCTTAGACTTAGAAGGTTGAGAAGGAGAAGGACTCGCTTCTTGAACAACCGTAGGAATAGGCTCTTTCGGCAATGGAGGACTAGAACTAGGAGTGGTAGTGGGAGGGATCACCGAAGGGGGAGTAGGATTACTCATTATGACCTCCGGGCCTTGTCTCTCCTTTTATGGGCGAAGAGATGGAAGGTCCCACTAAAGTGGCTCCACTTCGAGTATTGATAGCACTCACATTAGCACGAGGGTTAATCTCGGTATTGGATGGTAAGGCATCTTGGGGTCTAAGGGTTTGCAACATAGTCAAAAATCTCTTATTGTTGGACTCTTGCATTTGTCTAGTCGATTCTTGCATTGTTTTCATGATTTTCTCATGTTCGGTCAATTTTTGTAGAACCAAGTCCATTTGAGGATTTTGCATGTTCATTTGATTAAACCCTTGATTAGGAAAACCTTGATTTTGAGATTGAAAACCGTTGTTATTATAAAAACCTTTATTATTATTTTGAAACCCTTGGTTTTGACCATTAAAATTCCCTTGATTAGCATTCCCTTGAAAATTACCCATTTGAGGACCTTGGTTCCTATTTTGGTATTGGGTATTTTGGGCGGGTGGGGGTGGTCTTTGAGGTGCTAAAAAACCCGGGGGAGCCAAATAATTAGTACTTTTGTAAGACAAATGGTTAACATCAACATTAGGTTTAAATGGAACCCTTTCATTAGCATTAAAAGCACAAAATTGTTGTTGTTGATTATTGTAAACCTTGTCACAATTGAAATATGAATGTGGTCCACCACAAGTCTCACACGTTTCACTATTATCTTTCACGGCATGCACATGTGTAGTGAGGGCGTCGGTTTTTAGAGCAAGGTGTTTCACAATTGAAGTAAGCTCCCTAATTTGATTATTCACCTCATTATCACTAGTACTAGCACTTGCCATAGTAGCCCTAACACTCTTGGTTTGCACTTTTGCCTTGTTCTCAATAATGGCCCAAGCCTCGTTCATGGTTTTCACAAGAATATTGCCCCCCGCGACACTATTAAGTGAGTCTTGGTCATTTAGAGTTAAACCATTGTAAAACGTATTAATTTGATGTACTTTGGTGAAACCGTGTTGTGGACATTTTCTCAAAAGTTCTTTAAATCGATCCCAAGACTCACTAAAAGTTTCCCCATATTTTTGCTCAAAGGTGATTATTTCATTCCTTAAAGAGGTGGTCCGTGATAGTGAGAAAAAGTAATTAATGAACTTGGTCTCTAAATCAATCCATGATGTAATACTTTGGGGTGGTTCCTTATCAAGCCAAATCCGGGCTTGTCCCTCGAGGGAAAAAGGAAAAAGTTGAAGGCGAACGGCCTCTTGTGGCACCCCATTGTATTTGACGGTATTTGCTAATTGGATGAATCGTTTGATATGAGCGTGTGGATCATCATTAGTACGGCCTAAAAATGGTGTAGCGGAAACCATTTGAATAAAACCCGATTTAAGTTCAAAATGATTAGCTCCAATAGTCGGCACCACAATCGCGTCATCGTTTCCTTCAACGTGAGATTGTAGAATCTCAATCATTGGTCGATTATCCGTTGCCATCGTTATGTCGAAAGCTCGATTCTCGGGATCGGCTTGAATGACGGTCTCTTTGTTTTCTTCTTCTTCTTCTTTTTGGAAGAACTGGAAGAGTTTGGTACACCACTCGGTATGTATGTACGCGCGAGAGTGCGCATACAATTAAAACTTGGAATGAGGTAGGTGACCTCGGTCGACTTTGAGAGGAAAAGGATTTTCCCTCTCGAGGAGCAATATGAATAAAAACTACAAAAATATATACTTAATTACTACTTGAGTTGGCAAACCAATAATCGGTTGTCCCTCTCAATATACGCACAAGCAAGCGGGGAAACGAGGTGGCACAAAGCACTTAAAAACCTTTTTCCTTAGACGGCCTTTTATAGCGCGTTGCCTTATACCCACCTTATAGTTTGTATATATCGAGTTCAAACGTCTTACTAGTATTTATCTATTTTGCCTTTTTATTTTGTTTAGGATTCGACTACAATAGTGAGGTGATGAAATCCCAACTAAGGCTTATTTGAAAAGTAGGTAAATTTATTGTGCTATGTAATAGAATATAGTAAATGAAAAATCTTTTTGTATATTTTTTTTTGTAGAAAAATATATATTCACAAGAAAAACGAAAGAAATCAAACTAAAAAATAACACTAATACGTAATATTTTTGGTGTAATACTTTTAGGAAAAAGTATTACTTTTTGATTTTTTAATTTTTTTTGGTGCAATTTTTAGGAAAGAAATTGCTTTTGTGATTTTTTAATTTTTTGTATTTTTAAGTTTTTTGATTTTTTTTATGTTTTTGATTTTTTGTGCAAGAAAAATAACGTTCAAAAAGAACGGATCCCAAAATCCAAACGTCTTCACGAAAAATCGTCAATCGTACGAGCGAAGCGGCAGCGGCGCCATTTTGAAAAAGAGATTTTGTTACACTTTTTATATAACTTTTATCGTTCCTCGACTCACTCGAATTGATTACCATTTAATCGTAAAACTTAATTTGTTCTTGGTAAATCTTACTCGATATTTTAAACTAAAAGCTATTTAATATAAAAACTATTTTATCTAATTTAAAAATTAAACTAATTTAAATAAAAACTTTTAAATGAAAACTATTTTAAAATAAAACTTTATAACTAAATTTAAATCTAATTAATTTTAAATGAAATCTATTTTTAAAACAAAACTAATCTATATTAAACAAAATCTATTTTAAATCTAAAACTTTAAATCTAATTTTTGAAAACTAAAATAAAGTCTTTAAAGGAAAACTACTTTTAAAGCAAATCTAATTTAAAACTAATTTAATTTATGAAAGGAATTTAAATAAAATATTTTTTATTTTATCTTTTTATTATTTTTATAAAACTGAATAAAAGAAAAACTATTAATAAAACTTTAAAATAAATAAAATTAAAACTTGTATTAAACTTAAATAAGTAAACTGGCCGAAATTAATTAACCTATATTAATTGACTAAAGCAAAATTAAGCATAAAAAGAACACTAGCAGAGTTGGAAGGGGCGTATGGTTGTGATACGAGAGGTCCTGGGATCGATTCCCAGCAGACCTATATTTTTGCTTGATATTTTTTTTTTTGTATTTTTGGAATCTGTGAGACTTACAGATCAAAAGATCTGTATTTTCCACCCAGCAAAATCAGCAGTAAAACGAGAACAAAAAAAAATCAGAAATCTGAAACAAGCTAAAACAGTTTAAATCTAAAAAGCAAATAGGCAGATGAACAAACAATAAGCTAAAAATACCACTAAACTAAATAAGCAAAATAGACTAACAACTATAAGCAAAATAAGCTGAAAATCAAATATAAGCCGAAAATGAAAATAACATAACTCGAACCCAAACAGATAAGCAGATGTAATTCACTAATAAACAAAGCATATCCTAAACTACTCGAGACCTTAACGAATTCAAACTTCACCCTAACAAAAGCAGATAATAAAAACCGATCCAAAATGAAACCAAAGCAGATCTAGAATAAACTGAAACAAATAGCAAATCCAAACAATTAAACATAAGCAGTATTCAGTAGTCAAACAGTTACCAGTGAACCAAATATCAAAAAAGGCAGATAACACTATAAACCGAACAATAATAACGTAAGCAGATAAAGGCAAATTTAATCTACTAAACTGAAACTAAAACTAATCAAGAACATTAAAAAGAGTCTTGGAACCTGATGTCAAAACCGTTGGGTCGAAGGTTGGCGTTGAGCCACCTTGTGAACCGAATCAACACAATCAAACACCCCCTTTGATTTAACCAGTGAACATCATCAAGTGCCCACTCCTAAAGCTTCGAACCAAATAATCCAACCGTACAGTAGTAACAATAACTTTTAAATCTCCAGTGGGGAGATTTACTATCACTTTCCTTTATATATATATATATATATATATATATATATATATATATATATATATATATATATATATATATATATATATATATATATATATATATATATATATATATATATATATATATATATATATTATATTAATAAATATTCCGAGAACAATAACAATAAATATAAAAACAGATTAAAATTTTGAGATAAAAACAATAACTGGAAATGAAAAATGAGACGGAATTAAAAGGAAATTAGCTTTTCATTAATTTAAAATAGAATTACATTAACTGTAAATTTAAAGAAATACAAAATTAAAACCCTAATCTAATTACTGAAAATTAAAAATAAGAAAAGTGCTCCTTTACATGTGAAAAATGGGGGTTTTTATAGGAGAAAACCCCCAAAAACTTCTTGGTATTTCTTGGTGCCCAAGGAGAAAGATCACAGCCCTTCAAATCTTCATTCTTCTTTCTCTCTCTTCTGTTTGCTTGATTTTGCGGCTGAAATTAATTCTTGTGCCAAGGATTGCCCTCGTGGCATGTGTGATGTGTTTAATCCAATGAAAACAAGGGATTTGGCCACGTCATGATGAATTGAGGACCACCAGTGGTGTTTGATCCGAAAACTTGGGGATTTAATTAAGATTTGTGTGAATTATCAAATGAGGGTAAAACCCCCAATTTTCACTGAATGATTTTGGTGATGGGGTGATCTAGAGTTTATGTAAAAAGGGTAAAAATGGAGATGGAGGTGTGTTGGGGAGAGATGAAAAAAAAACAGTAAGGGAGGAATAGCTTTGTTAATATCGAATGTAGGGGTTGGGTAAAAAATAAAAGGCGTTTTATTTATTTGGTATATTGAGGTGTGGGATAAATGGTAACACGTGTGGTGGTGAGGGCTGTGGGTTAATAAAGGTTGACTGTCAAAAGTGTGTTTGTAACAATTGTGGGTTGACTAGATTTTTTGACTAAGTGAAAACAATCATCCGTTCAAATTGTTTTGTAATGGGCTTGTGGCCCATTTGACATTTAAACCGTCCCAAAATGGTGTTAGATTTGGGCTATGGCTAGTAACTCTTTAGCAAATAAGTACTTAATGAGCTTTTAAGCCCATTTATCCGAATGTGGGACCCACAATGCTTGATTATCTTAAAAAGATTTCATCCACTAAAAATTGAGCTCGATTTGGCTTTGTTGATTATTTTCTTCAACCTCGTGTCGGTTTAGCCGGTTTCGTGAACTTGGCACACTTTTGGTCTTTGACATTGTGTTTGTCTCTTTCTTGGACTTTTCTTCGACATTTGACCGTGAAATCCCGTGTTTTCTCTTCTTTTGATCATTTGTACCTATTTAAACACAAAAACACAAAAACACGCGTAATTCTGACTTTTATGAAATAAAACACATGATAAGGTCTTGTTTTTCCTTGATTTTAGTGGCAAAAGGATAAGTGTTTACACACTTATTAAGGTTGAAGATGAAGATGATTAAAGAGGTTGAAGATGAAGATGATTGAGGTGGAATAAGTGAACAAAAGTCAATTCTACCTGGATATATTTAATGACATGGAAATTATAGAATTATGTTACTTACATTAGCAGGTATTAACAAATTTGGATGGTAATAAGAGGAGTATATATATTTTATTTTGGTAATGTCGAGAAAAAACTGAATGTTCGTTGGTATTTTATGACTTTAACCCTTTAAGTAATGGGGTCGTGTTTATCGGTTTTGATAGGTTCACTCACATCGTCATTTTAGGTAGAAAAAATATGTATAATTTTGCAGATATATGCTTTTAATTGTTATATAATGTGAATATATAATTGCATTTTTAAGAAATAGGGTGTATTAATTATATATTATTTATTTTTATTTTTAAGTGTTTATTAACTATTATGTATTAATTAGTTTTAATATAAGTATTAAATCATATTTTTATGTTTTAATTGATTTCTAATTATGTTTATATAGTTGTACATTATGCATATAGTGTTGTAAGTTGATTTTTTAATATTTCCAATAATGGAGGTGTTTTTTTAATATGTAATATAGATTATCATGTGATCTAAATATTATACTCCATCCGTCCCAAAATTATTGTCTACAGAAAATAATTATACAGTTTAAGAAAAATACATTAATTACTGCTTTTGTTTCTGCGAAAGCAAAATAAAAACATTTTTGCTCTTTTGTAATTAATTTGTGTCTTCTTTTATTCTTGTAAATGTAGATTTATACTAAGGTTAACAAAGTAAATTTAAACAAACTCTACTATTATTATTTTTAGATATGGATAATAATTTTGGAATAAACGAAAAAAAAAGTAGACAATAATTTTGAAATAAAAGTAGTATTGTTTTTAGCATTAAAAGATTATTGGTTAAACCGTAGTGATTTGAAAGCTCATAAATTACGTGTGATATATGGTTGTGCAATTAAGAAATTGTTTTTTTAATGCAAAGAAGGACGAATGGTTTGAGGTTTTACACAAACTAGGACTTATGCCCGCGCTTCGCCGCGGGAGTTATTTTCCAATGCTTATATGGGAAATTTATCTCCAACTGTTTAAAGGTAATTAATATCATATTAAAAGGTACTAACATTCTTGCAGAATAGCAGATATTTGGAATCCCAAACACTGTAAAGATCCAATCTTAGAAGGATATAGAAGAGCTAAAAAGAAAGTATATAATAACTAATCCTTCCGAAACAAATACTATAGAAAGGAAAAAATACTCTAGTCTTGTACAACAGTTGAAGTAGATTTGTGTACAGTGGGAAGTTATGAAGCTGATTAGATGCTTTCTTTCTGTCTCGTTGAGGTTTGGATGCGCCTGCACAACAACAAAATCCGATATAAGTATACGACGATGATTCACTCATCGTTAAAAAGACTTAAAAGTTTCTAACCCCATATGAGACCTTAATATTTATTCACAAAACATAAAACGAACTCTACGACTCTTGATAATAATCAAAGGGTTGCTTGGCATTGGTTTATGAAAAAATGTGGTATGAATCTGAATTATGTATCTATCAGCATGTACATGGTTTAAACACCCTCAAGTATGAACAATAACATTTATATTTATGCAGCTCTCCATTCTGATGGTCGTATGCAACGCGCGTATGATATGTTTTAGATATTTAAAAGTGTTCTTAAAAAGGCCGATACTTGATCAATTCTAAGGCATTAACCTAACACCAACTACGTCATATGCTTATAAAGAATAATTTTCATTGCATTCCTAGCCACCCCCAAAATCTACCTATTTTTTTAGCAATTCTTTAATATCTGATACAACTGATCGTCGTCTGATTCTCACAACTCCTAAGTTTCATTATCACACCATGGTATACGTCATAGGTGCATAGCATTAAAACGTAAGCAAACTCAAAAAGTATGGCCACTGTTACAGGGTATAAATTAGATGGGCGAATAAATGGAAGCTATGGCCAGTAGGAGTGTTATCGAGTCGGGTTGTCGGGTTATCGGGTTGAGCATGTCGGGTTGATTCGTGTTTGGGTGTCCCAAATATTGACCCTAACCAACCATATAAGATATCGGTTATCAAGTTTCGGGTTAAAACGGGTCGGGTTGCATCGGGTTGGATTGTCGAGTTGTTATGAGATTGTGAAGAATTGATTGTCTGAAACACAAAATAAAGAACAGTAAATAAACTTTTCACACAGAGGCATTATATATATACCTGAGTACTCTTTATTCAACTATATCGATCATGTTTTTACATTTTGTTGTTACATATATGTTTAAATTCAAATCTCGATCTTTTAAATGAACCAACTGTATGTTATAAAAAATTCACTTCACTGTTTGTGGTTGTTGCAGGTAAAATTTATTTACTTTTTGGTGCAAGTGTGTAAGTTTTTGTTTATTGCTTTTTTGGTTTGACGTTGTGGTTTGAATTTGATATGCAATTTATATTTTGTTAAATTAGTAATGAGAGGGTTGCGACTTGCAGGAGTTAGTGTTTAAATGTGTGTGTTTTGAATTGTTCGTATATCAATAGGTATATAATGATTTGCAGCGAAATTCTTTATATGATTGCATCGAAATTGTTCATTTATAAATATAAATATGTGACAAGCTGATGCAAAGTTGCTAATCACTATAATCGAATCAAAGATAGCGCAGTTGGTAATTCAAAGATACACCTTCTAACATGCACAATATTATTTATTTGTGCATGAATCTTACTAATCAAGAACTCAGACTAATATGCAAAGACAAAATAGATTTAGTTCAAAAATAACAGAATTTTCAACAGGTTATTATGCTATCGGGTTTATCGGGTCAACCCGATAACCCGATAACAATCTATTAAAGACCCTAACCCGACCCTATAAGGTTATCGGATTTGTCGGGTTGACCCGATAAATCCGATAAAGTAATAGAACCCGAATCAACCCGACCCTATAAGACTTTATCGAGTTTGGATCGGGTTCGGGTCGGGTCAACCCATTTGACACCCCTAGATTGGCCAGTGTTACCTGCTGTGGAAGTCCGCGCTAATTCAACGGTTATTGCAAGTCCCTCTTTAGCTTGCTCTTAAGTTCAGTTAGTTTGTTATCATAGTGTTTTTTAGCTTACTACGATTCTTTAAACATTAGTTACTTTTTTTACTCTTAATTTATTGTAATGAACTACACTATTTGCAAGTAGTTTTACTTGCCTCTTAATGTGGTTTACATACTGTTTGATATTTTTTACACTTGATAACTTGTACCAGTAGTTTGGTTACTGTCCTTAAATAAACGTATTTAAACTATTGATATTTTTTTCCTTGTATAAGAATTATGACAGCCCGAATCGACCAGATAAAAATTATACCAAAAATCGATTCAACCCGACCCGATAACACCCCTAAAAGGCGCGTGGGTAGCTGCAATGAGCAATAAGCCTTGCAGCAGCTCTTTTTTCCGCAGAAGGGGTGTTTGGCTCCTGTTTTAGCAGCAGTCAAACACCCTTTTGCAGCAGAAGGCGTTTGGCGACTGGTTTAGCAGCTCGACACATCTTTTACAACAGAAGGAGCGTTTGGCAAGTGATTTAACAGCAGCTATTTTTAGAGCTTTTGAGCATATTAAGATTTGTAAAAGTCGACCACGTTCTTTTCTAGCTTAGTAGGTGTGAGTGGGATGTTACCTGGGTCACTTGTGTTGTCTTTCCGCCTCTAACCTCACGGTAATATTTACCACGTTGTGATAATCTGTCGAGAAACAATAATGTCAGATCAAAATGAATCAGTTCCCTCTTTTTACTAACATGAATTTAATTATGAAAGAACAAAAAACATTTCATACCGATTTCGATGTAGTCATAACTCATCAATATCTATCAAGTCAAGGCTAAAATAATAAGCTAACCGAAACATCCCGTTGTGAAATTTTCAGCCTTGTAAAAAAAATCATCATGTAATCATTTATTTGCTCCTCGTGTCCAGGTAAGTCGCTGGAATAAGACAACGGATTTTCATCAGCCCCATAAAATTTATGTTATTAACAAAAAAACATTCAAGCCAAGTCTCATTCAAAGCAGATTCAAAGAGTGACAAACAAATTCTAAAAAGGTTTTACCATAGTTTCAGGTTTATTTTTATTCAATATCTCCACCTTATAATTTTGTTTATATGATAAATAAGGTAACCCAACTTTAATGTTGATGCTAACCTAAGAAAATGAGACATTATATACTAAAGACAGTGGTTTCAACACAATTGACTCGTTATACTAAAATATAAAGTAGACATACATGACTTGATACATTAACTCTACAAAGCACATCAGCATAGGATAAAAAAAATGGTAGCTTAGTCATACCAGACCCACTTTAAACTCGTTTAAAGATAGTCTCTTCTTCTTCTTATCTCTAAATCTTTACTCGTATAGGTTCCTGGCAACGTCAATAACAGACCATGATTAAAACAAAAAACATATATGTTTTTAGAGAGAAAGATAAATGCCAACATGTACAAATAAAACCCTAAAATAACTTGCCTTAAATTTATATAAAGGATTTGCAATATGGGAATACCCGTTTCAGAATCTTCTTTATTTTCACCATCAACGACATTAATCATCTTCATTAGGAGTCCTAACAACTTAAAATCTGTAATAAACAATGAAAACTGAAATAAAAAATTAACAACGATCAAAATCAAAATTTTCTTAATAAGTATAATAGACGCGTTCAAGCCTGGGCAAATATAGATATTATTTTTCTTAATAAGTGTTTAACCTTGCAAATTGTATACCTGGCTGCAGTGCAGATGCCTAAATCTGTACTTTGAAAAGCATAGTAGCGAGATTGAGGAAAAGTGACGCCCTGCCAAGATACGGGTGGTTCCACCTCAATAGCACACCAACACAACACGTAGGCTCAACAACTACAACTTTCAGTACAACCCAATTAACTACTCAGTTTCTCGCGAATCAAAAAAGCCTAAATTATAATGTATGAACCAAAACCCCCAATGAAAGAAACCTAATCGAATATTTTATAACAACAAATTATAGATGCTTCAATTAGGGAGTGGATAACATATAAACAAAACCCCCGAATTTCGAATTTGCTAAAACCCTAAACAGATGTTTTACAAAAATAAATTGCAACACGCCTTGTAAGAATCCAAATTAGCAATTGAGTAACCCTAATTAAAAAACACTACAGAAAGTCATACCACATGAACAATGATTGCAAGTAACCGCTGAGATGCACACTATTTTCAATTTCCCAGCATGAAATAATCACCAAAGGTAAGTCTAAAAAGATAGTAATTAATAAAAAAGGTAGTTATTTTCCTAGACCTTATTAAATCAGAAAAAAAAAACAGCAAAAATAAGACTGGATACCTTTTGATTCAGGCGTTACGTAGTCCCACATATCCATCAACAACAAAAAACAACAAATCACCCACAATCGCCCATGCTTTTAGATCTTAAGATCTTAACATCTGCTGACCAAATCAACCACAATCACCCATGATTTTAGATCTAAAACCAATCAAATTTAATGGCGATGGAATTGGGATGGGAGAATAATTTGTGAGTTGTGTGAGAAGACCCATTGTTTATATCAAAGGCAAAATATAAATCTACGGTCGTGGTTCATTGTTAGACCCACTGTGAGTTGTCTGAGAGAGCTATTATTTTTTTATTACTATACAGCCTCACCCACCCTCAACGGAGGGAGCAATGAAAACGGACAGAGGAAACGGAGGAAGAATAGTGTGTTCTCACACACATAGCATAATATTTTTTTATTTCGTTTGTGAGTGGGGTGAGTACTGGTCATAGGGAAACGTAATTCCCCTTCTTTATTAAGGATATAATTCTTGTGATATTTTACGTCTGTTGAGTGTTCGGATTCAGAGTATGGTGTTATATCACATGCAATTTTTATTTTTATTAATAATTATAATTTACATATTAGAAGAAGGCAAATGGGCAACAAGCTGCGCCGCTAGCCCTTTTAGTATAACAAAACCAAATCTATTAAATACAACGTTTGTGGATTTAGGAGTCAAAACATTACTATTCATAACACGTTGTATTCTCGTAAGTAGCTCCACCGCCTCAGGTGTAAGGAAACCAAATGTATCAAACGCGAAAGGAATAAACACGTGTTGATTTTCAACACATGCTTTCTCGTGTTTAGTCACTTTGCACGAGGTGGTTTTTATAGCAGCCTGACCCGTTGTAAAATCTCGACTGCCTAGCCCCACGAGAGGAGAAACCCCTGTCAAATCAACGCACGCATGTTTACCTCCAATCCATCCAAAAACCAAAACATCATCGGGTCTCAGTGTGGATCTTCCATCTGTCGGGTCGGTCAAGAAATTCACAGGTGCCTCTTTCTTGGCGGAGACCCCGGCACGCCTACATATGTCGTAAAGAACGTCCCTAACAAAATCATGTCGATACTTGAAGCCCAGAAGTTCTTTACAATGAACCGCATGTTCCCCAAAAGAATCCAAACATGCCTTGCGACAAATAGGACATATAGCATCAACCGGAAATAATGGAATCATAAGGCGATACTTAAGGATAGTGCGGTATTCCACCGGCGACATATGTTGACCGAGTCCGTCTATGGGGATAGCTTGTAGGAAATCTGGAGCATGTGGTGTGCGCAGACACTCGAAAACTGCTTTCTGTCTAACCGTCATGTCAAAGTGGCTTCCATATCTTTGACCATCTCACTAAAAAGGGCATTCGCCAATGTTTCTTGGGCTTTAGATGGGGCGGTGTCCTTATTAGCGAAAACGCTAAAATCAAAGCTTGGAATCGTATCACGAAGACAAGCCAAAGCAGAAACGTAATCATCGTCCATACCACATATACCACTGTCACGTAAGAAGTGGTCTTGTAGCACCCACGATTGGGCCCTCGAGGCCACAAAAGCATAGGAAGAGACCACTTTTGCTGAGTACAAGCCCAACCCATCAAGACGAATGGGTAAAGAAGCAAGTCTCCACTACAAGTCACCAAAAAAAGGTCCTCCACAAACCACTATATTTTCGATTGAACCACGCAACCCTTTGTCAAAAAACAAGGCCGCCTCCTCCATGTGTTTAGGTTGACATGTCCTTAAACCAAAATAAAGTTTAGCAATACCCATACATGAACGAAGCAAAAGGAGCTCACTTTGCGGGTCATGAAGTTGTGGAAGAAGACCCATCAATATATTATGTATTGTAAAAAACGAGAACAAATATTTTTTTATATTTTTAAAACGGCACGTTAATCTCATTGAAATCCGACTTCCGAGTTATACCATCCATAACGGGTAGGCCTCGAGACCTGAACCATTAAAGAAAACCCCTAAAACTCATAATCAAACCCCTTCCCAAGCTCTATAAACGCTTATTGAAAACATATGAAAGCTCTCTCTATCAAAAGACAACTAGATCCTACCGTTATTGTATAACTTATTTCATCTAATGATTAGAGTTTCTATGATGAGATATGATTCGCATATTTCATCGATTTATATTGATACTCAAAATGTTTATATCATAACATATACTCTATATAGACCCCTAAAAAGCAATCTATATCTCCTTAAATTTTGCATTTTTTTATAATATAAAACCGAGATCTTGAAAATACGGAATGAAAACTATAAAGTTTAATAGGTCAAAAATAATAAACAGTTAAATATACAGAATCGAAACCGATAAAAAAAACAGTACAAGACTGTAAACTGTGAGAACAAAAAGACAAAAAAAAACAAAAAAAATATACTTTTTATACTCTAATATAGATATCAAGATAAGAAAAGTACAATATAAACTAATCTCATTTATCACTCTTCATTATTTAAACAAAAAAATTACTTTTTTTTTGAATTAAATATTTTCGTTAATCGTTACGTAAAACGAAATGAACCATCACAACAAAAAAATAAATCATTTTTTATAAAAGGGGCACATGTGTATAATTCCAAAGAACTTTTTTTTTCGAATTTTGTGTTAAGTAATGTTTGGAAAAATCATATATAATTCGTATCACAAATCATATATGATTTTCTCAGACGTGAGTGAAAAAAATAAAAAAAAAAATCGCCGAAAGTATATACATGTGTCCATTTATAAAAAGATATTTAATTATCGACGTGATAATGTATTTTTTTGTTATTCGGCGATATACTGTTTTGTTTGTGAAATATTTAACTTTTTTTAAATGTGAAAAATATAATTTTTATTTTTAATAAAAAAATAAGTAGTTATAATTAGTTAATTATATATCTTTACTACATTATAAAGGGTGTATCCTTTTGGTTGAAAGTTGAAATGTTGAAAGTTGAAAGGTGAGTCATACTAAAATGCTGAAAAATATTGATTATTCTTTGTGGTCAACCCTAATACATACAACATAATTAATTCACACACACACAAACTTTAATCTCTCTCTAAACCCTAATACACAAAAAAAAGGACATACTTTGTAGTGTGGAAATTATTTCAATCGCTTTTGATAGTGACCACAGTATCGTATATCGTTAATCGTTAATTGTTAATTATCGTTGCTAGAAAATCCCGCTGCTATGCGCAGGTACTCGTCTAGTTAAATTATAAATTTGTATTAATCTTAACTTATATCAAAATGCAAACATGTTGAGTTGCAAAGTTAACAAAATATCTAAATCACTTTTATTTTTAAAATAATCAACTGGCTTAGCTCAGTTGGCCACCAAGGTTCAACTAAGTGGTTTCCTTGGGGAAGGTTTCTTGGAGGTCTTGGGTTCAAGACCTGTCAAGAGCCTTTCAGGCGAAGCGGATGAGGAGTCTAACATAACTAGGCGAGGGTTCGAAGAAGACATTCTTCCGCTTGAATGTCATTGCACGACTTGACCCACTAACCACTAACATTTGCCGTTCTAAAAAAAACTTTTATTTTTAAAATATATTTTTTAATAGTAAGTAAAGGTGATAGTGAACTTTAATTAAAAAAGGATGACAAGAAAGCTGATAAAAGATACTACTTTGTTTTAGTTAAAGACTTAGGGGCCGTTTGGTTCAAGATTTTAAAATTCTGGAATTCTGATATTTAGTAAATTAAAATTCCCAAGAATTTAAAATTCTAGAATTTAAAATTCTAGAATTTAAAATGCCTAATCCTGTTTGGTTGACAAAAATTTGTAATAGTTTTAACGAATAAATTTTTTTCAGACAAATTTTTTTATTTAAAAGAGTAAAAATAAAATGTTCACTTTTTATATAAATTTTATAAAAAAGATTTATAGAATGTTTTTATAAAATTTATATAAATTGTAAAAAACATTCTATAAATTTTATAAAAAGAGTTATAAATTTTTTATATAAATCTTATAAATTTTTTATAAAAAGATCATTAAATTTTATAAAAGAATTATATAAATTTTATAAAAGAAATTCATTAAATTTTATAAGAATTTTATATAACCTTTTATAAAAAATTTATAAAAAATTTATATAACTTTTATAAAAATATTTATATAAATCTTATAAAAATTTCTTATGAATTAAAAATCGAATTTAAAATTTTTATGTATATTTTATATAAAAATTTATATAGTTTTTCTTTAAAAAAATTATAAAATTTTTTTATGAATTTTATAAAAAAATTATTTAAAGTTTATAAAAAATTTATAAAAAGTTTATATAAAGTTTATAAAAATTTTATATAAATTTTATAAAAAAGTTAAACAAACTTTATAAAAACTTATATAAATTTTAAAAAAAAAATTATAGTTTTATAAATAATTTCAATAGTTTTTTTTATAGAATTTATATAAATTTTATAAAAAAATCCTATAAATTTTATTAAAAATTTCTATTAATTTTATATAAAAATTTCTATAAAATTTTAATATAAATTTTATTTTTGCTATTTAAAAGAGTAAAAACCGAAAAAATAATTTTTATATAAATTTTTTAAATTTTATAATTTTTTATATAAACATAAAAACCTGAATAAAAATTATTAGAAAAAAAGTTTATAAAATAAAATTTTCAAATAAATTAAAATTCCTCACTTTTTGGAGTAATTTCAATATCCTTCATTTTGGGAATTCGGAGAATTTAAAATTCCTTCGTTAGTCATACCAAACACAATATTTGAGGGAAATTAAAATGTCAAAATTTTAAATACCCCCATATCCTCCAATATACCCCAACCAAACCACACCTTAAAGCTAAGTAAGAGATTGGTCGCTTAATTTTTATTCTTTTATGTTTTTATGAGATAACTCACCTCAATAATTATGAGCTTTTGGTGTTGCGAAAGAAAACGCGAATAGAACTACTTTTCAAAACCATAAAAACGTCATACACATGTCTTTTCAAATGAAATATGCTTGTCGTATTTTGAGTAAAAAATATTTAAACGACAACTTGCTAAAAGAAAATTGATACAGGATGACGAGGTTGGTGATATAGAAAGATGTTGTTTAAACTTTAAGATTTAAGTTCATTTGTATACCAAACTTTATATGGATATCAAGGGACTAATCTCCACCACTCATCTCCATCTTAATCTCATGGATAAGATTAAACATAAAACTTATTTTCCTTTTTTTTCAAACATTAATATCTTTTAAACCGTCAATCGTTATACGAAAAAAAATATACCATTACGACGAGCATTTAATTATCTTTCTACAGATATGCTATATGATATGCTTTCGACAATTTTTTTTTTCGTTTTTTTCCGTAGTCTATCATATATGATACTAAATATCATATATGATAGTAACACTGGTATCATATATGATATAACTTATCATATATGATATAAACCAATATCATATATGATTCGATAATAATTTGTAACATAACACTAATATCATATATGATGAAACACTATTATCATATATGATATTTCACGCAAATTTAAAAAAACGAAAAAAAAGACGAAATTTTTTTTCTTCAAAAGTATATCATAATGCATATATGTAGAAAGCTTATTAAATGCTCGTCGCGATGGTATATTTTTTTTCGTTTAACGCTTAACGGTTTAAGAGATATTTAAATTCTAAAAATAAGTGAAATAATTAAATATTTTTAATCTTATCCATTAGATGTGGTTGAGATGGATTGTGGGATGAGTCCCTTGGTATCCAAGATAAATATGGTATCCAAAATAACTCTCCTCAAACTTTAAACCCATTCACAATATTTTATAATATCATATTCTAGCAAGATTTCACGCATTGATATACTTTCGCTAGTGCAACTTGCATTTATTTTAGGAGGAATATGTAACTCCATAATAGTCAAGTTTGATATGTGTTCAAATTTAATTACTTTGGCTTAAGTCATAAAATAGTAATGTATTTTTCGAAATATACTGATTTAGTACGTATACTCTTTAAAAGTTGTACAATAACAACGAACTTTCATAAGTGTTCCTTTATGCACATTTTGATGACGTGTCATCCCTGAAAAGCTGACACGTGTCACCTTTAATAATGTGACACGTCACCCAAATGTGCAGATCGGAACACCTTATGAAAGTTCGTTACTATTGTACAACTTTTTTAAGTACACGTATCAAATCGGTACATTTCAAAAAATACATTGCTATTTTACGACTTAATCCCATTAATTGTTGTAATTGTCTTGCATTATTTTTAAATATCATTACTGTTGTAAAACAACAACCTAATAGCAATACATATCTATTAAATCTAATAAAACACAGTTTTGTATAGCTCTTTAAAGTAGCTATTGTACAACTCTTCAAACATTCATTTAATTATTTTTTTTCTTAATATAACTTTTAATATAGTGATGCCATGTGTAACTTTTAATTAGTCAATTTCAAAAATAGAAAACAATAACAACCTTTTGACTAAAGAGCAATTAGTTAATTTTAGAAATGAAAAACAATAACAACCTTTTGA
Organism: Glebionis coronaria; assembly: GCA_025667525.1. NCBI lineage: Eukaryota > Viridiplantae > Streptophyta > Magnoliopsida > Asterales > Asteraceae > Glebionis > Glebionis coronaria. The sequence goes on along the minus strand of CM046881.1, from coordinate 505,336,733 downwards.
CTAATTTGAAATTACATGTAATCGTGGTTTCTTATAGTGCGCTAAGTTATATGTTTAATTTACGTGTATTACATGCATTTCCTTATATGAAATGAAAATTCGAGTTCAGTTAAGTACATCAAACGAGTGCTCTATGAGCACATTTTGAGGGGTGTTTGTCTTTGGGTTATGAATTAACTTATTTTTTATTTTATTTTGAAAATAAGTTAATTTAAAATAAGTTTTTAGTAAAAATAAAAAAATAATTATTTATTTGCATTTTGGGAGGCTCAATATGAAGTTTTACAAAAGTAGTTTGATACTTATTTTTTCAAAATAGAGTTTTAGTTAAACATTAATTAATTGAAAGATTAAAAAATACCCTCGAATCTTATTAACTCATCTTTTTTTTTATCAGATAATCAAATCCAAACACTATTTAAAATTCGTTTTGTTACAACTGATTATCTAATTATTTATTTTCGAAATAAATAATTTATTTTAAATAAGCAATCCCAAACACTTTTTTAGACAAAATTTATATTAATGTTAACAAATTACACTTTTGTCTTATCTTCTCACAATTTTTTTCAATATAATATTTGGGCCTACGATTGCGACGCTCATCCTAACATCCTTTGTTTTATTTTGAATTCGGATTTCAAAATTCACGATGGTGTTGTGCAAGACTTGGACAAAATTTGTAACTAAAAGAGTATACGGGCACCTTTGTATAAATAGACGGAGAAGTCTTGAAGATATATTGTGAAAAAGTTGAAGAGTATACATTGAATTGCTTTTAATGAAGGTACATCTTTAGCATTTCATGGAAGAGATGGTTGTTTTTATCGATGAGTGTTTTCTCAAGCACAAACGTTGTTTATTAGTTTGTGTGTTAAATCTAATAAAAAAATATCTTAAGAATGTGAATTAAACCTAAATTACCCAAATATTTTGTATACATTCACTATTATTTAAACAACAATATTACTCAATATCAACGGAACATATGCCATAGAAGAACTAATACAAATAGACAATATGCGAAAGAAAGCGTAATAGAGGCAAAGGCGCAAACGCACAAACATAATAATAGCATAAAACACACGGCTGGGATAAGGTGAAAGGTAATGTTGTTTTAAACGTGGCATCGAGTGGCACAACATCTTTATTAATGACTCGTTGAAGAACTCCAAACTCACGATTCAAAATTCCAATTAACGTTGATGAACTGTCTACATGTTTCATTAATCCTCAAATTGATATTGTTTCATTAGTGTGAATACAAACTGATTATATGGGATGAAAACACCGATGCCTTACAAACACTACTTGGCGTATTAGATAGATCATTAAGGGACATCCTGCGTTAGTCAAAGCATGATATGACGGACACTCCGTTCGGCAACATGACTCTGGTTTTTGGTGGTAATTTTGGCTCGTTATTCCAAAAATATCTCGAAAAATATTCTAGGCGCCTCTTTAAAATAGTTTTACTTGTGGGACCATTGCAAAGTGTTGTGGTTAACAAAATATAGAGACAAGTGTCTATATTGGTTGTCGTCGTAAAGATGTCAATGTGATAAAAGACTTTGCTGAATGGATTTGGAGGCTTGGAGACGCAAATGATGGTGATGTTAGTATTGCCATACTTGATGAAATGCTCATTAAATTCAAATGACCAATAGGCTCAATCATAAACTTCACTTCCCCGTATATGTTAGAAAACCACGAAGACAACAAATATTTCACAAAAAAAAGTCATTCTTGCCCCTACGAATGAGGTTGTTGACACTATAAACGAGAATATGTTGTTGGTTATTCTTGGTGATAAAGTCACATACTAAAGTTGTGATAGTGTTTGGAAGTCAAATAATGTGCAAGTATAAACAATATCTATATTCTATACAAAGTTCACTAATGGTATGAAATTCTCCAGCATACCCAACCATGAACGTAAATTGAAAATTGGTATTTTGATCATATTTTTACGAAACATTGATCAATCAAATGGTTTGTGCAACGAAACACAACTTTGTGTAGATTGGTTGATGAAAAGTGTCACTCATGCCACTATAATCAACGAAATCTATTTTGGTAAACAAGTGCTTATCGCAAGGATGAAATATCACCTTCTCATAAACACTTTTCGATGAAGATAGTAAGGAAGTAGTGTCCGTCTCTTTTCCGATGACAATCAACAAAAGTCAAAGACAATCTCTGGGGCAAGTCGGTTTGTATTTGTCGTCAACAATTTATACACACGACCAAATATATGTAGCCATCTTACATGTTAAAGGAAAAAAAAAATTCAAGATGGTTATTCATGATGAAGACGAAAATCTCACAAATACCACCACTAATATATAAAGATGTGCTACACAATTTATGTCAGATTTACATACGTCGCATTCATAGAATAAATGATTCGTGTTTTTTTTTGTTTTATGTACTTTGACAATAATGTTTCATATAACGTATGTTTGATTATTACAAATGGTATATTTTACGTTTCCGTACTCATATGTGGTTATTTTTAACTAATAGCTTCATAATATGCACTGTAATTTACTAACATTTTAAACGTTTTCTTTAAGATACCCGTGAATTTCACGGGTTAATAATTTGTTTTTAGTGTAGTTGTCTTCTCAGCTCGATTCGAATTGATGTAACTATTCAAGCTCGACTTAATTGTTTTTGGTTAAAGAAGCAATTTTGGTATTTATGTCTAATTGGCAATTAACAAGTAAAAAAAGTAAAAATATCTATATTACACTACATATACATACTATCTAAAACAAATTGCAACTACCGCATTTAAATGCATGAAATTTATAACAAACGAGCAATCTTATAACAAGTAAACATCAAAAACTTGACATACTACAAAATTTAATAAAACTAATACAAATTGTTATAAAACTAGAGATTACAAAATCTGAAAATGATTACTTCTATTTAAACTTGCCAAATAGGCCAAATTTAACTAAACCAACTAATAGGCCCAAAACTAATTGTTAACAACCCTAAGCCCACAAACACTTACGAATTACAATTGTTACTAACTGGGACCAGTTATGAATCTAATTCTCTAAGTTTGTCCAATATCTATATTGACTTTTTACCCAAAACTGAAATTAACTAAATCTCTTTTACAAAATCAATTCAGCTTCTATCCTATTCTATCAACTACACTACATCAGTTTCTCAAATCCAAATGAAAAGATACTAAAATCTGCCAAAATGACCAGCCAAACACTAGTTATCTCTTAATAAAAAAGAAAACAGAAATTATGAAGAGCTATATCTACTGAATTCATGCACAATCTAAGAATCATATAACAGATAACAAACTTATACTAATCAAAGCAGGAAGTAGCAAGTGTAAAATTTCATAGAGAAAATAGAAAATACCAAAATGCAAGTAAGCAGTTAAACTATATCAGCAAGCTAACGCAGAAATCGCAGAAAATAGAACGTGTGCTTAACCTGGGCATCCAGGCCTGCGCTGAGCTCGCTTATATGACTCGAACTCGCCTTTACGTCTGGCTAATTAACCTGACCAAAGCCTCTAATATCAACAAGCACCAAACGAGTCTATCTGAACTATATTTCTGAATTGGTAATCTCGACTTTCCGGAAACAAGAACCTGCAAAAGACATCGAAACGAAATACTCTACAGCTACAAGTCAGAATGTAGAACTAGGCTGAATCTCTACGATCCTGCTACAGTACCTGCAAAACAAGAACGAACGAAACTCTACTCTTGTGGATTAAACTGACAATCACGCCTAACGGAATTGAATCTCTACTGATTTGTTTATTGTCGTGATTAAACTATTACTCTTGTTCTACTCTTATGTCATAACCAAATCTTACTGAACTTTTATAACCAAATCCACTAGATTTGTAAAAAAAACTGTTTAGAAGAAAAACCATCAGCTTTTCACCATACAAACTGTAATCGTCTACTGCTATTAACTATCTAAACTCGATACGACCTCTAGAATGAAATCACTACACTTCCTTTACTCTAACTGCTGAACATTAACAATCACTTCAAATCTCAGTCACTTTAATATCCTAACAGTAATGACAATCAAAAGCTCTTTATCACTAACTGATTAATACACTCTAACAAGATTTTATCTCTTTAAAATGAACAGTAGACAAAAGATTAGAAAACACAGATGAAAACAGAAATTATAACATTCTCATTAATAGTGAAAACAGGGAACAAGAGTAATAAGATGAGAAATCAAAAAGCTTCATTTGTTCATTAATGGCAGAAATCAAATTCGGTTACAAGAAGATTAACTATTCTCAACTGATTTCTAACAAACTTTAAACTGAAAATCAAATAGCTTTGAGAGAAAACTAACTAACTAATCCTAACTATCTACTATGTGTAAACTACTCCTAGTCTAACCGATTGAAATGAGAGCTTTGTCTTCTTTTTATAGCCGTCGAGAAGAGTGGAGTAGAGGTCTTGATGACGCGTTTCATCAAATCACTTGATGACACGTGTAAAATACGAGGATTGAACTCTTCGTCTCTTATTTCTTGAAATTGGGGGTTTCTTCGTCTTTCTTCCTTGATCAAATTAATTGGCATCCTCTTGTAGAGAAGAAGGAGCTGATCACTTTTGCAGTTATACTCTTCGGCTGATTCTTCATGTATCTTCCTTGTTTCTCGATTGCAGGTTTTGAGGTGGAAAGAAATAAAGTCGGTTTAATCTCCTTTTCTCTCTCTTCATTTGGGAACGAAGAAGACACGTTTGAGGATGAATTTGTGTTTTGACCGGTCTTGGTCAATTGACCAAGATAAGTAAAACTTATTTCATTAAATTTCTCCTTTAGTCCCTTATCTTGTATTTTCTTTTCAATTTAGGTTAAAAGCTTTTAAGCCAACTTCTTTTATCCTTTATCTTGTTAAAAATTGCAACTTAAGTCCTCGATCTTTGAAAGCTTGGCAAATAAGGTCCTTGAATCATCTTTTCATCTTTTGTGATATAAATCCCTTGAAAACGCGTCTTTGTTCCAAAATGTATCTTTTAACCTGAAAAACACCTGAAACACAAATACACGCGTAATTCTGATATTTTACAGTTTAATATTATGTATTTGACAATGTTTTTAATGGTTTTTGGATCATAATTGATGAGTGTTTTCACACTTATCAACTCTCCTCCACTTGACCATTGCCATGACCTCATGCAATGCAGCATTTCAAAGCACCAAGTTACACTTTTCTCATAATTAACCCACCTTGGCCATTTTATGATTTAATAAACTATACTATGCTATATGATGAATGGTTTTGAATATTTACCATGTAATGCAAAGAAAACAATTCTATTTATATATTTTTGAATTTTTCATAAATGGTTTTGATGGAAATAACTCATAAAAAAATCATCGACTTAGATTAGGGCTTTGGTACCATGGACGTTTATCACCCTCAAGTTTCACTTTCCCATACCAAGCTTAAAAATGGGATCATTGCATTCACAAGTAAAAAGTGCATCAACTTATTCATGACAATTAAATGTGGAACCGGTTATTATTTGAGCAAATTGCTTGTGGGCAAATTTGTCATTTATTCAAGTGTGAAGTATAAGAAGTGCAAAATCTAAAAATAAGGAAGCACGGTTTTAATCCTAAGTAATCCTCTCATCCATTACTAGAAAAACCACTCACAATTAATATAAGTTCGTTTCAAGAGTAATAAGTCATTCGCCTTATGTGTAAAATCCTCATGTCATGCTTTCATAAGTAGCTACACACTCGCTAAGGAAAGAAAAATAAAACTCACGCAATAATTTACATCCGCCATCTTTTTGAGACTTTGGATCTTCAACCCCGCAACCCGTCAAGGTAATATTGGATTGGAGCAATCTATTGAATCCCCGCAACCCGTCAAGGTAATATTGGAACTCAATAGTCACTATAATTAACACCACACTGCCCCTTTTGGGAGTCTTGTATATATATATATATATATATATATATATATATATATATATATATATATATATATATATATATATATATATATATTTTATTTTTTTCTAGCCACTCATTTTTTTTCATAAGCCGCTCTTATTTTTCTTTATTCCTCACAAAGAAAGTAGAAAAGAATAAAAGGAAAAACACCCGCTAAATATTGAGCATGACATAAGTCTAGTACACATAAAACGTTCTAACTTAGAATCTTAAGACGTACTCATATCAACCATGAATGATTGGCCAAAAATGCATAACAGATTACAAACCAATTAAAACCGTACTTGATTATTTATTAACAATTATATACATGCGAAGAAAATAGAGGTTAAGAAGAGAAGGGTTTAACCACAAGTAATTATCATGAAGTTTATCTAGCCCTTTTACACTTGCTTCAACTCTATCATTTCCCATTCTCCATAAATTTAAAATCTCAAATAATGAAATTGGTGGATGCTTAGCCTAATAGACCAATGAAGGACTACATGGTTAAGGATACTAGCTAGAGAATGCTAAGATAAGCAAACTCGGGTTGAGTCAAAATATCCATGGCGGGCCTAATATGTCAAAGAAATCTAAATTTGTTAAACCATGTTTTTATTATTATTTTTTTCTTTTTATATATTTTTAATGAAAAATAAGAGAAGAAATATATACAATGCAAATGTATTATGCAAATGAAAAATGATAGATGCAAAGATTATGAATGCATATTTTTGGTGGCCAAAGTAGATCAAAAATTTGAAAAATGTTTGAAAAATTAATTTTTCCATGTTATCATGAAGTTAAGGCAATGGTCTAGGTAAGGTCACTTCGATAGAAGTCTCCCCTACACTTAAGATAAACATTGTCCTCAATGTTTAAGAGTATTGGAGTAAACTCCCCTACACTTATGACATTGATTACTTTGCTTAACCCAAGTTAAGGAAGAGACAACTAAAGGGTATTCTTTTTTAAGCACAAGTGTTATGAATAGCACAATAGCAAAAACTAATCGAAGTGAACCAGATACACGGGCCTCCTCCATAAGCTCCAAGCATGAAATATGAGAGAGCAACCCTTGAAGCAAACACCAAAAGACGAAGAAAGGCCACCCCTCCACTTCAACTCTACTATAACATCCTTTTAATTAAACCTAACCTATTGAAAATCTACTCTACGTTTTCTAACCTAGTTATTCAATGCTTGAGTTTTTTTAACCCTAAGTCGCTAGCTCGACTCGGCCCCAAATTAGGTTGTCCTTGGGGAAACCATCATGGAGAGTAAAGAATATCCACTTTGAAGCACATCTCACATGATACACTCAAACTTAGCACGTTGCCATTTACTATAAGATTTATAATATCCGCCTCGATAAATGGAACGGTCCAACGTGTCTCAAGTTTGTCCAACATACGAAAGCTCTCAAATAGGAAGAACTCCAGGATCAAATACATAGTTTCCATCTCGACATTCGAACAACTCCAAAATAGGTAGCATCACCAAAGTAAGCTCATACAAGAAGCCCATATCAATAGAAATCACACTCTTAAGTGGAGTAGATGAAAACCAATTTTTCCCAAACATATGTATCCCAGGATCAAAAACCTTTCCCTTCATGGGAAAATAAGAAGATGAACTCGTATCAACCATATAAGATTCCCCCTTAGTTATCAAAGCATCATGAGACAATGAAGGTGTAGGTAGCAAAACATTCATAACAATTATGTCCATATTGGGTTCCTCATCATCATCAAAAGGTGGGTAATCTTCCATAGAAGGCATAGAAAAAGGAGGATCAAGATTAATAGTGTCTTGTGGAGAAGGTGTAGGCTCTAGGGTCCCAAAAAGCATGTTCTTAATAAGACGAATATCCTCTTCCCAATTAGAAGAAGATGTATCAACCACAATATCATCTCTCTTAAGATAATCTTCAATTTGTTTATCTATCAATTCATCTTCACTAAGCAATTTTCCAGTCTTTAGAATCTCCTCATTCTCATCAATGATAGACCCCTCCTCATCACTATAGTAATCATAGATTGGTTTGTCAAAGATTGGTGACTCCTTAAAACTCAAGGAAGTGTGATCATCAAAAAATGGAGATTCACAAGTGGAAAACTCATTATCACTATAATCATCATATATTGGTGTATCACAAAGAGAAGGTTCATCATCACTAAAATCCTCATTGGTTTCTTCATCATGATGGAAAAGTGGGTTATCAAATGATGTTTCAAAAAGAGGATTTGAATGCATCACAAAATCACTAAGAGGAATAGGCGAAGGAGTCATAGAAGACATGGATTCATCATCAAATATAAAGGACTCATCACTATCATAAGGATCATCAAAGGTTTCATCACAAGAATCATAAGGTGGGAGAGGAGAAGGATCCATATTTCCTATAGGAGCAAACTCTTCATCCAAATTAGCAATGTTATCTTGACAAGACAGGTCATCAGATGATATCTCATAAGATGCTTCACTAGAATCACATTCATCATCCTCTATTTGTGGCAAGTCTTGCACAAACTCTTCCTCAATCTCATTATCCCTTTCTTTAAACAATTCATCAAGAGCAAAGTCACCAAAATCACTAGTAGTAGCATGAAAGTCAACATGTGATGAAATCTCAATGTGATCATGAGGAGAAGAGGTATCAATACAAAGCTCGTCACATGGTTCAATGGAAACACCCTCAAGCTCTCTTTGGATTGGGATAAGGTTCTCAACACTAGAAGAGGTTAATTCATCCAAATCGGTGTTTGTATTAGTGCTAAGAGGCTCGTCCCCCATGGTTAAAGAGTCGGTGGGTTCCACGTGAGGTAAAGGTGATGAAGGTGTGTCATCATTAAATGTCATACAAATCGAAGGTTCCTCATTATCTTCATCTAATAAGCATTGTTTAAGCAAACGAGCACGATTAGCAAAAAATCGTTCTTCTTCCTCTTTTTTATCAATCTTAAAGAGGAAATCATTTAAATATTTCCTGAGGTGACAAGAACCTTTTTTCAACGATTCACGACACATTTCACCGTTCTCCTTGTCATAAAATTGCCAAGTCGTAACTTCCACTTCCTCAAAAAACTTAATTTGTTCCTCTAACAACGGGCACACGTTTTTCATTTCCTCAATGCTTATGTCGTTCTTACTATCAATCGCCTTAGAAATTTCATCGATCGACTTGTTTATTATCGCAAGTAAAGAATGAAACTTTTTGACAAGATTAGGGTCATAGGATGGCGGATCCCTCGGTTTACAATCATAACCATAATGGGGTGCGTTCCCACAAAACTCACATGAATAAGTCGAAGAATATGGTGGAGGTGGAGTTCCATAATTAGGTGAATTATAGGTTTGAAAAGAGTCTTGATTATGAAAGTTATCATGATCGTAACCTTGAAAATTCCCTTTATTTTGAAAACCCTCATAATGTGAAAATCCTTGATTTTGAAAAGTATCTTGATTATAGCATGGAAAATTTTCATCATTTTGAAAGCCTTCATTGTTTGAAAATCCTTGATTATGAAAGGTTTCTTGATTATAGCCTTAAAATTATCATTGTTTTGAAAACCTTCATAATTAGAAAATCCTTGGTTTTGGTATGGCACATTAAAGGTTTGATCATGAAATGATGGTGGAAGTTGTGATGAAAAACCAGAATATCCCATATAGTCATTACAAGTATAGTCCATTTGAGTGTTAGGTTGAAAATTAGGGTTCTCGGTTCCATTGTAAGCATATCCCTCCCCATAATAACCATTATTTTGATCACATAAATACGTATCGTGTGGACCACCACAAGTCGAACAAGGCGAATAATTAGCGTTGGCGGATCGTTGTTGCAAAATCTCCAACATGGAACGAGTATCCATGTTTAGCAAGGTGGCCGAATGTATATACAAGTAAAATGACGTTTAAAAGCTTCCTCGGGGAAGGAAGTAATACACCAAAGGTGGTATGTTTATACGTGTGCGAGTACACGTGTAAGTAAACACGAGGAATGAGGGAGTAGCCCTCGGTCGACTTTTGAAGAGAAAAGGATTATCCTCTTCGAGTTTCGATATGAAATATCCACAAGAAAGTATATATATAATTACTACTTGGGTGCAAGACCCCCAATAAAGCCTTCCTTCTCAAAATACGCACTAGTGAAGGGGGGTTAGGTGGCGCGAAGCACTTAAGTACCTATTGACCCTTAGACGGCAGTTTATAGCACGTCGCCTATCTATTCACTTTGTAGTTTGTATTTTTCGAATTATTGCCAATTAGAAGTATTTATCTATTCTTGCTTTATTTTATTTGATCGATACGCGTGTCAAGGACCGGAACGCCCCTCAACACGGTGTATTGCCTCGGCAATACTTATGGAAGATATGTGTATTGGTTGTTCTTATACGTATACTTATTTACATATAATAATATAAAAATATTTTTGTATTTATTTGTTTTTTAAGAAAAATACTATATGTACGTAAAAACGATGAAAAACGATATAATATATATTTTTGGGTGTAATCTTTTAGGAAAAAGATTACTTTTTGGATTTTTTATTTTTTTGGTTCAATTCTTTAGGAAAAGAATTGATTTTGTGATTTTTTTATTTTTTTGTATTTTTATCTTTTTGATTTTTTTTATCTTTTTGATTTATAATACGTAAAAATAACGTTCACAAAGTGAACGGATCGCAAAATCCAATCGTCTCACTCGAAATCGTTAATCTTCACGAAAAGAACCGGCAGCGGCGCCATTTAATAATTGGTTTTTAGTGTAGTTGTCTTCTCAGCTCGATTCGAATTGATGTAACTATTCAAGCTCGACTTAATTGTTTTTGGTTAAAGAAGCAATTTTGGTATTTATGTCTAATTGGCAATTAACAAGTAAAAAAAGTAAAAATATCTATATTACACTACATATACATACTATCTAAAACAAATTGCAACTACCGCATTTAAATGCACGAAATTTATAACAAACGAGCAATCTTATAACAAGTAAACATCAAAAACTTGACATACTACAAAATTTAATAAAACTAATACAAATTGTTATAAAACTAGAGATTACAAAATCTGAAAATGATTACTTCTATTTAAACTTGCCAAATAGGCCAAATTTAACTAAACCAACTAATAGGCCCAAAACTAATTGTTAACAACCCTAAGCCCACAAACACTTACGAATTACAATTGTTACTAACTGGGACCAGTTATGAATCTAATTCTCTAAGTTTGTCCAATATCTATATTGACTTTTTACCCAAAACTGAAATTAACTAAATCTCTTTTACAAAATCAATTCAGCTTCTATCCTATTCTATCAACTACACTACATCAGTTTCTCAAATCCAAATGAAAAGATACTAAAATCTGCCAAAATGACCAGCCAAACACTAGTTATCTCTTAATAAAAAAGAAAACAGAAATTATGAAGAGCTATATCTACTGAATTCATGCACAATCTAAGAATCATATAACAGATAACAAACTTATACTAATCAAAGCAGGAAGTAGCAAGTGTAAAATTTCATAGAGAAAATAGAAAATACCAAAATGCAAGTAAGCAGTTAAACTATATCAGCAAGCTAACCAGAAATCGCAGAAAATAGAACGTGTGCTTAACCTGGGCATCCAGGCCAGTCCTTTGACGGTGAAGCAGAGCGCTGAGCTCGCTTATATGACTCGAACTCGCCTTTACGTCTGACTAATTAACCTGACCAAAGCCTCTAATATCAACAAGCACCAAACGAGTCTATCTGAACTATATTTCTGAATTGGTAATCTCGACTTTCCGAAAACAAGAACCTGCAAAAGACATCGAAACGAAATACTCTACAGCTACAAGTCAGAATGTAGAACTAGGCTGAATCTCTACGATCCTGCTACAGTACCTGCAAAACAAGAACGAACGAAACTATACTCTTGTGGATTAAACTGACAATCACGCCTAACGGAATTGAATCTCTGCTGATTTGTTTATTGTCGTGATTAAACTATTACTCTTGTTCTACTCTTATGTCATAACCAAATCTTACTGAACTTTTATAACCAAATCCACTAGATTTGTAAAAAAAACTGTTTAGAAGAAAAACCATCAGCTTTTCACCATACAAACTGTAATCGTCTACTGCTATTAACTATCTAAACTCGATACGACCTCTAGAATGAAATCACTACACTTCCTTTACTCTAACTGCTGAACATTAACAATCACTTCAAATCTCAGTCACTTTAATATCCTAACAGCAATGACAATCAAAAGCTCTTTATCACTAACTGATTAATACACTCTAACAAGATTTTATCTCTTTAAAATGAACAGTAGACAAAAGATTAGAAAACACAGATGAAAACAGAAATTATAACATTCTCATTAATAGTGAAAACAGGGAACAAGAGTAATAAGATGAGAAATCAAAAAGCTTCATTTGTTCATTAATGGCAGAAATCAAATTCGGTTACAAGAAGATTAACTATTCTCAACTGATTTCTAACAAACTTTAAACTGAAAATCAAATAGATTTGAGAGAAAACTAACTAACTAATCCTAACTATCTACTATGTGTAAACTACTCCTAGTCTAACCGATTGAAATGAGAGCTTTGTCTTCTTTTTATAGCCGTCGAGAAGAGTGGAGTAGAGGTCTTGATGACGCGTTTCATCAAATCACTTGATGACACGTGTAAAATACGAGGATTGAACTCTTCGTCTCTTATTTCTTGAAATTGGGGGTTTCTTCGTCTTTCTTCCTTGATCAAATTAATTGGCATCCTCTTGTAGAGAAGAAGGAGCTGATCACTTTTGCAGTTATACTCTTCGGCTGATTCTTCATGTATCTTCCTTGTTTCTCGATTGCAGGTTTTGAGGTGGAAAGAAATAAAGTCGGTTTAATCTCCTTTTCTCTCTCTTCATTTGGGAACGAAGAAGACACGTTTGAGGATGAATTTGTGTTTTGACCGGTCTTGGTCAATTGACCAAGATAAGTAAAACTTATTTCATTAAATTTCTCCTTTAGTCCCTTATCTTGTATTTTCTTTTCAATTTAGGTTAAAAGCTTTTAAGCCAACTTCTTTTATCCTTTATCTTGTTAAAAATTGCAACTTAAGTCCTCGATCTTTGAAAGCTTGGCAAATAAGGTCCTTGAATCATCTTTTCATCTTTTGTGATATAAATCCCTTGAAAACGCGTCTTTGTTCCAAAATGTATCTTTTAACCTGAAAAACACCTGAAACACAAATACACACGTAATTCTGATAATTTACAGTTTAATATTATGTATTTGACAGTGTTTTTAATGGTTTTTGGATCATAATTGATGAGTGTTTTTACACTTATCACGGGTCTTTTAGCTAGTAACCGATATATGAAAGATGAAGTGGGGAGAATCAAGACATGTATTTCATTGATCTCACAAACTACAAAGTGAGGCTCCATTTATAGGGCTCTCACATGTTAAGTATTTAGTACAATAATTATTAAAGGAATACAAAATAATAGAGGTTATGAATATAGATAGCCACTATAATAATTGATTCATAACAATCTCTCTTGGCTATCCATCATTAGTTCTCATACGCTTAGATGTGTTGCCTCGTTAACAACCTTGCATGGAAAACCCTGTGGGACAAAACCATAGCTAAGGGAAAAAGAGTGCAACGCGTATTCTCCCTCTCATTATATTCTCCCTCTTATGACTACATCCTTTGAGATCCTTGGGTTTAACGCATTCCATTGTTGTAACTTTCTAATGTTAAGGAAGTAAGAGTCTTGGTAAATAGATCCACCAAATTGTCACTTGAACAAACTCTTTTATCTTATCGCCTTTGATGTAACTTTTCTTGAATTAAGCAAGGCATGCTACATTACTCCTTTATATGTTTGGGATGTTGCTTCATTAAAAACCTCGACGAAAAAGCATGTGGGGACAAAACAGTGGTCAAAGGAAAAAAAAGTGCAACGTGTATCTTCTCTCCCCCTAATGATCACATCACTTAAGCTCTTTAAGTCGGTAAAACGCACATTACATGTTTGCATATTGACATATGTCCTACACGTCATTCAATTATATCATCATACATCATTAGTTGCCGACAAGTCCAAATTGATGATGTCGTATCATGTATGATCTATAGCAAGAGCTTTCGATGTTTCATAACATTTTAGTCTTCACAACTTTGAATTGACATTGTGATCATTATCTTTATAAATCAATGGGTCTTTTCAGCATCATTTGACCTCAAAGCTTAAGGGTTGTTTATCCAAATAAAGATATAACTTTATCTTAATTTTCATGATACACAGATATTTCATCCTGAAGATGTTCAATTCTAAAACTAAAAAATGTCTTTTGTTTCAAATTTAATTTTTATGCATTCAATCGCATTTATGACCATAATTCTTTATTTGGCACAATAATGCATACTAAGGTGATTATAACATATATGGCCAAATAGTTATTAGTTCAATACAATCAATATTATTCTCGAGAAGTTCTCTTATATACTTTAAGTAGTGATAACCACTGCCATGCTCTATGCATATTATATGCAATAATAAAATCTCAACATCAAATGAGATTTATTCATATATCTTCTGGACGCATATTGATTATTTCTTACATTGCCAGACTTATACAACATTATATCAATTATTGTATCCTCCACATAAGAACATGTATTCTTATGATCATTTCCCTCTTTATACGAGAGTATTGCATATATTACTTGTGCCTTAAATATGAGAGTTTCAATACTTTGATTTTACTTTCTTATAAAGTCCCTTTCATATCTAATAATTTTGGTACATTACAGCTTCAAACATATGTCTCATTACAAGAGACTTCAATCATTCATTAGTTCTTTGCGTCTTTAGATCCTTTGGGCATTCAATTATACATATGTACTTCTTGCATATATGCTTCCATGATCCTCACCATAATTATAGCGTTGTATTATATATTTGCATTACAATTACCATATGTATCGACGTCGATTCATTTACTTTCGATTCCACACTATACTAGACTTTGCATTATATTTATTGAGATCTCATAATTATTCTTGTACCCCGGGTTTATTTCAATCACCTCCATGTCTAGTGTCTCTTTAGGAGACTAATATGAGGTCTTTATTACCTCGATTTTACCATCTTAATTGCTCCATTTTATATCTTTATTCAAGGTCTTTTATTTGGAATCGATTAGTCGATCACGTTATGTACGTGTCCTAGACTTACTACCAATCATTGATTTTATTACTGGGACAAACATTATATTGGAGCACTAACAGCTTAAATATATGATCTTCTCACTTTCTTTAGGTCACTAAATATGTCTGACAATGAGCTGGAATATAAATTGTCCCTTGAACTTTATGTTCATATATTCATTGGTGTGAAGATCAAGATTTCATTATCATCATTCATTCTAAATATCTCGCTGCTTATTCTCCCCCTGAATGAATTATCATTCTCAACATATCATTTTGTGCATTGTGGTGGATTTACAATTACCATATGTCGCACAATTCTAAAATTTTACATGGGAAAATATGGTTTGTGACCAAAAACCATTATAATGGGGAGGAATCGTTATAGCTTGTTGGCATGATGCGAATTTATGTTCAGTTTTCTAAATCAAATGCCCCATAAAACTTATAGTTGTGTTCTCATAATTATTTGTATATATTCACCACCAATATCAATAATCATATTTGGAAAAACATGCTCACGTCGAGCCACTAATCACGTCAATTTAAAGTTGCGTATTTGATGATCATTTTGACGATGCATCGATTTTATAACTAAAAATGATCCACATGGCACATGTATAAGCCTCCATACATGCCTTTTTTTCCAAAATTTTAAGGATGCAAATCCTTATTTTTATCTAATGGTGATAGTAAAGAATTAACTTCCAATGAGAACAACCGAATCTATGTTTGAAGAAACATATTGTTCTTCTATCAATTTCGCACCATCATTGACTCGTGATGGTCCAACCGGTCATGCCACATAATAAAATAATCTTGTCACATAAACTTTTTGTTTATGACCACTTTTTTGCTTCGACCGCACATTATGCGAAATCGTGACACATAAACAACTAGGTTATGGTCACACGTGTTTCAATTACACTTGACTTTATGTTAAAATCGAATAATATGCTAAAATTAATACATCGTTTATACTTTTTTTTTTCAATCATGGCTTTCATATTGTTTTATATAAACATATTAACTCATACTATTATCAAATAAAAAACACGTTTTTGTTCTTGTAAAGTTATCTTCCTCTACATACATATATATCACTGAACAAAAGGTCTTGTAAACAAATAAAACCACATAATAATGCTCATATATATATATGAGAATATGGTTAAAAAAATTTCAAACATTTACACAAGTATTTTTCGCATTTGGAATGACATGGTTAAATTTACATTTTATTATTATTTACTGCCGATTTGTCTTGCTAATAAAAAGGATGGAACCTCATCTTTTTATTAATTAATATATTAATGGTCTATGAATTTTCAAGTACAAATAATACTAGCATATGTTATTGTAAATTTTCAAGTACAAATAACGTCTTATATACGATGGTATAAAATATCGTTGAGACAAAAAAACAAGGCGAGGAAAAAGAAAAGAACGACTCTAAATTTCTAATAGGAAATTCATCTTTTAGTTTTGAATCTCATGGAAAGAAAGATTGCATGTATATGATGCAATATAGTACTAACATTTGATATGAAAATCTTTACTTTAAAAGTGTCATTTTTTAATAGTTTTTTTAAGAACTCAAAGTTGTTCTAAGACCATATTTAGGTACCAAGATATATTTTTTTTAAAAGTTCAAACAATGCGTTGAATTTTATTTATATATCTAGAATTTAAGAAACTAGATAATTACTCAAAACATTAACATATTTATAACAAACAGATTAATTACTGAAACGGGTAATTATAATGATGAGTTTTCGCTAAAATGGAACATTTATCTTTCCTTTAAGATGTGTATATTTCTACACTCGTTCACATTTCATCCAAGTTCACATTTCGCCCATTAGGTGTAAAGAATGATATACAGTAAAGAACTAAATATGTATCTTAGTATCGCATGCCTTTTTCTTGTCATCATGTTTTAAATTCAATATTTTACACAAATCTAAAATATAAAAGGCAGATATTAAATCTTTCTAGCATGTATAACTGAGTATAATTTTATCTAAACTAGATCAAATAATAACATAAAGTTTTGTGTTGGTATGAAACCTATAATTAACCCGCGACAAGTAATCAAAGCACACTTTGATCGAGTTCTTAGAAGTAACATCAAACATACATGCACCTAAAATCTATTTATATATGTGCAACTGTCTATCGTCAAATTTTGCTCAATACACTTTATAAGACTAAGTTAATTAATTAATTTTATATTGGCAAAAATAAGACCCTCCTCCACGTTAAAGATAGATGACGTTTAGGTAATTTTCTCATGCAGTAACTTGTATTTATAGATATATAAATTATATGAGGTTACAACTTTTAAGAAGCATTCGGAAAAAAACAGATAAGATTAAAGAGATGTCTGTAACCGAGGGAAGTTAAGTTTTGATTAATAAATTTTGATCATATTTGACATGGTTTGCTTTTTTTAATCATTTTATGAAGATTAAAGGTGATACACTTCGAATGTAAGACAAATCACGAGTCTACTCTTTTAGAAACATCGACCACGTACAAAAAACTTTGCAGGAGTGCATGTCGTTGTAAGTATACGTGAATTATTTTCTATAAGGTATATTATTTACACATGTATATATCATGACATATACTATCGTGACTTGAACTCACATATATATGCATATAACTAGTCGAGTTTAAAATATAATTGTCAATAGAGGACATAAAAAGTATTTGTTTCGTGGATATTGCATGTTCGTCATTTTAGGTGAACTCTAAGTATATATCTATACAGATTGTAGCAAACACCTAATCATCTAATATCAAAAGCGTAAAAGGACTATATATATTAGGCTAAAGCTTGAAAAACTTACAACATTTCATGAGTCAACCCCTGAAGTCGAGAGAGCATAAGCTAGTTCTACACATCTATCGTGTGTACGCCGTATATACATATTCGGTCAAGATCAAGGATTGAAATTTGAGACTTTCGTGCTGATAACGTGTTGTAAAACAACGGCCTAATAGCAATACATATAACCGATATATGAAAGATGAAGTGGGGAGAATCAAGACATGTATTTCATTGATCTCACAAACTACAAAGTGAGGCTCCATTTATAGGTCTCTCACATGTTAAGTATTTAGTACAATAATTATTAAAGGAATACAAAAGAATAGAGGTTACGAATATGGATAGCCACTATAATAATTGATTCATAATAATTACAATATATATACTTTTACAAAAAGATTATTTTAGAAAAACTAATATAGGTTAAGCTTAAGATAAGAACGAATGGGCTTAAATACAAGATGAAGAAGGAAGATCAAGAGATGACAAAAAAAACTCCGAATTCGATACCCAACTTCGATTTAATCGGGATTTTTCGAGTTGATCAAGTATGGGGATGGGAGTGGGGATCCTCTGATAATAAAAATCGGGAATAAGGGCGGGATGGTAATACCCTTAGTTATTCAAATCCGTCCTCGAATATTTTTATTTTACATATACATTTATAAATCTATTAATTATTTGAAACACTATCAATCGATAGATAATATCTCATTTGAAACTAACCTTTTATGATGAGTTCTTGTATGTTAATGTTGTTATTGTTAATATTGAGAATTACTGCATGAATGTTAATGTGGTTAATATTGTTTAATATTACTGTATTGTGTTATGTTGTAATTGTTACATCATTTAAAAAATAGTTTAAATGTTAATTGTCTAACGGGAAAAAAATCCCCGATTCCCCATTGGGGATCCCCGTTCCCCGCTGGGGATGGGATGGTATGTATCTTGTTTACTCCGATGGAGATGGGGACGGGGATGGGGATAGATATTGAACTTTGAGGATGGAGATGGTATCAATCATTCCCCGCATACCCGACCCCGTTTCTATCGCAAGATCAAACGCTCAAACTGGATCGAAATTCTTCAAACAAAGGAAAAAAACCCCTTAGTAAACTGGATCGATACCTAGACGACACATGAAGAACTCGAACATGTTCCTTGGCAACAATATCCCGAACAAAATGGATGTCAATTTATATATGTGTTGTGCGTTCATGCTGAACATGATTAATGGATATGATGTATGATCGTTTAGCTATCAGAAATGACTGAGCCTATCGGAGGCACACACTCAAGCATGGCGAACACACTTTTATTAAGTATTTTAATATTTATCGTTATATTAGATATTTAATAAAGTTCACTACTTATTTATTTAACGGTCGTTATAGTGCGTTTCATGATTAACCGATGCTTAAAATAAATAAGAGGGGGTTAAAAGTCACAACTCGAAACCTCTAGAGAAGCTCTTGTTTGGCCGACCCCTGTGAAGGTTCTAGGAAGGTTCATTTTGCTAACTTTTTACTAAGAGGAGGTCCTCAATTGTTAAACTTGTAGTAGGGAACAAGTTATTGTGTAAGGTATGAAGGCTATATAAACCCCCATACCTTGTCACAAAATTTCGCCCCTCTGTCTCCTCATAGAACCGATTCTCGGTTTGCATCCCCTCTTCAAAACCCTAAATTATCAAAGTGTAAATCTTTGCAAGATCGAATGCCTTTTGGTACTCCCTTGTGAAGTAACTAAGTTTATATCGAACCCTTGATACGCTTATTAAGGTTTTGGTCTTTATTCTGTCACTTCTTTGGATCGGCTAGCATAAACCCTAAATTAGGGTCAATGATTTTTGCGGTTTTACTTGTAACGATTATAAACAGATCTTTACACAATCCCTATTAAAGTTTACAAGATCTACACAATTTGTAAGAAGTGAAGTTGCTACTAGGATCTTGGTGTGGTTCCTTTGATGTTTTGTGTGAGCAACCATAAAGACGACAACTTAGTTGTTAAGTTTCTACATCAAGATCAAGCTCCGTTAATCGATTTATTCAGTTAATAAAGGTTAGTGCTTTAATTGTTTATTATTATGTATTTTAATCATAAATGTTATACTAGATCCATTCCGATGCGTATAGTTAATGGTTTAACTAGATCTTAAATCCCAACAGTATCATCACGAGTCATTCGTATGAAATTTATTGGTTACATAGAGATAAACACCCTAGATCCGCTTTAAATACTCGCTTTAAATCCATGTTTTATTTATCTTATTGTTATGACAATAACATGCATTCTTGCCATAAAGCTATTGATCTTGATCTAGATCTAATAAAATTGAGTAGGTTTATTAAAATTGGTTAATAAAAGAATTTTATTGTTTATCCATAAAAGAATTTAGCAATCACGTTATGTGATGTATGCTCTTCACCAAGTACACAACTCGAAAACTTTGTGAGGGTCTTTTGGTCCTCAAATTAGGGAAGACTCGTAAGAGTTCTTGGATTTATTTGTTTATTTGTTAATGTTAATGTCATGTTTTTACTATTATGATTCTTATGTGTTTATTTGATTTTAGTCTACATGTGTACACGCCCAAAACTAATAAAACTTGCAACTAGTGATATTAACAATGCTTAATTTACACATCTAAATACATGCTCATTGTGACCTATTATTTGTTTCGTGGAAAATTGTTATGCAAAATTACGTGATCTAAATTCTATTAAACAAGCTTTTCATGAAATAAAAACCTAGACGTTATGGACACATAGGACGTACGACGCACCCGCTAGAACAATATATAAATGGGTTTAAGGTAGAGTGGTCAACACTACTAAAGAACTCAGATTTTTAATATGCTTCAGCGCTGACTTGATTCTCTGCCACTTTGTGAGTTTGATTGGAGTTATCGTGATTATGATGATCACTATAGTGTAATTACTAAAAGTTTTTAAATTAAGTGTTACAAAGATGTTTGCGTGCTTCTTTGTATACACCCTTTTACCACTTTATGTGCATATCCTTTATTTGAATTATTAAGTCTATGTCATTCGATGTATTAGAACTTGCAATTGGATTTTTTTCAATTGGTTAGACCTAGGTGAATTCCAACACAAGGCAAATTTTTCCATAGGTGAGATCTATGTCAATTTATGCAAGCTTTACATTGTTACGACTTAAATCAATTTCCTGGTCACTTGAACCCGAGGAATAAGATGAGAGGAAACATGCTCATGATCTAATTGTTCTAGAACAAGTTTGTTTGAGATGCCTATGGTACTCGTAAGAGTTGGGAGGACATCCCTTTCAAATAGTCCACAATAATAATTTCATGAATCGTCTCATAAATACTAAGAGTTTCACTTGTAATGCAATTAACGTTTGACGTTTACCTCTTGCCCCACTTGTTATTAGCTGGCAAGACTTCTTAATAATGAGTGGGAGGACAAGTAGGATCTTAGTCTCATTAGTAATTAATTAGGTAGTTAATTTTTTAGGAATGTAATCATCGAAAATACTAATCATTTGAACTTTTATTTTGTATATGAATACTTCTACCTATTGCTTAAACAGTTCGGTTACTAAGTCCTTTCTTGAGAAGAGAAACTGACTGTAGGTAACTTCGTCGATTGGTATCGTGCTCTTCAGATCGAGCTAGAGACCGACGATTTGTTGCCTTACCTTGAGAAGCATATTCCCTGAACTCCCGTAGCCCTGAAGGCCAACAAGTTCATGCACCCGACCAAGAAAAACACAAAAGTTGGGTCAAACGATAAAAGGAAATTGGCGGACTTATGCTTATGACTGTGCCTCCTAAACTATAGAGAAATCTGGAAGCCGTGGTGCTAATGTTATCCTGATGGAACTAAAGACTATGTTATGCAAACAAGTAGACTGAGAACTTCTTGATGTCACACGTGCTTTTCACTCTTGTAAACATGAAGATGGATAATCTGTGCGCTCCTATGTCTTAAAGATGAAGGGTTAGATAGAGAATATGAAACGACTTGGTCATCCTATGTCACTAAAATTTCCCATGAGTCTTATTTTAGTCTCACTTAACAAGGACTATGACAGGTTCGTGTAGAATTACAATATGCATGGCATGGAGAAGCCAATACCCGAGTTGCATGTCATGCCCAACTTACATGAGAAGATGTTACCTAAGAAAGGGGTTTGACCTGCTCTTCATGCAATTAAAGTAGTAAGAATCCAAAAGCCTAATAAGGCTAAGTTGTTTAATGCCGCGAAGGGGAACAATCATTTTAAAGGTAAGAAAATAACAAACTTTACTCCTAGATCCAAGATTTCCCTCCACAAAAGAAAGATAATCATGCTAAGGACGCAATCTGTCACCAGTGAGGTGATACAAGCCATTGAAGAAGGAATTGTCCCGAGTATCTTGCTGAGTTGTGGAAGAAAAAAAAGATATTGCAGGAAGCTAGCACTTCAGGTATATTCACTATAGAACTTTATACTTTTCCTAATAAATCTTGGGTTTATGACACTGGTTGTGGTATTCAAATCTATAATACTACGTAGGTACTAAGGGAAGTAGGAAGTTAAAGGCAGGAGCTTTGAATCTGTACGTGGGCAGTGGTCATCGTGCAACTGTTGAAGCTATTGATGTTTTTCATTTATGTCTTCCAAGTGGATTAATGATTGTTTTGAATAATTGTCATTATGTACGCCCTATTACTAGAGGGATTTTTTCAGTATTTCGTTTGTATGACGATGGTTTTATTAACCGTTTTAAGAATGATGCAATTTCACTTTCTAAGAATAATATGTTTTATTTTCTTGTAATTCTACATGATGGAATTTATGAAATTGAAATGGCTGACTCTAATACAAATGATAGTTCTATATATGTTGTAAGTAACAAAAGGGTCAAGTCTAACTTGGACTTTACACTCTTATGGCATTGTTGCCTTAACCACATAATCAAGAAGCGCATTAAGCAGTTGCATGCCTAAGTCAACTAGAGATGAATTATTTGAAAAATGTGTTTCTTGTCTATCTAGAAAAATAGCACGTAAACCTTATTCACATCAAGTGAAGAGGGCTAAAGATCTATTTGGACTTATACACACCGATTTACGTGGCCCATTCAGAACCGTGTCAAGACAAGGTACAAGCTGATGGTTTATAGAGTTCATAACAATTATTTAAAACCCTAATATGGATCAAAGAGCGCACAACGGAAGCGATTAGCAAGATCATCAATTTAACACAATTATATTAATCAAGATTAGGGTTACATACCTTTAACCTAGCAAGATCCACAAGACGACGGAACGAACGACAACTAGGGTTGATCACGAACAATACCAAGAATATAATCTAAAGGAAGATTATATCACGCTCTTGTACACACGTAATACAACGAGTTAACCGTGAGTCTAGCACGAACAAACCGAGCTTCAACGCTTATGGATTATCTACCCAATAACCCTAGAGAGGGATTAGGACTAGATAAAATAGAAGAACGAAAGCCAACGAAAAACCCTTTGGGGTCTTGGGTTGCGATCTCAAGAAACAAGAAGAGAGGGATGGGTGAAAAATTATGAAGGCTTTGGATGTTTATATAGGCTTAACAAAACTTGTTTTCCAAGCTAAACACCAATTAGGAAAGAAAATCTTTCCTCCTTCCTTTTTTATCCTTTAGGCCGACGCCTCATAAGGCCCAATTAGGGCTTCCGGAACTTTTCCGTTTTCCTTCTTTAAGCATCTATTTAATTCCATAACGATCGTTACAACTTAACTTTTATTTACCAACGATCGTTTAGTTAAGCTTTGGTTTGATTTATTAAATATATATAAATATATTTAATAAATAAACTAACCCTTTACGTTATGTGTGCAATCCCGTGATCCCGAGTTCGATCCTATCTCACGACTATTAATTTTAAGTCCGTAAACTTTCAGCTCCCACTTGGACAAAATTCTAATATCGTGATCACATTGACTAGCGTCTAGTTACACTAGCAATGTCACTAGTACAAACCGGGTAAGGTCTCCTGGATAAGAACCTTTTAATGATTACATCATTATTATTATCCTTTCATTTCAAATACGCTTGTTAATAAGGATATGGATCTCAGTCATTCCTTCATTAACTATTCTGTTTCTCGTTTACGGATATAGCAAGATTACCAAAACAAATTTGGGTGTGGCCACACAAACATCTTACTACTCCTCCGAGGGGCCCAGTTGTATTTATACTTCAAACATAATTCGAAGGAAACGAATCCCATTTTGACTACAAGCAAAACACATGAATTTCGCAACACTTCTGAAAATAACCCTTATAACTACCAGTTACGTTTAGCGTTAGGTTATCTCACAGAAATGCACTGCATTCAATGCAGTTTTCTGGTATCTCAGGTCTAAGGATAACTCTTTATGATTTACTTAATGACAAAGATCCATAAAGTAAAATCACATAGTTGGGATAAGTCCAATATTTGATCCATCAAATATCATCCAAAATTGACCAATATACTTTCAAGTATACTCTGTCACCATTTTGAATTGTCTTAGTTTAATAATATTCCCATATTATTAATCGACAACGGACATTTAGAAACATCAAAATGCTCACAGATTAAAACATGTAAAATAGGATACAAAATTAAATAACAGAAAAATAAACGAAACCCAATCATTATTTCATCAATTTAATAATGTCTTACATCCTTTATCCAAATACTAATCAACAGATTTATTGCATGAATTCGCTAGCTAGTTGCAGCCCAATTGCCTTGGCATGCTTAACTACCTTTGGCCTAGATAAAGCCTTAGTAAAAGGATCAGCTACGTTATCATCTGTGTAAACTTTTATCAATTTAACTTCTCGAGCTTCCACTTGTTCTCGAACGTAGTGATATCTACGTTGAAAGTGTCTGGCGCCCTTCATGACTCCAGGGTCATTGGCGAACATTATTGCCGCAGAATTGTCGCAATATATATCAATAGGTTCTTTAATTGAAGGCATCACTCCAAGATCTCCAATAAACTTCCTAATCCAAACAGCTTCCATTGCTGCTTCTGAAGCGGCCATGTACTCAGATTGAGTCGCATGCATAGCAATGGTTTTCTACTTACTGCTCTTCCAGTCTACTGCTCCCCCGTTGATGACAAACACGTAACCCGTCTGAGACTTCGTATCGTCTTTATCACATTGCCAGGACGCATCACAGAATCCTGTTACATTCAGTTCTGTGTCTGGTTTACCCTCGAATACCAAAAACATATCTTTCGTACTCCTCAAATACTTTAGAATATGTTTAACAGCAGTCCAGTGGAACTTTCCTAGATTCTGTTGGTATCTATTGACCAAGTTCGCAAACGCCACATCAGGCCTTGTACATCTTACAGCATACATAATAGATCCTACTGTCGAAGCATAAGGCACCTTCTTCATGTAAGCCACCTCTTCAGGTGATGATGCATCTTTCTCATGACTTAACTCATGCTTAACCTCAATCGATAAGAAACCTTTCTTAGAGTTATGCATGTTATATTTCTTTAATATCTTATCAATATAAGCATCTTGACTAAGACCAATTAACCGTCTACTCCTATCTCGATAGATTTTAATTCCCAGAATATATGCAACATCTCCCAAATCTTTCATAGAAAAACATTTACCAAGATAATCCTTAACTTCCTTAAGTCTTGGAATGTTACTTCCCATGATCAATATGTCATCGACATATAGAATTAGGAACACTACATTACTCCCACTAGCTTTGCGGTATACACATGGCTCATCACGATTTTGAATAAATCCGAACTTTTTGATTTCTTAATCAAATCGCTTATTCCATTGACGTGATGCTTGCTTGAAACCATAAATGGATCTTTGAAGTTTGCACACGCGCTTTGGATATTTAGGATCAACATAGCCTTCCGGTTGTTGCATATAGATATCTTCATCTAAGCGACCGCTCAAGAAGGCAGTTTTAACATCTTTGCCATATCTCATAGTCATAGTATGCTGCTATAGCTATGAGAATCCTAATAGCTCGTAAGTCTGCTACAGGAGAAAAGGTCTCCTCGTAGTCTATGCCAAAAGTTTGAGTAAAACCTTTAGCCACTAAACGTGCTTTATAGGATTGTACATCCCCATCCATGTCAGTTTTCTTCTTATAGATCCACCTATTTTTCACTACTTTAGCATTTTTAGGTGCGTCTACAAGAATCCAAACATCATTTATTTCCATGGATTTCATTTCCTCATTCATCGCAACTATCCATTTTGACTTTTCTGGATCAGACATTGCGGACCGATAGTTAGCAGGTTCACCAAAATCCCCTACTTCCTCCTCATCAACCTCTATGTAAAGACATAGTTTGTCCGGCGCACGTATAGTCCTTTGTGACCTACGTGTAGGAATTAATTCCGACGGAACACTCAGACTTTCTGGTTCTACAGGAATTTCTTCGCTAGTATTTTTAGAAGGCAATGTATCTTCTTGAATTTCTTCAAGATCATAATTTCCCCCACTGAATTCTTGATTTACAAGATCATTTTCAAGGAAGTCTCCATACCGAGCCACAACTATTTTGTTCTCAGCCGGATAATAAAAGTAGTAACCCATAGTTTCCTTAGGGTAACCTACAAAGATACATTTTACTGAGCGTTGTTGGAGTTTATCTCCAGAGTCACGTTTCACATACGCCTCACAACCCCAGACTTTTAAATAAGACAAATATGGCTTCTTGCCATGCCAGAATTCATATGGTGTCTTATCAACCTTCTTAGTGGGAACCATATTTAGAATACGAACAGCAGATTCAAGGGCATAATCCCAAAAAGATAATGGTAAAGTTGTAAGATTAAACATAGACCGTACCATATCCAATAACGTACGATTTCTCCTTTCAGATACACCATTTTGTTGTGGAGTATACGGAGAAGTAAGTTTCTGAACAATTCCATTCTCACTTAAATAATCTTTAAACTCTTGACTTAAATATTCACCACCATGGTCAGAACGAAGAGCTTTAATCTACTTTCCTAGTTGTAACTCTACTTCGGCTATAAACGTTTTGAATGTTTCAAATACCTCATGTTTATGCTTAAGTAAATAAACATAACCATAACAGCTATAATCATCCGTAAACGTCAAGAAGTAGCTAGCACCTTTCCTTGACACATGTCTAAGTGGTCCACACACATCAGTATGTATCAAACCAAGTAGTTCAGTAGCCCTTTCAATATTGCTATTAAAAGGTTTCTTGGTCATCTTTCCAGAGATACAAGATTCACATTTATCGAATGATTCATCATTGATACTTTCTAAAAGCCCATCACGTTGTAGCTTTTGTATGCGAGTCTTCCCAATATGGGCAAGCCTACAATGCCAAAGATAAGAAGAGTTCTTGTCTAACTTACTCTTCTTATTCATGCTAAAAACAGAATTATTTTTCCTCTTGGAATTTTTATCATGCATGTTTATTTCAAAAACACCATTCACAGAAATTGCATCAAAATAGAATAAACCATCTTTGAAAACAGAAATTCTATTATTATCAATCGTGTGAATAAATCCAAGATCCAACATACAAGAAAAGGAAATGACACCCCTAACAATTGTAGGTGCATAGTGACAATTATTTAAAAACAGTACTAAACCCGAAGGTAAAACTAATTTAAATATTCCTATAGCTTCAATCGCTGCTTGTGCGCCATTGCCCACTTGCAGAAATTGTTCCCCATAGGTAAGCCTCCTTTTCAACTCAAATCCCTGCAGGGTATTACAAATGTTAATACCACATCCCGTATCATATACCCAGGAGTTTGATTTGTATGAAAGATTAAATAACTCTATCATAAATAAGTTACCAGAAGATGGTGCTGCAGCAGCTTGCTCAGCCTTCTTCTTGTGTTCTGCCATTTCATGGAGATAGAGAGAGCAATTTCTCTTCCAGTGTCCAGTCATCTTGCAGTGGTGACAAGTCTCATCTTTCAGAGATTTCTTGGCAAAGTTATGCTTCGGTTTTGATGTAGTCGCAACTTGCTTGCTCTTATCAACCTTGCCTTTGCCTTTCTGCTTCTTATTCCCTTGCGGTTTTGGTTTCGACACTCTACCCTTTTGTACAAGAAGTACTTGAGGCGTAGCAGTGGATGCCTTATCTTTCAAACCCTTTTCGAAGTCAATGAGCATTGCATGCAAATCATTAACTGTCTTCCCCGTGCAATGCATATTATAGTTACGAACGAAATCATTGAAGTCCTTATTAAGGGACCTATTGATCAAGTTAATAGCCATATTATGATCAAAGGGTTGTCCTAGTGCGATGAGTTGTTCCATATAACCCCTCATCTCCATATAATGAGCACTTACGGACTTTCCAGGAGCTTGCTTACAACTATGTAGAGCATCAGCCAGATCATAGATCTCTACAGCTTGCGGCGTTTCATACACAGCCTTGAGTTCATCAAGCATTTGCTGAGGTGAAGCTAGCTCATACTTCCTTTGAAGTGATGGAGCCATTCTTCCTAACATTACAGCAACCACCTCATGGTGCTTCTTAACGTTAGCAGCGTGTTGAAGCCTTTCCGCATCAGTTGCTCCTTCAGCAAGATCCTCCGGAAAAGGAGTTTCTAAGATATTGATAGTACCCGCTGCTCTCAGAACAATTCTTAGTGAGCGATACCAATCATTGAAATTAGGGCCAGTAAGTTCAGGCCGTTCAAAGAAAGCCTTGAACGCCGAGCTTATTGTCAGATTGTTTTCGGGTTGAGCCATTTCTACATAAATAAGTTCAAACATTAGTATTTTCGATAATACAATTCAAGAAAATAAAATTACCCCGGTAATAAAACCATAGTATTTTCCTAGAAAAACTAGAATCCATATTGACATAGATTTATCACATCAGTTGATCTGCTAGTGACAAATGTATTCAACACAGTAACTTGTCGAACAATAATTGCCAAATCAAATTGCAATTTCTAGATATGTCAGGGATTTAGATTGCCAAAATCATTTGCATTGTAAACATGTTTTATCCCTTCTTTATGCCTTAAGTTTCCAGTTCTCACTGAGTAACTCAATTAAGTCGACTAATCTAAAGAACGTAAAACCTTCATGTGCAATCTTATTCAGTCATTAAGTTTTCTCTCCATTACAACATCGTCCGATATCTTATATGACGACAATTGTAACTTCAAGTGTTCGTCAATTAGAGGGAATTTGAATTAAATTTTTAGGGTATAGATTTTGGTGTCAAAATCATGTATGGAGAAGCATGCATACATCTCTATAACATAAGTTTAATAAAACATTTAGTAAACTTTTTGGTGAGACTAAAAGTTCATCATATACTTGCAAGTTGAGGTATTGGTTAAACCAATTGAAGATTTTACACACAACTAAATTTACACCGTACTTTTTCTAGAACGTTAGTTATAGCACAAAGAAATAACCTTATTCATTGTGTTTCGGATGTGAATTAATGTAGTTAAATCAACCTTAAAGAATTGTACCAATAACAACCGTAGGCACTACCAATTTGACGCACAAGCGAGCCGGGAATTTGGTCAGCGCTGAAGCATAACACCTCATTCCTTAACCGGGTACATGACCAGCGGTGCGTTATACCCACTTTATAGTTTGCCAAAATTGAGTAGCCGTTAAGTTGCTATTGCAATTCTAATCAACGCAAATCATATGTATTTTACATCTCAAAACAATTCATTAATTTTGATAAGATTTATTCCATATTATTTTTCTTGGAAAAAATTACCCTTGTTTACAACATACAATATAAAAAACGTATGAAAACAAGTAGTACAAAAAAAAAACTAAATCAAATAGCCACATGCAAAACAAGTTATTCAAAGAACATCAAATCTAGGGTTTTTATAAACATAAAAAGTCTTCCCTAATTTTAAAACTTTGAATCAAATAAAGCAAATAGCAATCAAAATTATATGATCCGTAAGAAACATGCATGTTTATTACGGATCTCCCACATTCTCTTAACAATTAAAAAACTACGGATCGTAACCACGCATGACATAACAATTAATTCATGCAAAAACATCTAAAGTTAATTACCATGCAATTTTAGGGTTTACAAAATTTTTTTTTTTTTTATAAAAAATTCGACTAAAGTCGATTTTAATAATAATAAAAAAACAAAACCCTAATTTTTCATAAAACCTAAAAAACAACATGTAATTTTTAACACAAATCATTATTAGTTAAAAAACTTTAGATCTTGATAATTATAATCATGTTAAAACGGCTCTCGATGCCACTGATGGTTTATAGAGTTCATAACAATTATTTAAAACCCTAATATGGATCAAAGAGCGCACATCGGAAGCGATTAACAAGATCATCAATTTAACACAATTATATTAATCAAGATTAGGGTTACATACCTTTATCCTAGCAAGATCCACAAGACGACGGGATGAACGACAACTAGGGTTGATCACGAACAATACCAAGAATATAATCTAAAGGAAGATTATATCACGCTCTTGTACACACGTAATACGGCGAGTTAACCGTGAGTCTAGCACGAACAAACCGAGCTTCAACGCTTATGGATTATCTACCCAATAACCCTAGAGAGGGATTAGGACTAGATAAAATAGAAGAATGAAAGCCAACGAAAAACCCTTTGGGGTCTTGGGTTGCGATCGCAAGAAACAAGAAGAGAGGGATGGGTGAAAAATTATGAAGGCTTTGGATGTTTATATAGGCTTAACAAAACTTGTTTTCCAAGCTAAACACCAATTAGGAAAGAGAATCTTTCCTCCTTCCTTTTTTCTCCTTTAGGCCGACGCCCCATAAGGCCCAATTAGGGCTTCCAGAACTTTTCCGTTTTCCTTCTTTTAGCTTCTATTTAATTCCATAACGATCGTTACAACTTAACTTTTATTTACCAACGATCGTTTAGTTAAGCTTTGGTTTGATTTAATAAATATATATATAATATATTTAATAAATAAATTAACCCTTACGTTATGTGTGCAATCCCGTGATCCCGAGTTCGATCCTATCTCACGACTATTAATTTTAAGTCCATAAACTTTCACAAGCTACCTCGTTACTTTCACTGACGACTCTAGTCATTATGGTTATGTTTTCTTGCTGAAGCATAAACATAAAGCGTTTGAAACAATTAAGATGTTTCAAAAGGAAGTAGAAAATCAACTCGGTAAGACCATAAAAGCACTGCGTTCTAATTGTAGAGGTAAATTTATTAGTCCAGCGTTCATGGATCATCTTGGAGCATGTGATTATTACCTATAGAACTCCTCCATATACACCAGAACGTAATGGTGTGTCCTCTCGAAGCCTACTTGATATGGTTCGCTCCATGATTGCTCAAACAACTCTTCCAAAGTACTTTTGCGATTATGCTCTTGAGTCTGTTGCACGCATTCTAAATATAATTTCAACTAAAAAGGTTGAAAAGACTCCATACGAAGTATGGCATGGGCAAGCCCCTAAGCTATCTTAGTTAAAGGTTGGAGGACGTGAGGCTCTTGTTAAACGTGAGGCACTTTATAGAATATGCTACTTTAGAGCTTCAAATACAACACTTATATTTAAATTGCTGCATTAAAACAAATTATAATAAAAAAGCAACACATATTTAAAGTGTTGCTTCAAAAATGTTGCATTAGGCTTGCTTTTTAGTAGTGCAAATTCGTTAAGTGTATCTTTGTAGGATCTATTGTTAAGCGTGATACACTTAGTGAGCAGACTTCATACGACGATTTACTGTTACTATTTACAATAGTCGCATCTATAGTTGCAACGTCCTAATGACGAGTTTTGTGTCACAAAATTTGTCATTCATCGTATTTCAAAATCAAGTTAATTAGTTTGTATCCGCACTTCCCAACTTCCATTAATTAGAACTTAACTTGAAATTACTTTAGTCTCGAGTAATCTTAATCACACAAGATGGTTAATGACACTAAAGTCTCCCGCACCTAAAAGTGTCCGAAGCCACTGGATATTTTGCCTGAGGGCACCAGTGCAATTTGTTGTCAGTCTTAATTCTTTTCGTATGTATTTTCTGTATCCGAATATCTTACTCACAAGAGCTCGGTTGGGGGCAACGTCCCCCGCTACTGTACGTATAGCTCGGCCCCTGGCATGGGCATTCTCTTTTTTGTGGTGAAAAGTTGTTAAACCACTTGCTAAAAGGAAATTGCTATGGTGGTGGCGAGGTTGCAATGTAAATATCTAATCAACTTTAAGATTGTTCCACTAGTGGCGGTCATCTAACCGTAGATTAGATAAAAGTATCATTGCCTTTATAATACTAACAACTTGTAAAAATGCTCATACCATCCACGACGCACTTGTTATGTGGCGACCATATACCTTGATCCACGTGTCAATGATCTGGACACTAAACCAAGTATTAGTGATCTGAACCCTAGATAGGGATCCTATAAAAAGAACCCCTTCTATAAAAAGTGAATAAGCTTCCCATGATCGACGACTTATGACTTATACTGTTCCACGTCTCAGTGACACAAGTATTATTTTGGGCGATCATGGTTTTTGACATATTGATCGACTAATTTACAAGTTTAAACTTATCATCAAACAAATTTAAATTAAGTAAAAACTTTTTTTAGGAGGTTTGACGTGGCTGCTTCTTTTTAGATGGTTAACATGTCTACTTCAAGTATTAGTCGCCTATAAAAGGCTTAATCATACCAGTACGCTAATTCCCATCATCATCATTTTAAGAAGTATATTTCGGTAAACTTTCTGAAATAGCTTAGATATACTCGTGTGTAGTATTTGGTTAAAACGCTAATTGGTAGCTTATAATTATATCGAAAAACATAGCGAGAGCCGAGAGGGTGTTTGTTTAAGCTTATTCGAACTTCCGAGGTTATTTGATTTCATTTTATATTTCGTAAGCTCAAACTGTGCGGTTGTAAAAGTCTAAAAGAGTGTTGAGCTTCCTATTTAGTTGATAAATTGTGCTACCTGGTCACTTCTAAGATATCTTGTATTTTCAAATAACAGGCATATGCTGTAGCCGTTCCGCTCGAAATGATGAGAGGCGATTCAGTTGGTGAAGAGAGTGGTTCCATTATTTTAGGTGCATTGAAATCGAAATATTCTTGTGTATCTGAACCTTCTCCTCCTGCGACTGCTGGAAGACTAGATAATGATACAAGATACTCGAACCCACTTTGGGTGTTTGGTAGTCGAGATGATGAACCACACTCCCCTCCAGCTGCTAGTAAGTTCAATTATTCCTCCATAACGTATTTCTTCAACTACACAAGCATATATGTTTACAGGGCGCCCATCTTTTCATGCATACTAGGATGTGCAAACCTCACACTCCAAGTTCACTTCCAAGAAAAATAATATTAATAATACATGATTATATGGAGTAGACTCTAGATATTATATATTGGTTAAAGTCTACTTCAAGTGGAAACTGGTGACGACTTCAAAAGAAAAAAAGTGAAGCTCTTCTCATATAATATGAACTTCTATCTGGTTCCGGAAAATATATAGTTACGTGTTAAGTGCAAATCCAGTTCCGATCGACTAAGTGATGTTATTTCAATACTACATTCTTGTGGATCAGTGGATGTGACATCTGGCAATATTGTCTTACATCTTAGTTTATATGACGCGACCACCTGGACCTGCTTCAATTCTTACTTGTCGTCTCTTAATTTATTTGGACGCGATCACCTGAACCAGCTGGTATATATAGGCACGCTAACTCTCAGCTTATAGAACTCATGTTACTTATCATATTCAAATTACTCACTTCAGCTTGATGTGTTAATAACATTTTGATCTAAACATTAAAATTAGTAAAGTTGTCTTTGTATTCAAAAGTTTTGATCTCACTAGTGGGGTACCCGCGCGATGCGGCGGCGGGTACCCTGTGATTAATCGGAGAAAGGTAAAAAAAATGATTTCGGTTACGTTTGGTTAGGTTATTTGCATTAGCTTCGGTCGGTTTTTTTTAGTTTTTGATTAAACCCGTTCACCTTGTTCGATTTTAAAACCGTATATGTCACCAAGTTGTAAGTTATATTAAGTTTTAATTTTTTTGTGTTTTAATTGTTGTACACTATGTATCATAAAATATAGCTGCTTACCCGTGTGTTGCGGCTACGGGTATCATGTGATTAAAGTTTAAGCGTCACCAAACTAAAAACGATAAACTGCTTAAGTGTAGAATAATAAAAAAGTCATCCTAGTTCGATCTGGTTCACCCGTATATATAGCTTCCGCCTTGTTATCTTCGTTTCATTTTCTATCAGTTTTTATTAGCTAGCCTGACCGATGGTGAACGTTGGTTCAGTCCCATTTTTAAACATATCTATAGTCAACTTGTTAGCATATAAATTTTATGAAATTTTGTGTGTTTTATTTGTTTATAAAATAAGTATAATAATATGTATTTTTTTAATTCAAGAATATTTTAAAATTATATTAATTATGGTGTTTAATACTTTAATTAATGTATGTAACATATATTAATTTATAACAATAAATTTATAAGTGGATTTAATAATTGTATCATATAAGCTATGTTATACTTAGAAAAATAATGTTTAATTATCTTGTACATTAAGCTTTTATATTTATACTATTTAAATTAAATAGGAAATAGGAGAGAGATGTCAATCTCTAAGATAATAAGATAAGATTATTACATATGTTTTTCACTCTATTTTGTATTTACTTTAATTTTCATTGCTAATTTATATCATCTGTTTGCCGTGACTATAATATTCCTAGGTTCCTTTAAGCCGATGCTTGATCTAAATGTTTCCATAGACCCGCATATGATAAAGGATAAAATCAGGGCTGCACTTTCGGGTTTATGTTTCCATGAGCCTCGTGTGCTTGTTCAGTTTTGGTCACCTGTTAATGTCCAGAAGCGTTTCGCACTAACGACTTTAAACCAACCTTTTGGTCTTGGTGCTGTTGATAAAGGCCTTTACATGTATAGGCTGGAGTCTGAGCAACGTATGTTTGCTATAGAGGAGGAGCACAAACAAGAATTAGGTCCACCTGGTCGTGTTTATTGCCAGAAGTTACCAGAATGGAGTTTATGCATTCATACCTTACCAGTCAGACAAT
Source organism: Glebionis coronaria (assembly GCA_025667525.1). NCBI lineage: Eukaryota > Viridiplantae > Streptophyta > Magnoliopsida > Asterales > Asteraceae > Glebionis > Glebionis coronaria. Next base: position 505,301,596 of record CM046881.1, on the reverse strand, counting down.
ATGTACAAGATTTGGCTGCTGGTTACGATATCCATGGATATATCAATTTGCCTGTATTTGAACCTGACAGTGGCTTCTGTGTAGGTGTACTTGAACTCATAACATCATCTACTTGCATTGATTATGCTTTTGAGGTTCGCGAAGTCTTGAGAGCGCTTAAGGTTGCTACCATATTCTGACAGTTAATCATTAGACATTCTAATACCATAATTTTATTGTCTTGTTAAGTTGACCCTAATTGGCAGGAAGAGAATCTGAGGTCTTCAATTGTATTCGAGGATCATAGCTTCTATGTGAGTTGTGTACATACACAGGATAGAGATGAAAGAAGCCAACACGAGCTGACGCCATCTATTTTTGCTGCCGCTGACGGAACAGGACATAGTGTTGTGCCTTGTTTAGATGTAAGGATCGAAGATTATGATATTAATCCAGGAACATCACGAAGAAACAGGAAGAGTTCTGAGAGTTCGATTAGTTTGCAGGAAATCGAGAAGCGTATTGGGAAGCCGATCAGCGTAGCTGAAGCTAGTCTCAAAGGTGAGTTCACAGCTTACATTTGTTGTTCATATTCATGTATTTGTTTTAGGATTCTTATCTTTACTTTGCACACTGCATATCTCTAGTTAGCAGATCTATGTTGAGGCGCATAAGAAAAAGAAAGAGAACTGAAAGCTCAGTTGGTTTAAAGAAACTCAACAAAAAACACTATGGAAGAAAGACAATGAAGGAACTTGTGAATATCCTTGATGGTGAGTTTATAGATTCACGTAACAGACAGATTTGTAGATAATATCGGATCAGTATCGAAACACTTACTCACCAAAAGTCTTCTTGTAGGGTTAATCCAAAATTAGATTAACACCAAAATTTGATTAGGCTCGAGTTTTTAAATAAATTAGTTTTGAATGAGTCACGAACACAACTAAATTGTTGCCCAACTTAACCCACCCAGTCGTCAATTTTGCCATCTCCAGCCATATATGTTTATATATGTATGCTTTAATTCCTTTCTAAGATTCTCCTCTTTACTATGTACATTGTATTGTGTAGTTGTGGTTAGCAGATTTGTGAAGCGTTTTCGAAAGAGTCGTGGTACATTAAGGCGGCAAGATAGGAACCGTCCTGATAAGAGTGATTCCCCAATGAGGTTGGGTCAAACAGAAATCCATACATCTGAAGAAGCAAAAAATGGTCTTGCCACTCTTACCAAACATGATATTCATAGTTCCACGCTTGTACTCCACCAACAGGAACAAACAGAGCAGTATAATGAGAATACAGCAGCAACAAACACGGCGAAAAGTTTGAAGATTGAGGCGACATACAGAGACTATATGGTGAAGTTTTGTTTCATGATTTCTGAGGGATTCGTGAAGTTGGAAGAGCTGGTTGCAAAAAGGTTTCAGCTCGATTTTGGCAGCTTTAAACTCAAATATGTAGACGCAGATGGCGATTTGATATGGATTACATGTGACAGTGCCTTAACGGAATCAGTGGGTGAATTCAGACAAACAGACCATCAAACTGTCATGAGACTCTTGGTTTTGCCCTAATGTTTAACCCTATCTGGTAATTTGAAGCACGAGCCATTTTAGATAAAATGAGATCATGGTGTACTATCTAGTGAACTCTTGCGTTCTGAAAGTAGCAGTGGAGCGTAAACATTCATAGGTATAGATCTCTTGATCCATCTTTTAAATTCAAAACGTACAAGAACACAAGCGACGGTTTTAAAAATCTATTGATCAGTATCATCATTGTCAAAACTTAACAATAATCCAATATCAAGACGGTAAATTTTTTTACAACCATCTGCGTTTAAAGGAATCAGTTCCATCATAAGCAGCCACGACCTTTAGGTGTGCACAAATGAATTAGTTCCAAAGAGACGACGTTCATCAAATGTTTGTGGGACTAGAAAAAAAATATGTCAAGCCTTTTGTCAATTCCGTCCAAAAGTTCAAGTGTCCTGCTTTGTTGTCATTATTCGATGTAGTACTCGATGTCCAAATGTAGCACTCATAGTGGCCATGTATTATTTTTATTTTGTTGCTTTGCATATCAAGGATTTGAGTTAAGTGTGTAATGTTTGTTTGTATGATCCCATTTTCAGTGTTTCAAGAAGTGATTGTACGTAGTAAAATACATGCTTAAATCAAATCAAGCCACACAGGGTGTTGTTGAAATGCACTCAGTCCAACCATGCTAGTTTGACCCACGCACCATGTTATGTATTTAATCTTAATTAGCCTAATTCGTATCTAGAGGATAGTTATCAAGTTTTCTAATAACATATAGCAATAAAGGTCGGTTGGTTGCGTCGAAGCCCAACCCAACCCGTAGTCTATGTAACAGTCGGTTCCCCCTCATCTCTATAAAAAGAGGTGAGGAGAACGAGATTCATAACGCATTCTTTATCAATATACTAATCGGGAAGATTAGAGATTAATACCTTGTGTGTTCTTTTTCTGTCGATGACTTTTTAGATTGTAGTTTCCGCATCTAGTGACCAGGTTGTAGTTGAAATTACTACACACCAAACCAGTTCGACATGTACCGAACCATGTAGACCAGCTACCTGACCACCAACTTGCAATAAGCTAATATGTACAATCTACATAGCAAACGTGCAACTGTACAAAGCTGGACAAAAATTTCAACAATCAGCGAGCTTACCCTTGTGATAATGAATAGGAAAATGGGTAAATGTTTGTGAAAATATGGATGCGTACGTGTTGGGCCAATTGAGTGTCCAATTGTCTTTCTAGATTTAAACATGTTAGAATTATTAGGAGTAATATTAAACATAGGTTAGGGATTTAAGTGTGCTTTGTAATATAGATTAAGAATAGACTTGTATTAGAAAGTATTTAGGTTAACCTCGTTTATAGGAAGTTTTTTATTTGACTTAAGGAGGTGCCTACCCCTCATCTCTATAAATTAATAGGGATGAGGGGATCCTAGTTCATTGTATTCTTGTTTCCTAATGTAGTCTTTATTAGGGTTATTAATAAAGAGGTAGTTGAGGATATACCGTGTGCATATATTTGTCGGTTCTTTGTAGTCTATCGTGTTCGCTACTTGTGCTCGATACAACTCGCGATCTAGCGGTTCCGCGTTATCGAACTTCGGGTTTGTTGTCGGTTTCGAACAACAAGTGGTATCAGAGCTCACGGTTTTTGTGGTTTTCGAAGATCGAGTGCTAGATCGATGTTACGAGTTCGAAGATATCCAGGTTCGATTACAGTTTTGTAATCGTTTTTGTTGGAGTAGCGATCGCACAAACGAGAGTTTTAAGAATACTATTCCAATGTTATAAGAGTTTAATATTCAACTTCATGTTTGAAACCATATGCTACAACGGCCACTACGAACGATATATTAATTATTATTTTTTCTGTTTTGTCATTATTGATTTAAATATCAAAGAAAGAGAACAAACTTATTATATAATCGTGGAAAAAGACTTCAGAAAATCGTTTCTTTTAAATTCGATTAATTTGGAGGGTTTTGTTGTTGCGGGTATTTTTTTGTGGTTCAAGTTTGATCGTGATTTGTTTGGGGTTTTTAAGTTAACGATCGGTTGCTTGTTCGGAATCGAGGTTTTAGGTTCTTTAATAAATTCGATTTGCAAGAAGGGTATTTTCTTGTGGTTCAAGTTTGATCGTGGTTTGCTTGGGTATTCAAGTTTACGATCGGGTTGCTTGTTCGTGATCGAGGGTTTATAGGTTTTCTAATAGATTTGATTTGCAAGAAAAGGTTTTAGCAACAACGGGTATATTGCACACGGCTTGTGAGGCTTGTCGGTAAAGTTGGTTATGAAACAACTTGACAAGGTTTGTAGCAAGGTTAAAGAAGATTCAAGACTTGTCGATGTTGCAAGATTTCTTAGGTTATTAGAAAGCGGTTTTGCAAAATTAAAAGTACGACAAGGGTTACTTCAAAAGGAGTCGGGTACTTTCTTGATTCAAGGGTTGTCGATTTGTTGGATAGGTTAATTTCCAAGGCTCAATCGATATTTGAGTAAGAAAGGGTGTTCTTTTGAAGGGTTACTTGGTTTGATCGATTTCTAAGAAGGTTTATCTTAAGGTTATATCGATAAAGCAAGGGTTTTTCTTTATACAAGGGGATTTCGTAATTCGTTATTGTGAGGTTTAATATATCACAAGGTTTAGCGAATTATCGAAGGGACTTTGTCGGTTTGTGATTGTGAGTTTTTTCACAAGGTTTAGCAAACAACAAAGGGATACAGAAAAATGGCTAGTTCTATTACTTGGTTTGACATCGAAAAGTTCGATGGGTTCAATGTACATATCCATGGAGTACAGGTTCATAAACGTGTTTGGTTTGAGGTGGAACTGCAAGGAGCTCAAGGGGGTCGTGAAGCTGAGGTTTTTCAGGTTAGTAACAAGCATGTTGCAGTGGCTCAAAGACGGTTTGAGGTGGAACTGCATGAAGCTCAATGGGATCGTGAAGCTGAGGTTTTTCAGGTTAGTAACGATCATGCTGCAGTGGCTCAAAGACGGTTGGAGGATAAATAACCTGAAGTGAAGACAAACACGAGTTGCTTGATAAATGAGCAGGAAAAAGGTACACCTTGGTATAAAGGTGGGGGCAAACATTACGGTAACCGGAGTACCTGGTCAATAGGGTGCGGAGGGTAATGTTGCTGAGAAGAAGAGCGTGAAGGAGTCTATGGAAGCTAATCTAAGGATATTATAGAAGTACAATGCCTGGTCGACAAGGTGGTTCGCGATTCGAGGTTCCAACACCGGTAAAAGGTGTTGAGTATCGGTTATGTTTAAGTGTTACTCCTAAGGTGTAAATTGTTAGAATATTAGGAGTAATATTAAACATAGGTTAGGGACTTAAGTGTACTTTGTAATATAGATTAGGAATAGACTTGTATTAGGAAGTATTTAGGTTAACCTCCTTAAGTTGGTTTATAGGAAGTTTCCTATTTGACTTAAGGAGGTGCCTACCCCTCATCTCTATAAATTAATGGGGATGAGGGGGATCCTAGTTCATTGTATTCTTCTTTCTCAATGTAGTCTTTATTAGGGTTATTAATAAAGAGGTTGTTGAGGGTATACCGTGTGCATATATTTGTCGGTTCTTTGTAGTCTATCGTGTTCGCTACTTGTGCTCGATACAACTCGCGATCTAGCAGTTCCACGTTATCGAACTTCGGGTTTGTTGTCGGTTTCGTACAACAAAACATTAATTAGACTAAGTATTAAAAACTTAGCGAGTGAATGAAGACTCGCCGAAGCTATAACCTCACAGTATCAAGTCAAAGACATCGTAAAAGAAGTAAAAAATCACTTGAAAACATACCCGTTAATGACATGATCGATGGTCAGAACTCGGAAGTGAGTCAGGGTTGACAATAGCATGATGAACTTCATTACTCTTTGGGATTAGAAACCGAACAAAGCTCTCGTCTCTTTACATGTTTTAGGCGGGACAATTCGATAAAGAAAAATGGCGGGACAAAAGAGTTTGAAATTAAAGCACCACTTACTAGAAATTGGTAAGAAAATTGTGAACACTTGAGAACCCTGTTTGCAAAAGTAAAGTTCAAGGTTTCTAAGAATGGACGTGCATTAAATGTAATTATATGTTAAAATTACTACCTAATCTAGCAACCCATTATATCTTGGAGGACTTATTATGTTTTTTATGTTGTGCAGTGACTGAAGCTATTAACTAGACTTTGGACTCAAGCCCATGAAGCTCAATCACTTGGCCTTATACCGCAAAGGATCTTTAGCCCTTGATGTAGATATAGTGGGAGGATCGTCTCTTATAGTTTACATCGCCTCATTATCTCTGTGTGTTTTCATAACACACAATTATTCTCTCTCTCTCTAAGTCTTGATCTCAGAAACATGTTTTGATCTTTTCATTTGTTGCTTTTGATTGTAAAACTATTATCATGTAGATAATAGAGCTACATGTGAGTAGCACTGGTATATTTTTTATTTATGTTTTCATTATGCTGTTCTTCAATCTTGTTTAATAAAAGTTGAAAGTGTTTTGAGGTGATTTGATACATCTTTTTCTACATGGTATCAGAGCCTGGTTGTTAAAAACCGATGAAAAGATTTTTAGGGTTTCATAAAATTTTAGGGGGTTTTTTACAATACATACTTTTTTGAGAATATCTGCTATTGAGATAGTTGGATCTGTTAATATTACTTATAGATTCAAAGTTTTGATGCCTCAATTTTTATTTTGAAAAATTAGGGTTTCTGAGATCTGGATAGTCATATCATATGGTTACTTTTTTGAACGATTGGTGTTATTGTCTTTCGATTGAGGTGATTTTACCTAATTTTCCTTGAGAAAAAAATAAGGGTTTCACTTTTTATTGAAAGATTTCTCGATTGGCGGTGGTCTCATAAGAGGGACATTTGTTTCTGTTGCTGGTTCGTTGATTTTGGTCATTTTCCCTATTTTTCCCTTGAAGGAAAATTAGGGTTTGTGACTAGGAGGTTCTGTTACATCCTAGACTAAGTGAATCTAGGAGTAACAGTTCGATTGTGCTTTTGTGGGTTTGGTAACACCTCTTACACTCTCTCTTTAACTACTACTTGTTATTTTGTGCTTCTTTGTTTCTTTTTGTTCTTGTTTGGGGTTGGTAGTTTATTTATTGTACCCTTTTATTGGATCCACACCCTTTGCCTTGCCCTTCACCTGCCACCCCTGAGTGGTTTGGAAGCCTGGGAACTTTGTTGGCGTTGGACTGAGTTATTTTTTGACCATTGTTGACTAGTCACCAAGTCTGAGCATGGTGACACTGATACTGAGAGTGTAACTGATCCAGTTACACTTATCAGTAAGCTTGACTTAAGTGACCCATTACATTTGCACCCTAATGATTCAGCTGTCTTGATTGTTGTTACTGTTAAGCTTAAAGGGACTGGAAATTATTAGATTTGGGCTAATGCTATGTTACTTGCCTTGGAAGGTAAAAATAAAACTGGTTTTATTGATGGGTCTTGTAAGAGATCTATTACAAATGAAGTTTTGGGAAAACAGTGGGACAGGGTGAATGCTGTTGTTTTGGGATGGATTCTTAACTCTATATCTGAGGAACTCTTCATTGGTCAGATTTTTTCTAAAAAGGCAAAACATGTCTGGAAGGAACTAAAAGAGACTTATCATAAGGTTGATGGTTCTCTGATTTTTAACTTGCATCACAAGATTAATACTTTGAAACAAAATGGGTCCAATCTTTCTGATTATTATCATAAGTTGAATGCTTTGTGGAAACAATATGATGCTATGATTGAGTTGCCTACTTGTGTGTGTTCTGCTTCTAATGATTTTAAAAAACATAATCAATTGTTGAAACTTATGCAATTTTTGATAGGTTTGGATGATTCTTATATGAGTATTAGAAGTTCTATTTTGTTTAAAGAGAATCTCCCTGATGTAAAGGGAGCTTATGCCATCATTTCCAGTGAGGAATCTCACAGGGTGGCTTTTGGTAGTAGTTATGGGTCCTCTCAAAGGGCTCAAAACTCTGCTTTTCTCTCTAATGGGCCTGCTAGAAACAATGTTCAAAGACCTCAGAATACTCATACTAGTAATTTCAGACCTAACTTTGGAAACAATGGTAACTTTAGACCTAGTTCTAGCACCACTGAATTTAGACCTAATACTCCTAACAACAATGGGTATAGACCTAATGGTAATACTAATGCTGAAATTGTGTGTAAGAATTGTGGTTATAATGGCCATACTATTGATAGATGTTTTAAGATCATTGGATATCCTAGTGACTTTGGAAAAAAGAAAGGGGGGCAAAACTATAAAGGGAAAAATGTGTCCAACAATTATGTTGGGACACCCTCTTCATCTGGATTTACTGATTAACAATTGACCACTTTGCTCTCTCTTATTAAGGATAACAAGAATTCTGCTAATGATTCTCAAAAGGGGGTTCATGCCAATATGGAAGGTATTTATTTAAAAAACAACAAAGTGTTTAATGATAACTTTGAGAAGTTTTTCTAGTCTAACACTAACATCAAATCAAAACTGGTTTATAATGGGAAGGTTATTGATTCTGGGGCAAATCAACATATGACCAAATGAAACTGAATTGGATAATGTGTTTGATATTTCTCACCTAAATATTAAAGTGGCTCATCCCAATGGGACTGAGGCCATTATTTCCAAAATTGGCAATCTCAAACTTTCTAATGGTCTGGTTTTATTTGATGTTCTTGTTATACCTGATTATTGTGTTACTCTGATATCTGTCCATAAACTTGCTAAGGACAATAAGGTTTTGATTGTTTTTTATGAGAACAAATGTTTTTTTGTGAATTAGGATTTGAATCCCCAAACTCTTTTAGGGACTGGTAGGCAATGTGGTGGTCGTTACTATTTAGATATAGAAGGTACTAAGATTGTAAATGACTTCAATGTTCCTACTTGCTCTTTGTCGAAACATGATTGGCATCTTAGATTAGGTCACCCTGCTGACCCTGCTCTAACTGTTCTTAAAAATCATTTGAACATAACCAATCTTGATCAAACTGACTTCTGTGAATTATGTCAAAAGGCTAAACAAACTAGAGAACCATTTCCTTTAAGTGATCATAAAACGAAAGCTCTTGGTGATATTGTTCATTTAGATCTGTGGGGTCCTTATAGGGTTACCAGTCACACTAGTCATAGGTATTTTTTAACAGTTGTGGATGATTTCACAAGGGCTGTTTGGGTGTACTTGATTAAAAGTAAAGATGAAGTTGGGACTTCTATTGAAATGTTTTTAATCTTTTACAAAATCAATCCAAAAGGATTGTCAAAATTTTCAGAAGTGACAATGGGACTGAATTTGTTAATCATAGCTTTCAAATTTTTTGTCATAAGAAAGGGATTGTACACCAGACCTCTTGTTCTTACACTCCACAACAGAATTGGGTGGCTGAAAGGAAACATAGGCATCTGTTAAATGTTACTAGATGCCTTATGTTTCAGCGGAAATACCTTTGAGATTTTGGACTGAATGCATTCTAACTGCTACTTATCTTATTAACAGATTACCTTCTTTTGTGCTAAATGGTAGATCTCCTTATGAGATGATTTATAATTCATCCCCAAATCTCTCTCATATTAGAACTTTTGGATGTCTTTGTTTTGCTACTATTTTAAATAGTCATGATAAATTGTCCAGTGGGTCTGAAAAATGGGTGTGGAAGCTTAAGTTTAAATCCAGTGGTGAAATAGAAAGGTATAAAGCTAGGCTTGTTGCTATGGGTTGTGGTCAAAAGGAAGGAATTGATTATGAGGAAACTTTTTCTCATGTTGTTAAAATGGTTACTGTTAGGTGTTTGATTAACTTAGCTGTTAACCAGTCTTGATCTATATACCAACTTGATATCAACAATGCCTTCTTATATGGTGAGTTAGACGAAACTGTCTACATGAAACCTCCACAAGGTTTTTATACTGGTAATAAAAAACTTGTGTGCAGATTAAAAAAGTATATTTATGGTCTTAAACAGTCCCCAAGACAGTGGAACTCTAAGCTTACCTCTGTGCTTACTGAAAATAGATTTGTTCAAAGCAAATCTGATTACTCTCTTTACACCAAGAAAAATGAGAAGTTGTTTGTTGCTGTTCTTGTGTATGTTGATGATATTATTGTCACTGGTAATGATAAAAAGGAGATTGACAGTTTTAAAGATTTTTTGAAAGGTAAATTCAAAATCAAATATTTGGGAAAACTTCAATATTTTTTTGGAATTGAAGTTATCTATACTAATTCAGGGATTTGTTTGAATCAAAAAAAATATGTGTTGGACCTTTTGCCTGAATATGGTATGCTTGCCTGCAAACCATCTAAGACAACTTTGTTGTCAAAACTGTCAATCTCTAATGAGGCATCTGAAAATGATCATTTGCTTGATAATATTGTTGATTATCATAAACTTATGTGTAAGTTAATCTATCTAACCAATACTAGACCTGACATATCTTATGTTGTGCATTGCTTGAGTTAGTTTATGCATTCTCCTTTAATGTCTCAACTAAAAATTGCCTTTAAAATCTTGAGATATTTAAAGGGAAGTCCTGTTCTTGGGATTCAGGTTGCCAAAGGTTCAGGTATGTTCCTTAAGGCCTTTTCTGATGCTGACTGGGCTAAGTGAATTGTAACAAGGAGGTCTGTAACTGGTTACCGTGTTTTCCTGAATGATAATTTGATATCATGGAAGAGTAAGAAACAACTTACTCTCTCTAAATCATCTGCAAAAGCTGACTATAGAGCTCTGGCTTCTGCAACAAGTGAAATCATTTGGATTCTTAAGATTTTGAAAGATTTAAATTGCTATAATCTTTTGCTTGAATCTTTTTTGTGATAGTAACTCTGCTATTAAAATAGCAACCAACCCTGTTTTTCATGAAAGGACTAAACACCTTAAAATTGACCTTCATTTTGTTAGAGAAAAAATTCTTAATGGTGTGATTAAAACTGTGAAAGTGGATTCTGCAAATCAAATTGCAGACATCCTAACTAAGGGGTTGGAAACAGATTTCCACCAAAAGTTTGTTAACAAGCTTGGGATGATTAATTTGTATGGGTTGTCAGATTAAGGGGGGATGTTAAAATTACTACCTAATCTAGCAACCCATTATATCTTGGAGGACTTATTATGTTGTTTATGTTGTGCAGGGCCTGAAGCTGTTAAGTGGCTATTGTTGCTGTTGGACCTTGGACTCAAGCCCATGAAGCCCAATCACTTGGCCTTATACCTCAACGGCTCTTTAGCCCTTGATGTAGATATAGTGGGAGGAGCGTCTCTCATAGTTTACATCGCCTCATTATCTCTATGTGTTTTCATAACGCACAGTTACTCTCTCTCTCTCTCTCTCTCTCTCTAAGTCTTGATCTCAGACACTTGTTTTGATCTTTTCATTTGTTGCTTTTGATTGTAAAACTATTATCATGTAGATAATAGAGCTACACGTGAGTAGCACTGGTAGCTTTTTTATTTATGTTTTCATTCTGCTGTTCTTCAATCTTGTTTAATAAAAGTTGAAAGTGTTTTGAGGTGATTTGATACATGTTTTTCTACATTATACTTCTCCACTAGATTTTTAAAACGTCCCAACTGCCCTAGCAAAGGGTTAACTTCGTATCACTGTAACAAGAAGAAATGTTTGTTAGCGTAAATACTATCGCTTTAGTTGAGTTCCTAATCTTTTATATAACAAAAGAATTAGATTATTTGAGAATTTTTGTGAAAAATAGAGGTTGTAGAAAAAATAATTGGATGAATCAAGTGACTTGATTTTGACACATAAACGAAATCGAGCGATGTGATTGGTAAAAAAAAAGTCAAAATTGAATTGAATTTAGTTAAAATTAAAAAATTTGATGCAAAACAAAAAAATATATGTGTCAAATTTGTGAAAATAAAAATTTAAAAGAGAAGGAAATTAATAAAAAAATTTATTTCTTGTATTTTAAATAAATTAAATAGAGATTAATGTAAACTTATAATTTTCATTTTTTTTAATAATTTTAGAAAATAAACAAAATACCCCTTTAAACTTTATACTCTCTAGAGTCTATATTTTAAAAATACAACATATATCTTATCTTAAAAAATTAACAAATCACATGATTGTAAATATTTAATAAACACAAATTATTGTCTATTTCTATTTTAACACTTAACAAAGTCAAGCAATGCAATCTACGTAAATTATTATTAACATGAATATAAATAACAAAATAAATGCAGGACCTCAGACATCGGTGTGAGATAAAAATAAATAGACGGCATTCTACATATTAAAGCAAAATATATTTTTTCAAGGGTTCGTTATATGTTAAAAAAGACACAATGTCTAGAAAAAGATAACTAACATTTCAGTTAAAAAAAAGTCAAATCACTTATGCAACAAATATTTATACAAAATATCAATTAATAATATCACATAATGAAAAATCATGTAAAATTCGTAGGTCCATGAGCATCGTAACTATTTAATTATTAAAAGTTTAATATGTTTTATAGAATAATATATATTAAGTATTAAAAAATCATGAATTTATAAATCGTGTACGTGTAAGGTTGATGTAAATGATTTGTTGATTAGTAATAATTAAGATATAACTATTTTGAATAAAAATGTCGAAAGTAAAAAGAGTATCAAATTTGAAAAGTAAAAATTAAAGTGAGTTTGTATAAATTTACACGATGCATAGAAAAACAACAATATAATCAAACATATAAACATTAGATGTTTTTCAAAAAGATATATAATATACATAAAATCACAATAATTAATTATTACTTTATTTCTTCTTTATGTTCAAGCCTTGTGCATGCATGAACATTAAACCTAGTTATCTCTACCTAGATTTGAACAAAATTAGACTAAGTGTTGAAGACTCACTAATTTCAATTAGTGAATGAATGAAGACTCATTGAAAAAAAAGACTCATTGAAGCATAGCTTCAACACAGAACTTCGGAGTATTAAAGTCAAAGACATCGTTAGGAAAGTAGAAGATTAGGTGAAGACATACTTGTTAGCTGATATATATGTAGAATACATTGATGGTTTGAAGTGAGTCAGGGTGACAATACCAATTACTATTTGGGAATACAAACTACGCAAAACTCTTATCTCTTAAAATGCTTTAGGCGAGATAATTCGATAAAGCAAAATGGCGTAACAAAAGAGTATTTAGGGTTAAAGCACCGCCCTAATTGGTAAACAAATTGTGAACAGTTTGGCAGTACTTTTCGAAAAAATAAGGTTGGATGTTTCCATAAATGGACTTGCAATTAATGCAGTTGTACTCCTCCACTAGATTCTTAACACGTCTCAACTACCTCAACAAAGTAATTAACCTCGTACGTCATAACAATATAAAAAGGAATGTTTGTTAGAGTTAATAATAACGTTTTAATTATTTTCGGAATTATAGTGCATTTATTTCTTCGTGGAACTTATTATTAGTCCGTTGATCCTATCAGCTTGTTTACACAAGTTCACTCGTAAACTTATTATTTTGTTAAGTTTGCTTGTTCAAAGAGTAGTTATACATTGTTATTCAATAAATGTGATCCATAACACTTTTTAATACTCTGATTTACAATCAATTTATTACAAGATTGAAAAGTTATATCCTGTCTCGCGTACATATCTATTGTATTTATATATCTATACAGGGTATTAAATTGGGACTTTCAACATGGGTGCTTTGGGCACAGGATCAATGTGCTAAAAACCTTTGTCTTCTTGGAAAGTGGAAATAGATATTCGAAAGAACCAAATGCCTTATTTTGTAAAGGCAATACAATTTTACACAAAGAAACGATGGCTTCTATATATAAGGAGTAATTCCTAGGTGGTTGTTTCAACCTTCTTTTTAGGTTTATTTTCTAGGATTTGGGAAAAGTTGGTTTGGTCATTTTCTTATCTTGTTTCGAGAATCTTTATTAGTGACCCGATTAGTATTTTCAGAGGTGTAGGGGGTCTTACTCAAGTTAGTGACTGGTATAGCATCCTTTGATGTACAATTATTCTTAACCCTCGAAACTTTAGGCACAAGTGGTATATTTCCTTGATTGTCATTTACTGACTCAGTGTTAGAGTTATAATCAAGTGAGTACTTATTGGGAGACTCTTCTTCTTTCACAAAAACAAAGTCAAAGTTCACTTTGAGTAAACGAATCCTTACTAAAAACAAAGTCAAAGTTAACTTTGAGTAAACGAATCCCTACTCATTATGGAATGAAATATTTCGCCCTATGATTTTGGTATATAAATACCCCCTCTTGGCTGGTGTATTCCTCACCTTTTTCCATTCATTCTTGCTCTCCTATTCTTCACTCTATCCCTTAAGTTTCCTATTCTTCACTCTATCCCTTAAGTTTCTAAAAACAAAGTCAAAGTTAACTTTGAGTCCATCATCTCCTTGTTTTATAATCTCTTATGTTATCATTCTCTGAAATAACACATCTTCACATATGTTTCTAATTCACGTTTTTGTGTCAAGTTGAGTGTCTTCTTATACATACCCTTTCTACTAGAATCGAGTCACTAGTATGGGTTAGGGCTTGGTTCGCTTATTAACTCCTAGATTTGGTTGTAATACGTCTTGTACGATTATGGTCAATCCTAGATCGTGTTTTGATCTAGTGGGATTTTGATACTTCAAATGGGGAAGTTCTGAGTAGGATTTATGGTAAAGTCGAATCACGGGTCTTTGTGGGTGGTCTCCGAGGGCGAAATGGCATAGATATTAGCTATTCTTTGTGAGTGGTGATCTTTGTGCATATAGTTGGAGTGACGTTGCAAACAGTTTATATTCTACCATAAGGATGCTACTAGAGTAATAGTATAGGTCTCTTGGATTCGTAATTGGACGCACGGATGGTTTCAATCCCTGTCACGAACCGGTATATATTGTGGCGTCTATCTCTATATCTATCTTAGTTGATTGGTGTTTGAATTGTTATAACTTGGGCTCTTTGAGACTAGAAGTTGTATAAATTTCAAATACGTTAAAAGCACCGTAATCACCCCTTGCGGTTCTAAACCATGTATCTAATTTCGCTAATAGTTTCATGTAATTCTAAAATCGTGACAACCCTTTCAGCAAATCCAACAAGCCCTAAAACATGCATATGCGAAACATAATATCACACATTCATATTCATAAAAATAAAAAAGATCGACAGCTAAACACCAACTTACGCGTACATCTATGGCCATGAAAACCACACTACCAATCTCTAATATTCATAAACGATATTCACGAAATGCAAAAAGAAAAACTAAGACGTACTTTGAAATAAAATATGGGCTTCTTAAGCGACAGAGTTTCACACCTATATGACGTCTTTTCGCCCAACCTAACTCAAGAACAGTTCAAACCCAATACAGCCGGTGTCGTTTATGCATGGCTAAAACGCGATCGTTTACTTTGCTATTATATAAAAAGATAAATAATATGAGTGACAGATTAGTTGTAAAATAGTTATAACCAACGCGTGGAGAGTACAAGAGGCTTAGATAATATTATTAGATGATAGTTGACTCAAGCCTAGCTAGTGTAGGTTTGCTCTATATATATTATTCTATATATTATACGCTTGTTTATTCGGTATATGTAGAATAATTTATCTAGAAAGTCTAACTCGCAAGTCGATCTTGAATCAACTATCATCTAATAATTATAACGCCACCTTAACTCATTCTTATGTGGACACCTAATGGCTTGAGCCATTTTGTGACATGATACCCTCTCCCCCTCTTTATTTCTCGATCTAAAGAATTTACGTACGCCAATTGCAACATTTATTTAATAACGGTTTTTGGTTTAGCTTGTGTTTTTATCGGATATTGTGGGTTTTAAAATATATCATTTTAACGTATGATGGCTAAAAAGAGAATGTTGAGGTGACGATAATGTGACATAATGAGTTAAGACATGATCAATGTTTTAAAAACCGATTTATACATTGACATGTTCGAGTCATCGGGTCACGATTTAACCGTCGATTCAATCGAATGTTTCTCTCCTAAAATAAGCTCCCGGTCTCTCCAGTGACGGATTTAAGATTTTGAAATTGTGCATGCACAATTCTTGATAAGATTTCTTCAATTTTTTACATATACAATTTTCTTGGATCGGGTTTCCGAGTCAGGTTTTTTGGGAAATTAGGTTAGCCGTTGTGTCAAGGGCAAACCCAGGATTTTAAAAAGGGTGTTTCACAAAGAAAATGTTAAGCCAGCTAATGTTACAATGTAAAAAACCAAGGCAACACATTTTTTTAGGATTGCACATACCAAAAAATGTAATTTTGAAAAAACTTTATACTTCGTGAGAGTGTGTTCCGCCTCGCTTTTCGAATCGTATATATTATGATTGATCTTATCCATCAAACATTTAGGTTATTCAGCGTGGTATGGATCAATTATTTGGAAATTGGAATTAGAGTATTTTAACTAAACTTTGTTCGATATTTGACAAATTTTAAACTATATACTTCAATTTTTATTTTTGACTATTGTAGTGTAGTTCGATGTAAAAAGAAAACGAAAAAGTGACTATTATAATGTGCTCAAGGTAAAAAAAAAGCATAGTTCCATAGGGATTGGGGATCGATTTTTTCGGATCTTGTAACCCTAATTTTATCTCTTTTACGATCTGGTCATTCTTCATTCCCTTCATAACATCTAATTCGGAGGATAAATTACGGCGTGATGGAAGTAATTCACATTTAATTGATTCGACGTAGTTGATGAAATTATGGTTTGATCTCTTGATCTTATCTCGATTTGGCTCAATATTCATCAGACTAATGTGACTTATAACTATTCCGCTATTATGGTATCTTTCAATTCTTTTTTTTATCTAGGGTAAGGCTGAATTTCAAGACGTGATTTTGATTTTAGGGTTCTTATTTTTTAGGGTTTTTGCGTTTTGGGGTTTTTTTTCCTATTTTCATTATGGGTAGTTTCAAATCAAAAGAGGATAACGTGGCTAGGATTTCTACGTCTGTCTTTGTCACTAATTTTCCTGAATAAAGTTCAGCAAAAGATTTATTCCATGTTTGTAAGCAATATGGACATGTGATCGATGCGTTTATTCCTTCGAAACGTTCAAGGGTCGGTATAAGATTCGCTTTTGTGAGATTTATCAATATTTTTAGTATGGAGAGATTGATATCCAATTTATGTACCCTTTGGATTAGCCGTTTTAAACTTCAAGCAAATGTAGCAAGGTTCGATAAGAATTATGGGAAGACACATGCACAGGCGGCGAATGGCAGAAAACTAGGTGGTCATAATGCTAATGACATGGGTGACAATGTCTCCATGAACCCTAATCAACAATAGATCTTATGTGAATGTTGTCACAGGCCAAGAGCATGCGGGTGGTACAGTAGAGGAAGAACTGACGTTGGAATTGGACAAGGAATGTCTGACGACCAAAGATATCTCCAATTGTCTGATCGGCAGAGTTAAAGAGTTCGCTTCTCTAGCTAATCTCAAAATGGCAATGTGTAATGAAGGTTTCTCAAGCATCGTCATTCAATACTTAGGTGAACTTTGGGTGCTATTGGAATTTGAGAATGATTATTTAATCAAGAAATTTGTGGGTAATGTAAGCGTTAATTCCTGGTTTTCACAATTAAGAAAAGAGTCTTTGGACTTTATACCAGAGAGTAGAATTGCATGGGTTGAGATTGAGGGTATACCATTTAAGGTATGGTCTCACAACACATTCAAAAATATTGCAAGCAAATGGGGTAGTATGATAGAATTTAATGATACTGAAGATATTGGTTTTCAATCGAAAAGATTATGCATTCTCACGAAGAACTTTAGAAGTATCTCTGAAAACTTTAAACTTCGATTTAGAGGTAAGACATATTGCCTACGTGCTTATGAAGTGCCAGGGTGGGTTCCTGATATTATGAACGAAGAGGAAGAGGAGGATCAAAGTGTGGACAATATTAATACGGGGAGGGTAGATGGTCATGCTATTGATGTAGGTGAAGAGGAGAAAGTTTTGGAAACAATATTTGAGGAGGAGGAACCAATAATAAAAGATAACGAGGAGATGAAGGCAGAGATAGTTGAAGAGGTCTCTGAAGACCCATTAGAAATTTATGATTGTTTAAATAAGAAAGTTGAGAATCTTACGAATAAGGAGACTAATGTGGGATCGAAATCGAAGACTCACCCACCGGGGTATACTCTACCTGCAGGTGGTGATGAAAATGATATTAACTCGAAAGTGGACGAGGTTACTAGCTGTAGAAAGGCTAAGGAAGACAATATAGAAGGAGGTTCCACTAAGGTTCATGGTGATTCTTCTTTAAAATCAACTCAAGGTGATAATAAGTCTGCATGCTCGGGCCATTTCAAAAAGTCTTCTGGTCCTAAAAAATCAGGTGGATCTATTCTTAATTTAATAGAGGATGTGGTGAAAGTCGGGCAAGTTATGGGGTACAATATGGATGGATGTATGAAAAACATGACAGAAATCATTAATTCTCAAGGAGGGATCGAGGGTTATAGATGAATTGGTTGTCTTTAAATATTCAAGGCCTTTCCCAAAAGGCCAAAAAATATTGGGTCAAGGAATTATGTGTTCGTCATAAGGTTAATTTTTTGTCTTTACAGGAAACAAAAATGAAATATATGGATTTGCTTTCTGTGAAGGCCTGTTGGGGGAACTTATGTTTTGATTATGTTCACAGTGACTCGGTTGGTAATTCAGGTGGCATTCTATGCACGTGGGATCCAAATGTTTTTTGTAAAAGCAGTTGTACTATTTCATATTACTTTGTCATTGTTAGAGGAGAGTGGAGACAGAATGGTAAGAATTTACTTGTTATTGCGGTATATGCGCCTCATGATTCTAAGGAAAAAAAGGTTCTGTGGGACTACCTTTGTAGTATTATCAACAGATGGAATGGAGATGTCATAGTTTTGGGAGATTTTAATGAGGTTCATTACGGAATTCCATATTCAAGGTGCTACGGCGTTTACTTCTTTTATATCTAGTTCTGGTTTGGTAGAGGTCGCCCTAGGAGGATGTTCTTTTACTCGGTGTCATAAATTGGCAACTAAGATGAGCAAGTTGGACAGATTTTCAGTATCTGATTCTTTGATCAATTCGTGCCCAAATATGTCGGCAATTTCATTAGAGAGACATTTATCCGATCATAGACCTATCTTACTTCGTGAGTCCTCGTTTGATTTCGGTCCTATTCCATTTAGATTCTTTAACTATTGGTGTGAGCTGGATGGTTTTGTTAAAAATGTCGAAGACGCTTGGAAAGAGTATCATAATCCAAATACTAATGCATTGTTTAGATTATCAGGGAAGCTTCGATTTCTAAAAAAAAAGATAAAAGATTGGAATGTGGTCGATAAGCATCGAAGAAACATGAACAGAGACAATATCAAAAGTGAGATGGACAAGTTGGACAAAGACATAGATCGGGGAAACGGGAATGCAGAGTTAGTTAATAATCGGGCTAACATTGCTGCAAAACTTGCTCACATTGATAAACTTAGATCTGATGAAATGGCTTAAAAGGCTAAAATTAAGTGGGAAATTGAAGGTGATGAAAATTCAAGTTTTTTCATGGAGTTATGAACAAGAAGCGCAGCCAATCAAATGTTCGTGGTATTATGATTGATGGTCAGTGGGTAGAAGAACCTGATAAGGTTAAGAGGGAATTTGTCAAACATTTTAGTGAGAGGTTCTCTTCTTCTACTGAAGAACGTGTTACTATCTCCATGGATTTTCCAAGGTAAATTTCTTTGGAAAAGCAACTTGATTTGGAAGAAGAGGTGTCTAACAACAAAATTAAAAGAGCCGTATGGGCATGTGGCACTAACAAAGCTCTGGGTCCGAATGGTTTTACGTTTGGTTTCTGCATAAAATTTTTGTATTTGATCGAGAATGAGGTGTATGATGCTGTGAAGTATTTTTTCAATAATGGGGATATTCCTAAGGGGTGCAACTCGGCTTTCATAACTTTAATTCCAAAAATTCCCGATGCCAATATGGTTAAGGATTTTCGAACTATAAGTATTATTGGGAACATCTATAAAGTTATAGCTAAAGTTTTATCTAATCGATTAGTAGGGGTCTTAGACGATATTGTTAGCGATGTTCAATCGGCGTTTGTGGCGGACAGGCATATTTTAGATGGGCCTCTCATTATTAATGAAGTTTTGAATTGGTGTATAACGAAGAAGAAAAAATCTCTATTATTTAAGGTGGATTTTGAGAAAGCGTTCGACTCTGTGAGATGGGATTTCTTGGACGAGATTCTAGGTAAATTCGGCTTTGGTGTTAAATGGCGTAAATGGGTACAGAATTGTCTTCATTCTTCGAGAGGGTCCATTACTATTAATGGGAGTCCTACGGAGGAATTTCAGTTTCTCAAAGGCCTAAAACAAGGTGATCTGTTATCGCCTTTCTTCTTTATTTTAGTTATAGAAACGCTTCATTTATCTTTTCAACGTGTGGAAGGTGCGGGCTTGTTCAATGGTATTAACATCGGTAATTCTATGTCCTTATCTCACTTATTTTATGCGGATGATGTTGTTTTTGTTGGAGAATGGTGTGAGAGAAATATTACAACGCTTGTTCATGTTTTGGATTGTTTTTATAGAGTCTCGGGCCTTAAAATCAATATGAATAAAAGCAAAATCTTAGGCGTTCATGTGAGTAGGGACAAGGTAAATGATGCGGCTAATCGACTTGGATGTATTATTTTGAAGACTCCTTTCACTTATTTAGGGTCTAAGGTTGGTAGTAACATGTCTCGAATCAATGACTAGAATGAGGTGCTGGATAGAGTTAATATGCGACTTTCATATTGGAAGATGAAAGTTTTTTCTATTGGTGGAAGGCTAACATTACTCAAGTCTATGTTAGGATCTATGACCATTTTCCATATGTCCACTTTTAAGGTTCCTTTGGGTGTTCTTTGTTCCTTGGAATCAATTCGCAAAAACTTTTTTAATGGCCATGAAACGGGAAGTCAGAAAGTTTCTTGGGTCAATTGGAAAAAAGTCCTCTCGTCGAAGGAAGCTAGAGGATTAGGTGTTTCGAGTTTATATGCATTGAATAGAGGTCTTATGTTCAAGTGGATGTGGAGATTCTTTACTCATCAAAATTCTCTTTGGGTTAGGGTTATTAAATCTATCTATGAAGAGAATGGTGGTATTAATGGGACGAGAAGAATGGGGGGCAATTCCTGTTGGCCGAGCATTGTAAATGAGATTATTTCCTTGGATCATAAAGGGACTTCGCTGCATGATTTCATGTGTTTAAATATTGGCAACGGCGAGAGTGTGAGGTTTTGGGTTGATTCCTGGAAGGGTAATATTAGCTTTAAAGATCGCTTCCCTGGTTGTACGTGCTTGAAAATCATAAAGATATTTCTGTAGGGGCTAAACTTTGTCAGGTGGACGCAACTTTCTCGTTTCGCAGAAGGCCTCGAGGTGGAGCAGAACATGAGCAGTTCTCCTCCCTTGCAGATCTTTTGAAGGAGGTTAACTTAGCGCCTTTGGATGACAGATGGAGGTTGACGAGGACCAGTGACGGTGAGTTTAGGGTTTCGTCGGTTAGTAAATATATTGATGATAAGATGTTATGTGACACAGGATCTAAAACTAGATGGTGCAAGTTTCTACCAATTAAAGTTAATGTTTTGGCCTGGAAGATTAAAATCGATGCTTTGGCGACTAGATTTAATACCTCTAGAAGGGGAATGAATATTGACTCTTTATCGTGTGCTCTTTGTGATCAAGGAATTGAGACGTCGAAACATTTGTTTTTCTCCTGCAGTCTTGCGAAGCACATCACCAAATGGATATTGAGATTGTGGAATATCTCTTATGAAGACCTGGAGGATTATGATCAATGGCTATTCTGGTCGTCTAAATTAAGGATGACGGGTAAGCTTAGATTAATGCTGGAAGGTGTTTTCGCAGTGGTGTGGTGGTTTATTTGGATGATTCGGAACAAGCTTATATTTAAAGACAAAATCCCGACGAAAGCTCATATTTTTGACAATAATGTTTCTACTAGTTATAATTGGTGCCGATATAGATGTAAGGCCTCATTTTCGATAAATGATTGGCTAAAGAATCCTTATATTATTTCCTTGTATTTTTCTAGCTTCTTGCTAGTTGTTCTTCAATAAAATTTCAGTTCAAAAAAAATACAATATTAGTAAGTGACTGAGACACTCTCAAAATTGATTGGGACACTGATAAGTGTGAAAACACTTATTCTTTCGCCACTTAATTATAATCAAAACCAAGCCAAAACGTGTATTTAATGTCGTAAAAGTCGTAATTATGCGTGGTTTGTGTTTTTGTTGTGTTTTAGGACCAAAATATGAAAAGGGAAGAAAACACGGGCTTTCACGGGTTTTTATCGAAGTAAAATACAAAAGACGAAGTCAAAAGATCAAGAGTGCAAAAAGAACGGAAGTCAAAGTCCTATTCTGAAGATTTATCGAAGAAAAAGTCTAAAGACGGAAGTTTAACGAAGTCGAAGAACCAAGTCTAATAATAGAAGAAAATTAAAAGACGAGTTCATTTTACCATTCGATAAATCCCGAGACAATGAGTCGGAAATCACGGTTACAAAAAAAAAATCCTGAGACAACGTCGAGAAAGACGAAGAAATTAAAAGACGAAAAGACAAAGAAAGAAAGAGAGAAGCATCAACACTTCCACTCCTCCTATAAATACCCTCCTAATATGTAATTAGGAGGGGGTTAGATAGTTTTATTAAGTTTTAGGAGTAGATTAAAATTACTTTCTCTCTCTAGATTTACTTTCATGTTTTTCAAGCTTTTTAATTTTAATCTTGTATTTGAATCTTAATCATCTTTAATTCAAGCTTTTTAGATAATCATTCTCATTCTTCCTTTCTTGTTTTTAAATCTTTTGTTTGATTTAGATAATCATGTAGTTTGTTCATCATGTTCTTGTTTTGATTGATGTGTTTGTTTGATTATGCTTATTGATTTTGATGTGTTTGATCTTTTTAGCTTATTGTGTTTAATGCTTATTGTTTGATTTTCTTATTTTTAATTAAGTGTCTTTAATAGTTTATTTTTATAAAATGTTGATTTTAAATATTTAGATTATTTAGTGTTTTTAAAGTTTTTAATTTGTGGCTTATTAGCTTTTTCTTAAAATTTGTTTAGATTAAGTTTTGATTAAGTGCTTATTTGGTTTTTGCTTATTACGATTTTTATTTCCCTGAAAATAGGATCTACTGTTTCTTTTAATTAGATTTTTGTTGAATCTTCGGAAAAGGGTTTTAAAATCCCGAAAACATACCTTTTATCCGAATTAGTTATTCCGAAAAAGCTTGTTATTCCGAAAAATTCTTTTATCCGAAATTTTGTTTTATCCGAAAAAGCTTCTTTATCCGAAAATAGTTGCTTTCCCTAAAATTTGCTTTATTCCGAAATTTCATTTTATCCGAAATTAGGTCATTTTTCCAAAAAAGTCGATTTTTCCGAATTTAGTTCATTTTTCCGAAGAAGTAGATTTATCCGAAAATCAGCTTTATCCGAAATAATCTTTTATCCGAATTTTCCATTTTTTTCCGAAAATGCCTATTTTATCCGAAAATCTTGTGTTTTTCCGAATATCGTATATTTTTCCGAAAATGTTTGTTATTCCGAATATATTAGTTTTTCCGAAATAAGTTTTATTCAGTAGGAAGTTTGTTTTAATTGTTTTATCTTAGTTTAATTTTTAATTTTACTTTTCATAAAGTTTAAAACTTTTGTCATTTAATTTTCTCAGTCTTTAATTTTCAGTTTATATTTTTCAAGTTTCCATTTTTATTTTAAATTAGCTCAACGACATTTGTTTGCTTTTTACACCAAGAACGACTGAGTCACACTTTCAACTTTAATCAATTCGAATCGAGACAAAACAAACTTTTAACCTAAAAAATTTACCAAGTATCAAATGGCGCCGCTGCCCGCTCTTTTCGTGAAGATTAACGGTTTTTTGTGAGAGACGCGTTGGATTTTGGGATCCGTTCACCTTTGAACGTTATTTTTCTTAAAATTTTCAAAATTTTTCAAAAATCCTAAAAATTAAAAATTTCAAAAATCCAAAAACATTTAAAAAATCATAAAAATCATTTCGTTTTCAAAGTTTTGCACCAAAAATATTTTCTTTTCACGTTAACCATTATATTTCTTCTATTTCTTTGTTATTCTTTTCTTTTGTAGGTGTATGCGTACACGTTCACGCAAAAGGAAGTCCATTCAAGCTGCTGTCATCGAGCCTCCTGTTGTTAACACAATGGATAACCGTCCTATGATCGAACTCTTGCAGTCACATGTTGAAGGCAATGAAGATGCAATTATGGTTCCGGCTATTGATGGAAATAACTTCGAGCTCAAGACCGGTTTCATTCAAATGGTTTCCGCGACACCTTTCTTAGGCCGCACTCATGATGATCCACATGATCACATAAAAAGGTTTGTTCACTTAAC
Source organism: Glebionis coronaria (assembly GCA_025667525.1). NCBI lineage: Eukaryota > Viridiplantae > Streptophyta > Magnoliopsida > Asterales > Asteraceae > Glebionis > Glebionis coronaria. Next base: position 505,277,535 of record CM046881.1, on the reverse strand, counting down.
CAATACCGTGAAATACAATAGGGTCTCACAAGAGGTAATTCATTTGCTCCTCTTTCCTTTCTCCCTCGAGGGACAAGCCCGGACTTGGCCTGATAAGCAACCACCCCAAAGTATTACAACATGGGCGGACCTAGAGACCAAATTTATCAATTACTTTTTTCCACCCTCACGTACTACCGCTTTGCGAAATGACATCATTAATTTTGAACAAAAGTACGGTGAGACGTTTAGTGAGTCTTGGGATCGTTTTAAGGAGCTTTTAAGAAAGTGTCCACAACACGGTTTTACAAAGGTACATCAAATTAATACTTTTTATAATGGATTAAGTTTGACTGACCAAGATTCACTAAATAGTGCTTCGGGGGGTAATATTCTTGTCAAATCTATGAATGAGGCTTGGGCTATCATTGGGAACAAGGCCAAAGTCCAAACCAAGAGTGTTAGGGTTACTATGGCTATTGCTAGTGAGAGTGAGTTGACCAATCATCTAAAGGAACTTACTTCAGCTGTAAAACAACTTGTTTTACGAGATAACCCTCCTAATCAACATGCCCATGCTCTCAATATTACTTGTGAAACTTGTGGTGGACCACACTCTTATGCTAATTGTGATAAAGTTTATGATCAATCTCAAGGGGAAGTGTATGCTTACAAAAACACAGAGAGAGATCATTTCAAGCCTAATGTCGATGTTAATCACTTGTCTTATAACTCGACGAATTACTTGGCTCAACCCGGTTTTCAACAAAGATCACACCCACCCACCCATAACAACCAAGGGCCACCAAGAGCAAATGTTTAACAAACTACAAATGTGAGGGGCTACAATGCAAACCAAGGAAATTATCAAATGCAAAACCAAGGCTTTCAAAACCAAGGTTTCAATCCTCAAGGTTTTCAACCATATAACCAATACCCAAACCAAGGTTTTCAACAACAAGGGTTCAATTTACCTCATCCGCACATGGACTTGATTCTACAAAAATTAACCGATCATGAGAAAACCATGAAGGAAATGCAAGAATCCACGGATAGGAAATTCGTTCAAATGTTTCAAACCCTTCGTCCCCAAGGTGCTCTTCCTTCAACAACTGAAACAAACCCTAGAGCTAATGTGAGTGCTATTACTACACGCAGTGGAGAAACTCTAGTAGGACCATCTGTTCTTTCCCTAGTTACTCCATCTACACCTCCTCCACCCCCATTTATCCCTCCTACTTCAATGCCTAGTACTAGTTCTACATTACCGTCTCCACCTCTTACGGAAGAAGTACCAAGGAAAAACCCTTCACCATCCACGCCTTCACCCTCTCAACCCTCAACCTCTACATCTACACCTACTACACCTTCACCTTCTACACCTACACCACCTAAACCCAATATCCCTTATCCTTCTCGGTTAGACAAGTGCAAATTGCTCACTAAAGAGGATGCTCAAGTTACTTCTTATTTGAAGATGATCTCCCAAATGAATTTCAACATTAGCCTTGTTGAAGCACTTGTCCAAATGCCGAAGTTTGACAAAGCATTCAAGGAATTGCTTAGTAAGAAGGAGAAGATGGCCGAGTTTGTCAACACACGCTTAAATGAAAATTGTTCTACAGTCCTTCTTAAAGAACTTCCGGAAAAACTTGGAGATCCCGGTCGTTTTGTGCTACCTTGTACTTTTAACAAAGTTGAAGAATTTACGGCCTTAGCCGATCTCTGGAAAAGTATTCATTTGATGCCATTAAGTGTCTGGAAAAAGTTATCATTGCCCGACCTTACACCAACAAAGATGACTCTTGAGCTAGCAAATCGAACTCTCGCTTACCCCGTTGGTATTGCCGAAGATGTTTTCGTTAAAGTTGGTACCTTTACTTTTCCGATCGATTTTGTCGTTGTTGATTATGAAATGAACCCTCGTATTCCGTTAATACTTGGACGACCATTCTTAAGAACCGGAAAAGCTTTAGTCGCTATTGCCGAAGGTGAACTAATTCTAAGGTTTGGGAATGATCAACAAGTGTTTAAGATGGGGAAGATTACAAGCAAATCCAATGGAAAAGAATCAGCGAATATGATTGATGTGCTTCAAGACGAGCTTGATACAACTCCTTTGAAAAGTACAAAGCTTGATGAATTTGTGCTACATGACAATCCTCTTTTCGATACTTGCTATAATAATCCACTTTTTCAGGACCATGTGGACGATTCTAATGATTCTCTTTCTAATTTGGATCCTCCACCAATCTATGATGAATATGATGATGATTCTAGTTCCGATTTGGATGATTATGTTGATTTTTCTTCCGAGTATAGAGACATGCCAACTTATGATGACTTTGATGATGTTGACACTCTTTCGAGTGATTCTTCAAATGATATGTCTCCTAAAGATGATCTTTGATATGAGTGTAATTACTCATATCATTTGTAGCTAATAACAATGAAATATTGCACAAAATGTATCATATATGCCTTGGATATACTTGTTTCTTGTTTGAATGTGTGTAGGTACCAAGTTCACGAAAACCGATGAAAACCGACACGAGATTGATGAAAAAGATCGAGGAAGCCAAAATCGAGTTCGATTTAGAGGATTTAACTTATTACTCGGACTTTGTGGGCCCCACTCTTGGTTATTGGGCTCAAAAGCCCAATATCGGAATGCGATTATTTACTAAATGTTCAAAAGCCCAACAATGGTCCAAATGAGAAATAAATGTAACGGTTGAATTGTGTGATTGGACCAAAAGCCCAACTCATTTTGGGAAATGGGTTTGCTATGTTTTTAGTAGATAAACACTTGTTTATTTTAGTCAGTCAAACCCACAAACGTATATTCACTTACACATCCACTCACATATTTTAACCCACACATTATTTTATTTACTTCGTTACTTTCTATGTTGCTACCTTTCTCCTTCACTCTCATCTCATCCAAATAAAACCAGACAATCCACTATTCCACAAACCCTGGTTCACACAAAAAATAAATAAACAAATCATAATTGGGGCTTCATGATTTATGCCACTCGTGTGTTGCACACGAGTTGGGAATTAATTCCCCAATGTTATCGGAAGGCATGAGTGGCAGAGATTGGGACGTGGCATCTTACTACTGGCTATGACAACGCATCACTCCTATTCCTCCAATGAAAAAGAAACACTTCAGCTTACAACAAGCACAAAGAAGCACAGAAACGCCAGGCTGGCAATCCGAGTGAAGGTGCGCTCATATCCATCCTTGGATCATAACAGAAAAGAGAGAGAAGGAGAATAAGAAGATCCAAGGGCTATTATGAAGATGGAATATTCCAAATGAGATCCGGATATCCTCTCAGCAAAGCCATTGGGGAGGCTATAAAAAACCCCCAATTAGCTTGTAAAAAATCATCCCCTCTTTTAGTGTAGCGTTATAATGTTTAAATAGATTTAGGAGTTATTTTCTGATTAATCTTGTATTATTTTAAGTTTTTAATGAATAAATTTTGATTACAGTTTTGTTATATAACTCTCGTTACACTGTTTTCTCTATTATTGAATTTTACAAATAATTCTCCTATTATTCTATTTATAACTGTGACGTTTAATTGATCTTAAAAGCTTTGTTATAGCTTTTTAAGATTGAGGTTTAAGCTAAGTTTGGGATAAAAGTTTAACCTATTGGTTAAACTATTAAAAGTTTCTGTAAATGGTGAATATAAGCTGCTTGTCAAGTTTCATTGTGATTTCGAGGATTTTGGCTCGTGATTAGTTAGTAGTTCGGGATATTTGATTAATATGGTTAGAGTTCTATTGGCGGGTTTGGTGTCATTTAGTGTTCAAAGGAGGCTCAGCGCCTACCTTCACATCAACGGTTATCTTCAATAGACGGTTAAGCTCGTTTAATTTTTAATAAGTTTTTAGTTTAAATTAATAACCAGTTTATGAAATTTCATGATTCTGCTTTTAATCGATGATTTGAGTAATTTTTGAGATTTGATAAATTGAATGATTACAACTTATCGTTTCATTTGAATCTGCTGTTTTGGATGATGAGTAGTTGCAAGATTTGTGTTTATGAATTTTGCCGTTAAATCCTTAGAACTGCTAGAATTAAGTTGACTGTCTTTTATTGCTTTTATTTTACTAGATGTTGCTTCCTGTTTTAGCGGTTTAAGTGATCTGTTATAATATGGGTCTGTTTATGTTACTGGAGTGTTCGGATGTATTATTGTTGTGAATTTATTTAAGAATATGATAATGATATGGATCTTTAAATTCTGCTGTGATGTCTTTGTTGGGAGCTTATAGGAAACTGTGTAAAGTAAAGTTTTAAGCTGAAATTGTGGGTGATAACATCGTGTGTTTTATCGAAATTAGTTGCTTTAAAATGTCTGCTTAATTTGGTTAATTGTAGACTGATTTTTGTCTGAGTTTTAGCTGTTTAAGTGTGTTTACTATGCAAATTAGAATCTTAGTTGCTTTGCGTGTTTTAGTATGAATTGCTGTAGCATTCGATTAAGTTGTTTTCATTGAATGTTTTAGCCGTAAGTCTGTTATTATGGTTAATAGATGGTGGATACTGAATCTGAAACTGTTAAGAGTCTTTTCGATTGAAGAATTTAGGATGACTGTTATTAATGTTTCAATTGTAATTTCTGCATATTTTTCATTTAGATTGAACTGAATGATTGCTGTAATGATTTAATCTGCCTTTATTAGTTAGTTGCTGCCATTTTCTTCTACTTCTCTGATCTGATGTAATTTTTAGATAGGGTCGAGTCATTGCAGCTTAACTGAATTTGATACTCAGTAACATTAGAACTTCGCATTCTTGTAGAAGATTTGGATTTGCGGATTTGCCTTATCTGATCTTTACCGTTACTGTAATTGATACTGTTCATTTTACTGTATGGTCTTACTTGTTAGATTATTTCAGTTAACTGCTTTGTTTAGTTGATTTGTTGATTTTACTTTTGGTTTTTACTGATTAACTGTGTAGTTAGTTTATGTCTGCATCTTTGAATTAGTACTACAGTTCTTTTCTTATCTGTCACGTTTTGAGCTTAGTTTGTCACGGTTACTGTTCAAAATAAATATTATACTAAAAAATTGCACACAGCAGGTCTCGAACTCGAGACCTGCTTGTTATAGGCCAAATACCCCAACCACTGGGCTTAGCTTACTTTTTTTCTTTAACATTTCGTCTTTAGATTTTTATGGCTAAGTATTTAACTGTTATTTGTTTTCTTTAAAACGTTTATCTCATTTGTCTTGTATAAAAAAAGTTTAATCACTCTTATTTAAGTTAGGAAGATAAAGTTGTTTAGAATATAAAATAAAATAAAATATATATAAAAAAAATGTTTTTATTTAAAAGTTTAATTAGTTAATTTCTAGATTTTTAATATAGTCTTTATAAGTAGATTTTTTTTAAGTAATTCTAATAAAGTAATTTAAATTAGTTTTTAAAAGTATTAGATTATTAAATAGATTATATTTTAATAGATAATTAAAATAGTTTAAATTTAAATAGTATTTTATTTTTAAATAAGTAAGTGCTTGTTTAGAATTTTAAATAGGCGGGTTTACGATTCATGCACTTTAGGGTAATTTTAAATAGGTTAAAATTCGTAGTTTTTAACTGTAGTTTAAAATTCACAAACCAATTCAAATCGATTGTCTAAATCAAAGCAAAACGTCTCAAATTCATAAGATCTTCGTGTACAACGAACTCGACTCACTCACGTGTTTAATTGAATTCGTCATTGGTATTATTGGACTTTTACTTTTTCCTAAAGGTAATTGTCTAATTTACCCTATAACGTATCCAAATAAATCACTATACAATCCACGATACATCAAAAATTTTGGCGCCGCTGCCGGGGATCTTGTGTACGATTCGTTTTTTTGGAGATTTGTTGATCGTTGATTTGAAGACCCTTTCCGTCCTCGGAAAGTTTTGTTATTTTCTTATTATATAGTATGTATTGTTTTTATGAAAAATACCAAAAATAATCTTCTTTATCCTCTATCATGTTTAATTCTTTTTCTCCTCACCCTCTAAATTTTAATTCTTCCTTCGTCGATTGTGTTGGGTGTGGAGAACCGTTATATGTTTTTTTGCCATGTCGGTGGTGCACGTGTGAGCGTTGTGGAAATGACTTACGAAACGATATACGTGTTGGATTTTGTTCTTATTGTAATGAGATTACTTCATGTGAAAATCCAAATTTTTCGGATAATTATCTCGATTTCATTCCACCTTCACACCCTACATACGAGACACCCTCGAGTGAGTTTTGTGGAAACGATTCTCATTTTGGCAATGATTGTTTGCATCTATTCTCGCTTAATTACGAGCAAGAACCGAGCTACAATCAAAACTTTAATGATAATTGTTATCCACAAGATTTACCGAGTTTATCACAACAACATCTTTGTTGTGAGTATTGTGGAGGTCCTCACGAGAGTTTTTGTTGTCAACAGAGAGATCAAAATTTTTATGAGCCTAATTCTTGCTATAATTCGATTCCTTCCGGTTTTGACCAATCTCCACAATATTCTTTCGATATTGAACGATTTGAAATAATGAATCAAAGAAATGTTGAAGTTGTTGAAAAAAGTATTGAAGACTTGTTGCTTGAAAAGAGACAAATTAATCAAGAGATTAATGACATTACGAATGAATTAGGGAGTCGTCGATTTCATGGAGAAATAATTGATGAGGGATTTAAAAGAGATTGTGAACTTAGGATTCGACAACTTTCGCAAGATTATAATGGTTTAAGCATTGAAATTCGTGAGAAAGAACGAGCTCAAGCGGAAGCAAAATCTCTTGCTAATCGTGAACTCGAGCGTTCTCTTCTTTTGGATGATGACGAGGATAGTTCTATTTCTTTGAGAGATCTTATTTCTCTACATCCTTCGTCTAGTGCTATCGTGTTTCCTATTCGTATCTTGCCGGCTATTGAGCCCGAGGATTCTCCCATCCTAGATGATGAGGAAATCTCTCATGACATCACCACTCCTATTCATGATTCTTCCATCGTGGAACCCGAAAATTCTCTAAGCAAGGGGGACGAGCATATTAGCACCATTCTTGTCCAAAACCCAAGAGAGTTTGACGGTATTTCCAATGAGATGTGTGATTTGCCACATTGTGATGACTCGACTTCTTCCATTCACTTTGATATTTTCTCCAATTCTAATGATGAAAATTGTGATGGAAATGAAGATTTTGAGGATGATTCTACTTCTAGTGAATTTTCTAATGAGGAGTTCTCCGATGAACTTTCTTATAAAGATGACATTCACGACTCGGATTTTGAGGGGTTTACCGATGAACCTACTCTTCTTCACCCATTTCCACCGGGAAATGATGATGATTGTGATCCGTTTTATGAGAGGTTCACTTTTGAACTTGCTCCTTTAGACCCATTTCCACCGGGAAATGAGGTTGATTTGACTATTCCGATCCTCGAGAAGTTCACCGATGAACTTACTCATTTAGATGTCGAAGACGTGGTTCTTCGTGAGAAGTTATCAAACGTCTATCTTCTCATATCTAGGATCGAGGCTTTAAATTCTAAGCCTAATGCCAAGTCTTTCTCTCCATCTCCTATTCCTGATGAGGATAGTGACTCGCTTATGGAGGAGATTGATACTTTTCTTGCTTCTAATGATTCGATACCACCGGGTGTTGATGATATCGACCCGGAGGGGGACGCTCTCTTTTTAGAGAATTTACTTGATGATGATTTCGTCCCAAGTCCTCCTCCCACCCACTTTGACCTTAATGTGCGGGTTTTCCATGTGTCTCATATTGAGTACCATGACCCAATTGATCACATTTCTAAGGGTGAAATGGTCGTTAAAGCTAAGAATGTTGATTCCATTATGGATGAGATTTTTATCCCACCATTACCATGTGCTTTATATGATCTTGGATTAGCATGGGGGGACGACACCGTGTTATCCTTTCCTTTCTCCACCGAGGACGAGGTATTCGACCCCGGAATCGTTGATTTAGGGAAATCTCGGCCTTTCACCAATGCAATAAATGAAAGATTTTTCTATCATCTTGGTGCGAGTTTATCTCGGGGAGCATGCTACATCCATACCAATAGTTGTGACTACCATCTCGTTTTAGAGATTTGTGTTGGAGTTTTATCCTTTCGTTTGTCATCCGACAACGAGGATGAGATCTTTGACCCGGGCATCGTGCTTCATGTTGGTTTCTATTCCAATATGCCGGTTTACACCACTTTCCCTAAGGACCAATGAATGCGGGGATCGAGTCGAGCTCATGACTCGGTGAACAAAAACGAGTATATTCTATCTTCTTTCTATTTTCTAACAACTAATAAGGCTTGATCTTTCAAGCTCGTGTTCGTGTTTTGTTGTGTTGTGATCTTAGGTACGACCCTTATATTTGAAGACTCTCGTGTTCGGTTTTTGCCGGTTCACTTGATCTTCCATTCTTTGAATGCCAAAAAAGGGCACACTTTCTATCCCTTGATTTTTATCGACTAACGTTTTATCTTAAGGCATAATTAATAAACGGATTATAGATTTGCGTGCTCTTTCCATGCTAGGAATTTGCATTAGACTCTTCGTATTTTATCAAGGGGGTGTCACTCTTGAGCAAAGAAACATTGAGGAAAATGTTTGGTTTTAGCATGGGGGAGTCAATCGATATAATCGCTTGCAATTGCTTTTGTCGTGTCCAAACGTGTTGTTTTTCTCGTTTTTCAATAAAATTTTAAATTTTTTGTGTTATTTTCAAGTTTTAATAAAGAAAATAAGTGTTTTTGACACGAATATAGGCTTTCAATAAGAATAGTTTTTGACTCGACTTGGTTTTTAACCTTAGCTTTTCCTTAACGTATTTGAATTAAGTTTTGCTAGGCTATTATATAGGGAGCTTTAAAACGCGAAGGTCTTAATTCATACGAGTTGAGAACAAGAACTTTTCGCAAGCTCCTATAATTGATCCTAGAAAGTCGTTTATCAAGGGAACTTTAAAACGCAAATTCTAAAACTTGCAAAAGTATAAGAAGTTGCAAGATCCTATAGATGACTTGAAAACCCAAAACTTTGATTTAATAGGCTAAGTATCCATTGATTTCATTCTTGAAATTTTACAGTATGGAGAACAAGAGATGATAGAGCCAATTATAAGTTTGGTATTCTTTCGGGAATTTATGTGAGTTAATTATGAGCCTATTCTCCCATCACTTGTTAATAAAATTTAATTGCAATAAATAATGTTGAACGATTTGAAAAGTTACTTAGCTTCTAGCCCAAGATCGTTTAAAAGTTGCTCGGTATGGATTAGAGTTCATAGCCAAGGCATAACTTATTGAAGCGGGATGCGAAGATTGGCGAGTCCAAAAAGGTCCTAACAAGACATGAGGGCTATGTTTTATTGCTAAAGATCTCAAGTGATGTGAAGACTCATTTATCAAAAATCAATATGAAGGATCGAGACACACGACGAAAAGCAAAATACTCCCAAAAAGTCATGGAGAAGTCTATCCAAAAAGACCAAAAATAAGGTATGAGGATAAATGAAGCCAAGTCCAAAAAGGAGGCGAATCGTTGTTAATCAAAATCCCAAATAAAGATTGGAGAAAAATGAAGAAGTCGTGGTCCAAGTATGAATCTCTCAAAAATTCAAGTGAAGAAATATTATGAAGAGAAGACCATTATTTCGTGAACGTCTCTCAAGGTTGGAAGTATTAAGTCACTGCCAAATATCGGTCCGAGAAAGGTCTCAAATCGCGAAACAAGTTATGCCAAGATATGAACTTTATGAAATCCCGAGAATCAGTTTTAAAAGATTTTGTCCTTTAGCTAACTATTGATTAAATCGTTCACTTTATTTTCAGCCTAATAAATTATCGAAATAAGTCAACAATGCATCCTCGTGATCATTCTAGACAACAATAAAATATAAGAGATACACATAGGAATAAGGGAGTCTAAGTGATTAATTGGCCCACATGAGTTCGTGTTAGTCTACCAACTTATAATAACAATGATCTTGTTTTTGCACTTGGCATGGAAAAGTGAAAAATCGAGGACAATGAATCTATTTGAACTTTTATATTATGTCTTTGCAAAATAAATTGTCAAAAGTTGAATAATAGTGTAGTTATAGTTTTATTTTATCATTGCGTGAGGACACGGCAATTGCTTAGCATGGGGGAATTTGATATGAGTGTAATTACTCATATCATTTGTAGCTAATAACAATGAAATATTGCACAAAATGTATCATATATGCCTTGGATATGCTTGTTTCTTGTTTGAATGTGTGTAGGTACCAAGTTCACGAAAACCGATGAAAACCGACACGAGATTGATGAAAAAGATCGAGGAAGCCAAAATCGAGTTCGATTTAGAGGATTTAACTTATTACTCAGACTTTATGGGCCCCACTCTTGGTTATTGGGCTCAAAAGCCCAATATCGGAATGCGATTATTTACTAAATGTTCAAAAGCCCAACAATGGTCCAAATGAGAAATAAATGTAACGGCTGAATTGTGTGATTGGACCAAAAGCCCAACTCATTTTGGGAAATGGGTTTGCTATGTTTTTAGTAGATATAAACGCTTGTTTATTTTAGTCAGTCAAACCCACAAACGTATATTCACTTACACATCCACTCACATATTTTAACCCACACATTATTTTATTTACTTCGTTACTTTCTATGTTGCTACCTTTCTCCTTCACTCTCATCTCATCCAAATAAAACCAGACAATCCACTATTCCACAAACCCTAGTTCACACAAAAAATAAATAAACAAATCATAATTGGGGCTTCATGATTTATGCCACTCGTGTGTTGCACACGAGTTGGGAATTAATTCCCCAATGTTATCGGAAGGCATGAGTGGCAGAGATTGGGACGTGACATCTTACTACTGGCTATGACAACGCATCACTCCTATTCCTCCAATGAAAAAGAGACACTTCAGCTTACAACAAGCACAAAGAAGCACAGAAACGCCAGGCTGGCAATCCGAGTGAAGGTGCGCTCATATCCATCCTTGGATCATAACAGAAAAGAGAGAGAAGGAGAATAAGAAGATCCAAGGGCTATTATGAAGATGGAATATTCCAAATGAGATCCGGATATCCTCTCAGCAAAGCCATTGGGGAGGCTATAAAAAACCCCCAATTAGCTTGTAAAAAATCATCCCCTCTTTTAGTGTAGCGTTATAATGTTTAAATAGATTTAGGAGTTATTTTCTGATTAATCTTGTATTATTTTAAGTTTTTAATGAATAAATTTTGATTACAGTTTTGTTATATAACTCTCGTTACACTGTTTTCTCTATTATTGAATTTTACAAATAATTCTCCTATTATTCTATTTATAACTGTGACGTTTAATTGATCTTAAAGCTTTGTTATAGCTTTTTAAGATTGAGGTTTAAGCTAAGTTTGGGATAAAAGTTTAACCTATTGGTTAAACTATTAAAAGTTTCTGTAAATGGTGAATATAAGCTGCTCGTCAAGTTTCATTGTGATTTCGAGGATTTTGGCTCGTGATTAGTTAGTAGTTCGGGATATTTTATTAATATGGTTAGAGTTCTATTGGCGGGTTTGGTGTCATTTAGTGTTCAAAGGAGGCTCAGCGCCTACCTTCACATCAACGGTTATCTTCAATAGACGGTTAAGCTCGTTTAATTTTTAATAAGTTTTTAGTTTAAATTAATAATCAGTGTATGAAATTTCATGATTCTGCTTTTAATCGATGATTTGAGTAATTTTTGAGATTTGATAAATTGAATGATTACAACTTATCGTTTCATTTGAATCTGCTGTTTTGGATGATGAGTAGTTGCAAGATTTGTGTTTATGAATTTTGCCGTTAAATCCTTAGAACTGCTAGAATTAAGTTGACTGTCTTTTATTGCTTTTATTTTACTGGATGTTGCTTCCTGTTTTAGCGGTTTAAGTGATCTGTTATAATATGGGTCTGTTTATGTTACTGGAGTGTTCGGATGTATTATTGTTGTGAATTTATTTAAGAATATGATAATGATATGGATCTTTAAATTCTGCTATGATGTCTTTGTTGGGAGCTTATGGGAAACTGTGTAAAGTAAAGTTTTAAGCTGAAATTGTGGGTGATAACATCGTGTGTTTTATCGAAATTAGTTGCTTTAAAATGTCTGCTTAATTTGGTTAATTGTAGACTGATTTTTGTCTGAGTTTTAGCTGTTTAAGTATGTTTACTATGCAAATTAGAATCTTAGTTGCTTTGCGTGTTTTAGTATGAATTGCTGTAGCATTCGATTAAGTTGTTTTCATTGAATGTTTTAGCCGTAAGTCTGTTATTATGGTTAATAGATGGTGGATACTGAATCTGAAACTGTTAAGAGTCTTTTCGATTGAAGAATTTAGGATGACTGTTATTAATGTTTCAATTGTAATTTCTGCATATTTTTCATTTAGATTGAACTGAATGATTGCTGTAATGATTTAATCTGCCTTTATTAGTTAGTTGCTGCCATTTTCTTCTACTTCTCTGATCTGATGTAATTTTTAGATAGGAGTGTTTGGAATTGTCGAGTCATTGCAACTTAACTGAATTTGATACTCAGTAACATTAGAACTTCGCATTCTTGTAGAAGATTTGGATTTGCGGATTTGCCTTATCTGATCTTTACCGTTACTGTAATTGATACTGTTCATTTTACTGTATGTTCTTACTTGTTAGATTATTTCAGTTAACTGCTTTGTTTAGTTGATTTGTTGATTTTACTTTTGGTTTTTACTGATTAACTGTGTAGTTAGTTTATGTCTGCATCTTTGAATTAGTACTACAGTTCTTTTCTTATCTGTCACGTTTTGAGCTTAGTTTGTCACGGTTACTGTTCAAAATAAATATTATACTAAAAAATTGCACACAGCAGGTCTCGAACTCGAGACCTGCTTGTTATAGGCCAAATACCCCAACCACTGGGCTTAGCTTACTTTTTTTCTTTAACATTTCGTCTTTAGATTTTTATGGTTAAGTATTTAACTGTTATTTGTCTTCTTTAAAACGTTTATCTCATTTGTCTTGTATAAAAAAAGTTTAATCACTCTTATTTAAGTTAGGAAGATAAAATTGTTTAGAATATAAAATAAAATAAAATATATAAAAAAAAATGTTTTTATTTAAAAGTTTAATTAGTTAATTTCTAGATTTTTAATATAGTCTTTATAAGTAGATTTATTTTTTTTAAGTAATTCTAATAAAGTAATTTAAATTAGTTTTTAAAAGTATTAGATTATTAAATAGATTATATTTTAATAGATAATTAAAATAGTTTAAATTTAAATAGTATTTTATTTTTAAATAAGTAAGTGCTTGTTTAGAATTTTAAATAGGCGGGTTTACGATTCATGCACTTTAGGGTAATTTTAAATAGGTTAAAATTCGTTGTTTTTAACTGTAGTTTAAAATTCACAAACCAATTCAAATCGATTGTCCAAATCAAAGCAAAACGTCTCAAATTCATAAGATCTTCGTGTACAACGAACTCGACTCACTCACGTGTTTAATTGAATTCGTCATTGGTATTATTGGACTTTTACTTTTTCCTAAAGGTAATTGTCTAATTTACCCTATAACGTATCCAAATAAATCACTATACAATCCACGATACATCAATCTTGCTCCTATTTTTGATGAAGCTCCTCCACCAAAAACTCTTGATACTTTGGATAATTACTCATTTGAAGAATATTTTGCCACTTTTCTCAATACATACTTTCCTAATGAGCATGATTCTCCTCCTTTGGACTTTGATTATCGTCTCTACCCTCCTTCGGATATTAAGAAACCTATTTCAAAGGAGAAGAAACCGGATGACACCACCATCCGTAGTACCTATGTCTTGACACCTCTCTTTCCACCTTCTTCGGATGAGATTGTGCGGTTTATGGGCGAATCTTCAAGGTCTACTAAGTCTAAGTCTTTTTTTCCCCTAAAGGAAAAGGTGTTCGATCCGGGCATAACAATTTCTAAGCCATCTCAGTATCCATCTGATGAAATAAAAGGAAAGACTTTTGGAAACAATGAAGATATGCTTTCACTTCATCATACCTTCTACCACCGTGCTCAACAATTGCTTAAGGGAACCTCGCCTACTCTTCTTCGACTTGTCTTGTTCACCTTAAGCTTGTGCTATTTGATGGATGAAAACCATGTATTTGACCCCGGTGGATGTTCTTCAAGGTTCTTACCACTATAATCAAGGTCGAGTCAGGCTCACGACTCGGTGAAAAAAAACAAGCGCTTCTCGGGAGGCAACCCGATGATCTATCCTTTTTATCCGTTTTTATAATAAGTGTAGGAGGAGACCCTAGTATGTGTTTGTTGTTTTCTTTCTTATGATGTGCAGGGATTCGAGCTTTCAAAGTTCCACTTTTGATGACTTTTGATAACCCGTGATTTCGTGTACCCGTCTTCCCGGTTCTTTCCTTAACTCTTTTGATTCACTATTTTATATTTTTCAATATTAAAATAGGAATCACTTTAGTTGTCTCTTCCTTAGAAAGATTTAAACAACGTGCACAATGTCCTAAGTGTAGGGGTGTTTACCCCCACATGCTTAAACATTGAGGACAATGTTTATCTTAAGTGTAGGGGGGATTTCTATCGAAGTTAAGTGGGCTTTTCCATGAATTTTTCCTCATTTTAACCGGAGAATTAATTTTTCGACATTTTTCAAAAATTTTAATCTATTTTGGCCTATTAGAATTTTCTTTTGTTATTGTTATTTTCTTTAATAAAATGGTTTTAATGAGTTTAGATGTCTTTGATATATTAGGCCCGTCATGAATCTTTTGACTCAACCCGAGTTTACTTATCCAAGTTTACTCTAGCTAGTATCCTTAACATGTTTAAATTAAGTTTTGCTAGGCTTTTATATAGGGAACTTTAAAACGCGAAAGTCTTAACTCTTACGGGTTAAGAACAAGAACTTATCGCAAGTTCCTATAATTGATCCTAGAAAGTCGTTTATCAAGGGAACTTTAAAATGCGAATTCTAAACTTGAAAAAGTCTAAGAAGTTGCAAGATCCTATAGATGACTTGAAAACCCAAAACTTTGATTTAATATGCTAAGCATCCACGAGTCTCACTCCTTGAGATTTTAAATTGTTGAGAACGAGAGATGATAGAGTCAATTATAAGTTTGGTATTCTTTCATGAATTTATGTGAGTTAATTATGAGCTTTTTCTCCCATCGCTTGTTAATCAATATAATTGCAATAAGTAAGGTCGTACGATTTGAAAAGTTACTTAGCTTCTAGCACAAGATCGTTTAAAAGTTGCTCGGTATTAATTAGAGTTCATAGCCAAGGTATAACTTATTGAAGCGGGATGCGAAGATTGGCGAGTCCGAAAAGGCCCTAACAAGGCATGAGGGCTACATTTTGTTGCTAAAGATCCAAAGTGATGTGAAGAATCATTATTCAAAAATCAATATGAAGGATCGAGACACACGACGAAAAGCAAGTACTCCCCTAAAGATAATGGAGAAGTCTACCCGAAAAGACCCTAGCAAGGTATGAGGATAAATAGATCCAAGTCCTAAAAGGAGGCGGATCGTTGTATATCAAAATCCCAAATAAAGATTGGAGAAAAATGAAGAAGTCGTGGTCCAAGTATGAAGAATCTCTCAAAAACTTCAAGTGAAGAAATTCCTATTATGAAGAGAAGACCATTATTTCAAGATCATCTCTCAAGATTAGAAGTATGAAGTCAATGCCAAATATCGATCCGAGAAAGGTCTCAAATCGTGAAGTGAGTTATGCCAAGATATGATCTTTATGAGGTTTCGAGAGGCAGTTTAAAAGATTTTATCCTTTAGCTAACTATTGATTAAATCGTCCTACTTTATTTTCAGCCTAAATAAACTATCAAAATAAGTAAACAATGTATCCTCGTGATCATTCAAGACAACAATAAAATATAAGAGATACACCTAGGAATAAGGGAGTCAAAGTGAATAATTGAGCCACATGAGTTTGTGTTAGCTTTACTAACTTATAATAACAATGATCTCGTTTTTAAGCTTAGTATGGGGAACATAAAACTTGAGGGTGATAAACATTCATGACACTAAAAGCCCTAATGTAAGTCTTTGATTCCTTTACTTGTTCCGACCTTTAAATATTTTGTAATTTTCTATCTTTTTAAGTTTCCTTAATGTCTTGTGTTTAATAAAGGCCAAGGTGGGTTAATTATGATGGAGAATGTAAGTCTTGCTTTGTAATTAATGCATTGCAATGGTCAAGTGTAGGGGATTTGATAAGTGTGAAAACACTTATTCTTTTGCCACTTAATTATAATTAAAACCAAGCCAAAACGTGTATTTAATGTCGTAAAAGTCAGAATTATGCGTGGTTTGTGTTTTTGTTGTGTTTTAGGACCAAAATATGAAAAGGGAAGAAAACACGGGCTTTCACGGGTTTTTATCGAAGAAAAAGACAAAAGACGAAGTCAAAAGATCAAGAGTACAAAAAGAACGGAAGTCAAAGGCCTATTCCGAAGATTTATCGAAGAAAAGTCTAAAGACGGAAGTTTACGAAGTCGAAGAACCAAGTCTAATAATAGAAGAAAATTAAAAGACGAGATCATTTTACCATTCGATAAATCTCGAGACAACATCGAGAAAGACGAAGAAATTAAAAGACGAAAAGACAAAGAAAGAAAGAGAGAAGCATCAACACTTTCACTCCTCATATAAATACCCTCCTAATATGTCATTAGAAGGGGGTTAGATAGTTTTATTAAGTTTTAGGAGTAGATTAAAATTACTTTCTCTCTCTAGATTTACTTTCATGTTTTTCAAGCTATTTAATTTTAATCACCTTTAATTCAAGCTTTTTAGATAATCATTCTCATTCTTCCTTTCTTGTTTTTAAATCTTTTGTTTGATTTAGATAATCATGTAGTTTGTTCATCATGTTCTTGTTTTGATTGATGTGTTTGTTTGATTGTGCTTATTGATTTTGATGTGTTTGATCTTTTTAGCTTATTGTGTTTAGTGCTTATTGTTTGATTTTCTTATTTTTAATTAAGTGTCTTTAATAGTTTATTTTTATAAAAAGTTGATTTTAAATATTTAGATTATTTAGTGTTTTTAAAGTTTTTAATTTATGGCTTATTAGCTTTTTCTTAAAATTTGTTTAGATTAAGTTTTGATTAAGTGCTTATTTGGTTTTTGCTTATTATGATTTTTATTTCCCTGAAAATAGGATCTACTGTTTCTTTTAATTAGATTTTTGTTGAATCTTCGGAAAAGGGTTTTAAAATCCCGAAAACATACCTTTTATCCGAATTAGTTATTCCGAAAAAGCTTGTTATTCCGAAGAATTCTTTTATCCGAAATTTTGTTTTATCCGAAAAAGCTTCTTTATCCGAAAATAGTTGCTTTCCCAAAAATTTGTTTCATTCCAAAATTTCCTTTTATCCGAAATTAGGTCATTTTCCGAAGAAGTCGATTTTTCCGAATTTAGTTCATTTTGTCGAAGAAGTAGATTTATCTGAAAATCAGCTTTATCTGAAATAATATTTTATCCGAATTTTCCCTTTTTCCGAAAATGCCTCTTTTATCTGAAAATCTTGAGTTTTTCCGAATATAGTATATTTTTCCGAAAATGTTTGTTATTCCAATATATTAGTTTTTCCGAAATAAGTTTTATTCAGTAGGAAGTTTGTTTTAATTGTTTTATCTTAGTTCAATTTTTAATTTTACTTTTCATAAAGCTTAAAACTTTTGTCATTTAATTTTCAAAGTCTTTAATTTTCAGTTTATATTTTTCAAGTTTCCATTTTTATTTTAAATTAGCTCAATGACATTTGTTTGCTTTTTACACCAAGAACGACTGAGTCACACTTTCAACCTTAATCAATTCAGTTAGACCAATTCAAAGAACAAATAAATCTAACTATCAGACACTCAAATGCATGGTTCTAAATAGCGCGTTATAGCGCGCGCTTAGCATGAAGCGTGACCTCCACGTTACGAAACAGAGTAAAGCATCTTCTCTAAACGTAGCGTGCTAAAAAGCGGAATAAAGCGTTATATAGCGTGCTATAGCGCGTAGCGTGTGTCAACCACGATTTTGATGCTCGTCATTTAGTTTTATTTTGTGCATATTTCGTGAAATTACGTGTCTTTATGTGTTAATTGGTGTGAATAAAGTGTGGTTTGGACATCGTTTGCGGGTACGGGGTACGCTGTAAGTGAAACGATGTGTGGTTATTTCATGTTCATGAGCTCACGTGGTAGTGGCTATGAAATGAAACGGTGTTATTTTAAGTTTTTATATATACGTATATGTATTATAGTAAATCGTATATTTACGATGCGAGGGTTTAGCGTTTAGAGGTCTCAGACTAAGGATTTAGTGTCGGGAATAATCTACGGGTTAGTTTTAGGTTATTTTAGACTTAGTGATTAAGTCGCTAACTTATTTTAAGAGTTTTCATAAAATTATGTATTTTACGTATTTTACGGTAATCACGTAAAAAGTCGAAAAATTTATGTAAGGCTTTCAGGTTTTGGCCCGGTAATGACATGAAGGTAATGATTGCTTTTATTATTGAGTAAACAATAAAAATATTAATAAAAATCAGATTATAGGGCTTTAGGCCTTTGGTTTTGGCTTCTAAAAGAAAAGAGAAGGTGAAATTTACAAAAAAACCAAAAAACAAGCCCAATGGACTTGTAATATGATTAGGAGGCCTTTAGGTTTACACTAAACCCATACCATAACCAAAAACATCAGATTTTAACTCCTCACAACCTCTCCTAGTCGAATTTCATCAATGGTGGAATTAGGTTTCTTCAAAAACAAATTCTTCCATTGATTTCTAAGATAAAACCTTCAAAACCCTTCTTTAATTTATGATTTTAATTAACCTAATCATGTAATTAATCTTATGATAGATTAGGTTTGTGACTTTTCTGAGATTAATGATATTAGGATTCATATGAATTGATTAATTTGGTTATTATGAAGATTAGTGATGGTAATTAGGGTTTAATCATGTTTAAAATCCTTTTTTTAACTGGGCAGAATTTTTGGTCCATTGTTTTGATCATTGATGTGATGAGGAATGTCGGTGTATTTTAATTAGATACCTTATAGAGCAAATTTAGGAAATTACCCTTAGGAAAGGGTAATAATCCATAAATAAGTCAAAAACGAATTCAATTAAACACGTGAGCGATCCAAGTTCGTTGTACACAAGGATCTTATGAATTTGAGACGTTTGTTTTAATTTGGACAATTGATATGAATTGGGTTTCGGTTTTTATCTAAAATTAATTCTACCAATTTTTAAATTCCTAGTGCATGAATCGTATCCCAACTAAAATTCTAAAAGACAATTATTTAAAATCTAGATAAAATTTAAACTATTTAAAATTATAATCTATTTAATTAAAAACAATTTCGAAACTTATTTAAAATTCTAAACTAATTATTCTATTTAAAAATTTACTTTCACTTCTTAATCAAGCAAAAATCTATTTTAAAACTAATTTTATCTAAAACAAAATCAATTAAAACTAATTTATTTAAAAACTAATTTTAAAAACAACTTAAATTTCTAAAAGGTAATAAAATATTTTTTTTGTTTTATTTATTTATTTTTTTAAACTTTATAAAATTTATTTTAATAATTGATTTAAATTTAACAAATGAAAACTATGTATTAAAATTGAAATAAAAGCTGCCAACTAAGATATATTAAGCTATATTAATTATTTAGGCTGAAAATAAACAAAATCAAGAGGCTAGACCAGTAGGTTAGCACTCTGACTAATAAGGGGAAAGTCTCGAGTTCGAGACCCCCTATGGACAAATTTTTGTGGAATATTTATTATTTTTGGTATAGGATTATGTGTGTAAATCACACGTTTGGTTAACAGATATAACAGTTCAGTAAAAATGACTAAACAGCTTTAGAAAGTTACATAATAAATCAGTACTCTGGCAATCACAAATCTAATTTAGTCAAACATCAAATTCACAGCAATATCATTTAAACAAATAAACAGCCTGATTCATAATTTAAACCAACCAAATTCTAAACTCTACAGTACAATAAGGAGTGTAAAATAGTATCAGTCAAGAAAAACAGATATTATCTAGCAAATAAAATCAAGAACTACTAAGAAAATCATATCAGATTAGTCAGTAAACTATCTTAACCAAACTTCAGCAAACTATGGATCAATTATATGGCTTGACCTCAAGAGCATTCATAATTCAAATCACATGAGAGACTATAACCGTCCAGAACAATACAGTACTATGATTAAAACAGTTTAACCAGATTCTCGGTAATAACCAAATCGATAAACCTAAACAACCTCACTAAGACTCATGAACATAAATCGATTTATAAAAAAATGTATTACTCAATAAATATTCATTTGGTTACCTCTTAACTTCAAATACCAGGACTAAAATTAATTCAGCTTAAACATTCATAAATATCTCACAAGATCAAATTTAACCAAAAATCAACTCTATCAATAACTCAAAGCAGATTTATTAAAACTTCATACTATGCATAAATCATAACAGTTTATTAATTAAAAGCATAGAAAGCAATCATACAAACAGAAAAAAAATACTTAACCTCATTTGGGGATCCGTTGATGACAAAGAATGTGCTGTACATTCTTTAGCCTAAAACCGACACCACCATCATCTTAACCATCACTATCGAACCACGAACCACCAAACGAACCGAACCATCATTCAATCACAGATTTATCTATTCTATCCAGTGGGGATAGATTTTGTATCCTAATTTCACAAAGATTATTTAATTAAAGCTATTGAACAAGCTTAACCAAATAACTTTTCTTATAATATTAAATAGATTAATTAAGACATAATTGCAATTAAATTCAACACAACTTTAACTTAAAATTAACTTTTATTAATCTCAGAAAAGCATTACAAAACAATTAAAAAGAAACTACGATTAATCCTAAATCTATTTTAACATTATAACTTTAAAGTAAAATTGGAATGAATAAAAATTACATTATTTGGGGGGTTTTTATAGACAACCCCATGGCCTTGCTGATGAGAGTTTGTTGAAGCAGAAATGTCATCTTGACCCTTCAATCCTTCTTTTCTCTTTCTTCTTTTGATCTAACGGCTGAAACTGGTCCTCTTGCACACAGATTGCCAAGGTGGCATGGATGTGTGCTTGTTGTGCTTCTTCAAAGCTGATGTGGCCTATCTTTATTGGTGGAATGGTTGGAGGTGAGGTGTATCCATCAATCAAAAGAGGGCTGTGATGAGAGAGGGTGCCACGTTGGCCTGGTTGCACCATCATCTTCTTCCTAAAAAGTGGGGATTTAATTTGGGGCGCGTGTGGTTTCACACGCCTTAGATAAGAAACCCCCAATTTGGTCTTGATCTAGGGTTTTATTTGGAAAGGTGGTGGCTGCGTTTTTCTTGTTAATATCGAAAGAGAAAAGTGATGGTGTGTGAGTTTTGTGTTGACCAAAGTGAATAAATATTCACTTATAACTTATCTTTTGACCGTCCCATAGATATATACCCTAATGGGTTTGAGCCCAAAAGTTATTAATACTCTTCACGTCTCATAAGTTATTATTATAAACTTGGGATTTGTTGTATAACTTTCATCCGTCTCATGATAACAAAATGGGCTTGGGCCATTTATGCTTAAATACCATCCGTCCCAAAGTTTATTGTTATTGGGCTAGTAATGGGCCTTGAACCCATTAGTAAATAATACTTCCTCCGTAATTGGGCTATAAGGCCCATTAACCAAAAGTGGGACCCACTAGGCCCTTTAATCTTTATTTAAGTTAAATCCTCTAAAAAACGACTTGTCTTTTGGCTTCCTTGATATTTCTTCAAATCTCGTGTCGTTTTTTTCCGGTTTTTGTGATCTCGGGTACCTACACACATGAAACAATAAACACACATATACAAGGCCATTTTCACTAGTTTTATGCATTTAATGTTCATTAATTGATACAAATGATATGAGTAAATTCACTCATATCAAACTCCCCCTTGCTAAGCAATTGCCGTGTCCTCACACAATGATTAAATAAAACTACTAACTACACTTTTATTCAACTTTTGAAACTTTATTTTGCAAAGACATAATGTATTGCTTTCATTATTTGAAAAATAACTTTTAGGATCTTAAAAATCAAATAGATTCATCGTCCTCGACTTTTTACTTTTCCAAGCCAAGTTTAAAAACAAGATCATTGTCAATTATAAGTCCTAATGTTAAGACCACTCATACAAGTAATTTGTGTTAAACTCAATGTCCTTTTATTCCTAATTGTATCTCTAGATTTTAAATTATTTTCATTCACCCAAAGGCTCATTTGACTTATTTGATATTTATTAGTCCAAAAATGAAGGCAAAAACGGTGTAAACTCAACACTTAAAACGTAACCTCGATTTCAAAAACCGTTGTCACTAAAGAAATCCCACATCAAGGATAACTTAACACGATTTGAGGGATAAATCCCCAGATCCGAAATTTGGCTAATAGGTATACTTAAAGCAACAATAAATCCTCCAAAGTCAATTTTGACCTTATTAATGGAGTTAGCAACAATTACATCATACGCCTTGAGGCTCTTTAAGATGTAAAAGTGATCCTTATTTATAATCCACACCCGAAGGCTCCTTGGACATAAACAAGGGAATTGACATTCACCATCCCACCTTAAGGCTCATGATGATGAAGCAATTTTTATTAAACACGTCCCCATGCCATACACCCTAAGGCTCTAATGACAAGGTTAGTGCTACATGACTCCCACCCGAAGGCTCATAGAGAACATGTTTTTATTTATTCTTTTTTATTATTATGATATATATAGCAAGCCAAATTTCCGCAATCCCATGGTCAAAAATCTATGACGCTGACACCCTTAATGTGTTCTCACTTTAATTACAAGGGAAGAAAAAGAAGGAGTTACGAGTTAAGATATTAAGCCTAAACCGCTAAAAACTTCATTTATTAAGAAATTAAACACAAAAATACTTATACAAGGAAGAATTAAACTTAGAAACTTATGATTAAACTTTATCATTTCTTGTTCTCTATATTGTAAAATCTCAAAAATGTGAAATTAATGGAAACTTAGCCAATTAAATCAAAGTTTTGTGTTTTTAAGTCATCTATAGGATCTTGCATCTTCTTAGACTTTTTCAAGTTAGAATTTGTGTTTTAAAGTTTCCTTGATAAACGACTTTCTAGGATCAATTATAGTAACTTGCATTCTCGTTCTTAAACCCGTATGAGTTAAGACTTTCGCGTTTTAAAGTTCCCTATATAAAAGTCTAGCAAAACTTGATTTAAACACGTTAAGGAAAAAGCTAAGGTAAAAACCGAGTCGAGTCAAAAACTATTTTTATTTTTACCAACGGAAAGCCTACATTTGTGTCAAAAGCACTTATTTTCTTTATTATTAAACACAAAATACACTAAAAATTTAAAATTTTATGAAAAATGAGAAAAAGGATTATGTTTAGACACGACAAAAGCAATTGCAAGCGATTATATCGATTGACTCCCCTATGCTAAAACCAAACATTGTCCTCAATGTTTCCTAGCTCAAGAGTAACACCCCCATGCTAAAACACGAAGAGTCTAATGCAAAAGTCCTAACATGGAAATAGCACGCAAATCTATAAGCCGTTTATTAATTATGCTTCAAGATAAAACGTTAGTCGATAAAAATCAAAGGATAATGAGTGTGCCCCTTTTTGACAATCAAAGTATGGAAGATCAAGTGGACCGGCAAAAACCAAAAATGAGAGTCTTCAATGATTAAGGTCATACCTAAGATTCACAACATAACAAAACACGAGCACGAGCTTGAAAAGATCAAGCCTTATTAGTGTTAGAAAATAGAAAGAAGATAGAATGTATGGGACTTCCCCACAAGGCACCTCGTTTTTGTTAACCGAGTCATGAGCTCGACTCGATCCCCGCATTCATTGGTCCTTAGGAAAGGTGTTGAAAACCGGAATAATGGAATAAAATCCATGATAAAGCACGATGTCGGGGTCAAAGATTACATCCTCGTTGTTGGATGACAAACAAAAGGATAAAACTCCAACATAAATCTCCAAAAAGAGATGGTGGTCACAAATCATGATATGGATATAGTATGCTCCCCGAGATAAACTCGCACCAAGATGATAAAAAAATCTTTCAATTATTGCATCGGTGAAAGGCCTAGATTTCCCTAAATCAACGATTCCGAGGTCGAATACCTCGTCCTCGGGAGAGAAAGGAATAGACAACACGGTGTCTTACCCCATGCTAATCCATAATCATATAAAGCACATAGTAATGGTGTGGTAAAAGTCTCAACTATAGTGGTATCAACTTGCATGACTTTGTTGACCTTGTCACTCTTATGAATGTGAACAAACGGGTCATGATACTCAAAACGAGTCGCATGAAAAACCCGCACATTAAGATCAAAGCGAGTGGGAAGTAGATTTGGAGTAAAGAAAATTTATCCATCTGGTTCAACATTATCATCATCATAAATTGGGTGATCAAACCAAGGGTTTTCAACACTGTCATTAGACTCTTCCTCAAATTCCAAAGGAATGTCTATGTAACGAAACTCATCAACCTCCTTAAATAAGAGCTCATCATCACAAAGGTTGTGAGATGAAGGAGGTATGATGCTCTCAAAATCCTCTTGAAACAATGGATTATTGTTCATTGAAACTTCAAAGAGAGGATTCGAGTAAGTCACATAAGTGTCATCAATCTTGTCATCACAAGAAATATCCGACAAAGTATCAAGTGTGTCACACTCGGATACAAGATCATCATTCTCATTAGAAGGTAGTTCATCGGAGAACTCCTCGAGAATGGTAGGTAAAACACGAGGATCACGCTCGATCTCGAGATTGAAAACGTCTTCACTTCCCCGTAGAAGTGGATCAATAAGAGCAACAAGTTCACCGACGAACTCATCTAACGAATAGTCACTAACCTCACTCGGTGTGAAGTTAGGAATCAAAGGCTCTTCAAATGAAGATTGTGCCTTGGTATCATCAATTTGGTCCTTCGGAGAGAGTGGAGATGGAGTAGTATTCAACAATTGTTCAATTAAAGCAATATCTTCATGTCTCATAAG
This sequence comes from Glebionis coronaria, assembly GCA_025667525.1. Taxonomy (NCBI): domain Eukaryota; kingdom Viridiplantae; phylum Streptophyta; class Magnoliopsida; order Asterales; family Asteraceae; genus Glebionis; species Glebionis coronaria. Next base: position 505,252,350 of record CM046881.1, on the reverse strand, counting down.
TTATTGTTATAAACTTGGGCTTTTGTTGTATAACTTTCATCCGTCTCATGACAATAAAATGGGCTTGGGCCATTTGTGCTTAAATACCATCCGTCCCAAAGTTTGTTGTTATTGGGATAGTAATGGGCCTTGAACCCGTTAGTAAATAATACTTCCTCCATAATTGGGCTATTAGGCCCATTAACCAAAAGTGGGACCCACAAGGCACTTTAATCTTTATATAAGTTAAATCCTTTAAAAAACGACTTGTCTTTTAGCTTCCTTGATATTTCTTCAAATCCCGTGTCGTTTTTACCGGTTTTCATGATCTCGGGTACCTACACACATGAAACAACAAACACTCATATACAAGGCCATTTTCACTAGTTTTATGCATTTAATGTTCATTAATTGATACAAATGATATGAGTAAATTCACTCATATCAATCATATCTAGAGTTTTACAAAATTTTAATTTTTGAATCTTATGTCCCTAAAAAGGTAATTTAATTGACTTTCAAATGCAAGAAACTAGAACTAAATTGGAGGTCGGGAAGTGGTTCAAAACCAGGTTACATTAGTCGGGTGTCAAAATAGTTTTTGGATCAGCCTGTTTTCATTTTATCTTTTGATTTAGTTGGGGTACTTAGAGTTATAATTGGAGATTCAAATGAACATGAGAATTACATTATATATTAAAAAAAGACCTGGATAAGGGCTAAGCTAATGGGATTGGGTTAGACCCTCTGATCATAACAAATATTTCATATGTTCAAAACCGATAAAATATGGATAGGCGAAAGTATAAGTTGTACATCGGGGACTTAAAATTAGCTTTGATGTTGGGTCAAGGGCTGAGATTTTAGCTAACACATATAAGTTTATAGGGTTTTCATTGCAAGGAATGTGTTTTAGGTTTGGTGGGCGTTTGGATCATAATACAGAGTATGAAAAACGGGATTGTTTTGGGTTAAATGTTAACGAGACGAGTTGTGAACTAAACTAAGTTAAGGGCTTTATAGAGGGGTGTAATGAGATGCTTATGGCATATAAATGGGGTTTAGTTGTAGGTTAAGGTTAGATATCCATCATAGATTGATAAGCCATTTTGGTATATGGTTCATGTCTTGATTGTATATGTTTGTGTGTTTAGATTTTGCTAGAGCGCGGATACTTGGAAAAGCTTGTTCAAGTGAGTTTCATAGTCCCATGTTTTTATGAGTTATAAATGTTTTGACTTCCAAATGGGATGGAAGAGACATTGTTTGGTCTTGTAAATAATGTTGTGAATGTTTTTATGGTTTGTGATGGACTTGTGTGTACACTTATGTGATTAACTGCTATGTGATTCTTGATTGTGTTTATGATTTGGATCAGAGGACACGTACCGTCTCAGTTATTGTGGTTTGACTTGGTACCAAGGGGATGTTGACAAGGCGGGGCCTTGGGATTGGTTCATAGGTGTATGGGATCCTATGTGACCATGGTGATTGGTAAGGCTTGGAGCCTTGGAATTTTGGTGATTGGTAAGGCTTGGAGCCTTGGAGCCTTGGAATTGTGTTGGTTGGTTAATATTGAATGTTAGTTGTTAATACGTAATTGTAGCACATTTTCCATATGTTCTTTTATTTATGGTTGTTATTCACAGCTTGTAATTGATTTAGCGTTGGGGTCTAAACCTATGACTCTCACCAACATTATCGTTGACGTGTTTTAGTGTCTCTTTCAGGTGAGAATGTGGTTAAGTGTGAGAATAAGAGTGGCTAGCTGGAAGGCTTAGGATTGCATTTGGAGGAGCCCCCTTTCCTCTTAGCCTTTATTTTATGTTTGAATAAGTGATACGTTATGGACACCTATATGTTGATGTGTGTATTTGTATGTATTTAGTAAGGGGTAGACCTGTTACCTACTTACCTAGACGCCTGCATTGTTTGAGATATTGTCATGACATTGTGTCAGCCATTTATGATATTTCCATTTCATTTAGTTATCTCTATAAACACGCTATTGTTGCGATGATATCCATACGCCGCACCCTATATTCCGCCATGGTGGGTTGTGACAGAATGGCATCACAGATAATGGTTATAGAGAATTAGGTTGCCTAGTCTAGTAGCCTAGTCTATAGCTTAAGGGTCCATGTATGTAGGTGTCGTAGGGGTATGTGTGCATTATAGTATATGGAGTGCTTAAGTGTTAATTTTGTTTTGGATATTTATTTAGTTTCATACTTACTTATTGAGATATAATATATGTAAGTACATTCATTTATTTTCTATTGACGCGACGTATGAACCGGAAGTGTAGGAACCTATTTAGTGTTACCCATGTCGCATAGAAGAAGAGGTGCACTAGGTAATAATAGGATAGTATCGATGTTGAGTCTGCGACTAGTAGTAGATTCGAATTTCTGCCTGAATTGTTATGGTAATTTTTTTAATGTTAGATATTTTGTTGTTATTGATTTGTTTCGGCGTTTGAGCCTTGAATTATGAATGAAGTTAGGGTTGACGTATGAGATGTTCTTATTGTACGTATACGGTATATATATAGTGTATTTTATGTGATATATATGTGTTAGACTTATGTGTTCCGTGTAGTACTAATTTCTTATAAGTGTCGTCATAGGAGGGAGTACATGAGTGAAATGGGACATCTATAATTATGGAGGCCTACGTAATTATATATGTGCCACAACACCGATGGCCTTCCAAGTATGGTTGCATGAAAAAGGGGTTAGTACATGCTTGTATATGATAAGATGTGTATTTTGGGTATTTGTAGACAACATAGGTTTATGTAATGGTTGCCTATGATATGGCTATTTTTTAGTGTGTTATATGTTTTGGGTTATAGTCGTGTTGTGTGATTATGGGGTCACATGATATGGGTTGGTTTTGGTGATAGGTTTTATGCCTTGTTGTGTCATGATGAGATGGTGAGATGGTGATTACTCGTATGGAAAAACGAGTGTATGACGCGATTGATTGACTTAACATGTATGATAACGAGTATGTTTGGGAGATTTAATAGGTATACATATGCGGATGTATATGTACTAGTAGATGTTATTTTATGATTTATGGTCGTTCAGTAGTTATTATAACTTGAACATACCTAATGCTCTCTCGTGTTTAAACAGTTTATTAGTGCTGGAGTTTGATGGAGTTCCAACGACGTTTTGGATCTTTTGAAGTGTGTCTACATTCGGGTATGTATTTTAATTGATGAAAACTACCAAATTTTCTTGCAAAGAAGTCTAGCTAAATAAAGGAAAATGCTTTTGAAAATACTTTGTAAGTGTACGGTATGATATCTTGACTTACATAGCTTTTCTTTAAGTTTATTGGTAGTAAGGTAAAAAAAATATTCTTGAAAATGAATGGACTAGTTTTCTAGGTATCATGTGATGGTACATATAAAGGGTCAAGAAATTTTATGATAATTTTCTTAAAAGCGGAGGTAAAATTTTAGAAGTATTTAAATAGAGGGAAAGAGTAAAAATAGATATTTATTATAATAATGATAATAATAACACCACACCTTGTAAATGTGTAATAGTTTAGTTATAACAAGCCTAAATGGATTACATGAAATAATAATAATAATAATAATAATAATAATAATAATAATAATAATAATAATAATAATAATAATAATATAGAATAAAATGAATAGAAACACCATATTTTATAAACACGTATTGGTTTCATAATAACAAGGGAAATGAGTTTAATGTGTGTAAACAAGATAATGGTTAAAATAACGTTATACTATACTAACAAGTGGATACCTTTGATAAAATAATGAAGAACAAGATGAGTTTATTGTTAAATGAGATGCTAGCTAAAGAGAGTTTTAGTACACTAACTGAGTTGTGCCATTTGATAGTAACGGAGATGGTAAAATATGACTATGATTTCAGTTATTGATGTTAAAATATGGTCCTAATGTGCGGTAACTAATTGAGATGAAAATTTCAAATTCTCTAAGATATTGAAATTTGGTAATACAAATCGTGATGAGTCTGACTTTTCTTGTTGGCACACTCCATTGATCTTTCGGATTACATTTTTTGTTTTCAGTTGTTTTGTCTAGGGTTCGTTTTACCCTATGTTGTATTTTGGGACACGATTGTTTGGAATTCTTATAGTATATGTCATGGTTGATTTAGTTATGCGGTTCTGGAAACGTTAGGATGAGATGATAGAGTTGGGTAGTATTACTTATGGTTAGATATTATAATGGAGAAATGTCTTTTGGTTTAAAGGTTGTGTTGAAGGAATGATTAATATTTGTGGACTTTTGAAACTTATATTGGTTAAGAGAATAAGGGAGTAAGTAAAGTTAGTTGACTAGTCGTGGGAACGAGATGTCATGCTATGAGAAGTTGGGTGAAGTACCACTAGGATATTGATGAAAGTACTAGCGGATGTGAGGGTAGAGTAGAAAGTTTCTACTAATGGGAAGATTGGGAAAATAACACGCAAGGGAATTGGTATAGTTATGGAGGCAAGGTAGTAGTAGACACGCGAAGGAAAACATAGATGTGAAAGAATGATTGGTAGGAAGCTGATTAATGGTGAAGTACAACGAGTAAGGAAGAGTGAGCCATTAAGGGGTTGAAGTACCTTTAGAAATATTGTGGTAGATGAGTTGAAGTTAGAAGCTACTGCATAGTGTGAAGTTCCTAGGTAACATCATGTAAACGATAAGGAGTGCGTGAAGAGCTAGATCGTGAAGCAAGGAGCTGAAAGGACTACGTGCCGGCTTAAAGAAGGATGAAAGAGATTTCGAAAGAGTGACAAAAGTTGCAAGGACTAGAAAGGTGTCAAGCACTATGATGGGAATCTCTGTATGGTTCATGACGAAGAAGGACAGATCGAGTACCGGAGTGGAGCTACAAAGAGCTGAACCAATGGATCGTGATGGAGTGACTACATAACATTTGATAATAAGAACTCGTAGAAGTGACTAGGGGATTCGAGTGACTATACAAAGATAGAATTTCGTGCCGATCAATATCGAGGGATGAGTAGTGAAGTTGGAGCTGAATAATTTTGTGGAGAAGTGATTAGAGGGTCGGTTTAGTGAAGGTGTTCATGAAGGATCTTTGGAAGAAACAGTTATGCATTATCCAATGCACTAACAATTTCCATAGAGTAGATGAATTGAGTGTGAAATTTTGGTTGGACATGATAGTGAAGGAATTAGGGAGAACATTCGAAGGATAGAACCAAGTATCCCTAGAAGTTGATGATTGAAGTACCACATGATAGGTGTAATGTCAAGAAGAGAATTATGAGACATATGTAAGAATTTATAATATGGCTTGGTTTAGACAAATGGAAACTAATATGGGTTTTAGATGAGAGTGTGATTCGTGTAGAATCACGAGAAACTCTAATACATCCCTATTAGGAGGGATTAGGAGAATTGGTTGTAAGGAAAACAAGTGAAGTTACTTGGGTAATTTTGACGTGTAGATGACTCGATAGACGGGAAGCATCACATCATGATGTATGGCATGAGTTGATGAAGAAGAATGTAATGTGGATAGATGTGAATCATGAATGAAATAGGTCGAGATAGGAACCGAAGGTAAAACTTTGGTAGAGCCTTATGAGTAGACTAAAGCACAAAGCAGGCTAATATTCTTGTAGTGTGGAAAAGGGAATGGCATTGACCTATACTGTGTGATTAGAAGGCTTAGTATCGATAATCGAAGGGATGAGGAGTTATATATGTGATATGTCATGAGAGACGAAGGGCTTGGTCTAACTAAGACGAGACGAGGAGCACTATGACCTTGAAGGTAAGACATTTTGTAGGTATAAAGGAAGAAATGTAGCTAATTGTCCTAGAAAGAGTTGAATATGTTCAAGGGTAAGTTGAGTATAAAGGATCATTAAAAATCCTTCATCGAGGAAAGTGAAAAAGAAGTGTATGGGTGCTACTAATGAGCTATCCATATTTAATGGAAGTAGGTATCATGGGTTTGGATGGCAGTTGATGGAACCGTCATAGGTCACTTTTGTAAGGAAATTAGAAATCTTTATGTGGTTTGGGGTACGGACTAAAGGGATTTGATGAACATGATCGAATATGAGTATATACGGATGATTAGAAATGGATGGACAAAGTGAGATTGTGATACTTTGCTTTTTGTATGGGTTCTAATTCTCTCACAGTCCTCTCGAATTGATCTCGGTCTTAAGTGGAATGATTGTTCTTGGTTAATAAATAAAAGGGTTTGGTTTTCTAATTTAATAAAAAGTGTAAATGAAAATTTAAATCAAAGTCAATTACTTTAATGACAATTAATAAAGACTTGAATTAAAATTGAAATTAAGATTAGAATTAAAATCAAAATTAAAGTTGAAATATAAAATATAAATTGTGAAATAAAAGTAAAGAAACAGTTAGACAGTAAAACAGTAATACTAACAGAAAATTGATTCGGAAGTTTTAACCTTCATTCGGAACTTTGGTTCATCCGGAAGTTTGGAAACTCATTCGGAACTTTTGACAAAGAGGTTGATTCGGAACTTAAGTACTCATCCGGAACTTAGCCTTCACTCGGAACTTTCTACTGATTCGGAAGTTTTTGGTTCATCCGGAACTTTTCACTCGGAAGTCTTCGATTCGGAACTTAGGTTCATTCGGAAGTTACTGTTCATTCGGAAGTTTCATTCGGAAGTTACTGTTCATTCGGAAGTTTCTTCTGATTCGGAACTTTTTAAAGACAAACTCATTCGGAACTTTTCAAATAAAAATTCATTCGGAACTATTTTATTCGTTCGGAACTTTTGCTTCGTTCGGAAGTCTGGGAAACCCAGATACAGAAACAATACCCGAAGAACAAGGAAACTAGTTTTAATCCAAAAATCACCAAGTTTTTCACCAAAAACTTAAATAAATCAATCACAAAGCATCTACTAACCATAAACTACAAATCCCATCAATAAAAACACAAATCCCAACAACTTTTGAAGATCAAATCAAGAAAATAAAAACTTAAGAACTTGAGGATAAAGATGATGATGAACAAGATGAAATGGAAAGATTAAACAAAGAACTTGTATTAAATGATTAATGTTTTAACAAGATCAAACAAAGATTAAAACAACAAGATTGGAAAAACAAAGATTAAAATCACCAATCACCCTAATGGTGATGGTGATGAGACGAACTAAAGAGAAAAAAGGTGGAGGAGAGAAAAACTAAAACTAACTCCTAAAATGTGTGAGGGGTGGCCTATTTATAGGCTTGTCTTTTGGTTGGTGAGTGGGCTTTCTCCCGTTCTTCTTGTCTTTTCGTCTTTTCAGAAAAGTTTCCGTTTTCGATTCTGATTCGGGATTTGTCGTCGATTAAATTCAACTCGTCTTTTAATTTCTTCGTTTAATAGACTTGAGTTTCTTCGACTTATGTAAATCTTCCATCTTTGGTCCTTTTCTTCGATAAATCGTCAAATAGGCCCAGTGACTTCAAATCTTTTGCATCTCTTGGACAATAGACTTTATCTTGAGTCTTTTTCTTCGATAAATCCCGTGCAATCCCATGTTTTCTCCAATATCCATCCGGTTGGCTCTGAAAACACAATAAACACAAAAACCACGCATAATTCCAAACAAATGATATTAAATACGTGTTTTGGTCTCGTTTTAGCCAGAATTAAGTGGTAAAAGGATTGGTGTTTGCACACCTATCAAATCCCCTACACTTAACCATTGCCATGCCCTCATGCAATGCTTAGTGATAAAGCAAGTTTACACTTTTCTCATAATTAATCAACCTTGGCCTTATTTAAATTCTACTAAACAAAAATTAAAGAAATAAAACTTTAAAGGTAACAAAGGGATAGAAAACCATTTTCACTTGAAAATAGCTACATGGAAATAACTTGCAAAGAAATCGATGACTTACATTAGGGCTTTGGTGATGCGAAGATTTATCACCCTCAAGTTTCACGTTCTCCAAACTAAGCTTAAAAGCGAGATCATTGTTATTATAAGTTAGCAATTCAAACACTTACACACATGGCTTAATTAAATGCTTAAACTCCCTTATTCCTAGGTGTATCTCTTATATTTTATTTTTGTCTTAGAATGATCATGAAGGTGCATTTTTTTGGACTTATTTCGATAGTTTATTTAGGCTGAAGCAAAGTAGGACGATTTGATCAATAGTTAGCTAAAGGACAAAATCTTTTAAAACTGCTTCTCGGGATATCAAAAAGTTCATATCTTGGCATAACTTGGTTCGCGATTTGAGACCTTTCTCGGGCCGATATTTGGCATGTACTTCATACTTCATATCTTGAGAGACGTTCTTGAGATGATGGTCTTCTCATCGTAATAGAGTTTCTTCACTTGGAGACTTTTGAGGGGTACTCCAACTTTGTTGACCACGACTTCATGATTATTCTTCAATCTCTAATTGGGATTTTGAGATACAACGATCCGCCTCCTTTTCGGACTTGGATCTATTTATCCTCATACCTTGTTAGGGTCTTTTCGGATAGACTTCTCCATGATCTTTATGGGAGTTGATTGCTTTTCGTCGTGAGTCTTGATCCTTCATATTGATTTTGGGAATAATGCTTTTCACATCACTTTTGGATCTTCAGCAATAAAATGGAATCCTCATGCCTTGTTAGGGCCTTTTCGGACTCGCCAATCTTCGCGCCCCGCTTCATAAGTTATGCCTTGGCTATGAACTCTTATCATTACCGAGCAACTTTTAAACGATCTTGGGCTAGAAGCTAAGTAACTTTTCAAATCGTACGACCTTACTTATTGCAGATAAATTATTAGCAAGTGATGGGAGAATAGGCAAATAGTTACACCAAGTGAGCTTGTGCAAGAGTACCGACTTATAATTGACTCTATCATTTCTCGTCCTCCACAATTTAAAATCTCAAGTAATGAGACTCGTGGATACTTAGCCTAATAAACCAATTAAGGTCTACATGGTTAAGGATACTAGCTAGAATAAACTTAGATAAGTCTACTCGGGTTGAGTCAAAATAAACGCAACGGGCCTAATATGTCAAAGACTTCTAAACTAGCTACACCACTTTATTTAAAATTTTGACTTATTTGCGGGATATATACATATGAAAGCAACGATAAAAATTTAAAAATTGCGACTAAATGGCCAAAGTTAATAAAAAATTTGAAAAATGTTGAAAAATATGATTTTCCGGTTAAATGAAGGCATTTTCATGGAAAAGTCCACTTAAAACTTCGATAGAAGTCCCCCCTACACTTAAGATAAACATTGTCCTCAATGTTTAAGCATGTGGGAAAAGTTTCCCCTACACTTATGACATTGTGCACGTTGGTTAACTCGATTTAAGGAAGAGACGACTAAAGTGATCAATTTCAAATGTGAGTATGAAGAAAATTGAATCACGATAGTTGAGAGATAGAACCGGATTTTGGATAACACGGGAGCACGGTTCTTCAAAGTTCCAAGAGTGCACTTATCCCTGTAATCACATCACCACACAAAGACAAACACCCATAAAGGTCCCCCTACACTTAGGAGGTTAAAACATAAAAGGATAGATACTCAGGCTGCCTCCCGAGGAGCGCTTGTTTTTGATAACCGAGTCACGAGCCTGACTCGACCCAAAATTAGTTCATGGGGAACGTGGTGAGGGATGGAATCACCTCCTGAGAGGTGTCCTCACCAAAGTACAACTTCACTCGTTGGCCATTCACCTTAAAATTAGGTCCATTAGGTTGAGCGAGCTCGAGAGTACCATATGGAAAAATTTGGGCAATGGTGAATGGGCCGGACCAACGAGATTTGAGTTTCCCGAGAAGATTTTCAACCGAGAGTTAAAAAGTAAGACTTTGTCTCCAACATGGAACTCTCGGTTCTTAATCTTAGAGTCGTGAATGAGCTTAGTCCTTTCCTTATAGATTAAAGAATTTTCATAAGCCTCATTACGGAGTTCATTGAGCTCATTGAGTCGGATCTTGCGTAGGTCACCGGCTTTGTTAATATCAAAATTGGCCCACTTCAAGGCCCAGTAAGCCTTGTGCTCCAACTCAATGGGGAGGTGGCACGCTTTCCCGTACACAAGACGATAAGGTGTACAGCCGATCGGGGTCTTGTAAGCAGTACGGAAAGCCCACAAAGCATCATCAAGTTTATCAGCCCATGAGGCACGATGCTCTCCCACGGTTCTTTCCAGAATTCGCTTAAGACCTCGGTTGGATATTTCAGCCTGGCCATTAGTTTGTGGGTGGTAGGCTGTGGAAAGACGATGATTTACACCGTACTTAGCCATGACTCTAGCAAATTGGTCATTGCAAAAATGAGTCCCACGATCACTAATAATGGCACGAGGCACACCGAATCTAGCGAAAAGAGCTTTCAGAAAGTTACAAACCACCCTGGCGTCATTAGTAGGTAAAGCTTTGGCTTCAACCCACTTTGAAACGTAATCAACGGCTATAAGGATGTATTTGTTTCCTTTAGAAGAAGGGAATGGCCCCATAAAGTCGATACCCCAAACATCAAAAATTTCACACTCTTGAATGAAATTCTGAGGCATCTCGTCTTTATGTGTGATCGTGCCTTGTTTTTGGCAAACATCACATCTTTTAACCATATCGTGAGTGTCACGATATATGGAGGGCCAATAAAATCCCGAATCAAACACTTTTTTAGCGGTGTAGTTGGGACCAAAGTGACCACCGGTGGGTCCTTTGTGGCAAGCATCAAGGATTTCTGACGCTGCCGGTCCATCAACACTTCGGCGGATAATCAGGTCAGCACATTGTTTGAATAGGTAAGGGTCGTCCCAAAAGTAAGTCTTAATGTCGGTGAAGAACTTTTTCTTTTGTTGGGACGTCAACCCTTCCTTGAGAATTCCACCCGCCAAGTAGTTTGCAAATTCCGCAAACCACGGGGTTTCATTCGGTTTCGAGTTTATAGACATTACGGTCTCCAAGGGAAAAGAATCATTGATTTCTTTGTTCGGATGATCCCCTTGGTAAGGATCCTCAAGTCTGCTGAGATGATCCGCGGCTAGGTTTTCAGCTCCTTTTTTATCGCGAATTTCGATTTTAAATTCCTGGAGCAGCAAAACCCAGCGAAGAAGTCTTGGTTTGGAATCTTGCTTTGTCAACAAGTACTTCAACGCGGAATGATCGGTATACACAATTGTTGTAGAAAGGACAAGATAGGGGCGGAATTTTTCAAAAGCATAGACAACAGCTAAAAGCTCTTTTTCGGTTGTCGTATAATGCAATTGTGCCCCCGTCATTGTCTTGCTAGCGTAATGGATTGGTTGGAAGTGTTTGTTCACTCTTTGTCCCAGAACCGCTCCAATAGCAAAATCACTAGCATCGCACATCAACTCAAAAGGCAGCTCCCAATTAGGGGTAACCAAGACGGGTGCCTTAGTTAGCTTATCCTTAAGCGAGTTGAAGGCTTCAAGACACTCTTTGGAGAAGATAAAAGGAGTATCTTTTTCCAAGAGGTGGGTCATCGGGCGAGCGATTTGAGAAAAATCTTTGATGAATCGACGGTAGAAACCCGCATGACCTTTTCACTCGGAAGTCTTCGATTCGGAACTTAGGTTCATTCGGAAGTTACTGTTCATTCGAAAGTTTCATTCGGAAGTTACTGTTCATTCGGAAGTTTCTTCTGATTCGGAACTTTTTAAAGACAAACTCATTCGGAACTTTTCAAATAAAAATTCATTCGGAACTATTTTATTCGTTCGGAACTTTTGCTTCGTTCGGAAGTCTGGGAAACCCAGATACAGAAACAATACCCGAAGAACAAGGAAACTAGTTTTAATCCAAAAATCACCAAGTTTTTCACCAAAAACTTAAATAAATCAATCACAAAGCATCTACTAACCATAAACTACAAATCCCATCAATAAAAACATAAATCCCAACAACTTTTGAGGATCAAATCAAGAAAATAAAAACTTAAGAACTTGAGGATAAAGATGATGATGAACAAGATGAAGTGGAAAGATTAAACAAAGAACTTTTATTAAATGATTAATGTTTTAACAAGATCAAACAAAGATTAAAACAACAAGATTGGAAAAACAAAGATTAAAATCACCAATCACCCTAATGGTGATGGTGATGAGACGAACTAAAGAGAAAAAAGGTGGAGGAGAGAAAAACTAAAACTAACTCCTAAAATGTGTGAGGGGTGGCCTATTTATAGGCTTGTCTTTTGGTTGGTGAGTGGGCTTTCTCCCGTTCTTCTTATCTTTTCGTCTTTTCAGAAAAGTTTCCGTTTTCGATTATGATTCGGGATTTGTCGTCGATTAAATTCAACTCGTCTTTTAATTTCTTCGTTTAATAGACTTGAGGTTCTTCGACTTATGTAAATCTTCCATCTTTGGTCCTTTTCTTTGATAAATCGTCAAATAGGCCCAGTGACTTCAAATCTTTTGCATCTCTTGGACAATAGACTTTATCTTGAGTCTTTTTCTTCGATAAATCCCGTGCAATCCCATGTTTTCTCCAATATCCATCCGGTTGGCTCTGAAAACACAATAAACACAAAAACCACGCATAATTCCAAACAAATGATATTAAATACGTGTTTTGGTCTCGTTTTAGCCAGAATTAAGTGGTAAAAGGATGGGTGTTTGCACACCTATCAGATTGCTACAAGTATATGAGTCGTGTTGAGAGCTTGGGTGAGTAATTTAGAGGGAGGTGGGAAACTCGATAGCGATGCCTGAGTTTTCATATAATGATAGTTATCATACCAGAAGTCGATGAAGGCCATTTGAGGCACTATATGGAAGGATAGGGTGAGTTGTCCTTATGGTGGACTAAAATTGGTGAAACAGAGTACTAATGTAGTAATGGTGTTTGTGGAAAGGATGAGAGCAACAAGAGATGATATGTTGAAAAGGAGGAAACCACTAGGGTTTAGTGACACAGTTATGTAGAAAGTTTCACCCATAGTAACGGGTGGTATGTTTTGGTAAAACGGCAATAGTTGATGCCGAGTTTTGTAGGTCCATTTATGATATTTGGAAAGATTAGACCAGTAGCTTATGGGTATAGAATTACATGGGGGAATTAAGTGGTGTACATGATATATTTCATGCATTAAGGTTTAGGAAATGTGGTTTGAGAATGCATATTTACATGTACGATTATTCGGGATTTGTGATGATAAGAGTCTTTGATTATCAAAGAGTCATTTGTAAGATTTATGGACCGTGAGGTCAAAAGTTTGAGAATGAAGTTAAAATTTTTTGGTTAATATATCTGGTAAATTGAGTCATGAACTAAAGTTCATTGGAAATGAGAGGAGTTCATTTAGAACAAGTATCCTCATGTGATTTGTTGATCCTAAGGAGTAAATCCCGGGACGAGATTTCTATTAGGAGGGAGTGATGTGACAACCACGATTTTGATGTTCGTCACTTAGTTTTATTTTGTGCATATTTCGTGAAATTACGTGTCTTTATGTGTTAATTGGTGTGAATAAAGTGTGGTTTGGACATCGTTTGCGGGTACGGGGTACGCTGTAAGTGAAACGATGTGTGGTTATTTCATGTTCATGAGCTCATGTGGTAGTGGCTATGAAATGAAACAGTGTTATTTTAAGTTTTATATATACGTATATGTATTATAGTAAATCGTATATTTACGATACGAGGGTTTAGCGTTTATAGGTCTCGGACTAAGGATTTAGTGTCGGGAATAATCTACGGGTTATTTTTAGGTTATTTTAGACTTAGTGATTAAGTCACTAACTTATTTTAAGAGTTTTCATAAAATTATGTATTTTACGGTAATCACGTAAAAAGTCGAAAATTTTACGTAAGGCTTTCAGGTTTTGGCACGGTAATGACCCGAAGGTAATGATTGGTTTTATTATTGAGTAAACAATAAAAAGATTAATAAAAATCAGATTATAGGGCTTTAGGGATTTGGTTTGGGCTTCTAAAAGAAAAGAGAAGGTGAAATTTACAAAAAAAAACCCAAAAACAAGCCCAATAGACTTGTAATAGGATTAGGAGGCCTTTAGGTTTACACTAAACCCATACCATAACCAAAAACATCAGATTTTTACTCCTCACAACCTCTCCTAGTCGAATTTCATCACTGGTGGAATTAGGTTTCTTCAAAAACAAATTCTTCCATTGATTTCTAAGGTAAAACTTTCAAAACCCTTCTTTAATTTATGATTTTAATTAACCTAATCATGTAATTAATCTTATGATGGATTAGGTTTGTGACTTTTCTGATATTAATGAGATTAGGGTTCATATGAATTGATTAATTTGGTTATTATGAAGATTAGTGATGCTAATTAGGGTTTAATCATGTTTAAAATCGTTTTTTAACTGGGCAGAATTTTTGGTCCATTGTTTTGATCATATCCAGAGTTTTACAAACTTTTAGTTTTTTAATCTTATGTCCCTGAAAAGGTAAATGAATTGACTTTCAAATGCAAGAAACTAGAACTAAATTGGAGGTCGGGAAGTGGGTCAAAACCAGGTTGTAGGATTGTAAATCTTGCTTATGTTTTTAGAGAGAGAAAGAGATAGAGAGATGGTGGATTTCACACTTTTAGAGAGAGAAAGTTAAGAGAACTATGTGTAAATTAATGAAACCACACACCCTCTCCATCTAAGGAGAGGGTTTATATACCCAAGCCCTTGTCATGGGCTTGGGCTTACATTTGGGCCGGCCTACACATGTTGTAGGCTAGGCTTTGGTTTGTTTGTTAAATAAAGATAATTAACTAAACTACGAGCTATTACATGAACTATCGTTGGAGTGACCGATCCTTCTTAATACGTAAAACGTATTTCCAACAATCTCCCCCTAAGGGAGGTCACTCCAAACAAGGGCGTTACCCAAGTTACAATAATAAAATAAACCTAGCATACTATGCTTGTCTTGAGCTCGTAGTCTTCGTCTTTCTTTTTCTTTTTCTTTTCTGGTGAACATGCTGATGTGATCTTTGATATCAATCTTGAGCATAAATCTCTTGCCTTGATCTCGTGCATCCATCACTTGTGATCTTCGCCTCTTCGTGACCTCACGTCCCACATACTTATACCTTAGTAATTCTCGAAAGCTTCAGAGTTCAATACCGCGGAAGACTTAACTTTTAGGCTTTCTTGAATTAGATGAGGTATTAAGTGCGTAAAGTATAAGCATGCGGGGACGACTTCTTCTCGGATTCCGCAACGCCACCGTCTTCAAATGCCGCAACATAAGTATACACGAACGAAATGGCTTTGAACATTTCATTCTAAATTGGTAGCATTTTACCTCCGGTCGGTAAAGACCGTTGGACGATATTAGATATCGTACCCGTGACGGATAGTTTCAATTAAGTAACTTCCTGACAGGATTTCGCGGGTAAACCCGTTCTCTTTATTCGACCGTCCAAAGCTGACTGCGAACATAAACAGTGAATCATTTGGATAATAATATCCGCATGATTTGAAGCCGTCAATTCATGTTCCTGGAACAAGTGAAATTTAATTAAGAACCGCACCATCGTTGCTTTCCAGTTGTCACGAGCTTGATTCGTATAGAATCTTGCAAGTTACCTACCAAGTGCTGTTTGAGGTTAACACTAGAAGGATTTCCACTCATCACTGTGAACACTAAGGTATCACTCTGAGTGTTCTGGGAAGATCACTAAGATATTGTGTAGAGGCCTGGAACGTGTTTAAATTCAGTTAAGAATTAAACAGTTGTTGCTTTCCAGTTATCACAAGTTTGATTCATAAAGAATCGCACAAGTCACCTACCATGAGCTTTTTGATATTCACTCAAGAAGGATTTCCATCTTCATTGTAAATACTTTCGTATTACTCGGATGTTCAGGCAAGATCATGAAGATTTTGCGTAGGACTCTTAAAACCTTTCTTTCTTTTCACAGTGTGTGAAGAAGCAAGGAAATATGAAAGTGTGTCTTAATGAGATATTTGATGATCTCAAATGGCTCTAGACTCGATCGTGCATTTTGGATTTTAGTGACCGGAGGCTGGAGAGGAGTGCCACCTTTTCAATACCAATTTTATTCGGAGTGAATAAATCAATAGATAATGTGTTGTCTCCGTGTGATTAAAACAAATACCTTTTGAGAGATATCTGAGTTAGCTGGGATGGGTTGTGCATTTCATCATTGGGTCCATGATGTCTTATCTTCAATATCAAGCATCATTAAAAATGATCTCGATAGCATATGTATTGACCCGGTTTCTGCCTAAAGTTGTAAGGAGGGCTTCTTTCTTTACACCCTTTATCTTTACAATTCTTTTTCATTCTTCAACCCCTTCAGCGCTTACCAATACGTCATAACTAGCACCTTTTTGTGATTGTTCCAGTGCTAACTTAAGTACTTGGTCGGCATTCAGCTACGTTCACAATCTTTCTCCATCTTTCCTAAGGACTACTATTTCTAGCTATGGAATGTCCTTGGGAAGATTCCTCCGGTTCTGGAAGAATCATTGGACTTAACCTATCCTACCATCCTTATGTCACCACAATCTTCATCTTCGTGAAATAAATGGGTTTCGGGTAAGTATATGTCATCATGAAAATCCATTTTGCTATAGCAAATCCATTTTGCTCCCCCTTAACATATGCCACGATATTCGAAAACATTTCGCATATGTAGAGATGAGACATCACATTAAGTCAAACCATTTGTGATAATATCCCATATTAAATCACATTTTCTCCCCCATATTAAAAATATTAACCCAATCGATGTTTTTAATATCAATTGATTTAATGAAGTGTTAACAAAGGTTTTGGGAAGAAAAATGCAAGTTCATTTTATCTTCATGATAACAAACATATGAGATATGATACCGATTTGTAACATGATCACATATTCACCATATTAGAAAAGAATTGACAAGGTTGGACCTGATAGATGAGAACATCATATGATAAGATCAAATGGTTCTTGTCAGCATATGTTGGTCGCCTCGTCACGTCTGAAGTCATCTCTTGACACCACATGTACGATTGGTATTGTTGTCTTGACACCAACTTGTGATCTAGGCACGTTCGGCATCGAAGATTCTGAGTGCTTGACAATTGCTCCCCCTCAATTGTTGACCCGTGTTCTATCGAAAGAATTGTAGTCGTCGGTTGAGTAGTCGCATCGTCGAGTATGTAGATACCAATTGTAGATATCATGGTTGTAGAGATGATAGCTTCATAAAAACAAGACTTCTCTTGTTTTAACAAATAAATGCACTGAAACGTACATAGATTTGTGTTAGACCAAGTTATAAAGTAAACTTGATCCGTTACAAGGTTTTAAAGTAAACCTTGCCCGAGAAAATTAATTCTTGTTGTGAGCCAAAGCTTTCATAAGAAATACTTGGCTTTAATGTGAAAACCGGGTTGCAGTCAGAAATAACTACAAGCCATTTAGGCATGTTTTATGAAATATTTACAACTTTTGTACGGACTCTATTTATGGCGCCGTGTCGATATTAATCAACATTTCTAAGGCCGTAAATATTATCGTACCAAAAGACATGCCTTTGAAAAATAAAGTAAAAAGTTTTTGGATTTTTCTGAATTTTTCAATTTTTATGGTTTTTATTGGGTTTTATATTTTTGTATTTTGCTTTTGTGGATAAAAATATAAACAATATATACAAATGATCACCAAGGATACGGAGAATAGTTTTACCACCACTATTCTTTTGCTTCATCTGCGAGTTCCTTTAGAGTCTTAGGCGAGAAGGTTCTCATTCCTAGCTTGTCGACCAAAAATTCAATTCGGGCGCGATCTAAAGCCTTCGTGAAAATATCCGCCAATTGATACTCAGATCGGACAAAGTAAAGCTCGATTACTCCATTTTCCACTTGCTCCTTGATGAAGTGGTAGCGAATGTCAATATGCTTCGACCGGGAGAATTGAACATTGTTACAGCATAAGGCAATTGCACTTTTGTTGTCGCAGTACATCGGAATCTTGTTGAAACCTAGACCATAGTCGGTTAATTGCGATCTCATCCAAAGAATTTGAGCACAGCAACCAGACATAGCTATGTATTCTGCTTCCGTACTTGAAATTGCAGCACTTTTCTGCCTTTTCGATGCCCAACTGATTAGTCGATCTCCTAGTAGTTGCAAAGTTCCACTCGTGCTACGCCTTGTATCTTGACAACCCGCGTGATCCGCATCTGCATATGCCACTAGTACAATAGAAGAGTCCTTCGAATACCAAAGTCCCCGATTAATGGTTCCTTTAAGATATCGAAAGATCCTTTTAACAGTAGCTAAGTGTAACTCAGTAGGCCTAGTTTGATACCTGGCACACATACATATAGCAAACTGAAGATCAGGTCGACTGGCTGTGATATACAGAAGAGTACCGATCATTCCACGGTAAAGTGTCGGATCAACAGCAACTCCATGTGGATCTGCATCAAGCTTAGTTCGTTCCACCATTGGAGTATCCACGGGGTCGCAAGATTCCATCTTATACTTCTTAAGCGATTCAAGGGCATACTTGGATTGATTGATAAAGATGCCTCTGGGACTCTGAGATATCTGAAGACCTAAGAAGAATGATACCTTGCCCATCATTGACATCTTAAACTCGGAAGACATGAGTGTCCCAAACTCATCCGATAAGGTTTGGGTCGAGGCATCAAATATAATATCATCAACATATATTTGTACCATAATCATATCTTTACCTCGTTTCTGAATGAACAGCGTGGGATCCACCTTGCCTTTAGCGAAGCCTTGCGTAATGAGGAATTGTGACAAAAGATCATACCATGCGCGAGGAGCTTGTTTCAACCCATAGAGAGCCTTCTTAATCTTGTACACATGATTAGGATAATTAGGATTCACAAAACCATCCGGTTGTTGAACATAGACCTCTTCCTTGAGTTCACCATTAAGAAATGCCGTCTTCACATCCATCTGATAGACGATCATATTCATATGGGCTGCATAAGCGAGGAATAGTCTAATAGCTTCCAAACGGGCGACAGGTGCAAAGGATTCCATAAAGTCGATGCCCAATAATTGCTTGTATCCACGAGCTACTAGTCGAGCTTTGTTTTTCAATATTCCGCCTAACTCGTCGAGTTTCACCTTGTAAACCCATTTCAAAGTGAGTAACTGCACTTGATCAGGGCATGGGACAAGTTCCCAAACATCAAGACGTATGAATTCGTTAAGTTCTTCTTGCATAGCTTCTATCCAACTGGATTGAGTAAAAGCTTGTTGCCATGTCTTAGGTTCAACTTCAGTGAGAAAAGCATCAAAGTGACAAAACATTATGCTTTCTTGTAACTGACTTCGTGTGGATACCGGACGATTAGGGTCACCAATAATAGAATCTATAGGATGATCCTTTGTCCACTTGCTGTCATGTTCACGAATCCGTGGATTGGAGTAAACCGTACTAGGAGCTTCCTCTGAGGTGGACGACCCGGCTTGATTAGGGTCGGGAATTGGTACACCAAAGAATGGAAGTTCACGCATTTGAGCGAATTCCAAATCGTGATCATCATCATCATCCTCTTCATCATCAATAGGCATGACATGGGTAGTTGATTCGGGTGTTGGTTGAGAATTACTTGTTGATGGTATATCTTGACCAATTGTAGGTGCAGATGTGTCTGATTGTGCTTCGGTTGCTGGAGCGACAACTTCGGTTACCGGAGCTATTACCTCAGGTTCTGGAGCAACAATACTTGGAGGAGTAAAGAATTCATCAAAGAACGGTTGAAACAACGTATCCCATTCATTCCTAGAAGGTGGTTTAAATGATGATGAAGTAGGGTTGTTTGGGACAAGACCAGAACTAATATTACTGGGTCCTATTTCATGAAGTGCGGGTTCAGAGCTGCTTTGCTTAGAAGCCATCGCTGTCAGCTCATCAAAATCAACATTCATAGTTTCGAGGATCTTGCCAGAGTTACGGTTGTAGATTCGGTATGCCTTCTTTGCGGGTGCATAACCAATGAAAATACCAATATCAGCCTTTGGTTGAAGTTTTCCCAAATTGTCACCATCATTATTTGGATAGCACAAAGAACCAAATACATGAAGATATGATAAATCTGGTACTTTTCCATGGAGAAGCTCATAAGGTGTTTTACCATGGCGTTTACAAATTAGTGACCGGTTTTGGGTGTACACTGCTGTAGATACTGCTTCAGCCCATAAAAACAATGGAGCCTTTGCGTAAATTAACATCGTTCGAGCAGCTTCCATAAGTGTGCGATTTCGCCTTTCAACGACACCGTTTTGTTGTGGAGTACGAGCAACGGATGTTTCATGAGAAATGCCAACTTCTTCATAATAATCACGCAAAATTTGATTCACAAATTGGGTTCCATTATTGTACGAATGCGTCGGACAGTAGTGTTGAGACGCACTTGAATCATCTTGAGAAATCCGATGATGAATTTAGGTGCCTCATTTTTTGCTTTAAGAAATTTCACCCATGTAAACCGAGAGTAATCATCGACAATGACGAGGATGTACTTTTTGCCACTAAGACTTTCAGCACGCATTGGCCCACAAGGATCCATATGCAACAGATAAAGTTTCTCTTGGTTGGTGTCTTCCGTCTTGGGTTTGTAAGATTTCTTAGTGCTTTTCCCCATTGTACACGCGGAACACAAATGATCCTTGTGAAATGATAGTTTAGGAAGACCACGAACAAGTTCGTTTTTCGCCAAGTGATTAATAGCGTCAAAGTTAAGATGAGATAACCGTCGATGCCATAACCATGACTTAGTCTTCGATGCTTTGGAGAGAAGACATACGGGAGAAGCGGCCATCATGTCTTGTAGAGATAAAGTATACAAATTATTCTCTCGAGTACCTTTCAATAAAGCAACCCCTTCCAAATTACGAATGAAGCAGGTATGCTCTCGAAAAGCAACTTCTAGGTTTGCATCACAAAATTGTCCCACAGAAAATAAGTTGTGACCGAGACCTTCCACATAATACACTCTTGAAATGATAACATTCCCAATATGATATTCACCATAACCCATTATCTTTGCAATATGATCATTTCCAAATCTAACCGTACCAAGAAACTTGCTGACGAAATTTCTGAGCTGAGAGCGATCTCCGGTCATATGCTTGGAGCAACCAGAGTCCAAATACCATAGAACAATTTGGACCACTTGTTTTCAATAACAACAGTAGACAATGCATTGGAAACTATTGGTTCCTGAGTGTTAGCAGATACAAATATAAGATTATCAGAATTGCTAACATGTTTGTGACCCTTAGATTTCCTGCGTTTTCTAATGTGAGTTTTAACACTAACAGGTTTTACTGTTCCAACTTTCTTAGGTTTTGAATTATTCGCGGGCACTACAATGGGAGTAGACCTATTTAAAGGGCACTTGGTTCCTACGGTAGTTTCGGTGTTCCTAGTTAAAGGACACGCTTGTGTGTTGGTAGCCTTGGTACTCCTAGTTAAAGGGCACACTTTCTTCGCTGTAGTGGGAGTGATCCTAGTCAAAGGGCACGTATTTCCTACTATAGTGAAAGTTCTACCAGTGGGGCGCCACAACCAACTAACTTGGGTTAACACTTTCCCAGTCGGTTTCCATTCTAATCTATTTTCCGGGCATACATCTCATTCACATGGTCAAGAAGACAAGAATCATGACGACTAGAAAACATACATTCATTGCAATTCCAACATTTCAAATTAGAATTCACACTAGGCTTAGAACGCTGCACAACCGCAGAGCCTTTAGGTTTAGCTACATGATTCTTTTTATTCAAAACAGAAATAACATTCCTAGGATGGGCTTCTACTTTCTTCTTCACTTGACTACTAGATGGGGGTAAGATCCTATCATTCTTCTTGTTTCTCTTAAGCTTAGATCTTTGAGCCTTAGTAGTGGTGCTTACTCCTGTAGAAGGCAACACGGGAATATTAGAAGCTGGTTTTGATTCCGCCTTATCTTTAGTGACCAAAGTTTGAGATGGTTTAGTCTTAGGGCCCTTGTTAAGTGGTGTGACGACTATAAGGTTCCTTTTGATTGCTCTAGAGGACGATGCTGAGATAGAGGCTGCGTTATCCACAACATTCTTACCTTTTAGAGTACGAAGTGTTTCCTTTAACTCAGCCAAGACCAGATTCTTATCACAAATTTGTTCCCTCAAATCAGATATTTCCACCGACTTTCGATTCAATTGTTCAATCAACGATCGATTCTGTGCAGTGGTATTAGCACATGCGGGCTTTACTGAATCGAAGAGTCATGTATTTTTCTGTTTTAAGTTATCAACTTTGGACAAAATTTTGGAAACTCGATTATCTAGATCAAGTTTAAAATTATCAGCGGCCTCAAGTACGTTCACACAGTTAAGCTCCTTAGATTTCTCTATGTCTATCGGCAAAGATTAAGCAACCTTGTCACTTGTCCGACGCTGTTTTGATTGTAAATTTAATCGAAAATTCTTTTCAAAGTTTGCATCATCGATATTAACACCTTCGAATGACGTTTCAAAGATTTCTTGAATAAATTGTTGCTTGCATTCAAGCGAAATACAATGTGTTTGAATCTCATCAAAACGTTTTGAAAGCGAAGAATATGAATCTTGAAGCTTTAAAAATTCAGTGTCAGATTCGTGACAAGTACTATCTACCACATTATCCACAGTTTCAATATTATGCACAATAGAATCATTATCAACACGTTTATTCACACAGACGAAAACAATATCATGAGACATCACTTGCTTCAGAAGCTGATCATTTTGGCGTGAAACTCGTTCTATTTCAAGTAAACTGTTTTCATAAGCATCATCCATTTCATTGAAAACACGTTTAACTTCTTCTATTTCCAAATACAAATCCTGATCAAGATTACTAAGACAAGCTTTAACATTCTTTACAAACGGAATAATTTCGTCTCGGAGCGCAGCTCTAGTGTGCTCAAAGTTCCATTCACCTTCCGTTATGGCCGAAGCCGTCGTACGTTCCAAAATGACCTTGTCAAAATCGGCTAAGTGTTGGTGTACCGCATTTAAGTTAACGGACGGCTTACTTACCGGTGGAATTAACTTCGTTAAATCCTTTTTGACAAGTGTAGGAGACGTACTAGAAGGGTTTTCATTTGACAAACTTTGGGGCACAAGAACTGCCAATTCAGCTAATTCCTTTTGTAAACGAATGCGGGTCTTTTTAGAAAATTGATCTTTGTTATGTTGATCATAATCAATTGTATGGAATTTTGAAAGCATTTTAGAATGAGTTTCATCCGCAAGTGACTGTGTCGCGTCAGAACTACGAACAAAAGGTGCTTCTTTGGATTTGCCAATTATGGTCATATCATAAAGACCGGGAATATATTCCTGAGCTTGTTTTGCATAACCGGGATTAGGTGGTAAATCTTGAAGACGCTTAAGTTCGAAGTCTTTAAATGATTTAGTTAAAAGATGAACCTTTTCTGTGGAAGCGTATTGTTTTAAAAGCTGTTGTTCTTTGAATTTAAGAAGTTTGATGGCATTAATTTCTGATTCAACCTTTTTAGATTCGAGAGTTTCGAAATCCATTTTAAGTTTCTGAAAATCATTGACAACCGACTCCTTTTCTTTTAATTCATTAGAAAGATTAGCTTTTAATGATTCTATTTCTTTCAAGTGTTCAATTTTTTCAAAACGAAATTGGTCAAATTCAGAACATGTTATTTTCTCTGCTTGAGGGACCATTTCAAAAGTTTTGACCTTTTCTTTATGCAACGCAAGCTCAGCAGTTAGAGTGGAATTCGTATCTACGGATTGTCTGAGGGCCATATGCATTTGATCAATAATATGTTTAGGCACCATTACCAAATCATGTTGAGCATAAGATTCCATACCCGTCGCAGCATTTGGTTGAGGTTCACTCAAATGTGTAGAATTGGGTACCACATCATTTGAGTTACTAGTTCCCGAATGCTGTTCGAGGTTGTCATTTTCATGCCCAACTTGATGTTGGTTATCATCAATATTATTAGATGTGGTTGGTACCTCACTGATGACATCAGAACTGTAGTGAGAGAGATTAGCAACGAGAGCAGCTTGGACAGAGTGAATGTCATCACAATCCGAGTCGTATGCATCAAGATCATCCGCTTGATAAGATGCATTAGAAGTGGAAACAACTGCAATGCCTTCAGTATCTGCTGCCCCTGGGTCTGCAAGAAATGCTAACTCCTCTGAATCCAAGATCTTCCCCTTAGACTGAGCATCAACCAAATACATCTTCTCACGAAACCATGCATCATCCCTCCTCCTTTTCGGCTGAGTGCATTCCTTAGCCATATGACCTTGTCCTCGGCAATTGTAGCACGTCACAACCTTCTTAGGACCAATAGGACTCCCATTTCCACTAGCTTGAGAATTCACAGCTTGATTGTTCCCAGTCCTTGTAGGAGGTCCATATGAATTTTGCCTTCCCTGAATTGGTTGCACCGTCACTTGACCATCTTGAACATTGGCTTGTTGTCGAGGATTTGATGAGGTGCGGAGCTGATTGTTTGTTGGTGGAAATCCTCTAGCTGCAACAAGTTTTGACAAGTAGGCTGTGAGATGGTTTAGAACATCAGCTGGCGTATCATTTAGAGTAAAGACCGGTGCTTGGATTGGTGGAAGTTCATTAGAGTAGAAAGCTTGTGCTGGTTGTGCTTCAATTGGAAAATATCCTTGCTGAGGAGTATAGCCCATTGGAGAAGTGTTGGCTTGTGATGGTGATGTCTGATATGGTGGTTGCTGCGGAAAAGATTGTTGATGAACACCTTGTTGATATGCTTGTTGTGGCATCACTAGTGGTGGATAAGATGGTTGCTGTGGTTGCTGATAGTTGTGTGGTGGTGTCTGCTGCAAGTATGATGGTTGCTGATAAGTATAAGCCATGTTTTGTTGAGAAGCATACATTGCAAGTGGATCATGAACTTGAGGTGTAGACAACCGAGCCTCGATCACATGGCATTCATGTTGTTGAAGAAAAGCTTGAAGTTGATCCACATTGGTGTTATGCAAGTCCTTAGCCAATTTAACATCCGTCACGTATTTTTTCCATTCTGAAGGAAGAGTGTTCAAATACTTGGTGTTCAATTGAAAGGTAGGAATTGTCATGCCATAGATATTGAGCTCATTCAACAATAGGGTAAATCTCAGATAGTAATCATTGAGAGTCTCCCCTGGCACATAGGCAAACCTATCAAAAGTATCATAAAGCTTACACTCTCGTTCTTGTTTAGTTAACGATGTGCCTTGCATTAGAACCCGAATTCTATCCCATAACTCTTTGGCAACTTTGTGTTTGCTGACGAGTTTATAGACATCTGGAGGAAGGGCTTGGAGAATGATGTTTGTAGCATACTTATCACATTTATCTTGAATCTTCATATCTCCAGTCAACTCACCCGTTGTGCGAGGACGAGTAGTCGTACCTTCCGTCACTGTACCATAATCTAATGGTCCATTGAGCACCGATGCCCAAATAAGATGTCCATTCTCCTTGTTCAACATATAAAGTTCCATTCGGGAAGCCCATTCCTCATACATAGTCTTCACCAACATTGGTGGACGATTATCTGTACCCGAGAGGATGGACTTATCCGTAAGAGATGTGTACTCCATTTCAATAAGTTAAGATTTACAAACGTTGATCGATCAATGAAAGAAAGTAAATGTGTTTGTTGTTGTGAGTTGAAGTCGAGAAACAATGTTAAAATCCCCTAAAATATGTTCTCAATAAACCAAAAATTCCAAGTCAAAATTACACACGATTCGAAATTTTTTTATGGAAAAATTTGTGATTATCGGAATAGTGATCGGAATGCTGATCGGAATGTGTTATCGGAATACCTTGATCGGAATATCAAATTGGAATACCTAATCGGAATGTCTTATCGGAATAAACCAAATCGGAATAACCTTGATCGGAATGCACCTAATCGGAATAAACCTGATCGGAATGTGCCTAATCGGAATAAACCAAATCTGAATACCAAATCTGAATGCCAATCGGAATGCCGTGATCGGAATACGAAATCTGAATACCAATCGGAATGCCGTGATCGGAATACCAAATCTGAATACCAATCTGAATACCAATCTGAATACCAATCGGAATGCCTAAACCCTATTCCGATTACACTGATCGGAATGTACTATAACCTTTTCCGATGACCAGATCGGAATAATGCCCATTTTTCTCGGACAAAACTCAACCAATTCGTGATTTTAAGCCAAAAAATGATCAAAACACCCAAAAATTTTGTGTTTTTAGCCAAAGTAACTATACCAAATCCCTACCACAACTATGTAGAAGATTTGTATCAAGAAAAAAACCATCAAAAACACAAAAAAAAAAATTTGGACGTGTGAAAATGGATCAAAAATGGCATATGAATCAAGAACACAAACACATGAACAATACAATCATCCCATGGCTCTTGATACCATTTGTAGGATTGTAAATCTTGCTTATGTTTTTAGAGAGATAAAGAGATAGAGAGATGGTGGATTTCACACTTTTAGAGAGAGAAAGTTAAGAGAACTATGTGTAAATTAATGAAACCACACACCCTCTCCATCTAAGGAGAGGGTTTATATACCCAAGCCCTTGTCATGGGCTTGGGCTTACATTTGGGCCGGCCTACACATGTTGTAGGCTAGGCTTTGGTTTGTTTGTTAAATAAAGATAATTAACTAAACTACGAGCTATTACATGAACTATCGTTGGAGTGACCGATCCTTCTTAATACGTAAAACGTATTTCCAACACAGGTTACATCAGTCGGGTGTCAAAAATTTTTTTGGATCAGCCTGTTTTCATTTTATCTTTTGAATTAGTTGGGGTACTTAGGGTTATAATTGGAGTTTCAAATAAACATGAGAATTATATTTTATATTAAATAAAAGATGTGGATAAGGGCTAAGAAAATGGGATAGGGTTAGTCCCTCTGATCATAACAAACATTTCATATGTTCTAAATCGATAAAATATGGATAGGCGAAAGTATAAGTTATATATCAGGGACTTAAAATTAGCTTTGATGTTGGGTCATGGGCTGAGATTTTAGCTAACACATATAGGTTTATAGGGTTTTCATTGCAAGGAATGTGGTTTAGGTTTGGTGGGTGTTTGGCTCATAATACTGAGTATGAAAAACGGGACTGTTTTGGGTTAAATGTTAACGAGACGAGTTATGAACTAAACTAAGTTAAGGGCTTTATAGAGGGGTGTAATGAGATGCTTATGACATATAAATGAGGTTAAGTTGTAGGATAAGGTTAGATATCCATCATAGATTGATGAGCTATTTTGTTATATGGTTCATGTCTTGATTGTATATGTTTGTGTGTTTAGATTTTGCTAGAGCGCGGATACTTGGAGAAGCTTGTTCAGGTGAGTTTCACAGTCCCATGTTTTTATGAGTTATAAATGTTTTGACTTCCAAATGGGATGGAAGAGACATTGTTTGGTTTTGTAAATAATGATGTGAATGTTTTTATGGTTTGTGATGGACTTGTGTGTACACTTATGTGATTAACTGCTATGTGATTCTTGATTGTGTTTATGATTTGGATCGGGGGACACGTACCGTCTCAGTTATTATGGTTTGACTTGGTACCAATGACAAGGCGGGGCCTTGGGATTGGTTCATAGGTGTATGGGCTCCTATGGGACAATGGTGATTGGTAAGGCGTGGAGCCTTGGAATTATGGTGATTGGTAAGGCTTGGAGCCTTAGAATTGCGTTGGTTGGTTAATCTTGAATGTTAGTTGTTAATACATAATTGTAGCACATTGTCCATATGTTATTTTATTTATGGTTGTTATTCACAGCTTGTAATTGATTTAGCGTTGGAGTCTAAACCTATGACTCTCGCCAACATTATCGTTGACGTGTTTTAGTGTCTCTTTCAGGCGAGAATGTGGTTAAGTGTGAGAATAGGATTGGCTAGCTGGAAGGCTTAGGATTGCATTTGGAAGAACCCCTTTCCTCTTAGCCTTTATTTTATGTTTGAATAAGTGATACGTTATGGACACCTATATGTTGATGTGTGTATTTGAATGTCTTTAGTAAGGGGTAGACCTGTTACCTACTTACCTAGATGTCTGCATTGTTTGAGATATTGTCATGACATTGTGTCACCCATTTATGATATTTCCATTTTATTTAGTTATCTCTATAGACAC
Organism: Glebionis coronaria; assembly: GCA_025667525.1. Taxonomy (NCBI): domain Eukaryota; kingdom Viridiplantae; phylum Streptophyta; class Magnoliopsida; order Asterales; family Asteraceae; genus Glebionis; species Glebionis coronaria. The sequence continues at coordinate 505,224,174 of CM046881.1, read as the reverse complement.
GCTATTGTTGCGATGATATCCACACGTCGCACCCTATATTCCGCCATGGTGGGGTGTGACATAGCGTGACGCTTTTTCTTGAATATTATTAGGAATTTGGCTTATTTACTAGTTTTGAGCTATATACTAGACTTGAACTTGGTAATTTTAATATGAAAATAAATTATTGAGTAACTATAACCCAATTTTGTTTTAAAATTGAGTTAACGTCTTTCTTCATTTTGTTTAATGTAAAGAATAAGTTATTAACTAACAGATTTAATGTCTCATGTATACCGTCTTTTATAAACTTGTTATATAATTATTAATTTAGATATATTTTACGCCGCTATATATCACGCTTTAGAAAACGCCGTAACTTCGCTATAGATTCTGTAGCTTGTAACTTAGCAGTGCCGCTACGCTACGCTTCACGCTATTTATAACCTTGCTCAAATGTACATATTATTAAAGCAGTATGTGTTTACAGCACTACAATTTAATGCATGTTTTAGAGTGTCCCAATCATTTTTGAGAATGTGTAAATCATCTCTCATACAATATAAACTTATAAAGAATTGACATTGGGGTTGAGCCACTAGAAAAAAAAAATTATTATATTAATTTGCCCTACATTCTTATATCTTTCTTTTCCAATGAAACTTTCCTCTTTACAAATTAATCATGGGAGTTTTTTTCCTTTTTTAATAAGGTGTACACTCAAAAAAATTCTATATTCTAGAGAGTATGCGCTCATAAATTTTTAAAGCATTTTATTGTTACTTCTAGAAAAATACAAAAAATTTACACTACTAAACATTTACAAAAATATGCATGTAAACCAGTTCGCGTTTCAACCGACTAAGATCAACTTAAGTTATACGAGTTTCTAAATTGGGCCAAAAATCAACTCTACCTTAGACTTTTTTTTTTAGCAACATTGCATGACCCATACTTGCATTGCATGATGCATATTCTAGACCTTACCATTTAGTCTTACATTTACATTTATTCTTCATTGCACGGCACATATTTAATCATTAGTGTTGCTATCCACACGGGTGGATTTAGTCATTTTGTTTGACCGTTAATCAGCATGGGCCGTAAATCATTTACATTTATTATAAATACTTCATGGGTGGGCCTTGGCCAACATACTTACGACGCTGCTTACGTTCTGCAACCTACTTGTAATATAGCGACAATTTTCATTGCTCCACGTGTCAGTGATCCAAATATTAGATCAAGTGTTGTTGTCGTGGATGAGCTAAGATTGTATAAAGTTCAGTAATGTGAGCACTAAACCGAGTCTTACTTATCCTAAGTAAGTTTCATCTCGTGATCGACGATGTAAATTGTTCCACGTGTCAGCGATCAGAACCCTAGGCAAGTTCTACTTTGACTATAAAAGAGCCTTAATTTTACCCACGTACTATTGTCATAATACAATTTCTCAAACCTCGTATCATGCATACTCTATTCCAAAATTTGAAAACCTGATAGCATTTCGCCTTATAGGGCAAGTCTGTAACTGAGCTCCACCTCATCTCGTGTCATAGCATTTCGCCTCAAATTCACCAGCCGCTTTGTGCGGCATTTTTTTGTTTCCGAAATGATGATAGGCGATTCAGTTGGTGGAGACAGTCGTTCCACGGTTTTTGGTGCATTGAAATCGAGATATTCTTGCTTCTCTGAACCTATGCCTCCCCCTGCTACAGCTGAAGGACTAGATAATGATCGAAGATACTTTAACCCACTTTGGGTGTTCGGTAGTCGAAAAGTTCATCCACACTCCCCTCCTGCTGCTAGTAAGTTTATTTATACATAAACTACACCAGGATATATGTCTTTACACGCATATATACTGACATGAAATCTTCCTTTATTTAAAATTTCATGACTGAGAAATCGACTAAAATAAGTGTCTAGTTTGACTCTCAAGAGTCAAACTGGTTCAACTTTAACCTTAAGTATTTTCGCATATGTTATAAATATGATGGCTTGGGTTTTATATGTCTTTTCGTTGGTATAATTTTCAACAAGTATATACAAAATTATATATTTAAAGTCAAAGTTGATATATTTAGTGATTCTGTTACACATTCGGTAAATATCATAAATTTTGTAGTCAATCTCTTCTAGGACACTTATTCTGATAAAATTCCATCCAAATCTTATGCTTGCATCTTTCTTGAGTATGCACCGATTTACAAAGCTTACGTTTGTACGATCCTGTCGCTATACGCCATACCATCTTTCAGGAAATAACTATTCCTTTTATCTCTTGCCAATTCTCCTCACTTTATGCACTCCAGTTCTCGTAGTAATCTCAATAGCACATTCTTGTAGATGTGACATCTGGCTATTAGATACGGGCAACCTGCTTCTTATTTATCGACTCTTTAATTTATATGGACGAATCACATTAAGAAAATCTGAATAGATTGTCTGATAGATATTTGCACAATAAATCTCAGCTTATAGAACTCGTGTTGCATATTAGATTCAAATTACTCATATGATCTTGATTTTGATCTAAACATTAGATTTAATAAACTTGTAAGTTGAGTAGTTAATTGACTTTGTATTCACGAGTTTTTTGATTCATTATTTGTCTCTCTCTAGATATGTATTTCACTCTATTTTCTATCTACTTTAATTTCCATTGCTAGTTTAAAACATCGGTTTACCGTGACCATAATATTCCTAGGTTCCTTGACGCCGATGTTTGATCTAAATATTACCATAGACCCGCAAATGATAAATGATAAAATCAGGGCTGTACTTTCTGGTTTACGTTTCCGTGAGCCACGTGTACTTGTTCAGTTTTGGTCACCTGTTACAGTCCAGAAGCGCAGCTCACTATCGACTTTGGACCAACCTTTTGGTCTTGGTGCTCTTGATGAAGGCCTTTACATGTATAGGCTGGTGTCTGAGCAACGTATATTTGTTATAGAGGAAGAGCACACAGAAGAATTAGGTCCACCTGGACGTGTTTATTGCCAGAAGTTGCCAGAATGGAGTTTTGGCCTTCCCACCTTATCAGTCGGACGATATGTACAAGATCTGGCTGCTTGTTACAATATCCATGGATATATTAACATGCCTGTGATTGAACCCGAAAGTGGCTGCTGTGTAGGTGTACTTGAACTCATAACATCATCTGATTGCATTAATTCTGCTTTTGAGGTTCGCGAAGTCTCAAGAGCGCTTAAGGTTGCTACCATATTCTTATAGTTAATCATTAGACATTCTCATACAATAACTTTATTGACTTGTTATTTAACCCTAAATGGCAGGAAGAGAATCTGAGGTGTTCAAATGTATTAGAGGATCATAGATTTAACGTGAGTTATGTACATACACCCATACTCGTAAATTTATATTTGTATGTTTTTTTGTGAGCTTATGTTTGAAAGTTTAGACACAGGTTAGAGATGTAAGTTCGATTTCTGCTGCTGCTGAAGGAACAGGACAAAGTGTTGTTCCTTGTTTAGATGTAGGGATTGAAGATTTTAATAATAATCCAGGGACAACACGAAGAAACAGGAAGAGATCTGAGAGTTCAATCAGTATGGAGGAAATCGAGAAGCATACTGGGAAGCCGATCAGTGTAGCTGCGGCTAGCCTTAATGGTGATTCATAACTTACATTTGATATTCATATTCGAATGATTTTTCTAGGATTATTATCAATAGCATCTTTAAGTACTCTTAAAATTTGTAGCTAGCAGATCTATGTGTAAGGTGGCCGAATAGAAAATATAATGATAAGTTCAGTAAAACAATAAGAAAAAGGAAGAGAACTCGAAGCTCAATTGGTTTAAAGAAAATCAACAAAAAACGTTGTGGAAGAAAGACAATGAAGGAACTTGTGAATTTCCTTGATGGTGAATTTTATAGCTTGTTGAGGAGAAGTGGTAGACCGCAATTTTGACCCGTTTACCTATATAAATGGGTGGATTTTGACTAGTACTCACTAGGTTTGTAATATTAGTTCACAGTAATACATTTTGTTCGAAACAGTTAGTCACCAAAAGTTTTCTTGTAGGGTTATCCAAAAGGAGATTAACACCAAGTTTTGATTAGGCTCAAAGTTAACAATTAAGTTGTTGCCCAACTCACCCGATCGTCAGTTTTGCCATCTCCAGCCATATATGTTTATATATGTATGGTTTAATTTCTTTCTAATATTCTCCTCTTTACTGTGTACATTGTATTTGTGTAGTTGTGGTTAGCAGATTTGTGAAACGCTTTCGCCAGAGTCGTGGTATATTAAGGCGGCCATATAGGAACGGCCCTGATATGAGTGATTCCCAAAGGAAGTTGGGTCAAACAGAAATCTGTACATCTGAAGAAGCATTAAATACGGTTTTTGGTGAAATATTGGGTACACAAAATGGTCTTGCCACTCTTCCCGAACATGATAATCATAATTCCACGCTTGCACTCCACCAACAGAAACAAATTGAGCAGTGTTATGAGAATACAGCAGCATCTAACACAATGAAAATTTTGACGATTGAGGCGGCATACAGAGATTCTACAGCAAAGTTTCATTTCAGGATTTCTGAGGGATTCGTAAAGTTGGAAGAGCTGGTTGCAAAAAGGTTTCAGCTCGAATTTGGCAGCTTTAAACTCAAATATGTAGACGCAGATGACGATTTGATATTGATTGCATGTGACATTGCCTTAAGCGAATCAGTTGGTGAATTCAGTCAAACGGACCATCCAACTGTGTTAAGACTCGTGGTTTTGCCTGTTGTTCATCAGAGCCTCAAAGTTTGACCCTATTTGATTACTTTAACAGGGCCTTTCTCTCTTTATAATCTGAAGTATGAGCCATTTTATAGAGAATGAGATAATGGTGTACTGTCTAATGAACTTTTGCGTTCTGAAAGTAATAGTGGAGCGTAAATATTCAGAGGTATAAATCTCTTGATCCATCTTTTAGATTCAGTTTGAGACAGAGGTTAAGGGTTCGATCCTCACTCTTTGCAAGGTTGGAGGCTTTTTCTATCTTTGGTAGAACCAGTAGCAGCCTTTCTACGGGTAAGGCTGTCTACGTCTCAACCTCCCCCATACACTTGCAAGGCCGGAGGTCCTTTTCTATCTTTGGTAGAACCGGAAGGAACCTCTCTACCTTAGGTAAGGTTGTCTCAACCTCCCTATACAACCCGTGGAAGACGGTATTGGGAGTTACTTTTTTCTTCTAAGAATGCAAGTGTCGTGCTTTGTTGTCATTATTCTTGGAGTCGAGTACTTGATGTCCAAATGTAGCACACATAGTTGCAATGTATTATTTTTATGGTCTTGATTTACATATCGTGTCAAGGATTTGGGTTAAGTGTGTAATGTTTGTTTGTATGATCCCATTTTCATTGTCTCAAGACGTAATTGTACGTAGTAAAATACATGTCAAATCTTGCCACACAGGGTGTTGTTAAAATGCGGCTCAGTCCAGCCTGGCTACTCTGACACACGCACCAAACCAGTTCGACCTGTACCGAGCCATTTCTACTGTTACCTGACCATCAACTTTTACTAAGCTAATATGTACGATCTACATAGCAAACGTGCAACTGTATAAAGCTGGACAAAACTACAGCAATACGAATTTATGTACTTTCAAGTTTTCAGTAATACAAATTTATGGGTTTATTAGTTTCTACATGGTATCAAGAGCCTGTCGTTGTTTCGGGTTTGATATGATTAATATGTTTGTTTGAAGTGTCTCCGTTCGTTGTCACGTTCTCGTTTTGTTTTTTTCTCGGCAGTTTGTATTCACGGTAGATTTGGAGTAGCAGTATTAGAAAAGGAAGGAATAGGAAATGTATTGTCACAAGAGGGAGACGATGGGTACATGGGGTGATGCGGGTGGTGGCTTAGATTTATTAAGATCTTGTTAAAACACTTTGAAAATTCTGAGATCTTGTTGGAAGCTTTATATTTCTTCGTTTACAAACTTAGGGATGATGGAGTTGTAGTGTTGAATCAGCGACTTATGACCTTTTTCTAAATTTCTTTTTGAAAATTGATTTTTTCGCCGGAAAATGTGTTGCCCAGAAATTAGTGGCCGCAACCGGGTTTGATTATGAGAAAGATGAAGATTGAAGAACAAACGGGTATTTAGTCAAATTATTAATAAAGTTATCCATTTTGTTTAGAATTTGAATGTATACAAGTGTAATCGAACCTTTTTAATGTCCACTAGGAATTTCGGTACATTAGTTTTCTTTAGCGCCTTTAAAAAATGTAACGATGTAATGACCAACAAGGACATTTGTGAAATAGATCGAGACAAAATAAAGTCTCTCAAATTAGGTTAAATAGCTTCCTCCCTGATAATCATGGATGTTGTAGCTAGTACTAAGTATATATTTATATGTCATAGCCTGGGTGTCATAACACGTCCAAACACCCTGATGAATCAGATGCTGACCCATTTACACTCGATTCTTTTTGCAGAATTCTTAGCACGTCAATATTGTGCTAGCCGTTTATGAAAAAGAAACAGGCCGACAATGGAAGCTTGTGGCTGTGGTTCGTACTTTTCCTTGTCTATGATGGATCGTCACTACCACCCTGACATCACGGTTGATGAAGCCATTAAACTTGCTGCTCAATACATTGACGAAATCCGGTCCAGGCTTCTTGTGGCTCCTCAGAATTTTATCATTAAAATTGTAAACCAGGATGGGGCTCATGAACACTCATGGTGCATGACCACTTAGGAGTAAAAGATGCTTGTAATATCCTTTAGTTATGTCTAGTTTTTTCTTTGTTATGTTATTGGTGAAGAAGATTAGGGACTAAAAGTTGAACCTTGAAGGTTTGATTTGTTATGTGATTGTTAAACAGTCATATGCTGTCGTAATGGGAAAACTTTACGAGCTGTCTTATAACTCATATTTAAGGTGGCTATAAAAGGGCAACCAAAGGTATGTCAGGATCAACTCGCTACTCCAATGGTGTTGATTTATAGCCTGTTGGCTATTAATTTGTTGAAATGCCATGAAGGCGATATTTTTTCTTACCATTTGAAGTTGCAAAAATTGTTTCATATTTTCAGGCTGTTCGGCACCACTAGCTGAAGATGTTCGTGTAAAAAAATGTCACATATTTTGTATTTTAATTAGAATCATGTTTCATACTTGTTGGGCACTACTAGCTTTTGCAGAATATTATTTACTATATATTTATTTTAATAGGAGACTAACTAACATGTTTAATACATCTGTATTTCTCATGTGAATGATGTATTATGTTATTATAAGTTTATAACTATATAATAGATTAAAACCATATGAGCTAAATTGTCTAAACCAGATATCTAGCAGGGGTGGGGGGACAGGAGTCACTTCTGAACCTTCGCGACGATGTTCACCAGCAAAGACTTGTATACTTTGTGGGATGAACTAAACCATTCCCCTGTTTTGCAAGATAGAATGTTTCATGTTCTTGCTACTCTCTATGGCTTCGTTGCTGTTGTCGCATTGGTGAGTCTGCATATAGTATAAGTCGTTTGGATGGAGTTTTCTTAGAATGGGTGGTTGGATGCGAGTTTAAGTTAGATATTGCCTTTGCAAGTCCGAATATCTGGTTTGACCAGCTAATTATCTTATACTACCAATTTGTCGAATCACGGTATTATTAACCTGTTGCAGGTACAGTCGATTAGGATAGAACGAAGAGTGCCAGAGCATGGTTGGACAATCCAAAAGATCTTTCACTTGTCCATCTTCTTGGTTAATGCGGGTCTGTATATTTTGATAAATCAAATTTTCAAAAGTGCCTCCAACGAAAACCTTCTTGCCTAGTTTGTACTAATTTTAAGCATGTTACTTTGCAGCTAGATGCGTGATATATATTTACCGTCATGATATCCAACACTTGACTCCTGAGGTTTGTAATGTTCATAAGATTATCTCTTATATGGCTGATTATAAATGCTGTTTGTGTCAATTCTTATGCTTGGATTTGTTTGTTCATCAGATTATCCAACATATCGTGCTTGATCTACCAAGTCTTGTATACTTCTCAACCTATGCTTTGTTGGTTTTGTTTTGGTCAGAAATTCATCACGAGGTTTGATGCAAATTTTCTACTTGTTTGCTTTTTCTATTTAGAGGGTGTTTGTATTTGCATTTTGAAACTGACTATTACAACTTCTAGTCGGAGTATTTTATGTTTGGATAACAAGATTCAGACTCGAATAGGTATAAAATAACAAATTTCTCTGATAATTCAAATCTTAAAACTATCATCAATGCTAAAAATCGCTAATATCGAATGACTAACTTTCTAACAGTAACAACTTGTAACAATAGAGGCGCTTCTAAACATTATATTTTAAAAGTCGTTATGCCAAACAGTTGTCTAATCAGCTAGAATTATATGATCATTCGCTAAATACCTTACTTATTTTTAGTTTGCTTTCTGTTATAAAGAAAGTTGTTTGCTGACTTAATAATGCGGTGATTATTTTTCAGTCATTGGCGGAACCAACTGATAGTCTCCGAAAAGCTTACTATGCAATCAATATAGTTGTTTACACAATTCAGGTATATTTCTTGCTCATAGGTAGACTTCTCACGCATATAAGAGAAAGGCTTCGATCAAGTGGTAAACACCCTTGCCTCGAGGTCAAGGGTTCGATCCTTACCCCTTGCAAGGCTGGAGGTCCGTTTACATCTCAATCTCCCCCATACACCGTGGAAGACGGTATTGGGAGTTGCTTTACTTTTTCTTATGGATAGTTACGCAAACCTCAGCTGAATACATGCTTGAAAAATTACGGAGTATTTAACTTAACTTCTTAGCGGATCCTAACCCTATAGAGTTTATTATTTTGATACAGATTGCTTTATGGTTAATAATGTGGTGGAAGCCTATTCATATGTTGGTGATCATCTCCAAGATTTTCCTTGCAGGGGTGTATTTGCTTGTAGCCTTGGGTTTTCTTAGTTATGGCGGAAGGTACTTCTGATACTTTCTTCCTTGCAAATAGCCATTATTTGGCCTTGTTGGGCCATTTCTCTTATGCAATAACTCATAATTTTTATGCAGGCTATTTCTAATGTTGAAAAGGTTTCCCGTGAAATCAAGAAGCCGTGACAATAAGTTACATGAGGTGTGTATGTGTGTGTGTGCGCGCGCGCGTATTAGACACTTTCTTGCGCGCGCGTATTAGACACTTTCTTAAGTTTGACCTTTGAAATATGTAATAAGTTACTTGGCCGTCCAGGTTGGCTGTGTGGGAGCAATGAGCTTTGTATGTTTCCTAGTCAGATGCATCGTGGTGAGGCCTTTTTATCATACGACATATTTGGGAGACAATATTATCCAACACATTATATTACGATTCTAATTCTGAATGTGGTGACGATATCAGATGTGCTCTAATGCATTCAACAAACCTTCCAACCAAGATGTATCAGAAAACCAAGTTCTAAACTTCATATATTACTTTGTAAGTTTTTTTTTTTTTACATCTCTTTATATCTTTGACAGATAATTGGTGATTTCAAAAATGGTATTACTAAATTGTCATATACGAAAAAGTTTCAACATTTTTTACCGTGTAGCTGGTTGTGTTACTCTCTTGTGTAGTTCTCGTTACTTATCAAAAGGCTGGAAGTTTAGTGAGAAAAATATGAGCAATCAATTTCTGCTCAATATGTTTTTTTCCTAAAACTTTTTTTGCAGAATTTCATACTAACTTCTTAATGTTAATCCTTTCGACAGTTGGTGGAGATATTACTCTCTTGTGTAGTTCTCTTTACTTTGAGAAAGTTGCCATCTAAAAGAAATACCAAGTATCAACGTTCTGAGTAGATTTCAAAACCTTCTCCACAAGGGATCTCTCGTCTTGTGGAATATGTACATTGTATCCAAAGTATTCACGTTTGAATTCAAAGAGATCGATTCATTTTGGATGTTGCAATATAAATTGGTTGGACAAGTTGCATAACAAATAATGCGCGGGTATCCTGTGATTAACTAGCCTAAAATAAAAAGTAAACGATCCCAATCAGGTCTATTAGTTCATTTTTATAGGTTTCAAATGGATCCTTCCGGTTCGTTTTCAAACGATTTTTATTTTGCTGATGGCACCGGTCATTTTTGTTCTCGGTTGAACCTGTTGGTCCGGTCTGATTCTTAAATCTATATGTAATATCCTATAAATTGTATGATGTTTTGATTGCTTTCTTCGTTTGTACAATGTGTATAATAACATTGACTTATGTTTTAAAATAATATTAATTAGTGTGTTAATAGATTGAAGGATGTTTAAATGTAATATTTAATGTGTTGTGAAGGCCCGGAATCATTGGATTATTTAAACCTTGGAATGATCTAAAGAGAGAGAAAGAGATAAAGAATTAGAGAGATAAAGTAGAGAGAGGTTGAAGAGAAATAAGAGAATATTAAATTAGAAAAGTGAAAGTGTGAGAACCAACTCCTCCTAACATGCTAGGATATAGCCCACTCTACATGTGGGCTTAATGAGTTATACTGTTACATAACTAAATCACGAGCCCATACTACGTATATATCGTTGGAGTGACCGATCCTTTCTAAATACGTAAAAACGTATTTCCAACAATCTCCCCTTAAGGGAGGTCACTCCAAGTTATAAAGTCCTAAATAGTCTATAGTTCGTTATCTATGCTAACAATGATGTGACTGAGACTTTCTTTGGAAAAACGTATTTCCAACAATCTCCCCCTAAGGGAGGTCACACCATTTTACAAAATTTTAAACCTAGCATACTATGCTTGAGTCTTCGATCTTGTTCTTGTGAATATGCTGATGTCGTCGTTTTAGTAGTCGTCGTTTGAGTAGTCGCATCGTCGAGTATGTAGATATCAATTGTAAATTGATACGGTTTATGGAGTTGATAACTTCATAGAAACAAGATTTCGCTCGTTTTAAGAATTAAATGCACTGACACGTACATACATTCGTGTTAGATTGTGTTATTACGTAAACACAACATCTTACATGGTTATAAAATTAATTCCCGTTGTTGAGTCAAAGCTTTCTGGTGAAATGCTTGGCTTGAATATGAAAAGCGGGTTACTATCTAAAGTAACAACAAGCCATATTAAGCATGTTTTAAAACATTTAAACTTCTGCTCAAACTTTATTTACAACCCCGTGTCATTATTGAATGACATTTCTAGGATCATAAATATTATCGATTCCAGAAGACATGCTCTTTTTATCAAAACATTGTTGAACACATAATTTTGAAAGATTTAGAAAAAATTTTTGAAAAATTCTTAAAAAACTATGTTCAACGTTTTGAAACCAATTACTTGAGCTTAAGATTTTGAATATCTTACTTAACGAGCTCAAGTTCGAGAAGTTGTAAACTTCCCGTTGTTAAGGATAAGTTACCATAGGCAATAAACTTTGCTTTTAACTGAAGAACGAGTCCTAAGTTGATATTTACTTAGAAGACATTTTCATGAGCTTGAAAACTTTGAATGTTTTAACATAAAGCTCATTACCGAGAAAGATGAATTTCTCGTTATGAGGAAAAGTTCTCTTATTTAAAAGATACACTTTCCTTTCTGAGCTTAAAACTTGGAATGTTTTAATACAAGCTCATGACCGAGAAAAATTAATTTCCCATTACGAGGATAAGTTATCATTAAAGATAAGCTTTCCTAAATTTGAAGTCCGAGTTACAGTCTAATATTTAACTGTAAGTCAGTGTGCATGAGCTTAAAAACTTCGAATGTTTTTTAATAAAAGCTAATGCCCGAAAAAAATTAATTTCTCGTTGTGAGGATAAGTTTATCATCGACGATAAGCTTTCCTTTCTTTGAAGTCCAGGGCATAATCTGAGATATAGTTATACACCATTTTACACGAGCTTAAAACCTTTGAATAGTTTTAATGTAAGTTCGTGTCCGAGAAAATTTAATTTCTCGTTTTGAGGGTAAGTTATAGATAAACTTCCCTTTATTTGAAGTTCGGGTCATCGTCTGTCATTTAAAAATGAACCATATACACGAGCTTAGAACCTATGAATAGTTTTAATAATAGCTTGTGTTCGAGAAAATTTTATTTCTCGTTTGTGAAGATAAGTTTATCATCGGCGATAAACTTTCCTTTATTTGAAGATCAGGTCATCGTCTGATATTTAACAATGTGCAATATACACTAGATTAAAACCTTTGAATAGTTTTAATGTAAGCTCGTGTCCGAGATAAATTAATTTCTCGTTTGTGAGGATAAGTTTATCGTCGGCGATAAACTTTCCTTTATTTGAAGATCGGGTCATCGTCAAATATTTAATGATGAGCCATATACACGAGCTTAAAACCTTCGAATAGTTTTAATGTAAGTTCGTGTCCGAGAAAAATTAATTTCTCGTTTGTGAGGATAAGTTTATCATCGGCGATAAACTTTCCTTTATTTGAAGATCGGGTCATCGTCTGATATTTAACGATGAGCCATTATGTAAGCTTAACTGCGAGTCCCCTGAGACACTTGTTTCTTAGATAGCAGCTTCTTCTGTAACCAGACTCTGAGAATGTACTTAGTTGAACGGTATACAACGATTGGACCTGTTTGTTTTTGTTGATCCTTGAGTTTGGTACCTGCATTCTCATTTGGAGTTTGTATGCTTTCATATGGGTTAGCGATATCTATTTCAGAACCGTGTGGGGGTTCACAGTTGGCTTTGCTTGTGCCAGAGGCGACCTGAGGAGATGGATCACGAGGCTTAAGTGATTGATCAACCTTTTGAGTTTCCTCCCTAGTAGTCTTGGTAGGATTGGAGACTATCCTAGTTAAAGGGCACTCGTCTCCTACAAAAGTGAAAGTTCTACCCGTAGGGGTCACATTTTACCAATGGGTTTGATTTTAGCTACCCACTGGGATTTAACTCTAGCCCGGGAGTTCGCCTCATTAAGGAATTTCTTGACACAAGAGTCATGATTTTCCTTAAAGACACATTTCCTACATATTTCATACGTATCATGTTTCAAGTCCGAATAAGATCTAGAATTTATAGGTGATTGATAGGTGTGAAAACACCCATCCTTTTACCACTTATTTCTTGCTAAAACAAGACCAAAACGCGTATTTAATGTCATTTGTTTGGAATTATGCGTGGTTTGTGTGTTTGTTGAGTTTTCAGATCCAACCGGATAAATATTGAAGAAAACATGGGATTGCACGGGTTTTATCGAAGAAAATGACTCAAGACGAAGTCTATTGTCCAAGAGATGCAAAAGATTTGAAGTCAATGGGCCTATTTGAAGATTTATCGAAGAAAAGGACCAAAGATGGAAGATTTACACATGTCGAAGAACTCAAGTCTATTAAACGATGAAATTAAAAGACGAGTTGAATTTATTCGTCGACAAATCCCGAATCAGAATCGAAAACGTCAACTTTGCTGAAAAGACGAGAAGACGAAAAGAAAGGAAGAAAGCCCAGTCACCAACCAACCACACCTCCTATAAATAGGAGTCCCTTCACACACATTAGACAAGTTTTTAGTTTTTCATTTCCAGTCTTTTTCTTTTCTTTGTTTCGTAGGGTAACCAACACCATTAAGGTGTTGGTGATTTTTCAATTTTGTTGATTCACAAATCTTGTAAGCTTTAATCTTCCCTTTCATTTGTTTAACATTAATCTTTCAATACAATCTTTCATTTCATCTTGTTCATCTTCCTCTTTTTGATTCAAAGTCTTAAGTTCTTATTTGGTTGATTTTAATCTTTAAAAGTAAGTGGGTTTTGTGTTTTTATTGTTTTGATTTGATGTTTATGATTAGTAGATGATTAGTGGTTAAATTGGTTTAAGTTTTGGTTAAAAACTTGGTTGATTTTGGTTAAATTCGTACTTCTGTTATCTCCCTGTTCTTCGCATCTTCAAACTACCCAGATTCCGAATGAAACACATTTATTCCGGATGAAGGACTAGTTAAAATATTCCGGATCAAGGGTGTTGTGAAATTATTCCGAACCAAGCTTTTTATCATTTTATTCCGAGTCAGCAAGTTATTCCGAGTGAAGCTTTTGATTTTGAGTATTCCGAATCAGTTGTCTTTATCCGGAATAATCAATATTCCGGATGAAGGGATATTCCGAATCAGCATTTTTGTCTTAATTATTCCGGATGAAGGAAATGTTCCGAATGAAGCTTATTTTTTAGAATATTCCGAATGAAGGTTTTTGGCCAATTTATTCCGAACGAGCAAATATTCCGGATGAGTGAGTTTGGCATTTTATTCCGAACGAAGTGAAGATTCCGGATCAAGCTTTTCTTCTTTATTATTCCGCATGAAGCATATTTCTAGTCAATATTCCGAATGAAGGTGGCTGTTTAGTTTATTCCGGATCAAGCCTAATATTCCGAATCAGTTGTTTTCTAGTAAGGGGTATTTACTGTTTTTATTTTATTGTTTAAATGTTTAATTGTATTTCAGTCTTATTTAATTAACTGCTTTTAGTTTAATATATTTGTGCACTTAATTCTTTTTAGTAGAGTAGAAAACCAAATCCGATTTTAGTGACCAAAAACAACTACTCCACTTTGAACTGTGATCAATTCGAGAAGATATCGAGAATTAAATTGAACCCAAGCTAAACCTTTGTATCAAATGGCGCCGCTGCCAGCTCTTTTCGTAAGGATAAACGGTTTTTTGTGAGAAATTGGATTTTGGGATCCGTTCACCGCGAACGTTACTTTTTCATAAAAATTTTCAAAAATCCTAAAAATATAAAATTTTCAAAAATACAAAAAAAAAATTAAAAAACATAAAAAACCAAAAGTATTTTTGCTTTGTTAGTTCTTTTGCAGGTGCATGCGTACACGATCAACGTCTTATCCCGAGCCCGAGACTCTCGATAACTTAGACATGACCGGTGTATACAACAACAATAATAATCCACCTCAAAACAACATGAATAATAACAACAATGAACCTCTACCGGACAATCGCCCTATGATCGAACTTTTGCAAGCACATGTAGAGGGGACAACGATCCTATTGTCATACCCGCGATTGCAGCCAACAACTTTGAGCTCAAATCCGTCTTTATTCAGATGGTCTCTGCTCAACCATTCTTGGGGCGTACCATTGATGATCCTCATGACCACATCAAAAGGTTTCTTCAACTCACGAATAGGGTCAAATTCAATGGTGTTCCACAAGAGGTAACCCGTTTACAACTTTTTCCTTTCTCCTTAGAGGGACAAGCCCGGCTGTGGCTTGCAAAGGAACCGCCACAAAGTATTCTTACGTGGACGGACTTAGAGACCAAATTCATAAACTACTTTTTCCCACCCTCTCGTACTACCGCTTTGCGGAATGAAATTATTAATTTTGAACAAAAGTACGATGAGAGTTTTAGTGAATCTTGGGACCGTTTTAAAGACCTTTTAAGAAAGTGCCCACAACATGGTTTTACCAAAGTGCACCAAATTAATACTTTTTATAATGGTTTAAGCATGAATGACCAAGATTCACTAAATAGTGCCTCAGGGGGGGGGGGGGGGGGGGGTAATATTTTGGTTAAGAGTTCTAATGCCGCTTGGGATATTATTGAGAATAAGTCTAGAGTGTAAACTAAGAGTGTTCGGACCAATGCCGCTAGTGCGAGCACTAATGAAAACGACAAGAGACTTGACAAAATTACGTCGCTTCTTGAATCGCTTGCTGCCCACACCGCTAACAACACCAAAAGCATCAACGCTCAAAACGCTCAAGTCAATGCTGTAAACCAACCATGTGAAATATGCGGGGGTCCTCACTCTTACACCACTTGTACCTCCACCCAGGACTATCCTTGTGAGAATGTTAACGCTGCATACGGTACCTATCCTCGTGTCGCCTATCAAGCTCGTCCTCAAGGAGACCGCAACTTGCTCAGCTATCGTTCCACCAAATTTCTTTCCCCGCCCGGTTTCCCTCCAACCAATCAAAACCAACAACAAAACCTTAACCGAACCAATCAAAACCAACCTCGAGCACCATACCAACCACCTCAAAGACAACCATATCCACCTCAAACTCCTACTCAAGTTTACCAACCCCCTCCTTACCAACCACCTGCTTATCAAGCCCCTCCTCCTACTCAACCCACCGTTTTCAACCACGAGGTCAGAACGTACATGCGGACGAATGATGTGTTGGTGAAGAATCTGCAGACCCAGATTATTAATTTGAAGGGCGATATGGTGAAACAAGGGAATGATCTTAGAGCCGATATGCGAAACTCTTTGAGTGGTCAAACGAATGAATTAAGGGACATGATGGCTAGTTTCTTCCAAGGTAATCAACCCTCTTCTTCGGGTACTCTTCCGAGTAACACCGTTCCTAATCCAAGAGGGGAGATGAAAGCAATCACCACTCGCAGTGGAAAAGGTACCAAGGAACCCGAGCTTCCTATACCTACACCGGTGATTATGACAAAGGAAAACGAGTCACCTACTCCTATTCCTCAACCTTCTACGTCCCCAATTCCTCCACCTCTTACTTCTACCCCTCCACCACCCAAGGATGTGAGTGATCCTACAATCCCAAAACTTTCCTCTTCTTCTGATATACCTTATCCCTCAAGGTTGAGGAAAGAGAAGCTCAAAAGCAAGGACGATATTCAAGTTTCAAACTTTCTCAAAATGTTTAAACAATTTAATTTTAACATCTCCTTCGCTGAGGCTCTCGCTCACATGCCTAAATATGCGAAGATGTTCAAAGATCTTCTTAGTGACAAGGAGAAGCTTCTTGATATTGCTAATACCCAACTTAATGAGAATTGCTCCGCGGTTCTCTTAAGGAAATTGCCAACCAAACTTGGTGATCCGGGTCGCTTCTTAATCCTTTGCAACTTCCCGGGAGTAGAGAATTGCATGGCCCTAGCCGATCTAGGTGCTAGTATCAATTTAATGCCTCTAAGCGTTTGGAAGCAATTATCTCTCCCTGAGCTAGTCCCCACCAAAATGACTTTGGAATTAGCTAACCGTACGGTTGCTTATCCAGTGGGGATAGCCGAAGACTTTTTTGTAGGAGTCGACAAATTCACTTTTCCCGCCGATTTCGTTGTCGTCGACTATGACATGGATCCTCATGTTCCGTTGATCGTCGGACGTCCATTCTTGAGGACCGGTCGCACTCTCATCGATGTAGAAGCAGGTGAGCTTATCATGAGAGTTGGTGACGATAAAATTGTCTTCAACATGGGTAAGATTTCTAAACAGCCTTATTCATACGAGAGTGTTAATTGTATCGACGTTCTTGATGAGGCTTGTGTAGAACACTTTAATGATGCTTGCAAAAGTAGTCTTACCTCTCTTCCCAATGTTGAGACCGTTGCCTCTATTGCTCCATCACTAACTCCATTTGGAGAAAGTGATTTCCTTCTGACTGAATTTGAAGCAAGTTTAGGGGATGTGGAATTAAAATATGACGATTCTCCCACCGATTGGGATGAAGACATTCGTACCATTGAGAAACTTCTCAATGGGGACCATATTTCTCCACCATCTCCCAAGGATATTGCTATCGATGAACCGAATTTGAATACGCCTTCCATCGAAAATCCTCCGGATTTAGAGCTTAAGGAGTTACCGTCCCATCTCGATTACGTGTTCCTTGAAGACAAGAAGAAGTCGCCCGTCATCATCACAAAGGAATTGAAAGAAGAAGAAAAATCTCGCCTCATCGCCGTGCTTAAAGATCACAAGAAGGCAATTGCTTGGAAAATTTCCGGTATCCGCGGAATTGATCCAAACTTTTGTACCCACAAAATTCTCATGGAAGATGACTTTAAACCCGCAATCCAAAGCCAAATAAGGGTTAATCGTCGAATTCATGACGTCATCAAACAAGAGGTTATCAAACTTCTAGATGCCGGCATGATTTACCCTATTTCGGATTCACCATGGGCAAGTCCCGTCCATTGTGTGCCAAAGAAAGGCGGAATAACCGTTGTTCCCAATGAACACAACAAGTTGATTCCTACTCGTCTCGTTACTCGGTGGAGAGTTTGTATCGACTACCGCAAACTTAATGATGCCACGAGAAAAGATCATTTTCCTCTTCCTTTCATGGATCAAATGCTCGAGCGTCTAGCAGGTAATGATTACTATTTCTTCTTAGATGGTTTCTCCGGGTATTTTCAAATTCCCATCGATCCAAAAGACCAAGAGAAAACCACATTCACTTGTCCCTACGGAACATTTGCTTACAAACGCATGCCTTTCGGTTTATGCAATGCTCCCGGGACTTTCCAAAGGTGTATGATGGCGATATTTCATGACATGGTTGAAGAAACTATGGAAGTCTTCATGGATGATTTCTCGGTTTATGGCGATTCTTTCTCTGCTTGCCTTGCCAATTTAGAACGTATGCTTAAGCGGTGTGAAGACACTCGCCTTGTTCTTAATTGGGAAAAATGCCATTTCATGGTAAAAGAGGGCATCTTGCTAGGACACAAAATCTCCAAAGCCGGTCTTGAAGTGGACCGTTCTAAAGTCGATGTTATTTCAAAATTGCCTCCACCTTCAACCGTGAAGGGTGTGAGAAGTTTCCTTGGTCACGCGGGCTTCTACCGTCGATTCATCAAAGATTTTTCTAAAATCGCTCGCCCGATGACCCACCTCTTGGAAAAAGATAATCCTTTTATCTTTTCCAAAGAGTGTATTGAAGCCTTCAACCTTCTTAAGGATAAGCTAACTAAGGCACCGGTCTTGGTTACCCCTAATTGGGAGCTACCTTTTGAGTTGATGTGCGATGCTAACGACTTCGCTATTGGAGCGGTTTTGGGCCAAAGAGTGAATAAACACTTCCAACCAATCCATTACGCTAGCAAGACAATGACAGGGGCTCAATTGCATTACACGACAACCGAAAAAGAGCTTTTAGCTGTTGTCTATGCTTTTGAAAAGTTCCGCCCCTATCTTGTCCTATCTACCACCATCGTGTATACTGATCATTCCATGTTGAAGTACTTGTTAACTAAGCAAGATTCTAAGCCAAGACTTCTTCGCTGGGTTTTGCTACTTCAAGAATTTAAAATCGAAATTCGTGATAAGAAGGGATCTGAAAACCTAGCCGCGGATCATCTCAGTAGACTTGAGGATCCTTATCAAGGGGATCATCCGAACAAAGAGATCAATGACTCTTTCCCCTTTGAGACCTTAATGTCTATCAACTCGAATTATGATGAGACCCCGTGGTTTGCGGACATTGCAAACTACTTGGCGGGTGGAATTCTCATTGACGGGTTAACATCCCAACAAAAGAAGAAGTTCTTCAAAGATATTAAGACTTACTTTTGGGATGACCCGTATCTCTTCAAACAATGTGCTGATTTGATTATTCGCCGATGTGTTGATGGACCGGCAGCTTTAGACATTCTCGAAGCTTGCCACAAAGGACCCACCGGTGGTCACTTTGGTCCTAACTTCACCGCCAAGAAAGTGTTTGACTCGGGATTCTATTGGCCCACCATTTATCGTGACGCTCACGAAATGGTTAAACATTGTGATGCTTGCCAAAGACAAGGCAAGATCACACATAAAGATGAGATGCCTCAAAATTTCATACAAGAATGTGAAATCTTTGATGTATGGGGCATCGACTTTATGGGGCCATTCCCTTCATCTAAAGGAAACAAATACATCCTTGTAGCCGTTGACTACATTTCTAAATGGGTTGAAGCCAAAGCTTTACCCACTAACGATGCAAGGGTGGTTTGTAACTTTTTGAAGTCGCTATTCGCTAGATTCGGTGTGCCTCGTGCCATTATTAGTGATCGCGGGACTCATTTTTGCAATGATCAATTCGAAAGAGTCATGGCTAAGTATGTTGTCAATCATCGTCTTTCCACCGCATACCACCCACAAACTAATGGCCAGGCTGAAATCTCTAACTGAGGGTTAAAGCGAATTCTTGAACGAACTGTGGGAGAGCATCGTGCCTCATGGGCCGATAAACTTGATGATGCTTTGTGGGCTTTTCGTACCGCATACAAGACTCCGATTGGTTGTACACCATATCGTCTCGTGTACGGGAAAGCATGCCACCTCCCCATTGAGTTGGAGCACAAGGCTTACTGGGCCTTGAAGTGGGCTAACTTCGACATCAACAAAGCCGGTGACCTACGCAAAATCCAACTCAATGAGCTTAATGAACTCCGGAATGAGGCTTATGAAACTTCTTTGATCTATAAGGAAAAGACTAAGATCATTTATGACTCTAAGATTAAAAACCGAGAGTTCCAAGTTGGAGACAAAGTTTTACTCTTCAACTCTCGGTTGAAAATCTTTTCGGGCAAGCTGTAATCTCGTTGGTCCGGCCCATTCACCATTGCCCAAATTTTTCCATATGGTACTCTCGAGCTCGCTCAACCTAATGGACCTAATTTTAAGGTGAATGGCCAACGAGTGAAGTTGTACTTTGGTGAGGACATCTCTCTTGAGATGATTCCATCCCTCACCACGTTTCCCATGAACTAGTTTTGGGTCGAGTCAGGCTCGTGACTCGGTTATAAAAAACAAGCGCTCCTCGGGAGGCAACCCGAGTATCTATCCTTTTCCGTTTTACCTCCTAAGTGTAGGGGGACCTATATAGGTTGTTTGTGTTTGTGTGGTGATGTGATTACAGGGATGAATGCACTTTTGGAACCTTTGAAGAACCATGCTCCTATGTTATCCGCAATCCGGTTCTAGCTCTCAACTATCGTGATTCAATTTTCTTCATACTCACATTTGAAATTGATCACTTTAGTTGTCTCTTCCTTAGCTTGATTTTACCAACGTGCACAATGTCATAAGTGTAGGGGAGACTTTTCCCACATGCTTAAACATTGAGGACAATGTTTATGTTAAGTGTAGGGGGGACTTCTATCGAAGTTTTAAGTGGACTTTTCCATTAAAATGCCTTCATTTAACCGGAAAATCATCTTTTTCAGCATTTTTCAAATTTTTAATTAACTTTGGCCATATAGTCGTAATTTTTAAATTTTTATCGTTGCTTTCATATGTATATATCCCACAATAAAGTCAAAAATATTAATAAAGTGGTTTAGCTAGTTTTGAAGTCTTTGGCATATTAGGCCCGTTGCGATTATTTTGACTCAACCCGAATAGACTTATCCAAGTTTATTCTAGCAAGTATCCTTAACCATGTAGACCTTAATTGGTTTATTAGGCTAAGCATCCACGAGTCTCATTACTTGAGATTTTAAATTGTGGAGAACGAGAAATATAGAGTCAATTATAAGTCGGTATTCTTGCACAAGCACACTTGGTGTGATTATAAGCCTATTCTCCCATCACTTGCTAATAATTTATCTGCAATAAGTAAGGTCGTACGATTTTATTGAATAACTTAGCTTCTAGCCCAAGATCGTTTAAAAGTTGCTCGGTAATGATAAGAGTTCATAGCCAAGGCATAACTAATGAAGCGGGGCGCGAAGATTGGCGAGTCCGAAAAGGCCCTAACAAGGCATGAGGATTCCATTTTATTTCTAAAGATCCAAGGTGATGTGAAAAGCATTATTCCTAAAATCAATATGAAGGATCAAGACTCACGACGAAAAGTAATCAACTCCCATAAAGATCATGGAGAAGTCTATCCGAAAAGACCCTAACAAGGTATGAGGATAAATAGATCCAAGTCGGAAAAGGAGGCGGATCGTTGTATCTCAAAATCCCAATTAACGATTGAAGAAATAATGATGAAGTCGTGGTCAACAAAGTTGGAGTACCCCTCAAAAGTCTCCAAGTGAAGAAACTATATTAACGAAGAGAAGACCATTATCTCAAGAACGTCTCTCAAGATATGAAGTATGAAGTACATGCCAAATATCGGCCCGAGAAAGGTCTCAAATCGTGAAGCAAGTTATGCCAAGATATGAACTTTTTGATATCCCGAGAAGCAGTTTTAAGAGATCTTGTCCTTTAGCTAACTATTAATCAAATCGTCCTACTTTGCTTTCAGCCTAAATAAACTATCGCAATAAGTCCAAAAATGCATCTTCATGATCATTCTAAGACAAAAATAAAATATAAGAGATACACCTAGGAATAAGGGAGTTTAAGCATATAATTAAGCCATGTGTGTAAGTGTTTATTTTGCTAACTTATAATAACAATGATCTCGTTTTTAAGCTTAGTTTGGGGAACGTGAAACTTGAGGGTGATAAATCTTTGCAGCACCGAAGCCCTAATGTAAGTCTTAGATCTCTTTGCGAGTTATTTCCATATAGCTATTTTCAAGTGAAAATAGTTTTCTATCCCTTTTGTTTCATTCAAAGTTTTTATATATCTCTTTAGTAGTAGTGGTTATTGTTAATAAGGCCAAGGTTGATTGATTATGAGAAAAGTTTAAAATGCTTTATCACTAAGCATTGCATGAGGGCATGGTAATGGTTAAGTGTAGGGGATTTGATAGGTGTGAAAACACCCATCCTTTTACCACTTATTTCTTGCTAAAACAAGACCAAAACGCGTATTTGATGTCATTTGTTTGGAATTATGCGTGGTTTGTGTGTTTGTTGTGTTTTCAGAGCCAACCGGATAAATATTGAAGAAAACATGGGACTGCACGGGTTTTATCGAAGAAAAAGACTCAAGACGAAGTCTATTGTCCAAGAGATGCAAAAGATTTGAAGTCAATGGGTCTATTTGAAGATTTATCGAAGAAAAGGACCAAAGATGGAAGATTTACATATGTCGAAGAACTCAAGTCTATTAAACGAAGAAATTAAAAGACGAGTTGAATTTATTCATCGACAAATCCCAAATCAGAATCGAAAACGTAAACTTTGCTGAAAAGACGAGAAGACGAAAAGAAAGGAAGAAAGACCACTCACCAACCAACCACACCTCTTATAAATAGGAGTCCCTTCCCACACATTAGACAAGTTTTTAGTTTTTAATTTCCAGTCTTTTTCTTTTCTTTGTTTCGTAGGGTAACCAACACCATTAAGGTGTTGGTGATTTTTCAATTTTGTTGATTCACAAATCTTGTAAGCTTTAATCTTCCCTTTCATTTGTTTAACATTAATCTTTCAATACAATATTTCATTTCATCTTGTTCATCTTCCTCTTTTTGATTCAAAGTCTTAAGTTCTTATTTGGTTGATTTTAATCTTTAAAAGTAAGTGGGTTTTTTGTTTTTATTGTTTTGATTTGATGTTTATGATTAGTAGATGATTAGTGGTTAAATTGGTTTAAGTTTTGGTTAAAAACTTGGTTGATTTTGGTTAAATTCGTACTTGTGTTATCTCCCTTTTCTTCGCATCTTCAAACTACCCAGATTCCGAATGAAACACATTTATTCCGGATGAAGGATTAGTTAAAATATTCCGGATCAAGGGTGTTGTGAAATTATTCCGAACCAAGCTTTTTATCATTTTATTCCGAGTCAGCAAGTTATTCCGAGTGAAGCTTTTGATTTTGAGTATTCCGAATCAGTTGTCTTTATCCGGAATAATCAATATTCCGGATGAAGGGATATTTCGAATCAGCATTTTTGTCTTAATTATTCTGGATGAAGGAAATGTTCCGAATGAAGCTTATTTTTTAGAATATTCCGAATGAAGGTTTTTGGCCAATTTATTCCGAACGAGCAAATATTCCGGATGAGTGAGTTTGGCATTTTATTCCGAACGAAGTGAAGATTCCGGATCAAGCTTTTCTTCTTTATTATTCCGCATGAAGCATATTTCTAGTCAATATTCCGAATGAAGGTGGCTGTTTAGTTTATTCCGGATCAAGCCTAATATTCCGAATCAGTTGTTTTCTAGTAAGGGGTATTTACTGTTTCTGTTTTATTGTCTAAATGTTTAACTGTATTTCAGTCTTATTTAATTAACTGCTTTTAGTTTAATATCTTTGGGTGCACTTAATTCTTTTTAGTAGAGTAGAAAACCAAACCCGATTTTAGTGACCAAAAACAACTACTCCACTTTGAACCGTGATCAATTCGAGAAGATACCGAGAATTAAATTTAACCTATTGAAAACTTTTGTATCAGTGATTGATTGATGCTCCTATGATATGACATGATATGGTTAGCAGTGTTGGGTAATCTAGAAGGCATCTGACTAGGTTTAAATTTTCTATCTCTTACTTGTGTCTTTTGATTAGCTTCCCTTAGACCAAATTTGTGGCGAATGTCATTTGAACTATTTCGAGACGTGTTCTTGGGACTATGTCCAGGGAGACTAGATGCAATCATGTGATTAGGTCTTGCAAAATCTTATTTAGTCACCTTGGCCCTAGTTGGTGGAGTGGCTTGTCTAGAAAGATGAACCATATCAACTTGGGAGGCAAACCGCGGTCTCGAGGATTTTGGTTGCTCGGATTTAAATGCAGTCGATTTTCTAACAGATTGATTTTAAGGCGGTTTCCCCAAGATTGATGGTTTTTCAAGCTTAGTGTCCACACTAGTTCCTTTAGTTTTCCTCAACTCGTTTTTCAGAGCAGCTATTGCAGAAATCTTTTCCTGAATTTGAGCCTTTAAAGGATTATTATCTTTGAGCAATTTATCTTGGGATGCCAATTTAGATTCTAGCAACTTAATTTGTTTCAAAAGATTATCCTTTTCAGCTTTAGAATCTAGAACTTTTTGATGCAATTTTCATTCAAGAACAACGTTTGACTTTTCAAGTTTTTCAAAATATGTTTCAAATTTGTTCGTTTTCTTCGAAAATTCTAGTTTGTCATCCTCGAGACCTTTTGATTGTTGAGCTATTATCATTTCAAGCTCTTTAATCTTGGAATCAGAAGCAGTTAATGAAGCAGTCATAAGGCAATGATCATGTTGGGTCAGTATTTACTGACCATGAAGAAACTCTAGGATTTAAATATAAAATCCCCCAAAGTGTTTTATGCTCAATAGTAAGGCCAATCTGCTGAAGGACGACCAGAGGAACAAAGTTCCTAATGAAGACTTTATAGCTGAAGAAAGTTCAACACTCCCCTTCTAGTGAACTTAGAAGACAAAGGAGTCTTCTCTTCAAATACTAGGCGGTCTAGTTGCTGAAGAACAAGGACTGAAGAAGGGCTTTCAGTTCAGTTTGGTTTGACAATATCAAACTGAATGATGTCGATCTACTCTAGGATACTGAAAACTCTTCAGTATTCTGATGGTTTGCATTAGGCGGGAAAAGATAACTTTAAGTCAAAGTAGGTTGCTTGTATGCTTAGATATAAGTACAACCTTTATCTTTTCTAGAATAGTTTAATATGTACTTTGTATTGTTTACCCAGCATGGGCATCAACCACCCACTAGATAAACCCATGCATTGAAACATGCAAAATGCAAACCCTAGTTTACACTGCCTATAAAAGGAGTGTACGTTGAGAGAGGAAAGGTTAACCAATACAAGAGCTTAAACTCTTGAAAAACCTTTCTCTCTCGATACCAACTAAACCATATAGCCAAGAAGCATATGAACGTTTAGATTGGAGCTTAGACTTTAACTTTGGTTAGACGTTTAAGTAGAGGAGATCACAACCCATTGTCATTCAACCACTTTGTTATTCCGCAAACAAAGTGGGTATAGATTCTTTATTTGATTCTAATAAAAGTCTATACGTTGAAAAGTATATTGGTATTGTTGTTTTAATTGTTCATAGTTCTTATCTATTGTTAAAACAACACACTTGAGTCGAAGTAAAGAGTTATTACTAAAGATAATAAGTAATAACGAATTACAAGGGACCAACAAGTGGTATCAGAGTAGTTTGATTAGCTAAACTCTTATTTAATTAAACTGCTCATTTAAAAGTTTTCAAATCAAGATCCAAAAATGGCTCAAGTTATACCACAAACCCTAGAATATAGGGGTAGCCAACTCAATGCTGCTCCTGTACTAGAGGTAACAAATTTTACAAATTGGAAGAAGAGGTTTCCCGTCCACATGGTTGACATTGAACCTCAATTCCTTGGAATCATTGAAAATGCTCCTTCTGTTCCCGTAGTTGGGGACAATAAAAAACCTGAAGTAAAATGGACTGCTGATGAGAGAAAAGCTGCTAACCTAGATCAGCGTCTCAAAAGTCTCATCATGTCTGTGCTTCCAGATGACCAAATGAATTCTGTTGTAAATTGTAAAACAGCCAAAGCAACATGGGAGGACCTTATTCTTTATCATGAGGGACCCTCTGATGTAAAAGAAACTAGAATCATGGGTTTAAAGCTTCAATATAACACCTTCAAGCACAAAGAAGGGGAAACCCTCACACAGACATTCACCAGATACAAAGCACTGATGAATGAACTTGTGAATGATGGTGTTGAGCTTTCAAAACTTGAAATCAACACAGTTTTTGTTAATGCATTGCCAAAGAAGTGGCTCAGTTTCTGCCAAAGATTGAGAAATGCTAATCAGATTAAAGATTGTGATCTAGCCTCTCTTTTTGGGAAACTTAAATATGAAGAAACCTAGATGATAGGATTTATGAAGGCTCAAGCAAGAGTAAAGCATTAACCATTGCTACACCCTTGTCCACAACCTTCTTTAGTGAAGCTGTCATTCAAGACTACCAAGATAGTCCTGATGAGGAAGACACTAGATCTAGTGAGGAATATCTGAATGACCTCAAAGAGGAATTTCATAAAAGAGCTCTTCTGGCCAAGTCTAGAAGGTTTTTTAAGAAAGGAGGCAAGTTCTCCAGCTCCACAAAAGCTTCAGTTGACACTGAATGCTACAAATGTGGGAAGACTTGTCACTATGCTAGGGATTGTTATTCAAAACATCTATCCCTTCATATTCCTCACCAGCTCAATCAAGACCATCTGGTCAATCATCATTTCAACCAAAACAAATTGCTTCTACTTCTTTTCAGCAAAACAGGGTTGAAATTAGACCAACAAAAGACTTTGAGGCCAAATACAGAGAAATCAAGGCAAGATTGGCTCTCATGAGTACTGCTAGTTCTTCTTCCAATACCCCTATGCAAGACAAGAACAAAGGGCTTGTCGCTGAAGCTTATGAATGGGATGAAGAAGATGTTTCTTCAGATGATGATGAAATGGTCAATACCCCTAAGCAAGACAAGAACAAAGGGCTTGTCGCTAAAGCTTATGAATGGGATGAAGAAGATGTTTCTTTAGATGATGATGAAATGGTCAATGTGAAAGTGCTGATGACACTTGCTGATGATGAAGTGGCTAACTACAATGCTGTGGCCAGAGAAAGTGTGACAATCCGTCAATTTATGGTTGATATTTTATTCTCAAATATTATTTAAAAACATTATTTTAATGTTATATTATGAACTCACTTATTTTTGGGAAGAAATTTGGATTTACGTCTTGAAGTAGCATCGACTACGTCTAAACCGGAGGATTCTACGTTACGTGCTTACGTTTACATACACCGTTTTGGTGACAGTCCGACATTCCAGGAAATAAATTTATCCGTGAATATTATTTTGGAATTTTAAATTTGTGTTGGTTCATAAACTCACAAATTTACGAGAAGAGATTAGGACTTACGATTATAATTTAACGTCCTTTACGACTAAACCGGAAACCTTAGGATTACGTATTTACGTTTTCAAACTCCGTTTTTGATGAGACAATTTTTATTAGATTCGTTTTGTGCCGTTGATTCATAATTTATAAAAATGTTTTTCGTAAAATAACCCGAGGGCACGCAAATCGAGGAAACTAGAATCGAGGAGTACCCGTAAATTAATAGGGATGGGACAAGTTTTCACTTGCCCACCCCTATACAAATGGGCTCCAACACATCTCATGATGTGTCAATTTTTAACTATTAAGCTAACACTTGTTAGCTAATGCTTAACAAGTAAGCTATCACACCCCCAAAACCATCCAACACCTAAACCACTTCTCCAAAACTCATACATGCAAACCACTCTCTCCTTCTCTCCCTAATTTCGTCCACTCTCTCTCAAAAATACCATTTTGATCAAATTTTGATCAATTCTAGCCATAAACTATGTGTTATCTACACATATAATGAAGAAACCTTGAAGCCTTGAAGATTGGAGGTGATCCTAACATCCAAGATGGTGATTTGGTGATATCCGAGGGCTGATTTCTACAAGGAGTGTACAAATATTGGTGGTCTTGAAGATTGGTGTTGATTTATCATAAGTTTTTCCATCAAAAATCCAAGCCTTGATCATAACCTACACAACCTTGGTGGTATAAAGATTGTTCTTCCTATCCTCTTGTTATTTTGATTATGTAATCTTGTATTTTCTTTATTTATGTATATTTATATGATGATGAATGATGATTAAAAATATTATGTGGGGATTTGGTGTTGATAGATTTGATAAACATGGGTAAAAAGATGGAAAAACCACATGTAAAAATGGTTAAATCTTGCTTAATAAGATGGCTGTATAAAAACAGTAAGTAACCAAATGATAAACTGATAAAATGGTAAAGTGGAATCAATATACAGTAAGTATCAGGTGTTATACACATGTGAGAGTTGGCCATGCAATGGAATCATGAAAATGAGTGAGATATGATCAAAACAAGATTAGTGTACCAATCTGAATAGTCTGTTTTGTAGGGACTCTTAAGGATAGTTAGTCATGGAATGAGCAGTAGCTATAACTAACTTATTTGTGGCACATAATATGAAGTTTATGCCATCCAAAAATGAGCTTCTATCTCCTTATAGAACTTAAGATATGATAAAATGGTGAAGATGAAACTAAAAATCAGATTTTGAAGAATTAATGTTTAATAGTATTATATAAGCACTCAAACTAATATAGTATAAAATGTGAATTAAAACCCACTAACTTATAAATTTCATTTATATAAATATGTATAAGGTTAAATAAATGGACACTTTATAAAAATGGTAGTTGAATAAGATTTATAAGTTATAAAAACTATAAACATGATTTTTACGACTTTTTCGGCTATTACCGTAAAATTAACGTTTTTCGCCAATTAAAACTTAGACGATCAAACCCGTCTAATGTAAAGTTTTTAAAAGTCATATACTGATGTATAGGTACCTAATACAAGTAAAAACCGATAAAACCCGAACTATATGACATACGGACATTAACGAGCTAAGTTAGCATATTTGGACTATTGATTTAACTAAATAAGTTAAACACTTTTAAAAAATTACTTATTGGGCTTAACCCATTTGGGCCCAACATGTAAAGTATAAATACTGATAATACAAGTATGAAATAGATTAATACAAGTTAATGAACTTATAATAGGCTTATTGGACCTAAAACACGTAAATAGGTAAAACTAGTAAACTAGTAAAAAGTTACCAATACATAAACACTAAAACGAGTAAATGAGAACATGTAAACCCACTTGATCATCATATATATAAAATCATCATATGTATACATAATTGTTATTTTTATAAAGTCATTGGACAAGAGTCTAAGACGAGTATTATTTGTCTAGGTTTTCCGAGATTGAAGCACGTACCGTACATCCGAATCGCCGATAAACCGCTTTCCCCATATCAACGTGAGTTCATAGCCTCACACTCTTTTAAATGTTTTTATGAAATGTTTTATAAACCCGCGAGGGAGATAACATGTTAGTTTTTATAAAATAGGACACTAGTTGTCCCGATTGTCTGTTTATTGATTTGGACCCGAATGATTGTATGACCCGATGAATGATTAAATGACCCGATAGATGAAACGAAATGGATTATTAAAGTTAGGTTATGTCACTAAAAGTCCCATTAGCATGAATTGTGAACTACCGGGATTTGGTAGATGCTTATGCATATAATAGTACTATTTGGGGACGATCACCCCAGTTCGTGCCTTGACGGTTGATCCCCGTCGTGCCACATTTATTGGTAAGCGAATTTATGTATGAGAAGATTTACACAAGCGTGATTATTGTGACGACACGCTAATTTAGATGGGCAAATGATTGTCGGGTTAGCTACCCGTTGTTTGTTGTAGTAAGGTAACAATGTCATGCGGCTTATAATAATCCAATTAACGAAATACTGCTTTAAGCATTGAATTACGATGTATTGCCTGACTAGCAATACGGGGTCTTATGATTGATATTATGTTCGTGTTTTGGTTTTACATAACCATATTCATATAACGGTTTTTATTTAACTCTATACAACGTTATAAAACGTATTGTATGATGTTTTTAACGACAATGGTTCGTATAATGATTTTGAAGGCGGAAACCTATATTATGATTTTTGATAAGGATTTGTATAAAATGACTTTGGCTATTTTATGGCCTACTACAAGGATTTGTACAAAATGATTTTCGGTAATAATTATATACCGATGATATATTAATGGTTTTATTAAACTCTATGAATTAACTCGGTGTTATCGCTGACCTTTTCTTTTAACATGTTTTATCTCAGGTACTTGAAGGTAATTCTAGGGAAGACAACAAGAACTCATGGCCCGCACTTAAATAATAATTTCCATTCAAATGCTTTGTAAAACCTGTATAAAATACAATGACTTGGGACCTATGTAAATCTGATATTTATGAATGGAAATACGTTATTATTAAAAGACGCGATTTTTAAGCGTTGTCTATGATGTGAGTAATGTGCTATCCCGTAACACCAACGAGTCTTCCGCTGTATTGAATTTTATAAATTTGGGGGTGTTACAGAAAGTGCCAAAATGGTGAATGGGTTAATATCACAATAAAAAAGGTACAAACTCATCTTTAATTAGAAGATAAAGATGAAATTAAATTTGTCTTTGATGACCTAGTGTATTGATCTAAAATTTGTTGAAGAACAAAGAAACAATTTTCTTGAAAAATTTCACAAACTTGTTCTAAAACTTGAAGATTTTGAAAGTAAGCTAATAGAGCTAAAAGAAGCTAAACTTGATATTCTTACTTTTCAACAATTGAACAAAGTAATTTTGGAGGAAAACAACTCCCTAAGATTTGAACTAAAAGAAGCAAAAAATATTGTTAAATCTTGGCTTAGAAACTCTGATAGGGTAAACCAATGCATAAGTGAACAAATTCCTGCTCAAAAAAGGAAAATGCTTGGTGCTGAAGGATCCTCCAGCACCAAATCTATTGTCTTTGTCAAGGCCTCAAATGAGGATGGTAGCTCGATCCCTGACATTGAAAGGTCAGATGAAGAGAATCTACACAATCATGACACTGGACAAATTCTTCTTCCTGAGTTTCAAGCAAGTGCTGACTCTTTAGCTCCAGCTGAGTCCACAGTTACTGAGGATGACTCAAATGATGATATAGAGAATGAAGTAAGTACCCTACTTCCTCCTTTGGAGAAGCTGGCTAGTGCTGAACCCTCTACTGGACCCAAATCAATCCAGTCTATCATCAAGTCACACACCACACACAAAGGTAGTTCTTCCAAACATGTCAAAATTGACACTTCAAAGAACTCTCCAGCTCCTGCTGAAGGTTCACATATGGGAACTACCTCTTCAGTTTCAACAAATAAACTGAAGAATGCTAGATCTGAGGAAGATGAGAGAATGTCTCTTGTCATGCAAGAGATCAATGATCTCAAATTGTAACTCAGGCAGCAGCAAACACCAACATGATTCAGAGATGAACCTTCAGACTCTCCTCATTTCAAGTACAAGACACAATTTAAAAAGGCTTGTGATTTATGTGGTCTAAACAACCATCTTACTGAAGCTTGGCTAAGAGTGATTTATTGTACGAAATATGAGAGAACTGATCATCGCACTTGTGAACACACTCAGTATATGCTGGCCAAAACAAGTGCTGATGCTCACAAAACTGAAGCATCTCATTCCAGGCGAAATATGCCTTTCCCACCATGCATTCATTATGGTATGGGCAATCATCACTCAGATGACTGCCACTATTACCCTGTTTGTAATATTTGTGGAAGTTATGACCATGACACTCATGGACATAATCGTATCATCTCACTCAGAAGAGGTATCAAACCAAGAAACCCAAACTCTATTACTAAATGTTGTGAAACTTGTGGAAGCGATGTCCACACTACATCTGATCACAACCATATAGAGTGGTTCAAAAGAGGTGAAGCCCTCCAGGATAAGAAAGCAAATGGTGTTCAGACCTCTTCTTCTTCTGAACAATCTCACATACCCTCTACAAGAGGACCCTTCAGATCTAGAACATCTTCTAGATCTAAAACCCCCACCCAACAAAGGTGGGTTTCAAAACAAAACTAACCATTTCCTTAACTTGTGCAGTGTGATCTCATGAAGCCTATTTGGTACCTAGATAGTGGCTGCTCAAGGCATATGACTGGCACCAAAAGTTATCTGCACAAGTATAAGGAGGAACAAGGTCCTAAGTTCTTTTTTGGTGATAACTCATCAGCTACTACTGAAGGATTTGGTTCAGTAAAATGCAATGGTATAGTTTTCTCAAGGGTAGCATATGTCAATGGATTGAAGCACAACCTCATCAACATAAGTCAACTTTGTGATGCATAGTATCTTGTGTTGTTTGATGACAAAAAGGTACAATCTTCAACTCTAATCATGAAATTGTGATGATTGCTCCCAGAGTCAAAGATGTTTATGTCATGAATATGAACTCTACTCAGGAGACATGCTTCTTTGCTAAAGCCTCCAATATTACCAATTGGCTTTGGCATAAGAGGCTCTCACATCTGAATTTTAAAACAATAACTCTGCTGGCAAAAAAAAATCTTGTTATTGGTCTTCCTTCACTTGTCTATTCCAAGGACAAACCATGCTCAGCATGTGAAAAGGGGAAGCATCATAGGGACAGTTTCAAAACAAAGCAAACTTTCTCAATCAAAGAAAGTCTTCATTTGCTTCACATGGACTTATTTCGCCCAGTATCACCTAGGGCCATTTGTCAGGAAAAATATACACTTGGCATTGTTGATGAGTACTCTAGGTACACCTGGGTATATTTTCTGACAAAGAAAAGCCATGCACCAGATGCCATTATCTCTTTCATCAAAAGAGTTGAAAATCAAAATGACACTCATGTCAAACAACTCAGGACTGACAATGGCATTGAATTCATAAATCATACACTGATCAAATTCTGTGATGACAAAGGAATTTCCCAAAATTTCTCATCTCCTTACACACCTGAACAAAATGGTGTGGTTGAAGGAAGGAACTGAACTTTGATTAAAGCAACAAGGACAATGCTTGCTAGATCTACTCTCTCTAAGCATTTTTGGACTGATGCTGTAGCCACTGTTTGCTACACTCAAAATAGATCCATCATTGTGAAGAGATACATGAAGACTCCCTATGAAGTCTTTAGGGGGAGAATTCCAAACATTTCATTCTTACATGTGTTTGGGTGTCCAGTATTCATTCACAATCACAAGGATCACCTTGGAAAGTTTGATGAAAAATCTGATGATGGTTACTTCCTTGGATACTCTCCAGTATCTAAAGCATACAGAGTCTTTAACACAAGAAGACAATGTATTGAAGAAACCTATCACATCACCTTCAATGAAAGTTCTGAAGCTCTCACTTTTACAAATCCATCAGATGATGAACTTCATATTCATGAATCTCACAATTATCCTGATGAATTTCAACATTATGAGCCTTCTCAAAAATATTAAACAAGCAACTCAGTCCCTCATATTGATCCATTTGAAGATATGACAAGTCCTACAAAAGGAAATCATTCAGTATCACATACTGATGGCTGTCAATCAAATAATGATCAATCTCAAAATGATCAAAATGATCAGCAAGGCAACACAAATGAACAAAATGGTCAGTCTCAAAACAATCAGAATGCTGACACACATGATCAAAATGATCAATCATATGCAGCTGCTGATGAACAATCTGAGCCCCTTGCTCAAAGCTCTCCTACCATATCTAGGGAATTAGGTCTTGGATATGTTGATTCTGACCAAGAAGGAAACCCTCCATTGATTGAACCTTTGTCCACTAAATATCCTTCAGTAAACACTAGAGATAATCCAAGTCCAAGTCCATGTCATGGACTTCCAAGCTCTAGCTCTAATCATGATACCAGTACCTATTCTCCAGCTCCACAAAAATCTTAGACTCATAATAGTCACATACAGCTGGTGAACATAATAGGTAATCCTGGTGAAGGTAGAGTCACTAGATCTATGGCAAAGAAACTGAGTGCTGCTTCATCTAAAGAATGCCTCTATGCAAACTTTCTCTTAGAAATTGAACCTACAAAGGTTTCAGAAGCACTCACATACCCTGGATGAGTGGATGCCATGCAAGAGGAACTCAATCAATTTGAAAGAAACAAAGTCTGGAAATTGGTTCCTCTTCCATATAGTAAATCAACCACTGGCACCAAATGGGTTTACAAGCTCAAAAGAGATGAAACCAATGCAGTGACCAAAAATAAAGCTAGGCCGGTAGCCCAAGGATTCAATCAAGAGCCTGGTGTTGATTTTGATCAAACCTTTGCTCCAGTTGCACGTATGGAAGCCATACGAATCTTCCTTGCTTATGCCACATACATGAACTTCATCATCTACCAAATGGATGTCAAAAGTGCATTCCTAAATGGTGACCTAAAAGAAGAAGTTTATGTTACTCAGCCTCCTGGCTTTGAGAGTAGTAAATACCCAAATCATGTCTACAAGCTTTACAAAGCTTTGTATGGACTGAAGCAAGCTCCAAGAGCATGGTATGAAACTCTCTCAACATTTCTCATTGAACATAAATTTGTCAGAGGAAAAATAGATAGCACCTTGTTTATCTATAAATCTAAAACTGACACCATTCTAGTATAAATTTATGTGGATGACATAATCTTTGGTTCCACAAGCTTGAAACTTTGCAAACAGTTTTCCAAGCTTATGACCAGCAAGTTTGAGATGAGTATGATGGGTGAACTCACATACTTCCTTGGTCTTCAGATTAAACAATCTAACCAAGGCATCTCTATCAATCAAGAAAAATATGTCAAGGATCTGCTGAAGAAGTATGATATCAATTATGCTTCAGTGAAGACTCCAATGGTACCCCCTAACAACTTAGGACCTGATCTCAATGGACATTCAGTCAATGAGACTCAGCATAGAGGTATGATTGGGTCACTCATGTACTTAACTACAAGCAGGATTGACATTCAATTCTCTACATGCCTTTGTGTAAGATACCAAGCAGATCCAAAGGAATCACACCTTACTGCTGTAAAGAGAATCTTTAGATACCTAAAAGGTACACCAAGTCTAGGTCTTTGGTACCCCAAATCCTCAGGTTTTACCTAAAGGGGTATTCAGATATTGACTATGCTGGATGTAATTTGGACAGAAAAAGCACTTCTGGTGCCTGCCAATTGCTAGGTGGCAAACTTGTGTGTTGGAGTGCTAAAAAGCAACAAACAGTTGCCATGTCTTCAGCAGAAGCTGAATATGTGGTAGCTGCTAGATGTTGTGCCAATGTT
This sequence comes from Glebionis coronaria, assembly GCA_025667525.1. NCBI lineage: Eukaryota > Viridiplantae > Streptophyta > Magnoliopsida > Asterales > Asteraceae > Glebionis > Glebionis coronaria. The sequence continues at coordinate 505,188,803 of CM046881.1, read as the reverse complement.
CTTTGGATGAAAAGCCAACTGGCTGATTATGACATAGAATATAAAAATATACCAATCTTTTGTGATAACACTAGTGCTATTGCAATATCCAACAATCTAGTCCTCCACTCAAGAACAAAACACACTGATATCAGATATCACTTTATCAGAGATCACATTGTGAAAGGGTACATTAAATTACATTTCATCCCTACTCAATACCAATTGGCTGATATCTTCACCAAACCATTGGATGAACCAACTTTCAAAAGATTGATAATGGAGCTTGGTATGCTGAACATTGATGATACAAAACCTGAACCTTCAGCATTCACTAAAGAAGCTTGACGGTTCAGCATCTCATAAAAGATTTTGATTAATGTTAAGTAGCATTGTCTGAGTAAAGGAGTGTGCAATTTCATGTGTCTATTTCATTTTATGTGATTGTGTATATGATGTTTTGTCGCCTTATCTGATTCACTGAAGCTGAACAAATAATCACCAGTCATCAAAAGATTTCTTCAGCAATGCTGAACAAAAATTTCAATACAAATGAGTAGCTAGGCCTGAGTAGAGGAGCATGCAATATCATATGTCTTTTTCACTTATGTGAACATGTATATGGGATTTTGTCGCCTTATCTGACGCACTGAAGCTCACAAGTATTGCCATCAGGTTCAGCATATCTGAGCAACAGCATTTAAAACAAATCAATCATGTGACTCAATGGAATTAATGGCATTAAATTTCTTGAGAATAAATAAAAAAATATTCTTTCAAAAGGTGTCAATTATTTATCTAGGAAATATCAAGCGTCTCCATCCACAGTCAACAACTTCCTGACACATGGGGTGTTTCACTATTCAAAGCAACAGAAAATCATACCTTTTTGAAGAACATTAATGAGAAAGTTTATGCCAAATGTTCAAAAGAAACCCTAAAAGATTTATAATTTTTAAATTGTTTTAAAAACTTTTTACAAATCATTTCAAGTTTTTAAATAATCCCTAACAATTGGATCTCATTCCACGCTTACAAATCTTTCATAAAAAACATACATAAACTTTCTCTCTTTCAAAACACACACACAGAAACATCAATGGCTGAATCATCTTCTACTCCAAAGATTGCTAAGATCACTCTCAACCCATCTACTCATGTTAACTATCCCATTGATGATATCTTTTTCAAACCTAACAACATCACCTTACTCAAACCTGAATCCATTAAGTCTGTTCCTGGGGAAAAAATTTTGACTTATCTATCCAAAAGTGTTTTATGGTATGCTTTATTTGAGGATCCTGGTATGATGTTTCAAAATGTGCTAAAAGAATTTTGGTTTACAGCAGAGGCTTCTAACAACAAGAAGTCCATTGAGTTTGATTCTCCCACGATTGGGATTCATGGTAGATTTGGGTTGAAGTTATTTAGAAAAGTTTTGGGTTTAGATTATTTGGAAAACCCTAGTGACTATGAAGCTATACCTGATGATTTTATGGTTGTCAAAATTTTCTTTAAAGAGATTGGGTATACTGAGGAGATTACTGAAAAAGGGGGTTTAAAAAGAAGTTGTTTGCCACCAAGGTGGAAGTTGCTGATTTCCATTCTTATTGAATGTTTGGGGGGGGGGGGGGGAATTGGAGGCCTTGACCAGATCAACCAAAAAGATGCTATTATTTTAAAACTGTCTGGCCAAGTGTGTTAAAGCTGATTTTGGGAGGCTTATTTTTTAAGATCTCCATGGGAAACTGGAGAAAAAGACTAGAGAGAAAAACGTTGTTTACACCAGATTTCTATCTCTCCTCTTTGCTGACCATCTTGGAAATAACTTTTCAAAAATTAGTGGAGAGAAACTAAATTTTAAGACCATTGATCTTACTCGCTGGAACATTCCAGTCAGTACCATTGATCCTCCTCTTACACAACCCATGCTGGACATCTGCTCAACAGATGTTCCGATAGTGTATAAAGCTCCCAAAGACACTTCTCCAACTAGAGAAGGGGATCTAAAAGGCAAAAAGCGTGGAGCTTCGTCTGGACCTCGTCAGAAGCAAACATCAATTAATACCAAGAAGATTAGACGTGTGTCTAGAAAGAGGAAAACCCTCACACAATCTTCCTCAAAGAAGATTGATGATGCTTCCAAAGGCCATGCTTTGAATTAGACTAAGTCCCTGGCCAAGGACAAGAACCCCAGCCAGCCATCACCATCAGTCTCTGCTGGAGGTGACATGCATAAAGAGGCCCAGAAGGCAACCCCTCTCTCAACCTCTTTAGGAGAGAAGGGTGAAGATAGAGCTCACCCTCAGCTCAGTAGTGTGGAGTCAGCATCAGTAAATACTTATGTAAAATCCGCATGCTTTTACCATGAATAGTACCCTTAAGATCGCACGTACAGGATTAGAACTTTCCTTTTATAGCGCGTTTACGTTTCACGTACAAGAATTACAAGTATTACGTACGTGTTATAACACGATAAGTATTTATTACGTATTAACACATGATAATTGTTTCAATAATAATTATAATCACAAACATACGAACATGAAATCATGAACGTAAATTAATCACGAGCTAATATTACGTATGTATGTATATTTATTTCGATCACGAATAAATATATTAATTCACGAACGATAACTAATTAGATCACATGGAATACGAACACGAGAACACACTTATATTTTAGACACGAAAAATGTTAGGGTTAACCCATGTGGGCCCCTACCCGCGGCTACAACAAGAAAACATGGGCCAAGCCCATGCAAATTTACTAAACAAGGGAAGAAAGGGAAAAACATGTTTCATAATCACAAAATCTAGAAAACAAGAAAAACCCTAGTTCTTCCGTTTGGTTCTCTTTTGGCCGCCAGGTTCTACACACGCCAAAGGTGTGTTTGGTTTGATTTTTGGTGTTCGTTTATTGCAAGGATCATTCGTGTGTTCATCCACTTTGATTCACGTGATTGGTATAAACCCTAAACTTTTTTTCTTTTACGTTTTGATTTAGTAATCACATAAAATCATGAATGTTTTTAATAAACTAATTAAAAACAAGTGTAAACATGTTGTTTTAATCATACGGTATAATCAATTAAGTGTTAAGGGGTGTTTGTTTGTTGGTCGACGCCAAAACCGAGCCCCAAGGGGGTCTTGGCTTGGCTTACTTCGCACCACCGAGACCTTATGGTCTCGGTTTGGTGGTGGTGGTGTCACGGCAGCAGCAAGGGAGGGAGACCCCGACCTAGGTCGGGGCATGGTAGTGTATTTGGGTCCGGTTCATGGGTTAAAACACGGGTCCGGTTCACACATGTTTAGATTTAAAACACGGTCCGGTTCATGAGTTATTTTTACAAGTTAAATATTTTTTTACAAGTTAAATATTTTTTTACAAGTTATATGTTTTCTTCAAGACTTAAATTAAATTAATTAAAAACATGAACATGATTAATTTAATTTCCATGACTTAGGTTGTTAGTTTTATTATTAATACATGAATTTTAACCTAAGTAATTATTATTTAATTAGACTATATGATTAATTAGGTATTAAAACCATGACTTATAATTAATTAATTTACATGACTTAGGTTATATTATTAATAGTTAATAATACATGTTTTAACCTAAGTATTTTCACCTTTATTTAATTAAACCATGTTATAGTTAATTAAATACATTAACCTATAGTTTATTTAATTCACATGAAATAATTAATAAACTATACTATATAACTACTTGACTTAGAATATTAATCAGTAAACACTTAAGCTTATATAATTAGCTTAATTATCTAGCTTATATCTAATTATGGAAAATTTCTATTTTTAGAAACTTATTTATTTAAGGCAGCTAATCTATTTATGGAAACTTTCTACTTTTAGAAACTTATCTGTTTTAAGCAGTAAGTCTATTTTTGGAAACTTTCTATTTTTGGAAACTTTCTATTTTTTGAAACTTTCTATTTTTGGTAACTTTCTATTTTTGGAAACTTTCTATTTTAGGAAACCTGCTATTTTTAGAAAGTTACTTACTATTACATAACAAGTATAATAATACATGAAATACAAGTAATACTTAATCAGAATAGACAGAATATATGATAAACACAGTATAAAGCTTAAATCTGTAAAACATGACATGAACATATAAAACAAGCTAAGACATGATATAAAACCAGTTACGTACTCAGTAATCAGATACTTATACACGTATGTATTTATGTAGCATTAGTGGTACCGAAGTAGGACTCTCTTTCGTTCGTCTTCTTCGTTCAGTGGACATAAGGTACGAATTCTCCGTCCTTTCAGTATGGACATTCTTCCTTATTAGGATTTCCCGTATGCAGCCAACTGTTTTTCCTAGTATATGTTTTATATGTTTATGAATTGCTTATGTTTAATTAGAATAACTAAAGCCATATACATGCATGACCAGTTTCACCTAGTTATGGCGGTACCATAACCATAACACTAGAGGCACTGGTGTTATGACTTCACCACGGCGGAGTGATAGCTCGTGGCGTCCCTTTCAGATTTTGGCCATATTTTATTATCAGGTGGGGCGTATGGGTGCATCCTAGTTACATGTTTTCAGCAGTTATTTAGTGTGAATGTGGTGTGTGCCTTGCGTCCTTCACAAGGAGCTGATCCCTCCTACCCAAAACAAATATATTAAATTAGAGGCAGTCCCTCTAATTTGCATGACGAGGTCACCCCTCCAAGTATTCATGCATGTTGATAATTCATGACCTATATTGGCTAATGGTAAACATGTTAAACAGTTTTCACAAGATAAACATAAGGCTTTTCAAACTATAAAACCAGTTTTACTATGATATAACCAGGTTATCCAGGACTTAGTCTTTTCCGCTGCTTCATGCTTATATGCTTATATTATTCATGCTTTACTTGTATATCCGTGCACTGAGCGTTAAGCTCAGCCGTTTTCCTTTTCATGTTCCCAAAATGATAGGTACTCAGGGACGCTCGTAGACTTTAAGCGTACGTGCATATGGACTGGAAGCTCTCTAGCTTTCTTTACTTTATTCATTTCTTTATACTTTGATACTCATTTCCATGGACATTGTTTAGTCCTTTCGTTTACAGTACTTATGTTTGTGTGTGATGAGTTCTACTTTTGGGATACCGATGTTTGATTTCGGTATTTCCTTTATGGTCATGTAATGTTTAGACATTTATCCTTGTATGCTTTGATGACACGCCATAATCACGCGTGACATTCCATTTATCAAAATGAGGTGTTACAACTTTCATTCTGAATACAAGTCATATTTCATTACCAATTCCTATCACTTGTCACTTTGAGTCTGCATCAGGGAATGATGTGTCAGAAAATCCAACAGTTGATGCTGACCCTGGCCTATCTGTTTCTAATGATGTAGTTCCCCCCCAACAGGGTTCTATTGAAGGAACCAAAAACATTATCATTGATCTAAACTTATCAGGGACTCTTTCTCAGGATCCATCAGGTCAAACCAACCCTGGTGGTGAAGGGCTTGAAACTGATCCACGCACTAAAGATGATGCTTAGAAGATTACCAAGGAAGTGAATCTCACCACTGGAGCCAAGGTGGGACACTTGCCTATGTTTGTTGTCAGCATGTCTTGGGATGATTTGGAAAAAGAACTCGGGTTCAGTGAAAGAATTACAGTCAATCTAGATGACAGTGAAGAAGAGACTGCTGAAGTAACACAAAAGCCACCTTCCCACAAAACTAAACAAGTAAAAGAATTAACAAATTAAGTGTTGCTTCTTCAATCACAGGTGGCCAGACTGAAGGAAGAAAAGGTGCTTGCTGACACTGAAATCTCAACTCTCAAAGCAAGACCAATTCATCCTTCTGCTGAACAGATCAAGGATGTCATCATTACTGCTTTGAAGCCTTTGGTCCAAGATGTGGCCACCACCACTTCCTTAAAGCAAGAAATGTCCTCTCTTATGGACTCCATCAGCAGTGCTTCCATGGAGTTTCCACCAGAATTCACACCAGTTCCTGGCCAAGTTAATCCCTTGTGTGATTCTGTGTCAAAGATCAAAGATAGAGTGGCGTTGCTGGAAAAACAAAAGATGACCATATCTGATGAGGTTCAGCATAAGCTACAAGCCCTTGAAACTGTTCCAACCATTCTGGCCAAGGTAACTACCACTCTTAATCATCTTTGTGGCCTCTTCCCTACTGGTGGGTCATCAGAAGCTGCTGGGCAGTCTTCTGCGGAGGGGAGAAAAACACAATCCAGTAGCTCTTTCAAAAGCATGCCCAAAAGGAGGCTCAGAAACAATCCATTGTCTATGAGTTACCTATCACTAAAAAGAGCCCATCAAAGGGTAAGGGGGAGTCATCAGCCAAAGATGATCATATGCAAGGGCTGACCATAAGTGGGGAAACAACTGATAGTGGTTCATCTCACTTTACACCTAAAAACTAAGGAGACTTTACTCTGAATGATCGTTTGATCAGAGATGGAGTGGCCACTCAGGAAGAACTGGACAAGTTATACAAGCTTCAGCAAGAAGAAAAACTAAGAGATCTGAAGCTAAGCTTGTATGAACAAATTGGAAAAGTTGAAGTAGAAAGTGTCTTCAAGAAGAAAGTGTTATATGAAAAGTTTTGTATAGAAAGGCTTAATAGAATAAATATCTCACCAATCACCAATGTTGATATGCTGACCAGTAAAGGTGACATCCATCTCAAGTTCTATAGGGGTGATGGAACTGATGAGATACTTGAAAACTTTCAAGGAAAAGAACTTTCTTACACTGAATGGGTTGAAATGAGTGTGATGATCGAGAAAAGAAAATCCAAGAGATGGGATGAAGTTTGCACTAGAATCGAGCACTATATGAGAAATCATGAAAGACTAGGTGAGATTCTGAACGTCAACACTCAAGTTTCTCTGGAAGATCAAGATCCAATACTGGAGTTGAACAAAAGAGCAAATCTGATACAACCTGAAGTGGGTGACATCTTTGTCACTACAAAGAAATACAAAGGCTTTGTTCAGTTTCAAAATCATCTCCCTGGTCATGTACCGGACGAACCAGAACTAGGAATGATTATGTTCAATCATCAAGAGCGTCAAGACTTTATGGGCATAAGTGATCTTCATGAAATGAACAATGAACTTCTCTCGAATGTTCAAAGGATCTTTTATTCTCTTCATGGTGGTCCATGACTTACTGATGCTTCTAAAACCTTCAGCATGTGCTTGCTTGCTATATTGGACCATAGAACCTCAGATCCATTAACTCAGACTTCCATAATTGAAGAACTTAGGCCTAAGGAGAACTGAATAATCATTTGTATTGATTTTGTTGTAATTTGTAATGTTATTAAATAAATGATTATCTGATGTTTATAAGTTATTAATTATTCAGTGCAAGTAAGAAGAAGTTGTTATGCTCACTTACTACTAACATTAGACTTAGGCTATTTGTATATCCAAACAGGGGGAGATTGTTGGGTCAGTATTTACTGACCCTGAAGCAACTCTAGGATTTGAATATAAAATCCCCCTAAGTGTTTCATGCTCAGTAGTAAGGCCAGTCTGCTGAAGGACGACCGGAGGAACAAAGTTCCTAATGAAGACTTTATAGCTGAAGAAAGTTCAACACTCCCCTTCTAGTGAACTTAGAAGACAAAGCAGTCTTAGCTTCAAATACTACGCGGTCTAGTTGCTAAAGAACAAGGACTGAAGAAGGGCTTTCAGTTCAGTTTGGTTTGACCATACCAAACTGAATGATGTCGATCTCCTCTAGGATACTGAAGACTCTTCAGTATTCTGATGGTTTGCATTAGGCGGGAAAAGATATCTTTAAGTCAAAGTAGGTTGCTTATATACTTAGATATAAGTACAACCTTTATCTTTTCTAGAATAGTTTAATATGTACTTTGTACTGTTTATCCAGCATGGGCATCAACCACCCACTGGATAAACCCATGCATTGAAACATGCAAAATGCAAACCCTAGTTTACACTGCCTATAAAAGAAGTGTACATTGAGAGAGGAAAGGTTAACCAATACAAGAGCTTAAACTCTAGAAAACCTTTCTCTCTCGATACCAACTAAACCATATAGCCAAGAAGCATATGAACGTTTAGATTGGAGCTTAGACTTTAACTTTGGTTAGACTTTTAAGTAGAGGAGATCACAACCCATTGTCATTCAACCACTTTGCTATTCCGCAAACAAAGTGGGTTATAGATTCTTTATTTGATTCTAATAAATGTCTATACGTTGAAAAGTATATTGGTATTGTTGTTTTAATTGTTCATAGTTCTTATCTATTGTTAAAACAACACACTTGAGTCGAAGTAAAGGGTTATTACTTAAGATAATAAGTAATAACGAATTACAAGGGACCAACAGATCATGATAGTTAGCATTTTGAACACTTTCTCCCCCATTATGACGCACATCGGATGAGTCAGAAATGGTATCGCTATCACTCTTTTCCATCCCTTGTTTTTCATAATTAGTTTCGAAATGCTCAATATGTGGCATTTCATCAGCATATACATCATATACAACATTACATTGTACCATGTTTGTAGGCTCTTCGTCATAAACGGGTATGGTGTCATCATAAGAGATGTTTATAACATTCCCTGACGTGTTGCTGATATCATGCTTAGCTGTAGATTCCATGCCTTTGCAATCTTTAGCAACCTCTAATATGTCAATCTTATGACCATTCTCCTTTTGCATCTGCATCGTAGATTCTTACTTCCAATTATCATAAGAAAGTTGAAGTCATGATCTTTCTTGAAACAACTGCGTAAGAGAGTTCACGTATTTGAACACGGTTCCTTGGAAGCCTTGAACCTCGGTATGCATATCTTCAAGGAATGACTTGCAGAGCCCTGAATATTCTTTATTGGCAACATCGAATTGAAGAAAAATCGATAATTGTTGCAGAAGAACTTGAAGTGCAGATACGGATTCAGTGTGATTAAAGGCTTCTTTGTCAATTTTCTGCTGAAGTATATCTAAGTTTATCATCAAGGCGTCAATGAAGAAAAGAGCATCTTGACCAAAGACTACCACAAAGGGTGTTCCATACGTGAGCTTTGTAAGCTCGTCGAGATGACATTCAAATTTTCTAAATAATACTTGACATCTTTTTCTTGCTTCTTCTTGCATCTTCTGCTATTCTCTCTCTTGAGATGTCAAATTCAACCAATCCATTGAAGTTCGATGACGAATGAATGTAAGGATTACTTATCGATCGAGAAATGAATGAAAGTAATTGTGTTTGTTGTTTTAAATAAGGAGTTTTACTAATCGTGGAGAAACCAAGAAAGAAATTCGCGAGATTTTAAAAACCACCGATTAAACCGTATATAATCCAAAGGTCGTAAGTTGAAGACGAAAAAAGTTGTTGAAAACCCTTAAAGATGTGTTCTTGAGAAACCAAAAATTCCAAGACCAAAAACTCATATAAAATTTCAAATTCACGTTTTTTTAAAATCTCATAATATTTGCAAAGATTTCGCAATGTCTAAAATCAATATTTCGCAATAGCTAAAGAACATTCATTTCGTAATAACATTGCGAATGAGACATTTCGCAATACCCAAGAGATCAGAAATTTCGCAATATCTAAAAGTTCAATAATCTTCGCAATATTCCAAATATAGTCTTCACAATAAACAAAATCCAATCTTCACAATGTCGCAATCCAATTCTTCGCAATGTCTCAAGTACAAACTTCGCAATGTGAAAATTCCAACACTTCGCAATGTCTAGAAATGGATTCTTCGCAATAAGCACAAATGATTCTATCGCAATACCACAATATCACAATCTTTGCAATATGCATCTTGTATCTTCGCAATGTGCATAAACATAATCTTCGCAATACCAGAGTAATATTGCGTCGCAATATAGAAACCCTAGCACATTGCGATGGATTTTGAATGCTTAAGTTTCGTAATAAAGTGACTGTTCCGTACTTTTGAAGAAAAAATGAAATTTTTACTTAGAAATCCGTGATTTTAACCAATCCAAAGCACCAAAATCTCTACCACAACTATGTAGAAGATATGTGGATCACTTGGAACAACCAAAAAAAACACGAAACTTTTTTGGATCTTGAATATTTTGCTTAGAAACTCATGAAAATCAAGAAAACAAACAAAAACCAATCATCCCATGGCTCTTGATACCAATTGAAGGCCTACGAAATCCTTGGATTATCTAAACCTTGGAATGATCTAAAGAGAGAGAAAGAGATGAAGAACTAGAGAGAGAAAGTAAAGAGAGGTTGGAGAGAAATAAGAGAATATTAGATTAGAGAAGTGAAAGTGTGAGAACCAACCCCTCCTAACATGCTAGGAGGGGGTATATATAGCCCACCCTACATGTGGGCTTAATGGGTTATATTGTTACATAACTAGATCACGAGCCCATACTACGTATATATCGTTGGAGTGACTGATCCTTTCTAAATACTTAAAACATATTTCCAACAATCTCCCCCTAAGGGAGGTCACTCCAAGTTACAAAGTCCTAAATAGTCTATAGCTTGTGATCAATGCGAACAATGATGTGACCGAGACTTTCTTTGGAAAAACGTATTTCCAACATGTTGATCATCCAATAAATATAGATTTGCACTAGGAGTATAAATGATTCAAGCCGAGCTCAAGCTTTATAGAGCTTGAGCTTGGCTCGATAAAACAATTGTACGCTTAAGCTTGGCTTGATAGCTTGTAAAGCTTTAACAATCAGGCTTAGGCTTGAACTTGGCTTGATAAAAGCTTGAGCTTTGCATTCATGGCGTATAGCATGGATACGGCTCATTGAGCTTAAAACCATACACTAGACATTGTGTGACAATCCGTCAATTTATGGTTGATATTTTATTCTCAAATATTATTTAAAAACATTATTTTTATGTTACATTATGAACTCACTCATTTCTGGGAAGAAATTTGGATTTACGTCTTGAAGTAGCGTCGACTACGTCTAAATCGGAGGATTCAACGTTACGTGCTTACGTTTACATACACCGTCTTTGGTGACAGTCCGACATTTCAGAAAATAAATTTATCCGTGAACATTATTTTGGAGTTTTAAATTTGTGTTAGTTCATAAACTCACAAATTTACGAGAAGAGATTAGGACTTACGATTTTATTTTAACGTCCTTTATGACTAAACGGGAAACCTTAGGATTACGTATTTACGTTTTTGAACTCCGTTTTTGATGAGACAATTTTTATTGGATTCGTTTTGTGACGTTGATTCATAATTTATAAAAACGTTTTTCGTGAAACGACCCAAGGGCACGCAAATCGAGAAAACTAGAATCGAGGAATACCTGTAAATTAGTGAGGTGGGACAAAATACATTATCCCACCCCACTAGCTCATATGGGACGGCACAACATGACACCACATCCATATGTGGCATCATGTTAACTAAGTAGTTACAAGTGTAACTAAAGCTTACAACTTAAGCTTTCCACTAGCTAAAACCATCAACCACTTCACATACCATCATTCTACACATGCAAACAAGCTCAAAATCCTCTCAACCAAACCACCCTTGCCGTCCACTTTTGAAGAATAAACACCCCTTCTTGATTTTTTCTAGCCATGAAATACTTGTTATGTAGCTCTATCATGGAGTTACCTTGAAGCCTTGATCATTTGGTGGCCATTTTCACAACAAAGGAGGTGATTTGCTTGTGTCCTAGGGCTGATTTCTCAACTTATGTTCTTGGTGTTTGATGATCTTGGAGTTACTTTTGGTGTTCATCAAGTTCTTGTCTTCCAAAAATAAGAAATACTCTTGGTTGGTAAAGAAGATCATCCTCTCCATTTTCTCTTGTTATTTTTGAAAGTAACAAATGTATTTTCTTTCTTATTGTATATGTATATGATGAATATATGATGATAAAAATGTTGTGTGGGGATCAAGTGTTGATAAATATGCTTAAAAAGGTTAATAACTATAAGAAACAAGGCTAAAATCATGCTTATTTAGTTGGCTGTACAAAAACAGTATGTAACTAAAACTTGAACTGATAAACTTGCATGGTGGAATCCATTTACAGTAAGTATAAGATGTTATACACATGTGAGAGTTGGCCATGCAATGAAATCATTATAATGAGTGAGATATGATCAAAACAAGATAAGTGTGCTAATCTGAATAAGTTGTTTTGTAAGGACTGTTAAGCATAGATAAACTTAAAATGAGCAGTAGCTATAACTAAGTTAAATGTAGCACATAATATGAAGATCATGCCATCCAAAAAGAGCTTCTAATTCATTATAGAACTCTAGATATAATAAAAATGGTGAAGATGAAAATAAAAATCAGATTTTGAATAATTAATGTTTATTACTATTATATAAGCACTCAAAATTATATTGTATAAAATGTAAAATTAAAACCCACTAACTTGTGAATTTTATTTATATAAATATTTAAAAGGTTAAATAAATGGATAAATTATAAAAATGATAGTGGAATAATACTTATAAGTAATAAAAACTATAAACTTGATTTTTACGACTTTTTCGGCTATTACCGAAAAATTAACGTTTTTGTTAAATAAAACTTAGACGGTTGGACCCGTCTAATGTGAACTTTATAAAACTCATATACTGATATATAAACATATATAACAAGTAAAAACCGATAAAACCCGAACTACATAACATACGGACATTAACGGACTAAGTTAACATTATTGGACTAATAAAACAACAAAATGGACTAAAACACTTATAAACTTATTTATTGGGCTTAACCCATTTGGGCCCAACATGTAAAGTACAAATACTGATAATACAAGTATTAAATGGATTAATAAGAGTTAAAGAACTTATAATAAGTTTATTGGACTTAAAATATGTAAATAGGTAAAACTAGTATAAAAGTTATCGACACATAACACTAAAATGAGTAAACGAGAATATGTAAACCCACTTGATCATCATATATATATATAATCATCATATGTATACATAATTGTTATTTATAAAGTCATTGGACATGAGTCTAAGACGAGTATTATTTGTCTAGGTTTCCGTGATTGAAGCACGTACCGTACATCCGAATTGCCGATAACCCGTCTTCCCACATCAACGTGAGTTCATAGTCTCGCACTCTTTTAAATGTTTTTATGAAATGTTTTATAAACCCGCGAGGGAGATAACATGTTAGTTTTTATGAAATAGGACACCATTTGTCCCGATTGTTTGTTTATTGATTTGAACCCGAATGATTGTATGACCCGATTGTATGACCCTATAAATGATTAAAGGACCCGATAGATGAAATAAAATGGATTATTAAAGTTAGGTTATGTCACTAAAAGTCCCATTAGCATGAATTGTGAACTACCGGGATTTGGTAGACGCTTATGCATATAATAGTACTATTTGGGGACGATCACCCCAGTTCGCGCCTTGACGGTTGATTCCCGTCGTGCCACATTGATTGGTAAGCGAATTTATGTATGAGAAGATTTACATAGCGTGACCTTTGTGACGACACGCTAGTTTAGATGGGCAAATGAGTTTCGGGCTAGCTACCCGTTGTTTGTTTTATTAAGGTAACAATGTCATGCGGCTTATAATAATCCAATTAACGAAATACTGCTGTACGCACCGAATTGTGATGTATTGCCTGACTAGCAATACGGGGTCATACTACTGATATTATGTTCGTGTTTTGGTTTTTCATAACCATATTCATATAACGGTTTTTATTTGACTTTATACAACGTCATAAGACGTATTGTATGATGTTTTTACGACATTGGTTCGTATAATGATTTTTAAAGGCAAATGCCTATATTATGATTTTTGACAAGGATTTTTATAAAAATGACTTTGGCTATTTTATGGCCTATTACACAGATTCGTACAAAATGATTTTCAGTAATAATTTTATACTGATATTATATTGATGGATTTTATTAAACTCTATGAATTCACTCGGCGTTATCGCTGACCTTTTCTTTTAATATGTTTTATCTCAGGTACTTGAAGGTAATTCTCGGGAAGACAACAAGAATTCATGGCCCGCACATAAATAATATTTTCCATTCAAATACTTTGTAAAACCTGTATAAAATAGAATGACTTGGGACCTATGTAACTTTGATATTTATGAATGGAAATACTTTATTATTAAACAACGCGAATTTTTAAGCGTTGTCTATGATGTGAGTAATGTGCTATCCCGTAACACCAACTAGTCTTCCGCTGTATTGAGTTGTATAAATTTGGGGGTGTTACAGTTTGGTACCAGAGCTCTCGTTATAGAGAACGAAAGATTTTTAAAACCAAGGTTTTGAATAAAACATTTCAAAATCTTTTAACTATAAACATTTTCTTAAAAATGTCTAAAAATCTTTTGACTATAACGGTGCCGAAGAATTCCCGAGTTACCGACAAGGCTAGACTGAGAAGTGTTATTTTAATATATATATAACTTGGATTATATATATATACATATGATGTAAATTGATTACATGATTGGTTGATGATTATTTCTATATTTATACGAGGTATTTATACGACGTAGATTGTCACAAGAAACCCTAACTCTCCTAGCAAATTAATCGAAGCTATTCTCGTAGGAATTCTAGCTATCCTAGATCTAAACCAAGTTGTGGATATTTATGATCCCAACAAATGGTTGATATTCATAGAAATGTAGATATTAGTTGATTGTGATACTGAAGAAGAATTGGCGAGATTAAATCTGATATCAATGTCATGACGATCTTTCCTTATAGAATGGAGTTTGACAAAACATTACCACCTAGAAAGATGTCATATGATTCGTTGTCATCCAATTCTTAAATTTGAAATCGAAAGGGTGAATGTTGCACTTGAGGCTGTAATTGGAACCATTACCCAAAAGCCTCATGCCACTAATACCTTTCCGAGAAGTCTAATTGAATGTATGAGTCATCTCATACTAGTGACTCATTTGATAACTATTGATGAAAGAGCTATAGGATTGGAAATTAAGTGTTGTTCATATCGAGCTTTTATTGCCCTATTAAGGTTTATGAATAAGGATGAAAGTATTGGAGAATGAAGTCGGATATCGAATTGAGTATAAGTTGATTGAAACTTGAATAAAGTAAAAATATAACTCGTATGGAATATGAGATTGTTAAGAGGAAGTCGTTAAGTCCTGTAATTAAATTATAAGGTTTTAAATGATTGTTAGTTTGTGTTAAGGGTTGTTCCTAGACCATTGTCCACTAACGAGGATGCCCAGTGTCCAAGAAATAAATTGAAGAAATCTTCTTCTAAATTGGGACCGATGGATCTTCCGGGACAGATGGGACACCTAATGACTCTTGTAGATTAGTATTCATTGTGGTATCTTTTAAAAATAATCCCTAACTTTACTGACACATCAGTTGGTAGGATGAGTTCATGAAATTGTATGACATAGTGACACATAATGTGTTGCGGTACAATTTTGACTTGTTTGTGATTAATGAAAAGACTACCTTTGATTGCTAAATTCTACATGTATTGATGTTATCTATCTTTTATTGCTATATCCTAATGTTCGCATTAGTGATGCAACCATTGAGCAAGTACTCATCTTGATTTGAGTTACGTTGTGAATCATTCTTCGTGAGTGCCATCGAGGTCATGAACCTCATGATTATTTGGCTAAATCTCATTTCCTATAATATTGTAGTTACTTCTTGGTGAACAACTCTTCATCACTCTTTTGCAGATCACTCATTCTTTTTATAAGATAAAACCGTATGCCTTGAGAAAAATTGAATTTTCATCACTATAAGGATTATTCATAGTGAGATTTATAAGTGATTGTTATTGTAATGAAGTATTTTATGAAACACCTTGGAAAATTAATTGTTTTCATAACAAAGAAAATCTTTGTAAATTTATTCTTAATTCTTATTTAAGAATTAAGCATGAAAATGTCTTTATTATAAACATGATGATAAAATTTTGACGAACTGAGTATTGCATCGTTAATATTGAAATTGTATATAGTTGCGCGCCTACATACAATTTGGAATGGACCATGCAAGGCTGATTAGTAGTCACCATAAAATTAATGAATACACACTACATTTTCTTTGAAGATTGTGAAAGATTAAATTTTATGAGATCTGCAAGAAGTGAAAATAGGGACTAGTGTTAGGGACACCTACATATGTGCCTGTAGCATCTATTCTTCTGAGTCGAATTTACTCATCTGTGGAAATTGTCTTATTTGACAATTGACAATTCTTTCTTGTCCAATTCTCTCGTAGTGAGATTCTTAGGAAAAGTATCTGATTACCGAGTGTTGATACCCGACTGGATGTATTGACGTTCTTATCATTTCTTATGATTTGATTTCATTTGAATGACCTGGGTAACGATCCGAGGAGCTTTCGAATGCGTACTCAAATTATGAAAATATGGGATATATTCATATTCGTTAAATGTTTTCATCTGTATCTAAATTGAAATTCTCTCGTGTAGATTATGCGTTGACCTTACTCTTTTAATGGTAGTTGTGTCTCCTGATATCCTTGAATTGTGAAGGATTATGAGTTATTATTAGTCTTTTAAGAAGTTCACATCTTATCGACGGCAATAAAACTGAAAAGTTGATAGTGCCAGTAGAATGGATTGATTGATTATGACATGACGACATTGTCTTAATTGATGGGAACTCGAGTAGAATTCCCCTAAATGATAAGATGTTGATTATCAAAAGTTATTTAAATAATTCTTGATGGATGACCATATCCTGCATTTAGACTTAAAATTATACCGTGAATAGTTGTGAACTAGTTATAGATATTATAATCTAGAAATAACTTAAAGTGAATTTATTAAAAGATGTTTCTGTTATCTGAAACTTTAGGAAGTATTTGCTGGTGAATTACCTAGACTTTCGCCATTAAGGCAAGTTGAAATTGGTATTGATTATAGTTCCGGTGTTGCACCTGTGGCTTGTGCACTGTACTTCAGCACCATCTGAATTAAAGGAATTACCGTACAACTGAGAGAGTTGTCGGAGAAAGATTTTATTCTACCGAGCTCGTCATTATGAAGAGCTATGGTACTATCATTCCTTATATTTATAGATTACTGTGAATTGAGTAAATTGACAATCGAAAGCGATATCCATAACTCGAAATGGAAGATTTGTTCGATCATTTACAAGGTTCTAGTGTATGTTTTAAAGATTTGATCCACGACATGGTTATCATCAACTTCGCATCTGCGAAAAAGATTATCTATTCCAATCACTACATCCGGTACTTGTAATGAACATTATGAGTTTCATGTGATGTCGTTTGGATTGACCAATGCCCATGTAGCATTCATAAATTTGGTGAATCACGTGTGTAGGCTGTAATTTGATAAATTCATGCTTGTGATCATTAAGGACCATTTGTTTGTATATAAGAATAATAATGAGTTAATAATTAGTTATAGACTGCCCTAAATTGGCCGAACAATAAAAACTTGCACCTTAAATATTTAACATATGACTTAAGACTTAATCCTTTACATGATTTAACCGTGTGATTAATAGATAATGGAATATAAATTGACTCTTCAAAAATTAGAAGTCATTTAAGACTTTGAGTTATACTAAAAAGAAAATGGAAATATGTTTTGACGAATGTTTTAACAAAGGATTTTAAAAGGGATTATTCCCTTATACACAAAACATTTAACTAAACTCCTTTTTTGGGGTAAATGTTTTTGCATACCTTAAGACAACTTAAGAAGGATCGAGGAAACCATTTAAACCATGACTTAAAATTTGAAACGACAATTTTTGCTTTTCAAACTAAGAAAATTTTGACCACAGTATAACCAAAGATTTTTCGAACATTTACGAATCTTATTAATTACTTTCGATAAATCAACAAAAATCTTGTTAATTAAATTCAAATTTATTTTGAACATTTTTATATAATTGGACAAACTGAGAAAGTTTAAACTTTTAACGTTTACGTTTCATAAAAACTAAATATTTAATGTTAATTTACTTGTAGTAATTATCGACGCTTTAAACGTCGGATTGAGCAAAACTGGTAAAAATAATAGTTGGGATAGAACTAAGACTTAGAAAATATGAAGGAATAATTTCTGAATAAAGGTCATGATATTTATTTCAGGAAGGTGAATATAATTACTGACACATTATATAGAAAATATAAAGAACCAATTAGGACATGTTCCTTAATAATGAAGGTGCAAAATAAATTGCTGAACATTTTAGAAATAACCGATGTTTGTAAAAAGGAATAATATAGATAATAAAAGGGGTTCGCGGCTAATGTGAACCATTAAAATTGAGAAGCCGATGGCATTAAAATGTATAAAAGGCCACTTGTGGTTGCCTAAATATGGAGATTTTGAGATATAGTTATGTTGGAGTCATGTAAGTATAAGTATTCTATTTATGTCATTTATGACTAAAAGTATCCTTGTCTGAAGAAGTTGTAATAATGGAAAATTATGAAGGCAGACATTGCCTCATACATTAGTAAACGTCTAGCTATCGCAAAGGTCATTATCTGAATTTGATTCGATTTGGGTCATCGTCGACAGACTGACCAAATCTGCTAATATCACTCTCGTTAATGATAAATTCTTGATGAAGAAATTGGCTCTTTTGTACTTAAAGGAGTTATGTAAACATAGTGTGCCTGTATCGAACATCTTTATCAAGATCATCGATTCGCATTGAATTTCTAGAGAATTGCTCAGAAATCATTAAGAACGAATCTTGATGAGAGTACTGTGTACCACCCCAATCGAAGAGGAGAGGTAAAGTAACGATACAAAATACTATAAGTGTTGTTTTATGCTTGAATGATTGACCATTGGCAATAAACCGTATAATCGTTTTCCTTTGGAGAGATTACCATTGATGATTATCGTGTTAGTATCAAGATCGAATCTTGTTAGGATCTATATTAGAGCATTTGTAAGCAGGAGTTGAGATGAAGACACCCGACATACACCCATTGTAAGTTGGACATGTCTTTTAGGTTTAAGGTTTCCTATGATGGTGAAACTAACCTTACAAAATACTCGACCCGCGAGACCTAAAATGATTGTTGAAATTAGGATCTGAGTATTGACTGCCAGTAGTGGGCAAGAGGTTATGTGAATATGAAATGTAGATCTTGAAGTGCCAGATGGGTAGTGAAGTTATGCCAAAAATTTTAACTATGGAAAAATGAATTAATGATGTGAAAGATCATGGGATATAAGTCCCCGTTGTATGGGACCATTGAGATAATGTAAAAGATTGGTTTGAAAGGTATATAAGCTGGATCTACCCTAGGACTTCAAGAGCTGCGTGAATTATGTTTCGTAAATCGAACTTGATAAAATATCTATCAAGTGAAAGTCTAAATTCTTCTTGATAAAGCTTAGATCGGCGAAAAGTTGCATTCATCAGAAACCCGTGAACATCATGGATAGAGAAAGTAAGTCAACATTTAGCCTGATCTTATTCCCGTAGATATGTTTGATGAAACTCGCGTATTGTAATGAATTACACTTGTGAGAAAAGACCGAATGTGGAGGAAATACCCACATGGCTTTAACTCAATAAGAAGCGAGTAGTAAGATGATCTTTGAGGACAAAGATCCTGTTTAGGGGTAAATGCTGTGACAATCCGTCAATTTATGGTTGATATTTTATTCTCAAATATTATTTAAAAACATTATTTTTATGTTACATTATGAACTCACTCATTTCTGGGAAGAAATTTGGATTTACGTCTTGAAGTAGCGTCGACTACGTCTAAACCGGAGGATTCAACGTTACGTGCTTACGTTTACATACACCGTCTTTGGTGACAGTCCGACATTTCAGAAAATAAATTTATCCGTGAATATTATTTTGGAGTTTTAAATTTGTGTTAGTTCATAAACTCACAAATTTACGAGAAGAGATTAGGACTTACGATTTTATTTTAACGTCCTTTACGACTAAACCGGAAACCTTAGGATTACGTATTTACGTTTTTGAACTCCGTTTTTGATGAGACAATTTTTATTGGATTCGTTTGGTGACGTTGATTCATAATTTATAAAAATGTTTTTCGTGAAACGACCCGAGGGCACGCAAATCGAGAAAACTAGAATCGAGGAATACCCGTAAATTAGTGAGGTGGGAAAAAATACATTATCCCACCCCACTAGCTCATATGGGACGGCACAACATGACACCACATCCATATGTGGCATCATGTTAACTAAGTAGTTACAAGTGTAACTAAAGCTTACAACTTAAGCTTTCCACTAGCTAAAACCATCAACCACTTCACATACCATCATTCTACACATGCAAACAAGCTCAAAATCCTCTCAACCAAACCACCCTTGCCGTCCACTTTTGAAGAACAAACACCCCTTCTTGATCTTTTCTAGCCATGAAATACTTGTTATCTAGCTCTATCATGGAGTTACCTTGAAGCCTTGATCATTTGGTGGCCATTTTAACAACAAAGGAGGTGATTTGCTTGTGTCCTAGGGCTGATTTCTCAACTTATGTTCTTGGTGTTTGATGATCTTGGAGTTACTTTTGGTGTTCATCAAGTTCTTGTCTTCCAAAAACAAGAAATACTCTTGGTTGGTAAAGAAGATCATCCTCTCCATTTTCTCTTGTTATTTTTGTAAATAACAAATGTATTTTATTTCTTATTGTATATGTATATGATGAATATATGATGATAAAAATGTTGTGTGAGGATCAAGTGTTGATAAATATGCTTAAAAAGGTTTATAACTATAAGAAACAAGGCTAAAATCATGCTTATTTAGTTGGCTGTACAAAAATAGTATGTAACTAAAACTTGAACTGATAAACTCGCATGGTAGAATCCATTTACAGTAAGTACAAGATGTTATACACATGTGAGAGTTGGCCATGCAATGGAATCATTATAATGAGTGAGATATGATCAAAACAAGATAAGTGTGCTAATCTGAATAAGCTGTTTTGTAAGGACTGTTAAGCATAGATAAACTTAAAATGAGCAGTAGCTATAACTAAATTAAATGTAGCACATAATATGAAGATCATGCCATCCAAAAATGAGCTTCTAATTCATTATAGAACTCTAGATATGATAAAGATGGTGAAGATGAAAATAAAAATCAGATTTTGAAGAATTAATGTTTATTACTATTATATAAGCACTCAAAATAATATTGTATAAAATGTAAAATTAAAACCCACTAACTTATGAATTTTATTTATATAAATATTTAAAAGGTTAAATAAATGGATAAGTTATAAAAATGGTAGTGGAATAATACTTATAAGTAATAAAAACTATAAACTTGATTTTTACGACTTTTTCGGCTATTACCGAAAAATTAACGTTTTTGTTAAATAAAACTTAGACGGTTGGACCCGTCTAATGTGAACTTTATAAAACTCATATACTGATATATAAACATATATAACAAGTAAAAACCGATAAAACCCGAACTATATAACATACGGACATTAACGGACTAAGTTAACATTATTGGACTAATAAAACAACAAAATGAACTAAAACATTTATAAACTTATTTATTGGGCTTAACCCATTTTGGGCCCAACATGTAAAGTATAAATACTGATAATACAAGTATGAAACGGATTAATAAGAGTTAAAGAACTTATAATAACTTTTTTGGACTTTAAATATGTAAATAGGTAAAACTAGTATAAAAGTTATCGACACATAACACTAAAATGAGTAAACGAGAATATGTAAATCCACTTGATCATCATATATATATAAAATCATCATATGTATACATAATTGTTATTAATAAAGTCATTGGACATGAGTCTAAGACGAGTATTATTTGTCTAGGTTTCCGTGATTGAAGCACGTACCGTACATCCGAATTGCCGATAACCCGTCTTCCCACATCAACGTGAGTTCATAGCCTCGCACTCTTTTAAATGTTTTTATGAAATGTTTTATAAACCCTCGAGGGAGATAACATGTTTTTTTTATGAAATAGGACACCATTTGTCCCGATTGTTTGTTTATTGATTTGGACCCGAATGATTGTATGACCCGATTGTATGACCCGATAAATGATTAAAGGACCCGATAGATGAAATAAAATGGATTATTAAAGTTAGGTTATGTCACTAAAAGTCCCATTAGCATGAATCGTGAACTACCGGGATTTGGTAGACGCTTATGCATATAATAGTACTATTCGGGGACGATCACCCCAGTTCGCGCCTTGACGGTGATCCCCGCCGTGCCACATTAATTGGTAAGCGAATTTATGTATGAGAAGATTTACATAGCGTGACCTTTGTGACGACACGCTAGTTTTGATGGGCAAATGAGTTTCGGGCTAGCTACCCGTTGTTTGTTTTATTAAGGTAACAATGTCATGCGGCTTAAAATAATCTAATTAACGAAATACTGCTGTACGCACCGAATTACAATGTATTGCCTGACTAGCAATACGGGGTCATACTACTGATATTATGTTCGTGTTTTGTTTTTTCATAACCATATTCATATAACGGTTTTTATTTGACTTTATACAACGTCATAAGACGTATTGTATGATGTTTTTACGACATTGGTTCGTATAATGATTTTTAAGGCAAATGTCTATATTATGATTTTTGACAAGGATTTGTATAAAAATGACTTTGGCTATTTTATGGCCTATTACAAAGATTCGTACAAAATGATTTTCAGTAATAACTTTATACTGAAATTATATTGATGGATTTTATTAAACTCTATGAATTCACTCGGCGTTATCGCTGACCTTTTCTTTTAACATTTTTTATCTCAGGTACTTGAAGGTAATTCTCGGGAAGACAACAAGAATTCATGGCCCACACCTAAATAATATTTTCCATTCAAATACTTTGTAAAACCTGTATAAAATAGAATGACTTGGGACCTATGTAACTTTGATATTTATGAATGGAAATACTTTATTATTAAACGACGCAAATTTTTAAGCGTTATCTATGATGTGAGTAATGTGCTATCCCGTAACACCAACTAGTCTTCCGCTGTATTGAGTTGTATAAATTTGGGGGTGTTACACATTGGGCCTAGACCCAAATACACAAAATCCCACCACAGTGGCAAAGGCTCTAAGCGGATCCCCTCACAGCAAGCGGAGCCACAACGCCATGACTGGATATACTTATGTTTAAGACCCCTGCGGATAAGTCCTCTAAGAATTATTCTGCATGACACGATTAGACCACAAACAGACAAATAGGCCTTTGGACCACAAAGGCCCACTCTCGAGTACTATCCGAGAAACGGGGAAAGGCTTAGTACTTTCTCCTATAAATAGTTTCTACTTTCACTCCAAACGAGGTACGATTTTCTCACTCGTCTTTACACACACATATATCTCGGACGATATGAATGTTGGGATATGCGATCGTTTAGCCATCAGAAATGCGTGATCTTATTAGGGGCACACACTCAATACGGAGAACACACTTTTATTATACATTTTATTATTTATAATTAAACTTTTTAATAAAAAGTTCACTTATTTATTTAATTGGCAGTGGTTAAATAAATTACATGTTTATTTAATTTATCGTGAGCGCGTTCTTAAATTGAGGAACTAAAAATCAACTCTAGAAAACCCTAGGGCCCTAGTCGGCCGAATTTTTCCTATGGGATTTCTAGAAATTTTTTTGGTTAAGCTAAAAAGGAAACTAAATATTCCTTGCGCCTTAACTTGGAGTAGGAAGCAAGAAAACTAAGGAGGTGTGAAGGCTATATCAACCCTCACACCATCTTCATAATTTTTGTCCCACACACTACAACCCTAACCGAATTTTTGGTTGGTATAATCCCTAAAAACCCTAAATTACCTAAAGTGTAAACCTTTGCAAGATCGACTATCTTTTGGGACTCTCTTGTGAAGTTTCTAAACCTAATACTAATCCCTTGATCCTCGTATCAAGGTTTTAGGCCCTTTGGTTTTTCCCTTGTGGTTCGTCGACTCATAAACCCTAATTAGGTTTTATGTGGTTTTTGGTAATCAATCTTGTAACGTCTATTAGATCCTTACGTCATCCCTAATTAGGGTTTTGGATCTAGGGTTTCTAGTTACAAGATAAATACACTAGTTTTTCGAGAACTGAAATTACCACTAGCATCGTGGTGTGTTCGTTTGACGTGTCGTATGAGCAAACGATGGAGACGGTAATTTAACCATTAAAGTTCAAGATCAATATCAATACGCATTAATTGACATATTCAATTAATTTAAGTTTGGGTTAAATTGTTTTTATTATGTGCTTAATCATGTGTGTTATACTAGATCTATTCCGCTGCGCACTTGTAGTTAATGGTTTAACTAGTATTCAAAATCCCAACAGTTGCATCACGAGTCAAATCGTATGGTATTCATGAGTTACACATAGAATGAACGCGCTAGATCCGTTTGAAAACTCTCCTTATTTATTTTCTATAGCAATAACATGCATTCTTGCCATAAAGTTTTAATCTTGATCTAGATAATGGTTAAAATTGGGTAGGTTAAATTGAACCGGTTAATAATTACGGTTGTTTTTATTATCCGTTAAAGACCTTTGCATCTCACTTTTGTGATACTTTGCACGTCATCAAGTACCTTGCTCGAAAACTTGATGAGGGTCTTTGGTCCTCAATTTAGGGAAGACTCATTCGAGACTTGGATCTTATATGATTTATCGCTTTCATATAGAGTCTGTCTTCTTCTTCTACCCCCTTCTAGTCTGTCTTTATGTGCTTATTTGTTTTCCATTATGAATTGTAATACGTAATAATTCAAGATTCTAGGAATCATAAAAACGGATCTCTACTTATATCGAAACTAGCTTTAAAAGTATGTCATATTAATACAACATATGTTCCTTGCGAATCGGCTATGTGTTATTTGTTAAAAACTTGTTTTTTGAACAAATCTTAATATTGACATAAGATCTATGAAACTTGTTTTTATTATAATCTAAATTATTTTGCGAAATCATATTGTCACTCGAGTTGGGCTTACATACCGTAATGATGGATTATAAACTATCTTCTCAACGACGTGATTTATAAAATTAATTGGTTTATAATTCTTAAAAACAACTTGTTTTGTGATTTACTTATGATGGACTTGCTATTGCACTATGTGCTCTAGTCAAGCTATCTAGGGTTTGAATGATATTTAATGTTTTCCCGTGTCATATAGATGTTTCGGCATTTATATGATAATTATCCCAAGCACTTGTACCTTCGGGCGCATGAAGAGTAGGATATAGGGTTTGATCCTTCTTTAATCTTTTCCCGTGGTAAACACACCTAAACTAAAAGTTAATAAAAGGTTTTCTTTACTTGTGCTAAAAGATGATTGCATGCATCTTTTACACGTTTTTGACATTTGTTTTCTAAAACTTATGTGATACCTATTTGAATTTTTAAGTCTATGCCATCCAATTTAGTATCACTTTTTGTGTTTTTCACCATCTGGTCAGACCTAGGGCGAATCGTGCACCCAAGGCAATCTTTGTCATAGGTCAGACTTATGCCGATTATTTCATGTTTTAAATTGGTACGACTTAAGTCGAGTTCTCGGTCAGATTCGGAACCGGAGTCATAAGATGAGATGAAACATACTCATGTTTTTATTACATGTGGAACAAGTTTGTTTGAGATATTCATTGGTACTCGAAAGAGTTGTGAGAACATCCCATCCAAACACTCTGCAACAATAAAATTCATGAATTATCTCATAAATCTGAGTTGCACTTGTAATGCAATTAACGTACGATGCTTACCTTCTTGCCCTACTTATTATTATATGGTCAGACCTCTAATATTAAGTGGGAGTGCAAGTAAGGATCTTATTCTTATTAGTAATTAATTAGGTAGTTAATTCTATTATGAATTTAGTTATCAAAAATACTAAATTGAACTTTCTATGTTCCGATTAATTATGTTATTGCAACATAATTCGTAAACTAAAGTTGTTTTCTTATAGAAAACGAACATAGTCTCTTTTCCTGGTAAGAAAAGCGAGACATACTCCTATTTCTTCTCATTAATTGACAAGAATAAAATAGGATCATAATCGAATAATTATCGATTGCATTTAAACTCACTTTGAATATTTCATTATCCTAACCCGGTTCTAAAATCATTGAAAGATAACATATTTTGTGTATCTAGAGTACTTTGTCTATAGCTACCAAAATATATGACATCTTGCACTTGTCACGATGTATGAGTTTAAACCGCAAAGAGCAAAGAATTTACTAGCACTTCGCTAGGTATCTTTCTTGGACTCTTGTTATTTCTTAAAGTGCTAAATACCCTTGTGGCTATGTAGACGATAAAGGAAGAATTGCATGTTATATAGTCAAGTTAATTGAAAGCATGAACGGCTAGTCCCTTATCTACACAAGTAGAATTTCACATACTTTGCTCAAATACCTAAGTACATGTATACTTGTAGGCATTTTTCAGAGATAAGGAAGTCAATAAATTGCTTTTTGCCTTCTACTAGTGATGTAACATTTATAATGTTGACAAATCCAGTGGGAGCGTTGCAGTTTATTACTGAAATAATATCTGTGTAATATTGTCAATTTCAGTGGGAGCTACAAGATTTATTTTCTTGTTTAGTCACCCGTAACTTGCTTTGAAATATTTATCACTTCCAAATATGAACGATCATTGCTTAAAGGAAAATTGCATTTTATTTTATAAGATAACACGCTGCCTTTTTGATGTTGCCTTATGACACGTTATCTATAAAATAATAATCCACCATTCTTTATTTAAAGTTATGGTTCTAAATCTACTTAATCATGACATTATCATATTGTTTACACAATCATCCACATGTTGTATTGCTTGTCTTCATAATATGATGTTGTGCCTTACACAAGTGGGAGAAATTGTAAAGTGTGTGCAAGGAATAACATATAATTAGTTTCATTTGCCCAAAAGGTAAGAAAGCTAATAATTCTACTAGGACTTGAACACGCAAGATGTTTGTTGCCTTACTACATTCAAATGTCATGATATAGTGAAAAGTTGCTTCAACATTTTTACTACATGTTTAGTAAATATAATTATGGTCAAGGTATAATAATCATAATTTTGAAGTATATAATTAACTTGAAATTACTATTGAATTCAATAGTTTGCATTCATAATTACTTTAGTTAGTATATTATGTTTTCTTGATAACATATAATTATAAAGTCCTTCAATTATCAATGACTTATAACATAAAGTATGTGTTAAATAGTTATGTCTTCTTGTTAACACATAAACATAAGGTCTTTGAGTTATTCAAAGACTTATAATGTATACTTGATATGGTATGGTTTCTTGTAAACACATGGTTCTCGCATTGTTCAAGAATTATACATTATAGCATGCACTTGGTTTTAAAATGCTGATATTGTAATTTGGTACACGATCAAATTGAAAAGTATTTAATTCAAAGAGAATTAAGTTATCTGTGGAATTTCGATGTAGTCTCACAATTCCAATACACATAGAATACCAAATTATTATGGTATGTCTAAAGAGTTGAAACGAACTATATTCGCATAGTTTGATTTATGATAGCTTTAATTGCACTACCTCCATGATCTATCAAGGTTAGAAAATTGTGTGTGTCGTTGGTACACTCAATATAGTTCAAACCTAGAAGGTATTCAAGACAACCCATAACTGGAAACCCTAAACCATTAGGGATTTTCGGTTGGTCCACTCAAACCAATCTAATCCTAAAACCTCTTGGGGTTTTTCGATTTTTCTACACTTCCTTGTTAGAATATTGTAGTGTTCGTGTTCCTCCTAGCTTGACGTAACACAAACCTTTTCTAAGGTTATTGGTTAGAGGGTGATACAAGAATTAGGGTTTATACTACAAACCCTAAATAGGGTTCTTGGGATAAATCCCAATATGTCTTGATTAAATTTCTTTAATTTGTTAATATCTTTTTGAAGCATAATATTAACAAACTTGAGATAAGAATTTAAAATGTGTTTTTCTAGTCTCTTTATTAAGAACAATTTATTGTTTCTTAAATACTTAGTATATAGAGAATTATCTCTATTTACTAAAGTAAGTGGGAGTTATAACAAATCTTGATGATATTCAAGAGCAAAATACATAACCTTCAAAATCTACTTGTTGATATCATATTTTGGTTAAGCATGAAAATGTCAAACCAATGTAAATGTTACTCTCATTCATAATCTGTAAAGATACCTCATCACTTGATTGATATTTTAATATCAATGCTGAGGAGTATAAGTTAGGATATTTTTGTAATCCACTAACTGCTAAGATTAATTACCATATCTCAAATCTGGTAAATGTCTTAGAACGATGAATGATAAGATGCAGTCCTTAAAGGGAAAATCAATCTTTTGAATTTAATTGATGTTTCTCTTAATTAATAAACCTATGAGGTTGGATGGAGTTTCTTTTGAATAAAGACTCACAAGGACAAAATGGTATACATAATTGATGCATGGCTAATAATAAGAAGCTTTTAATTATACTCAAGAAATTAACTATGATTAAATTATTCTTCCATGCACGCATTGATTAAATAAAGATAACTGATTGTCATATATGTTTCTATGTATATGGGATATGTCAATTAAGCTTTATAGTTCTCCTTTATGATTACCTTTTGCAATAATGGTATGTAATTAAAAGGTTTATGAGTCAATAAAATCTTTATTAAGTATACATGATAAATAATCTAGGTATGGATTGAATCATGCATCTAGAAGTTGAATCTAGAATTTAATTACAATATGATTTTGATTAAATTTAGATAGTTTGGATTACACTTGACATTAAGTGGGAGCACTATGTTTTGCTTTTAAATTCACATGTTGTATAACATATTGAAGACATCATTCCATTTAAGCTAGATAATAATCCTTAAGACTGGAATGAAACTTAATTTGAGAATTTATGGAATACAAACGAACGACTTTGGAATAAATGTTTATTGAAATAAGCATATGCGGTAATTAAGTCCAACACAAATGCAATACATCATTCAAGCGAGTCTTGATTGATATATTTCACTTGACATAATTTAAAACATGAATGGAAACCTTATGTTTTAACTGAGGATTCATTATGTATATATTATATTGTGTATATGACTTGTTGTCACTTTTGTACTAGAGCAAAGTGAGATGACAAATATAATATCTAATTGAGAGTATTTATATTGTTGTTAAAGCAAATGTTTATGAATTATAAAGCATAGTGTTGTATGTGTACACTGATGCTAGAGGATAATCAATTCTAGTAAAGTGAGATTTTCTTATTGATGATAACTCTTCTAAACTAGATGTGCTCACAATGAGCATTGTTGCATTACACGTTAAGGAATAAGAATACTTTACATTTTAAGAGACTGTAAAGATGACTGTCAGTATATCATTGATTTTGAATACCTAATACAAGGTATGACGGTATCCTCATACTATGACACTTGCAATAGTATGAGCATGTAGGATGAGACACTCATCTTGTTCTTCAAATCATTTACAATTAGTGAAATTTGAAACAAGTATTCGGTAAGTTTACTTAGATGACTATTTAGCATTCTTGTAAAGAAAAGTTGAGAATGTTGGAAACATTTAACTTCAACTTGCTAAATTAGTTTCATGCAATCTATTTTAGTATTCGGGTAATCGAGATGGTAAGACAACTATTACTTTATGATGAATAAAGATACTTGATATTTGCATTCATTCATATAATTACTGTTGTCCTATATTTTTATGTTTAAATCCTTGAATATTTGATTATTCGAAATATGACCATTGTCGGTTAGCAATATGGGAGTATTGTCTACATTAATACAAATGTGAGTGTTGGTTATATTCTTTGAATATATGGACGGTTCCTACCAAACTCATGTGTTATTCTTAAGAGATGCATATTGGACACCCCGAACTTTTGAATCGTTACTTTTGGATCCTTGTCATGAGTAAGATATCGAAGATGGTGATTAAGTCATCCTTAGACTTGGTATGCAAACAAGTTTGTGCATGTGTGAATATCACTTCTTGATTATATGTTAAGCTCTATCTCGCAAGCGGTAGTTATAAAGGCTATAGTTGGCAGTGCTGTGAAGCAGCGATCCACAAACACTTGGAGTCAATATAGAATTTGATCTCATCATTATTTTCGGGCTTTAAATGCATAAAAATGTCATAAATTACCATATATATCCTTGTGTTTGTTTACTTGTGTATTTTAGGTATGAATATCATGAAAAAGACAAAATATCACAAGAAACAAGGAAAAACGAACACGAGAAACGAAGCCGCACAAAGAACCGGGCCCTAGTTTGTAAATTATCAAAGAAAAACCCTTGAAGACTTGAAGATGTACAAGATTGATCCCTCATTTACGAATAAATGACACTTAGTACCCTTGTATATTCATAATTACAAGTTTGGTCCCTTAAGTTTGTCAAATTTACAAAAAGGTCCTTCAACTTTGAAGATTTGGCAAGTTTAGTCCCTCAACAATTCTAAATTGTCAACAATGGTCCCTTATGAAGTCAAAGATCCAATGAATACCTTTAAAGATTAGAAATGTCCAAGATCAGCCCTTGAAATATTCAAAATGGCAAAAATAACCCTTGAAACCCTTTCACCAAAGTTTTGGGGCAAATGTATGAAAAAGGAAATCGTTTTGTTGGCTATAAACTTTGTTTACACACTTTTACAAAAGACAAGGACCACTAGTGTCATTTCCCAAAGTTCAAACAAAGAAAAGGGGCGTCAAACACTTACTGTAGCAAGATAAACGGATTAAACCTTTTTACTATTCACCTATCATCCCCCGTTACTATCCCACTTAAAACAAAGGGTAAAATGAAATTACCCACGCACACACTTAATTCACACACACACAAACTCATCCCACACCAAAATTCCTAATCCTCACTCACCAATGGCCCCCACAATTCAAACCCGTCCACCAATCATGTGACACCCTCCTCTCTAAGCAAAGCCACGTGTCCAAATCAACGACTCACGCTCATTACTTGGCCCCAAAGCTAAAATGAACACTCAGGATCATTTTGGACAACTCAACAACAACAAACGTCAAGAAGCATTCAAGGGTATTTTGGAGACTTCATAGCTTAGGGTTTTGCATTTTTCTACCTTGTAACGTCTATACAAAGACTCCTCAACATGTGAGAGAGCTTTTGTTCCAGATTTTAGCTAATTTCATTGTAATTCCTTTTATGAAATAAAAGTTTATTTTCTGAAAATTCTGAATTCTCTTTTTTGTTTTATGAAAGTTTGGTGTTTGATTAGCTGAAATCTGAGTTCCATTTACATGTTTGATTGATTTTGAGAAAAGGTTTTAAGGTTTAAAACACTTGTTTTCAAAAATCAAAGGATAATCTATTTTGAGCTCACTTTTGTGTTTGTTCTTCTTAGCAGCTGTGGAAGCTGGTGCTTGTTCTTTCTAGCACCTTAGCTCAAACATTCCAAAGTGTGGATGTACATTTTGGAGGTTTGATTCTCTTTTCCCTTTTATATTTTCTGAATTTTGTATGATTTTTGGTGATTTTGCATATTTGTTTGTGAATCTGAATATTTGTGGTTGATTTGTGTTGTCTGAGGTTGGATTGTTGTTACTAGGTTGTTTTGATCTTGGATTGAGGGTTAAATCACAACAATCCTTTAAAAATTTGAGAAATCAGATTCCAAAGGGGTGTTTGGGTTAACTGATTTATCAAGATTCAAGGCAACTTGAGTGGTTGTTTGTTATTCCCGTGTGGTGGTATTTGTTTATCTGGTGTATTGGGTTACTTATCTACAAGTTTTGAGGGTCTAAACACTCAAATCCAACCAAGGTCTATAAAATCTGATTTACTTGGAAGTTTTGGCTAAAATTTTGGGGACACCTAGATCTAAGGGTAGACTAGGGTTAACAAGTGCTAAATTTTGGTTAACATAACCAGGGAAAGGGATTTGAGGGATTGAAATTAGATTGGTGGTTAAATAGATCAGAAAAAGGGTTTTGAAAAAGTGCCTTTGTTCATCAGTAACTGTTTATGCTTGAATATGCTTCTAATCATTGAATCAGTGTTTGAAACAAGTTTATTTGTGCTTATTGGACTTTATTATAGCTTGTGTATGCATATGGTTCATTTTGGTTGGCTTATTCATGCTTAAACTACTTATTTGTTCATAAATGCTTATTTTCAAAGTCTGTATCATATCTGGTGACTGTTTGCTTATTCTGGGCTTATTGAGTGAACCAAATTGTGATTTGTTGATTGATATTGACTTCTTGTGATCCACTGATAACAAGGGTACCTTTGTTTTCCATTGAATCCAACTGGATCTCTCTAAAAAAGCAAGTCAAATAGTCAAAGCAGTGGGAACTCCTTTCCCCTGCTGCTAGCCACTGCTAGTGTTATTTAACCTTGTGCTTATCAATAAGCTGTTCTAGCTTATTTAAACCTGCAACAACTTTGAATTGGTAATAGGTGTTACTTATTTGACCCATTTGTTCATACTGGAGCATTTGAGGGGTTGACTTTGAGCTTTGACTAGAAAACCAATAACTTTGACATTTACATAAGTGCTTATCAGCTTATTCAGCTTATTTCGCTTGGCTTATTGAACTTTTATTTGTTGATTTGTCTTAATTAAGTCATTTAGAGTCTTTTGCAACTTATTTGAAGGTCTGAGGTGGTCTAGAACTCCAAGTCGACTATTTTGTCTTTTAGTGAAACTCTACTTTGCTTATTTCTAGCTTATTGGGTTTGATTTTTCAAAATTTATTTTCACAGATCTCTTAGGCATCTCAAAAGAAGGTTGTGTGTCAAATTAGAGCTTATGGAATTAGCTTATGGCTTAATGGGCTTATTGGCCCATTAAGAATAAGTTGTTTACTTATTAAGCTGTGATAAGCTCAAAACCATCTTTTGGGTCTTCAGACTTTTGTGTTCAAAATCAAATTTTGAGTCAGATAGGGCTTTTTCAGGTCTTTTGGGCCTAGTTGAACTTATTGGGCCAAAAAGCCCATTTCATTTGGATTGTTTTTGTTTTTAGCCTATTTGGGGTCCCACTATGGGTATTTTGGTAATTTCACTTTGATTTTCTGTTTACTTAGGTTAAAATAAACCAGTTTGCAAGTTTTTAGAATTTTTTATAATTTTTGGATTTTTAATAATATTTTAATATTATTTTATTATTAAATTTCATTTTTCACATTTTTGCAACTTTTATTTTTTTCTTAGATCAAATAGATTAAAATAGGATTTTAAAACTCTTAGATTAATTTTAGCATAATTTTCTTAATTTATAAAATTATTTTAATATTTTAATAGTTTTTAATCATTTAAAAATAGTTTTCCTTAGTTTAAAAAATTATAAAATCAGTTTTTAGTCTTTTTAAGTCATTTTTGAGGTTTACAAAGTGAAAAATCTTTATTTGGACTTTTTAATAATTAATTGGATTTTTAGGGCTTTAATTAGCATTTAAAAATTAACATTTGATTAATTAAAACGTTTGAAAAAGTTTTAATCATTTGTAAACTCTTACTTTATTTAATTTGATTTTTGGTAATTTTTTAGGAATTTTTAAAATTAATTTTTATTTTAGCACTTTTTACGGTTTTTAATTTAGTCGTCGTAGTAATAATTTTCAAGTATCCGTCATTCTATTTTCTCATCTCTTCTTCAATATTAATCTCAAATCAATTAGGAATTATTCACACACATATACCTCCTTAGAAAACGAACTTAATTGGGTCATTAACACTTGATTTTCCAAAATCATTTGTTTAATACTTACCGCTTTTACGCCTTTTTCCTAAAAGGTCGTATTTTACCACAATCATTTTGGTGCCGCTGCCGGGGAGGTGTGTCGTGATTAATTTGTCACTTTATTTTTAATATTAGCCATAAATAGTATTTGTATTAGTAGAACTCTAATAATACGTATTATCGGTTTTTTCGTTTTTCTTGTGAAATTATTATTACTATATTGTATTAAGTATCACAACAAAATTAAAATATTTCCAAAAGTGTGCAAACACAACCTTAATTGGGATTTGATCTCCTAATTATTGTATTCGAATCTCAAACAAAAAGAAAAAGGTAAAAATAGATAAATACTTTCGTGACGCTCGATTTTGAAAAATACAAACTATAAGGTGGGTATAAGGCGGGTATTATAAAATATACCCTAAAGAAAAAGGCTCTTAAGTGCTTCGTGCCGCCTCATTTCTCCGCTTGCTTGTGAGTATTTTGAGATTGAAAGCTAATCGAGGGTTTTGCCGCCCAAAGTATTATTACGTATCATATATATTTGCTTGGTTTCTTTGTGATTAAACCCTCTAGAACAATTTGGTTTTCACCAAAGTTCTAAAGTCATTCAAAGGCGTTCACTCCACGTGATCGTTTTCATTCTTTTAAGGCTTCTTTAATCAAGATTTTGATTCGAGGAGAGATTTGGTAGATTGTTGTCTACAAATACACACAAAATCCAAAAAAAATAAAAACAATCAAAAACACAAAAAAAATGAAAATCCACAAAACACCCATAAAAGAATCTTCTTTGCTCACCTCCCATTCTTCGTCAAGTTTATGCTAACTCGTAATCAAGGAAAACGAGCTCGTAAACGTCGTCAAAGTCAAGGAAATCAAGAGCCTTTGATTGAACAACAAACTCCAGTTGTCGAACCCGTTGTAGAACCAATAGTCGCCATGGCTAATCGTACTATGATGGAGTTGCTTCAAGCACCCACCGAGGGTTTTGGAGAAGCAATTGTGATTCCCGCCATCCCTGCGGAGAATTTCGAGTTTAAGACGGGTTTAATGTCGATGTTGCAAGCAAATAAGTTTAGATGTCATGAAAAAGACAACCCGCATTACCACATAAGGAATTTTAATCGTCTTACTGCAACAAGCAAGTTTAAGGATGTTCCACATGACGCCATTAAGATGATGTTGCTTCCATACTCGTTGGATGGACCCGCTAAAATTTGGCTAGAGAAAGAACCGCCAAATTCGATTTTGACATGGGGTGATCTCGTTTCTAAGTTTATGAACAAATTTTTTCAACCATCTAAAACAACACATTTGAAAAATGAGATTTCAAGGTTTACACAACGTAATAATGAAAGTTTTACAATGGCATGGGAACGATTTAAGGAAATGTTACATGAATGTCCACACCATGATTTTTCGGAATTGCATCAAATAGATACTTTTTACAATGGGCTTAATGATCATGAACGAGATTGTTTGAATGCCGCCGTGGGTGGTAATTTTTTGTGCAAAACGACCGATGAAGCTTTAAAGATTATCGAGAATAGATCTAAGGTTTATAACCCTCGTAACACACTGAGTGTTGCCAATATGGGTTCGTCATCGTCGTCACCATCTCGTAACATTAATGCCTTACACGATGAAGCAAATGAGGAAAATCGGTTTTTCGATAGGTTTTCGAATCTTATGACTCATTGGAAAGCACAAATGCTTTGAATTCCGCATCGGTTAAAGCGGTTGAAAAAGAGTTGTTTATCTGTGGTGGAGCTCATGATCTTTCCGAGTGCATTACCGCCGGTGGTAACACTTCGAGTGCTTATGTAGCAAAGGGAACTTACAACCAAAACGGCCAAGGTTCCCGCCCAAATCAAGCTCCATCAAATAAAAATGCTAACAACTATCGAAACAACAATCAAAATGGTGGTTATCAAGGCAATTCACGTAATTACAACAAAGGGAATATCAAAGTGGGAATGGACAACTGTCAAATCTAAATCAAAACCGTGATTTTCAAAACACTACACAAGGTTTTCAAAATGCTCACACTAAAAATCTTAATGGAGAATTTTTGGATTATGGAAAAGCAAACGATGCTAAGTTTGATAACATGCAACGTGAGATGATTAGCTTAAGATCTGAGTTGAAAAACGAGCTTAAAAACGAACTTGCTAATGAAATTAAGACTCATGCTAATAAAATGGACGGAAACGTTCAACGTCTTCAACAAATTCAACAAAAAATTGAACAAGGGCAACATGAGATTAAGCAAGAATTGTTAAAAGCGGATGCTAGGCAATCAAAATTTGAAGACCAAATGGCGAAAATATTTGAAGCAATCATGTGTATACCCTCTTCCTCGTGTGGTCTTCCTAGTGATACCATTGCAAACCCGAAGGGAGAAATGAAGGTTATTACTACACGTAGTGGTAAAACTTTCAAGGAACCAATCTCTCGTCCAAGTACTTCTACGGAGAAGGAAATCGAGAAAGAGCCCGAGGTGATAGTCGAAAATAAGCATATCACAAGCCCACGAAGTACCGCTCATACCACACCTATGGTTGAACCAATACCAATCATGGAACCCGAGATTCCAAGGTCGTTGCCTAATGTCCAACCCACACCACCCTTACCTTACCCTTCGAGACGAAACAAAGAGAAATTGCAAGAACGTAACAAACAACAAATCGAGCTTTTTATAAAAATGTTTCAACAAGTTCATTTTGATGTAAGTTTAGCCGACGCGTTGTTATGCATGCCTCGTTTCGCTTCCACTTTTAAAAGCATGATGAATGATAAGGAAAAGCTTCCAAAGCTTGCTAATTGTTCTTCGGTTTATCTTAACCGCATACCGGAAAAAAGTTGGTGACCCTGAGAAGTTTCTCATTCCTTGTGATATACAAGATATGAAAGAATGCCTCGCCTTGGCCGATCTTGGTGCGAGCATTAATTTGATGCCATTTTCCATTTGGAAATCGCTTTCGCTTCCGGCTCTTACTCCTTCGAACATGTCTATCGAGATGGCCGATCATTCTAAGATTTTAGCATGTGGAGTAGCCGAGGATGTTTTCGTGAAAGTGGGGAAGTTCTACTATCCAGTTGATTTTATAATAGTTGACATCCCCGCGGATCCTCAAGTTCCTCTAATTTTAGGTCGTCCATTTTTAGACACCTCGAGATCGCTTATCGACGTTCATGCAAGAACTATTACTTTGAGATTCAACGAAGAGGAACTTGTTATAAACGCTACTCAAAATTCGACACCTTCTCATGTTTATGCAATCGCTACCATCAATCACATCGACTTAGTTGATGTGGTTTGCGATGAGTTTTCACAAGAAGTGTTAGGTTTTTCCGATAGCTCTCAAGTGGCAATCCCACTATTTTGGATCTGATTCTTGCTAATTCTACACCAAATCTCACTCCATTCCAAGGAGGCGATTTCACTTCAAATGAAATCGACAATGAAGATGAGGTGATAACTGGTAATGATACTTCTATTCCACCATTTCTTCCGTCGATGGAAGTTATGAGTGTTGAGCAAAAATCTTCAGTCGAGGAACCGCCTATCCTCGAATTGAAAGATCTCCCATCTCACCTTGATTACGCATTCTTGGAAGATGATGACAAGTTGCCGGTTATTATTGCAAAAGGTCTTGCTAATGATGAAAAAATCGCGCTCTTGAAAGTTCTTAAAGCTCATAAAGGGGCAATTACGTGGAAAATTTCTGACATTAAAGGTATTGACCCAAAATTTTGTACTTACAAGATAATAATGGAGGAGGACTACAAACCCGCAATTCAAAGTCAAAGAAGGGTAAACCCCAAAATTCACGATGTCATCAAAAAGGAAGTCTTAAAACTCCTTGACGCGGGAATGATTTATCCTATATCCGATAGCCCATGGGTGAGCCCAATCCATTGTGTCCCTAAAAAGGGAGGAATGACCGTTGTGCCCAATGAAAACAACGAGTTAATTCCCACTCGTGTTGTGACCGGTTGGAGGGTGTGTATTAACTATCGAAAGTTAAATGACGCCACCCGTAAAGACCACTTTCCTTTGTCCTTCATGGATCAAATGTTGGAGCGACTCGCAGGAAATGAATTCTATTGCTTTTTAGATGGGTTTTCCGGTTACTTTCAAATCCCTATCGACCATCGTGATCAAGAGAAAACTACGTTCACGTGTCCTTATGGAACGTTTGCTTATCGTAGAATACCTTTCGGACTTTGTAATGCACCGGGTACGTTTCAACGGTGTATGATGGCTATTTTTCATGATATGATCGAGAAGTTGATGGAAGTGTTTATGGATGACTTTTCGGTGTTTGAAAATTCGTTCACGTCGTGTTTATCTAATCTCGAGCAAATGTTAAAACGTTTTGAAGAAACCAACCTTGTGCTTAATTGGTAAAAATGTCATTTTATGTGTAAACAAGGAATCGTCTTAGGACATAAGCTCTCGAAAACGGGGATTGAGGTCGATAAAGCTAAGGTAGACGTCATCGCCAAGTTACCTCATCCCAAAACCGTCAAGGGAGTTAGGAGTTTCCTAGGCCACACGGGCTTTTATCGTCGTTTCATCAAAGACTTTTCGAAAATTTCTCGACCTATGACACACCTTCTCGAGAAGGATGCTCCTTTTAATTTCAATGAGGATTGTGTTAGAGCTTTCGAAACTCTTAAATAGAAATTTACCGAAGCTCACATTCTTGTTGCTCCTAAATGGGAATTACCCTTTGAAATCATGTGCGATGCAAGTGATTATGCTATAGGGTCCGTCTTAAGGAAACGTTATGAAAAGCACTTTCATCCTATCCATTATGCTAGTAAGACGATGGTCGAGGCTCAATGAAAGTACACCACAACGGAAAATGAATTCCTTGTCGTGGTCTATGCTTTTGAGAAATTCTGACCTTATCTTGTCTTGACTAAAAGCATCGTGTATACCGACCATTTGGCTATCAAGTATCTCTTAGCTAAGCAAGATGATAAGCCGAGATTGCTTCGTTGGATGCTCCTCCTCCAAGAATTTGATGTCATCGTGCTTGACAAAAAAGGAGCCGAGAATCTAGCGGCCGATCATCTCTCTCGTCTAGAAGATCCTCACAAAGATGTTTTCGAGAATTAGGAAATTATCGAAACATTTCCTCTTGAGACTCTCGGCGTAGTGACATCTAAAGACACCACCCCATGGTTTGCCGACATTGAAAATTACCATGCGGGGAACTTCATAATCAATGGTATGACGACACAACAAAAGAGAAAATTCTTTCGTGACGTCAAGTTCTATTTTTGGGACGAACCTTATCTCTTTTGGGTTTGTGCGGATCAACTCGTTCGACGTTGTGTTTTTGGTGCTGAAGCTTCTAACATCCTTAGATCTTGTCACGAGGGACCCACGGGTGGTCACCACGGTGCTAATCTCACGGCTAAGAAAGTGTTCGATGTCGGCTTCTTTTGGCCTACAATCTATCGTGATGCACACGCACTTGTGAAGTCGTGTGATTCGTGCCAACGTCAAGGAAAATCGTCTCAACGTGATGAAATGACACAAAACATAATTCAAGTGTGTGAGATATTCGACATTTGGGGCATAGACTTTATGGGGCCTTTCCCATCGTCTCATGGTAACAAGTATATCCTCGTCGCCGTCGACTACCTTTCTAAGTGGGTGGAAGCTAAGGCCTTACCTACTAATGATGCTCGTGTGGTAGTGAAGTTTTTGAAGCAACTATTCTCTCGGTTTGGAACCCCTCGTGCTATTATAATCGATCGTGGAACCCATTTTTGTAATGACCAATTCGAGAAGGTCTTAAAAAAATATGGAGTTACTCATCGTCTTTCTACGGCTTATCACCCGCAAACGAGTGGGCAAGTCGAGGTTCCAAACCGAGCTTTGAAGAGGATTTTAGAGAGGTCAATTGGAGAAAACCGTGCTTCATGGTCCGACAAACTTGATGACGCTTTATGGGCCTTTAGGACCGCTTATAAGACACCTATCAGTTGTACTCCATATAAGTTGGTTTATGGAAAGAATTGTCATTTGCCGATTGAATTGAAGCATAAGGCATATTGGGCCCTTAAGCATGCAAACTATGATTTGAAGACCGCGGGAGATCACCGGAAAATACAATTAAATGAACTGGATGAACTAAGAGACAATGCTTATTAAAATTCATTGATTTTTAAAGAAAAGACTAAAACTTTTCATGATGCAAAGATTAAAAACCGGGTTTTTAACGTTGGTGATCAAGTGTTACTTTTTAACTCTCGATTAAAGATATTTTCTGGAAAATTGAAATCTCGTTGTTCGGGTCCTTTCACCATAACACAAGTGTTTCCTTATGGGACCATCGAGCTAGCTTAAAATGATGGTCCTAACTTCAAGGTGAATGGACATAGGCTTACGCACTACTTTGGTGGGGAAGTTCCTTCGTTGGACGACCTCGACCGAGTCACCTTCCCTAATGATAATTAGCATTGAGGGGATCGTGTCGAGCTCATGACTCGGTAATCAAAAACGAGGTGCCTCGTGGGGGAGATCCCATGCTCATCCTTTTATGCCTTCTAATAAATAATGAGAGGGGATTTGTGCCCTTCTGACTCGTTGTCTCATGGTTGTTTGTGTATGTGTTATCTAGATCATCATCATCGCCACGATTGAAGACTCTCGTGTTCTGTAGGTCCTTAGTTTCTTAAGATTGTTACAAGTGTTGGATTGATCTAAATAGAGAGAGGGATAGATGAAGAACTTGATATGAACTAGAGAGAGAAAGGAGAGGAAAGGAGAGGTAGAGAGAGAAAGAGATTATTTGATTAATGAAAGTGTGATGAACAAAATGACCAACCCCTCCTAACATGCTAGGAGGAGGTATATATAGCCCACCCTACACGTGGGCTATATGGGCTATATTGATTACATATTGGATCACGAGCCCAATACTTGAATATATCATTGGAGTGACCGATCCTTTCTAAATACGTAAAAACGTATTTCCAACAGTCTCCCCGTAAGGGAGGTCACTCAAAGTTACAATGTCCTAAATAGTCTATAGCTCGTGATCTATGCTAATAATGATGTGACCGAGACTTTCTTTGGAAAAACGTATTTCCAACAATCTCCCCCTAAGGGAGGTCACACCATTTTACAAAATCTTAAACCTAGCATACTATGCTTGAGTCTTCGATTTGTTCTTGTAAATATGCTGATGCGATCTTTGACTTTAGTCTTGAGCATGTTTCCTTTCCTTGACCTTGTGCATTCATCACTTGTGAAATTTGCCTCCTCGTGACTTCCTGTTCCACATACTTATACTTTTATAAATTCTTGAAAGCTTCAGAGTTTGATACAACGGAAGACTTGACTTTTAGGCTTTCTTGAATTTGTTGAAGTTAAGTTCATAAAGTATAAGCATGCGAGGACGACTTCTTTTTGGATAGTACACCGCAACGCCACCTTCTTGTTATGCTGCATAAGACAGTTAGCAACAAAACATATACACGGATGAAATGGCTTTGAACATTTCATTCTAATTCGGTATCATTTTACCTCCGGTCGGTGAAGACCGTTGGACGATATGAAATATCGTACTTGTAGCGGGTAATTTCAATTAAGAACCTCCTTGACAAGATTTCGCGGGTAAACCCGTTCTCTTTATTCGACCGTCCAAAGCTGACTGCGAACATAAAGAGTGAATCATTTGGATAGAATTATCCGCATGATTGAAGCCGTCAATTCATGTTCCTGGAACAAGTGAAATTCAATTAAGAACCGCACCATCGTTGCTTTCCAGTTGTCACAAGCTTGATTCGTATAGAATCTTAAAAGTTACCTACCAAGTGATGTTTGAGGTTAACACTAGAAGGATTTCCACTCATCACTGTGAACACTAAGGTATCACTCTGAGTGTTCTGGCAAGATCACTAAGATATTGCATAGAGGCCTGTAACGTGTTTAAGTTCAGTTAAGAATTAAACCACTGTTGCTTTCCAGTTATCACAAGTTTGATTCATAAAGAATCGCACAAGTCACCTACGATGAGCTTTTTGATGTTCACTCAAGAAGGATTTCCGTCTTCATTGTAATACTTTCGTATTACTCGGATGTTCAGGCAAGATAATGAAGATTTTGCGTAGGACTCTTAAGATCTTTCTTACTTTTCAAAGTGTGTGAAGAAGTAAGGAATTATGAAAGTGTGTCCTAATGAGATATTTGATGATCTCAAATGGCTCTAGACTCGATCGTGCATTTCGGATTTTTACTGATCGGAGGCTTGAGAGGAGTGCCACCATTTCAATATCAATATATTCGGAGTGAATAAATCGATAGATAATGCGTTGTCTCCATGTGAATAAAACAAATATCTTTTAAGAGATATCTGAGTTAGCTGGGATGCGTTGTGCATTGCATCACTGGGTCCATGATGTCTTATCTTCAATATCAAGCATCACTAAAAAAATGATCTCAATAGCATATGATTTGACCCGGTTTCTGCCTAAGGTTTTAAGGAGGGCTTCTTTTTTTAGACCCTTTATCTTTACAATTCTTTTTCATTCTTCAACCCCTTCAATGCTTACCAATACGTCATAACTAGCACCTTGTTGTGATTGTTCCAGTGCTAACTTAAGTACTTGGTCGGCATTCAGCTACGTTCACAATCTTTCTCTATCTTTCCTAAGGACTACTATTTCTAGCTATGGAATGTCCTTGGGAAGATTCCTCTGGTTCTAGAAGAATCATTAGACTTTAACCTATCCTATCATCCTTATGTCACCACAATCTTCACCGTCGTGAATAGAGATGTTTTAGGTAAGTGTATGTCACTATAAAATCCATTTTGATATCCAAATCCATTTTGCTCCCCCTTAGCATATGTCACGATATTCGAAAACATTTCGCACATGTCGGGGTGAGCCAGCACATTAAGTCAAACCATTATTGATCTCAATATTAAATCACATATTCTCCCCCATATTAAAAATATTAACCCAATCGATGTTTTTAATATCAATTGATTTAGTAGCATTTTAAGAAAAATTTGGAAAGAAAAATGCAAATCCAATTATCTTCATGGTTGTATTCACAAGATTAGCAATATACGAGGTTGGACCTGAATGATGGAGAACATCATATGATAGAATCACATGGTTCTTGTTCACGAATGTTGGTCGCCTCGTCACGTGTGAAGTTGTCTCTTGACACCATGTGTACGATTGATATCGTTGTCTTGACACCAATTTGTGAACTTGGCACTTTCGGCATCGAAGATTTTGAATGCTTGATAATTGCTCCCCCTCAATTGTTGACCGGTGTTCTATTGAAATAGCGTTAGTCACCGTTTGAGTAGTCGCATCGACGAGTATGTAGATATCAATAGTAAATTGTTGCGGATTGGTGGAGATGATAACTTCATAAAAACAAGATTTCTCTTGTTTTAACAAATAAATGCACTGACAGGTACATATATTCGTGTTAGATTGTGTTATTACGTAAACACAATCCCTTACATGGTTATAAAGTAAACCATGCCCG
The DNA here is from genome assembly GCA_025667525.1 of Glebionis coronaria. Lineage (NCBI taxonomy): Eukaryota > Viridiplantae > Streptophyta > Magnoliopsida > Asterales > Asteraceae > Glebionis > Glebionis coronaria. The sequence continues at coordinate 505,145,435 of CM046881.1, read as the reverse complement.
AGAAAATTAATTCTCGTTGTTAAGTCAAAGATTTCCGGTGAAATGCTTGACTTGTATATGAAAAGCAGGTTACTATCTGAAATAATAGCAAACCATTTTGAGCATGTTTTAAAACATTTGAACTTCTTCTCGAATTTTATTTACAACCCCGTGTCATTATTGAACGACATTTCTAGTATCGTAAATATTATCGATTCCAGAAGACATGCTCTTTTTATCAAAATATTTTTGAACACGCAATTTTGTAAGATTTAGAAAAACCTTTTGAGAAATTCTTGAAAAATTGTGTTCATTGTTTTGAAAAGTGATGAGACTGCTTTTATACATAGTCTCATCGTCCAATTTGGGCTTAAAATGCATAAAATATCATTAAAACTGCCAAATATATGCTCGTGTTTGTTGCTTGTGTATTTTAGGTACGGATATTTAGGAAATGGCAAAAAGATCACAAGAATCAATCAAAAACCAACACGGGAAACGAAGCCGCACAATGAACCGGGCCCAAGAATGGAATTTCCAAAAATGACCTTGAAGTTTGAAGATTTGTCAAAATTGGTCCCTCAAGAATTGAAGACTTGTCATTTTATACCCCTATAAATCCTCAAAATTACTTGTGGGTCCCTAAAATATCAAGTATTTGCATATTCAGCCCTTGAAGAATGCCATAATTACAAAAGAGGTCCTTGATACAAGTTTGCAAAGTTGCTATGCCAAAATTGACAAGTTGCCCAAACTTGTTTACAAAGGAAATGGGGTTTTTTGCTATTTATTACAAGTTGAACAAGACAAGAGAGATGGGGGGGGCAAACTGGCCAGACAACACAACTTTTCCCACCAATACACTCCCTACACGCCACATTTACCCGACCCTACCCTTTTACCCAACCCAAATACCCGTCCAAAACCCATAACCCAAACCCACCACCAGTTTATTAAACTGGTCAAATAGTCAACACCATTTTCCCACTAAACATCTTTTAAAAAAAAACTCTTAACCCTTAAAACGAATCAAACTCACCTTAATCCCTCTACCCAGAAACATAACCCCTAATCTAATTAGGGTGAAAAACAAAGGGGTTTTACCCAAGCTTTTCCAGATTAATAATTTACACTCCCCTAAACCAAACCCACTCACTTGAAACTTGCCAGCTAGTCACTTGGTCCCCTCTCCATGTTCCCCTGCTACACTTTTTATAGTAAAGATGGCATCTTTCAGCCCATCAACGTCCCAAAGGCTTTGCTTGCTCCCAAAGCACAAAAATCAACAGCCAAGATCAAAAGTGCATTCTGGCAACATCACATGGACGATTTGACCAAGATTGAAGACTTTTTCAAAGGGCATTTCCGGATTTTCATCAATTAGGGTTTTAGGGTTGTAATATTTTATTCAAGCTTCTAGTTTCTTCTATTAAGTAGTATAAAAAGGGGATGTGCATGTACATTCACCCTTGTTCCAGATTTTTCAAGTTTATGTAATTCCTTTTTATACTACTTAATAGATTAACTGCTTGTTCATGTTGGATTTGATGTTATATGCATGAGTAGATTGTTTAAAATCGGTGTTGATAAGATTTATATAGATTAGGTGTGATAATTTTGAGTTCTGAAATTTTAGGGAGTGTTTGGATTTGAGTCTTAGCTGGGAATTATTGATAGCTTTTGGTTTAAAAATTATCTAGGCAAGCTTAGGTTGTATGAGTCACATGTTATCAGTAATGGGTTCTTAGTTTGGGTAGTGTTTAAGTGAAATTGCATGATAAAAATTGGTAGTATAGCATAAAAACAGTCAATCCATTTTTCTGCCTGATTTTTGTGAAATTTGTGCCTTCAATCTTGGTAATTGTTAGATATTAGGTTTAAGAAGGGTTTGTAATAGCTTGCATGTCATTTGGTGGATTTGTGTGCAAGATTTAAGGGTTTGAATTTCGTTTTTGTGCAAGTAAACCAAGTCAACTGTTCATCAGAAACAACTAAGCTTCATCAGTAACATTCTTGTGCAATTTGTGCTTAATTTTGTGAAGTGATTAGCTGTTTTTTGTGTTTAATCTGACTCCCTACACTCAACTGAGTGTAGGGGTGCCTTGTTTTCCAAAAATAAGCAAGCCATAAGCTTTCCTAAGCTTAAACAGTGACCAGACCAAATTATTTGCACTAGCAGTGGGAACAAAGTTCCCCCTGCTAATACACAAGGTACCCCTCCTACACTACTGGACAAAACCCTAGCAAGTGTCACTATCAGAAACCTATCTTTTTTGTCTTTAGTGCCTAAAAATAGGAATTAGGACTTGAAACCAGTTTTAATATTTTTCTTATTTAATTTCTGAATTTTCAATTTAATTTATTTTTCTGTTACTGTTCATTTGCTATTTTTTAGGTTTAATAGCTATTTTAATTAACTTTTAATATTTCTATTTTTGTCTTTTAGTGACAAAAATAATTATTTTTCAGTTTTAAGATTTTTCTTAGATTTTGAAAAATAATTTAAGATTTTTAGTTTAAAAAGTTTTTACTGTTCACTTTTTAATTATTTTTTAGAATTAATTTAGTTTAATTAGGGTTTAATTTCAAACTGTTTTTGTCTTTTAGTGCGAAATTTCGTATTTTTCAAACTTTTTCATTTTTCTACTGTTCATTAGAGTAATTTAGGATTTTTAAAATTGGCAAATTATTTTTAGCATTATTTTATTATTTTTTATGATTATTTTAGTTTAAAAATAGTTTTAAGTGATTTAAAAATAGGAAAATAGTTTTTAAAATTTAGGAAAAATACTTTTTAGTCTTTAAATAATATAAGTAACTTATTAGTTCAATAAAATAATATTTTGGACATTTTGTTAATTATATTTAATTTTAGGGCTTTAATTAGCATTTAAAATTGAATATTTAATTAATAAAAGGTTTTAAAATATTTTTATTGGATTTTTATTCTTATTTATATTATTTTAGACTTAGTTTTAGCTTTTAATTAATTTTAGGTTTAAAATTTTTAATTTGTAGTTTTTTACGGTTTTACGTGAACGCCTTTTCGTCTTAGCTCGATCCGTCTTCGTAACCGTTATTCTCTTCTTACCCCATTTCTATTTTCTCTTCTCATAACAATAAAATCACAAATAAAATCATTTCATTACACAACGCACTAGCCTCCTCGAGAACGAACTCACTTTAGGGTCATTTACACACGGTTTTCCTTAATCGTCGTGCTTACCCTATATTTTTACGCTCTTTTTCCTAAAAGAGACGTAATCTTACAACCATCAATTTTGGCGCCGCTGCCGGGGAGGCGTGTTGTGTTTTTATTTGAACAATTTTTGTTTTTATATAGCCATAATAAGTATCTGTATTAGTAGCACTCTACTAATACGTATTATCGGTTTTTTGTTTTTTGTGAATACTATTACTATATTGTATACGTAGAATAATAAAATCACAAGTACTCCAAATACGTGAGAAATCACAACCTTTACTTGGGAGGTCATTACCCAATCATTGTATTCGAATCTCAAACCAAAGAAAAAAGGCAAAAATAGATAAATACTTTCGAGAAGCTCGATTTTGAAAATACAAACTATAAGGTGGGTATAAGGCGGATATTATAAAATATATTCTAAGGAAAAAGGCTCTTAAGTGCTTCGTGCCGCCTCGTTTCCCCGCTTGCTTGTGAGTATTTGATTTTGAGAGCTAATCGAGGGTTTTGCCGCCCAAAGTATTACTAAGTATCATATATATTTTCTTGGTTTCATTGATTAAACCCTCTTGAACGATTTGGTGTTCCACCAACGTTCTAATGTCATCGAAGGCGTTCACTTCACGTGATCGTTTTCATTCCTTGAGGCTTCTTTAATCGAGAGATTTGATTAAGGAGGAGATTTGTAGATTTGTGTCTACTTAATACAATTCCAAAATCCAAAAAAATTAAAAACAATCAAAAATCCAAAAAAATTGAAAAAATACAAAACACCAAAAAGAATCTTCTTTGCTCGTCCCCTCGTTGTACGTGACGTTTATGCTAACTCGTAATCAAGCAAGACGTGCACGTAAACGAAAGAACAAAACTCCCACTCCCAACCAATCTAGTGAGGAGTCTCCTATTGACGAACCCATTGTAAGAGAAGCACCAACCATGGCGAATCGAACTATGATGGAGTTACTTCAAGCACCCACCGAGGGTTATGGAGAGGCTATTGTGATTCCCGCTATCCTTGCGGAGAATTTTGAGGTGAAAACGGGTTTGTTGTCGATGATCCAAAACAACAAATTCCATGGTGATGAGAAGGACAATCCACACAACCATATCCGCCAATTCAATCGTCTTACCGCAACTTGCAAATTTAAGGATGTCTCGAATGACTCGATTAAGATGATGCTTTTCCCGTATTCCTTAGCGGGGTCCGCAGAAATTTGGTTAGAGAAAGAGCCACCCAATTCTATATTGACGTGGAAGGATCTCGTTTCAAAATTCGTGAACCAATTTTTCCGCCCTCTAAGACTACGCATATGAAAAACGAGATTTCTAAATTTTCACAAGAATTTAATGAAAGTTTTTCAACGGCTTGGAATAGGTTTAAGGAAATGTTACATGAATGTCCTCATCACGGTTTTTCCGACTTGCATCAAATTGACACGTTTTACAATGGACTTAATGATCATGAAAGGGATTATTTAAATGCCGCCGCGGGTGGTAATTTTTTGTGTAAAACGGTTGAGGAAGCTTTGATAATAATTGAGAATAGGTCTAAGGTTTATAGCCCTCGTAACACACCGAGTGTTGCCAAATCGGGTTCATCATCGTCATCATCGTCTCGTAGCATTAATGCCTTACATGATGAAGCTAATGAGGAAAATCGGTTTTTTGATAGATTTGCTAACCTTATGTCCCATTGGAAAATCAAGAAGCTTCGAATTCCGCTTCGGTTAAAGCGGTTGCTAAGAGTTGTTTGTCTTGTGGTGGAGCTCATGATCTTTCCGAGTGCATTACCGCGGATGGTAACACTTCGAGTGCTTATGTAGCCACGGGAACTTATAACCAAAACGGTCAAGGTTCCCGCCCAAATCAAGCTCCACCAAATCAAAATGCTAATAACTATCGAAACAAAAATCAAGGTGGTACTTATCAAGGAAATCAACGTAACTACAACAAAGGTAATTATCAAAGTGGAAATGGGCAAATTTCAAACCAAAACCAAAACCGTGATTTTCAAACTACCACACAAGGTTTCCAAAATGATCAAACCAAAAATCTTCAAGGAGAATTTTTGAATTATGCTAAGGCAAACGATGCTAAGTTTGATAATATGCAACGTGAAATGGTTAGCTTAAGACCCGAGTTGAAAAACAAGCTTAAAAACGAACTTGCTAATGAACTTAAAACTCATGCTAATAAAATGGAAGGAAATGTTCAACGTCTCCAAAAAAATCAACAAAAAATGGAGCAAGGTCAACATGAGATTAAGCAAGAGTTGTTAAAAGCGGATGCTAGGCAATCTAAGTTTAAAGACCGAATGGGAAAAATGTTTGAAGATATCATGTGTAAACCTTCTTCTTCGGGTGGTCTTCCTAGTGATACCATCGTGAACCCGAAAGGAGAATTGAAGGTTATTACTACTCGTAGTGGTAAAACTTTCAAAGAATCCATTTCTCATCCAAGTACTTCTATGGAGAAGGAAAAAGAGAAAGAACCCGAGGTGGTGGTAGAAAAGGAGCAAATTCCAAGCCCACGAAGTACCACTCAAACCACACCTACGGTTGAACCAATACCAATAGTGGAACCCGAGATTCCAAGGCCGATGCCTATGCCCCAACCCACACCACCCTTACCTTACCCCTCATGACGAAACAAGGAAAAGGCACAAGAACGAAATAATTATCATTTTGAACTCTTTATGAAAATGTTTCGTGACTTGCATTTTAATATAAGTTTTGCCGACGCCTTGGTCATGATGCCTCGATTTGCCGCGAACTTCAAAAGTATGTTGAATAACAAAGATAAATTGCAAAAATCGTCTAGTTGTTCATCGGTTTTTCTTAGCCGCATACCTCAAAAAGTCGGTGATCCCGGCAAGTTTTTAATCCCATGTGCTATACAAGATATGGAAGAATGCTACGCCTTGGCAGATCTTGGTGCTAGTATTAATTTGATGCCTATTGAGATTTTTAAGTCACTCAATCTTCCCAATCTCACTCCTTCAAGAATGTCAATCGAGATGGCCGATTATTCTACGATTCTAGCTTGTGGAGTAGCCGAGGACGTCTTCGTGAAAGTTGGAAAGTTCTACTATCCCGTGGACTTTATTGTTGTTGACATCCCCATCGATCCTAAAGTTCCTCTAATTTTAGGTCGATCATTTTTGGTTACCTCGAGAGCACTCATCGATGTGCATGCTAGGAAAATCACTCTTCGTTTCAATGAGGAAGAACTCGTCATTAATGCAACTCAAAACTCCACACTTTCTCATGTATATTATATCACGTCTTTGAACAATGTTAATCCCATCAAAAACATTTGCAAAAGGATTTCAAAAAGAGTTTTAGGAGTTGATGATAAAAACGATTTTCCGTCCCCTCCGCCGGTGGAGGTTAAGAGTGTTAAGCCTACGATTCCAATCACGAATGATTCTTCGGATGATGAATATGTTGATCCCGATGGGGGAGTTTTCTTTGTTGACAAACGTTTTGAGAACTTACCACCACCTTTACCAAAACGGTTTTCAAATGTGAGAATTTTTAGTGTGACTAATATTGCTTTAGAAACACCAAATATTTATGACATAATTAAGTCGGGTTTTCATAAGGAGAGTTTAAAAGATGAAAAAGGGAAAGATTTTGAATTGAATTTAAAAGATTTTTCTACAACTCTAACTCCGTCATCACCACGTGTATTGAGTACTACAAGCTCGTCTTCTCCTTTTGACGATGCTTTGTGTGGACTTAGTGTGGGGGAAGCCCCTTATGTTCCCTCCCTTTTCTCCACCGAGGACGAGATATTTGATCCCGGAATTGCTTATAAAGGGAAATCTCGGTCTTCCACCGATGCAATAAATGGAAAATCTTTTTATTTGATTGGTGCGAGTCTACCTCGAGTAGCTCAATGTTTTTATGACTTACCCATTGTCCCACCCTTCTATTTCTTCTCATCTATTTTCTTGAAACCCTTTGGGTTTATGTTGACTCATGATGAAGTGGCGTTGATTTATTTTTCCAATGAAAACGAGAACGCCATCTTCGATCCCGGTATTTTGCACCATCAAAGGACTTAGTCCTTAATACCGGTTGTTTTTGGGCCTTGTTTATCATGTAAGCCCCACTAAAAATTGACCATACCATGATTATCCCTAAATGATCACATTTATGGGGATTCGAGTCGAGCTTTTGACTCGGTTATCAAAAACAAGGTGCCTCGTGGGGGAGACCCATGCTTATACATGTACATATTATTGCTTTCTAATTAGTTTAATGTGAGGGGATTTGTGCCCTTCCAACCTTTGTTCCGTGGTTGTTTGTGAATTGTGGTTTTTAGATCATGATCTTCACGATTGGAGCCTCTCGTGTTCATTTTATGGGAGCACTCGATCGTTTGGTTGGAAGAATTTCTCGATATCCATATGATATATCCTTGATTGTTCTAACCTTAGGTTTTTAGCACACTTCATAAACGGCTATTAATTTATTGGTTACACCCTTTTCATGCTAGATTAGGCATTCGACTACGTCTCTAGTATGGGGGTGTTTGCACCCCTAGACTCGAAACATTGAGGACAATGTTTAACTTTAGTATGGGGGGTGAATAGATACTTGCCTTGCCAAACCTTCACGTTTTCCAAAGTTTATCTTTTTGTCTACTGTTTTGTTGCAAAATAAGGCTAAAAATGGCCAAATTTTAAAAATTTCTCATATTTTATAAGTGTTTGAAGACACGAATGTAGATTTTCCGATGGCGAGAATAAGAGTAATTTTTGACTCGACCGTGCGTGTTGAGCACTTAGCTTTGATTCCTTAACTACACATTAGGCTAAGTCTCTTAAATGAGGACGAGAAATGATAGAGTTAATTATAAGTTACTATGCTAAACATAGAGTACTCGTATTCTTTCAAAAACTCATGTGTTCTCGTTGTTTGCTTATTCTCCCTTCGCTTGTAAATATTTTTTGCTTAATAAATATTGACTTAGCGGTTTAGTTGGGATTGTTGGGTTTCTAGTCTTTTCTAGTAGCTTCCGTGTAATTAAATTGGGAAGACATTAAGGTATCACCAGCGTCACGGTTTTGAACTATTGGCACCCAAATAATCGAAAGCTTCACCCAATAATAAGATTTCAAGTGCTCACCTAAATCTAGCAAACAATTTGAAGCCCCACAAGGCCGAAAAATCTATGCAAAATTGAAAGTGAATTAAGCCTTAATCTTCGAAGCTTTAAAGATCCAAAATTCGCTTTAGCGTGAGGATATACGTCTTTGGCTAATAAAACCACCGATGAGGCGGATAATAAAAGGCAAGGCAAGACCGAAGTCATAATAAAAGCTTCATGGCGAAGTTGAATAAAAGATGGAGGTAAACCAAAGATAATAAGGCCCTTCCGTTAGGGGCGTATAAAAGTCTTGGTAATAAGTCTCATGTTCAAAACCGTTATAAAACCGTGTTTATCGATTCTTCTTGTCAACTTAATTTTTTGACATCGTTGTCTATTAGGGGGGTTTATTGATTTGATGGTCTTGATTACACCGTTAGGACTCTATTTTTAGACCTAAATCTCTATTATCGCATAAGTCAAACAATGTATCCTCGTGAAACATTCAAGACAAAATAAAATATAAGAGATACAACTTAGGAATAATGGGAGGATAAGTAAGTGATTAGGGCATATGAGTAGTGTTAGCATTACTAACTTATAATGACAATGATCTCGTTGCACGCTTGGCATGGAATTGAGGTGAAAATCGAGGACGATGAAATTATTTCTAACAAAGCATTCACGTGTTCTTATTCTATGAACCTAAACGTCCCATTTTGCGATGAAAATCATACATTATGTCTAAAACGCAAGTAGTAGTAATAGAAGTAGTGTAGCTAGTTTATCGTTCAAATAAAGTGAATAAAAATGAATTTTGGAGGTGCTACGATACTTTATTCTAGCATTGCGTGAGGGCACGGCAATGGTTTAGTATGGGGGAGTGATGAGACTGCTTTTATACATAGTCTCATCGTCCAATTTGGGCTTAAAATGCATAAAATATCATTAAAACTGCCAAATATATGCTCGTGTTTGTTGCTTGTGTATTTTAGGTACGGATATTGAGGAAATGGCAAAAAGATCACAAGAATCAATCAAAAACGAACACGGGAAACGAAGCCGCACAATGAACCGGGCCCAAGAATTGAATTTCCAAAAATGACCTTGAAGTTTGAAGATTTGTCAAAATTGGTCCCTCAAGAATTGAAGACTTGTCATTTTATACCCCTGTAAATCCTCAAAATTACTTGTGGGTCCTTAAAATATCAAGTATTTGCATATTCAGCCCTTGAAAAATGCCATAATTACAAAAGAGGTCCTTGATACAAGTTTGCAAAGTTGTTGTGCCAAAATTGACAAGTTGCCCAAACTTGTTTACAAAGGAAATGGGATTTTTTGCTATTTATTACAAGTTGAACAAGACAAGAGAGATGGGGGGCCAAACTGGCCACACAACACAACTTTTCCCACCAATACACTCCCTACACGTCACATTTACCCGACCCTACCCTTTTACCCAACCCAAATACCCGTCCAAAACCCATAACCCAAACCCACCACCAGTTTATTAAACTGGTCAAATAGTCAACACCATTTTCCCACTAAACATCTTTTTAAAAAAACTCTTAACCCTTAAAACGAATCAAACTCACCTTAATCCCTCTACCCAGAAACATAAACCCTAATCTAATTAGGGTGAAAAACAAAGGGGTTTTACCCAAGCTTTTCCAGATTAATAATTTACACTCCCCTAAACCAAACCCACTCACTTGAAACTTGCCAGCTAGTCACTTGGTCCCCTCTCCATGTTCCCCTGCTACACTTTTTATAGTAAAGATGGCATCTTTCAGCCCATCAACGTCCCAAAGGCTTTGCTTGCTCCCAAAGCACAAAAATCAACAGCCAAGATCAAAAGTGCATTCTGGCAACATCACATGGACGATTTGACCAAGATTGAAGACTTTTTCAAAGGGCATTTCCGGATTTTCATCAATTAGGGTTTTAGGGTTGTAATATTTTATTCAAGCTTCTAGTTTCTTCTATTAAGTAGTATAAAAAGGGGATGTGCATGTACATTCACCCTTGTTCCAGATTTTTCAAGTTTATGTAATTCCTTTTTAAATTAAATAAAAGTTGGTGTTTTCTTGTATGAAATTGTAATCCCTTTTTACTTTGTTTTAAAAGTTGGTAGTAGCTTATGAAAAATCTGAGTTCCAATTTTCACTATTGATTGTGTTGAGTTTCATCAAAATCTTGACTTTTGTTTGATAGTTATAGAAGCTTATCAGCTTATTTGGTGGACAACCAAATAAGCCTCTTAAGCTTGTATAAGCTATTCTATTAGCTTCGGTTTTCCAAAGAATTGGTTTGACAAAAGATCCAGTTTTCAAAGATTTTTCTCAAAATCTTATTTTTTTATTTTGCTTATAACTTACTGTTTGAATAAGCTAAAACCATTAAGCCTGACAAGCTTGTGGTTTGAGCTTATCCAAACTTGAAGTTTGGTCCTGGTTGTGTGGTGATTGTGCAGAACAAGAAGGAAACAAGCCTCCATATCTATCCATTTCTTTCCCATTTTTGTGTACCAAGTGAACTCTACACCAGCAGTCCATCTAGTTCAGCACAAGCCCGGGCTTGTTTGGAGGTGGCTTCTCAGCCATTGTGGGACCTGGATGTGGGTCCCACAAGGTAACCATCTTGTACCTTGTTTTCAATATTTGTGATTTGTGATTTTGGTGAAACTACATGAAATGTGTCTAAGTGTTAGATTAACTGCTTGTTCATGTTGGATTTGATGTTATATGCATGAGTAGATTGTTTAAAATCGGTGTTGATAAGATTTATATAGATTAGGTGTGATAATTTTGAGTTCTGAAATTTTAGGGAGTGTTTGGATTTGAGTCTTAGCTGGGAATTATTGATAGCTTTTGGTTTAAAAATTATCTAGGCAAGCTTAGGTTGTATGAGTCACATGTTATCAGTAATGGGTTCTTAGTTTGGGTAGTGTTTAAGTGAAATTGCATGATAAAAATTGGTAGTATAACATAAAAACAGTCAATCCATTTTTCTGCCTGATTTTTGTGAAATTTGTGCCTTCAATCTTGGTAATTGTTAGATATTAGGTTTAAGAAGGGTTTGTAATAGCTTGCATATCATTTGGTGGATTTGTGTGCAAGATTTAAGGGTTTGAAATTCGTTTTTGTGCAAGTAAACCAAGTCAACTGTTCATCAGAAACAATTAAGCTTCATCAGTAACATTCTTGTGCAATTTGTGCTTAATTTTGTGAAGTGATTAGCTGTTTTTTGTGTTTAATCTGACTCCCTACACTCAACTGAGTGTAGGGGTGCCTTGTTTTCCAAAAATAAGCAAGCCATAAGCTTTCCTAAGCTTAAACAGTCACCAGACCAAATTATTTGCACTAGCAGTGGGAACAAAGTTCCCCCTGCTAATACACAAGTTACCCCTGCTACACTACTGGACAAAACCCTAGCAAGTGTCACTATCAGAAACCTATCTTTTTTGTCTTTAGTGCCTAAAAATAGGAATTAGGACTTGAAACCAGTTTTAATATTTTTCTTATTTAACTTCTGAATTTTCAGTTTAATTTATTTTTCTGTTACTATTCATTTGCTATTTTTTAGGTTTAATAGCTATTTTAATTAACTTTTAATATTTCTGTTTTTGTCTTTTAGTGACAAAAATAATTATTTTTCAGTTTTAAGATTTTTCTTAGATTTAGAAAAATAATTTAAGATTTTTAGTTTAAAAAGTTTTTACTGTTCACTTTTTAATTATTTTTTAGAATTAATTTAGTTTAATTAGGGTTTAATTTCAAACTGTTTTTGTCTTTTAGTGCAAAATTTCAGATTTTTCAAACTTTTTCATTTTTCTACTGTTCATTAGAGTAATTTAGGATTTTTAAAATTGGCAAATTATTTTTAGCATTATTTTATTATTTTTTATGATTATTTTAGTTTAAAAATAGTTTTTAGTGATTTAAAAATAGGAAAATAGTTTTTAAAACTTAGGAAAAATACTTTTTAGTCTTTAAATAATATAAGTAACTTATTAGTTCAATAAAATAATATTTTGGACATTTTGTTAATTATATTTAATTTTAGGGCTTTAATTAGCATTTAAAATTGTATATTTAATTAATAAAAGGTTTTAAAATATTTTTATTTGATTTTTATTCTTATTTATATTATTTTAGACTTAGTTTTAGCTTTTAATTAATTTTAGGTTTAAAATTTTTAATTTGTAGTTTTTTACGGTTTTACGTGAACGCCTTTTCGTCTTAGCTCGATCCGTCTTCGTAACCGTCATTCTCTTCTTACCCCATTTTTATTTTCTCTTCTCATAACAAAAAAATCACAAAGAAAATCATTTCATTACACAACGCACTAGCCTCCTCGAGAACGAACTCACTTTAGGGTTATTTACACACGGTTTTCCTATATCGTCGTGCTTACCCTATATTTTTACGCTCTTTTTCCTAAAAGAGACGTAATCTTACAACCATCAAAAACCAATTACTTGAGCTTAAGATGTTGAATATATTACAAAACGAGCTCAAGTCCGAGAAGTTTTAAACTTCCCGTTGTGAGGATAAGTTTATCATCGGCGATAAACCTTCCTTTTAACTGAAGAACGAGTCCTAAACTGACATGTACTTAGAAGTCGTTTTCATGAGTTTGAAAACATTTTGAATGTTTTAACATAAAGCTCACGACTGAGAAAGATGAATCTCTCGTTATGAGGAGAAGTTCTCTTATTTAAAAGATACACTTTTCTTTTTGAGCTTAAAACTTAGAATGTCTTAATACAAGCTCATGAGCGAGAAAGATGAATTTCTCGTTAAGAGGATAAGTTATCATTAAAGATAAGCTTTCCTAAAATTGAAGTCCGAGTTACAGTCTGATATTTAACTGTAAGTCATTGTGCATGAGCTTTAAAAACTTCGAATGTTTTGAATATAAGCTCATGCCCGAGAAAAAATTATTTCTTGTTGTAAGGATAATTTTATCATCGGCGATAAACCTTCCTTTCTTTAAAGTCCGGGGCATAATCTGAATGTGATTATACGCCATTTACACAAGCTTAAAAACCTTTGAATAGTTTGAATGTAAGCTCGTGTCTGAGAAAATTTAATTTCTCGTTAATGAGGATAAGTTTATCATCGGCGATAAACTTTCCTTTCTTAGAAGCGCGGGTTACAATCTGACATGTGACTACAAACCGTTGTGCATTAGCTTAGAAACTTCGAATGTTTTTTAATATAAGCTCATGCCCGAGAAAAATTAATTTCTCGTTGTGAGGATAAGTTTATCATTGGCGATAAACTTTCCTTTATTTGAAGAACGGGTCATTGTCTGACATTTAACAATGAACCATTATACACGAGCTTAGAACCTTTGAATGGTCTTAGTGTAAGCTCGTGTCCGAGAAAAATTAATTTCTCGTTTTTAAGGATAAGTTTATCATCGGCGATAAACTTTCCTTTATGTGAAGATCGAGTCATCGTCTGACATTTAACGATGAGCCTTATACATGAGCTTAAAACCTTTGAATAGTTTTTATGTAAGCTCGTGTCCGAGAAAATTTTATTTCTCGTTTTGAGGGTAAGTTATCGTTGACGAGATAAACTTCCCTTTCTTTGAAGTTCGGGTAACAGATTGTAATTTGAATGTGAGCCACTGTGCATGAGCTTAAAAACTTCGAATGTTTTTAATTTTAGCTCATGCCCGAGAAAACTTAATTTCTCGTTGTGAGGATAAGTTTATCATCGGCGATAAACTTTCCTTTCTTTGATGAACGAGTTACAGTATGTGATGTGACTATAAGTCCTTTGTTGGTAAGCTTAACCATGAATCCCCCGAGACACTTGTTTCTCTGATATTTGCTTCTTCAGTAGCCAAACTCTGAGAGTGTCCTTAGTTGAACGTGTTGGGAATAAATTAAGGCCAGATCACTTGAGCGCTGACAAGAGTAAAACAAGCGTTGACAGGAGCAAAACAAGCGCTGACAGCTCAAGCGTTGACAAGACAAAATCAAGTGTTGATACATTGAAGACAAGCACTTATGGGAAGATATACTCTACGCGTTTATTGTATTCTAGATTAATTCTAGTAAAGATAGGAACAACAATGTATTTTCTATATTTATCTTTACCTAGAATAGCTGATACGTAGATTATTGTACAAGGCTTCTTATGTCTATAAAAGAAGACCTTTAGGTTAATGTTTCAGATAAGTTTTCATTCGTAAACTACTTTCATTGTAAGCAAGTTTGATATCATTAATCAAATTGAAAGTTTGTTTATATCATTGTGTGTTCTTGTTTAAGTGTTAATTCACCATAACACTTAGATTATCATAAGCATATACAAAGGTTTCTCTAAGTGTATTACTTGATCTAATCTCGTATACATAAAGCTAAATCAATCTAAGTTTGGGATCCACAATTGGTATCAGAGAGGGTGGCTCTCGATACAAGGATCTAACAAGGTGTTCGAGTCGAGGTACGAAGAACGAAGCTTAAAAATCCGTATTTGTTTTTAAGTTCGTATGTTTCTGAGCAGCGAGTTTTAAACAGCGATAACTCCTTCGTTAACCGTTGGATCTTGCTGAAATTTTGGCTGGATGTTCTCAGGGTATGTGTCTTCGATCTCACCGGAGCGATCGTCGAGTTCAGCTCTCAAGAAAAAGTTATAGCTCGTCGAAGTTGGCTGTTGGTGAAGGTATAAAATTTTCTGTTTTTTTTTATTAAATAAGATTTAGGGTTTCATCCCCTAAACCCTAGATCGACATAAAAAGCAGAAAAGTACGTGGTATGTGGCTGTTATAACAAGATTCGAACCAAGTTCGATTTTCAAATTCTAGAATTAGGGTTTTAAAGAACCCTAGATCTGGTATTAATGGTGCAGCAGAACAGAAGATAACTTTGTTGTTGGTTCGATGTTTGGCATTTAAATTGAATGTTCAAGTGTAGCTGCTGTGGTCCCAGAAAAGTATGAAAGCCGCTGCCAAGGGATTTTCTTTTGATATCATGTGAGTACCTAACTGTGTGCACATGGTCATTGGTTTGTTTATTACTCTATGTGGTTCTAGACGCAATTGCTATTAGCCAAGATATTCGGTAAGTTGTTCAATATCAGAAAGTGAGTTGAACATTCAATTGTTGGTAAATCCCACTTTGCTCAAAAGGTTTCACATCATGAAGTTATATGCTGCTGCTTGGGACACAGATATTATTTATTATGTGATGCAATATCAAAAAGTGAGTTACTGAGTTTATATGGTACAGTTTGTGTACGTTCAAAAGAAAAGGGATGTTCTAATAAAGAATGATAGGGACTTTGATTTGACTACATGTGAATTCGGTGTCAAGACAAAGGACAATACAACAAGACGACAGCAGCAAGGCACAAGACGACAGCAAGGTACATAGTATTTGCTTTGTCAAGGATTTTGTAATTTAAATCACTAGACGACAAAGCAATACAATTGTGATTTGTGTTCACATGGAGGAAAGTGTGTTCACATGATGAAAGCAAATGGATGCAAGAAAGCATGATGTTTACTATCAAAATAATTTCTTTAAGTAACAATATAGGATGGTAAAAGGTATGTCGTATTTATTTAAATCAAATCTTGACTTTCTTTGCTATTATCCAAGACAAGTGATCACGTGGGTTTTTGGGTACAAAAGTAAAAGGGCAGCTATGGTAATGAATCACAAGTAATGAGCAGCAAGTTGGTTTGTTGAAAGTGACGTGACTGTTTGCTGAATGCGTATATTTTGGAGAGTATAACTGGGATTGATAAACTACACAGGTACATGGTTTCTAATTAGCTAAAAAGATGGACATTCTATTTTAAACGTGGGATGTGTATATGGAAGATATATGCATGCTATTTTCATGGGATGATAATTTTAATTGTGATCCGAGAGTTTTGGTGTAATTCGTATATATGGAGATACTATTTTGTAGGGTTCCTTTATTTGTGAACCCTAAAGTAGGCTATAAGCTGACATGGTGATCGTTATTGATGTAGCAGACGTGAGGAATTCAATAGAAACAAAAGAGTTCTTATGGTTTATAATATTGTATTGCTCATGTGAGGTTAACTTTCTCAAGATAATTTTCTCATATCAACTTCATCTTCATCAATCAATTTTAACAGCTTTCAACAATGGCACCAAAGTTTAAACCATCAGAATTGGAATTGGGGTTCAGAAGCCAACACAACATGATTGCGTATCTTGAAGCTGATGATGCTCTGTTTCCCCAATACACACAAATGGTGGTGTATTTGAACGCATCTCCTATTAGGTATGCTCTTTCTCATGCACCACTCATTCTAGTCACACATATTAAACAGTTTTGGAACACTGTCAATTCCTCAACAGTTAATAGAGTGACTACATTGACTTCTATTGTTCATGGGAGATCTTAGGTGGTTACTGAGGCTTTGGTACGCTAAGCCTTGCATCTTGATGATGCTGATGGTATAGCCACCCTTCCCATTAATGAAATAGAACAAGGTCTAAGGGCTTTGGGATATCCTTTTCCTGATGAAGGTACTTTAAACAAGTATCATAAACAGGAGTTTCCCCCAGCCTGGAAGTACCTCATACATGTCCTCCTTCAATGTTTGAGTCCCAAATGCACTGCACACAATGAGATCAATAGATCTATTGCAAGTGCAATTGTGTGTATTGCAACTGGGCAAAAATTTAATTATTCTAAAATGATTTTTGAGGGCATGTGTAAAAATAAGGGGAACAAAATGACTTTAGCTTATCCCCGATTTTTACAAATGGTTTTTGATGTTCAAGGATACTGCACAAGGGATCATAATGATTTTTATGAGATCCCTGTGCAAAAGAAAGCTATTTTTATGAAGATGAACTCACCCCCCCCCCCCCCCATCGTGACCTACCCTTAACCCAAGCTATGCTTGCTGTCATTGCAGCAGCTCAACCCCAACCAGACCCCCAACCACAAATTGACCCAATACCTGAACCATTACCTTCCCCTGAACATATGCAAATTGACCAAGAACCCTTCAACGCTGACACATTAAATGTTGGCGTTGATGTGCCTATTTCCAACGTTGACACTCAACCTTCACAAACACAAACACCCCTTAACCAACCCACATCCACCCAATCTTCCACACCCCCTGAATATAGGTTGATGAAACGCCAAAGGACTACTAGAGTGTTCTCCTCTGGTGGTCCTAGCCATGTAGCAGAGAGAACCACCACCACAAGTGTGGCTGGTGATATGGATGAGGCTGGGACTATTGGTTCTAGCTTAGAAGCTGGCCAAGGCAGTCCCACCATCATTAAGTCCTCATCCATGCCCAATGAATCTGACTTGGAGGTCAAATCCCCATTTTAGAAGAGGGCAGATTAGAACCAATGACCCTAATTGAATTGACGACAGTCTGCATGAGCTTGCAAAAGCAAAATGCAGACTTGGTACAAGTTGTCATCTCACAAGGCCTTGAACTCAAGTAATTGAGGGAGAGGATTGTTGTTTTGGAGACTGCTAGTGCAAGGAGAGGGATGGAGGAATCTTACAAAGGGGAGGAAGATCCAGTAAATCTGAGTGATAAGGGCAGCCATGATGGTCAATCTTTGGATGTTGCTGAGGCCCTTACAAGTTTGAAGAAACAGACAAGTTTTGATACGTCCTTAGTCTCTCCTACAAACTTAAATTTATCATTTACAGCCATGTTGGAAGAGATTGCAAAATGCGCTGAGGCAGGAAATTTGGGCGTTGACAAGGAGAATTTGGACGCTGACAGAAATATTTTGGGCGCTGATAGAACAAAATTAGGCGTTGACAGACCTGCACATGAAGGTGATGCATCCCAGTCATCATCCATCATCAAGGAGGTTTCTTCACAGGTATCACCATCTACCTTACCAACAATTGCTCCATTAGATAAGGGTAAGGGTTTTATGGTAGAAGAGGTTGTTCCAAAGGATGTAGCTCAAGTTGAGTTTGATAGAAGATTGGCTGCACAAATCTTGGAACAAGACAGAAAGGAGGTGAAAGAGTCACCATTTGTTGTTACTTCAAAAGAAAGAAGTGAAGGAGCTTGCTCAGACTCAAGTGTTATGATTATAGAACCAGAGAGACTTGAATATGGAGAAGAGTTGGCCAAGGAGAAATTGAGAGAGTTGAAATTGCGGGTTGACTTTGATATGCCAGAGGTGGTTCAAATGTATAATGCTTAGGAAGAAAGATGTATGGAGAATCCACACTTGACTGTTTCAGATCAAATATGGGGTTGGAGATTCTCCTCAGAGTTCAAAAGGATTGCTAGGTAATTTTGAAACACAAGGCAAGCAATATTCTCTCAGAGTTGAAAAGGGATAGAAGGGAGGTATACTGCATGTTGCTCAGATGTCATGGAGTAGGATGGACATATCAGAAATTGAGGGCATTGACATTTGATGAGTTGGAATGCAAGGCTTATCCTATTTGGGTGAGAGTGCAGGAAGCAAACACTCTCAGACTTCTTTCTGATGAAAGAAAAGAAGAACTTGCAGAAGAAATGGAGCTCAAGAAAGCAATGTTTGTTCCCAGACTAGTGAAAATAGGAATTTCTCTTGAGTTTCCCAAAGATATGGATCCACTATATCCAAGTGAAGCTTTCATAAGAAAGAGCCTCAAGCTCTCACCATTAGAAGCTTCAGATATGGTGCAAGTGTTACCACTAGATTCCAAAAATCCAATTGTGAGCTATGAAGAAGATGAATGTGGTTTTTGGAAAATTGGAAGGTATGGCAAAGAGGTACACACTTTCACCACTCTCATATCTTTGTTTGCAAGTTGTGATAGAGAAGACTTGGTAGACCTATGGAGGTTGCTAGAGACCAAGTATGAGGCTGAAGCACCAACTTCAGCTAATGGAATAAAGTTGTGGTCCACATTCAAGAGAATGTGCGGACCAAAAGATGAGGATCCTGCTAATTGGAAGGATCTTGAAGATGACCTCAGTGGTCTTCAATGGAGATTGTATTCATCTGCTGGTGTTTACCATTTGAGTTATACAAAGTTTGCTGAGTATCTACTTGTGGATGGTCAGTATTTCATATCCAAGGCTATCTTGGAGAAGATGAAGAACACTCAGCTGGAAATTGATTATTCAAGTGACGTGGCAAAAGACTTGATCAGATTTATTTATTACCAATATGAGAAGGTTTGTAAGATTCCTCCTAGTCCTTAATGATTATTCAGAAACTTGATCATAAGAGTGGATATCAAGTTTAGGGGAGGATTGTTGGGAATAAATTAAGGCCAGATCACTTGAGCGCTGACAAGAGTAAAACAAGCGTTGACAGGAGCAAAACAAGCGCTGACAGCTCAAGCATTGACAAGACAAAATCAAGTGTTGATACATTGAAGACAAGCACTGATGGGAAGATATACTCTACGCGTTTATTGTATTCTAGATTACTTCTAGTAAAGATAGGAACAACAATGTATTTTCTATATTTATCTTTACCTAGAATAGCTGATACGTAGATTATTGTACAAGGCTTCTTATGTCTATAAAAGAAGACCTTTAGGTTAATGTTTCAGATAAGTTTTCATTCGTAAACTACTTTCATTGTAAGCAAGTTTGATATCATTAATCAAAGTGAAAGTTTGTTTATATCATTGTGTGTTCTTGTTTAAGTGTTAATTCCGCATAACACTTAGATTATCATAAGCATATACAAAGGTTTCTCTAAGTGTATTACTTGATCTAATCTCGTATACATAAAGCTAAATTGATCTAAGTTTGGGATCAACAGAACGGTATACAATGATTGGACCGCTTCGTTCTTTTGGAACATCAACTTTGGTACCTGCATTCTCATTAGAAATTTGCATGCTTTGAAATGGGTTAGCGATATCTATTTTAGAAGCAAGTGGGGGTTCACAGTTGTCTTTTCTTGTTCCAGAGGCAACCTGAGTAGATGATTCACTCGTCTTAGTTGTCAAACGTTTCCTTTTATATAAAACCTTAAGTTCAGGCTTAAGTGATGCATCATACATTTCAATTTCCTCCCTAGTAGTCTTAGTAGAATCGGTGACTATCCTAGTTAAAGGGCACTCGTTTCCTACAAGAGTGAAAGTTCTACCAGTGGGGCGCCAAACTTTACCAATGGGTTTGATTTTAGCTATCCACTGGGTTTTAAGTCTAGCACGGGAGTTCACTTCATTAAGTAATTTCTTGACATAAGAGTCATGATTTGCCGTAAAGACACATTTTCTACATGTTTTACAAGTAGCATATTTAATGTCCGAGTAAGATCTAGAATTCTTGGACGATTGATTGATGCTCCTAGGATTTGACATGCTACGGTTAGAAGTATTGGGTAATCTAGAAGGCATCTGACTAGATTTGAAATTCCTATCTCTTACTTGTGTCTTTTGCTTAGCTTCCCTTAGACCAAACTTATGGTCAACATCGTTTGAACTAGTTCTAGACGTGTTCTTTGAAGTATTCTTAGAGAAGCTAGGTGCAATCATGTGATTAGGTCTTGCTAAAGCTGATTTATTCATGTTGGGCCTAGTTGGTGGAGTGACTGTTCTAGAAACATGAACCCTATCAACTTGGGAGGCAAACCGTGGTCTCGAGGGTTGTGGTCGCTCGGATCTAAATGCAGTCAGTTATCTAACAGACTGAATTTGAGGCGGTTTCCCCAAGATTGATGGTTTTTCAAGCTTAGTGTCCACACCAGTTCCTCTAGTTTTCCTTAATTCGTTTTTCAACGCAGCTATAGCAAACATCTTTTCCTGAACTTGAGCCTTTAAAGTCTCATTCTCTTTTACCAATCTATCTTGGGATGCCAACTTAGATTCTAGCAACTGAATTTATTTCAAAAGATTATCCTTTTCAGCTTTAGAATCTAAAACTTTTTGATCCAATTTTCTTTCAAGAACAACGTTTGACTTATCAAATTTTTCAAAATATATTTCATATTTATCCGTTTTCTTAGAAAATTCAAGTTTAGCATCCTCGAGATCTTTTGATTGCTGAGCTACTATCGATTCGAGCTCCTTAATTTTGAAATCAGAAGCATTCAATGAAGCAGTTATAAGACAATTATCATGATTTTTAGCATTTTGAACACTTTCTCCCCCATTAGGACTCACATGGGATGAATTAGAAGTGGTATTGCTATCACTCTTCTCCATCCCATGTTTGTCATAATTAAGTTCGGAATGCTCAATATGCGCCATTTCATCAGCATATACATCATAAACAACATTACATTGTACCATGTTCGCAGGCTCTTCGTCATAAATTGGAATGGTGTCATCATAAGATATATCTTGAACATTTTGACGTGCCACTGATATCATGTTGTCCTCCTGATTCCATGCTCTCGCAATCTTTAGGCTCCAAGTTGTCAACCGTATGACCATTCTCCTCTTGCATCTGCATCGTAGATTCTTGCACTCCATTATCATACGCTTGCTGAAGTCGAGATCTTTCATAAATCGAAGACGAGACCGATGTCATGAGTTTCAATATTGTACCACGTAAATCTCGAAGATCGGTATGTGTATCTCGAAGAAATGATTGGCAAATCACTGAACTTTCAGACTTGACGATATTGAATTGGAGAAAATGTGTGAGTTAAGTCACAAGAGCCTTATATGCAAGTGCCGATGCAGAGTGATTAAAGTCTTCATTCTGGAGTTGCTCTGCTAGTTGGTTCCAGATGATGAACATTGATTCCGTGAATATATGACGATTTTGATCAAAGAGTGTCACAAATTCGCTCCCTCCTTGAAGCCATGAAATGTTCACAAGATGAGACCGAAGAAGTCGAAATGAAGTGATGCCATTTTCTCTAACTTTGTTTTGCATTGAATGAAATTCTCCCTCTTGAAATTTTGAATTCAATGATTCCATTGATGTTCGAGAAAAAATTCTAGGATCCTTGTTTGGTATTGTTGATAAAACAGGTGCTTGAAATCCTCGAATTTTGTCTAAGGTCCAACTCCTTATTAGACCGAAAAATATCTTTATTGTTTAAGCACTTTCGTTCAAAAAATTAAAAATTATCCGAGTCCTTCCAATAACAATACCCGTAAATTATTTCAATACCCCATTTACTTTAAAGAAAGTAATAAGAAAAAATCTAAAATGTGACTAAAGTTATCAACTAATACAACAAACAAAAATGCAACCACTTGCGTAAGAATTATTTAAATCCAATTTAATTTGACGTTTGAAAGACGTATGCCACTTGCGTAACGGTTGCAACCACCTGGCCTGGTTATGTGCAAACGTGGGGCTTATATGTTAGATTTAAATAATTGGTATTATCTATTAATACTTATCTCCTCTTGTGTAACACTCATTATTAATCCTCCATCTGTTTTTCTTTTTCCTTATATCTCTCTCTTTAATAACCTAATCCCTCCGCCCCACTCTCTTTAAACAAATCTCACAGCCACAACACACATCTAATCTCAAACACCATTTGAATCTAAAGCTGATCATAAATCATCACTTTGCCTTATTGATTTTCGATATCTCTTTCTCTTCTCACTCAACAAAAACCTTTCTTGTTTCCTCCGCCCCTTAAATCTTAACAAAATCTCACTACTACAAACAATTGATAATCCAAATATAACCACCCAAATTATAATCTTCGTCTCTTTTCTTGACTCTCTTCAAACTCAGATTAAACAAAAAACAAAAAAAAAAAAGAGCACTCGATCGCGTCAAATAAACACAAAGCCTTTTAATTACCCCACAACAGATCACATATCCAATCACAATTAATTCACCTAGATAAGAAGTCAAATTTTGGCTATCTCAATTCACAAGCCACTTCTCAATCCAAATATGGCACTTCGGAATCCAAATAAATGACTACTTCGCAATAACAAAACCCTCAGAGGTACATCGGAATAAACACACTGTATCCAACTTTTTATAGATCTGAACCCACTGTTAATCGAAAAATACCCCGAAAATCACCCAAATGATCAAAAATATTTGCGATTTTGACCAAATTAATTAACCCAAATCACTACCACATCTATGTAGTCGATTTGTTTACAAACTTAACCCACAAAAACGCAAAAAATTTCAAGATTTGAGCTTGATTAGATCAAAACCCACTAAAATCAATCAAAACAAACACAAGAACAATCAATCAACCATAGCTCTTGATACCAAGTGTAGATCCTTAGTTTCTTAAGATTGTTACAAGTGTTGGATTAATCTAAATAGAGAGAGGGATAGATGAAGAACTTGATATGAACTAGAGAGAGAAAGGAGAGGAAAGGAGAGGTAGAGAGAGAAACAGATTATTTGATTAATGAAAGTGTGATGAACAAAATGACCAACCCCTCATAACATGCTAGGAGGGGGTATATATAGCCCACCCTACATGTGGGCTATATGGGCTATATTGATTACATATTGGATCACGAGCCCAATACTTGATTATATTATTGGAGTGACCGATCCTTTCTAAATACGTAAAAACGTATTTCCAACATGTTCGTTTATGTGAGCCTCGATCGTTTGCTTGAAGAGTTTTTCACGAATCCATGACATATCCTTTATTGTTCTAACAATTATCTTTTAGCATAATTAATAAACGGCTTTAGATATATTGTTGATCACCCTTTCCATGCTAGATCCTAAGCATTCGACTCTTCGTCTCTAGTATGGGGGTGCTCCACCTATAGACTCGAAACATTGAGGACAGTGTTTAATTTTAGTATGTGGTGAATAACTACTTGCCTTTCTACGCCCTCACGTTTTCCAAATTTCAGCGTTTTGTTTTATTTTGTTGCTAATAAGGCTAAAATGGCCAAATTTTAAAATTTTCTTAGTTTTCATAAGTGTTTTTAAGACACGAATGTATATTTTCCGATGGGTAGATAAGAGTTAATTTTTGACTTGATGGGAATTTGGAGCCCTTTACCTTCCTTAACCCGCTCAAATCAAGTTTTGCTAGACTTTTATATAGGGAACTTTAAAATGCAAAAGTCTTAGCTCATACGGGTTAAGAACAAGAACTTTTCGCAAGTTCCTATAATTGATCCTAGAAAGTCACTTATCAAGGGAACTATAAAATGCATTCTCTAAACTTGAAAAAGTCCAAGAAAGTGCAAGATCCTATAGGTGGCTTGAAAACCCAAAACTTCGATTTGATATAGTCTTAATGAAAGCTAATCCAAATTTGGTTTAATTTTGACTTGCATGGCTAAGTATTCACGAGTCTCTTTAATTATAGGTCTTTAAATAGTGAAGAACGAGAAATGATAGAGTTAGACAAGTGATCATGCTAAACGTAGAACATGAAAATGTTCTTTCAAAAAATCATATGTTTTTAATTGTGGCTTTTTCTCTCATAAGATCAATGCATTAGGAATAAAGATAATTGCAATAAGTAAAGTCGTACGATTTGAAAGGTTACTTAGCTTCTAGCACAATATCGTTTAAAAGTTGCTCGGGGTTAAATAGAGTTCATAGCCAAGGCATAACTTATTGAAGCGGGATGCAAAGATTGGTGAAGATCCAAAAAGGCCCTAACAAGGCATGAGGAACTCTATTTTGTTGCTAAAGATCCAAGATGATGTGAAGTATCATTATTCCTAAATCAATATGAAGGATCAAGATACACGACGAAAAGCAATTACTCCCCTAAAGATCATGGAGAAAGTCTATCTAAAAAGACCCTAACAAGGTATGAGGATAAATACATCCAAATCCGAAAAGGAGGCGGGTCGTTGTATATCAAAATCTAAAATAAAGATTGAAGAAAAGTGATGAAGTCGTGGTCCAAGTATGAAGAATCTCTCCAAAACGCCAAGTGAAGAAATTCCATAATATGAAGAGAAGACCATAATTTCAAGAACATCTTCCCAAGATTTGAAGTATGAAGTACATGCCAAATATCGGTCCGAGAAAGGTCTCAAATCGTGAAACGAGTTATGTCAAGATATGAACTTAAGGAGATACTCAAGAAGCCGTTTTAAAAGATTTTATCCTTCGGCTAACTATCAATTATATCATGCTACTTTACTTTCGGACTAATAAATACTCAAATAAGTCAATATGAATCACTTGTGATTCATGACAAATAGTTAAAAAATTCTAGAAACCCATTTCCTTTCATAATAACTAGGATTGCGGGGAGAAAAATTATTACATAATTTGGACGTATGAGTAGTGTTAGCATTGTAACTTGTACCAACAATGATCTCGTATTTTCACTTAGCATGGAATGTATGACAATCAAGGATGACGAACTTTACTCTATGGGACATTCACGTGTTTCTATTTATTGACCCTAAAAGTCACACACGTGATGAAAATCATACATTATGTCATTACACGTCTTCGCAGTATTGTTAAAAGCCTTTTCAATGAAGGGTAATAAAATTGAATTTTGGAGATGCTAAGATACTTTATTCTAGCATTGCGTGAGGGCACGACAATGGCTTAGTATGGGGGAGTGATGAGATGGCATTTATACATGATCTCATCATTCTTTTTGGGCTTTAAATGCATAAAAATGTCATAAATTACCATATATATGCTTGTGTTTGTTTACTTGTGTATTTTAGGTATGGATATCGTGAAAAAGACAAAAGATCACAAGAAACAAGGAAAAACGAACACGAGAAACGAAGCCGCACATAGAACCAGGCCCTAGTTTGTGAATTATCAAAGAAAAACCCTTGAAGACTTGAAGATGTACAAGATTGATCCCTAATTTATGAAGAAATGACACTTAATACCCTTGTATAGTCATAATTACAAGTTTGGTCCCTTAAGTTTGTCAAAATTACAAGAAGGTCCTTCAACTTTGAAGATTTAGCAAGTTTAGTCCCTCAACAATTCTAAATTGTCAACAATGGTCCCTCATGAAGTCAAAGATCCAATGAAGACCTTCAAAGATGAGAAATGTCCAAGATCAGCCCTTGAAATATTCAAAAAAGGCAAAAATAACCCTTGAAACCCTTTTACCAAAGTTTTGGGGCAAATGTGTGAAATTGGGAAGTTATATAACAAAGGAAATCGTTTTGTTGGCTGAATAAACTTTGTTTACACACTTTTCCAAAAGACAAGGATCACTTGTGTCATTTCCCAAAGTTCAAACAAAGAAAAGGGGCGTCAAACACTTACTGTAGCAAGATAGACGGATTAAACCTTTTTACTATTCACCTCTCATCCCCAGTTACTATCCCACTTAAAACAAAGGGTAAAATGAAATTACCCAGGCACGCGCTTAATTCACACACACACGAACTCATCCCATACCAAAATTCCCAATCTCCACTCACCAATGGCCCCCACCATTCAACCCCGCCCACCAATCATGTGACACCCTCCTCTCCAAGCAAAGCCACGTGTCCAAATCAACGAATCACACTCATTACTTGTCCCCAAAGCTAAAATGAACACTCAGGATCATTTTGGACAGCTCAACAACAACAAACGTCTAGAAGCATTCAAGGGTATTTTAGAGACTTCATAGCTTAGGGTTTTGCATTTTTCTACCTTGTAATCGTCTATATAAAGACTCAACATGTGACAGAGCTTTTGTTCCAGATTTTAGCTAATTTCATTGTAATTCCTTTTTATGAAATAAAAGTTTATTTTCTGAAAATTCTGAATTCTTTTTTGTGTTTTATGAAAGTTTGGTGTTTGATTAGCTGAAATCTAAGTTCCATTTACATGTTTGATTGATTTTGAGAAAAGGTTTTAAGCTTTAAAACACTTGTTTTAAAAATCAAAGGATAATCTGTTTTGAGCTCACTTTTGTGTTTGTTCTTCTTAGCAGCTGTGGAAGCTGGTGCTTGTTCTTGTTAGCACCTCAGCTCAAACATTCCAAAGTGGGGATGTACATTTTGGAGATTTGATTATCTTGTCCCTTTTATATTTTTTTGAATTTTGTATGATTTTTGGTGATTTTGCATATTTGTTTGTGAATCTGAATATTTGTGGTTGATTTGTGTTGTCTGAGGTTGGATTGTTGTTACTAGGTTGTTTTGATCTTGGATTGAGGGTTAAATCACAATAATCCTTTGAAAATTTAAGAAATCAGATTCCAAAAGGGTGTTTAGGTTAACTGATTTATCAAGATTCAAG
Source organism: Glebionis coronaria (assembly GCA_025667525.1). Classification (NCBI taxonomy): domain Eukaryota; kingdom Viridiplantae; phylum Streptophyta; class Magnoliopsida; order Asterales; family Asteraceae; genus Glebionis; species Glebionis coronaria. The sequence goes on along the minus strand of CM046881.1, from coordinate 505,118,065 downwards.
GCAACTTGAGTGGTTGTTTGTTATTCCCTTGTGGTGGTATTTGTTTATCTGGTGTATTGGGTTACTTATCTACAAGTTTTGAGGGTCTAAACACTCAAATCCAACCAAGGTCTATAAAATCTGATTTACTTGGAATTTTTGGATAAAATTTTGGGGACACCTAGATCTAAGGGTAGACTAGGGTTAACAAGTGCTAAATTTTGGTTAACATAACCAGGGAAAGGGATTTGAGGGATTTAAATTGGATTGGTGGTCAAATAGATCAGCAAAAGGGTTTTGAAAAAGTGCCTTTGTTCATCAGTAACTGTTTATGCTTGAATCTGCTTATAATCATTGAATCAGTGTTTGAAACAAGTTTATTTGTGCTTATTGGACTTTATTATAGCTTGTGTATGCATATGGTTCATTTTGGTTGGCTTATTCATGCTTAAACTGCTTATTTGTTCATAACTGCTTATTTTCAAAGTCTGATTAGAAATTTCCTTTTATCGTACGTACATGATTAGAAATTTCCTTTTATAGCACGTTACGTTCCACGTATAAGAATTTCAAGTATTACGTACGTGTTAGAACATGATAAGTATTTATTACGTATGAACACACGATAATTATTCCAATAATAATTATAATCACGAACATGCGATCATGAAATCATGAACGTAATTTAATCACGAGCTAATATTAATTACGTATATATATTTATCACGAACACGAATAAATATATTAAGTCACGATCAATAATTATTTAGAACACGTAAAACACGAACACGATAAAAAACGAGAACACACTATATAATTTAGACACAAGAAAAGTACGGGTTACCCCAAGTGGGGCCCCCTACCCGCGGCATACACAAGAACATGGGCTTAGCCCATGTAAAATTAACTAACTAGGGTTTAAGGTAAAAACTTGTGTCATTTACCACAAATCAAGAAAATAACAAAAACCCTAATTCTTTTCCTTGCTCCTCTTTTGGCCACTGGTTTTAATAACACCAAAGAGGTGTTCGGGTTGCTTTTGATCTTGGAAATTGTGCAAGGATTCATGTGTGTTCATCCTTATTTGATCCACGTATTCGGTATAACTTTTTAACCCTTTTCTTTTATGTTTTGATTTAACTAATCACATAAAATCATGATGTTTTTAATTAACTAATTAAAAACAATTATTTAAACATGTTAATGATCATGGGGTAAATCAAACAAGGGTTTAGGGGTGTTTTGTTCTAGCCGACGCCTAACCGAGCCCCATAGGGGTCTCGGCTTGGCTTATTTAACACCACCGAGACCATATAGTCTCGGTATGGTGGTGATGGTGTCACGGCAGCAGCAAAAACAAGGGGAACCCCGACCTTGGTCGGGGTATGGTGATGGTTACGGGTCCGGTTCATGGTTTTTAGTCACGGGTCCGGTTCATGAATCATTATTTTCAAGTTTTATGATTTTCACTAGTTATGTTTTAGACTTAAATTAAATTAATAAAAACATGACATGATTAATTTAATGTACATGACTTAGGTTATAAATTTAATTATTAGTTCATGAATTTTAACCTAAGTATTTATATTTAATTAGACTTTATATTTAATTAATTATTTAAAACCATGACTATAATTAATTAATTAACATGACTTAGGTTATATTATTAATAGTTAATTATACATGTTTTAACCTAAGTATTTTACCTTTATTTAATTAAAATCACGTTATATTTAGTTAAATACTTTTAACCTATAGTTTATTTAATTTACATGTAATAATTAATAAACTATACTTTATAATCACACGACTTAGAATAATAATCAGAAAACACTTAAGCTTATATAATTAGCTTATTTAACCAACTTATATCTATTTATGGAAACTTTCTATTTTTAGAAACTTATTTATTTAAGACATCTAATCTATTTATGGAAACTTTCTATCTTTAGAAACTTATCTATTTTAAGCAGTAATTCTATTTTTGGAAACTTTCTATTTTGGAAACTTTCTATTTTGGAAAATTTCTATTTTTGGAAACTTTCTATTTTTGGAAACTTTCTATTTTTAGAAACTTTCTATTTTTGGTAACTTTCTATTTTTGGAAACTTTCTATTTTAGGAAACCTGCTATTTTTAGAAAGTTACTTATTATTACACAACAAGTATAATAATACATGAAATACAAGTAATACTTAATCAGAATAGACAGAATATAAGATAAACACAGTATAAAGCTTAAAACAGTAAAACATGACATGAACATATAAAACAAGCTAAGACATGATATAAAACCAGTTACGTATTCAGTAATCAGATACTTATACACGTATGTATTTATGTAGCATTAGTGATACCGAATTAGGACTCTCTTCCGTTCGTCTTCTTCGTTCACTGGACATAAGGTACGGATTCCCGTCCTTTCAGTATGGGCATTCTTTCCTTATTAGGATTCCCCGTATGTAGCCAACTGTTTTCCCATAGTATAAGTTTATATGTTTGATTGCTTATGTTTAATTAGAATACCTAAAGCCATATACATGCATGACCAGTTTCACTTAGTTATGGAGGTACCATAACCATAACACTAGAGGCACTGGTGTTATGACTTCCTCACGGCGGAGTGATTGCTCGTGGCGTCCCTTCAGCTTTTGGCCATATTATTATATTTATCATGTGGGGCGTATGGGTGCATCCTAGTTACATGTTTTTCAGCAGATTACTTAGTGTGAATGTGGTGTGTGCCTTGCATCCTTCACAAGGAGTTGATCCCTCCTACCCAAAAACCAGTATATTAAATTAGAGGCAGCCCCTCTAATTTGCATGACGAGGTCACCCCTCTAAGTATTCATGCACGCTGATTTTCATGACCTATATTGGCTAATGGTAAAATATGTTAAACAGTTTTTACAAGATAAACATAAAGCTTTTCAAACTATAAAACCAGTTTTACTAAGACTTAACCGGGTTATCCAGGACTTAGTTCTTCCGCTGTTATATGCTTATATTATTCATGCTTTATTTGTACATCCGTGCACTGAGCGTATTGCTCAGCCGTTTTCCTTTTCATGTTCCCAAAACGGAAAGTACTCAGGGACGCTCGTAGACTTTAAGCGTACGTGCATATGGACTGGAAGCTTTCTAGCCTTTCTTTACTTTATGCATTATCTATACTTTGATACTCTTTCCATGGATATTGTTTAGTCCTTTCATTTACAGTACTTATGTTTGTGTGTGATGAGCTTTACTTTTGGACTACCGATGTTTGATTCTGGTATTTCCTTTTATGGTCATGTAATGTTTTAGAAATTTATAATTGTATGCTTTGATGACACGCCATAATCACGCGTGACATTCCATTTATCAAAACGGGGTGTTACATGGTGACTGTTTGCTTATTCTGGGCTTATTGAGTGAACCAAATTGTGATTTGTTGATTGATATTGACTCCTTGTGATCCACTGATTACAAGGGTGCCTTTGTTTTTCATTGAATCCAACTGGATCTCTCTAAAAAAGCAAGTCAAATAGTCAAAGCAGTGGGAACTCCTTTCCCCTGCTGCTAGCCACTGCGAGTGTTATTTCACCTTGTGCTTATCAATAAGTGGTTCTAGCTTATTTAAACCTGAAACAACTTTGAATTGGTAATAGTTTTTACTTATCTGACCCGTTTGTTCATACTGGAGCATTTGAGGGGTTGACTTTGAGCTTTGACTAGAAAACCAATAACTTTGACTTTTATATAAGTGCTTATCATCTTATTCAGCTTATTTGGCTTGGCTTATTGAACTTTTCTTTGTTTATTTGTCTTAATTAAGTCATTTAGATTCTTTTGCAACTTATTTGAAGGTCTGAGGTGGTCTAGAACTCCAAGTTGACTATTTTGTCTTTTAGTAAAACTCTACTTTGCTTATTTCTAACTTATTGAGTTTGCTTTTTCAAAATTTCTTTTCACAGATCTCTTAGGCATCTCAAAAGAAGGTTGTGTGTCAAATTAGAGCGTATGGCGTTAGCTTATGGCTTAATGGGCTTATTGGCCCATTAAGAATAATCTGTTGACTTATTAAGCTGTGATAAGCTCAAAACCAGCTTTGGGCCTTCAGACTTTTGTGTTCAGAATCAAATTTTGCGTCAGATAGGGTTTTTTCAGGTCTTTTGGGCCTAGTTGAACTTATTGGGCCAAAAAGCCCATTTCATTTGGACTATTTTTGTTTTTAGCCCATTAGGGGTATTTTGGTAATTTCACTTTGATTTTCTGTTTATTTAGATTAAAATAAACTAGTTTCCAAGTTTTTAGAATTTATTATAATTTTTGGATTTTTAATAATATTTTAATATTATTTTATTATTAAATTTCATTTTTCACATTATTGCAACTTTTATATTTTTCTTAGATCAAATACATTAAAATAGGATTTTTAAAACTCTTAGATTAATTTTAGCACCATTTCCTTAATTTCTAGAATTATTTTAATATTTTAATAGGTTTTAATCATTTAAAAATAGTTTTCCTTAGTTTAAAAAATTATAAAATTAGTTTTTAGTCTTTTAAAGTCATTTTTGAGGTTTACAAAGTGAAAAATCTTTATTTGGACTTTTTTGTAATTAATTGGATTTTTAGGGCTTTAATTAGCATTTAAAAATTAATATTTGATTAATTAAAAGGTTTGAAAAAGTTTTGATCATTTGTAAACTCTTAGTTTATTATTGTGAATTTTGATAATTTTTTAGGAATTTTTAGAATTAATTTTATTTTAGCACTTTTTACGGTTTTTAATTTAGTCATTGTAGTAATAATTTTCACGTATCCGTCATTCTATTTTCTCATCCCTTCTTCAATATTAATCTCAAATCAATTACGAATTATTCACACACATATACCTCCTTGGGAAACAAACTTAATTGGGTCATTAACACTTGATTTTCCTAAATCATTTGTTTAATACTTACCGCTTTTACGCCTTTTTCCTAAAAGGTCGTATTTTACCACAATCAACCCTCTCCAGAATTAATCAGATAATTGTGTGGTTACACCCAAAGAGTAAATCAAGATGATACTTATTTACATTTGGTATATCTGAATGAACTTTTATAATGAGAAACTAAAAGTTAAACTATATGGAATGAGTTAGGATCCATATCCTTGGTTTAACAGTACTAGAAACAAAGGGATGATTATTAGAGAGTCACATAATCGTATACCATTTATACTTTTGAGATATTCTTCTTGAAATTATACCTCAATCCTTTCCGGTTATAATAAAGTGTTGCTAGATACTTTATTATGGACGTAATATGTCTTAAACTCTCACAAGTGGGAGCTGTTGGGATATGCGATCGTTTAGACATCGGAAATGCGTAAGCCTATCGGGGACACACACTCAATACGGAGATCACACTTTTATTATACGTTTTATTATTTATAATTAAACGTTTTAATAAAAACTTCACTTATTTATTTAATTAGCGGTGGTTAAATTAATTATATGTTTAATTAATTTATCGTGAGCGCGTTATTAAATTGAGGGACTAAAAATCAACTCTAGAAAACCCTAGGGCCTTAGTCGGCCAAATTTTTGCTAGGGGATTTCTAGAAGTTTTTTTGGTTAGGCTAAAAAGGAAACTAAATATTCCTTGGGCCTTAACTTGGAGTAGGGAGCAATAAAACTAAGGAGGTGTGAAGGCTATATAAACCCCCACACCCTCTTCATAATTTTCGTCCCACACACCACAACCCTAACCGAATTTTCGGTTGGTATAATCCCTAAAAACTCTAAATCACCTAAAGTGTAAACCTTTGCAAGATCGACTACCTTTTGGTACTCCCTTGTGAAGTTTCTAAACCTAATACTAAACCCTTGATCCTCGTATCAAGATTTTAGTCCCTTTGGTTTTTCCCTTGTGGTTCGTCGACTAAATAAACCCTAATTAGGGTTTATGTGGTTTTGGGTAATCAATCTTGTAACGTCTATAAATCGATCCTTACGTAATCCCTAATTAGGGTTTTGGATCTAGGGTTTCTAGTTACAAGATAAATACACTAGTTGTTCGAGAAGTGAAGTTACCACTAGCATCGTGGTGTGTTCGTATGACGTATCGTGTGAGCAAACGATGGAGATGCTAATTTAACCGTTAAAGTTTAAGATCAAGATCAAGACGCATGAATTGATTTATTCAATTAATTAAGGTTGGTTTTAAATTGTTTTTATTATGTGCTTAATCATGTATGTTATACTAGATCCATTCCGCTGCGCACTCGTAGTTAATGGTTTAACTAGTATTCAAATCCCAACAATGAACACTTACTCTCACGCCGGAGTCTAATCGTGGGGTCCGTCCCCACGGTAAAGACTAACGGTATTACTTTACTTGTGCAGGAAATCATCAACTACATCTCTTTATAGTACAAGATCCCCCTATAACACAACGTATCTAAATACTTCCCGATGAGTATTTAGATCTACTTTCGACCCCGACCGACCACTGCACTAACAAGTGGTGCCATTCATGGGACCCAGTACACAAATGCGTTCCATAAAAATCTTGTCCAAAATGGGCGATCAGGCACCAAACCTTCCGACACCCAATACGTCCGGCCTACGTCATCTGGGAGTTGAGAAGGCAGATAAATTCGTCGAGAACCTATAATCGCCGACATTTGATGCCGCCATCAGGGATTTCGGCGACAAACACTTCAATCAGCTATTACCTATGATAGCCGAAGAAGAACAACACAAGAAAAAGCTAAAGTCGGTAAGGGCGCGTCTAACCTATGGAGAAAGCTCGAAGAAAATCCAGAGGGAAAATGAATCCTCCGACTACTCTGAGTCCGCCACTCCAAGGCCAGAAAAGAGACGAAGAGATAGAATACAAATGTCTCTGGACAGATGTGAAAGTCGATGGCAAAGCCGAGACACACCCTCCCGAACGCATCACCATTCGATCGACCAAATAAGTCATAGTAAGGGAGGTGTCTTTACAAGACTAGGGCCACGAGACGGTGGAATATTCGATGAGCTGAAAGGGAAAGATCCCCAAAAGAGGAGAAGCTTCATTGTCAAATATCGAAATGACGAAGCAACCTCCAAGCGACACTTAGAGTCTGATGAAAAAACAGTAGGACGAGAGGACCGAAAAAACACAAACCAAGAAGGAACGGTGACGACCTGTCCCGGCCCTGGTTATGTGAGGATGTTGACCCATTCACACCCCGCATAAGAAACTTTTAGTTTCCAAGGAAGATCTGAATGCCATGTCAAGTAAAGACGTATGATGGGTCTGGAGACCCAGAGGATCATGTGAAATTCTTTCAAGCATCAGCCAAGGTTGAAAATGGGTCATGCCTACATGGTGTCATATGTTCTACCTTAATCGGCAATGCTCGAGTATGGTTCGACGACTTGCCAACAAAAACAACTGATAGTTATGATGACTTAAAAGAAGCATTCCTCACTAACTATCTCCAAGAAAAGAAATGCATCAAAGACCTGGTAGAACTTCATCATATAAAGCAAAGGGAAGGAGAATCCACAGAGGATTTCATGAAGCGTTTCAAAATTGAAGTCCGACATGTTAAAGCGGCCTCAGAATGCATGAAAATATCTGGATTTATGCACGACATCACACATCCGGGGTTAATAAAACGTCTACACATCACTCCCACTTTTTTATTAAATATTTTTTATTCATACATTTTATTAAAACCCGGGTACATAGAAAATTAAAACACGGTACGAAATTAAAAGATGATACATAAGAAATTTAAAAACAAACTAAAAAGGCAATCATATTTAGTCTTGATCTGAGCTCGGGCCAATCCACGACTGAACGCTGAGCTCCATCTAAATATTTATACGACTGCATATAAAAGTCCAAGTCCTCGTTTTTTTGCTTGGCTCGGGCTATTGTCAGTTCTTCTTGCCGGATTTCCATCTATTTCCTTTTCATCTCAAAATATGCGGCTTGTTGTTCACCCTGCATTAGAATGGCCCGTCTTGTTATTCACCCATCCCCGACAACATCAACCTAGCCAAAGTCTCATCGTTTGTACTCGACTCCACCGATCCTCTTCTCCTACTCTTAGCTTTTTCCCTGCCTATTGGACGTGGGACCGGTTCCTCTTCTTTATTACTGTTACTCGTATCCACAGAATCTGTATTAAACGAACTAGACCCAGATGACTTGTATCTCTTGTTTTTTTTAGAACTCCTAGTTAATTCCCTAGGCATATCAACGTATCGCCATTTCGGGTTGTCTTTCACAATCTCCCAACAATGACGAAATTTGAACGGGAGCCCAACTTCATCTTCATAATACACCAACGTTAGGTTAAAAAGATCACCATCCTCTGCACCACTTTCATGCGCCATACATATCAAGTTACCATAAACCCTATAACACTGAACTAGAGCCGGTCGAACGGACTTCCACTTCTCGTTCAAAGAATCATACATACGATCCCCGGGCTGCTTCATTTTGCTCTCAAAGTACTCAAGGATTTTAGGTCTTTGGACATCCCCTAGCTAGTGCCTTCTTCGGTTTAGGCCATTCGACAGTTTCTTGGGTTTCTTGAAACGGGAGACCCGGTTTGTTGATAACTTGATATCGAAGCAAATCCCTGATACGTATATGCAAACTCCGTCTGTAGCAATCGTCAGTTTGAAAGTCGGGTTGTGAAGAGGAACCACCCATTTGAAAGTCGGGTTGTTGAAAGTGGGGTGAGGGGTTTTGGTGCCATTGGTATTTGTTTTGTTCCGGGCAATGGTAAGGTTGGTCTGGGTAAGGTTGGTGTTAATGGAATGATGGTGGTCGTATGCGTTCATTTGGTAGGGTGACGGGTTTTCTAGGTTGAACGTTCCTTCCAATGTGGGTGGTGAGTTTTTTGTATTTCGACGTCCTTGACGTTTGTTGGAATATCAGGATGTGTTTTCTTGAGACATGATTAGTGATAATGGAGAGGAGAGTTTTTAGTATAGATGGGATTGTGTGTGAAAAATGAGGATGATTTAGTTGGTATTTATAAGTAAAAAGGGGTTGTTAATGCAAGTGATGCCTAAAAACATTATTAGTGTTAACTAATCTTTCTTACTTTTGATCACAACAAACTATACAACACATTTAGTGTAAAACACAAAACGAATTATTTAACTAACACTATCATCAAGGTAATAATCATATCACTAATCTTTCTTAATCATACTTAGTGATCATCAAAATGATTATTCTTAAAACACACTTTTGTTAATATGACAAAAGACTTTTTAATAAACTTTCTTTTTTAGAAAATGTTTTATTAAAATGGAAAATGAAAATTTGAAAATAGCATATTCCAAATGTTGTTAGAATATCCTTTGAAGGCTTCAAATACCTCAGATATTCCTACCCCACTAAAAGACAAAAAAACGGAGCGTACTCTAGTGGCGGTACCTTAAGTAGCTACGCGGTTCCTTAGCGATATGGAACCGCCGGGCTAGATAAGGTACCGCGCCCAGCTAGCCGTTATATATCCGTTATACTTTGTCTCCTTTAAATAGTGGGTCAAATCTCATTTTCCAACAAGCCTCTTGGACGTTTTTCTCAGCCCCCTTTCTATTTTATATAGCATAATCATTAGTAAATGATCACTTAAAGTGTTAAGGATGTTTACATATGATTATCCTCTTGATACCCTCCTTTACCTTGTCCAATGAGAAGATCACTCACTCACTAGTGTTGTGATAAAGATGAATCTATGAGCTAGTCATATTCATCATGATACCCTTTTTTGTTTTAGGTCAATCCATTGTATTTATGAATACTTGGACTAGTTGTGTTCATCCAAGTTATTTGTGGATACTTGGATTTGTTGTGTACATCCATTGCATATGTGTTTGCTTGGATTTGTGTTGTGTAAATCCAAGCTACATGTGTGTACTTGGATAAGTCTAGTTGAGTTGTAATAGATTTGATTAGTAGTTCTCACTAAACTATAAAGTGATGTGGTTGTGTCTTGTGAGTTCTCACTAAACTTGAAAGTGATTAGTAGTTGTGTTGTGTGAAGTTCTCATTTAGCTTCAAAGTGAAGAGTCGTGAAGATTGGTTCTAGCTTTGGATTAGAACTCGACATCTAGCCTTGTGTCGTAAAATGGTGAAGTAGGCAACGCCGTGAAGATTGGTTCTACCTTAAGATTAGAACTCGACATCTAGCCTTGTGTCGTTAAATTGTGAAGTAGGCAACGTTGTGTAGATTGGTCCTAGCTAAAGATTAGGTCTCGACATTTAGCTTAGTGTCGGAAAATAATGTAAGCAGCGATGTAAGGTTTTCTCCGCCGAGAAGGGAGCTTGTGGATATAGTGGAAATCTTGAGTAGGTGTACTCGAGGAGTGGAGTAGAAACGAGGATAGAGCCTCGTTGTCGAACCACTATAAATCTTGGTGTCTTCTCACTAGGTTGTCTCCTTCCTTACTCTTTACTTATTTCATTATCATTACGCTTACCTATTATCTTTGCTAGTGCATTTGAATTGAACCTAATCATTATGCAACTTAGCTTCAAGCAAAAGATAGTTTTGATACAAACCAAATTGAAAGTAATTTTAATTTGGTTGCCAATCGAAGAGAAACTATGCAACCCCCCCCCCCCCCTTCTAGTTTCTACAATTGGTATCAGAGCGATGGTCACTCAAGATCTTTGAAGTATATTGTACTTTGAAACTTGGATCGATACATTGTCTCCTCAAATTAGAAGGTCAAGTTGTACTAAAGTTTCTCTTTGGTCAAAACTATTTTGTTCTTGAAAAATAGGTCTTTTAATTGATAATATTGCATCCATATTAGATTAGTAGCATTTATATATTTTAGATCTACTCTTGAAATGTATCTACTAGTTTGCATCTTGCTTTGTGTAGGTACTCATGAAGATCAATCACTTAATTGGTTGTGGATTGAGTTACTTGCACTTGTAGAAGACTCATCTTCATTGATCTTTAACATCTTTGAATGATGATACCAAGATGATTGGGAATGATACTAGTCCTTGAAGACTTAGTACTCATCATAGTCATTGTTGGGCATAGCATTGATTCCTTAATGGATTGCTCTTTGTGGCCAAGGTACGCTTTCGTTCTTCCACACGCCCTTTGATCATTCTTTTGATCATTACTTGACTATGTGCTTGTTCTTGGCATCCTTGCCTTGATATTTGTTTGTGATTTGTGATTCTTTTCTTTTATCCTCTCAAACCTTCATTGCTTGGATACTTGACTCACTATGGTGATGTAGAGTGAGTTAGTAGTAGCTTAAAGTATCAAGCATGATTTCCATGGTTTGCACCCATACGGTTAGTAGGCCCTTTGTGGGAGAGAAAGTGAATTAATACCTTGCTCATATTTTGGTTTAGACTAAGACTATTATTGAAAGTGATCCTAGTCTATACATGAATAATTGCTTTGTGTTTATTCATTACCGAAGTCGTTTAATGTTTCGCCGGAAAGGCACGTCTTAAACCACTATATATGACACAAGCTCTTCGTTACCACTATTTGAAGATCGTCATTAATCCATTGAGCATTGGTCCTAGTCTTGATTCACTTCCCTTGACTTCTCTCCACTTTGCCGTTTTGCTACGAGTAGTCGTTTGTCCGTTTCAGTTCTTTTCGATCTTGATTCAACTCGTAATCCTTCGTTAAGGCATATTGCTTAGTGTTATGATGATCCAGTGATATTCTAAAAGGCTCATGATATAATTTTAAGTATTTTAGAAAAACTTGGTTTTTAAAATTTGGCGTTTTTCATTGATAAAAACCTGCCTCTGTAGGCGGTTCTTTATCTCGGCGGCTCAAACCCGCGGTTCCTTATCGATAAGGTACCGCGGGCAGCAAAGAGTGTCAGAGAGCCAGTTTGATTATTTTATTCTTTTTCAAACCAAACCCTCTCTCTCCCAAAAACACATAGCCGACGGTTTACCCTTTTTCCACCATTGTTGAAGCTTCCAAAACCTTCAATCACTCAAATTAATTGATTCCAAGTTGTGGGTTTCACTCATCCTTCATCTAACATCAATTAATTGTAAGTATTTTCTTTCAATTTCATCTATTTTGTTCTAGGGTTCATCCTTTCATAATTGGGGATTTTTAAAATTGAAATTGAATTAAAACCTTATTAGGAATGTGGGTTGACATGGTTATTTTACTATGATTCCTTAGGTTCATATTCATTAATATTTCACTAAAACCCACTTGTAGAACAAATCCGAATTTAGGCTAAATGATTTTGGTTAAAAGATGGATTTGAGATGAACCCATGAACAAGTAGGTAATGACATTGTTAATGCTTACCTAAAAACCTTGTTTTGAAAAACCAATGTTCTAATCCATTGTTGATCTAACATAGATCATGTGTTCTTGGTTAATGATGGAATAGACATATTGTGAACATGAGAATGATATGGATTCAATCCTATGTTTGTCAATAAATTGATATAACACACTCTCATATTTTTTATCTTTGATTTTATTTTTCATATGAGTGATTGGAGAAATATTTCTTGTGTTTATTTAGGTACTAATCATGCCTTCACAATACCAAAAGGATCATCAACTCACCAAAAAGTATATGCCAAACCTATCCGACTTTGTCACTCAACTCACCTTGCCCATACTTTTTCCTCTCTTCAATCTCGTTGCTTTCATGAGGGTAGAGTTGTCCAGAAGGATATCAAGGATTATGTCTACATCAAGTCCATGTTTGAAAACATTGGATTTGATTGTTTGTTGAACATTAAGGAAGACATCTATCCTCGATTCCTATTGGAGTTCTTTAGCACATACTCCGTCATTGAAAACAACGATGGAATATTTGTTAGGTTCATCTTGAAAGATCAACTCATTCAATACTCTCTCGAAGTTTTTGGTCAAATTCTTGATGTCCCATTTGTAGGCACTTGTCGCTTCACGGATAAATGGAAGCTTAGTGCTCTCCTTGAATCCTACAATTGTCCTCCAAATGATCATGAGGAAATTGATCTTGACTTCATTGTCGACATTGTCTCCAAAAAGCGTAATCGACCCGTAAAGAGAAGCCTTCATACAAAGGTACGTTCGGTGAAACGTCATGAGGTTCTCTTAAGTGACCTTAATGATAATATGGTTCAATGGACCAATATCCTTAGGTAAAATGTGTTTTGTCTTGGTGGAAACCGGGATCATGTTCCGGCGTGTTTAGTGCATATGTTGTATTGCATCTTTACCAACACCAATTACAATTTGGCATATTTTATCGCTCAACGGATCAATTATGCTATTCACAAGCCTAAAACAAACCTCCCTTACGCAATGCTTCTCACTCGCCTTTTTAAAAGGGTTGGTCGTGATTTTCCAAATCTTGATCTTTCTCAGTTTCAACCGGTCAAACGGGTCATGCTACCTATTCAAGAGGTATATAAGAGAAAGACAAGATCTGATCGTAAATCCGACCAACAAGAGTTCAATGATGAGGACATGGACATGCCAACAAGTGATGGTGATGGCATTGGCACAAGTGCTCCCATTGACTCTTCGAGATCTTCTCACCACTCCACAAACTCATTCGTGGATGGTTTAGATGACATTGCTTCCCCTCCTCATCATTCCTCTAGTGAAGTTCCTAATAATCTCAATTTAGAGGAACTTTACCGTCAAAATCTTCGAACCCGAGGTGATTTGCATGATCACCGAATTGAGTCAAGAAAGGGATTCAAGTATTTGAGAAAAATGATCAAGGGTTTAAGCAAAAAGAGAAGGTGAAAGCTTTGAAGTATTTCAAAGAATACATGTTGGTGAACATGTAATGTTGAACAATTTTTTTCTTGGATGTGTATTAACTTATGCTACATGTTTGGATTGTTATTTAGTTTGATCCTAAATATTGTTTATGCCATTATGTTTGTGATTTACATAGCTTTGTGCATGCCTTATGATAGTTAGCTTATTAGATTATGATCTGTAGTTAACTTTGGCTTGTGAATCTTTTGGTAAAAATCTGGGTTTATCAAAAACTGGGATTGAAATTTTTGAAAGACCTCTGGTCGCGGTTCCATATCGATCCGCGGATCCTTATCGGTAAAGAACCGCCGGTCCTAGATAAGGAACCGCCGGCCACTGTACACGACAGCATCTTTTGCTTTACACTGTTTTCTCAATTCTGTGTAAACACTGCATGATTTTCAGTAATAAACTGCACATTTCCTAAACTAGCTTACCTAAATTCATTATTCACCTAAAATGATTTTAACCCATTACTAGTTTGGATCATCCCCTCACCCATTTAAACCCACCTTGTCTGTTATGTTCTTCACACATCAAACATACTTCCCTAATCCTTAAACAACCATGGTTTGTACCAAAACCTCAAACACTTCCAAGACCTCCACCCCAAGGAAAACACTCAAAATAAGGATTAAGGTACCCAAGCCTAACTCATCACCCTTCCACACACCCAAAAATGAGATGGTTCCAATCTTCATTTCTTCATCACCTTCACCACCCCTTGCACCATGCAAGACAACATCCACTCAAGGTACTAACCACTCCATTGGTTCTACCTCCTCTTCATTCAACTCAAGAATGAATGAGCTCTCTTCACCCTTCACTCTAAGTGCACCCTTGGATGTGACCACACAAACCCAACCAATCCAAAGCATTCCTTTTGTGAATGACTTTGATGACACCTTGGTGACTTCACCATTTACTCCTCTAAATTCACCCATTTTACCAACCTTGGAGAACATACCTCCACACTCACTCATTTCCCCTTTAGGGAACATGCCTCCACTCTCACCCACATCACCCTTGGAGAACATGCCTCCTCCACCTCCACTCAACTCAAACATTCCAATTTTGGGTGTTCCACTTTCCCTCCTTTTGGGTGATCCATACTATGGGTTTCAACAAACATATGGTCCTAGTTGTCCATGTTGTCTTTACAACCACTACATCATCCATAACCTTAGGATGGATATGTTTGGACTACATATGAGGTTGCAAGAGTTGTTGCTTACCTTGTTCTCCATGCCTCCTCCTAGGAGATGAATGATGAAGTTTTCTTAATAAGTTTTTTTTAAACAAAACCAAGCCAAAGAAGACTACTCATCTAGATTTAATGTTAAGCTAGCTTTGTATTAGTTAGTTTTTCATTGGTTACAACCATTGGTTCAATTTAGCTTTATGTGTTCCTATTCTTATGTGCACATTAATCAACTTTAATTTGAAATTAAAATTGAACCTAAATCTATCACAACCTCTAAAAACTTGACTAAAATTGGTTCAAAATGATATCTAAATTATTTTGTCACCCTTTGTCAAGACATTCTTTGTGAATGTGTTGCTTTATGCAACCCTAGCATAATTTGGTGCTAATAGAGGTAAAATTCCAAGATTTGCAACTTTTTGAAAAAGTCTTAGTTTTTCCCAAAACCCTGGAAAAACATGGTTTCAAGTCCACTGGACGCGGATCCTTAAAGTCCCGCGGTTCCCTAGCGATATGGAACCGCCGGTCCCTTTAAGGTACCGCGGGCAGAAATCAGTTTTTGACGAATTTTTTGGTCAAAAATTTTAAAACCCTATACCCTGTTAAGATTCCTTGTTTACTCAAATTGACTAAACATTCCTTGACACTACACTTTTTGTATTCAAATTCTTACCTTGATTACATTTTACTTATACCCCAACCTTGAGATTTCATTCTCACACCTTCCCAACCTTGAGAATTCATTCTCACACAACCTTGAGATTTCATTCTCACACCTTCCCAACCTTGAGATTTCATTCTCACACAACCTTGAGATTTCATTCTCACACTCTCACAATGCCTAACTCCTCCATTCCTAACCTTGACATTTCTTTGTCACAACCCCACTCACCCAAAGCTTCCTCATCCAAGCTTTCAAAGAAACCGAAAATCTCGGTTCAACCTATTTGGGTTAAGAAGAATGAACCATCTTCCTCTAAACCACCCAAAAACCCTACCTTCTCTCCAATCAAGTATTAGAATGAGACTTATACCATTAACCCCATCACCGGAGCAAAAAAAATGTTCCCCCGCCACCACAATCCTTCAATACCCCTCAACTCAATGACCTTTCAACCTTCCCAAACCTCACAAGGCATTGTGAAAACATTTCCTACCCCATTACCCCGCCACCACCAAACCCTAAGTTTGATGCCATACCCCCATCAAATTATTTTGTGTTGCATCATGGATCCTCGTGTGCTTGTTGTCGATTTCAACAAATTGAACTTGCTCATGTGTATGAGAAGTTAAATTTTCTTGAATTCCTCCTCACTCGACCTCCTATTCAAGTTTTCGTTCCGGTGGACAAAACTTCGAATGATGCATCGTCGTCTTATTTTTCCAACAAAAGTCCTTATCACTTTAGTTGTTTTAGAGTCTTTTATTTTTTAAGCAATCTTGGAAAAATATCACTATTAGACTAGCTTATGCTTAGTGGTTTATTTTCCATATTTATTGCTTTAGATACTCATATTGTGTGTATGACTATCTTCTTTGTTGTGTCTTTTCTTTTATGTAACCTTTGTGTTGTTTGTGTGTTATTTCATTAGTTCTATTTTGTGTTGATCATGGTTAATTTTTACAATTGCTTATGGTGATTCCATCAATTCTAAACTTTAACCCATTGACAAGCTTATCATCTTCATTGGATTGAAGTTTGATTTTGTCAATTACCTCTTTGGACATACTTAGAAAAATACTTGCTTCTAATTTGAGATTTCTTCTCTCTCTCCCTCTCAAGTTACTTAGTAGGTAGTGATCATATATACATTGGTGTTTCTTTCCTTTCTACTAACCTTTGTGTAGCATGTCACCTTAGCTCATATACTTGGTGCCCCAAGCAAGGGGGAGCAACCACCAAGGGGGAGCTACTAGCAAAGTTCGATGTTCTTCAAAGACTTGTGCTACCCTTTTTGCTACGACAAAAGGGGAGAAATGATAGTGATAAACTCGTTAATAATTCCGTTATTTTGTGTTTCTATGCAAATGAGCTTATAGTTTGTCGTAATCAAAAAGAGGGAGATTGTTAATGCAAGTGATGCCTAAAAACATTATTAGTGTTAACTAATCTTTCTTAGTTTTGATACAACACATTTAGTGTAAAACACAAAACGAATTATTTAACTAACACTATCATCAAGGTAATAATCATATCACTAATCTTTCTTAATCATACTTAGTGATCATCAAAATGATTATTCTTAAAACTCACTTTTGTTAATATGACAAAAGACTTTTTAATAAACTTTCTTTTTTAGAAAATGTTTTATTAAAATGGAAAATGAAAATTTGAAAATAGCATATTCCAAATGCTGTTAGAATATCCTTTGAAGGCTTCAAATACCTCAGATATTCCTACCCCACTAAAAGACAAAAAAACAGAGCGTACTCTAGTGGCGGTACCTTAAGTAGCTACGCGGTTCCTTAGCGATATGGAACCGCCGGGGATAAGGTACCGCGCCCAGCTAGCCGTTATATATCCGTTATACTTTGTCTCCTTTAAATAGTGGGTCAAATCTCATTTTCCAACAAGCCTCTTGGACGTTTTTCTCAGCCCCCTTTCTATTTTCTATAGCATAATCATTAGTAAATGATCACTTAAAGTATTAAGGATGTTTACATATGATTATCCTCTTGATCCCCTCCTTTACCTTGTCCAATGAGAAGATCACTCACTCACTAGTGTTGTGATAAAGATGAATCTATGAGCTAGTCATATTCATCATGATACCCTTTTTTGTTTTAGGTCAATCCATTGTATTTATGAATACTTGGACTAGTTGTGTTCATCCAAGTTATTTGTGGATACTTGGATTTGTTGTGTACATCCATTGCATATGTGTTTGCTTGGATTTGTGTTGTGTAAATCCAAGCTACATGTGTGTACTTGGATAAGTCTAGTTGAGTTGTAATAGATTTGATTAGTAGTTCTCACTAAACTATAAAGTGATGTGGTTGTGTCTTGTGAGTTCTCACTAAACTTGAAAGTGATTAGTAGTTTTGTTGTGTGAAGTTCTCACTTAGCTTCAAAGTGAAGAGTCGTGAAGATTGGTTCTAGCTTTGGATTAGAAATCGACATCTAGCCTTGTGTCGTAAAATTGTGAAGTAGGCAACGTCGTGAAGATTGGTTCTACCTTAAGATTAGAACTCGACATCTAGCCTTGTGTCGTTAAATTGTGAAGTAGGCAACGTTGTGTAGATTGGTCCTAGCTAAAGATTAGGTCTCGACATGTAGCTTAGTGTCAGAAAATAATGTAAGCAACGATGTAAGGTTTTCTCCGCCGAGAAGGGAGCTTGTGGATATAGTGGAAATCTCGAGTAGGTGTACTCGAGGAGTGGAGTAGAAACGAGGATAGAGCCTCGTTGTCGAACCACTATAAATATTGGTGTCTTCCCACTAGGTTGTCTCCTTCCTTACTCTTTACTTATTTCATTATCATTACACTTACCTATTATCTTTGCTAGTGCATTTGAATTGAACCTAATCATTATGCAACTTAGCTTCAAGCAAAAGATAGTTTTGATACAAACCAAATTGAAAGTAATTTTTATTTGGTTGCCAATCGAAGAGAAACTATTCAACCCCCCCCCCCTTCTAGTTTCTACAGGGGTATTAAAAAAGTTTTTTTTTGTGAAAAAATTACCAAACGGTAAAAAAAACATGTGGGTCCGGTTTGGTGTAAAACTCGCGCTGGTGAGTTTGGGGTTTGATTAAAGCGACCAAGTCGTGCGTGAGTGGGTTGCCGATGGGACGCGACTTTGTCCAACTCGCGGGTGGGTTTTAACCCACCCTCCTCAGCCTTATAGAAGAAAAAGAGATGATAATTAGATTTGACGGAAAGGTTGTGAAATACAATATGGCGTGAGAGAGTATTCGTGTGCTTCGTTATTTGGAGATCATAGTCCTGATGAGTTCATTGCCTCTTATGCTCACGAGTCACGTGTGAAGTATACTGTATTAGATTCAGGCTAACTGATTTTGCAGAGTATCTTATTTTAAAGCTTAAGTAACTTTTGGATTACATGGTTGATTTGTTTGTAGAAATTTTGGTTGCATCTTTCTACTATCGAATGTTGATGCTGCAAGCTCTGTTAATACACTCTCATGAATATAATGGACAATGATTATCGCATATGTGGCTCGTTCAGCGTTATATATACTTTTTAGGCTGGTTAATTTACATCCAATTTGATTATCGCATATACTTTAGTAGTTTGTTTATGCTTGTTGTTCTTTAATTAATCTCACAGTAGTACATACTTAGATTGTCGTTTAGGCTATAAATCTCTTAAACATTATATATCTGAATTTATGCGTCGGTGACTCGGTGTTATCAGCAAGTAAATTCAAATTCTACATAATTTATATATATTAACTTGCATTGGCATACTCGTCAAGGTATTTTCAAATTAATCTATATAAATATATATATATATATAAATATATATATATATATATATATATATATATATATATATATATATATATATATATATATATATATATATATATATATGTATATATATATATGTATGTATATATATATATATATATATATATATATATATATATATATATATATATATATATATATATATATATATATATATATATATATATATATATATATATATATATATATATATATATATATATATATATATATATATATATATATATATATATATATATATATATATATATATATATATATTAGTTTGTGTGGCCAGCAAATATATAATTCCTTATTTTATCGGTTCATCCTCTTCCATGAAAGCTGTGGGATGTTCGTGCAGACTTCATGCACAGTCAGAAGTAGAAGAGATAAAGGACATGATTGTTAGCTGTCATTGTTTGAATAATTGTAATTAGTATATTTTTCTAGATTAAATGAATAATATTTGTAATGCTTATCTTTAGTGAAGAGCTGTAGAATAGTGGCATTGGGCTGGAACCCAATCTTCCCCATGTATATGTACTCGACTGTTTTCATTGGAATACACACAAAACACATTACCATCTTACAAGAGTTCCAATGTAGTCTTATGGTGTTTATTATCATTCTACATGGTACCAGAGATCCTCAATAAAACTCTAACCACAATAAACTCCCGGTGTAGTTTTCAGAAAACTTTTATCTCTTTTAGATTCATGATTGAATCTGGTGTGCCTTAATACCTCCAGACAAATTCTTCAGTTAACTTCCAATAAACAAATCGTTCCCTTAAACCTTAAACCTTAGATATTTATTATTTTTTCTCCATGTTTGGTTGCAATCAAAGTCAGCAACTAAAAACTATTATTCCGTGTTAACTAATGTTGATGATCTGAACTTGGAAAGTTATATATTGGTGGGCCAAAGTGAGACACGGAGGAGCAATTAAAAGAGTATTTTAGTAGCTATGGTGAGGTTTTGGAAGCTGCGATTATGAGCGAATCATAACACTAGTTGTACTCGTGGCTATATTTTCATTGTGTTTTTAAAAGGAGTTATCGTGGACTAATGAAATCAGCAGTGTTTTTATTTAATTTATTGTTAATTTATTTTATTTTTGTCGAATCCAGGGTATTAATTCTAAAGACGACGAGTGTTTGTCTTTAGTGTCGAATCAAGGGTATCAATTCCCAAGACGACTAATGTTTATTTTTTATGTCGAATTCAGGGTATCAATTCCCAGAACGACTTTTGTTGGTGTCGAATCTAGGGTATCAATTCCCGAGACGAATTTTGTTGGTGTCGAATGTAGGGTATCAATTCCCGAGACGACTTTTGTTGGTGTCGAATCCAGGGTATTAATTCCCAAGACGACAAGTGTTTATTTTTTATGTCGAATCCAGGGTATCAATTCCCAAGACGACTATTGTTTGTGTTTTTTTTATGTCGAATCGAGGGTATTAATTTTTTTTCTCTCTTTGGTGATTACTATTCTTCACATGTTTTCCAAATGATATCAAAGCTCCACCGCTTCCAAAGATTTGTTGCCTCTTGCCAAATTTATTTCCAGTTGGATCGAAGACCTCCGCTCCAACTGCGGGGGTGTGTTAGCTGTCATTGTTTGAATAACTGTAATTAGTATATTTTTCCAGATTAGATGAATAATATATGTAATGCTTATCCTTAATGATGAGCTGTAGAATAGTAGGCTGGAACCCAATCTTTCCCATTCATATGTACTCGGCTGTTTTCATTCGAATAAACACAAAATACATTACCATCTTACAAGAGTTCCAATGTAGTCTTATGGTGTTAATTATCATTCTACAATGATGTCGTGTCTAATGACGACCTTTTGATCCAAATTTTAATTCAATTACCAGTTATCTCTATCCATGTTTTCAAGCTCGTATCCAAACGGTGGTTATCACTCATCACATCCCAGTTTTTACTCTTCGCAGGAGCAAAACCCCGAAAATTGATGCCCCTTTAGGTTTTTTTTCTCGGCCAACCTCAATCTTATGTTCCATATGATTTCATGCCATTCAATTCAAGAATTACTGACAACAAATCTCTGTTACAAGCCAACTTTACTTTTGTTCCTGAGGCAGTTAAGAATTTTACAATTGTGCAATCATGCAATGGTTTGCTTTTATGTTGCATTAAACGTGATAAGTTCTATGTATACAACCCATCAAGAATCTGTTTAAGCTGCTTCCAAAACGCCAGTATCCACAACCGTATTCTTCGCCTATTATGAAATTATCTTTTGAACCTACAGAATCGCTTCACTATAAAGTCGTTTGTGCTGAATACAGAAATGATGATAGTAATAAGGATTTCGCTCAACTACAGACGTACTCTTCAGACACAGGAAACTGTGGTATTTATGGAGTCCGATTTGAATATGAAATTCTAGAATATTTTAAAGATAGAATATACTGGAATGGTGATATTCATATGCTTACTAGCATGAATGGGTCTACACATTTTGAGCTAAATATTGTAGAGCATCAAACTTTAACAACTATACAAACCCCTGTAAACTTTGATGGGATAGTGGAATGTCATTGCAGGTTGTTCAAGTCTCGTGGTTCTTTGCTTCTTCTTCGTAGCTTCTATACTGAATCCAAAGAGTTCAATGTTTACGAGATGAAGAATGAGTCATCTGGATGTCCCTATAGTGCTGCAATTTCCCAACCCTCGAAGACCTGTGATCATGGTTATAAATAGCGTGAAGCGTGGCGTGGCGGCATGTTCAAGATACACGCTTTAGCGGCTAAGACGAAGCTTTAGTGTTTCTAAAACGTGACTTATAGCGGCACAACATATAAAAATATGTATTTGTTTTATCATAGTTCAATATTATATTTACATTGAGTTCACAATAAGTGTTATACATAATGATTAAAGTTAAAAAAACTCTTTTTACATGTAATAATTTTCATTTTTTGAAATTGAACTCAAGAAATCACCGCACCTCATTTCATAGCGCGCCTTAACTTATTGCGTAACGTGATAGATGTATTTGTTGCAGTCTTTGGGGCGTTTTTTTTTTGGAAGAAAAAGAAGAGGATTCCTTCATAGTGATGGAAGTATATGGAAAGGTTGTTCAATACAGGTTCACCCTCAGTACACTTTGTGATATTGGATCAGATAGGCATGTTGATTGCTTCGAGTTCATTCCATCTTTTGCTCATGTATAATTCTAGTTTTTGTTTCAGGTTTTATTTACGTGCCTTATGTTGTCCTGTCAACAAGACAGACCACGCCATCAAATGCTCTAGTCTATACTACTATATAAAGCATTTGGGATATTCTTAAAATAGCAAGGCTGAAAATTCAGACTTTTTTACCTACTAAATAAAGAAGTTGTTGATATCTTCATCAACATTATATATTATAACATTTTCTAACAACCTTTTGTAACAAAATTTTGTAACAACCTCTTGTAACAACATTTTTTTCTTTTGAATTGAAAAATCTTTTTATTTATTTATTATTTTTATAATCTAATTTTACTATATTTTTTAAAATTTTGTGCTTTTTAATTCGATATCCATTTTGATATATTTTTATCAACTTTTAGTCTTTTTCAATTTTAGTGGTTTTTTTAATTCTATTTTTTAGCACTTTACAATGAGTAATAGACTAATATTTATTTGCCTCAAAATTCGTTATTAGGTACTCGCCGCCGCATTGCGCAGGTACTATTCTAGTTATATTTAATAAAAGTGTTACTAACTTTGGTCACAATGTCACATGTTATGTCATTGATTAAAACACCAGTACCGATCGATGTAGTGTAACTAACACAGAGGGAAACATCTTGCAATGGTACCGTAGCATATGACTGCGCGTACATGCGATTGAGTGATATTTAATAAAAGTGTTACTAACATCTTGTATCGTATGCGTAAACCCAAGGTGTATAATTCATGTTGATGATGGATGAACAACGATGCAGTAGTGATGGGCTCCAATATAAAGTCAAACAATGTATAAATTTTGACGACAAGACCGACTTTAATCAAACAATGTATATAAACGACCGAGTAAACAATAATGAATTTGATGTAAGACATTTTTTTTCAACTAAAATTTATTGTAACACGGAGTATAATTTTATTGATCTTGGATGTTGTTTCTAATAAGAGAATTGACCATAAACCTTCTAGTCTAGCGCAGGTCTCATGTTCGAGCTTTGTCTATGGTGATAAGGTTTTCTACCGCGTGTGTAAAAAGAAAGATGTCATTGCCTCCTGAGATGGACTCAACCTGGTTGTATGGGCTCGCGAGCCATTTAGCCATAATTGCCGTTAAAAATACTAATAAGAGAATTGACAACATGTGTAGATTATGAAATACAACGAGATGTTTGTGCCCGCACTTCGTTACGGAAAGTTTGTTGGGCTTTTGTTTTAAAATATGTGGTTTCTTCACAAATATGCGTACCTCCCTCTCGTGTACGTATCCGTAGGGATTTTGACTTGGTTTTATGTTAACATTCTGTCTGAATTTTCCGTGTTCAATATGATAATGTAGTACTCCAAGACTCAGTCATCTTCATGATTTTATTATACATACAAAGAAGGATTTATCAGTTGGCGCAACCAATATATCTACACATTCAACACCAACCATTCCTAATGTACCAATCATTAGACTGCATCTCTATCTGATATCGAGGTCCATTATACTCGTTTAACACATCTTGCACTCGAACGCCATCCAACAATCACCAAACGATCCAAACACATAATAAACACGTCAAAACCAAAACATTAAGATAAATTCAGTTTTTAACCACTTACTTAAAACACAGCATAATCTTCAACAACCTTCACACCCCCTTAAAAAATCCGATCTTTTAAAACCCTTAACCACATTATCCTGAAAATACACTATATCTTGAAATATCATGTCCATTTAAGATTTCTAATGAAAACATCTATGCCTCAAGTCCTTTCCGGTGTAAAACCTATCTTGAAAGAGTAAGTAAACACGTCTATTTCTTAAAGTACATCACCGATTTTCTCCGCTTTAATTTGTGAAGCCGTTGAACCTTCATTTATAAACCTCAACAGAAACTTATTATTAGCCGAGGAACCCTTGTGTTTGTGTGGCTAAAAGAAAGGTGTATCTTACCAGGGTTGAGTCTTGCCGCTATTTGTGGAGCGATTTTTATGGACTTGTACACAATAGTTCCTCTGATTGAGGTATTTTGGTGACTTGGTTAAACCGATTTGTACCTAAACACGGGAAATAGGGTATTGCGTTAGTTAAGTTCGGATGCTTTAAATACTTCTCGCCACAGCTTCAAACCCAATCAACATCTTAAATCCTTTTGGTACACTCACCATCTTGTAACTGAAAGTGAACACCATCCAAATACACACCATAATACCCCTTCTTAGCAACCGAGGGAAAAAACCTACTTGTTTTATAAATAAAAAAAAAGCCTTCCTGATTTAAGAGGCCAACACCACTGCAGTATGACCAATAGTCAAACTCAACTAATCTAAAAAAACACAAAAAACAAAACGCCTAATTTTTTTATATAAGTTATAAAACCCATACATATCATTAATACAAAAACAAATAAGTAGTAAAAGCCTGGTTATTCCAAGATGTGCACGATGCGAGCGTCGACCCGCCGCCATATGAACATATGTGATTCGTGGTTGCTTTGACGAAAATGGAAACAGTATCGTTTGTGAGCAGTGAAAGTAGAATGTGTGTGAGACTTGTATTCAGCTTCGAGAGGATCTGAGAAAGGTTGGGGAAATCGGGCCGTCCATTCATGTCCACTCAGCCCAAAACTCATCTGCATCCAAAACGACACAGACTAAAATACAAAACGACATCCCAAAACTCACATGCATCCAAAACGACAGACCAAAATACAAAACGACATAACACAAAATGAAACGACGTCGTTTCCTTCACGGTTTAAAATATACGAGCTATTTAGCTCGCACTTCGCGGCGAAAGGTGTAACATTCACAGTTGAAATGAATCGATAAAAATTGTTTGGGTTAGCAATAAAAAAGTTATTTTTATCATGTACTAAATTTCAGCATTTTTTCATAAAATCTCACGAAACATTGTAATATTGTACTCGTTTAGTTCGCACTTAGATAGTATTTTAAGTAGTATTCTCCCTCTAAAAGAATTAATAGGTATACGGTTTATATTTGATAAACTTTGTTATACCAAAAAGACGTAGATAATTAAAAGTATAAGGTTTTTTCATAACACATCACATAATGTAAAGGGCTATTTTATAATCTTGCTTTTTTTATTCACGTGGGCATTTGTTTTATTGAAAATTTTTACGACGTCGTTTGCAATGATAAATAATACGATAAAATTATATGTATGTCAAAAGTAATATTGGGCTCGTTTATTTTGTAATCAGGCGGGCTTTTCAACAGTATTTTTTTCTTCAAAAGAATCGAGACATTTACCCTCCATATTTGATAAATAAACTTTGTTATAACAAAAAGATAGATATAGTTAAAAGGCCAAGGTTTTTGTTATACTACATCATATAATCTAAGGGGCTGTTTCATAACTTTTATTTCTTATTCACAGGGTGGGGCATCCAAAACGACAGACTAAAATACAAAAACGACATCCCAAAACTCACATGCATCCAAAACGACACAGACCAAAATACAAAACGACATAACACAAAGTGAAACGACGTCGTTTCCTTCACGGTTTAAAATATACGAGATGTATAACCCGCGCTTCGCGGCGGAAGATGCAAGACCAATGACAACAGTGAATTGATAACATAAAAGATTGTTCGCGTTAATGACTGAACTTGCATGAAACAAATAACCAATAACTATTTTGATATAAATATATTTATTTATTAAGTTTCAAATATTTTTTAAATTCATTTGTATGTCAAAAACATTGTAATATTGAGCTCGCTTGATTTGCAATTAGATGGGTTTTAAATGGTATTTTTCCTCTAAAAGAATCGATAGATATACATATTATATTTAATAAATAAATTTTGTTATACTAAAAAGGTGAAGATAGTTAAAACTTAAAAGTTGTTTTTATAATACGTCGCAATTTGTTTTTTTTTATTCATTTGGTTGGGATTTGTGTTTTGGTGGGATTTCAAAACGACACCTACATACAAAACAAACGACATTCCAAAGTGTGTTACGACGTCGTTTGCAACGACATTTAATATATACGGGTATATAGCCCGTGCTTTGTAGCGGAAGGTGCAGGATCAACGGTTGCAGTGAATCGATAGTGCGAAGGATTGTTTGCGTCAATAAACGGCCTTGCAAGGAACGAATAACCTTAAAAACTATTTTGAGAAAAGAAACTTTCTAAATGTGTATTAAGTTTCAACATTTTTTTATAAAATTATACGTACGTCAGAAGTATTACAACATTGGGCTCGTTTGGTTTGCGATTAGAGGACATTTTCCATGGTACTTTTTTCCCTAAAAGTATTGTAAGATATATGCTTCATAATTGATAAAAAAACTTTGTTATATAAAAAAAGTGTAGATAGTTAAAACTCTAAGATTGTATTGTAAAAAAAATACGTCAATGACTAATCTTGCAAGTAACAAATTGTTGTAAGATTTTTTTTTTAAATATGTATTAAGTGTAAACATTTTTATAAACTCATACTTATGTTTGTAACATTTGAATATTGGGCTCGTTTGGTTCGTAATTCGACGATCTTTTCAATAGTATTTTTTTTCGGGTGAATCGATAGTTTATATGTTTCATATTTGATAAATAAAGTTTATTACATTAAAAAGTTATAAATAGTTTAAAATGCAAAGCAAGTTTTCGTAACATGTTACATAGTGTGAGGGCATATTTTGAAAATTTATTTTTAAAAGATTTTGTGAGATTGATTTGTTTTTGAAACTGACACAAACAAATAGCAAACGACAACGATCTTCTAATAATGATTACTTCTAATTTTGAAACGACACAGAGCAAAAAGGAAAACGACATGCAAATACTTTAAACGACGTCGTTTGCTTCCATATTTAATATACACGAGATCTATAGCCTCGCGCGTTGCGGCGGAAATTGCGATACTAATAAGAAGTAGACCGATAGTGTAAAGGGTTGTTTGCATCGATGGCTTACGTTGAAAGAAATAACCTGAAGAAGTTTTTACGTTATAATATTGTGTTTTGTGTGAGGACCATTTTTCTTTATTTTCTAAAGGTGTATTTTCGTAGTTGTGTAGCCAATACTTTTTGAAAAAACTAAATTTTATAAGTTTGTTCATAATTAGTCTTTTTACCATCATACTTTTAAATGTTTATATCTTATTAAACTGGAGGTAGTTTTTAAAACTCATAAATATATTATTAATATAGTGTAAGGTTATTTTCAGAACCAAATAAATGTAAAGAACTGCGAGAACCACCTTTATACTCTTATCAATGCATATGTATTTTCATTATTATGTTTAAATTAACATTTAATAATATTTTTATTTGTTATAGATCCGAGTATGATGAGCGATATTAAGAGTGCACATGTGTTTTCATATTATCCAACGAAAAGATAGTTATAATACATACAAGACAAATACATGTGCATGGTCCTAGGATACATGTTCCTAGTGACCTACGACAATGAAAATTCATGTATTTCTACCTAATGAACTAACTCGATGAATATACATGTGCATTTTAAGAGTTAAAAAGTGGTTCTCGCAGTTCTGTACATTTATTTGAATCTGAAAATAACCTCACCCTATTAATATATTTTTTTAGAACGGCGATTTTATTAAAATAAACAAACTAGCAAGGTGCTAGAGTTACAAAGAAATAAGATATGGGTTCTTAAGCCAATCGATCCAAGTGAACGACGCTTTACTTCTAGACTTACACCAAGTAAAAGAATATGAAACAATGTTATCAAAAATGATTCCCTTGTTAAGCCCATTGTTATCGAACAAAATCTTGTTACGGAAGTTCCATATCTCCCACCACATAACGAACACAACACCCTCTAGCATTTTTTTGCTTCTAGACGATAATCGGATTGATGTTATCCACGTGACCCAGTCTTCATAGGACGAGACCCCTGTATAAGGAACATTCCACCAATGAGCAATTTTGATGTACAATTG
This sequence comes from Glebionis coronaria, assembly GCA_025667525.1. Taxonomy (NCBI): domain Eukaryota; kingdom Viridiplantae; phylum Streptophyta; class Magnoliopsida; order Asterales; family Asteraceae; genus Glebionis; species Glebionis coronaria. The sequence goes on along the minus strand of CM046881.1, from coordinate 505,089,487 downwards.
ATCTGCCATGTTACAGCTGAAGAAAAGATGCGTTGTAGTTTCAGGCCCATGCTCGCACACCGGGCAAGAAATAGAAGGAATGTCAATACCTCTACGTGACAGATTAAATCTAGAAGGCAAAGCGTCCATTTTAACCTTCCAAGCTAAAATATTAACTTTGATGGGGATGTAATTGATCCATCTCGTGCTGGGAGCCACAAACGTCGATTGTTGCTTGTCGATAACATGTCTAAACGAAGCAACTGTGTAACAACCTTCTTTACCCAATGACCAAACGTACCTGTCAGCTTGAGGAGAAAAAGAGATGTTATTGACGATGTTAGATATTGTCAGAAACTGATCAAGCTCAGCGCCTCCCCTAACATGACGACGGAAGGAAACCTCAAGAGTGGGAGCAGTAACTTTATCTTTGATGGTCACTTCCTTGTTCAGCTCTAACGCATAAACCCGAGGGAAAGTATCCTTAAGAATACCTGTATCACACCATCTATCTAACCAAAACGTTGTACTAACACCGTCACCGATTCTCAACTTAAGAAATTCGAAAAAGTTGACACCCTGTTGCTGTAACCTTTCGGCCTCTTTGACAATACTTAACCAACTTGAATTACGACCCTGTTTAACTAAACAACCAATATTACCGTCTTCCCCGTGGATAGCTTTAACGACCCTTGACCAAAGAGAATTGCCATGAGAAAAGAACTTCCACATCCATTTAAATATAAGGTTGCGGTTCAATGCGTATAGACTTGCAACTCCTAGCCCGCCAGACTCTAAAGAAGACATAATAGTACTCCATTTGATCCATGTTGCTTTCCTACTTTTGTACTCGTGCCCATTAAAAAAATCCCTCCGAATAGCTTCCAACTCCTGTAACACTTTAGCCGGGGCTTTATATATAGACATATAAAAAATAGGTATTGTACCGAGCACAACTTTTAGTAACGTGAATCTGCCCCCGATAGATAACGCTTTCATCTTCCATTTCGACAATCTGCTTTTAACTTTATCGATCACCTCTTTCCATGAATCTACCTGATGCATATTGCCTCCAACTAAGGTGCCCAAGTATTTGAAAGGAGTACGTAGAACCAAACAGCCAAGTTTAGCAGCAGCTTGAGCGACTTTGTTGGCACTCACGTTCACCCCCAAAATTTGACTTTTGCTCATGTTTATTTTAAGGCCAGAAGCCCGACGGAAACACTCCAAGACATTAATAAGCGTATTAATATTACCTTCATTCCACCTTCCAATGAACACAGCATCATCCGCAAAGAATAAGTGAGATAAATTCACACTATCACTAAGATTAATACCTCGAAACAACCCAGCATCAAGTACACGTTGAAATGAAATATGTAACGTTTCCATAATCAGAATGAACAAAAAATAGGAAAGAGAATCACCTTGTTTAAGACCTTTGTAAAACTGAAATTCTTTGGTCGGACTTCCATTAATGAGGATAGAACCTTTCGAGGACTTAAGACAGCCTTGAATCCAAGTTCGCCATTTAATACCAAATCCAAATTTCCCCAAAGCTTGATCCAAAAAATCCCATCTAACAGAATCGTACGCCTTTTCGAAATCAACCTTGAAGATGAGGCCTTGTTTATTCTTCGACGAGAGCCATTTCATAACTTCCCCAAGGATGAACGGACCATCCATGATTTGTCTTCCAGGGACAAATGCGGACTGGACATCGTGCACCAGACTATCGAGCAACGGAACAAGTCTATTTGCCAATATTTTGGTAATAATTTTGTATAGGCTACCAATAAGACTAATGGGTCTAAAGTCGTTAACCTTTTTGGCATTGTGAATTTTAGGAATAAGTGTAATGAAAGAAGAGTTACACCCGCTCGAAAATTCTCCCTGTGAAAAGAAGAAAGTAGTAGCCTTGAACACGTCATTCCCAATCGTAGCCCAAAACTTGCGATAAAACCCGAAAGTGAAGCCATCCGGGCCCGGGGCTTTGTCTTCACCACAATCCCATACTGCTCTTTTAACCTCCTCTCTAGTAACATCCATTTCGAGAGCTTTCTGTTGATCCATATTCAATGTTTTAGGGAAATCCATGTCAAGCAGAATATGATCACCAACTGGCTGCGCGAATCTTTTCCCAAAATGCTCAACGAACTCCGTTTTAACCTGACTAGGCGTATCAATCCAAATCCCCTCTTTCATAACACCACGAATACACGATTGCTTTCTCCTTTTATTAATGATCCCGTGAAAAAAACGGGAATTCTCGTCACCCTCGATTGCCCACTTGACCTTTGCCTTCTGAAGGTTTTCGTTCGCTTGTGCACTAGTAAAATCATGTATTTCGTTGACAATCTCCATTCTTTTAAGAACAAGATCGTCATTCCCATTACCTTTATCAATCTCCCCGTCTAAAATACTAAGATCATCATGAAGGCGTTGAAGCTCCACCTTACTGAAAGAAGAGTGGGTGGCTCTCTATTCTTTAATCTTTGTTTTCAAGAATTTTAATTTATTCACCAAATTACGCATATCATTATTATTATTATCCACATGCGCTATTGTCCAAGTTTCCTCAACAAATTTCGTAAATCCACCGACTTGAATCCAGTTATGATAAAACCTAAACGGAGACGGTCCGTAATCCACAACAGACTCGCGTAGAAGAATGGGGCAATGATCTGACAAGAACCGATCCAAAGTGATGGCGCTAATATTGGGAAAGGAATTAGCTAAATTTTCCGAAATTAAGAAGCGGTCTAACTTACTCAGTTTGGTCGCAGACTTATGACACCAGGTAAACATATTGCCACCTAGTGAAACCTCCTCCAGCCCAGCGTTACAAATGAAACTATTGAACAAACCCGCATCACGAACATTGAACACCGAACCAAAGCGCTCTGACTGAAACCTGACCTCATTGAAGTCACCCATCATAACGACTTCCCCCTTCCATCTGTTAATCACAGTACACAAATATTCCCAAAGCATGCGTTTCTCACTTTTCTCATGAGGGGCATAAACAACAACGAGGAGACTGTCTAAATTAGTTTTCAACCACACACCTTTAACAATTACGAAATAGTCCGATACGGTAGACTCCTTCTTACGAAAGCAATCCGGATCCCATGTACATAAAATACCTCCTGAATTTCCAACAGAATTGCTATGAACAAATTCAAAGACAAAATTTCCCCAGCAAGACTTAACAGTGAACACCTCCATGTTTTCCATTTTGGTTTCCTGTAAAGCCAACACGTTAACCTTATGTTTGATACATAACTCCCGTACCCAATCTTTTTTGGTCCTTTGGGCGAGACCTTGAACATTAAGAGACATAAAATTCATTGGTGAACCACATCCGCTCCACGTGATTCGATAATCTTCGATATGTCACTCTCGACACCACCCATATCATAACCCATCGTTTGACCAACTTTAACCATCTCTTCTAAGCAATGCAAAATGGAACCACCTGTTTTTGGAGCGCTAAATGTTTTGAACTTACCAGAGTTACCTGATTTAGGACCCTTGTTGTTAACAGAATGATCCTGGCTGCACCCCTCTTTTCTTGTTTGACTCTCCAAGATCGGTTCTGGCCTATTAACTTTGGATTGTACCTCCTGTCCTTCGTCCACCTCAGGTGTGAATCCCGGTGGATGAGGTTTACTGCTACTTATGGGTGTGGTAACCTTCTCCTTGTTTGCAGTCTTTTCCAACTCCTCGTAAATGTTGAAAGGGTCTTCTGATTGAACCTCATTATGACCTTCAGATTCATTAAACACAGTCTCCGACACAGCCTCAAAATCATTATGCTCTTTGTTATCATTAGGCATCTCTTCTCCAATGATGTCATCATTAATGTCGGAATCATCCTCCTTATCTGAATTATCATCATCAGACTCGAATATGAAATCAGGAGTCCATCCAGGAACTTCTTTAGCACGGATATGAAACACCTTACCTTTGAAAATAGCCTTGACTATTTCATGCACATTACCTTTCATCTTGGTGGAGATGCATAGTCTTTTAGAGTGATAAAACATATTCTCCTCATCACTCATCTCTAATAGTTCTCCCCATTTTCTGGCAATTCTACGGAACGTGTTATCGGACCATAGTTTAAACGGAACTCCCTGAATGTCCACCCACATAATTCTACACTCAGTGACAAATTCCGGAGAAGCTTCCTTTATCTCAGAAAACCATGATCTGACCCCCAAACTGTTTTGAAAAGCTTCCTTACAAGTGATGTTGATGAAATCCAACATTACCCATTTTTCGCCGAGGAACCGGATAGAAACATCAGTGAATCCCTCGTTTATGAATGCATTTTAAATATTACCTAAAGAGGAGAACTCCTTCACCCTCCCCATGAGCATAAGGGACAAATCTTGTAAATTTAAACAATCTTCCTCCAGCACAATAGCAGGATCGGGGTTGCCCACAGACACATTGTGACCTGTTAGAACATGAGCAAAAGACCTGCTACCTGTCGTACCATTATAAGCATTCATAGGGGTCTTGGATGTGGTGTTCTTATTAGTGTCACCGGTGTTCTTATCATGTTTCTTAGAGTCCTTTGAAAAAGGCCGTTGAAACCTTGCTACATTCGCGTGGAGTTTAAGCCGTCCCACCCATATAATGCATAAATTCTGAATCAATCTATCAATATTGAAAACGTTTATGAATCGAACAAAACCAAACCTTTTACCCCCTTTGGTTCGTTTCATAGGAATAAAAGAATCGATGACATGACCATACACTTTGCAGGCGTTGAATAAGTCCTTAGCAGAAAACGCGTCCGGAAAATTGGTAACGAATACCGATGTGGCGATCTTCGCTACATCCTCCTCTTTCGATCGAATGTTAACCATCTTGAACAATGGATGTCAGAAAACAATTTGGATTGAAGGGAGTTCACCGAAAAAACCAAAAAACCAAAAAACCAAAAAAACTCAAGAAAAACTAACCAACAAGACCAATCTAAAAAACCAAATCTAAAAACATGTCGAATCAATTAAAAAACATATAAGATCATCGAAACCTCGATCAACCTATCCTCGGTAGATTAACTGATCATAGAACATATAGGGGGCCCAAAAGCACAAGCCTATATGCCTCACAATTAATAGCAGCAGAATCGATTGAATGGAGATGAATCAACGTAATATGTTTGTTAATCAATGAATGATGTTAATCAGATTGGATTAGAAGATCAGAAGAATTGAATCAGATTGGATGAACGCTGAGATTGGATGATCCCTCCCATGGTGGTGGCTGTTGATCGGAATTGAAAGTTTCGCGTCACCCTATTAATATATTACGGTTGTGGTTGTGGTTTGTAAGTACATTTTTTTGTATTTATATGCGAAATCTTTTAGAAATTTGTACGTGTGTCAAAAGCATGTCAATATTGGTGTTGTTTTGTTCGTAATCCAAAAATGTAATTATTGCTATATTTTTATCGAAAAAGTTGACATCTCTCAAATGTTTGTCAATGACATTTTGCTATATAAAATAGCCGTAAATAAAAAGATATAACGTTATGTTTTTTTATCCCGATAGTTTATTTTCAAGTTATTAGAGAGATTATGAGTGCGTTTTGATTTTTTTAAATATATTTGGTATTATAACGTTATTTATAAAATCCTATATATGCCAAAGTATGTAATATTATGCTTGTTTTATTCGCAATTCGAAAATCTTGTCACCGATATATTTTTTAACTAATCGTTAGATTTCTGTCACATTTTTTCTAAATAAAATTTATTTTAAAAAAACGTAAATATGTAAAAGTTAATGCGACAATGGAACGATAATGAAAAGGAGTAATGTGACAATGTCTGACCTTGCAAGGAACAAAAAACCTCAAACACTATTTGTTTTTTTTTTAATTTGTTTTTATACACATTCTAGACTACTCTTTTGATGTGTTTTCCAAACGGCAAAAGTCACCAAACAAAGCGACATCCAAAAAATGAATACGACGTCGTTGGCTTCAATATTTATTATATAAGGTACACAACCCGAGCTTCGCGACGAAGATGTTTCATGCCTAACAACTCAATAATCTCAAGGACTATTTCTTTTAAATAATAGTTAAAAACACGTTTCAATATTTTTCTATAAGATTGCACGTTTACCTATGTCAGAGGTGTTGCAAAATTGAGCTCGTTTGATTCGCAACTGAGCAATCTATAGAGCGGTGTTTTTTTTTCAAAAAAAAATCAAAGATAGATATACGCTTTATATTGATAAATAAACTTTTTATATAAAAAAAAGTGTAAATGGATAAAAATTCAAGGTAGTTCTTGTAATAAGTCATACAATGTAAAACGTTTTTTTTTTACTAACTGTGCAATTTCTGCTTTGGCGGGGATAAAAATCGACATGCAAATATTAACAAAACAACATTGTTTTTTCGCAAAAGATCTTACGACGCTGTTTACGTCTTTCCTATTCGTTTAGTATATGTAAGATTTGAACCCATCGTTACATAAAATCAAACGAAAGTATAAATTCCAATAATATAAACTCCGTCCACATATATCGTTTTTTTATCATGCTTTATATGATTTTTTATGTTAAAAATATACGGCAATTTTTAAGGAATGTTGTATGATTTCAATGTGCGAGCTACAGATGGATAGATCTTTTCCTATTTACGATATTAAAAAAAGATGGCATTCTGGCCTCGAGCTTTTGGTCGAGCTCTTAAATTAACATTTGTGATGCATGTTATTCACGGGCTTCAGCTGGGCTCAAATGACCCATAACATCCATTTCCTACGGCCTATTATAGATATGCATGAAACGACAGAATCCAAAGAATAAAACGACATACAAAAAGCATAAACGACACCGTTTCCTACGGCCTTTAATATATAGTATAATATTAATGGAAGTAAGAATGACAACATCCCAAGGGAATATTCAAACCCAAAGGTAACTACACTAATGATGACTTGCAAACAAGAAACCTGATCAAGCAAATAATTTATCAATGGAATGAAAAATACTTGATAATTAAACAGCCAGATCCGAAGGGACTATACGAGCAGCAGACATGGAAGAGAGCGATCATATACCATACATTCTAGCAGAACATGAGCAATTCCAACAATACATGAGGATCAATAACATTTTTTTTGCAAAATAAGAGCTAAATATTGCTGTTACAAGTCAAATGCAATCCAGCCAACAAGAAGATAACTAGTGAAAATTCAAAATAGCATTCAGTTTGTCATTAATGTTCCATAAATCATAGCCATCGTCACATACTAATGAAACCATAAAATAACTCAATCTCTCTGTTTTCCTCTACTTCATGTTCCCTAATGTTCAGGACCTGAAACAAATGTTAATCAATTAGCTTAGAGTGTGTTTGTTTTAGCTTATATAGTGGGCTTATAAGCTTATTAGCTTATAAGCCGAAATCAAGTGTTTGGTTAAGCTTATATAAGTAGGCTTATAAGCTTATATAAGGGGGTTTTGGTAAGCCTCATATTTGTGGCTTTTATAAGGGATGGTGGGCTTATATAAAAATAATATATAAAAAGACTTTTATACCCACATTTAATAACTACATTTAATATTTTTGTGTTTTTTTGTCATTTTACTTTGATAATTTGAATAAGCTAAACCAAACACTAAACATGGGCTTATAAGCTTATATCATATAAGCCATAAATGGCTTACATAATATAAGCTAAGCCCAACTCATAAGCTTAACCAAACACCACCTTAGTACATATCAAGTTCATACTTTTTTACATATTTGAAGAGAAAAACATGTTCACAAACTGAACTGTAATGAAATGCTAAGAGCTTATAGCTACTTCTGAAGTTACAGGTAATCATTGTTACAAAAGAAACTTTCATGGCTACAACAGAATTTTCAATTATAAGGATCACCAAACAACAAACAAAACTTAACGTATTTCCATACCCAAAGTACTTTTTTCCAGGATATCCTTTAATGCTCCATATCATTAAATATGTTAACTGGTATACTTGGTATAAGCATCATCGAAAAAGAATTTAATAATATGATCCATGTTGTAACCACATAATAGAGGTCTTAATCACAACCCATTTGTTTGGAAAATAGGTTTTGGTCATAGCGTATAACTTATGAGCCAAAACCATTTCAGCTATAATTTTCAATTACTGTATTAAATAAGCCAAACTGGTTATACAAAGTAAATTTGTACTGCAAAGCTTAAAACAGCCTAAATCATTCTTAACTTGGTATACTCTTATGATAAACTGCTTGCAGGTTGCCCCAACCCAGTCTGAACAGTTTTCATGTACAAAAATGTTTCTGCTCTCCATTTTGCGGTGCACATAAAGAGGTCAAAAGTGGTAGGTTCCCAAAACAAGAATGCACCAGTTGCAACACCCTCAATCACAGGAGGTGAAGAAGATTGTGAGAACTCGTGGGTGATTTGGTTAGCGAGTTGTGCGACTTTTGGGGAGAGGTGATCTGCTGACCATAACACGGTTTCGATGTCGTTGTTGATGATGATGATGAATTCTTGTTGATGAAATCAGGGATTTATGTTATGCTTATGATTTATAGGGGAGGACTGGAGGTGTGTACTTAAAAACTAAAATGTGTTTGGTTTTTATGGTACTTTTTTACCCATATAAAAAGAAAAAACGAAAACCAAAGATTTTTGTGCTTTTTGCTCTTAAAAAAAGTTGTTTGGTTTTTATATAAAAAATAGATATGAAATTATAATCAAAACTTACACTGATCATAACATTCATGTTTACACCTAGAGAACAATCTAAGCTATCATGAACAATATCCGTTCCCCTGTAAGATTTAGTTAGTACGACACTACGACACTATACTTATTGACATTGGTTTTAATTAATCAATTCAGAAGTTGTTAGATTAGTTGTTTTAGGTTTTGGCTGATAGATGTAACAACTTAGCAATGGTCTCTTGTTGTGTATAAAGTTTCCCACTGATCACCTCTCGCTAGATAGCCAAAAATAATAATTGTGTGCCTAAAGACTAATATGAACATAAGTTATGACTAATAATATATCATATAAATAAGATTTCATGCCACATGGACAACATAACCATCTCCAACTAGAAAAAGAAAACAGCAAACAGATCATACCTGTGAAGAAAAGCAGATCACACACGAGCAAAAGACGTAATGAACTCAAAGCTAGCAGGAGGGACAGAAGATCCATCATTAATGAGAGTTGAAACATTCCGCGACATGAAGTTGTATCGTAGCACCTTTCCATCTAAAAACATAACAAGAAACGAATCCTCTTCTCTCTCTCCTAACATAATACTCAAAACTCGAAAAGAATCCGATTTACGGTTTCGGGTTCTTCTTCGGTTTTGGTTTTTACGCCCACCATGACTAGGCGTATTTCTCCAACATTCATCCAGAGTAACACAATACTTCATTGAAAACTCAGAATCGTCATTACTCATCTCGTAAACATACATCGTCAGGGCAGGAGTTTTAACCATAGTAACAAGAAGCAAACAACCACGAGATTGAAACAACTGGGAATAATCACAATCCCCCATACCATCCAAGGTTTTATGGGTATAATTGTTCTCTTTATGCTCTACATCTAACTCGTGATATACAATCTGCCCTTTTGGATAACTTAGCCAATGAATTGCATCCTTCCAATATACCCCTTGAGGAAAAAATTCAAAGTCTTCTGGTCGATTAATTATGTTATGAAATAAAGTCCAAGTGCTTGTTTTGGAAGAGTAAACTTGTATTTCAATCATATCACAATTAGAATTGTAAAATTGAGCATTCACCACTTTGTAATGAGGTGATTTGGTTGGATCAAAAGCCAATTTCAAACCACCCTCCAAAGCCTCGCAAATAGAGAAATACAGATGTTTATCTTGTGGAAGCTTCTTAAACATATTATTAATGGATGGATTGTACACATAAACATCGCTTCTCCAGCCGATATAAAATAAAAGCAAACCATTGCAGGAATCCAATATTTTTAAATATTGACCTGTCAAGGGGGAATGTAATGGATAACTGTTGGCTGGAATCCTGATATCGAACGGCAAAAACTCGAATTCAGCTGAGGATTCACGGCGGAGAAAGAGACCAGAAGTTGGATCAAGTTTAGTGATTTGGCTCTGCCGCCGTGTTATGAATTTTGGAGAAGTGATGAGAGAGAGCCACCACTTTGACACAAATCTGAAGAGATGTAGTGAGATTACTGGTAACCTAACCAAGATTTCGATCAGAAGGTCTTCGTTGGAGACGACCTTTTGTACCGATACAGGGACTTCATTATTGCCCTCCTCCTCCTCTTCCTTGATTGATGCAATCGCCGGCGTTTCCATTGGGGCTAAACCTAGTTTTTTTTAGCTGCTATATTGACCTTTATATACTAAAACGCATCACAGATGCGACAAAGTAGCAGCCCTGGGCTCCGGGCTACTTTTTTGGTTTCCAGTTGAGAGGCCCAGATTCTTTTGATCGGTTATATCCAAACAGTCAGGTCCTGTGACGTAACTCCAAAATGGCCTTTAACCGTGAAAGATCATGTACTTTCATAATTAGCAAACAATAATTGGTATTCATTAAATAAGTGCTAAGTATGACAACAAAAAGTTCAATATAGTCTCACTTTTTAGCAAATTTTTAATGGACTCATCTCATCCATCCAACAGCTCATATTAATTCAATTAAAAAAAAAAGAAAAAAGAATAAACGGTCCATTTACCCCACACTACTATTTACGCACACACTTTACACACACACCTCTCTCTCTAAACCCTAACCGCCACCTCCACTCCACCGCCACCACCAATCAACGCCACCACCGCCAATCAACGCCGCCACCACAAATCATCTCTGATCACCCCTAATCATCTCCGATCAACCCAATCATCGATCTCCAATTCCGATTAAAACTCCATTTCCGATTGAAACCCTAATCATTGATCTCCATTAGCGATTTTTTTTAGTAATGGAAGAAGCAGCAGCTTCTAATGCTAAAGATGGCTTGGCTCCAGGTACGCCTTTTGAATTTTCTTTTTTTTTTGTTGTTTTTATTTTTTTTTAATTCTTATTTTTGATGTTATACTGCTTATTTTAGGTTGAGGTTATACTGCTTATTTTTTGAGGTTACACTGCTTATTTTTTTAATACTTATTGTTGGCTGGAGGTTATATTGCTTTTTTTTAATGCTTATTTTTGTTTATTAGATTATTTTAGGCTTATTTTTCTAATTTTAGGCTTTATTAAAGTTGATAAATAAAAGATTAAGGGATGTTAGGCTTATTTTTATAATTATTAGGTTATTTTTAGGCTTATTTTTAGGATATGTTAATGTGACTAATAAGCACTTTAAGTTGATAAAAAATAAGTTAGTGAACAAGTACAAGCACTTTAAGTTGTTTATTAGAGAATCAGCAGTAGGTAGTAGAACTAATAAGCACTTTATGTGCGTTTTGGGACCTTCTGTTGTGTAACGTGAAAGCGTCACACATGCGAGACTTTTGCTAAGTTTTTTAGAATTTTGGGCACACTGCTAGCGATAACAATAGCTTTTTAAAATGAAAAGCTCCTAAAAGCTTAAGAAAAGCTAGCTGTCCCAAAAACAAACACTCCATGAATCTCTCTCGCAGTTAACAAGCTCTTTCACCGAACACAACCTCTGCACCTTAAGTTGTTTATAAGAGAATCAGCAGTAGGTAGAGTTGATTTAAGTTAATAAAAAATGCTTGTAATCTACAATCAGGACTAATAAGCACTTTACGAGCGTTTTGGGACCTTCTGTTGTACGAGTTGTACGTTTCTTCAAGGTCAGGCGCCGATGAGTGTTTTGGTATTTTAGTATTTTCAGAATAGCAATATTTCAGTCATGCATGATTCAACATGAATCATGCATGATTCAACAAGAATCATGTATGTTAAATCATGAAGGAATCATGTTAAATCATGCATATGTTTTTTGTATTTGTAACTTTCTAGTACTTACCTGAATGCTTTCTTACTTTTTGTAGTTCATCATAATACGAACAAGCGTCAGAAATCTATTGGTCATAAAGGATCTTCTAATTCACCTCCTCCCGCTGAAACTAAAACAAGAACTAGTGCAATACCAAAGTCAAAAGCTCCTTCACAGAAATTTAGTGCTGCTATTAAAAAAGAACATATTGTTAAGAAGGAACCTGCTGGAAAAGCAGTTGGGAAGAGGAAGAGATCTAATGCTTTTGTAGATAGTGTAGTGTCGAAGTTTGTAGGTGACTACAAAGAGGAGTCGGATGAAGAAGATCAAAATGACGATACAGTTGATGAGGAAAATGAGGATGGTTTGGAGGATTTAAAACCAAAAGCTAAGGGACGAACGGGGGTTAAGAAAGAGCTTGGGGTAAAAAAACTTCCCCAAAAAGTGAAGGTTGAAAAGCAGGAGTCCGATGAGGAATATGTTAAAGACGAAATTGACGAGGAAGATGAAGAGGCTGTTAAGAAACATGGGAAGAAGCAGAAGAAAACTTCTGAAGGTGCAGAGGTTGTGTTAAGTGAAAAAGATACTTTACTCAGGTTTCCAATTATAAAATGTAGGATAGTTTCTACTTCTTTCTTCGCAGCAATTCGAGATAGTCGAGTGGACATCGATAAGTTTTTGGAAAGTATTAGTTTTTCTGCATTACCTGGTCGTTTAGGGAGGTTTACTGTTAGAGCGTTTAAAAAGGAGAGCTATCATTTTAAGCTTTTAAACGGGTCTTCGTTTCTTGTAAGTCCTCAAAAGATTAAGTAGAATTTAGGACTTCCCATTGGTGGAACTTCTATCTATGATTTACCTGAGAGAGCTTTGGATGATCCATTTGTGTTGTTGTGGACACAACAGTTTGGCAAACCTTAAATAAAGATTCGTGCTTCTGATATTCAAGAGAAGCTTAATGAAGCAACAGAAATTGACTTCATGTTTAAAGTCAATTTTCTTACTCTATTTTCAGGTGGGATGTCTACAGCTTACACGATAATAGCATACTTGATCTAACTGTTGTTCGGCGTATTCGTGAGGATACAAATATCGCTAGAATTGATTGGTGTGAGTTCATATATAGGTATCTTGGAAATAGTACATAGCCGAATACTTTGGATGGCTTTTACATTGGGCCGTTGTGTTTTTTAATTGTAAGTGTGTATATATATATATATATATATATATATATATATATATATATATATATATATATATATATATATATATATATATATATATATATATATATATATATATATATATATATATATATATATATATATATATATATATATATATATATATATATATATATAAGTTTTGTTTTTTTGTGTTTTCGTATTTTATGTTTATATTTTTTATAACTTTTAACAAGAAATAATTTTTATTTCCTAACAGCTGTTGTATTTGGATTCAACAAAATTTGATCATTATCCTGTTCTTCGGTCTAGACCCGCTATACTGAATTGGAATACAACAAACATGCATCACAGACAGGATTTAGAGGTCCAAGATAAAGTAATTGGGATGTTGGAGTTGCAGCCAGAATGGACTGCGTCCGAAGAAAAACAAACTGAAGGTTTTTCCGCTTCTTCTGATGTTGTTGTTGCCGATAAACAGGTGTGTTCTCATATCTTTTTACGGGTTTTATTGTTTTTTTAATTATTTTTGTATCATCTAAAGTGCTACAATAATTTATGAGTTTGCATGAGTCATGCATGATTCAACTGAATCATGCATGATTCAGCATGAATCATGCATGATTCAGCATGAATCATGCATGATTCAGCATGAATCATGCATGATTCAACTGAATCATGCATGATTCAACTAAATCATGCATGATTCAACTGAATCATGCATGATTCATCTAAATCATGCATGATTCAACTAAATCATGCATGATTCAACTAAATCATGCAATAAATCATGAATTATTCTACATGAAAATCATGCATGATTTATATATTTCATTTTTGTAGGTATTTTGCACAAAGATCAAGGAAAAGCTTTCAAGCATTGCCAAAGACAAGGCTGAACTTGAATGCATTTTAAAAGATGCCAACAAATAATTTCTAAATGATGAGAACATCCGTCAATTGATTGAGAAATATGAGGGAGTTTTTAAGGATACTGTTTTGCTTCAAGATGAACCTACTCATATTGATGATTTCAGTGTTTCCCCTGACGAGAATGTTGATTTAAACAAGCCAACAGAGTCGGCTCCAAAGGAGTCACCTACAAAGGACATTGAGCCCGGGAACGAAGCAGCAACCGTGAACAACGATTCAGATTCACAAGCAGACGAACCAGTAGTCGAAGATGATGAAGAAACTTACACACAGTGGCTTGAAAGAAATATTCATTGGGTTGGAGAGGTGATTGATCTGCTTTCAGATGCATTTCATGACGTATATTGTTAACTTTTCCTCATGAGTTGTAGAATGATATGTTCATATGTATGTTTATAATTAATTTTTTTTAACTTTTTGCAGGAAAATTTGATAAATATGATTATGAATGAACCTAACGTTTCGCCTCCCAAGACGCCTCCACGAGTTTCTACTCGTTCATCTCCCAAGAAAAAAGTTAGGAAGCCATCTTCTGTGTTGTCGTCTCCTTTTATAAACAAGAGAACTCAAGTTGTTCCTAATCTAAAGAGGCTTGAGTTTATATTGGGAAATAGTTGTTCGCTATGCAAGGCGATAAATAGTAAGTTCTCTTTTCATTTTTTGCTTTTGATTTGTAGTTAAAGAATGACATATCATAATTTGTTTGTTATTTCTAATTTATTGAAACTGTTTTCCAAACTAATTTGGGTTAAGAGCAAAAATCTGCACGAGTGAGCATGGAGACATTGACACCTGGATTATGGTTAGACCACAATGTTATTGATTGTTGGAGTGCATTGTTGAACATAGGGGAGCGGTATGCATTGTTGAAGCTGGTGGAAGCGGGTAAAGTTAATGAGGAGTTAAGAAGGCTTTTTTTACAACCGGCTGTATTGTAAGTTTCTATTCACCTGTAGCATTTTTTCCTTCTGTAAATCATGCATGATTCATCTTGAATCATGCATGATTCACTTGAATCATACATGATTCACTTGAATCATGCATGATTCATCTTGAATCATGCATGATTCATCTTGAATCATGCATGATTCATCTTGAATCATGGATGATTCATCTTGAAACATGCATGATTCATCTTGAATCCTCTCTAATTTTGTTTTGTTTGCTTGTAAACAGCCAGAAGGAACTACTAAAAATACTCTTGATGTAGACGCACAGTGGAAAGTCTTTTCAGATGCCATTTCAGCTCAATTTCAGCATGATGAGGATGCACTTCGTCTCTCGGATGTTGATTTGGTGTTTTTTCCTATTTGTGCTTCTGAACATTTTTATGTCGTTGTTTTCAACTTGGAGAATCCGTCAATTTTTATCATTGATAACATTTATGCTGGACCATATTCCTATTCGTCAAGATACAAGGCAACTTGTGATCCTCTGATAAGTTTGATATCATTTTGTTTATTAATGTATTGAGTTGTATATACAGTCTTCTTACAAACTGCCTTGTATCTTTGATTGAGTTTCATATTTTTTCTATTTTTTCAAATTTTTTTTGTAGAAAAGGTTTTTTATCAGGCGTCTAAAAGAGCATGAACATGACAAACTATCGGCTATGATGAAAGTCAAAGCACGCATTCTACGTTTGAAATGGAGTACAGAGAGTAACTATGAAGATTGCGAAATATTTTCTATGATCCATATGCAATCTTACACTGGCAAACCTGTTGATTGGAATGTTGGGTTCAATGTAGAATCAAAGGAACAACGCTCACAGTTGTTATGTATGAGGTATAGGATTGCTACCAAGCTTTTGATGCATGATTTTAACCTTCATAAACAAAAGATGTTTGAGTTGGCCTTTAAGTTTGAGACTGAGAATGAAGAACAGAAAAGGGTTTCAATTATTCATGATGCAATCAAAAACAGGGATGAGCGTGATCCACCGAAGACTATGTCTGGCAAAGAAGATCATGCAGAAAGGGAGGGAGGTTGGTAAGGATGTTAAAGCTGTAGAAGGAAAGGAGGTTGGTAAGGATGTTAAAGCTGCAGAAGGGAAGGAGGTTGGTAAGGATCTTAAAGCTCTAGAAGGGAAGGAGGTTGGTAAGGATCTTAAAGCTGCATAAGTGTAGCAATTCGTAATTTTCGGATCAATATTTTTAACACGGCTTTTATTTATCATGTTTGTTTATATATAAAAAAAAAACTAAAAAAAAAAAAAAATAAATAAAAATAAAAATAAAAATAAAAATAAAAATAAAATAAATAAATAAAAAAATAAAATATTGAATTCTCGGTTAACCAAAAAAAAAAGTTAGGGCTTTAAAATATAATTATTATTTATCTACAAAGTATATGTCCGTCATCGACCGTAAATAATACAAATATTCTCTATTGTCGTCGTAATTATTTTCGTTTTAAAGGCATTCTTCTTAAATTTATGATAAATCTTTAAGTGTCGTTCGCTTATATACCGCGTTAACGTTTATTAAATAATAAAGCCCTCATTTATATATATCGAAATATAAATGTTCTCCGAATGTCGACGTTTTTATTTTATATTAAGCGTTTATTTTTCGTGTTTAGCGCGTATCTTTTTAAATCGCGTAACTGTTAAAATATCGGGATTCGATTATACCCGCTTTATAAAATTTAATTAATGTCAACACCCCTTCTATGCAATATAGCACCACTTCACAATTAAGTTATAACATTTATATTATAAAAATGAGGTGCGGCAGTTTTAGCTTGACACGTTTTAATATTATCAACACCTGTACGTCAAACAAGACACGTTAATATGCGATTGAATTGTAGAACTAACACACGTTATATCTTTCTCTTTTGGTATCTTTTTCCTAAAATCTGAATTCACTCTTTATTTTTATCCATTGATGCATGACAACAATATTAGAGATGGCTTAAAAAAAAAGATTGAGATATGTTACCAAAAAAAAAAGAGTACCAAGCTTTATATGCTTTACATAAATTATACTCGTATAAAAGGATTATCGGAGCTTTTGGAAAGTTAGAGAATGCCTAAACATAGATACGGAAGCCAAAGTTGCGCCTCAGAAACATTATGTCCGCGAGTCACTTTTGGTCATACTCGTTGTGCTCGTTCTTATGGTCACTTTTTAGTCGTTCATTAAGGTGAGTTCATAGCCTCGCTTTTACTTATTTAATTATTTTATAAAACCCGCGAGGGGGATACATGCTACTTTTTACGAATGGACGCAAGTGTTTGAACTGTATGCTTATTTTATCCCTTTTAGTCATGAACCGTTAATTACTTGGACCGACTGTACTGGTCGAGTAAACGTGAATGCTGTGAATAGATCTATTGGGATTGACCTCTCCGTCCGGGTTTAACGGAAAATCGACTGGACGCACTGTATTTGAAACTTGAACGGAATAACGGATGTTAATGTTCGGTTTCATGAGCTAAATGCGATAACTTATGCTATCTGACTTTTCTGAACTGAATACTTGAAATCTTGTGGTCCACTGCTTTTACTTGCAAACCTATGAATTCACTCAACCTTTGTGTTGATGTTTTTAGCATGTTTATCTCAGGTACATAGATTTAATAGCAACTGGAGCATGGAGTCACACGGGATATTTTGAAGGCAATAAAATACTGAAAATCATTCGATAAAGTTTTTAAATTTTTTTTAGTATTACATTATTGTTGGGACCTGTTTCTGTTTGTAAACTCTGATTTAAATATAGAATGGATTAAACTATTTCAAAAGTCTCTTTTGAGTCGATTTCTGTAACTTGTGTGTTGTGCTATGAAGTAATACTTCCAATGACCCTTCTGCTGCCTATCCGAAATTTGGGAGTGTTATAGATTGGTATCAGAGCACTTGTTATAGAGAACTGGGTCATTTTTATGAAACCTGGACTATAACAACCTTTGGATAAAAAAAAAATTTATTGCCAAGAAAACCATCCGTGCGCTCATGCTACCTGAAAGCTTGTGAAATATGTATATTGGTATAGATATTTGTTTTTCATTAGTATGTTTATATGAAGGGATTATTTATATAAACACTGAGCTATTTTAAGACATTGTGGGTGAAGCAATAGTCTTGCTAAAGTTTTTCATAACTTTTATGACACTATCTTATATAAGCGTGAACTCACCATCAAGTGCCGATTCCACTGGTTATTTACCTTTTGATTCCGAGTTTGAATACTCGTCTTGAGATTATTTCGTTCTATTGAAACTTTTAGTTGCCCTTCATCTCGTGCTTTGTGCAAAGGATGCTTAGGTAGCCTAATTTATAATAATCTTGTTGAAACGAATTCGTCACTCGTTTGAACAAGAAAATTATAAATTACCGAACCATTATTTTATAAATATTAATTAGATGGACCTGACGAACCCATGTAATTAATGATTTGTAAATGAGTGGGATTAATCATGTGCTATTAGCACAAATTATTTCATTTCGACTCGTACTTCAATTGTATTATTCATCCGCTATCTATCGCTATTCTAATTTGTATCGATATTATCTTATACGAATGACTATTTAATCTTTTTATATTTTTGATGCATTTATATAGATTATTCCGAGCGTTTATCGACTCTTGTAAACTTAAAAGTACTATCACCTTCTCGAACGTATAGCGAGCATGTAAAACAACCGAACTCTGGGACAGAGTTCTTTTAAGGTGGTTTGAATGTAGCAATTCGTAATTTTCGGATCAATATTTTTAACACGGCTTTTATTTATCATGTTTGTTTATATATAAAAAAAAAACTAAAAAAAAAATAAAATAAATAAAAATAAAAATAAAAACAAAAATAAAAATAAAATAAATAAATAAAAAAATAAAATATTGAATTCTCGGTTAACCAAAAAAAAAAGTTAGGGCTTTAAAATATAATTATTATTTATCTACAAAGTATATGTCCGTCATCGACCGTAAATAATACAAATATTCTCTATTGTCGTCGTAATTATTTTCGTTTTAAAGGCATTCTTCTTAAATTTATGATAAATCTTTAAGTGTCGTTCGCTTATATACCGCGTTAACGTTTATTAAATAATAAAGCCCTCATTTATATATATCGAAATATAAATGTTCTCCGAATGTCGACGTTTTTATTTTATATTAAGCGTTTATTTTTCGTGTTTAGCGCGTATCTTTTTAAATCGCGTAACTGTTAAAATATCGGGATTCAATTATACCCGCTTTATAAAATTTAATTAATGTCAACACCCCTTCTATGCAATATAGCACCACTTCACAATTAAGTTATAACATTTATATTATAAAAATGAGGTGCGGCAGTTTTAGCTTGACACGTTTTAATATTATCAACACCTGTACGTCAAACAAGACACGTTAATATGCGATTGAATTGTAGAACTAACACACGTTATATCTTTCTCTTTTGGTATCTTTTTCCTAAAATCTGAATTCACTCTTTATTTTTATCCATTGATGCATGACAACAATATTAGAGATGGCTTAAAAAAAAGATTGAGATATGTTACCAAAAAAAAAAGAGTACCAAGCTTTATATGCTTTACATAAATTATACTCGTATAAAAGGATTATCGGAGCTTTTGGAAAGTTAGAGAATGCCTAAACATAGATACGGAAGCCAAAGTTGCGCCTCAGAAACATTATGTCCGCGAGTCACTTTTGGTCATACTCGTTGTGCTCGTTCTTATGGTCACTTTTTAGTCGTTCATTAAGGTGAGTTCATAGCCTCGCTTTTACTTATTTAATTATTTTATAAAACCCGCGAGGGGGATACATGCTACTTTTTACGAATGGACGCAAGTGTTTGAACTGTATGCTTATTTTATCCCTTTTAGTCATGAACCGTTAATTACTTGGACCGACTGTACTGGTCGAGTAAACGTGAATGCTGTGAATAGATCTATTGGGATTGACCTCTCCGTCCGGGTTTAACGGAAAATCGACTGGACGCACTGTATTTGAAACTTGAACGGAATAACGGATGTTAATGTTCGGTTTCATGAGCTAAATGCGATAACTTATGCTATCTGACTTTTCTGAACTGAATACTTGAAATCTTGTGGTCCACTGCTTTTACTTGCAAACCTATGAATTCACTCAACCTTTGTGTTGATGTTTTTAGCATGTTTATCTCAGGTACATAGATTTAATAGCAACTGGAGCATGGAGTCACACGGGATATTTTGAAGGCAATAAAATACTGAAAATCATTCGATAAAGTTTTTAAATTTTTTTTAGTATTACATTATTGTTGGGACCTGTTTCTGTTTGTAAACTCTGATTTAAATATAGAATGGATTAAACTATTTCAAAAGTCTCTTTTGAGTCGATTTCTGTAACTTGTGTGTTGTGCTATGAAGTAATACTTCCAATGATCCTTCTGCTGCCTATCCGAAATTTGGGAGTGTTATAATAAGGGAAGGAGGTTGGTAAGGATCTTAAAGCTACAAAAGCGAAAGATTTTCGTAAGACATATGTTGGTGGTAAAGCAAGAAAATGATGTTTGATTGTAGTTTGGTAAACTTTTGTTGGTAAAACTGATGGTAATTTTATGAGAAGAGGGTTTTATGTTATCTTTTGATGTAGTATGTTGGTAATGTTTCGTTGGTAAAACTGATGGTACTTTTATGAGAAATATCGGATGTTATCCTTTTATTTTATCTTTTTACTGTTATGTAATTGTTTACATAGTTAGACCGTCTTTTTTATGTTATCTTTTTACTGTTATGTAATTATTTGCATGATTCACTGAATGAATCATGCATGATTCATCAACGAATCATGCATGATTCATCAACGAATCCCGTTATTTCTTACTACTGTTTTCAAACAATTATACATATTCTTATTTCTAAGCTAACTTTTTTGAAAGAAAAAAATATTATATTCACAAAATTTTTGCAAAAAACATTTCATGTGGTAAGATGATGTCTCCAATTTTATATTTGATTTATATTTTATGGTTTACTCGGTTCCACTTAGGCTACCCACAACGGTTGTGGATTTGATCGATCGTCAGACGGTCGCGACTGAGTCGCGCTGTTGCGGCTGAGCGGTCGGACCCAATCGGTCGAGGCTATTAGGTCTTACCCACGACCCTTTTAAAATTTAGCACCGTTTGAAAAATATGACCGTTTGGTGGTTTGTACATGTTGTAAAAAAGTTAAAAAAAAAAAATCAAACTACTACCTTATAAATACCCCATTAAATCAACATTTTTCACACAAATTACACACACAATATGTTGCTGAGACATTTCATGAACGATTCCGATTGGATCGAACTTTATGTTGTGAGCCTTCGGTGTATTGAAAACGAAATGGAGGATGATTGATTACCCGACCCGAGGATTGTCAAAACCTCGATTATCAGACATAATGTACACTTGCATCATATTACACAATATGATAATTAAACATAGGGGGCGGCGATATCACCCATATATCATCATCAAGAAGAACATGTTGATAACGATCCGGTGAATATGTATGAAGAAAGTATACACATTACTCAGCAGATAATCGACCCACATCTTCATCTCAACGTAAAAGCCGATCTCGTGGAACCCATTTAGAAAATCGCAATCAATAAATTAACTTTTTTAATATTATGTTTAATATTTTTAATTTTAATATAATGCTTTTTATATTTGAATCTTTATGTAATGTTTTTTTTAAATAAATGTAATGTTTTTTTTATAAAATTTATTGTGTTTAAAAAAAATTGAACTAGGTCGCCTTGTTGTGGTAAATAGGTCGCACTAGGTCGTAGGAGAGAGAACGCTGAAAAAACTAGGCCGTGACCCATTTGCGTTGTGGGTAGCCTTGAAAATCCACTCTTATAATTTTGTTTTAGTGTTTCTTTTTATGAAGTAAAGGGACTTTTAAATGTTTTCAAGATTTTTCGAAAATTGAAAAGGCTCACGGAAAGACGGTGATAAGTGTTTTTTTAGAAATTATCAGCATACTTATCTTAAAGGGTAACAGTTTTAATAAATTCACCTCAATTATATAAATGACATAGTCATCTATAGACTTGAATATAAAAGATAAATTAAGTAATAATTTTGTTATTTCGACTTTATGTATTATTATATTTTTTAAAAACATCTAATGTTTATATGTTTGATTATATTGTTGTTTACCGTGCACCGTGTAAATTAATATAAACTCACTTAAAGTTATATTTTTTGAATTTCATACTTTTTTTACTTTTTATTCTAAATAATAATATCTTAATTATTAATACACAAACCATTTACATCAACCTTACACGTACACAATTTATAAACTCATGATTTTATACTGATTAATATTATTTTATAAAAAAAATTGAATTTTTAATATTTAAATAGCTACGATGCTCATGAACCCACAAATTTTATATGATTTTTCATTATTTGATAATATTAATTAATATTTTGTATAAATATTTGTTGCACAAAAGATTTGATTTTGTTTAACTGAGTTGTTAGATATTATTTTCTAGACATCGTGTATTTAGTAACATATGTAACACCTGGTAATTTTCCTACCTTGTAAAATGATTATTTTACCCTTTGAGTTTTATTTAGTCAACTGTGTGCTTGAACTGTGTATAAACCGGGAAGTTATCTCGCGTTTTCTGAAAAACTGTTTGATGACAAGTAATGACTTGACACTGTGCTCAGTCATCGTTCTAAACATTTTCTGTAAATCTGACCAAAATGCTGAGACGGTCAATGAATTGACGATAATCCGTGAGATTACTCGTTATCTGTGAATTATGTGTTTAATTGTTTAGTTTTTAACAGCATGATCGTTGTTTTCATGAGCAGCGTATTTAATTTATTCTGTATATGTTTATATGCATGTATTTTAGTATTTTTACTATTTATAGTAATAAATAGTACTTTATGTGAATATCTAATTAACGTATCGTGTTTTCGTATTTTACGTCATTTTTATGTTTAACCATCGTTAGCATGCATAAATTACTTTATAAATCATAAAATATCAGTTTTCGTCGAAAAATCATAAAATTAATATATTTCGTCAAATTTCTAAGTTTTACGTATTTTTAAACATAACTACATACTTTTCGACAATTACCTAAAACTAATTAACATTTTTACCTTAAACCTTTTGAGTAATTATCCTTAGTAAAATTTTTAGATTATTACCCTTGTGGGACCCCCTATGCCCGGCCAAAAACACCCTCCCACCTGGAGGAAAAACCAAATTTTCTTCATATTTTCTTATTAAGCTTAACTTACACATACGTCACAATTTTTAACTTATACACATTTTATACAAAACCACACTTCACATAATTTTTCACTCATTTACCTCACAAGTAAAACTCACACATATCTTTCCTCTCTCTCTCTAAAACACACGACACAAACTAAAAACACCAAAACCTCCATTGTTGATTTCTTGAACCTCCATTTTAAGAAGATCTAGCACAAAATAAATACATCCTAGGGGTTATACAAGCATAAAGAAGAATGGGTTTTCTTGGTTTGTTGATTTAAGATGTTTTGAAGAAGTTGGGTTATTGTTGATTTTTAGTTGATTAGAGCGTAGATTGGGTTATCGTGGTTATATAGATACGTTACTTGAGGTTATTCTTGAATCTTTTTCATCTTATTCATTTTTCATGCATAATCTATGAAGATTTATGCATGCATGTTACTCATCAACTATTTTCTTGAAAATAAAAAGATGAAAATTATTTTTAGTCATGATAAATTTTTAGATCTATGAAAATTATGAGTGGATCAATTAAATCCATGTATGAAAATGCTTAAATTGAAGAACTTGTAAAATATATATATGTATATTTTTAGATTTATGGACTTGAAGATAAATCTTTTATTTTGGTTGTGTTTATGAATATTTGAGGGGAACTACTACTAGTGGGTAAGCTTGAAAATGGTCGAAAATGGGTTTTTACAAAAAATATACATTCTCTCCGAATTTTGTATGAGGCATAACGGGTTGTAAAAATTGTTATGACGCTAGTTTAGTACGATATTATGAAAATATAAGTTAATACCTTCGTTTCAATATATTATACGCTAAAAACGGAGTTAAAATGAGTAAGATATGGTCGTTTAAATTTCGTCGTCGGAAAACTTAATTTTTGTGAAAAACACTATAATTAACTTGCTGTCTAGATTTTTAAAGTGGTCGAAACGACGTTTACGAGTTAAATCGAGTTGTTTTAAGTGTCAAAATGGGCACTAAATGTTGTATATAAATGTTGGGATTGTTTTGTGAAAGGGTAAAAGCGCGAAATGAGAATACTTGAATCATTGTTGAAATTTGAACGTTGAAAGTGGAAGTTGGTATTATTGCGGGAAATGACTTGTTGAATATTTGTGGTTGAGAAAGTGTTGAAATTAGGGGTATTAGGTCGAGATCTGGGTACTTACTAAAAATGACAAATTTTGAAATGACGCCGAAAGGCTGTCGAATTTTCTATAGAAATCGTGTTGGAAAAATTATTAAGATAAATTTGGGTAAATTAAAATTTACGCCGAAAGGCTGTCGAAATTTTGTCGAGTCAAAAATAAATATTTTTGCCTAAGTGTATACTACAATACTTATAACGGTATAATATCTACAAGTCGTAATTTAACTACAAAATAATATATATATGATTGATGAGTAACGTACGTGAAGAATTATTGTGATTTAATTGCTAGCGCCTAAACTATAGTATTATATTTAGGTTGTTGCTAGAGTTGCTCGCTACTATTTGATCATGCTTGTGCGGTTTGAATCATTACTTGAGGTGAGTTTATAGATCCCTATTAAACTGTTTTATATGTTTAATGTTTTGGGATGTGATAAATGCTCTTGACGCTTGCTTCTGGACGCAAGTAAAACTAGTTTTCTGTGAACGCTTTGTAAGCAATGTTTATGATATAGCTTAAGTTGCTTTAGCCATAGTCCCCACTATCGTGAATCGTTAATTACTCTACTGGGGTAAGCTCTTATGTTATGGATAGATCTATTGAGGGTTGACAACCTCCACTCGGGCATTCTGACGTTGGACGAGTGTATACCATTTGTGTGAACTGAGTTATCTTGGCTAGGTACTCTATTGGGAAAATTTATATATACAATTTATTGTGGGGTACTGGATCATTAGTTTCGATGTCACGAGCTTAGCTATCATAAATATTGTAAACACCCGATTTATCCCACACTTGGCACTATATCTCCTATAGTTGCATGTGTACATGAAACGAAATCTGCAAAACGAATTACTATGAATTTTTAATTGAAACCTATATTCTCACCAACTTTATGTTGACCCAAATTAGCATTTATCTCAGGTGATTGATGATGATGTGTATCTGTTGTATGAAGTACTTGGAGTCCGCATGCATTTCATGGCTATCTTCGGACATTTATCTGTTTATGCTTTTGAACTGTTATCTCGTTGATGTTTAAAACTTTAATATTCCGCTACGCTATCTTTTGAAAACTGAGACTTTGAAATTTATTGCTTTAATTAAATTCAACGAGGTATTTTTATAAAACGTCTCATTTAGAGTCGTTCTCTTGTACCTTGAACTATGATACAATGACGTAACAGCCCCTGAGCTTCACCGCTTCCGCATATCACATTTTAGGGTGTTACAGATTTGGTAATCAGAGCCTTGGTTATAGAGAATTAGGTTTGCATATTAGGCCTAGACTATAACCGATGTGGCTACTTGTTACTCTTGTGTGTACTACGTAATGTACTACGTAAGATAACACTATAAGTAATATGTGATATATATTATGTAATACGTAATATGTATTATATACATATGCATTTCACTGATTTGCATGCTTTAATTTCTATTCATGATTATTTCATGTATACCCTACAACTGCTCTAACGCGTGAATGGTTGTCGTAGGTTATGTCGTCGTCTACAACTGACAGAGAGTGGGAAGAGGAGATCGATTTGATACCAGGTCATGTTGAGCCGGAGAATGACCCGGAGGAAGCTCTTGAGGAGGCTGATCCTGAGGAGGAAGGTGAGGAGTATGTCCTGACGATGAACCAGAGGAGGATGACGAGGGTGAGCCTGTTGTGTTGTCTAATACTTCTGATGTTGTTGATGGGATGCCACCTGTTGTGAATCGTACTTTGATTGAGTGGTTTAGTGATAGTGAGGATGGTCGAGAGGATAATCTGGTAGATTATCCAGAGGATGTTGATGAGGAAATGGAGAGTGATGGTACTTCACCTGGAGTGGTTGGATCACCATTGCCTAGACTAGGACTTGAGGATGAGGATATGGATGGATATGAGGTAGACCGTGAGGATGGTGATGAGATGGATGATGAGGTTGGGGGTGATACTGATGTTAGGATAGTTGTAGCTAGGAGTGATAGCAATGATGCTGATGCTGATGATGATAATAGGGTTGATGCTTTGACTGTTGTACTTGAGGGAGTTGAGCCCATTAGAAGGAGTGAGATTAGGAAGACATCTAACTTGAAGAAGAAGTCTATTGTTCCATGTCAGCGGTTTAGAGAGCAGAGGGAAGCTATATGGGGTACGACACCTGCTGAGGTTTACACTGATTCTAATGATACTGTACCACTTGTTGATGGAGTTGGACCATCCGGTGTTAGGTCTCGAGCCTTATCCGATTCTAATTCGTCATGCCCACGGAAGAAGGTTCGTATGTCTGATTCACACACTACACCTAAGACATCGCCTACTCATGGGAGTCGAGCTGCTACTACTGTTTCTACACCACCTACCCATCATGTTGGAGATCCCTCTAGACGTAGGCCATATGTTGTTATGATAGGATCTGCTAGCGATTCAGATGCTGCTCATTTTCGTCGACTTGAGGATGCGGTTTTTGGATTGTTAGAGGATCATGAGGGTACCCGCGACTTGTTTGATACTACGTTTGATGAGATTACTGCTTTGAGGAGTGAGTTAGCGTCAGTTCGTAGTCGAGATCGAGATGCAGATTGGGGCCCGAGGGGTGACCCACCGAGATGTGCTGAGTGTGATTGCCGTCGTCGCACTTAGAGTTTCACCGTTATCGTGTTGAATTCTAGAGTAGATTAGCATCTTTATCTTTTGGGCATTGTATCCACTAAATTAGAGTAGTACTTGGTTAGTTGGAGTAGACTAGATGTAATCGAAACTCTTATTTTATAACTATGTACTTGATATTTTTATTATGAATGGGAATTTAACCTTATGACTTTGATCAGTGACTATCCTTACTATGTTTGTTGTATCGTTAAATTCTGCATTATTAGCATAAGAAATATACAATGTGTATATTTGTGCTTGAACCTTATTTACATTGTTGTCTTAACGCAGAGAAACAATGGTGAACACACGTAATGGAATGACTGACGAACAATTGGAGGAACTAATTACACAACGAGTGACCGCTACTTTGGCAAACGTTCAAGCTAACAACAACGTGAACCAAGCACCACTAAACAATGTTGACAATCGACTGCCTAAACCGTGTACAAGGACTTTAGAAGTTGTGACCCCTTGAATTTTAATGGTACTGAAGGAGCTTTTAGATTAGGTCGTTGGGTTGAAAAGATGGAATTTGTGTTCCGTGTCAGTGGATGTACTATTGAAAACCAAGTGACTTATTCTACTTGTACTTTAGCTGCTAGAGCGTTGACATGGTGGAACACCCATGTGCAAACTGTTGGAGCCGAAGAGGCGTATGGAATGAGTTGGGAGGAACTCAAGAAGTTGTTGACTAAGGAATACCGTCCTCGTAACGAAATTCAGAAAATGGAAACTGAACTGTGGAACTTGACTGTGAAGAACAATGACATTGGTACATACACTAGGAGGTTCTAAGAGTTGTTTTTGCTATGTCCTGGAATGGTTCCAGATGAAGAAAAGAAAGGTTGAGCGCTACATTTGGGGTTTACCTGGTAGAGTTCAAGGGAATGTGACATCGTCTGGACCAACAAAAGTTAGTGATGCTATAAGGATGGCTCACAGCCTGATGGATCAAGTTGTTCGAGCAAATGCTGGAAATGCCGCGGACAACAAGAGAAAATGGGGAATAACCAAAGGAACAACCATGGAAACTATCCGAATAAGAGGCAAGAAACTGTGAAGGCATACACTGCTGGTACTGGGGAAAAGGGAGTATACAATGGGACGCTACCTTTGTGCAACTGATGTAAGCGTCACCATAATGGACAATGTAATGTGAAATGTCATAACTACAAGAAAACTGGACACATTGCTAGAGACTGTAAGTCACCACCAAACCCGAAGGCCAACATTACCTGTTTTGAATGTCAGCAAAAGGGACACTACATCAATGAGTGCCCAAAGAAAAAGAATAAGGACCAAGGAAAGATTTCTAAGGCTGGGGAAGCTCGTGGAAGAGTTTATATAGGAGGAGGAGAAGCGCAACAAAATCCCGACGTCGTTACGGGTACGTTTCTTCTTAATGGTCGTTATGCTTCTATTTTATTTGATACTAGAGCCGATAGGAGTTTTGTGTCGACTGTTTTTAGTGTTTTACTTGATGTGACCCCTTCGTCCTTAGATACTAAGTACACTATTGAGTTAGCTAATGGAAAGTTGATAAAAGCCGACACTATACTTCGCGGATGCATTTTGAATCTTTTAGGTCATCCTTTCGTTGTCGACCTTATGCATGTTGAATTAGGGAGTTTTGACGTGATTATCGGAATGGATTGGCTATCGAGATACCATGCTACGATTATATGTGACGAGAAGATCGTTCGCTTACCATTTGGCGATGAAGTTTTGGAGGTACAAGGGGATACAAGTAACGGAAAAAGGGAAGTCACGACTGAACATTATCTCGCGTATCAAAGCTCAGAAGTTTTTGTCGGAAGGATGCTACATACTTTTAGCCTGTGTTACTGAAAAGCAGACGGAAGAAAAACGATTGGAAGATGTACCCATTGTACGGGATTTTCCGGAAGTCTTTCCTGAGGATTTGCCTGGATTACCGCCAGCCAGACAAGTTGAATTCCAGATCGATTTAATACCGTGAGTTGCACCTGTTGCTCGAGCGCCTTACCATTTAGCACCATCAAAAATGAAAGAACTAGCGACGTAACTACAAGAGTTTACTGATAAAGGATTCATAAGACCGAGTTTTTCACCTTGGGGAGCTCCAGTCTTATTTGTAAAGAAGAAGAATGGAAGTTTTCGAATGCGTATCGACTATCATGAGTTGAACAAACTTACCATCAAGAACCGTTATCCGTTACCTAGGATCGATGATTTGTTTGATCAGTTGTAAGGATCGAGCGTTTACTCAAAGATTGACCTTAGGTCTGGTTATCACCAATTGAGAGTCTGTGAGGAAGATGTTGCAAAGACTGCTTTTAGGACAAGGTATGGACACTATGAGTTCCAAGTGATGCTATTCGGTTTGACAAATGCACCTGGCGTGTTTATGGACCTCATGAACCGGGTGTGTAAACCGTATTTGGATAAGTTTGTCATTGTGTTTATCGATAATATACTGATTTACTCAAGGAATGAGAAAGAACATGAGGAACATCTTAAGATAATATTGGAATTGCTTAAGAAGGAGGATTTGTACGATAAGTTCTCGAAGTGTGATTTTTGGTTGCCAAGAGTACAATTTCTAGGTCATGTTATTGATAGCAAAGGAATTCATGTTGATCCTGCCAAGATTAAGTCAATTAGGGAGTGGGCTACTCCTACAACACCGACTGAAATTCGCCAATTCTTAGGACTTGCCGGATACTACCGAAGGTTCATCAAGGGATTCTCGAAGATCGCGAAATCATTGACAAGGTTGACTCAAAAGAAGGTGAAATACGAATGGGGAGATAAAGAGGAATTAGCATTCCATAAGTTGAAACAAATGTTGTGTAGCGCGCCCATTCTATCATTACTAGAAGGATCGGAAGACTTTGTGGTTTACTGTGACGCTTCAGCAAAAGGATTGGGAGTTGTGTTGATGTAAAGGAAGAAAGTTAACGCCTATGCATCTCGACAATTGAAAACGCATGAGAAAAACTACACTACGCAGGAGTTGGAGCTAGGAGCGGTGGTATTTGCCTTGAAATTGTGGAGACACTACTTGTATGGAACCAGGTGTGTCGTCTATACCGATCACAAGAGTTTGCAACATATTCTCGATCAAAAGGAACTAAACATGATACAACGTCGATGGGTTGAGTTGCTCAGCGATTATGACTGTGAAATTTGCTACCACCCTGGAAAGGCCAACGTAGTGGCAGATGCGCTAAGTAGAAAGGAACAATTGATGACGCGTAGAGTTAGATCGTTAGCTATGATTATCAATCCGAACTTACCTTTGCAAGTTCGTGAAGCAAAAACTGAATCCCTTAAGCCTAAACATTTTGAAGCTGAGAAACTAGGAGGAATGGTTACTAAGAAATTGGAGACTAGCACTAATGGAACGCTATGTCTGAATAGTAGAAGTTGGTTACCACTATTTGGAGGACTAAGGGACGTGATTATGCACGATTCGCATAAATATAATTATTCGATTCACCCAGGATCTGATAAAATGTATCAGGATATGAAAAAGCTATATTGGTGGCGAAATATGAAAGCTGAAATTGCTACTTATATAGGGAAGTGTTTGACTTGTGCTAGAGTGAAAACGGAACACCAAAAGCCGTCTAGATTGTTGGTTCAACCGATAATTCCTATGTGGAAGTGGGAAAACATAACCATGGATTTCGTAACTAAGTTGCCTAAAACGACAAACGGATATGACACAATTTGGGTAATTGTGGATCGGCTTACGAAATCTGCACACTTTTTGGCTATGAAGGAAGATGATTCAATAGATAAGCTTACGAGACTTTACTTGAAGGAGGTAGTCTCAAAACATGGAGTACCGATCTCAATCATTTCTGATAGAGACAATAGATTCACTTCACAATTTTGGAGATCACTTCAGAAAGCATTGGGTACGTAATTGGGCATGAGTACTGCTTATCACCCGTAGACTGACGGACAAAGTGATAGAACTATTCAAACGCTGGAGGACATGTTGCGTGCTTGTTAGCTTGACTTTGGAAAGCAATGGGATTGACACTTGCCTCTAGTGGAATTCTCTTAAAACAATAGTTATCATACCAGTATTAAGGCTGCACCGTTTGAAGCATTGTATGGTTGTAAATGTCGCTCGCCTGTGTGTTGGAGTGAAGTTGGGGATAGTCGACTCACTGGTCCTAAACTCATCCATGAAACAACTGAGAAGATTGTTCAAATCAAGGGCCGAATTCAAGCAGCCCGTGATCGTCAAAAGAGTTACGTCGACGTTCGACGTAAGCCTCTCGAATTTCAAGTGGGAGACAGAGTGATGCTAAAAGTATCGCCTTGTAAAGGTGTGGTACGTTTTGGCAAACGAGGAAAGCTGAACCCCCGTTATATTGGACCTTTCAAGATTCTGGCAAAGGTTGGAACCGTAGCCTATCGTCTCGAACTACCGCAAGCGTTGAGCCGTGTGCACAACACTTTTCATGTTTCGAACTTGAAGAAGTGCCTTTCCAATGAGACGCTCGTTATACCGTTGGAGGAACTCCGAATCGACGACAAGATGCAATTTGTCAAAGAACCTGTTGAAATCATGGACCCTGAGGTCAAATGATTGAAGCAGAGTCGTGTTCCGATCATCAAGGTGAGGTGGAATTCTAAACGTGGTTCTGAATTCATGTGAGACCCCCAAAATCTGACATGGAACAACTAGGCAATGAGGGGGTAACACGTCATAGTACATTAAACAATGAATTACAGTTCATACAAAGCTGACGAAATAAAAACATGTACATTACATCATAAAAGGTCATAGTTTTTAAACATAGGTCCTAGAGTTTTAGAAGCAGAAAATTATATTATTTCGTCTCGATTTATAACATAAAGTTGCCCAAAAGATAGAATAAACTCCTGACAGTTTATTACTAAAAACAGTCTTTTAAAAGCATCACAGAAATCTCCAAACTGCGATAATATCCTGCGGGCTCCCATCCAAGCAAAGCTAAGTAATAATACCTGAGATTAAACATGTAAAATCGTCAACATAAAGTTGAGTGATATTCATAGGTTAAGCAGTAAATGTGTGGAACACAAGCATTCATTTGTAAAACAAGTAAATAGGGAGTATGGTTATGATCATTAACCATAGTCCGAAACCATTATTATTGCTGTTCAGCTCATGAACCGAAGCTTAACTCAATGTAAGTTCCTCTAGGGAGTATTCAGCCTAAATACTCAAGTATAAACAAATATCAGTACGTCAAGGCACTTGAGACGGGGATAGTCAATCCCGATGAATCCACCCACAACATTCGCCTTAGTACTCGAAATTAACGGTTCATGATCAGGAGAGGAAACTTAAGGCTAGACTAAAAAGCAATAATAATATTGAAAGTCTAGAAAGCATACAAGTTTTGGATATCATACGGTTTTTAAACGGTTGTGTTCCACCATGTAAAATCTCACCCCGTGTTTAGAAACCATGTACAAGTAAAAAGGGGCTATGAACTCACCTTATCCATGAGGTAAGCCAATCACGGTACTCAGCAACTGAGTAGAAACAATGGTAGTGAGACGATCACCGACGATATGGATGCCCGAGAAACACGAAAACCGCAACATACGACGCTAAGTCAACGCAAGTCAAACTATCCTTTAACCTTACTTGGACCAGTAGCTAAGTCATTTATATAATGACTAAGCACTTGAGTAAGTCACCATGTCCGATGGTGAATACTCAAACTCACGCAACACAAGCATTGAACTATGTGTCCAAAATTAAAATCAGCAAGTACACCCCGAATGTACACACCGATCTACCCTATCTAGACTTGTCCGTTTTAGATGAAAATTGGTGTCAAGGTCACTTATAACCTGTATAAGACCTCACCAAAGTTTGAGCAAAAGTTCACACTTTAAATCCGTCAGCTTGACACTTTACTCGACTCCAAATTTGGGACAGATTTGTATACTTATTTTATAAAACCGTTTGGACCACTTTAAAAGTACTAACTCGACAATCCGTCTTTTGAAATCACTACTAGAGTCATCAAATTAAGTTTGTATACTTTGAAAATCAGTAGTACCCATTATCTAACCAAGTCTAAAGTCCCCGAGAATCGACCCAAAATCAGCCACAATTTGGAATTGTGCCGACTTGCGTCTCCCGGTACACGAAAACTAAAACTAGCATAACTTTTGACTCGTAAAGAGTTATAAGCTCTATCTTATACCAAAACGAGCGTCTCAGAAAACTCTACAATAAAATCAAATAATCTCAGTCTATCTCAGAACCTAAACCCACAAAAAATCTATTATAAGTTGCTGCCCTAAAATATACTTTTAGAAAAAATGACAAATCAATTTTCCCACCAAAGCTAATCATTCCCATACCTTTAGGATCACTATAACATCATTCCCATCATCCAAACACTCGTAAAAACACTTACATGCAAAATCTAACAAAAACCCAAGATCAAAATACAACTTTTAAGGATCAAAAAGTGATGATCTTACCAAGATCATCACATGTATGAGGCTTTAAACATCATCCAACCATGGAATTAAAATCTTCAAAAGTTGATGCATGTGCTTGAATTTGGTACCATTAGAATGGAAAGAAGATTTTAAGAATGGGACCTAATCTAGTTTTGATTGATTCAAGCTTGATAAGAAAAATGAGGATGTTTTTGGTTGGGGTCTCATGGCAAAGAAGAGAGAAAGAGGTGGTGTGTGTTTTTTTTATAAAATGAATGTGCTGTTTGTGTTAGTGGAATAAAATGGGTTTATATATGGTGGTTAGTGTAGGGACCAATATTGCCAACTTTGAAACTTGTGGACTTAAAAATAATTTACTAGTTTAAAGGGTAGAAAATGATTATTGGTAAACATTGAAAATATTTACGGGGCGCGGGTTTCGTAAAAATACTTTTCAAAAGTTACAATGCATCATAAAAATGTTTATATGATTTCCCGGCACGACTTAATACGTAATTAAAACGAAATCGTAGAAAATATTAATTATCGAAACAATCGATAAATAAATGTAAAATTTTGGGCATCCGTCGGTATCGTGATCACTAGGAATTTTCGTTGTACATTGATTTTGAATAAACTCGTTGTAAAACGCACGCGGGTGATTTTAAATCAAAAACTTTGTTTTAAATTAAATATGGAAAAATAAAATAAGAATTTTATAGTTCCAGATAAAATATTGTCAATGAACAGAAAATACTTAAAAAGTATAATTTATTTAAAATTTAAGAATATCAGGATTTACATATATCAATACAAGGAAATGTAATACATTGAAAAATTCAAGAAGCACGAATAAAAAGAATAAAATAATGCTGGGAAAGTATGGGTTCTCACAGTCTTCCCCCCTAAAGGAACTATGGTCCCCAGAGTTCTCCTGAAAACAGTAGAAGACGCAAACAAGAGGAGGTACAAAGTGTAGAACAAAATTCATTGCTTCCCATGTAATTTCTGCATCACGGCGAACCTTAACAATTGGAACTCACTACGCTTCAGTACGGAGAAATATTCAAAAGATAGAATGAACATGAGAATCGCTTAAATGGACAAGGAGCATTAAGATGAATCAAAATTATTAATCAACAAAGAGTCACAAATCGTGAAACTGTAAAACATGACAATCTGAAATGTAAGAATCTAGTTACAAGCGGAATAGAAGGGAAAAATAAATTACATATGATCATTTAAAATACAAGTTGTCAAAATCAGTTGTCTAGGATTTTGGTATAACTTTAAAACTCAGTTTAAATATTTTCTTGATTAAAAGAAAATTTACAAGGTTTAGTGATTTAAAATCAAACTATCTGTATTTAGTGAGTATGATGTTGCTATATCTTTTTCTTGATCAGGATTTTCAAAGCAGAAGTAGAACAATTCAAAACAGTTATCATGATCGGCTTAAGAACTTTTGGGTGACTACATGAAATTTCTGTTAAAAGCTCAGGTTTATCGTTACCATCAAAGAAAATCAGATTTTCCAAGTTGTTTAGAATCAGTGTTAGAAATTATAAATTAATTTAATAATTTCATTATATTGAAAGTAAAGTATGATAAAATCAATTACTTTAAAAGATACAGCCTGATATCCTTTTTAAATCCTAGTTATAAATTTTCCAAAGAGGATGTATAGATCCGGTACTTAACTTGAAACAGTTATTTTGGTAATTTAAACATTTGATAAAATGTATAAAACGTTCTTAAAATTAATAATATTTTAAAAAAAAAATCCAAGAATGTGATTAAGGTATCCAATGATAAACACGTAACATTTTCTTGTTTCAAAAGGTGACAAGACAACAACGAATATGAATCATATAAAGGTCAACAATTTGTATTTGAGCAATAACACAAGGGAATAAAACGAAAGTCGTATCAATTCTTAGCAAACGTGATAGAATAGACGCGTCGATGATAAAAATAATAAGAAACAAAGGATTATAGCAAGTCATCGCTTCTTGAGTGCAGTTGGTGACACCAATAACGACTTATTAAGTTCTCGGTGGTCGATACACAATCGAAAAAGAAAAGCCACACAACAAATTTTCGAATCATAGAAATTCTTAAGAAGTCACTTGAGTGAAATTCCAATAAAATGAGCAACATTAGAAATGAGAGACGAAGTCACACGTGGTTCACACGAATGAGTTTCAAGGCGATGAAGTCTAACGCACCTAATGACGGATACACGAAATCATCGTTCACGTCCAGTCATAAATCATTAATCGCGTCCAGAGACATTTCGAAGGTCTACCAAAAGAGATAGAGAAGGTCGACCGATATAAAAGTATAACAACGTTGGAACTTTCAAGTATGGTATCAATGGTAAGAATTTAGGCAATTGGTAACGAAAATTGAATCATATGAATGATGAGGTAACAAGTAAAGCAAAGATCATTGAGTAAGGAAATATGTGCTTGAGGCATTTACTTTGTTCAAGAAAAGATAAGGGTTCATATGTGTAAGTCGTGAATTATTGCTACTCGCATAAGGTGTAAAAGTTTTCAAAACTTTATTTTATCAAACTTTTTAAGGAACATAGTTAAAAAGTTGATTATTGGTTAAATATTTAAGATGACTACTATTCGAATTTGCATGGCTCCTTCTAAATTAAGCATAGGTGATCAGGCCATGCACAATTTAGGGCTAGCAATGCGATGCTCAGCTTCGTCAAACCAGTATTACATATGATATGATTTAAAATATGTATATAATAGCATTTGTAAAAACAGGAATCAAAATAACATATGAAACTTTTCGCCTATAAGTTACTGACTAACTGTTTAAATCAACAATTTATATAGTTACAAGGGTTCTTTATAAGACCGTATTAGAACAATTTGTGAAAATACATTGTAAATTTAATGTCATCTAATTTTATAGAGTAACGTTCAAGTACCTAGTAAAGCCCAAGTAAATTATTTTGTAAATTGGTTTGCAAACAATATCTATTTGAGTTTATATGGTAACTTATAAAATAGCGAGTGGGTTACATGAGGGTAATAAAGGGTAGTTCAAGACAGTCAATGAAATGGTTACAAGGTGCTAAGGTTTCAAGAGGTTTAGCAGGAATCGTCGGGAGACACATGTGAAGATGATAACGAACGATGAAAATAAGAATTTCAATCCTCAGACAAATTCAGTGGTACGATAGAAGCAAAGAAAGACAATATAGAATGAGAATAAGTCATGCATAAAGGAAAAGGTAAAGGAATCCACACGTGTTCACTTCGTAATTTATTTGACGTTAATATACTTTAAAAAAAATAGGGAATCAGTTAACAAATAGTACTATTTCGAAAAGTTTCCATTCATTAGAGTTTTACAAGCTCAAACGAACTCAAAAACGTTTCAAATCATGTTTTTAACTTCTATCAGTTTTGACCTTTTTAGTCAACTTTGACTTTTTGGGTCTGACCAGACCAAATTAACTCGCTAAATGAGACTCGAAGTCTAATGCAATTTGGTGTAAACGATGTTTTGAACAACTTTCTAGGTTTACTCGAGACTTGAAACGGATCAAAAATGGACGAAAATGCCCTTGCATTAAATCTGTCAACAAAATGATATTTTAGAACTACGCATAAATAAGTTCTTAAATTTTACAATCCCAAATGAGCATAACTTGCTCGTTTTAAAGATTTACTAACCAAATTTTATGTCCTAAATGGACGTCTCAACAAGTAGAAATATATATTTTCATGTCTAATGTTATAAAAATATTTTCTCGACACTGTTACATTTCCTGTAAAGTTTCTGTACAAGGTATTTTCCGACACCGCTTGAAGTTAAATTCAAATTTCATAATAAGTCAGAATTAATGTACACATAAGACTTGTGGATTCCATAAAGACAAAAGAGAATAAATTGTAAAGTTAAGCATGTAAAGAAAACACAGTATGAAATTGGTTCAAGAATATCAACAATAATCTAAGAAACCAAAAACAGCGCATGACATCCGTGTCTTCGGTTGCAAGATGCAATGTAGGATAGTCTCTGGGTGTCATGATTTTCTAAAAACACAAGACATACGAGAAAGAAACAAAATATTAACAAGTCACACTCCTGAGGCGAGGAGGTTTAATGAGAAAGGGAGGATACAAGTAGAATCATATTCCAAACAATCGTCACATAATAAATGACGATCATGTTTGTGGAAACCTTGGTTTCCGGATATTTGAAGCTACTAGGAATGCATCATGTTCATATGATTATACAATCAAAGCGGAATTAGAACACGACACATTAACAAGGTGTTTAGGCACGAATAACATGAATTAAAACAAATGGGATGTTCATTATATTAATAACAAACATCCACTAGACGTGTATACATTGAATCCCACGTCTAGTCGACACACACTTTAGGTTTACATTGTGAATGAATTGAATGAATAAAACCTAAGACTCTTGTTCCTTTTATAGTGTAAGGAACAGAATCTACAAGAGATAAAATCAAATAAACATCTAAATATTCTATTTAGATAAACTATATATTGTGTATATCATAAATAATATACTCAATATATTCCCTAAATAAATTTCTCCATCAAATCTTCAACATCCATCAGCGTTTGACTTTGTTGACTGCGTTTGACTTTTGTCAACGCTTAAGTTACTCTTGTCAACGTCTGATTTACTCTTGACAACGCTTGAACAAATGTCTTCATGTTTTCTTTGATTTTGAGTTTCTGCCACATCAACTTTTTGACCCAACAATCTTCCCCTAGTTGATGGTGGCAAAACTCTATGTGTATCTCTTGTAAGTTGTACATGATCTTCAAATTGCTTCCCCTCAAATGTAGCACGTATTTCTTCCCCTTTTTGTCACATCAACAGGGAAGTAAACAATGCATGCAATCTTTGAAGATTCTCCAAATGTAGCTCTTTGTAATGATCTTGAAGAACAATTAATATAATATTTTTGATGTAGAAGTAGAGTAACCCAAACCTATGTTCCATATCTTGTACGATGATGTGATGAAGTATGTGGCCGATACAAAAGTCCTCATCCTTTGTGAGACACTGAGCACGATAATGTAACTCCTTCAAGTGATAGCAAATATGTGCATAGAGAACCATAAGAAAAATCACATATTCCTAGACCTTGTATCACTTCATCAGTAACCATGTAAGCAACAAAAAGTTACCTTTAAAGTCTATGACTGGGAGTGCACGACTTTAAGATATGATAGAACACAAACTCGCGAAAATCTTCTTCAATCATCAAACTTATCATAAGAATTCTTCCCCTTAAGCTAACACCTCTTCATGAAGAATTTAATGAAATAACATCTTCATACCATATGTAAAAGTCCTTTATGGATAACTCTTTTGCAAGGCTATCCCGATTACATAGTTTAAAATATCCATCAAATTCTCACGAATAGTTGCTAACTCGCTTTAAAATCATTAATTCCTTTCAAAAATATCCGAGCCATAAATATCAACATGATATTCTATATTAAAACGGAGATTCCATGTACCTTCATGTGTAATTACCTCCTTTTTGTGTGCTTAAAACGTACCAGTTTTCTCAAACAGCAGCAATCAGTGTGTTACCCGAGATCCTCCTCTGTCCAATATCCTTCCTTGTTTATTGTCCGATATCGGACAACACGTATCAGCGTTTGAACAGCCATATCTCGGACAACACTGTCAACGCTGTCAGCGTTGACTTATTCCATCAGCGTCAAATTCCTTCCTGTCAGCGTCTATATTAAACCTTGTCAGCGTCAAAATCTGTCAGTGTTGCATTCAACTGCTGATGTCATCACTTTACTCCAACCTCACGTGTGAAGAATAAAATTCAGCCATCACTTTTGCATAGAACAGAAAACGCCTTAACTTGCAACTTGAATATAGAAAATATAACTTTTCTTTAAGACACGTCATGACCAAATGTGTCATCCAATGACAAGTTACTTACCATGTGAACACAAATTTATACCATAACCATGTGAACATACAAAATTTCTACCAATTATAGAATTAGAACCGTGTGAACACAAGTATCCTTCACCAATTAAAAACGAAGGGCTTGTATCTAGGTTTAGCCCCACGTGAGTAATCATGGACGAGCATGTACCTGATCTTAGCTCTGTTGGACCATAGTGTAAACGACCCATAATGAATGTTTCCATGTATATACCCACGATCTGTCACATGTTTTGTTTGAAGACCCACGTCTAAAAATAAGGAAGAAAATAATCCCATCTTCTAATGAGGAGAAAAATCAGCCGCTCTAAAATGCATCACGTGATATATCCCTTTTCATATACTTCAGTCGACAAATATTTTCCTCTCATCTCTGCTGCGAATTCCACAAGCTGCTGCTCAATCACACATATATCTTAGAGTTTGAACAATCTCTAATGACATCTATGTATAATCATCTTCTGTTATTGCAAGATCCATTTGTGCAAATGCCTTGGCTGTTACTAAGTCAACACAACAGTAACACAAACCATTAACGTGCTGCAGTTCTAGGGTCTGAGGAAACCCTATGATAAGCATCGATACAATAACCAAGACATAGATCGATCACACAATACTAGGGTTCATTATTAATTTACAAATTCACTCACCAAAGCTAGTACAATATGATTACAAACAGCAACAAGTCTTCTTTTCTGTATAAAATCGATCTAGAGTTTAAATATACCCTAAATCATTATTTTATGTGAAACCAGAAAACTGAAAATCACTCATCAGCCAACTTTGACGCTTAATAACTTTTGATTAGGGATAAAACAGGACAATCCCTCTGGTGGATGTTTAGATATGTGTATGTAGAACACACATATAAAATTTCGTGACGA
This sequence comes from Glebionis coronaria, assembly GCA_025667525.1. Lineage (NCBI taxonomy): Eukaryota > Viridiplantae > Streptophyta > Magnoliopsida > Asterales > Asteraceae > Glebionis > Glebionis coronaria. The sequence goes on along the minus strand of CM046881.1, from coordinate 505,049,038 downwards.
TCCAACGGTTCAATCAAAAGTTATAACCTTCTGAATACTGCTGCGCACACAAAAACGTCCAGAAAAACCCTAGACGGATTTTTCTTCTTTTCACCATACACGAACACCTTGTTGGTCCTAGCATCACGAGCCACGAGGCTCTGATACCAATTGTGGAAACCTTGGTTTCCGGATCTTTGAAGCTACTAGGAATGCATCATGTTCATATGATTATACAATCAAAGCGGAATTAGAACACGACACATTAACAAGGTGTTTAGGCATGAATAACATGAATTAAAACAAATGGGATGTTCATTATATTAATAACAAACATCCACTAGACGTGTATACATTGAATCCCACGTCTAGTCGACACACACTTTAGGTTTACATTGTGAATGAATTGAATGAATAAAACCTAAGACTCTTGTTCCTTTTATAGTGTAAGGAACAGAATCTACAAGAGATAAAATCAAATAAACATCTAAATATTCTATTTAGATAAACTATATATTGTGTATATCATAAATAATATACTCAATATATTCCCTAAATAGATTTCTCCATCAAATCTTCAACATCCATCAGCGTTTGACTTTGTTGACTGCGTTTGACTTCTGTCAACGCTTAAGTTACTCTTGTCAACGTCTGATTTACTCTTGACAACGCTTGAACAAATGTCTTCATGTTTTCTTTGATTTTGAGTTTCTGCCACATCAACTTTTTGACCCAACAATGTTTTTAAGGTACAACGGATGTTGTAAGTCGAAGTCGAAACGTAGAATGGTCAATGAAATAAGATGTAATCCATGTACAAGTGTCGTGTAAAACAGTGGCATAAAGGTAAATCAAGATTATGAAAACCCACAATATTATTCAGGTACTGATTCAACGAATGCTTCGAGATGTGTGACTCACACGATGTCCTTTAGTCTTTTTCGGATACACATTGAGCTACACAATGGTCTATAAACTAGACATTCAATTACAAATGGTCGGAAAAAAAAATCTGCATATCTAAATAGATAGTATAAAGAGGTTTTATAATGAAAGCAACACGTACGGTAGTAAAATGAAAATCAGATGTTTCATCGAAAACAACCCTTATTCAATCCCGAACAATGGTATCACGAGAGTATGCACAACATGTAGCAACGAGTCGAGAAAAACAGATGATTCAAAACGAACGAGTATATGAGGTCAGTCATATCACGCATAAACAAGATAGCAATAGTACTCAGAAAAATGAGCAATGAAAAGTAGGCAGCATACGCGCTCTGAATACAAGTATGTAACGTCGAAACGATATAAAATCATTGAATGAAGATCAATTCACAAGAACAAGAATTCCAGAAATACATTAAGAGCAGATGTAATCACGGTAATATTCAATGATAGTTCATGAAGCACATAGGCTTTGAAAAGACACAATAATTATCGTCATTAGGGTAATGTAATATTTCAACATGTAATCAAGAGATGAAATACTATAACGATAATTAAAAGTAAATAATAAGGATTGGAGAGTTACTCACGCAGATATCGAACAACATTGGCAGATTCTGTGGTTGACACTTAAAGCATGAAATATTTGCACTTTCGGTTATAGACTAAGTTTTTGAAAAATGACTCAGTTCCCTATAACCATGGCTCTGATACCAATCTGTGAGACCCCCAAAATCTAACGTGGAACAACTAGGCAACGAGGGGGTAACACATCATAGTACAAGAAACAATGAATTACAATTCGTACAAAGCTGACGAAATAAAAAAATGTACATTACATCATAAAAGGTCAGAGTTTTTAAACATAGGTCCTAGAGTTTTAGAAGCGGAAAATTATATTATTTTGTCTCGATTTATAACATAAAGTTTCCCAAAAGATAGAATAAACTCCTGACAGTTGATTACTAAAAACAGTCTTTTAAAAGCATCACAGAAATCTCCAAGCTGCGATAATATCACGCGGGCTCCCATCCAAGCAAAGCTAAGTAATAATACCTGAGATTAAACATGTAAAATCGTCAACATAAAGTTGAGTGATATTCATAGGTTTAGCAGTAAAGGTGTGGAACACAAGCATTCATTTGTAAAACAAGCAAATAGGGAGTATGGTTATGATCATTAACCATAGTAAGAAACCATTATTATTGTTGTTCAGTTCATGAACCGAAGCTTAACTCAATGTAAGTTCCTCTAGGGAGTATTCAGCCTAAATACTCAAGTATAAACAAATATCAGTGCGTCAAGGTACTTGAGACGGGGATAGTCAATCCCGATGGATCCACCCACAACATTCGCGCTTAGTACTCGAAATTAACGGTTCATGATCAGGAGAGGAAACTTAAGGCTAGACTAAAAAGCAATAATAATATCGAAAGTCTGTAAAGCATACAAGTTTTGGATAACATACAAGTTTTGGATAGCATACAATTTTTAAATGGTTGTGTTGCACCATGTAAAATATCACCCCGTGTTTAGAAACCATGTACAAGTAAAAATGGGCTATGAACTCACCTTAGCCATGAGGTAAGCCAATCACGGTACTCAATAACTGAGTAGAAACAATGGTAGTGAGACGATCACCGACGATATGGATGCCCGGGAAACACGAAAACCGCAAGCTATCAAAATAAGGCGCACGTTAAGACTTGAACTCAAATATCAGTATACCAAGTATAAAATGACTCAAATGTTATCGAAGTACTCATGTTTCAAAACCAAATACACGAACCAAATGAATTCATACTAACTCATTTATCCAATACTACAGGTTTAAACACTTATACTCATGAAATTGACTCGTCATACGACGCCAAGTCAACGCAAGTCAAAATATCCGTTAACCTTACTTGGACCAGTAGCTAAGTCATTTATATAATGACTAAGCACTTAAGTAAGTCACCATGTCTGATGGTGAATACTCAAACTCACGCAACACAAGCATTGAACAACGTGTCTAAAATAAAAATCAGCGAGTACACCCCGAATGTACACACTGATCTACCCTATATAGACTTGTCCGTTTTAGATGAAAATTGGTGTCAAGGTCACTTATAACCTGTATAAGACCTCACCAAAGTTTGAGCAAAAGTTCACACTTTAAAAAATCCATCAGCTCGACACTTTACTCGACTCCAAATTTGAGACAGATTTGTATACTTATTTTATAAAACCGTTTGGACCACTTTAAAAGTACTAACTCGACAATCCGTCTTTTAAAATCACTACTAAACTCATCAAATTAAGTTTGTAAACTTTGAAAATAAGTAGTACCCATTATCTAACCAAGCCTAAAGTCCCCGAGAGTCGACCCAAAATCAGCCACAGTTTCGGATTGTGCCGACTTGCGTCTCCCGGTACACGAAAAATAAAACTAGCATAACTTTTGACTCGTAAAGAGTTATAAGCTCTATCTTATACCAAAACGAGCGTCTCGGAAAAATATACATTAAAATATAAAAATCTCAGTCTATCTCAGAACCTAAACCCACGAAAAACCTGTTATAAGCTATTGTCCCAAAATATACTTTTAGAAAACATGACAAATCAATTTTCCCATCAAAGCTAATCATACCCATACCTCTAGGATCACTGTACCATCATTCCCATCAACCATACACTCAGAAAAACACTTGCATTCAAAATCTAACAAAAACTCAAGATCAAAATACAACTTTTAAAGATCAAAAAGTGACGATCTTACCAAGATCATCACATGCATGAGGTTTTAAACATCATCCAACCATGGAATCATAAAATCTTCAAAAGTTGATGCATGTGCTTGAATTTGGTACCATTAGAATGGAAAGAAGATTTTAAGAATGGGACTTAATCTAGTTTTGATTGATTCAAGCTTGATAAAAAAATGAGGGTGTTTTGGTTAGGGTCTCACGGCAAAGAAAAGAGAAAGAGGTGGTGTGTTTTTTTTATAAAATGAATGTGGTGTGTGTGTTGATGGAATAAAATGGGTTTATATATGGTGGTTAGTGTAGGGACCAATATTGCCAACTTTGAAACTTGTGGACTTAAAAATAGTTTACTAGTTTAAAGGGTAGAAAATGGTTATTGGTAAACATTGAAAATATTTACGGGGCTCGGGTTTCGTAAAAATACTTTTCAAAAGTTACAATGCATCATAAAAATGTTTATATGATTTCCCTACACGACTTAATATGTAATTAAAACGAAATCATCGAAAATATTAATTATCGAAACAATCGATAAATAAATGTAAAATTTTGGGCATCCGTCGGTATCGCGATCACTAGGAATTTTCGTTGTACATTGATTTTGAATAAACGCGTTGTAAAACGCACGCGGGTTATTTTAAATCAAAAACTTTGATTTAAATTTAATATGGAAAAATAAAATAAGAATTTTATAATTCCAGATAAAATGTTGTCAATGAACAGAAAATACTTAAAAAGTATAATTTGTTTAAAATTTAAGAATATCAGGATTTACATATATCAATACAAGAAAACGTAATACATTGGAAAATTCAAGAAGCACGAATAAAAGAATAAAATAATGCTGGAAAAGTACGGGTTCTCACAATTCACTTGGGAGCGTGAGTATCAATTTCGCCAGAAATATCCGCAACTCTTTGACAACGCTAGAGCCCGTGACACTCCTAAGCTTTGAGGACAAAGCTTCTCTATCAAGGGGATGATGTAAAACCTGGTAATTTTCCTACCTTGTAAAATGACTATTTTACCCTTTGACTTTTATTTAGTCAACTATGTGCTTGAAATGTGTATAAACCGGGAAGTTATCCCGCGTTTTTTGAAAAACTGTTAGATGACAAGTAATGACTTGACACTGTGCTCAGTCATCGTTCTAAACACTTTATGTGAATCTGACCAAAATGCTGAGACGGTCAATGAATTGGCGATAATCCGTGAGATTACTCGTTATCTGTGAATTATGTGTTTATCTGTTTTGTTTTTAACAGCGCGATCGTTATTTTCATGAACAACATATTTAATTTATTCTTTATATGTTTATATGCATGTATTTTAGTATTTTTACTATTTATAGTAATAAATCGTACTTTCTGTGAATATCTAATTAACGTATCGTGTTTTCGTATTTACGTCATTTTTACGTTTAACCGTCGTTAGCATGCATAAATTACTTTATAAATCATAAAAATCAGTTTTCGTCGAAAAATCATAAAATTCATATATTTCGTCAAATTTCTAAGTTTTAAGTATTTTTAAACATAACTAAATACTTTTCGATAATTACCTAAAACTAACTAAAATTTTTACCTTAAACTTTTTAACTAATTATCCTTAGTAAAAAATTTGAATTATTACCCTTGTGGGACTCCCTATGCCCGGCCAAAAACACCCTCCCACATGGAGGAAAAACCAAAATTTTCTTCATATTTCCTTATTAAACTTAACTTACACACATCACAATTTTTAACTTATACACATTTTATACAAAACCACACTTCACATAATTTTCACTCATTTAACTCACAAGTAAAACTCACACATACCTCTCCTCTCTCTCTCTAAAACCCACGACACAAACCAAAAACACCAAAACCTCCATTGTTGATTTCTTGAAGCTCTATTTAAGAAGATCTAACACAAAATAAATACATCCTAGGGTTTATACAAGCATAAAGAAGAATGAATTTTCTTGGTTTGTTGATTTAAGAAGTTTTGTTGATGTGTTTTGAAGAAGTTGGGTTATTGTTGATTATTAGTTGATTAGAGCGTAGATCGGGTTATCGTGGTTATGTAGATACGTTACTTGAGGTTATTCTTGAACCTTTTTCATCCTAATCATTTTTCATCTTAATCATTTTTCATGCATAATCTATGAAGATTTATGCATGCATGTTACTCATCAACTATTTTTTTGAAAATTACTTTTGGTCATGATAAATTTTTAGATCTATGAAAAGTATGAGTGGATCTATTAAATCCATATATGAAAATGCTTAAATTGCAGAACTTGTAAAATATATATATGTATATTTTTAGATTTATGGACTTGAAGATAAATCTTTTATTTTGGTAGTGTTTATGAATATTTGAGGGAAACTACTAGTGTTACTACTAGTGGGTAAACTTGAAAATGGTCGAAAACGGGTTTTTACAAAAAATATACATTCTGTCCGAATTTTGTATGAGGCATAACGGGTTGTAAAAAATTGTTTTGACACTAGTTTAGTACGATATTACTACCTTCGTCCCAAAATAAGTGTCCACGTTTGACTTTCAAAGTCTTTTTTCCGCAACTTTGAGCGTAACTATTTTTGTGTGTGTTATATAATACTTTATGCAAACTATATGATTGGATAGAGTTTTGAATGTATTTTCCGTAGTTACAAATTTTGTCAAGAATTATATAACACAAACAAAGATATTCACGGTCAAAGTTCCAGAAAAAAGACTTTGAAAATGTGGACACTTATTTTAGGACGGAGTATGAAAATATAAGTTAATACCTTCGTTTCGGTATATTATACGCTAAAAACGGAGTTAAAATGAGTAAGATATGGTCGTTTAAATTTCGTTGTCGGAAAACTTAATTTTTGTGAAAAACACTATAATTAACTTGCTGTCTATATTTTTAAAGTGGTCGAAATGACGTTTACGAGTTAAACCGAGTTGTTTTAAGTGTCGAAATGGGTACTAAATGTTGTATATAAATGTTGGGATCGTTTTGTGAAAGGGTAAAAGCGCGAAATGAGAATACTTGAATCATTGTTGAAATTTGAACGTTGAAAGTGGAAGTTGGTATTATTGCGGGAAATGACTTGTTGAATATTTGTGGTTGAGAAAGTGTTGAAATTAGGGGTATTAAGTCGAGATTTGGGTACTTACTAAAAATGGCAAATTTTGAAATGACGCCGAAAGGCTGTCGAATTTTCTATAGAAATCGTGTTGGAAATTTTATTAAGATAAATTTGGGTAAATTAAAATTTACGCCGAAAGGCTGTCGAAATTTCGTCGAGTCAAAAGTAAATATTTTTGCCTAAGTATATACTACAATACTTATAACGGTATAATATCTACAAGTCATGATTTAACTACAAAATAATATATATATGATTGATGAGTAACATACGTGACGAATTATTGTGATTTAATTGCTAGCGCCTAAACTATAGTATTATATTTAGGTTGTTGCTAGAGTTGCTCGCTACTATTTGATCATACTTGTGCGGTTTGAATCGTTACTTGAGGTGAGTTTATAGATCCCTATTAAACTGTTTTATATGTTTAATGTTTTGGGATGTGATAAATGCTCTTGACGCTTGCTTCTGGACGCAAGTAAAACTAGTTTTCTGTGAACGCTTTGTGAGCAATGTTTATGATATAGATTAAGTTGCTTTAGCCATAGTCCCCACTATCGTGAATCGTTAATTACTCTACTGGAGTAAGCTATTTTGTTATGGATAGTGTTGATCCCAAACTTAGATCGATTAGCTTTGTGTATACGAGATTAGATCAAGTAATACACGTAGAGAAACCTTTGTATATACTTATGAATCTAAGTGTTATGCGGAATTTAACACTTAAACAAGAACACACAATGATCTAAACAAACTTTCACTTTGATTATCAATATCAAACTTGTTTACAATGAAAGATGTTTACGAATGAAAACTTATATCAAACATTAACCTAAAGGCCTTCTTTTATAGACATAAGAAGCCTTGTACAATAATCTACGTATCAGCTATTCTAGGTAAAGATAAATATAGAAAATACATTGTCGTTTCTATCCTTACTAGAAGTATTCTAGAATATAATAAACATGTAGAATATATCTTCCATCAGTGCTTGTCTTCAATGTGTCAACGCTTGACTTTAACTTGTCAACGCTTAAGCTGTCAGCGCTTGTATTGTTCTTGTCAATGCTTGTTTTGTTCTTGTCAGCGCTCAAGTGATCTGGCCTTAATTTATTCCCAACAATCCTCCCCTAAACTTGATATCCACTCTTATGATCAAGTTTCTGAATAAGCATTAAGGACTAGGAGGAATCTTACAAACCTTCTCATATTGGTAATGAATAAATCTGATCAAATCTCTTGCCACATCACTTGAATAATCTATTTCCAGCCGAGTGTCCTTCATCTTCTCCAAAATAGCCTTGGATATGAAATACTGAGCATCCACAAGTAGATACTCAGCAAACTTTGTAGAACTCAAATGGTATACACCAGCAGCTGAATATAACCTCCATTGAAGACCAATGAGGTCATCTTCAAGATCCTTCCATATTGCAGGATCCTCATCTTTTGGCCCACACATTCTTTTGAATGTGGTCCAAAGTTTTATTCCATTGGCTGAAGTTGGTGCTTCAGCTTCATACTTGGTCTCCAGCAACCTCCAAAGGTCCACCAAGTCTTCTCTATCACAACTTGCAAATAAAGATATGAGAGTGGTAAAAGTGTGTACCTTCTTGCCAAATCTGCCAATCTTCCAGAATCCACATTCATCTTCTTCATAGCTCACAATTGGGTTCCTGGAATCTAATGGTAACACTTGCACCATATCTGAAGCTTCTAAAGGGGAGAGCTTGAGGCTCTTTCTTATAACTGCTTCACTTGGATATAGTGGATCCATATCTTTTGGAAACTCAAATGAAATTCCCTTCTTCACTGGCCTGGGAACAATCATAGCTTTCTTGAGTTCCATTTCTTCTGCAAGTTCCTCCTTTCTTTCATCTGAAAGAAGTCTGAGAGTGTTTGCTTCCTGCACTCTCACCCAAATGGGATAAGCCCTGTTTTCCAACTCATCAAATGTCAAAGCCTTCAACTTCTGATATGTCCATCCAACTCCATGACATCTGAGCAACATAAAGTAGAGCTCCCTTCTATCTCTTTTCAACTCTGAGAGAATATTGCTTGCCTTGTATTTCAAAATTACCTGGAAATCCTTCTGAACTCTGAGTAGAATCTCCAAACCCCATATTTGATCTGAAATGGTCAAGTCTGGATTCTCCATGCATCTGTCTTCCCAAGCATGATACATTTGAACCACCTCTGGCATGTCAAAGTCAACCTACAATTTCAATTCTCTCAACTTTTCCCTAGCAAACTCATCACCATACTCAAGCCTCTCTGGTTCTATAATCATCACACTTGAGTCTGAGCTAGCTCCATCACTTCCTTCTTCAGAAGTCACAACAAATGGTGACTTTTCCTTTTCATCCTGTTCCATGATTTGTGCAGCTAATCTTCTATCAAATTCAACTTGAGCTGCATCTTTTGGAACAATCTCTTCTACCAAAATACCCTTACCCTTATCTGATGGTGCAATGGTTGGTAAGGTAGATGGTAATACCTGAGTAGAAACCTCCTTGATGATAGATGATGACTGGGATACATCACCTTCATGTACAGGTCTGTCAACGCCCAAATTTGTTCTATCAGCGCCCAAAATATTTCTGTCAGCGTCCAAATTTTCCTTGTCAACGCCCAAATATCTTCCCTCAGCGCCTTGTGTAACCTCTCTCAACATAGCTGTAAATGAAAGATTTAAGTTGGTAGGAGAGACTAAGGACGTATCAAAACCTGTTTGCTTCTTCAAAGTTGTAAGGGCTTCAGCAACATCCATTGATTGACCATCCTGGCTGCCCTTATCACTCAGATTTATTTGATCTTCCTCCCCTTTGGAAGATTCCTCCATACCCCTCCTAGCACGATCACTTTCCAAAACAAAAATCCTCTCCCTCAATTGCTTGAGTTCAAGGCCTTGTGAGCTGACAATTTGTACTAAGTATGCATTTTGCTTTTGCAAGCTTATGCAGACTGCCGTCAATTCCATAAGAGTCATTGGTTCTAGTCTGCCCTCTTCAAAAATGGGAATTTGACCTCCCAAGTCAGATTCATTGGGCATGGATGAGGACTTAAGAATGGTGGGACTGCCTTGGCCAACATCTAAGCCTGAACCAATAGTCCCAGCCTCATCCAGGTCACCAGCCACACTTGTGGTGGTGGTTCTCTCTGCTACATGGCTAGGACCACCAGAGGAGAACACTCCAGTAGTCCTTTGGCGTTTTATCAACCTATATTCAGGGGGTGTGGAAGAGGGTGTAGAAGATGGAGTGGATGTGGGTTGGTTAAGGGGTGTTTGGGATTGTGAAGGTTGTGTGTCAGCGTTGGAAATAGGCACATCAACGCCAACATTGAGTGTGTCAGCGTTGAAGGATTCTGAGTCAATTTGCATTTGTTCAGGTGAAGGTAAAGGTTTAGGAATTGGTTCAAGTTGTGGTTGAGGGTCAATTTGAGGTTGGGGGTCTGGTTGGGGTTGTGCTGCTGCAATAACAGCAAGCATGGCTTGGGTTAAAGGTAGGTCTCTATGAGGTGGTGAGTTCATCTTCATAAAAATAGCTTTCTTTTGCTCAGGGATCTTATAAAAATCATTGTGATCCCTTGAGCAGTAACCTTGAACATCAAAAACCATTTGCAGAAAACGGGGATAAGCTAAAGTCATTTTTGTCCCCTTGTTTTTACACATCCCTTCAAAAATTATTTTAGAATAGTTGAATTTTTTCCCTGTTGCAATGCACACAATAGCACTTGCAATGGATCTATTGATCTCATTGTGTGCAGTACATTTGGGACTCAAACATTGAAGGAGGACATGTATGAGGTACTTCCAGGCTGGGGGAAATTCCTGCTTATGATACTTATTAAGAGTACCTTCATCGGGAAAAGGATATCCCAAAGCCCTAAGCCCTTGTTCTATTTCATTTATGGGAAGGGTGGATATACCATCAGCATCATCAAGATGCAAGGCTTGGCGTACCAAAGCCTCAGTAACCACCCAAGATCTCCCATGAACAATAGAAGTCAATGTGGTCACTCCATTAACTGTTGAGGAACTAACATTGTTCCAAAACTGCTTAATGTGTGTGACTGGAATGAGTGGTGCATGAGAAAGAGCATACCTTAATGGGGATGCGTTCAAATACGCCACCATTTGTGTGTATTGAGGAAACAGAGTATTATTAGCAACAAGATAAGCAATCATGTTGTGTTGAGACCTGAACCCCAATTCCAATTCTGTTGGTTTAAACTTTGGTGCCATTGATGAAAGCTGTGAAATTTAAGTGAAGAAGATGAAGTTGATAAGAGAAAATTGTTAGACAAGAATTATAGATACCCTGTTTAAAATAGGAGCCAAATTTATAGGAGAAATAGATGCATGTGATAGGCCTAAAAAGAGGCAAGTATTTTCAAAAATCAATCATGAAAATATTGAAAAAGTTATAAGTTATCTCATGCATTAAATGAAGGTAACAACTCCTAAAATTACGGCCCAAAGATTTGTCAAAAAGTAACAACTGGGTAGGTCCCATTGAGTGTCAACGGTCAAAAATAACCTATTAATGCCCAACGGCTATAATCTTGTCAACGTTTGCCTATAGCCATGTCAGCGTCTAATTTGGTCACAACAACGCTTGGAAAATTCTTGTCAGCGTCCAATAATAAAAGTGTTTTTAAAAATGAAAAATGACCTTAACAAGTAATTTATCCTAGAGAAGATAACCAAAGGCTGATAATTATTATAGGGTGGCAAGCACTGTCCAGTTATGCACACTTGCATAAGCAAGATAGACATAACAGTCCTCTAGTGTCCCTTGCTAACCAAAACTCTTAACAACCAAGTTACCTTATAAAATCCTTGTTACTCCCAGGTAAATCCCATATCAAAATCATTCCCAAGTCTCCCAACAGACCACAACCAATTCTAGGCCAAAAATGTCTTGGCAGCATGCATAGTATATCAACTTTGCATGCTACAGTGCCTCATGATTTAGTAGAAACTAACTCATACTCACCTGTGGACACAATCTAGAATTGTGATAAGAGTATCATATGGATACCCAAAAATCCTAAAGGTTCCTAAAACCTCCCCTTAAAATATGATACAAAAGTTTGCTAAAATCATGTATGAACATAAAAAAAATTTATGTCAAGATAGGAATGAAACATTCCAACCATCATCCATAAATAAAAACTTGTCCAAATGCTTCTCCTTTGATCCATAAGCAACTCTGTATCCAATGGTATACTGCTAACACCATCTGCACATTTAGATTGAAAACCACAAAACTAACATTGTTGCTGACAACGCCCCGATAACACATGACAGTGTTGAGGGAAGCTTTGTCAGCGTTAGACAATTATATTGCTGACAACATTGCAAAAACACTTATCTGCGTTCAAGCAACCTTTGTCAGTGTTAGAAAAATATAGTGGAAAATCTAAATCATCAATAAGATCAACAATAATAATGCATCATCCTGTACATACTTTTACAAAAAGACTCCAAAACACATATTATGTGAGATTAACCATTCCAATACTTGTTACCAAGTATTGAAATCTCCCAGCATCAAAAGGTTTAGTTAATAAATATGACACATTTTCCTCAGTGTCAACCCTATCTGGTTGTATTAAACCTTTCTCAAAGCAATCTCTTATAAAATGGTGTCTAATTTCTATGTGTTTAGTTTTAGAATGATGCACAGGATTCTTAATGATGCATAAAGTACTATTATTGTCAACAAATATCTTAGTATGCATGAAATTATACCCATAGTCCAACAGCTGGTTCTGAATCCACAACACTTGACCACAACAAGCAGCTGCAGCCACATACTCAGCTTCAGTTGTAGAATTTGCCACCACTGTTTGTTTCTTGCATTGCCAAGTGATAGGTGTGTAAACACCCATCCTTTTACCACTTAATTCTGGCTAAAACGAGACCAAAACACGTATTTAATATCATTTGTTTGGAATTATGCGCGGTTTTTGTGATTATTGTGTTTTCAGAGCTAACCAGATGAATATTGAAGAAAACATGGGATTGCACGGGTTTTATGGAAGAAAAAGACTCGTGACGAAGTCTATTGTCCAAGAGATGCAAAGGATTTGAAGTCACTGGGCCTATTCGAAGATTTATCAAAGAAAAGGACCAAAGATGGAAGATTTACATAAGTCGAAGAAACTCAAGTCTATTAAACGAAGAAATTAAAAGACGAGTTGAATTTAATCGTCGACAAATCCCGAATCAGAATCGAAAACGTCAACTTTTCTGAAACGACGAGAAGACAAGAAGAACGGGAGAAAGCCCACTCACCAACCAAAATAAAAGCCTATAAAAGGAATCCCCTCACACACATAGTGCCAGTTAGTTTTAGTTTTTCTTTCTTCCCCTTTTTTTTCTCCCTTTAGTTCGTACCATCACCAACACCATTAGGGTGTTTGGTGATTTTGATCTTTGATTTTCAATCTTGTAATTTTTAATCTTTGTTTTGTTATTGTTAAAACATCAATCATCAATACAAAGTCTTGTTTAATCTTTCCATTTCATCTTGTTCATCATCATCTTTATCTTCAAGTTCTTAAGTTCTTATCTAATTGAGTTCGATCTTCAAAAGTTGTTGGGATTTGTGTTTTTGTTGATGGGATTTGTAGTTTATGGTTAGTAGATGCTTAGTGATTAGTTTATTTAAGTTTTTGGTGAAAAACTTGGTGGTTTTTGGATTAAAATTGATTTTCCTTGTTCTTCGCGTTAGTTACTGTATCTGAGTTCCCAGACTTCCGGATGAACGCCAAAAGTTCCGGATGAAGGTTATTTCCAAAAGTTCCGAATAAGTTAGAAGTTCCGAATGAATGTGTCTTTAAAAAGTTCCGAATAAACTTCCTTTAAAATCTTCCGAATGAGTTTCTTTGTGAAAAGTTCCGAATGAACCTAAATCTTCCGAATGAACTTCCGGATGAATGTTTATTTTCCAAAGTTCCGAATGAAGGTTTCCTTTCCAAAAAGTTCCGAATCAGTCCAAAGTTCCGGATGAACCTAAGTTCCGAATGAAGCAAAACTTCCGGATGAGTAGCTAAATCTTCCAAATGAGTTTATGTTAAGAAAAGTTCCGGATGAAACCAATCTTCCGAGTGAAAAGTTCCGGATGAGCAAAGTTCCGAATGAAGGTTTCCTTTCCAAAAAGTTCCGAATCAAGGTTAAAACTTCCGAATCAGTCATCTTTTGAGTATTATTGATTATTACTGTTTCTGTTCCTCCATTTTTATTTCATATTTTACTTTCAATTTTAATTTTAATTTTAATTCTAGTCTTTATAAATTGTCATTAAAGTAACTGTTTTTGATTTAAATTTTCATTTTAGTACATTTAAACTTTTTATTAGATTAGAAAACCAAACCCTTTTATTTAGTAACCAAGAACAATCATTCCACTTAAGGCCGAGATCAATTAGAGAGGATATCGAGAGTAAAATTGAACCTATATAAATCATTTGTATCAAATGGCGCCGCTGCCGGCTCTTCTCGTTAAGATCAAAAGTTTTTTGGGAGAACTTGGATTTTGGGATCCGTTCCCCGTGAACGTTACTTTTTCATAAAAATTTTCAAAAAAATCCTAAAAAATATAAAATTTTCAAAAATACAAAAAAATTAAAAAACATAAAAACCAAAAATATTTTTGCTTTGTTTTTCTTTTGTTAGTTCTTTTGCAGGTGTATGCGCACTCGATCCACGTCTTATCAAGAGCCCGAGCCTCTCGATAACTTAGACATGGCCGGTGTACAAAACAACAATAACATACCACCTCCAAACAACAATAATAACAACAACAACCCACCTTTCAACAACATGAACAATAACCACAACAACGAGCCCCTTCCGGATAATCGCCCGATGATTGAACTGCTGCAAGCTCATGTCGATGGCAACACGGATCCAATTGTCATACCTCTAATTGCCGCCAACAACTTTGAGCTAAAATCAGGCTTTATCCAGATGGTCTCCGCTCAACCATTCTTGGGACGTACCATTGATGACCCACATGACCATATCAAGAGATTCTTGCAACTCACTAACACGGTCAAGTTCAATGGTGTTCCACAAGAGGTTATCAGGTTACAACTTTTTTCCTTTTCTTTAGAGGGACAAGCCCGGCATTGGCTTGCTAAAGAACCGCCACAGAGTATTCTCTCGTTGACGGATTCGGAAACCAAGTTTATCAATTACTTTTTCCCACCCTCTCGTACTACCGCTTTGCGGAATGAAATCATAAATTTTGAACAAAAGTACGATGAGTCGTTCAGTGAATCTTGGGATCGTTTTAAAGATCTTTTAAGAAAATGCCCACAACATGGTTTTACCAAAGTACATAAAATCAATACTTTTTACAATGGTTTAAGCATGAGTGACCAAGATTCACTAAACAGTGCCTCGGGGGGGTAATCTTTTGGCTAAGACTTCCAATGCTACTTGGGATATCATTGAGAATAAATCTCGTGTGCAAACCAAGAGTGTTCGGACCAATGCCGCTAGTGCTAGCACTAGTGACAGCGACAAGCGATTGGACAAAATCACTACGCTTCTTGAATCGCTTGTCACCCCCACCGTCAACAACACCAACAGCAGCAACGCTAAAAACGCCCAAGTTAACGCTGTCAGCCAACCTTGTGAGATATGCGGTGGTCCTCACTCTTACACCACTTGTACCGCCACCCAAGACTACCCTGTTGAGAATGTGAATGCGGCATATGGCACCTATCCTCAACCTGCTTATCAAGCTAGACCTCAAGGTGACCGTAATTTGCTTAGCTACGGCTCCAACAACTACCTCTCACCACCCGGTTTTCCCCCAAACAACCCAAACCAACAACAAAACCTTAATCGCCCTCCTCAACAACAACAACAACCTCGTACACCATACATCCCTCCTCACAAGCAGCAACAACCACCTCAACGTAACAACCAAGTTTACCAACAACCTGCTTATCAACCACCGCATACAATGCTCCTCCAAACCAACCCACTGCATTACACCAAGAGGTTGCAACCTACATGAGGACCAATGATGTGATTGTGGAAAATCTCCAACAGGAAGTGCGCAACTTGAAAGCAGACTTGGTCAAACAAGGAAACGATTTGAGAGCCGACATGAGAAACACGTTGGACAGCCAAACTAATGACTTGAAGAACATGATGGCTAGTTTCTTCCAAGGTAATCAACCCTCTTCTTCGGGTACTCTTCCGAGTAACACCGTTGCGAATCCAAGAGGGGAGATGAAAGCAATCACCACTCGAAGTGGTAAAGGTACCAAGGAACCCGAGCTTCCTATACCTCCACCGGTGATTGTGACTAAGGAGAACGAGTCACCTGCTCCTATTCCTCATCCTTCTCCTTCCCCAATTTCTCCACCTCTTCCTTCTACCCCTCCTCCACCCAAGGATGTGAGTGATCCTATTCTACCAAATCCTTCCTCTTCTTCCAATATACCTTATCCATCTAGGTTGAGGAAAGAGAAGCTCAAAAGTAAGGACGATATTCAGGTTTCTAACTTTCTTAAAATGTTTAAACAGCTGAATTTCAATATCTCCTTCGCTGAGGCACTCGCTCACATGCCCAAGTATGCAAAAATGTTTAAAGATCTTCTGAGCGACAAGGAAAAGCTCCTTGATATTGCCAACACCCAACTTAATGAGAATTGCTCTGCAGTGCTCTTAAGGAAATTGCCAACCAAGCTTGGTGATCCGGGTCGTTTCTTAATTCCTTGCAATTTCCCGGGAGTAGAGAATTGCATGGCCCTCACCGATCTAGGTGTCAATATTAATCTTATGCCTTTAAGCGTTTGGAAGCAATTATCTCTCCCTGAGCTAGTCCCCACCAAAATGACTTTGGAATTAGCTAACCGTACGGTTGCTTATCCAGTGGGGATAGCCGAAGACGTCATTGTAGGAGTCGACAAATTCACCTTTCCTGCTGATTTCGTTGTCGTCGACTACGAGATGGACCCTCGTGTGCCACTAATTGTTGGTCGTCCATTCTTGAGGACCGGTCGCACTCTCATTGATGTTGAAGCCGGTGAGCTTATCATGAGAGTGGGTGACGATAAAATAGTCTTTAACATGGGAAAGTTGTCTAAACAGCCTTATTCATATGAGAGTGTTAATTGTATTGACGTTCTTGATAAGGCTTGTGAAGAACACTTTAATGATGCTTGCAAAAGTATTCCTACCTCTCTTCCCAATGTTGAGACCGTGTCCTCTATTGATTCATCATTGTCTCTATTTGGAGATAGTGATTTGTTTTGGAAAGATCTTGAAGACACCATGGGAGATGTGAACTTATCTACTGATGATTCTCCCACCGATGGGGACGAAGACATGCATTTCTTTGAAAGCCTTCTTAACGAAGACAATCCTTATCCTCCATATCCCACGGTCATTGCTATCGATACTCCGACTTTGAATACGCCTCCCGTCGAAAATCCTCCAGATTTGGAACTTAAGGAGTTGCCGCCCCATCTCGAGTATGTATTCCTTGAAGAAGAGAAAAAGTCGCCAGTCATCATTGCTAAGGACCTAAAGGAAGAATAAAAAGCCCGACTTATCACCGTGTTGAAAGATCATAAGAAGGCTATTGCTTGGAAGATTTCGGATATTCGTGGAATTGATCCTCACTTCTACACACACAAAATTCTCATGGAGGACGACTTTAAGCCCACATATCAAAGCCAACGAAGGGTGAATCCAAAAATCCATGAAGTCATCAAAACAAAGGTTATCAAACTTCTTGATGCGGGTATGATTTACCCTATTTCGGATTCACCATGGGTTAGTCCAATCCATTGTGTGCCCAAGAAGGGCGGAATAACCGTTGTTCCCAATGAACACAACGAGTTGATTTCCACTCGTCTCGTTACTGGGTGGAGAGTTTGTATAGACTACCGCAAACTCAATGATGCCACGAGAAAGGATCATTTCCCTCTACCTTTTATGGACCAAATGCTTGAACGATTAGCGGGTATGAATATTACTGCTTTCTTGATGGTTTCTCGGGTTATTTCCAAATACCCATCGATCCCCAAGATCAAGAGAAGACTACATTCACTTGTCCCTATGGCACATTTGCTTACAAAAGAATGCCTTTTGGCTTATGTAATGCACCCGGGACTTTCCAAAGATGCATGTTAGCTATCTTCCATGATATGGTTGAACAAACCATGGAAGTCTTCATGGATGATTTCTCGGTCTTTGGGGATTTTTTCTCTTCTTTCCTTGCCAATTTGGAACGTATGCTTAAACGGTGCGAAGACACTCGCCTTGTTATAAATTGGGAAAAATGTCATTTTATGGTAAAAGAAGGCATCGTGCTGGGACACAAGATTTCCAAAGCCGGTCTTGAAGTAGACCGTGCTAAAGTCGATGTTATCGCCAAGTTGCCTCCACCTTCAACCGTGAAGGGTGTGAGAAGTTTTCTGGGTCATGCAGGCTTCTACCGACGATTTATCAAAGATTTTTCTCAAATCGCTCGCCCGATGACCCACCTCTTGGAAAAAGATACTCCTTTTATCTTTTCCAAAGAGTGTCTTGACGCCTTCAAATCGCTTAAGGATAAGCTAACTAAGGCACCCGTCTTGGTTACCTCTAATTGGGAGCTTCCCTTTGAGTTGATGTGCGATGCTAGTGATTTTGCTATTGGAGCGGTTCTGAGACAAAGAGTGAATAAACACTTCCAACCAATCCATTACGCTAGCAAGACAATGACAGGGGCACAATTGCATTATACGACAACCGAAAAAGAGCTTTTAGCTGTTGTCTATGCTTTTGAAAAATTCCGCCCCTATCTTGTCCTTTCTACAACAATTGTGTATACCGATCATTCCGCGTTGAAGTACTTGTTGACAAAGCAAGATTCCAAACCAAGACTTCTTCGCTGGGTTTTGCTGCTCTAGGAATTTAAAATCGAAATTCGCGATAAAAAAGGAGCTGAAAACCTAGCCGCGGATCATCTCAGGAGACTTGAGGATCCTTACCAAGGGGATCATCCAAACAAAGAAATCAATGATTCTTTTCCCTTGGAGACCTTAATGTCTATAAACTCGAAGTCGAATGAAACCCCATGGTTTGCGGACTTTGCAAACTACTTGGCGGGTGGAATTCTCAAGGAAGGGTTGACGTCCCAACAAAAGAAAAAGTTCTTCACCGACATTAAGACTTACTTTTGGGACGACCCTTACCTATTCAAACAATGTGCCGACCTGATTATCCGCCGATGTGTTGACGGACCGGCAGCGTCAGAAATCCTTGATGCTTGCCACAAAGGACCCACCGGTGGTCACTTTGGTCCCAACTACACCGCCAAAAAAGTGTTTGATTTGGGATTTTATTGGCCCTCCATATATCGTGACGCTCACGATATGGTTAAACGATGTGATGCTTGCCAAAAACAAGGCAAGATCACACATAAAGATGAGATGCCTCAAAATTTCATACAAGAATGTGGAATCTTTGATGTTTGGGGTATCGACTTTATGGGGCCATTCCCTTCTTCTAAAGGAAACAAATACATCCTTGTAGCCGTTAACTACGTTTCAAAGTGGGTTGAAGCCAAAGCTTTACCCACTAATGACGCAAGGGTGGTTTGTAACTTTTTGAAAGCTCTTTTCGCTAGATTCGGTGTGCCTCGTGCCATTATTAGTGATCGTGGGACTCATTTTTGCAATGACCAATTCGCAAGAGTCATGGCTAAGTACGGTGTAAACCATCGTCTTTCCACAGCCTACCACCCACAAACTAATGGCCAGGCTGAAATATCCAACCGAGGACTTAAGCGAATTTTGGAAAGAACCGTGGGAGAGCATCGTGCCTCATGGGCTGATAAACTTGATGATGCTTTGTGGGCTTTCCGTACTGCTTACAAGACCCCGATCGGCTGTACGCCTTATCGTCTTGTGTACGGGAAAGCGTGCCACCTCCCCATTGAGTTGGAGCACAAGGCTTACTGGGCCTTGAAGTGGGCTAATTTTGATATCAACAAAGCCGGTGACCTACGCAAGATCCAACTCAATGAGCTCAATGAACTCCGTAATGAGGCTTACGACAATTCTTTGATCTATAAGGAAAGTACTAAGCTCATTCACGACTCCAAGATCAAAAACCAAGAGTTCCATGTTGGAGACAAAGTCTTACTTTTTGACTCTCGGTTGAAAATCTTTTCGGGCAAGCTCAAATCTCGTTGGTCCGGCCCATTCACCATTGCCCAAATTTTTCCATATGGTACTCTCGAGCTCGCTCAACCTAATGGACCTAATTTTAAGGTGAATGGCCAACGAGTGAAGTTGTACTTTGGTGAGGACACCTCTCAGGAGGTGATTCCATCCCCCACCACGTTCCCCATGAACTAATTTTGGGTCGAGTCAGGCTCGTGACTCGGTTATAAAAAACAAGCGCTCCTCGGGAGGCAGCCCGAGTATCTATCTTTTTTATGCTTTAACCTCCTAAGTGTAGGGGGACTTGTATACGTTTTGTCTTTGTGTGGTGATGTGATTATAGGGATTAATGCACTCTTGGAATCTTTGAAAAACCTTGCTCCCGTGTTATCCGAAATCCGGTTCTATCTCTCAACTATCGTGATTCAATTTTCTTCATACTCACATTTGAAATTGATCACTTTAGTCGTCTCTTCCTTAACTTGCGTTAACCAACGTGCACAATGTCATAAGTGTAGGGGAGACTTTTCCCACATGCTTAAACATTGAGGACAATGTTTATCTTAAGTGTAGGGGAGACTTCTATCGAAGTTTTAAGTGGACTTTTCCATGAAAATGCCTTCATTTAACCGGAAAATCATCTTTTTCAACATTTTTCAAATTTTTTATTAACTTTGGCCATTTAGTCGTAATTTTTAAATTTTTATCGTTGCTTTCATATGTATATATCCCGCAATAAAGTCAAATTATTAATAAAGTGGTGTAGCTAGTTTAGAAGTCTTTGACATATTAGGCCCGTTGCGTTTATTTTGACTCAACCCGAATAGACTTATCCAAGTTTATTCTAGCTAGTATCCTTAACCATGTAGACCTTAATTGGTTTATTAGGCTAAGTGTCCACGAGTCTCATTACTTGAGATTTTAAATTGTGGAGGACGAGAAATGATAGAGTCAATTATAAGTCGGTATTCTTGCACAAGCTCACTTGGTGTAATTATTTGCCTATTCTCCCATCACTTGCTAATAATTTATCTGCAATAAGTAAGGTCGTACGATTTGAAAAGTTACTTAGCTTCTAGCCCAAGATCGTTTAAAAGTTGCTCGGTAATGATAAGAGTTCATAGCCAAGACATGACTTATGAAGCGGGGCGCGAAGATTGGCGAGTCCGAAAAGGCCCTAACAAGGCATGAGGATTCCATTTTATTGCTAAAGATCCAAGTTGATGTGAAAAGCATTATTCCCAAAGTCAATATGAAGGATCAAGACTCACGACGAAAAGCAATCAACTCCCATAAAGATCATGGAGAAGTCTATCCGAAAAGACCCTAACAAGGTATGAGGATAAATAGATCCAAGTCTGAAAAGGAGGCGGATCGTTGTATCTTAAAATCCCCAAATAAAGATTGAAGAAATAATCATGAAGTCGTGGTCAACAAAGTTGGAGTACCTCTCAAAAGTCTCCAAGTGAAGAAACTCTATGAACGATGAGAAGACCATTATCTCAAGCACGTCTCTCAAGATATGAAGTATGAAGTACATGCCAAATATCGGCCCGAGAAAGGTCTCAAATCATGAACCGAGTTATGCCAAGATATGAACGTTTTGATATCCCGAGAAGCAGTTTTAAGAGATTTTGTCCTTTAGCTAACTATTGATCAAATCGTCCTACTTTGCTTTCAGCCTAAATAAACTATCGAAATAAGTCCAAAAATGCATCTTCATGATCATTCTAAGACAAAAATAAAATATAAGAGATACACCTAGGAATAAGGGAGTTTAAGCATTTAATTAAGCCATGTGTGTAAGTGTTTGAATTGCTAACTTATAATAACAATGATCTCGTTTTTAAGCTTAGTTTGGGGAACGTGAAACTTGAGGGTGATAAATCTTCGCAACACCAAAGCCCTAATGTAAGTCCTTGATCTCCTTGCAAGTTATTTCCATGTAGCTATTTTCAAGTGAAAATGGTTTTCTATCCTTTGGTTTCCTTTAAAGCCTTAATTTCTTTTAGTATTTTAATTTTTGTTTAGTAGTATTTAAATAAGCCAAGGTTGATTGATTATGAGAAAAGTGTAAAATTGCTTTATCACTAAGCATTGCATGAGGGCATGGCAATGGTTAAGTGTAGGGGATTTGATAGGTGTGTAAACACCCATCCTTTTACCACTTAATTCTGGCTAAAACGAGACCAAAACACGTATTTAATATCATTTGTTTGGAATTATGCGTGGTTTTTGTGTTTATTGTGTTTTCAGAGCTAACCAGATGAATATTGAAGAAAACATGGGATTGCACGGGTTTTATGGAAGAAAAAGACTCGTGACGAAGTCTATTGTCCAAGAGATGCAAAGGATTTGAAGTCACTGGGCCTATTCGAAATTTTATCGAAGAAAAGGACCAAAGATGGAAGATTTACATAAGTCGAAGAAACTCAAGTCTATTAAACGAAGAAATTAAAAGACGAGTTGAATTTAATCGTCGACAAATCCCGAATCAGAATCGAAAACGTCAACTTTTCTGAAAAGACGAGAAGACAAGAAGAACGGGAGAAAGCCCACTCACCAACCAAAAGAAAAGCCTATAAAAGGAATCCCTTCACACACATAGTGCCAATTAGTTTTAGTTTTTCTTTCTTCCCTTTTTTTTCTCCCTTTAGTTCGTACCATCACCAACACCATTAGGGTGTTTGGTGATTTTGATCTTTGATTTTCAATCTTGTAATTTTTAATCTTTGTTTTGTTATTGTTAAAACATCAATCATCAATACAAAGTCTTGTTTAATCTTTCCATTTCATCTTGTTCATCATCATCTTTATCTTCAAGTTCTTAAGTTCTTATTTAATTGAGTTCGATCTTCAAAAGTTGTTGGGATTTTTGTTTTTGTTGATGGGATTTGTAGTTTATGGTTAGTAGATGCTTAGTGATTAGTTTATTTAAGTTTTTGGTGAAAAACTTGGTGGTTTTTGGATTAAAATCGATTTTCCTTGTTCTTCGCGTTAGTTACTGTATCTGAGTTCCCAGACTTCCGGATGAACGCCAAAAGTTCCGGATGAAGGTTATTTCCAAAAGTTCCGAATAAGTTAGAAGTTCCGAATGAATGTGTCTTTAAAAAGTTCCGAATAAACTTCCTTTAAAATCTTCCGAATGAGTTTCTTTGTGAAAAGTTCCGAATGAACCTAAATCTTCCGAATGAACTAAAAAGTTCCGGATGAATGTTTATTTTCCAAAGTTCCGAATGAAGGTTTCCTTTCCAAAAAGTTCCGAATCAGTCCAAAGTTCCGGATGAACCTAAGTTCCGAATGAAGCAAAACTTCCGGATGAGCAGCTAAATCTTCCGAATGAGTTTATGTTAAGAAAAGTTCCGGATGAAACCAATCTTCCGAGTGAAAAGTTCCGGATGAGAAAAGTTCCGAATGAAGGTTTCCTTTCCAAAAAGTTCTGAATCAAGGTTAAAACTTCCGAATCAGTCATCTTTTGAGTATTATTGATTATTACTGTTTCTGTTCCTCCATTTTTATTTCATATTTTACTTTCAATTTTAATTTTAATTTTAATTCTAGTCTTTATAAATTGTCATTAAAGTAACTGTTTTTTATTTAAATTTTCATTTTAGTACATTTAAACTTTTTATTAGATTAGAAAACCAAACCCTTTAAATCTTTCATTTACAGCTATGTTGAGAGAGGTCAATCAATGGATGTTGCTGAAGCCCTTACAACTTTGAAGAAGCAAACAGGTTTTGATACGTCCTTAGTCTCTCCTACCAACTTAAATCTTTCATTTACAGCTATGTTGAGAGAGGTTACACAAGGCGCTGAGGGAAGATATTTGGGCGTTGACAAGGAAAATTTGGACGCTGACAGAAAGATTTAAAGGGTTTGGTTTTCTAATCTAATAAAAAGTTTAAATGTACTAAAATGAAAATTTAAATCAAAAACAGTTACTTTAATGACAATTTATAAAGACTAGAATTAAAATTAAAATTAAAATTGAAAGTAAAATATGAAATAAAAATGGAGGAACAGAAACAGTAATAATCAATAATACTCAAAAGATGACTGATTCGGAAGTTTTAACCTTGATTCGGAACTTTTTGGAAAGGAAACCTTCATTCGGAACTTTGCTCATCCAGAACTTTTCACTCGGAAGATTGGTTTCATCCGGAACTTTTCTTAACATAAACTCATTCGGAAGATTTAGCTGCTCATCCGGAAGTTTTGCTTCATTCGGAACTTAGGTTCATCCGGAACTTTGGACTGATTCGGAACTTTTTGGAAAGGAAACCTTCATTCGGAACTTTGGAAAATAAACATTCATCCGGAACTTTTTAGTTCATTCGGAAGATTTAGGTTCATTCGGAACTTTTCACAAAGAAACTCATTCGGAAGATTTTAAAGGAAGTTTATTCGGAACTTTTTAAAGACACATTCATTCGGAACTTCTAACTTATTCGGAACTTTTGGAAATAACCTTCATCCGGAACTTTTGGCGTTCATCCGGAAGTCTGGGAACTCAGATACAGTAACTAACGCGAAGAACAAGGAAAATCGATTTTAATCCAAAAACCACCAAGTTTTCACCAAAAACTTAAATAAACTAATCACTAAGCATCTACTAACCATAAACTACAAATCCCATCAACAAAAACACAAATCCCAACAACTTTTGAAGATCGAACTTAATTAAATAAGAACTTAAGAACTTGAAGATAAAGATGATGATGAACAAGATGAAATGGAAAGATTAAACAAGACTTTGTATTGATGATTGATGTTTTAACAATAACAAAACAAAGATTAAAAATTACAAGATTGAAAATCAAAGATCAAAATCACTAAACACCCTAATGGTGTTGGTGATGGTACGAACTAAAGGGAGAAAAAAGGGGAAGAAAGAAAAACTAAAACTTACTGGCACTATGTGTGTTAGGGGATTCCTTTTATAGGCTTGTCTTTTGGTTGGTGAGTGGGCTTTCTCCCGTTCTTCTTGTCTTCTCGTCTTTTCAGAAAAGTTGACGTTTTCGATTATGATTCGGGATTTGTCGTCGATTAAATTCAACTCGTCTTTTAATTTCTTCATTTAATAGACTTGAGTTTCTTTGACTTATGTAAATCTTCCATCTTTGGTCCTTTTCTTCGATAAATCTTCGAATAGGCCCAGTGACTTCAAATCTTTTGCATCTCTTGGACAATAGACTTTATCTTGAGTCCTTTTTCTTCGATAAATCCCGTGTAATCCCATGTTTTCTTCAATATTCATCCGGTTGGCTCTGAAAACACAATAAACACAAAAACCACGCATAATTCCAAACAAATGATATTAAATACGTGTTTTGGTCTCGTTTTAGCCAGAATTAAGTGGTAAAAGGATGGGTGTTTACACACCTATCAAATCCCCTACACTTAACCATTGCAATGCCCTCATGCAATGCTTAGTGATAAAGCAATTTTACACTTTTCTCATAATTAATCAACCTTGGCCTTATTTAAATACTACTAAACAAAAATTAAAATACTAATAGAAATTAAAACTTTAAAGTAAACAAAAGGATAGAAAACCATTTTCATTTAAAAATAGCTACATGGGAATAACTTGCAAAGAAATCAATGACTTACATTAGGGCTTTGGTGCTGCGAAGATTTATCATCCTCAAGTTTCACGTTCCCCAAACTAAGCTTAAAAACGAGATCACTGTTATTATAAGTTAGCAAATCAAACACTTACACACATGGCTTAATTATATGCTTAAACTCCCTTATTCCTAGGTGTATCTCTTATATTTTATTTTTGTCTTAGAATGATCATGAAGATGCATTTTTGGGACTTATTTCGATAGTTTATTTAGGCTGAAAGCAAAGTAGGACGATTTGATCAATAGTTAGCTAAAGGACAAAATCTCTTAAAGCTGCTTCTCGGGATATCAAAAAGTTCATATCTTGGCATAACTCGGTTCACGATTTGAGACCTTTCTCGGGCCGATATTTGGCATGTACTTCATACTTCATATCTTGAGAGACGTGCTTGAGATAATGGTCTTCTCATCGTTCATAGATTTTCTTCACTTGGAGACTTTTGAGAGGTACTCCAACTTTGTTGACCACGACTTCATGATTATTTCTTCAATCTTTATTTGGGATTTTGAGATACAACGATCCGCCTCCTTTTCGGACTTGGATCTATTTATCCTCATACCTTGTTAGGGTCTTTTCGGATAGACTTCTCCATGATCTTTATGGGAGTTGATTGCTTTTCGTCGTGAGTCTTGATCCTTCATATTGACTTTGGGAATAATGCTTTTCACATCACCTTGGATCTTTAGCAATAAAATGGAATCCTCATGCCTTGTTAGGGCCTTTTCGGACTCGCCAATCTTCGCGCCCCGCTTCATAAGTTATGCCTTGGCTATGAACTCTTATCATTACCGAGCAACTTTTAAACGATCTTGGGCTAGAAGCTAAGTAACCTTTCAAATCGTACGACCTTACCTATTGCAGATAATTTATTAGCAAGTGATGGGAGAATAGGCAAATAATTACACCAAGTGAGCTTTTGCAAGAACACCGACTTATAATTGACTCTATCATTTCTCGTCCTCCACAATTTAAAATCTCAAGTAATGAGACTCGTGGACACTTAGCCTAATAAACCAATTAAGGTCTACCTGGTTAAGGATACTAGCTAGAATAAACTTGGATAAGTCTATTCGGGTTGAGTCAAAATAAACGCAACGGGCCTAATATGTCAAAGACTTATAAACTAGCTACACCACTTTATTAAAATTTGACTTTATTGCGGGATATATACATACGAAAGCAAAGATAAAAATTTAAAAATTACGACTAAATGGCCAAAGTTAATAAAAAATTTGAAAAATGTTGAAAAATAGGATTTTCTGGTTAAATGAAGGCATTTTCATGGAAAATTCCACTTAAAACTTCGATAGAAGTCCCCCCTACACTTAAGATAAACATTGTCCTCAATGTTTAAGCATGTGGGAAAAATCTCCCCTACACTTATGACATTGTGCACGTTGGTTAACTCGAGTTAAGGAAGAGACGACTAAAGTGATCAATTTCAAATGTGAGTATGAAGAAAATTGAATCACGATAGTTGAGAGATAGAACCGGATTTTGGATAACACGGGAGCACGGTTTTTCAAAGATTCCAAGAGTGCACTAATCCCTGTAATCACATCACCACACAAAGACAAAACGTATACAAGTCCCCCTACACTTAGGAGGTTAAAGCATAAAGAA
This sequence comes from Glebionis coronaria, assembly GCA_025667525.1. NCBI lineage: Eukaryota > Viridiplantae > Streptophyta > Magnoliopsida > Asterales > Asteraceae > Glebionis > Glebionis coronaria. Next base: position 505,021,789 of record CM046881.1, on the reverse strand, counting down.
GATAGATACTCGGGCTGCCTCTCGAGGAGCGCTTGTTTTTGATAACCGAGTCACGAGCCTGATGATTGTAGTAAAATACGACCTTTAGGAAAAGGAAGTACAAGTAGTGGTAAGCTTAAGTGTCGGTTTAGGAAAACCGAGCACTGATGACCCAAATGAAGTCCAAGTTCGTTTCCCAAGGAGGCAAGTGCGTTGTGTATTGAATGATGATTGATTTGTTTTTGATTATTAACAAGAAAAGAGGAGAGAAAATGACGAAGACGTAAAAATAAAAAAATAAAAATCACTACTAGAAAGTTAAGACGTAGAACCGTAAAAACGACAAAAATTAAAATTTTAACCTAAAAATTCCTAAAAATTATTAAAAATCCACAATAAAATTCTAAGAGTTTACAAAAAATCAAAACTTGCTAAAACCTTTTAATTAATTAAATAATGACTTTTTAATGCTAATTAAAGCCCTAAAAATCACTTTTAAATATTAAAAAGCCCTAAACAAGATTTTATAGTTTGTAAACCTCAAAATGAGCTAATTAAGCTAAAAACTATTTTTAAAAATTTTAAAACCAAATTAAACTATGTTTAAACTCCTAAAAACTATTAAAATCTATTAAATCTTAAATTAAATCTAGAAAATAAATGAAAAGCCCTAAAAATATTTGGAAAGTGACAAAGTTCCTAATTTAATGACTACAATCTAGGAAAAATGAAAAAAGTAGAAAAAACAAACTTTCTATTTTTATTAATAAAATAATATTAAAATATTCTAAAAAATTAAAAGTTTATAAATAAATTCTAAAAAATTATCAAGAATCCTAAATATTCTAACTAAGACAAAAATGTGATCAAAAGTTCCTAAAACCTTTTTATTAATTTTATATTAATTTTTAAAGTTGTTTAAAAACCCTAAAATCAAATAAAATTAAAAATAAGACTTTTTGAAAACTTTTTTGAATGTAAACCTCAATTAACTTAATTAAAACCTAAAAACTATTTTTCTGGATTTTTAAAATGCTTTTTGCTATTTTTAATTTACTTTCTAAAAATTAAACTAAAAATAATCATAATAAATAAATAAAGAAAGGGAAAAATAACTTTTTAAACAGAAAAATCTAAAATGACAATAGAATCCTAGGAAAAATAAGCTATCACAAATAAGCTACTTGAATAAGCTGAAATAACCAAAATAAGCTACGACTTATTTATGAAAAGCCAAATCCAAAACACCTTAAATAACTATTGAAATGAAACATAAACGTAAAAACCCATCTAGATCACTGGTTAACACGTTACTCCTCCAATAGAGAGGTCGCGTGTTCGAGCCCAGGCAAGGTGAGGTTTTGCAATTTTTTCTTTTTTTTTTACTTTTTAAACTCAAATCTTGTTACCTTTTAGCTTAATAACACAAACACAATTCCAGATTATACAAAGATTAAAGCAAGATTAGAGTAGAAAAACGTGCTCAGTAACTTTTGTTGACTGATGAACATAAGTGACCTTTTCACTTGTGCAAATAGACCAAGAGGGCTTGGTTTATGATGTTTGGTGGTGATTTATTGGACAAGCAGGCACCCCTATACTCTTTGGAGTATAGGGAGTCAAAGGCAAACACAAAAAAAAACACAAACTCTTGGCAAGAATCAAGCACACATAAGCAAAACAAGTTGCTGATATCACTAGGGGGTCTGGTGGTACTATGTGTCCAATTTGATGCACAAAAATGAGATTTAAAGGTTCCAATCTTGCACACAACTCATTTTCATGGCATACAACTGATACACACCCCTAAAACAACCTATATCTAGCAGCTTAACAATCTATGATGCACAAACTTCAAGAAAAACAAGCAGATTTGGGGCTTACTGTTTTTATGCTTCTTTTTCAAATTTTAACATGCAATATGCTTCAATAACCTACCAATTTGAAAACCAAACACACTTATCTCCTAACACTAACCTAAGGAATGTATCTAACACGTTTTAACCAAGATTCAAGTCATTTAAACTCAATTTAACCCTTAATCCAAACACCACTTAAAAGCTGAATAAGCAAATTTTAACAAAGCAAATCTCTTAATAACAACTTTAAACTGATTCTTAATAATCCTAACATGCATAGCACACAAAAATCAGCAACATCAAACCAATAGAACACACATAAACACTCTTTTATGCAATAATCACTTAAAGCATATAATTTTCAGAAAAATGAAAATTAAAATGAGATTAAGGGAGCTACCTTAAGGGACCTACTTCCAGGTCCCTTAGTGGTTGAAAACCACCTCCAATAGACCCGGGTCTATGCTGAACCTTTAACAGCAACAAGCTCCTTAACCTGTTAAGAAAAACAAGAAAGAAAGCAAGCACAATAGCTATATAACTGATTTACTCAAAACCTTTTAAAACTATTTCCACAAACCTTGAAATCTTGAAAACACGTTTTAAAACAAATTCAATTTCAGGAAATCAAAACCAAAGTCCACTTTCACTTTCCTTGATTTGACTTTTCTTAAATTAAATACCTTTTTAAAACCTTTTGAAAATCCTCAAAAACACAAAGTGTTTAACAAATTCAATGGAACTCAGATTTTACTCAACAAACAATATACCAACGTTTAAAAACAGTAAAAGGAATTATATTTATAACAAAATACCAACTTTAATTTCTTAAAAAGGGATTACAATTTTTTGGAGTAAAAATCTGGAACAAAGATAATAGAGACACATACGTCTCTATTTATACAAGCAAATGGAAAATACTAGAAACTAAAACCCTAATATGTGGAATTCCAGTAATGCCCTTGGAATCTTGACTGAGAATGGTCAAATTGTGCTCCCATGTGATGCTTTGTTGGATGCCAGCTCTCTTTGTTGATCTTGGACGTTTGTTTGAGCTTGGAGGACAAGGGAATCATCTGAGAAGTTCATTTGGTCGGGTTATAGGGTTTGGGGGAAAGAGACGTGTGCAGGGGAGGGTCCCATGGGTCACATGGTTGTGTTGGGGAAAGGGGTTTTGTGTGGGATAGGATGAGAGAAGAGTGAATTACCCATCTGGAGCATTTGGGGTAAAACCCCTTTGGTTTGAGGTAAATTGGAGATGGGTAGGATTAGGGTTTATGGGTAATTAAGATTGGGTTTAATCTGTTTTTGGTAAAAATGTTTTTAAATGAAGTGTTTGGAGGGAATAAGTGGGAGTTGACTGGATAATTGACCAAGTTTAATAAACTTGGGTGGGTTGTGGACTGGGTGGACGGGTTGGGTAATGGGTTTGGGTATTTGGGTGGGTAAGGGTGACGTGTAAGGATGTGACTGGTGGTGGGGGTTTGGCTATTTGGCAGTTTAAGTCCCCAAGCTTCTCTATTTTGTTCACTTTGTAAATAATGATATCAACGCCCAACTTCCCTTTGTCAACTTTTGGTAACTTGTCAAAAGTGGCACAATTTCTTAACAAACTTTTAACAAGGGCTTTAAATGCATATTCTTGATTTTCCAAGGGCTGATCTTGTATAGTCTTCAAACTTTAGGGACCATTCTTGTACAATTGACATTTGGAGGGTCATTTGTGACAAGTTCTTCAAAGATGAGGGACTAAAGTTGCCAATCTTCAATTCTTCAAGGGTCATTTTGCAAAACTCCAAACTTGGACCCGGTTCATTGTGCGGCTTCGTTTCTCGTGTTCGTTTTTGAATGATTCTTGTGATCTTTTGCCATTTCCTCAATATCCGTACCTAAAAATACACAAGTAACAAATACGAGCATATATTTGGTATATTTAATGATATTTTATGCATTTTAAGCCCGTTTTGGACGATGAGACCATGTATAAAAGCAGTCTCATCACTCCCCCATACTAAACCATTGCCGTCCCCTCACGCAATGCTAGAATAAAGTATCGTAGCATCTCCAAAATTTAATTTTATTCACTTTATTGAAATGATAAACTAACTACACTACTACTATTACTACTACTTGTGTTTTAGACATAATGTATGATTTTCATCGCAAAATGGGACGTTTAGGTTCATAGAATAAGAACACGTGAATGCTTCGTTAGAAATAATTTCATCGTCCTCGATTTTCACCTTAATTCCATACCAAGCGTGCAACGAGATCATTGGCATTATAAGTTAGTAATGCTAACACTACTGATATGCCCTAATCACGTACTTATCCTCCCATTATTCCTAAGTTGTATCTCTTATATTTTATTATGTCTTAATGATCACGAGGATACATTGTTGACTTATGCGATAATAGAGATTTAGGTCTAAAAATAGAGTCCTAACGGTGTAACTAAGATCATTAAATCAATAACCCCTCCTAATAGACAACGATGTTAAAAAATTAAGTTGACAAGAAGAATCGATAAACACGGTTTTATAACGGTTTTGAACATGAGACTTATTACCAAGACTTTTATACGCCCCCTAACGGAAGGGCCTTATTATCTTTGGTTTACCTCCATCTTTTATTCAACTTCGCCATGAAGATTTTATTATGACTTCGGTCTTGCCTTGCCTTTTATTATCCGCCATCATCGGTGGTTTTATTAGCCAAAGACGTATATCCTCACGCTAAAGCGAAGTTTGGATCTTTAAAGCTTCGAAGATTAAGGCTTGATTCACTTTCAATTTTTGCATAGATTTTAGGCCTTGTGGGGCTTCAAATTGTTTGCTAGATTTAGGTGAGCACTTGAAATCTTATTATTGGGTGAAGCTTTCGATTATTCGGGGTGCCAATACTTCAAAACCGTGACGCTGGCGATACCTTAATGTCTTCCTAATTTAATTACACGGAAGCTACTAGAAAAGACTAGAAACCCAACAATCCTAACTAAACCGCTAAGTCAATATTTGTTAAGCAAAAAATATTTACAAGCGAAGGGAGAATAAGCAAACAACGAGAACACATGAGTTTTTGAAAGAATACGAGTACTCTACGTTTAGCATAGTAACTTATAATTAACTCTATCACTTCTCGTCCTCATTTAAGAGACTTAGCCTAATGTGTAGTTAAGGAATCAAAGCTAAGTGCTCAACACGCACGGTCGAGTCAAAAATTACTCTTATTCTCGCCATCGGAAAATCTACATTCGTGTCTTCAAACACTTATAAAACATGAGAAATTTTTTAAAATTTGGCCATTTTTAGCCTTATTTTGCAACAAAACGATAAACAAAAAGATAAACTTTGGAAAGCGTGAAGGTTTGGCAAGGCAAGTATCTATTCACCCCCCCCCCATACTAAAGTTAAACATTGTCCTCAATGTTTCGAGTCTAGGGGTGCAAACACCCCCATACTAGAGACGTAGTCGAATGCCTAATCTAGCATGGAATGGGTGGAACCAATAAGTAATAGCCGTTTATGAAGTGTGCTAATAACCTAAGGTTAGAACACAAAAGGATATATCATGTGGATATTGGGAAAGGCCTCCAAAGCAAACGATCGAGTGCTCCCATAAAACGAACACGAGAGGCTCCAATCGTGAAGATCATGATCTAAAAACCACAATTCACAAACAACCACAAAACAAAGGTTGGAAGGGCACAAATCCCCTCACATTAAACTACATTAGAAAGCAATAATATGTACATGGATAAGCATGGGTCTCCCCCACGAGGCACCTTGTTTTTGATAACCGAGTCAAAAGCTCGACTCGAATCCCCATAAATGTAATCATTTAGGGATAATCATGGTATGGTTAATTTTTGGTGGGGCTTACATGATAGACAAGGCCCAAAAGCACATGGAGTACTTTAAAAACCGATAAACGTATACCGGGGTCAAAGATAGCGTCCTCGTTTTCGGATGAAAGACGAAACAACGCTACTCCAACACAAACCCCAATGGGGTAGAAGAAAATAGGAGAGAAGAAATAGAAGGGCGGGACAATGGGTAAGTCATAAAAACATTGAGCTACTCGAGGTAGACTCGCACCAATCAAATGAAAAGATTTTCCATTTATTGCATCGGTGGAAGACCGAGATTTCCCTATATAAGCAATTCCAGGATCAAATATCTCGTCCTCGGTGGAGAAAGGGGAGGGAACATAAGGGGCTTCCCCCACACTAAGTCCACACAAAGCATCGTCAAAAGGAGAAGACGAGCTTGTAGTACTCAATAAACGTGGTGATGACGGAGTTAGAGTTGTAGAAAAATCTTTTAAATTCAAGTTAAAATCTTTTCCTTTTTCATCTTTTACACTCTCCTTGTGAAAACCCGATTTAATTATGTCAAAAATATTTGGTGTATCTAAAACGATGTTAGTCACACTAAAAATTCTCACATTTTGAAATCTTTTTGGTTTAGGTGGTGGCAAGTTTTCAAATCTTTTGTCAACAAAGAAAACTTCCCCATCGGGATCAACGTATTCATCATCCGAAGAATCACTCGAGATTGGAATCGTTGGCTTAACACTCTTAACCTCCACCGGCGGAGGGGACAAAACTTCATTTTTCTCAACAACTCCTAAAACTCTATTTGAAATCTTTTTGCAAATGCTTTTGATGGGATTGACATTGTACAAAGATGTTATAGAATACACATGAGAAAGAGTGGAGTTTTGGGTTGCATTAATGACGAGTTCTTCCTCATTGAAACGAAGAGTGATTTTTCTTGCATGCACATCGATAAGTGCTCTCGAGGTATCCAAAAAAGATCGACCTAAAATTAACGGAACTTTAGGATCGATAGGAATATCAACAACAATAAAGTCTACAGGATAGTAGAACTTTCCCACTTTCACAAAGACGTCCTCGGCAACTCCACAAGCTAAAATCGTAGAATGATCGGCCATTTCGATTGACATTCTTGAAGGAGTGAGATTTGGGAGATTGAGCGATTTAAAAATCTCAAGAGGCATCAAATTAATACTAGCACCAAGATCGGCCAAGGCGTAGCATTCTTCCATGTCTTGGATAGCACATGGGATTAAAAACTTTCCAGGATCACCGACTTTTTGAGGTATGCGGCTTAGAAAAACCGAAGAACAACTAGACGATTTTTGCAATTTCTCTTTGTTATTCAACATACTTTTGAAGTTTGCGGCAAATCGAGGCATCATGACTAAGGCGTCGGCAAAACTTATATTAAAATGCAAGTCACGAAACATTTTCATAAAGAGTTCAAATTGATAATTATTTCGTTCTTGTGCCTTTTCCTTGTCTCGTCTTGAAGGGTAGGGTAAAGGTGGTGTGGGTTGGGGCAAAGTAGGCATAGGCAACGGCCTTGGAATCTCGGGTTCCATGATTGGTATTGGTTCAACCGTAGGTGTGGTTTGAGCGGTACTTCGTGGGCTTGGAATTTGCTCCTTTTCAACCACAACCTCGGGTTCTTTCTCTTTTTCCTTCTCCATAGAAGTACTTGGACGTGAAATGGGTTCTTTGAAAGTTTTACCACTACGAGTAGTAATAACATTCAATTCTCCTTTCGGGTTCACGATGGTATCACTAGGAAGACCACCCGAAGAAGAGGGCTTACACATGATAACTTCAAACATTTTAGCCATACGGTCTTCAAACTTAGATTGCCTAGCATCCGCTTTTAACAATTCTTGCTTAATCTCATGTTGACCTTGCTCCATTTTTTGTTGATTTTGTTGGAGACGTGTGACATTTCCTTCCATTTTATTAGCATGAGTTTTAAGTTCATTAGCAAGTTCGTTTTTTAGCTCGTTTTTCAACTCGGATCTTAGGCTAACCATTTCACGTTGCATGTTATCAAATTTAGCATCATTAGCCTTTGCATAATTCAAAAATTCTCCTTGAAGATTTTTGGTGTGATCATTTTGAAAACCTTGGGCATTGTTTTGAAAATCACGGTTTTGGTTTTGGTTTGAAATTTGTCCATTCCCACTTTGATAATTCCCTTTGTTGTAATTGCGTGTGTTGCCTTGGTAATTTCCACCTTGGTTGTTGTTGCGATAATTATTAGCATTTTGATTTGGTGGAGCTTGATTTTGGCGGGAACCTTGACCGATTTGGTTATAAGTTCCCGTGGCTACAAAAGCATTCGAAGTGTTACCATCCGCGGTAATGCACTCGGAAAGATCATGAGCTCCCCCACACGACAAACAACTCTTAGAAACTGCTTTAACCGAAGCGGAATTCGAAGCTTCTTGAGCTTTCCAATGGGACATAAGGGTCGAAAACCTATCGAAAAACCGATTTTCCTCATTAGCTTCATCTTGCAAGGCATTAATGGAACGAGACGATGATGCGCCCATTTTGGCAACACTCGGTGTGTGACGAGGGCTATAGACCTTAGACCTATTCTCAATTATGACCAAAGCTTCTTCAACCGTTTTACACAAAAAATTACCACCCGCGGCGGCATTCAAATAATCTCTTTCATGATCGTTAAGTCCATTGTAAAACGTGTCGATTTGGTGCAAATCGGAAAAACCGTGATGAGGACATTCATGTAACATCTCCTTAAACCTATTCCAAGCCGTAGAAAAACTTTCATTTGATTCTTGTGAAAATTTAGAAATCTCATTTTTCAAATGCGTAGTCTTAGAGGGCGGAAAAAATTGGTTCACAAACTTTGAAACGAGATCCTTCCACGTCAATATAGAATTGGGTGGCTCTTTCTCTAACCAAATTTTAGTGGGCCCCGCTAAGGAATACGGAAAAAGCATCATCTTAATCGAGTCATTCGAGACATCCTTAAATTTGCACGTGGCGGTAAGACGATTAAATTGGCGGATATGGTTGTGGGGATTGTCCTTCTCATCACCACGGAATTTGTTGTTTTGGATCATCGACAACAAACCCGTTTTCACCTCAAAATTCTCCGCAAGGATTGCGGGAATCACAATAGCTTCTCCATAACCCTCGGTGGGTGCTTGAAGTAACTCCATCATAGTTCGATTCGCAATGGTTGGTGCTTCTCGTACAATGGGTTCGTCAATAGGAGACTCCTCACTAAAATGAGTTGGAGTGGGAGTTTTGTTCTTTCGTTTACGTGCACGTTTTGCTTGATTACGAGTGAGCATAAACGTCACGTACAACGAGGAGACGAGCAAAGAATATTCTTTTTGGTATTTTGTGTTTTTCAATTTTTTTTGGTTTTTGATTGTATTAACCTTTTTGGAAATTGGTGAAATGTATTGAGTAGACAAAAAGTCCACAAATCTCCTCCTTAATCAAATCTCTTGATTAACGAAGCCTCAAGGAATGAAAACGATCACGTGGAGTGAACGCCTTCGATGACTTTAGAACGATGGTGGAACACCAAATCGTTCAAGAGGGTTTAATCAAATGAAACCAAGAAAATATATATGATATGTAATAATACTTTGGGCGGAAAAACCCTCGATTCACTCTCAAAATCAAATACGCACAAGCAAGCGGAGGAAACGAGGCGGCGCGAAGCACTTAAGAGCCTTTTTCCTTTAGGTTGTGAAATACAACCGCCTTATACCCACCTTATAGTTTGTATTATCAAGATTAAGCTTCACGAAAGTATTTATCTATTTTTGCCTTTTTTCTTTGGTTTGAGATTCGAATACAATGATCGAGTGATGAAATCCCGAATCAAGGTTGTGATTGCTCACGTATTTGGAGTACTTGTGTATTTATTGTTCTACGTATACAATATATTAATAATATTCACACAAAAACCGAAAAACGATAATACGTATTAGTAGAGTGCTACTAATACAATTACTATTATGGCTAATATAAAAAAAACAATGGTTCAATCAAAACACAACACGCCTCCCCGGCAGCGGCGCCAAAAATGATTGTAGTAAAATACGACCTTTAGGAAAAGGAAGTACAAGTAGTGGTAAGCTTAAGTGTCGGTTTAGGAAAACCGAGCACTAATGACCCAAATGAAGTCCAAGTTCGTTTCCCAAGGAGGCAAGTGCGTTTTGTATTGAATGATGATTGATTTGTTTTTGATTATTAACAAGAAAATAGGAGAGAAAATGACGAAGACGTAAAAATAAAAAAATAAAAATCACTACTAGAAAGTTAAGACGTAGAACCGTAAAAACGACAAAAATTAAAATTTTAACCTAAAAATTCCTAAAAATTATTAAAAATCCACAATAAAATTCTAAGAGTTTACAAAAAATCAAAACTTGCTAAAACCTTTTAATTAATTAAATAATGACTTTTTAATGCTAATTAAAGCCCTAAAAATCACTTTTAAATATTAAAAAGCCCTAAACAAGATTTTATAGTTTGTAAACCTCAAAAATGACCTAATTAAGCTAAAAACTAATTTTAAAAATTTTAAAACCAAATTAAACTATTTTTAAACTCCTAAAAACTATTAAAATCTATTAAATCTTAAATTAAATCTAGAAAATAAATGAAAAGCCCTAAAAATATTTGGAAAGTGACAAAGTTCCTAATTTAATGACTACAATCTAGGAAAAATGAAAAAAGTAGAAAAAACAAACTTTCTATTTTTATTAATAAAATAATATTAAAATATTCTAAAAAATTAAAAGTTTATAAATAAATTCTAAAAAATTATCAAGAATCCTAAATATTCTAACTAAGACAAAAATGTGATCAAAAGTTCCTAAAACCTTTTTATTAATTTTATATTAATTTTTAAAGTTGTTTAAAAACCCTAAAATCAAATAAAATTAAAAATAAGACTTTTTGAAAACTTTTTTGAATGTAAACCTCAATTAACTTAATTAAAACCTAAAAAATATTTTTCTGGATTTTTAAAATGCTTTTTGCTATTTTTAATTTACTTTCTAAAAATTAAACTAAAAATAATCATAATAAATAAATAAAGAAAGGGAAAAATAAACTTTTTAAACAGAAAAATCTAAAATGACAATAGAATCCTAAGAAAAATAAGCTATCACAAATAAGCTACTTAAATAAGCTGAAATAACCAAAATAAGCTACGGCTTATTTATGAAAAGCCAAATCCAAAACACCTTAAATAACTATTGAAATGAAACATAAACGTAAAAACCCATCTAGATCACTGGTTAACACGTTACTCCTCCAATAGAGAGGTCGCGTGTTCGAGCCCAGGCAAGGTGAGGTTTTGCAATTTTTATTTTTTTTACTTTTTAAACTCAAATCTTGTTACCTTTTAGCTTAATAACACAAACACAATTCCAGATTATACAAAGATTAAAGCAAGATTAGAGTAGAAAAACGTGCTCAGTAACTTTTGTTAACTGATGAACACAAGTGACCTTTTCACTTGTGCAAATAGACCAAGAGGGCTTGGTTTATGATGTTTGGTGGTGATTTATTGGACAAGCAGGCACCCCTATACTCTTTGGAGTATAGGGAGTCAAAGGCAAACACAAAAAAAAACACAAACTCTTGGCAAGAATCAAGCACACACAAGCAAAACAAGTTGCTGATATCACTAGGGGGTCTGGTGGTACTATGTGTCCAATTTGATGCACCAAAATGAGATTTAAAGGTTCCAATCTTGCACACAACTCATTTTCATGGCATACAACTGATACACACCCCTAAAACAACCTATATCTAGCAGCTTAACAATCTATGATGCACAAACTTCAAGAAAAACAAGCAGATTTGGGGCTTACTGTTTTTATGCTTCTTTTTCAAATTTTAACATGCAATATGCTTCAATAACCTACCAATTTGAAAACCAAACACACTTATCTCCTAACACTAACCTAAGGAATGTATCTAACACGTTTTAACCAAGATTCAAGTCATTTAAACTCAATTTAACCCTTAATCCAAACACCCCTTAAAAGCTGAATAAGCAAATTTTAACAAAGAAAATCTCTTAATAACAACTTTAAACTAATTCTTAATAATCCTAACATGCATAGCACACAAAAATCAGCAACATCAAACCAATAGAACACACATAAACACTCTTTTATGCAATAATCACTTAAAGCATATAATTTTCAGAAAAATGAAAATTAAAATGAGATTAAGGGAGCTACCTTAAGGGACCTACTTCCATGTCCCTTAGTGGTTGAAAACCACCTCCAATAGACCCGGGTCTATGCTGAACCTTTAACAGCAACAAGCTCCTTAACCTGTTAAGAAAAACAAGAAAGAAAGCAAGCACAATAGCTATATAACTGATTTACTCAAAACCTTTTAAAACTATTTCCACAAACCTTGAAATCTTGAAAACACGTTTTAAAACAAGTTCAATTTTAGGAAATCAAAACCAAAGTCCACTTTCACTTTCCTTGATTTGACTTTTCTTAAATTAAATACCTTTTTAAAACCTTTTGAAAATCCTCAAAAACACAAAGTGTTTAACAAATTCAATGGAACTCAGATTTTACTCAACAAACAATATACCAACTTTTAAAAACAGTAAAAGGAATTATATTTATAACAAAATACCAACTTTAATTTCTTAAAAAGGGATTACAATTTTTTGGAGTAAAAATCTGGAACAAAGATAATAGAGACACATACGTCTCTATTTATACAAGCAAATGGAAAATACTAGAAACTAAAACCCTAATATGTGGAATTCCAGTAATGCCCTTGGAATCTTGACTGAGAATGGTCAAATTGTGCTCCCATGTGATGCTTTGTTGGATGCCAGCTCTCTTTGTTGATCTTGGACGTTTGTTTGAGCTTAGAGGACATGGGAATCATCTGAGTCGTTCATTTGGTCGGGTTATAGGGTTTGGGGGAAAGAGACGTGTGCAGGGGAGGGTCCCATGGGTCACATGGTTGTGTTGGGGAAAGGGGTTTTGTGTGGGATAGGATGAGAGAAGAGTGAATTGCCCATCTGGAGCATTTGGGGTAAAACCCCTTTGGTTTGAGGTAAATTGGAGCTGGGTAGGATTAGGGTTTATGGGTAATTAAGATTGGGTTTAATCTGTTTTTGGTAAAAATGTTTTTAAATGAAGTGTTTGGAGGGAATAAGTGGGAGTTGACTGGATAATTGACCAAGTTTAATAAACTTGGGTGGGTTGTGGACTGGGTGGACGGGTTGGGTAATGGGTTTGGGTATTTGGGTGGGTAAGGGTGACGTGTAAGGATGTGACTGGTGGTGGGGGTTTGGCTATTTGGCAGTTTAAGTCCCCAAGCTTCTCTATTTTGTTCACTTTGTAAATAATGATATCAACGCCCAACTTCCCTTTGTCAACTTTTGGTAACTTGCCAAAAGTGGCACAATTTCTTAACAAACTTTTAACAAGGGCTTTAAATGCATATTCTTGATTTTCCAAGGGCTGATCTTGTATAGTCTTCAAACTTTAGGGACCATTCTTGTACAATTGACATTTAGAGGGTCATTTGTGACAAGTTCTTCAAAGATGAGGGACTAAAGTTGCCAATCTTTAATTCTTCAAGGGTCATTTTGCAAAACTCCAAACTTGGGCCCGGTTCATTGTGCGGCTTCGTTTCTCGTGTTCGTTTTTGAATGATTCTTGTGATCTTTTGCCATTTCCTCAATATCCGTACCTAAAAATACACAAGTAACAAATACGAGCATATATTTGGTATATTTAATGATATTTTATGCATTTTAAGCCCGTTTTGGACGATGAGACCATGTATAAAAGCAGTCTCATCACTCCCCCATACTAAACCATTGCCGTCCCCTCACGCAATGCTAGAATAAAGTATCGTAGCATCTCCAAAATTTAATTTTATTCACTTTATTGAAATGATAAACTAACTACACTACTACTATTACTACTACTTGTGTTTTAGACATAATGTATGATTTTCATCGCAAAATGGGACGTTTAGGTTCATAGAATAAGAACACGTGAATGCTTCGTTAGAAATAATTTCATCGTCCTCGATTTTCACCTTAATTCCATGCCAAGCGTGCAACGAGATCATTGTCATTATAAGTTAGTAATGCTAACACTACTCATATGCCCTAATCACGTACTTATCCTCCCATTATTCCTAAGTTGTATCTCTTATATTTTATTATGTCTTAATGATCACGAGGACACATTGTTGACTTATGCGATAATAGAGATTTAGGTCTAAAAATAGAGTCCTAACGGTGTAACTAAGATCATTAAATCAATAACCCCTCCTAATAGACAACGATGTTAAAAATTAAGTTGACAAGAAGAATCGATAAACACGGTTTTATAACGGTTTTGAACATGAGACTTATTACCAAGACTTTTATACGCCCCCTAACGGAAGGGCCTTATTATCTTTGGTTTACCTCCATCTTTTATTCAACTTCGCCATGAAGATTTTATTATGACTTCGGTCTTGCCTTGCCTTTTATTATCCGCCATCATCGGTGGTTTTATTAGCCAAAGACGTATATCCTCACGCTAAAGCGAATTTTGGATCTTTAAAGCTTCGAAGATCAAGGCTTGATTCACTTTCAATTTTTGCATAGATTTTAGGCCTTGTGGGGCTTCAAATTGTTTGCTAGATTTAGGTGAGCACTTGAAATCTTATTATTGGGTGAAGCTTTCGATTATTCGGGGTGCCAATACTTCAAAACCGTGACGCTGGCGATACCTTAATGTCTTCCTAATTTAATTACACGGAAGCTACTAGAAAAGACTAGAAACCCAACAATCCTAACTAAACCGCTAAGTCAATATTTGTTAAGCAAAAAATATTTACAAGCGAAGGGAGAATAAGCAAACAACGAGAACACATGAGTTTTTGAAAGAATACGAGTACTCTACGTTTAGCATAGTAACTTATAATTAACTCTATCACTTCTCGTCCTCATTTAAGAGACTTAGCCTAATGTGTAGTTAAGGAATCAAAGCTAAGTGCTCAACACGCACGGTCGAGTCAAAAATTACTCTTATTCTCGCCATCGGAAAATCTACATTCGTGTCTTCAAACACTTATAAAACATGAGAAAAAATTTAAAATTTGGCCATTTTTAGCCTTATTTTGCAACAAAACGATAAACAAAAAGATAAACTTTGGAAAGCGTGAAGGTTTGGCAAGGCAAGTATCTATTCACCCCCCCCCCCCCATACTAAAGTTAAACATTGTCCTCAATGTTTCGAGTCTAGGGGTGCAAACACCCCCATACTAGAGACGTAGTCGAATGCCGAATCTAGCATGGAATGGGTGGAACCAATAAGTAATAGCCGTTTATGAAGTGTGCTAATAACCTAAGGTTAGAACACAAAAGGATATATCATGTGGATATTGGGAAAGGCCTCCAAAGCAAACGATCGAGTGCTCCCATAAAACGAACACGAGAGGCTCCAATCGTGAAGATCATGATCTAAAAACCACAATTCACAAAGAGTGAATAAACACTTCCAACCAATCCATTACGCTAGCAAGACAATGACAGGGGCACAATTACATTATACGACAACCGAAAAAGAGCTTTTAGCTGTTGTCTATGCTTTTGAAAAATTCCGCCCCTATCTTGTCCTTTCTACAACAATTGTGTATACCGATCATTCCGCGTTGAAGTACTTGTTGACAAAGCAAGATTCCAAACCAAGACTTCTTCTCTGGGTTTTGCTGCTCCAGGAATTTAAAATCGAAATTCGCGATAAAAAAGGAGCTGAAAACCTAGCCGCGGATCATCTCAGCAGACTTGAGGATCCTTACCAAGGGGATCATCCAAACAAAGAAATCAATGATTCTTTTACCTTGGAGACCTTAATGTCTATAAACTCGAAGTCGAATGAAACCCCGTGGTTTGCGGACTTTGCAAACTACTTGGCGGGTGGAATTCTCAAGGAAGGGTTGACGTCCCAACAAAAGAAAAAGTTCTTCACCGACATTAAGACTTACTTTTGGGACGACCCTTACCTATTCAAACAATGTGCCGACCTGATTATCCGCCGATGTGTTGACGGACCGGCAGCGTCAGAAATCCTTGATGCTTGCCACAAAGGACCCACCGGTGGTCACTTTGGTCCCAACTACACCGCCAAAAAAGTGTTTGATTCGGGATTTTATTGGCCCTCGATATATCGTGACGCTCACGATATGGTTAAACGATGTGATGCTTACCAAAAACAAGGCAATATCACACATAAAGATGAGATGCCTCAAAATTTCATACAAGAATGTGAAATCTTTGATGTTTGGGGTATCAACTTTATGGGGCCATTCCCTTCTTCTAAAGGAAACAAATACATCCTTGTAGCCGTTGACTACGTTTCAAAGTGGGTTGAAGCCAAAGCTTTACCTACTAATGACGCAAGGGTGGTTTGTAACTTTTTAAAAGCTCTTTTCGCTAGATTCGGTGTACCTCGCGCCATTATTAGTGATCGTGGGACTCATTTTTGCAATGACCAATTTGCTAGAGTCATGGCTAAGTACGGTGTAAATCATCATCTTTCCACAGCCTACCACCCACAAACTAATGGCCAGGCTGAAATATCCAACCGAGGACTGAAGCGAATTCTTGAAAGAACCGTGGCAGAGCATCGTGCCTCATGGGCTGATAAACTTGATGATGCTTTGTGGGCTTTCCGTACTGCTTACAAGACCCCGATCGGCTGTACGCCTTATCGTCTTGTGTATGGGAAAGCGTGCCACCTCCCCATTGAGTTAGAGCACAAGGCTTACTGGGCCTTGAAGTGGGCTAATTTTGATATCAACAAAGCCGGTGACCTACGCAAGATCCAACTCAATGAGCTCAATGAACTCCGTAATGAGGCTTACGACAATTCTTTGATCTATAAGGAAAGGACTAAGCTCATTCACGACTCCAAGATCAAAAACCGAGAGTTCCATGTTGGAGACAAAGTCTTACTTTTTAACTCTCGGTTGAAAATCTTTTCGGGCAAGCTGAAATCTCGTTGGTTCGGCCCATTCACCATTGCCCAAATTTTTCCATATGGTACTCTCGAGCTCGCTCAACCTAATGGACCTAATTTTAAGGTGAATGGCCAACGAGTGAAGTTGTACTTTGGTGAGGACACCTCTCAGGAGGTGATTCCATCCCTCACCACGTTCCCCATGAACTAATTTTGGGTCGAGTCAGGCTCGTGACTCGGTTATAAAAAACAAGTGCTCCTCGGGAGGCAGCCCGAGTATCTATCTTTTTTATGCTTTAACCTCCTAAGTGTAGGGGGACTTGTATACGTTTTTTCTTTGTGTGGTGATGTGATTACAAGGATTAGTGAACTCTTGGAATCTTTGAAAAACCGTGCTCCCGTGTTATCCAAAATCCGGTTCTATCTCTCAACTATCGTGATTCAATTTTCTTCATACTCACATTTGAAATTGATCACTTTAGTCGTCTCTTCCTTAACTCGAGTTAACCAACGTGCACAATGTCATAAGTGTAGGGGAGACTTTTCCCACATGCTTAAACATTTAGGACAATGTTTATCTTAAGTGTAGGGGGGACTTCTATCGAAGTTTTAAGTGGACTTTTCCATGAAAATGCCTTCATTAAACCAGAAAATCATGTTTTTCAACATTTTTCAAATTTTTTATTAACTTTGGCCATTTAGTCGTAATTTTTAAATTTTTATCGTTGCTTTCATATGTATATATTCCGCAATAAAATCAAATTTTAATAAAGTGGTGTAGCTAGTTTAGAAATCTTTAACATATTAGGCCCGTTGCGTTTAGTTTGACTCAACCCGAATAGACTTATCCAAGTTTATTCTAGCTAGTATCCTTAACCATGTATACCTTAATTGGTTTATTAGGCTAAGTATCCACGAGTCTCATTACTTGAGATTTTAAATTGTGGAGGACGAGAAATGATAGAGTCAATTATAAGTCGGTATTCTTGCACAAGCTCACTTGGTGTAATTATTTGCCTATTCTCCCATCACTTGCTAATAATTTATCTGCAATAAGTAAGGTCGTACGATTTGAAAAGTTACTTAGCTTCTAGCCCAAGATCGTTTAAAAGTTGCTCGGTAATGATAAGAGTTCATAGCCAAGGCATAACTTATGAAGCAGGGCGCGAAGATTGGCGAGTCCGAAAAGGCCCTAACAAGGCATGAGGATTCCATTTTATTGCTAAAGATCCAAGGTGATGTGAAAAGCATTATTCCCAAGTCAATATGAAGGATCAAGACTCACGACGAAAAGCAATCAACTCCCATAAAGATCATGGAGAAGTCTATCCGAAAAGACCCTAACAAGGTATGAGGATAAATAGATCCAAGTCCGAAAAGGAGGCGGATCGTTGTATCTCAAAATCCCAAATAGAGATTGAAGAAATAGTCATGAAGTCGTGGTCAACAAAGTTGGAGTACCTCTCAAAAGCCTCCAAGTGAAGAAACTCTATGAACGATGAGAAGACCATTATCTCAAGCACGTCTCTCAAGATATGAAGTATGAAGTACATGCCAAATATCGGCCCGAGAAAGGTCTCAAATCGCGAACCAAGTTATGCCAAGATATGAACTTTTTGATATCCCGAGAAGCAGTATTAAGAGATTTTGTCCTTTAGCTAACTATTGATCAAATCGTCCTACTTTGCTTTCAGCCTAAATAAACTATTGAAATAAGTCCAAAAATGCATCTTCATGATCATTCTAAGACAAAAATAAAATATAAGAGATACACCTAGGAATAAGGGAGTTTAAGCATTTAATTAAGCCATGTGTGTAAGTGTTTGAATTGCTAACTTATAATAACAATGATCTCGTTTTTAAGCTTAGTTTGGGGAACGTGAAACTTGAGGGTGATAAATCTTCGCAACACCAAAGCCCTAATGTAAGTCCTTGATCTCCTTGCAAGTTATTTCCATGTAGCTATTTTCAAGTGAAAATGGTTTTCTATCCTTTGGTTTCCTTTAAAGTCTTAATTTCTTTTAGTATTTTAATTTTTGTTTAGTAGTATTTAAATAAGGCCAAGGTTGATTGATTATGAGAAAAGTGTAAAATTGCTTTATCACTAAGCATTGCATGAGGGCATGGCAATGGTTAAGTGTAGGGGATTTGATAGGTGTGTAAACACCCATCCTTTTAGCACTTAATTCTGGCTAAAACGAGACCAAAACACGTATTTAATATCATTTGTTTGGAATTATGAGTGGTTTTTGTGTTTATTGTGTTTTCAGAGCTAACCGGATGAATATTGAAGAAAACATGGGATTGCACGGGTTTTATGGAAGAAAAAGACTCGTGACGAAGTCTATTGTCCAAGAGATGCAAAGGATTTGAAGTCACTGGGCCTATTCGAAGATTTATCGAAGAAAAGGACCAAAGATGGAAGATTTACATAAGTCGAAGAAACTCAAGTCTATTAAACGAAGAAATTAAAAGACGAGTTGAATTTAATCTTCGACAAATCCCGAATCAGAATCGAAAACGTCAACTTTTCTGAAAAGACGAGAAGACAAGAAGAACGGGAGAAAGCCCACTCACCAACCAAAAGAAAAGCCTATAAAAGGAATCCCGTCACACACATAGTGCCAGTTAGTTTTAGTTTTTCTTTCTTCCCCTTTTTTTTCTCCTTTTAGTTCGTACCATCACCAACACCATTAGGGTGTTTGGTGATTTTGATCTTTGATTTTCAATCTTGTAATTTTTAATCTTTGTTTTGTTATTGTTAAAACATCAATCATCAATACAAAGTCTTGTTTAATCTTTCCATTTCATCTTGTTCATCATCATCTTTATCTTCAAGTTCTTAAGTTCTTATCTAATTGAGTTCGATCTTCAAAAGTTGTTGGGATTTGTGTTTTTGTTGATGGGATTTGTAGTTTATGGTTAGTAGATGCTTAGTGATTAGTTTATTTAAGTTTTTGGTGAAAAACTTGGTGGTTTTTGGATTAAAATCGATTTTCCTTGTTCTTCGCGTTAGTTACTGTATCTGAGTTCCCAGACTTCCGGATGAACGCCAAAAGTTCCGGATGAAGGTTATTTCCAAAAGTTCCGAATAAGTTAGAAGTTCCGAATGAATGTGTCTTTAAAAAGTTCCGAATAAACTTCCTTTAAAATCTTCCGAATGAGTTTCTTTGTGAAAAGTTCCGAATGAACCTAAATCTTCCGAATGAACTAAAAAGTTCCGGATGAATGTTTATTTTCCAAAGTTCCGAATGAAGGTTTCCTTTCCAAAAAGTTCCGAATCAGTCCAAAGTTCCGGATGAACCTAAGTTCCGAATGAAGCAAAACTTCCGGATGAGCAGCTAAATCTTCCGAATGAGTTTATGTTAAGAAAAGTTCCGGATGAAACCAATCTTCCGAGTGAAAAGTTCCGGATGAGCAAAGTTCCGAATGAAGGTTTCCTTTCCAAAAAGTTCCGAATCAAGGTTAAAACTTCCGAATCAGTCATCTTTTGAGTATTATTGATTATTACTGTTTCTGTTCCTCCATTTTTATTTCATATTTTACTTTCAATTTTAATTTTAATTTTAATTCTAGTCTTTATAAATTGTCATTAAAGTAACTGTTTTTTATTTAAATTTTCATTTTAGTACATTTAAACTTTTTATTAGATTAGAAAACCAAACCCTTTTATTTAGTAACCAAGAACAATCATTCCACTTAAGGCCGAGATCAATTCGAGAGGACTCTGAGAGAAAATCTGAACCCATTGCAAAATCCAATGTATCAAATGGCGCCGCTGCCGGCTCTTCTCGTTAAGATCAAAAGTTTTTTGTGAGAACTTGGATTTTGGGATCCGTTCCCCGTGAACGTTACTTTTTCATAAAAATTTTCAAAAAAATCCTAAAAAATATAAAATTTTCAAAAATACAAAAAAAAAATTTAAAAAACATAAAAACCAAAAATATTTTTGCTTTGTTTTTCTTTGTTCGTTCTTTTGCAGGTGTATGCGCACTCGATCCACGTCTTATCAAGAGCCCGAGCCTCTCGATCACTTAGACATGGCCGGTGTACAAAACAACAACAACATACCACCTCCAAACAATAATAATAATAACAACAACAACCCGCCTTTCAACAACATGAATAATAACAACAACAATGAGCCCCTTCCGGATAATCGACCGATGATTGAACTGCTGCAAGCTCATGTCGATGGCAACACTGATCCAATTGTTATACCAGCAATTGCAGCCAACAATTTCAAGCTAAAATCAGGCTTTATCCAAATGGTCTCCGCTCAACCATTCTTGGGACGTACCATTGATGATCCACACGACCATATCAAGAGATTCTTGCAACTAACAAACACGGTCAAATTCAATGGTGTTCCACAAGAGGTTATAAGGTTACAACTTTTTCCCTTTTCTTTAGAGGGACAAGCCCGGCATTGGCTTGCTAAGGAACCGCCACAGAGTATTCTCTCGTGGACGGATTTGGAAACCAAGTTCATCAATTACTTTTTCCCACCCTCTCGTACTACCGCTTTGCGGAATGAAATCATAAATTTTGAACAAAAGTACGATGAGTCATTCAGTGAATCTTGGGATCGTTTTAAAGATCTTTTAAGAAAATGCCCACAACATGGTTTTACCAAAGTACATCAAATTAATACTTTTTACAATGGTTTAAGCATGAGTGACCAAGATTCACTAAACAGTGCCTCAGGGGTAATCTTTTGGCTAAGACTTCCAATGCTGCTTGGGACATCATTGAGAATAAATCTCGTGTGCAAACCAAGAGTGTTCGGACCAATGTCGCTAGTGCTAGCACTAGTGACAGCGACAAGCGACTTGACAAAATCACTACGCTTCTTGAATCGCTTGTCACCCACACCGTCAGCAACAACAACAGCAACAACGCTAAAAACGCTCAAGTTAACGTTGTCAGCCAACCTTGTGAGATATGCGGTGGTCCTCACTCTTACACCACTTGTACTGCCACCCAAGACTACCCTGCTGAAAATGTGAATGCGGCATATGGCACCTATCCTCAACCTGCTTATCAAGCTAGACCTCAAGGTGACCGTAATTTGCTTAGCTACCGCTCCAACAATTATCTTTCACCACCTGGTTTTCCTCCTACCAACCCAAACCAACAACAAAACCTCAACCGCCCTCCTCAACAACAACAACCTCGTACACCATACATTCCTCCTCACAAGCAGCAACAACCACTTCAACGTAACAACCATGTTTACCAACAACCTGCTTATCAACCACCCGCATATAATGCTCCTCCCAACCAACCCACCGCTCTTCACCAAGAAGTGGAAACTTATATGAGGACTAACGATGTGATAGTGGGAAATCTTCAGAGAGAAGTGCTCAACTTGAAAGCAGATTTGGTCATGTTGATCCCAAACTTAGATCGATTAAGCTTTGTGTATACGAGATTAGATCAAGTAATACACGTAGAGAAACCTTTGCTTATGAATAAAGTAACTAAGTGTTATGCGGAATTAACACTTAATCTAAAACACAAAGATGTTAAACAAACTTTCACTTGTATTAGAATGATCGAACTTGATTACAATGAAAGAGATTTAACTTGTGAAAACTTATGAAAACTGATGATTAACTTTAACCTAAAAGATCTTCTTTTATAGATGAAGAAGTCTTGTACAATAAGCTACGAATCAACTATTCTAGATAAAGATAATAATAGAAAATACAATGTCGTGCTTATCTTTACCATACATAAATAAAGAAACAAATAAACAAAAAGATTCGTATGAAGATATATCCTATCAGTGTTAATCTTCAAGGCTGTCAGCGTTGACTTCTTCAATGTCAACGCTTGGCTGTCAGCGTCCAATGTCATCCTATCAGCGCTTGAATTCTTCTTATCAGCGTCTAGTGAACTGACCCATATTTTATTCCCAACAATCCTCCCCTAAACTTGATATCTATTCCAATGATCAAGTTTCTGAATAAAAACTTAAGGCTTAGGAGGAATCTTGCAAAAACTTCTTATGTTGGTGATAAACATATCTAATCAAGTCCTTGGCCACGTTACTAGTATAATCAATCTCCAAGGGTGTCTCCATCATCTTCTCTAACACTTCTTTGGACAAGAAATAGTCAGCATCCACAAGTAGATACTCTGAAAACTTTGTAGAGCTCAAATGAAACACACCACAAGTAGAATAAAGCCTCCAATGAAGATTACTGAGATCATCTTCAAGATCCTTCCATATGGCAGGATCTGCTTCCTTTGGACCACACAAAGTCAAAAATGTGTTCCAGAGTCTTATTCCATTTGCTGAAGTAGGTGCTTCAGCTGTATACTTGGCCTCTATTAATCTCCATAGATGCACCAAGTCTTCTCTGTCTATGCTTGCAAAGATAGAAATAACTGAAGTGAAAGTATGTACCTCCTTTCCAAACCTGCCTATCTTCCAAAATCCACACTCATCTTCATCAAAACTGATGATTGGATTTCTGTCATCTAGAGGTACTACATTAACCAAATCTGAAGCTTCCAATGGAGAAAGCTTGAGATGCTTCCTTATAACACCTTCAGTTGGATAATATACATCCATATCTTTGGGAAATTGGAGAGGATCTCCTTTCTTCACTGGTCTTTGAGCAATCCTCATCTCCTTTTGAATCTGCATTTCCTCAGCAAGCTCTTGTTTCCTTTCTTCTGAAAGAAACTGGTAGACATTATTTTCTTGCACATTCCTCCAAATAGGATGTGCCCTATACTCTAACTCCTCAAAAGATAAAGCCAGCAACTTCTTGTATGTCCATCTAGGTTGATGGCATCTAAGCAACTTGTAATACAACTGCCTTCTATCTCTTTTGAGCCAAGTCTTGACCTCTTGTGCATTAAACCTCAAAATCACCTTTATATCATCTTGTACCCTGAGAAGAACTTCCAACCCCCAAATTTGATCTGATAAACTCATTCCTGGGTTGTCCATAACCTTGTCTTCCCAAGCATGGTACATTCTGGTGATTTCTGGAAGGTCCCAATCAATCTGATTCTTCAACTCACTCAATCTTTCCTTTGCTAACTCATCCCCATATTCAAGTCTTTCTGGATCTTCAATAATTTGAACACTTGAATCTGAGCTATCTTCTTCTTTTTCACCACCACTCTCTTCCTCACTCTCAGAAGTGGCAACAAATGGTGATCTACTACTCCTCTTCAAATCTCTTTCCAAAAGTTGTGCAGCCAACTGTTCATCAAATGCAATTTGTGCTGCATCTTTCTTTGGAACATCTTCTTCAATCAGAATCCCCTTACCCTTGTCTTTTGGATCAATAATAGGTAAGGTAGAAGAAGAAACCTGTGTGGACACATCTTTGATGATTGTTGATGACTGGAATACATCAACACCACCTGCAACTTTGTCAGCGTTCAAGTTACCTTTATCAGCGCCCCGATTACCTTTGTCAGCGCTGGATGTGTCAGCGTTCAAACCTGTATCAGCGCCCATTGTTTCTATGAAAGATCCTTCCAAGTTTAATGGTGTCACCTTGGATGTATCAATAACAGGATGCTGCTTCAGACTTGTAAGAGCTTCAGCAATACCTAAAGATTCACTAAATTGTGAACTCTTCTCACTGGCTGTATGAATCAGCTCATCCTCTTCATCCTCCCCTTTGGAAGATTCCTCCATCCTACTCCTGCTACTTGGATTCTCCAAAACAGTTACCCGCTCCCTCAATACTTGGAGTTCACGGCCCTGTTTGTTGACAATTTGTACAAGGCTGACATTTTGCTTTTGCAAGCTAATGACAGCAGCCGTCAATTCAGACAATGTCATAGGTTCCAATCTGCCCTCAGCTAGAATGGGGATTTGACCTCCCAAAATAGAATCATAGGGCATGGATGAGGTCTTAATGATGTTGGGACTGTCTTGACCAGCATCTAAGCTTGTATCAATAGCCCCAGCCTCATCCATGGCACCAGCCACACTTGTGGAGGTGGTTCTCTCTACAACAAGGCTAGGACCACTAGAGGAGAACACTCCAGTAGTCCTTTGGCGTTTATTCAACCTAGATTGTAATGGGGTGGAAGATGAGGTAGATTGTGTGGGTGTTGGTTGGTTAAGGGGTGTTTGGGATTGGTCAGGGATGTCATCAGTGTTGGGATTGGCTGTGTCAGCGCCAACATTTTGAGTGTCAGCGTTGACATTGGGTTGGTCAACGTCCATCTGGTCAGGTGAAGGTAATGGTTCATGGATAGGCTCAAGTTGAGGTGCAGGGTCTGGTTGTGGTTGAGCAGCCTGAATTACTTCAAGCATGGCTTGGGTAAGAGGTATGGATCTGTTTGTGGAGCTCATTTTAGCAAAAATGGTTTTCTGTTGTTTAGGGATCTCATAAAAAGTGTCATGATCCCTAGAACAATATTCTTGTAAATCAAAGACCATTTGCAAAAATCTTGGGTAAGCCAAAGTCATTTTACTTCCCTTATTTTTACACATCCCTTCAAAAATCATTTTTGAAAAATTATACTTAAGCCCACGTGTTATACAAACCAAAGCACTTGCAATTGACCTGTTTATTTCATTAAAAGAAGTACATTTTGGACTTAAGCATTGGAGAAGGACATGTATCAAATATTTCCAGTCAGAGGGAAATTCCTGCTTATGATATTTATTTAAAGTGACATCAGCAGGAATAGGATAACCCAATTCCCTAAGACCTTGTTCTATTGTTGCAATGGCAAGAGTAGTCACACCATCAGCGTCATCAAGACGCAAAGCTTGGCGAACCAAGGCTTCAGTGACTACCCATGTTCTTCCATGAATAGTAGATGTTAATGTGGTCACTCCATTAGCTATTGTGGAACTGACATTATTCCAAAACTGTCTAATGTGTGCGACAGGGACTAATGGTTCATGAGAAAGTGCATACCTTAAGGAGGATGCATTTAAAAATGCCACCATTTCTGAATACTGAGGGAACAAATCATTATCAGCGACCAAGTAAGCTACCATATTATGTTGGCTCTTGAACTCCAATGTTAATTTCTTTGAGTTGAACTTTGGTGCCATGTTGAAAGCTGTTTAGGTTATGTGATATGGGAAAAATCTAGGAGAAAAATGTTAGACAAGAAAATATGAATACCCAGAACAAAAAGTTTAGCCAAATTTATAGGAGAGATGCATGATTTTGATTGGTCAAAAATGAGGCAGTTATATTCAAAGAGCAATGATGAAAATATTGAATCAAATATAACTTATCTCATGCATTAATTAAAAGTAACAACTCCCCAAAATTACGGCCAAAGATTAGTCAAAAATAACAACTGGGTAGGGCCCACTAGGTGTCAACGGTCAAAAATAGCCCATCAGCGCCCAACGGCTATATTTTCTTGTCAGCGTTTGCGTAAAGCCTTGTCAGCGTCACGATTGGACGTAACAGCGTTTGGAGAAAAACTTGTCAGCGTCTAAAAATAAAAATAAAAATATGTAAAAAGAAAAAGACCTTAACAAAGTAATTTATCCTAAGGGAAATATCTTACAAGTTGATAATAATTACTGGGCGGCAAGCACTGTCCATTTATGCACACTTGCTTAAACAAGATAGACACAAACGTCCTCAAGTGTCCCTTGCTAACCAAAATACTTACCAACAAAGTTATTTCATAAAATTCTTTGTAACTCCCAGGTAAACCCATAACCAAATTATTCCCAAGTCTCCCATCAGACCACAACCAATTCTAGGCCAAAAATGTCTTGGCAGCATGCATGGTTTATCAACTTTGCATGCTACAGTGCCTCATGGTTTAGTAAAACTAACCCATACTCACCTGTGGACACAATCTAGAATTGTGATGAGAGTATTGTAAGAATACCCAAGAGTCCTAAAGGTTCCTAAAAACCTCCCCTCAAACTATGATACATGAGTTTCTCAAAATATATATGAACATTAAAAATTTATGTCAAGATAGGAATATAAATATTCCAACCATCATCCATAAACAAAAACATGTCCAAACAGCTCTTCAAAGATCCATAAGCAACTCTGTATCCAATGGCATAAAGCTACCACTACCTGCACATTTAGATTGAAAACCACAAAACTAACATTTGTTGCTGACAGCGTCCCGACAACACTTATCAGCGTTGAAGGAATTCTTGTCAGCGTTAGACAATAATATCTCTAACAACGGCAAAATAACACTTGACAGCGTTACATTTACCTTTGTCAGTGTTAGAAAAATAAAGTGGAAAAATCTAAATCATCACAAAGACCAATAACAATGCATTATCCTGTACATACTTTTACAAAAAGGTTCCAAAACACATATTAAGTGAGATTAACCATTCCAATATTTGTTACCAAATATTGAAATCTTCCAGCATCAAAAGGTTTAGTTAATAAATCAGCCACATTATCTTCTGTGGCTACCCTATCTGGTTGTATTAAACCTTTCTCAAAGCAATCTCTTATAAAATGATGTCTAATTTCTATGTGTTTGGTTTTAGAATGATGTACAGGATTTTTAATAATGCATAAAGTACTGTTATTGTCTACAAAAATCTTGGTATGCATGAAATTATACCCATAATCCAACAGCTGGTTCTGAATCCATAAGACTTGTCCACAACAAGCAGCTGCAGCAACATATTCTGCTTCAGTTGTAGAGTTTGCCACCACTGTTTGTTTCTTGCATTGCCAAGATATTAATCTGCTCCCAAGAAATTGACATCCACCAGTTGTGGATTTCCTATCAAACTTGTCACCACCATAGTCACTGTCTGAATATGCAATAAGCTCCAATGGAGAATCTTTTGGGTACCACAAGCCAAGATCTGGATAACATCTTAGGTACCTAAAAATTCTCTTCACAGCAAAAAGGTGACATTCTTTGGGAGTCACTTGATGGCGTGCACAAGCACACACAGCAAACATGATGTCAGGCCTTGAGGCTGTAAGATACATCAATGAACCAATCATTGATCTATAGTGCCTAACATCCACATCCTTTCCAGCTCCAATTTTTCCCCAAGGATGTTCCCTATCCATAGGAGTGGAAGCATCCTTTTCATGTGGAGAAAAACCATATTTCTTCAAGATTTCAGCTACATACTTGTCTTGGGAGATGAAGATACCATCTTCTTTCTGCTGAACTTGTAACCCTAGAAAGAAGTTCATCTCACCCATTGCACTCATCTTGAATTTATCTGTCATGAGCTTGGAAAAGTCTTCACTCATCTTTGGATTAGTTGATCCAAAAATGATATCATCAACATAGACCTGAACAAGTAAGACATCTTTACCTTTCTTCTTTGTGAACAATGTCTGATCTATGGTGCCCCTTTTAAAACCATTTTCCACCAAGTAGGTGGACAATGTACCATACCATGCTCTTGGGGCCTGGTGAAGTCCATACATAGCTTTCTTCACTCTATAAACCTTGTCTGGATTCTCAGGATCTTCAAAACCAGGAGGTTGCATAACGTATACCTCCTCAGCAATTGTTCCATAGAGGAAAGCACTCTTCACATCCATTTGATAAACAGTGAAGTTCATACAAGAGACATAAGCTAGAAAAATTCTTATAGCTTCAATTCTTGCAACTGGAGCAAATACTTCTTCATAATCTATACCTTCCTCTTGTGTATATCCTTGAGCTACCAAACGTGCCTTGTTTCTAACCACAATACCCCTTTCATCTTTCTTGTTCCTTAGAACCCATCTTGTCCCAATTGGTCTCACATATCTAGGACAATCAACCAGCTCCCAAACATCCTGTATAGCAAATTGGTGAAGCTCATCTTGCATTGCTTCCACCCAACTAGGTTCTTTGAGAGCATCAAAAATCTTCTTGGGTTCTTCTTGTGACAGAAAACATGCAAACAAACATGCTTGTACAAGAGGGGTATCAACCTTCTTGTGTATATTGGCAATAAATCCACCAAGATTTTGATGGGATCTTCGTGTCTGAACTGGAGCCATAACATCACCAATGATCTGAGATGAGGGGTGATCCTTTGCTGTGGAAGTGAGAACTCCTCCTTCAAAAAGTCTGGTGTCCTCAACTTCACGCTCCATGTTGCCAATATCTTCTTCATCAGACTCTCTTTGATCAACAGAAATCTCTTCATGGACATTGGAAGGTCCACCTTGTTCAAAATGGGAAGAGAAAAGATGTGCAAAGGTGTTGTCAAAGTCTGATCCTTGTTTGTCAGCGCTTGGGCTAACAACGCTTGAACTGTTGGTGTCAGCGTCTGATCCATCAGCGTCTGAATTGCTCTTGTCAGCGCTTGACTTCCCTTTGTCAGCGCCTGAAGAACCATGCATGTTTGTATTTGGTGGTATGTGAAAACCACCATTCTCTTTTCTAGCAGCAGCAGCAGCAGCATAATACTCATCTGTCCATATAGGAAGTGTAACATATTCTTGTGTGGGAGATGACTCAACTGCTGGTGGTCCATCCTTCTTAGCAACCTGTATACCTGAAACATTACCAATTCTCTTTTCCAAAACACTTGAAGTTACCTTCACAATGTCTGGATCAGTAACAGGCATATAATTTAAAGCTCTAGATAAAGGTTCTAAGTCAAACAACCAATTTGGACCACTTTCAGGATCACTAGGTTTACTCTCTAAAAACCTAACATGTACTTTTTCAAGTATACGTTTTTCCTTTTTAATGTAAACCCTATATCCTTTGCTCTGCACTGAATAACCCATGAAGTAGCCTTCATCACCTTTTGAATCAAATTTACCTAGGGCCTTACTAGTTTCTAAAACAACTACATGACATCCAAAAGGCTTGAGAAAGCCAATATTTGGCTTCCTTCCCCAAAGTAACTCATAAGGTGTCTTATTATGTATTTTGTTGACCAATGCCCTATTCTGGACATAACAAGCTGTGTTAACAGCTTCAGCCCAAAAGGCTATAGGAAAGTGGGCATCAGCCAACATGGTTCTGGCTGCTTCAATAAGGGTTCTATTCTTCCTTTCAGCAACCCCATTTTGCTGTGGGGTTCTAGCTATGCTAAACTGCCTAGTAATCCCTTTCTTGGCACAAAAATCATCTAACAACTGATTTCTAAACTCACCCCCATTGTCACTTCTAATAATTTTGACCTCATTACCATTCTTCTTCTCAATCTGGGTAATGAAATTAATCAGACTTTGGGCAGTTTCACTTTTCTTGGCTAAAAAGAAAGTCTATGTAAACCTGGAAAAATCATCAGTGATAACAAAACAATATGATTTACCCTTCAAACTTTCTATATTAGTTGGACCAAAGAGGTCCATATGCAATAAGTGAAGTGGTTTAGAACTGGAGTGCACCTGTTTAGATTTGAATGAGACCTTGTGCTGCTTGCCCCTAAGACATGCAACACAAGAGTGGTCATTGTGGAAAGCCTTTTCAGGCAAACCATCAACTAAACCAAGCCTCACAAGTCTATTGATATTTTTAAAGTTTATGTGCCCTAATCTCCTGTGCCAAAGATTACTTTCATCTACTGAGGCTTTAGCATAAAGACATGACATCATTTTATTATTCATCTTAATTCCATTAAGATTCACATTATATATGTCTTTATGCCTTGGTGTTCTAAATTCTATGTATTTCTCCTCGGGGAGCTTGTAATCTTTGCTTAACACCAAGCACTCAGTATCTGTGAAAAGAACCTTATTTTTGTTATCACACACTTGTGATACACTAAACAAATTATAATCCAGTTCTTTTACCAGGAAGACATTCTCAAAACGTAGATTATTGGTAATAAGGGTTCCTTTTCCTGTGATGGTGCCATAGCCCCCTCCAAAGTATACCCTATCACCATCTTGAATAGGAGAAAAGTTTGTCAGATAGTCTTCCTTTCCTGTCATGTGCCTTGAGCATCCACTATCCCAATATCCATAATCATTGATCTTCTTCTGAATGCCCTGCACATAAAGAAAACACATTAGTTTTCTTTGGGAACCCAAGCCTTGGAAGACTTGGATTCATCTGGTTGTTCAACAAGAACAGACTTGGTTCTCATAACAACCCCATTTTCATCCCTTTTTGAATGAAATTCCCAGTTAACCCCAATTGGTGTTGACATGGCTTTTGAAATATAATGAAACCTGTTGCATGTCATAGAAACACCAGTAGAATTAGAGTTTTGGTCTTGTTTTGGTCTCCATGTTAAGCTAGTAGAGGCTTTAGACCTATTTCCCTGTGGTTGCAAATACCTAGGTTTGGAAGTGTGTCTGTCAGCGCTGAAATTGTTCTTGTCAGCGCCCCGATTGCCTTTATCAGCGTTGAACCTAGGGTTTGCTACAGGAACCCATTGCCTATTGGACCAAGTGTTTGACTTTTGAAAAGGTCTTAGGCCTTGTGTGTTAGACCCTCTAGAAAAGAATGGGGCTGGTCTAACAACTTGTGAACTTTTGTTCACAAAGGTATTGGGTCTGACAGTGTTTGACCTATGTTGACTTTTGTCAGCGCTGAAATGGTTCCTATCAGCGTTGACATTGGAAGCGTTGACACATTTGTATGCCAAATGTGAGAAGCTACCACATGAGTAACAAGCTTTTCTAGACATAGTCTTAGGTCTAGAAGCAAAGAAGCCTGTTCCATGGTTACTAACTTGGCTTTTTGGTGACCTAGTATTCCTATACATTTCTGCATACTTAACACTAGGTTTTCTAACAGTTTGTGGGCCAAGGTTAACAGCTTTGCCAGTGGTTGGGTGTGTGATTTTAATAGGTGTAGGATCATTGGACTCCACAATATTTTGGCTCATGATTGGTGTGGGCTCATTTGGACTTTCACACAACAACCCTCCCTTAACAAACAAAGTGTGGTTAGCTTTCTTCCACTCATCTAGGTCAGTTAATTTTTGCTTATATTCTTCAACTGGGGAAGTCACTCTAGGTGGAGGAATAAATTCCTTCTCTTGGAGTTCTGGCAGGCCAGTCCAAGATAAGTCCTTTGATTGGACACCATAGAAATCCCCAGCTGGTGGTGGAACACCAGTATAATCTTTCATCCCAATCCCACTCATGTCCTTAGAGTCTCTTTGTTTACTAACACACTCTCCTAGGGATTGTGTGGCCTTATCAAATCTCTGGATTTTAAGACTCACATTATCTTTATTTTTGTTAGCCTCCTCTAACTGAGCTATCAAATCAAGATTAACCCTATTTACTATATCTTGAATATCTTTACTTTGATGTAACTCATGTTTTAAGATATTTATTTGATCCTTTAAATCAAACTCCATTTTCTTATACTCAGCTACTGTCTTTTCTGTTTGGGTAAGAGCAATTTGATAATTAGATACTTTGCATCTTTCAGTACTTGCCTCATCTAATAATTTTACTATCTCTTGATTTAGTTTTTCAGTATTTAAACGACAACCCTTAGAACAGAAAGCATCATCATATACCTCATTATCTGATGAAGAGGAGGAGTGTGCCATGAGAGCATATTCAACATGCTCTTCTTTAACTTCAGCAACCAAAGCTCTGTCCTCTTCCTCATCCTTAGCCATAAAGTTCCAGCTCCAGTCCCATCCTCCAACACCATCAATTTGTTGAACAGCAACCATGGCCTTGGGATCTTGGCTCTTAACCATTTGGCTTGAGGGCTTACCAGCATCAGATCTTCTTGGAGATCTACATTCCCTCATAAAGTGCCCCATCCGATGACAATTGTAGCACTCAACCTTTGATTTGTCAAATCCAGCAACATCCTTAGCATTAAAGGTCATCTTCTTCTTGAACCTTTTATTAAACCTGTTTGCTCTTAAACTTACAAGAGCCATAGTCCACTTGATGTCCATCTCTTCCAATTGTTCATCACTTATCTGCTCAAGATCTTCATATGTAATCCTTGAATCACTGGGCAAAGAAGCAATGAATGCACACACAGTATCTAGATCTAAACCAGCAGGTTTAATTCTATCAGCGCCAAAGTTGTGAGTGTCAGCGCTTGAGTATAAAGCGTTGACAGGATATGATCCAGCGCTGACAGGCTGTGATCCAACGTTGACACATTGAGATCCAGTGACCGGATGTCCATAGGAGTTCATGGAATCAAATTGGCCTTCACTTTGTGAGAAGAAGGCCATGTTGCTGCTGGAAGATTTATTATCACTCTCCAAAAGCCATTCATTCTCCAACAGTCTTAGTTTGTTGAAGATGTCATCAAACCTGGAGGTCTTGTGGGTGTTATTGACAAGAATGGATCTTGTCTCAATCTTCCATACATCACCAAGGCTTTTGAGAAAAGTAGCATTCAAGTCAGGGTCATCAATCTGTGTTCCCATGAAGGAAAGTTGACTTGTGATGTCAAGCAGTCTACTTCTCACACTGCTGAGATTCTCATTGGGTTGAGCCTTAAAGACAGCATACTCATGCAAGAGTTGCTTCTTCTTTTCTTCTTTTGTGTCAGCATTCCCACCATGTGCTACTTCAAGAGCTTCCCAAAGCTCTTTTGCAGACTCAAAGCGTTTGTACTTGTGCTGATTCTCATGACCTAGGGCGTGTTTCATGATGTTCAAGATTTTCATGTCCACCCTTTTCTTGGCTATATCTTCAACAGATACAGCTCTTCCATCTCCAGGCTTTTCCTTCTTATCAGCTTCAGGACAATTAGGAACAGCTGTCCTTGTGGCAATAGCAGCAGCAATCTTTTGTGCTTTGTCGAATGTGTTCCCATATTCAACAATCTCCCAAAGAGTGTAGTCATGAATAGCTATATATTGCTCAAAATTGGACTTCCAAAGCTCGAAGTTCCTGGCATCAAACATGGGATTTTTGATACTAGGATTTGTGGAGTTGTTTTGTAGCAAAGCAACAGGTTGATCTGTGCCAGACATGATGTTTTTTTTTTTAGGGTTTTGAGAATTTTGGGGTTTTTAGGGTTTTTGGTGTTTTAGGGTTCTTGCGTTACTTAAAGATCAAAAGTTTCTCAACCAGGCTCTGATACCACTTGTTGATCCCAAACTTAGATCGTTTAAGCTTTGTGTATACGAGATTAGATCAAGTAATACACGTAGAGAAACCTTTGCTTATGAATAAAGTAACTAAGTGTTATGCGGAATTAACACTTAATCTAAAACACAAAGATGTTAAACAAACTTTCACTTGTATTAGAATGATCGAACTTGATTACAATGAAAGAGATTTAACTTGTGAAAACTTATGAAAACTGATGATTAACTTTAACCTAAAAGATCTTCTTTTATAGATTAAGAAGTCTTGTACAATAAGCTACGAATCAACTATTCTAGATAAAGATAATAATAGAAAATACAATGTCGTGCTTATCTTTACCATACATAAATAAAGAAACAAATAAACAAAAAGATTCGTATGAAGATATATCCTATCAGTGTTAATCTTCAAGGCTGTCAGCGTTGACTTCTTCAATGTCAACGCTTGGCTGTCAGCGTCCAATGTCATCCTATCAGCGCTTGAATTCTTCTTATCAGCGTCTAGTGAACTGACCCATATTTTATTCCCAACAGGTCAAACAAGGGAACGATCTGAGAGCCGACATGAGAAATACGTTGGATAGCCAAACTAATGATCTGAGGAACATGATGGCTAGTTTCTTCCAAGGTAATCAACCCTCTTCTTCGGGTACTCTTCTGAGTAACACCGTTGCGAATCCAAGAGGGGAGATGAAAGCAATCACTACTCGAAGTGGTAAAGGTACCAAGGAACCCGAGCTTCCTATACCTCCACCAGTGATTGTGACTAAGGAGACCGAGTCACCTGCTCCTATTCCTCATCCTTCTCTTTCCCCAATTTCGCCACCTCTTCCTTCTACCCCTCCTCCACCCAAGGATGTGAGTGATCCTATTCTTCCTAAGCCTTCCTCTTCTTCCAATATACCTTATCCATCTAGGTTGAGGAAAGAGAAGCTCAAAAGCAAGGACGATATTCAGGTTTCGAACTTTCTTAAGATGTTTAAACAACTGAATTTCAATATCTCCTTCGCTGAGGCTCTCGCTCACATGCCTAAGTACGCAAAAATGTTTAAAGATCTTCTGAGCGACAAGGAAAAGCTCCTCGATATTGCCAACACCCAACTTAATGAGAATTGCTCTGCAGTGCTCTTAAGGAAATTGCCAACCAAGCTTGGTGATCCGGGTCGTTTCTTAATTCCTTGCAATTTCCCGGGAGTAGAGAATTGCATGGCCCTAGCCGATCTAGGTGCCAGTATTAATCTTATGCCTCTAAGCGTTTGGAAGCAATTATCTCTCCCAGAGCTAGTCCCCACCAAAATGACTTTGGAATTAGCTAACCGTACGGTTGCTTATCCAGTGGGGATAGCCGAAGACGTCATTGTAGGAGTCGACAAATTCACCTTCCCTGCAGATTTTGTTGTCGTCGACTACGAGATGGACCCCCGTGTGCCACTAATTGTTGGTCCATTCTTGAGGACCGGTCGCACTCTCATCGATGTTGAAGCCGGTGAGCTTATCATGAGAGTGGGTGACGATAAAGTAGTCTTCAACATGGGAAAGTTATCTAAACAACCTTATTCATATGAGAGTGTTAATTGTATTGACGTTCTTGATGAGGCTTGTGAAGAACACTTTAATGATGCTTGCAAAAGTATTCCTACCTCTCTTACCAATGTTGAGACCGTGTCCTCTATTGATTCATCGTTGTCTCTATTTGGAGATAGTGATTTATTTTGGAACAATCTTGAAGACACCATGGGAGATGTGAATTTAGCTACTAATGATTCTCCTATCGATGGGAATGAAGACATGAATTTCTTTGATAATCTTCTCAACAAAGACAATCCTTCTCCTCCATCTCCCACGGTCATTGCTATCGATACTCCGACTTCGAATACGCCTCCCGTCGAAAATCCTCCGGATTTAGAGCTTAAGGAGTTGCCGCCCCATCTTGAGTATGTGTTTCTTGAAGAAGAAAAGAAGTCGCAAGTCATCATTGCAAAGGACCTAAAGGAAGAAGAAAAAGCCCGACTCATCATCGTGTTGAAAGATCATAAGAAGGCTATTGCGTGGAAGATTTCTGATATTCGTGGAATTGATCCTCACTTCTGCACACACAAAATTCACATGGAGGACGACTTTAAGCCCACAATTCAAAGCCAACGAAGGGTGAATCCAAAAATACATGAAGTCATCAAAACAGAGGTTATCAAACTTCTTGATGCGGGTATGATTTACCCTATTTCGGATTCACCATGGGTTAGTCCAATCCATTGTGTGCCTAAGAAGGGCAGAATAACCGTTGTTCCCAATGAACACAACGAGTTGATTTCCACTCGTCTCGTTACTGGGTGGAGAGTTTGTATAGACTACCGCAAACTCAATGATGCCACGAGAAAGGATCATTTCCCTCTACCTTTTATGGACCAAATGCTTGAACGATTAGCGGGTAATGAATATTACTTCTTTCTTGATGATTTCTTAGGTTATTTTCAAATACCCATCGATCCCCAAGATCAAGAGAAGACAACATTCACTTGTCCCTATGGCACATTTGCTTACAAAAGAATGCCTTTTGGCTTATGTAATGCGCCCGGGACTTTCCAAAGGTGCATGTTAGCTATCTTCCATGACATGGATGAACAAACCATGGAAGTCTTCATGGATGATTTCTCGGTCTTCGGGGATTCCTTCTCTTCTTGCCTTGCCAATTTAGAACGTATGCTAAAGCGGTGCGAAGACACTCGCCTTGTTCTGAATTGGGAAAAATGCCGTTTTATGGTAAAAGAAGGCATCGTGCTGGGACACAAGATTTCCAAAGCCGGTCTTGAAGTAGACCGTGCTAAAGTCGATGTTATCGCCAAGTTGCCTCCACCTTCAACCGTTCCGAATAAGTTATTTCCAAAAGTTCCGGATGAAGGTTATTTCCAAAAGTTCCGAATAAGTTAGAAGTTCCGAATGAATGTGTCTTTAAAAAGTTCCGAATAAACTTCCTTTAAAATCTTCCGAATGAGTTTCTTTGTGAAAAGTTCCGAATGAACCTAAATCTTCCGAATGAACTAAAAAGTTCCGGATGAATGTTTATTTTCCAAAGTTCCGAATGAAGGTTTCCTTTCCAAAAAGTTCCGAATCAGTCCAAAGTTCCGGATGAACCTAAGTTCTGAATGAAGCAAAACTTCCGGATGAGCAGCTAAATCTTCCGAATGAGTTTATGTTAAGAAAAGTTCCGGATGAAACCAATCTTCCGAGTGAAAAGTTCCGGATGAGCAAAGTTCCGAATGAAGGTTTCCTTTCCAAAAAGTTCCGAATCAAGGTTAAAACTTCCGAATCAGTCATCTTTTGAGTATTATTGATTATTACTGTTTCTGTTCCTCCATTTTTATTTCATATTTTACTTTCAATTTTAATTTTAATTTTAATTCTAGTCTTTATAAATTGTCATTAAAGTAACTGTTTTTGATTTAAATTTTCATTTTAGTACATTTAAACTTTTTATTAGATTAGAAAACCAAACCCTTTTATTTAGTAACCAAGAACAATCATTCCACTTAAGGCCGAGATCAATTCGAGAGGACTCTGAGAGAAAATCTGAACCCATTGAAAATAACTTGTATCAAATGGCGCCGCTGCCGGCTCTTCTTGTTAAGATCAAAAGTTTTTTGTGAGAACTTGGATTTTGGGATCCGTTCCCCGTGAACGTTACTTTTTCATAAAAAATTTCAAAAAAATCCTAAAAAATATAAAATTTTCAAAAATACAAAAAAATTAAAAAACATAAAAACCAAAAATATTTTTGCTTTGTTTTTATTTTGTTAGTTCTTTTGCAGGTGTATGCGCACTCGATCCACGTCTTATCAAGAGCCCGAGCCTCTCGATAACTTAGACATGGCCGGGGTACAAAACAACAATAACATACCACCTCCAAACAACAATAATAACAACAACAACCCACCTTTCAACAACATGAACAATAACCACAACAACGAGCCCCTTCCGGATAATCGCCCGATGATTGAACTGCTGCAAGCTCATGTCGATGGCAA
The DNA here is from genome assembly GCA_025667525.1 of Glebionis coronaria. Taxonomy (NCBI): domain Eukaryota; kingdom Viridiplantae; phylum Streptophyta; class Magnoliopsida; order Asterales; family Asteraceae; genus Glebionis; species Glebionis coronaria. Next base: position 504,984,143 of record CM046881.1, on the reverse strand, counting down.
CACGGATCCAATTGTCATACCTCCAATTGCCGCCAACAACTTTGAGCTAAAATCAGGCTTTATCCAGATGGTCTCCGCTCAACCATTCTTGGGACGTACCATTGATGACCCACATGACCATATCAAGATATTCTTGCAACTCACTAACACGGTCAAGTTCATTGGTGTTCCACAAGAGGTTATCAGGTTACAACTTTTTCCCTTTTCTTTAGAGGGACAAGCCCGGCATTGGCTTGCTAAAGAACCGCCACAGAGTATTCTCTCGTGGACGGATTTGGAAACCAAGTTTATCAATTACTTTTTCCCACCCTCTCGTACTACCGCTTTGCGGAATGAAATCATAAATTTTGAACAAAAGTACGATGAGTCGTTCAGTGAATCTTGGGATCGTTTTAAAGATCTTTTAAGAAAATGCCCACAACATGGTTTTACCAAAGTACATCAAATCAATACTTTTTACAATGGTTTAAGCATGAGTGACCAAGATTCACTAAACAGTGCCTCGGGGGGTAATCTTTTGGCTAAGACTTCCAATGCTGCTTGGGATATCATTGAGAATAAATCTCGTGTGCAAACCAAGAGTGTTCGGACCAATGTCGCTAGTGCTAGCACTAGTGACAGCGACAAGCGATTGGACAAAATCACTACGCTTCTTGAATCGCTTGTCACCCACACCGTCAACAACACCAACAGCAGCAACGCTAAAAACGCCCAAGTTAACGCTGTCAGCCAACCTTGTGAGATATGCGGTGGTCCTCACTCTTACACCACTTGTACCGCCACCCAAGACTACCCTGCTGAGAATGTGAATGCGGCATATGGCACCTATCCTCAACCTGCTTATCAAGCTAGACCTCAAGGTGACCGTAATTTGCTTAGCTACCGCTCCAACAACTACCTCTCACCACCCGGTTTTCCCCCAAACAACCCAAACCAACAACAAAACCTTAATCGCCCTCCTCAACAACAACAACAACCTCGTACACCATACATCCCTCCTCACAAGCAGCAACAACCACCTCAACGTAACAACCAAGTTTACCAACAACCTGCTTATCAACCACCCGCATACAATGCTCCTCCAAACCAACCCACTGCATTACACCAAGAGGTTGCAACCTACATGAGGACCAATGATGTGATTGTGGAAAATCTCCAACAGGAAGTGCGCAACTTGAAAGCAGACTTGGTCAAACAAGGAAACGATTTGAGAGCCGACATGAGAAACACGTTGGACAGCCAAACTAATGACTTGAAGAACATGATGGCTAGTTTCTTCCAAGGTAATCAACCCTCTTCTTCGGGTACTCTTCCGAGTAACACCGTTGCGAATCCAAGAGGGGAGATGAAATCAATCACCACTCGAAGTGGTAAAGGTACCAAGGAACCCAAGCTTCCTATACCTCCACCGGTGATTGTGACTAAGGAGAACGAGTCACCTGCTCCTATTCCTCATCCTTCTCCTTCCCCAATTTCTCCACCTCTTCCTTCTACCCCTCCTCCACCCAAGGATGTGAGTGATCCTATTCTACCAAAGCCTTCCTCTTCTTCCAATATACCTTATCCATCTAGGTTGAGGAAAGAGAAGCTCAAAAGCAAGGACGATATTCAGGTTTCTAACTTTCTTAAAATGTTTAAACAACTGAATTTCAATATCTCCTTCACTGAGGCTCTCGCTCACATGCCCAAGTATGCAAAAATGTTTAAAGATCTTCTGAGCGACAAGGAAAAGCTCCTCGATATTGCCAACACCCAACTTAATGAGAATTGCTCTACAGTGCTCTTAAGGAAATTGCCAACCAAGCTTGGTGATCCGGGTCGTTTCTTAATTCCTTGCAATTTCCCGGGAGTAGAGAATTGCATGGCCCTCACCGATCTAGGTGTCAGTATTAATCTTATGCCTTTAAGCGTTTGGAAGCAATTATCTCTCCCTGAGCTAGTCCCCACCAAAATGACTTTGGAATTAGCTAACCGTACGGTTGCTTATCCAGTGGGGATAGCCGAAGACGTCATTGTAGGAGTCGACAAATTCACCTTTCCTACTGATTTCGTTGTCGTCGACTACGAGATGGACCCTCGTGTGCCACTAATTGTTGGTCGTCCATTCTTGAGGACCGGTCGCACTCTCATTGATGTTGAAGCCGGTGAGCTTATCATGAGAGTGGGTGACGATAAAGTAGTCTTTAACATGGGAAAGTTGTCTAAACAGCCTTATTCATATGAGAGTGTTAATTGTATTGACGTTCTTGATAAGGCTTGTGAAGAACACTTTAATGATGCTTGCAAAAGTATTCCTACCTCTCTTCCCAATGTTGAGACCGTGTCCTCTATTGATTCATCATTGTCTCTATTTGGAGATAGTGATTTGTTTTGGAAAGATCTTGAAGACACCATGGGAGATGTGAACTTATCTACTGATGATTCTCCCACCGATGGGGACGAAGACATGCATTTCTTTGAAAGCCTTCTTAACGAAGACAATCCTTCTCCTCCATCTCCCACGGTCATTGCTATCGATACTCCGACTTTGAATACGCCTCCCGTCGAAAATCCTCCGGATTTGGAACTTAAGGAGTTGCCGCCCCATCTCGAGTATGTATTCCTTGAAGAAGAGAAGAAGTCGCCAGTCATCATTGCTAAGGACCTAAAGGAAGAAGAAAAAGCCCGACTTATCACCGTGTTGAAAGATCATAAGAAGGCTATTGCTTGGAAGATTTCGGATATTCGTGGAAATGATCCTCACTTCTGCACACACAAAATTCTCATGGAGGACGACTTTAAGCCCACAATTCAAAGCCAACGAAGGGTGAATCCAAAAATCCATGAAGTCATCAAAACAGAGGTTATCAAACTTCTTGATGCGGGTATGATTTACCCTATTTCGGATTCACCATGGGTTAGTCCAATCCATTGTGTGCCCAAGAAGGGCGGAATAACCGTTGTTCCCAATGAACACAACGAGTTGATTTCCACTCGTCTCGTTACTGGGTGGAGAGTTTGTATAGACTACCGCAAACTCAATGATGCCACGAGAAAGGATCATTTCCCTCTACCTTTTATGGACCAAATGCTTGAACGATTAGCGGGTAATGAATATTACTGCTTTCTTGATGGTTTCTCGGGTTATTTCCAAATACCCATCGATCCCCAAGATCAAGAGAAGACTACATTCACTTGTCCCTATGGCACATTTGCTTACAAAAGAATGCCTTTTGGCTTATGTAATGCGCCCGGGACTTTCCAAAGGTGCATGTTAGCTATCTTCCATGATATGGTTGAACAAACCATGGAAGTCTTCATGGATGATTTCTCGGTCTTTGGGGATTCCTTCTCTTCTTGCCTTGCCAATTTAGAACGTATGCTTAAGCGGTGCGAAGACACTTGCCTTGTTCTAAATTGGGAAAAATGCCATTTTATGGTAAAAGAAGGCATCGTGTTGGGACACAAGATTTCCAAAGTCGGTCTTGAAGTAGACCGTGCTAAAGTTGATGTTATCGCCAAGTTGCCTCCACCTTCAACCGTGAAGGGTGTGAGAAGTTTTCTGGGTCATGCGGGCTTCTACCGACGATTTATTAAAGATTTTTCTCAAATCGCTCGCCCGATGACCCACCTCTTGGAAAAAGATACTCCTTTTATCTTTTCCAAAGAGTGTCTTGACGCCTTCAACTCGCTTAAGGATAAGCTAACTAAGGCACCCGTCTTGGTTACCCCTAATTGGGAGCTTCCTTTTGAGTTGATGTGCGATGCTAGTGATTTTGCTATTGGAGCGGTTCTGGGACAAAGAGTGAATAAACACTTCCAACCAATCCATTACGCTAGCAAGACAATGACAGGGGCACAATTGCATTATACAACAACCGAAAAAGAGCTTTTAGCTGTTGTCTATGCTTTTGAAAAATTCCGCCCCTATCTTGTCCTTTCTATAACAATTGTGTATACCGATCATTCCGCGTTGAAGTACTTGTTGACAAAGAAAGATTCCAAACCAAGACTTCTTCGCTGGGTTTTGCTGCTCCAGGAATTTAAAATCGAAATTCGCGATAAAAAAGGAGCTGAAAACCTAGCCGCGGATCATCTCAGCAGACTTGAGGATCCTTACCAAGGGGATCATCCAAACAAAGAAATCAATGATTCTTTTACCTTGGAGACCTTAATGTCTATAAACTCGAAGTCGAATGAAACCCCGTGGTTTGCGGACTTTGCAAACTACTTGGCGGGTGGAATTCTCAAGGAAGGGTTGACGTCCCAACAAAAGAAAAAGTTCTTCACCGACATTAAGACTTACTTTTAGGACGACCCTTACCTATTCAAACAATATGCCGACCTGATTATCCGCCGATGTGTTGACGGACCGGCAGCGTCAGAAATCCTTGATGCTTGCCACAAAGGACCCACCGGTGGTCACTTTGGTCCCAACTACACCGCCAAAAAAGTGTTTGATTCGGGATTTTATTGGCCCTCCATATATCGTGACGCTCACGATATGGTTAAACGATGTGATGCTTGCCAAAAACAAGGCAAGATCACACATAAAGATGAGATGCCTCAAAATTTCATACAAGAATGTGAAATCTTTGATGTTTGGGGTATCGACTTTATGGGGCCATTCCCTTCTTCTAAAGGAAACAAATACATCCTTGTAGCCGTTGACTACGTTTCAAAGTGGGTTGAAGCCAAAGCTTTACCCACTAATGACGCAAGGGTGGTTTGTAACTTTTTGGAAGCTCTTTTCGCTAGATTCGGTGTGCCTCGTGCCATTATTAGTGATCGTGGGACTCATTTTTGCAATGACCAATTCGCAAGAGTCATGGCTAAGTACGGTGTAAACCATCGTCTTTCCACAGCCTACCACCCACAAACTAATGGCCAGGCTGAAATATCCAACCGAGGACTTAAGCGAATTTTGGAAAGAACCGTGGGAGAGCATCGTGCCTCATGGGCTGATAAACTTGATGATGCTTTGCGGGCTTTCCGTACTGCTTACAAGACCCCGATCGGTTGTACGCCTTATCGTCTTGTGTACGGGAAAGTGTGCCACCTCCCCATTGAGTTGGAGCACAAGGCTTACTGGGCCTTGAAGTGGGCTAATTTTGATATCAACAAAGCCGGTGACCTACGCAAGATCCAACTCAATGAGCTCAATGAACTCCGTAATGAGGCTTACGACAATTCTTTGATCTATAAGGAAAGGACTAAGCTCATTCACGACTCCAAGATCAAAATCCGAGAGTTCCATGTTGGAGACAAAGTCTTACTTTTTAACTCTCGGTTGAAAATCTTTTCGGGCAAACTCAAATCTCGTTGGTCCGGCCCATTCACCATTGCCCAAATTTTTCCATATGGTACTCTCGAGCTCGCTCAACCTAATGGACCTAATTTTAAGGTGAATGGCCAACGAGTGAAGTTGTACTTTGGTGAGGACACCTCTCAGGAGGTGATTCCATCCCTCACCACGTTCCCCATGAACTAATTTTGGGTCGAGTCAGGCTCGTGACTCGGTTATCAAAAACAAGCGCTCCTCGGGAGGCAGCCCGAGTATCTATCTTTTTTATGCTTTAACCTCCTAAGTGTAGGGGGACTTGTATACGTTTTGTCTTTGTGTGGTGATGTGATTACAAGGATTAGTGCACTCTTGGAATCTTTGAAAAACCGTGCTCCCGTGTTATCCGAAATCCGGTTCTATTTCTCAACTATCGTGATTCAATTTTCTTCATACTCACATTTGAAATTGATCACTTTAGTCGTCTCTTCCTTAACTTGCGTTAACCAATGTGCACAATGTCATAAGTGTAGGGGAGACTTTTCCCACATGCTTAAACATTGAGGACAATGTTTATCTTAAGTGTAGGGGAGACTTCTATCGAAGTTTTAAGTGGACTTTTCCATGAAAATGCCTTCATTTAACCGGAAAATCATCTTTTTCAACATTTTTCAATTTTTTTATTAACTTTGGCCATTTAGTCGTAATTTTTAAATTTTTATCGTTGCTTTCATATGTATATATCCCGCAATAAAGTCAAATTATTAATAAAGTGGTGTAGCTAGTTTAGAAGTCTTTGACATATTAGGCCCGTTGCGTTTATTTTGACTCAACCCGAATAGACTTATCCAAGTTTATTCTAGCTAGTATCCTTAACCATGTAGACCTTAATTGGTTTATTAGGCTAAGTGTCCACGAGTCTCATTACTTGAGATTTTAAATTGTGGAGGACGAGAAATGATAGAGTCAATTATAAGTCGGTATTCTTGCACAAGCTCACTTGGTGTAATTATTTGCCTATTCTCCCATTACTTGCTAATAATTTATCTGCAATAAGTAAGGTCATACGATTTGAAAAGTTACTTAGCTTCTAGCCCAAGATCGTTTAAAAGTTGCTCGGTAATGATAAGAGTTCATAGCCAAGGCATAACTTATGAAGCGGGGCGCGAAGATTGGCGAGTCCGAAAAGGCCCTAACAAGGCATGAGGATTCCATTTTATTGCTAAAGATCCAAGGTGATGTGAAAAGCATTATTCCCAAAGTCAATATGAAGGATCAAGACTCACGACGAAAAGCAATCAACTCCCATAAAGATCATGGAGAAGTCTATCCGAAAAGACCCTAACAAGGTATGAGGATAAATAGATCCAAGTCCGAAAAGGAGGCGGATCGTTGTATCTCAAAATCCCAAATAAAGATTGAAGAAATAATCATGAAGTCGTGGTCAACAAAGTTGGAGTACCTCTCAAAAGTCTCCAAGTGAAGAAACTCTATGAACGATGAGAAGACCATTATCTCAAGCACGTCTCTCAAGATATGAAGTATGAAGTACATGCCAAATATCGGCCCGAGAAAGGTCTCAAATCGTGAACCGAGTTATGCCAAGATATGAACTTTTTGATATCCCGAGAAGCAGTTTTAAGAGATTTTGTCCTTTAGCTAACTATTGATCAAATCGTCCTACTTTACTTTCAGCCTAAATAAACTATCGAAATAAGTCCAAAAATGCATCTTCATGATCATTCTAAGACAAAAATAAAATATAAGAGATACACATAGGAATAAGGGAGTTTAAGCATTTAATTAAGCCATGTGTGTAAGTGTTTGAATTGCTAACTTATAATAACAATGATCTCGTTTTTAAGCTTAGTTTGGGGAACGTGAAACTTGAGGGTGATAAATCTTCGCAACACCAAAGCCCTAATGTAAGTCCTTGATCTCCTTGCAAGTTATTTCCATGTAGCTATTTTCAAGTGAAAATGGTTTTCTATCCTTTGGTTTCCTTTAAAGTCTTAATTTCTTTTAGTATTTTAATTTTTGTTTAGTAGTATTTAAATAAGGCCAAGGTTGATTGATTATGAGAAAAGTGTAAAATTGCTTTATCACAAAGCATTGCATGAGGGCATGGCAATGGTTAAGTGTAGGGGATTTGATAGGTGTGTAAACACCCATCCTTTTACCACTTAATTTTGGCTAAAATGAGACCAAAACATGTATTTAATATCATTTGTTTGGAATTATGCGTGGTTTTTGTGTTTATTGTGTTTTCAGAGCTAACCGGATGAATATTGAAGAAAACATGGGATTGCACAGGTTTTATGGAAGAAAAAGACTCGTGACGAAGTCTATTGTCCAAGAGATGCAAAGGATTTGAATTCACTGGGCCTATTCGAAGATTTATCGAAGAAAAGGACCAAAGATGGAAGATTTACATAAGTCGAAGAAACTCAAGTCTATTAAACGAAGAAATTAAAAGACGAGTTGAATTTAATCGTCGACAAATCCCAAATCAGAATCGAAAACGTCAACTTTTCTGAAAAGACGAGAAGACAAGAAGAACGGGAGAAAGCCCACTCACCAACCAAAAGAAAAGCCTATAAAAGGAATCCTCTCACACACATAGTGCCAGTTAGTTTTAGTTTTTCTTTCTTCCCCTTTTTTTTCTCCCTTTAGTTCGTACCATCACCAACACCATTAGGGTGTTTGGTGATTTTGATCTTTGATTTTCAATCTTGTAATTTTTAATCTTTGTTTTGTTATTGTTAAAACATCAATCATCAATACAAACTCTTGTTTAATCTTTCCATTTCATCTTGTTCATCATCATCTTTATCTTCAAGTTCTTAAGTTCTTATTTAATTGAGTTCGATCTTCAAAAGTTGTTGGGATTTGTGTTTTTGTTGATGGGATTTGTAGTTTATGGTTAGTAGATGCTTAGTGATTAGTTTATTTAAGTTTTTGGTGAAAAACTTGGTGGTTTTTGGATTAAAATCGATTTTCCTTGTTCTTCGCGTTAGTTACTGTATCTGAGTTCCCAGACTTCCGGATGAACGCCAAAAGTTCCGGATGAAGGTTATTTCCAAAAGTTCCGAAGCCAACGAAGGGTGAATCCAAAAATACATGAAGTCATCAAAACAGAGGTTATCAAACTTCTTGATGCGGGTATGATTTACCCTATTTCGGATTCACCATGGGTTAGTCCAATCCATTGTGTGCCTAAGAAGGGCGGAATAACCGTTGTTCCCAATGAACACAACGAGTTGATTTCCACTCGTCTCGTTACTGGGTAGAGAGTTTGTATAGACTACCGCAAACTCAATGATGCCACGAGAAAGGATCATTTCCCTCTACCTTTTATGGACCAAATGCTTGAACGATTAGCGGGTAATGAATATTACTTCTTTCTTGATGATTTCTCAGGTTATTTTCAAATACCCATCGATCCCCAAGATCAAGAGAAGACAACATTCACTTGTCCCTATGGCACATTTGCTTACAAAAGAATGCCTTTTGGCTTATGTAATGCGCCCGGGACTTTCCAAAGGTGCATGTTAGCTATCCTCCATGACATGGATGAACAAACCATGGAAGTCTTCATGGATGATTTCTCGGTCTTCGGGGATTCCTTCTCTTCTTGCCTTGCCAATTTAGAACGTATGCTAAAGCGGTGCGAAGACACTCGCCTTGTTCTGAATTGGGAAAAATGCCGTTTTATGGTAAAAGAAGGCATCGTGCTGGGACACAAGATTTCCAAAGCCGGTCTTGAAGTAGACCGTGCTAAAGTCGATGTTATCGCCAAGTTGCCTCCACCTTCAACCGTTCCGAATAAGTTATTTCCAAAAGTTCCGGATGAAGGTTATTTCCAAAAGTTCCGAATAAGTTAGAAGTTCCGAATGAATGTGTCTTTAAAAAGTTCCGAATAAACTTCCTTTAAAATCTTCCGAATGAGTTTCTTTGTGAAAAGTTCCGAATGAACCTAAATCTTCCGAATGAACTAAAAAGTTCCGGATGAATGTTTATTTTCCAAAGTTCCGAATGAAGGTTTCCTTTCCAAAAAGTTCCGAATCAGTCCAAAGTTCCGGATGAACCTAAGTTCCGAATGAAGCAAAACTTCCGGATGAGCAGCTAAATCTTCCGAATGAGTTTATGTTAAGAAAAGTTTCGGATGAAACCAATCTTCCGAGTGAAAAGTTTCGGATGAGCAAAGTTCCGAATGAAGGTTTCCTTTCCAAAAAGTTCCGAATCAAGGTTAAAACTTCCGAATCAGTCATCTTTTGAGTATTATTGATTATTACTGTTTCTGTTCCTCCATTTTTATTTCATATTTTACTTTCAATTTTAATTTTAATTTTAATTCTAGTCTTTATAAATTGTCATTAAAGTAACTGTTTTTGATTTAAATTTTCATTTTAGTACATTTAAACTTTTTATTAGATTAGAAAACCAAACCCTTTTATTTAGTAACCAAGAACAATCATTCCACTTAAGGCCGAGATCAATTCGAGAGGACTCTGAGAGAAAATCTGAACCCATTGCAAAATCCAATGTATCAAATGGCGCCGCTGCCGGCTCTTCTCGTTAAGATCAAAAGTTTTTTGTGAGAACTTGGATTTTGGGATCCGTTCCCCGTGAACGTTACTTTTTCATAAAAATTTTCAAAAAAATCCTAAAAATATAAAATTTTCAAAAATACAAAAAAAAAATTAAAAAACATAAAAACCAAAAATATTTTTCCTTTGTTTTTCTTTGTTCGTTCTTTTGCAGGTGTATGCGCACTCGATCCACGTCTTATCAGGAGCCCGAGCCTCTCGATCACTTAGACATGGCCGGTGTACAAAACAACAACAACATACCACCTCCAAACAATAATAATAATAACAACAACAACAACCCGCCTTTCAACAACATGAATAATAACAACAACAATGAGCCCCTTCCGGATAATCACCCGATGATTGAACTGCTGCAAGCTCATGTCGATGGCAACACTAATCCAATTGTTATACCAGCAATTGCAGCCAACAATTTCGAGCTAAAATCAGGCTTTATCCAAATGGTCTCCGCTCAACCATTCTTGGGACGTACCATTGATGATCCACACGACCATATCAAGAGATTCTTGTAACTAACAAACACGGTCAAATTCAATGGTGTTCCACAAGAGTTTATAAGGTTACAACTTTTTCCCTTTTCTTTAGAGGGACAAGCCCGGCATTGGCTTGCTAAGGAACCGCCACAGAGTATTCTCTCGTGGACGGATTTGGAAACCAAGTTCATCAATTACTTTTTCCCACCCTCTCGTACTACCGCTTTGCGGAATGAAATCATAAATTTTGAACAAAAGTACGATGAGTCATTCAGTGAATCTTGGGATCGTTTTAAAGATCTTTTAAGAAAATGCCCACAACATGGTTTTACCAAAGTACATCAAATTAATACTTTTTACAATGGTTTAAGCATGAGTGACCAAGATTCACTAAACAGTGCCTCGGGGGGGTAATCTTTTGGCTAAGACTTCCAATGCTGCTTGGGACATCATTGAGAATAAATCTCGTGTGCAAACCAAGAGTGTTCGGACCAATGTCGCTAGTGCTAGCACTAGTGACAGCGACAAGCGACTTGACAAAATCACTACGCTTCTTGAATCGCTTGTCACCCACACCGTCAGCAACAACAACAGCAACAACGCTAAAAACGCTCAAGTTAACGCTGTCAGCCAACCTTGTGAGATATGCGGTGGTCCTCACTCTTACACCACTTGTACTGCCACCCAAGACTACCCTGCTGAAAATGTGAATGCGGCATATGGCACCTATCCTCAACCTGCTTATCAAGCTAGACCTCAAGGTGACCGTAATTTGCTTAGCTACCGCTCCAACAATTATCTTTCACCACCTGGTTTTCCTCCTACCAACCCAAACCAACAACAAAACCTCAACCGCCCTCCTCAACAACAACAACCTCGTACACCATACATTCCTCCTCACAAGCAGCAACAACCACTTCAACGTAACAACCAAGTTTACCAACAACCTGCTTATCAACCACCCGCATATAATGTTCCTCCCAACCAACCCACCGCTCTTCACCAAGAAGTGGAAACTTATATGAGGACTAACGATGTGATAGTGGGAAATCTTCAGAGAGAAGTGCTCAACTTGAAAGCAGATTTGGTCAAACAAGGGAACGATCTGAGAGCCGACATGAGAAATACGTTGGATAGCCAAACTAATGATCTGAGGAACATGATGGCTAGTTTCTTCCAAGGTAATCAACCCTCTTCTTCGGTACTCTTCCGAGTAACACCGTTGCGAATCCAAGAGGGGAGATGAAAGCAATCACTACTCGAAGTGGTAAAGGTACCAAGGAACCCGAGCTTCCTATACCTCCACCAGTGATTGTGACTAAGGAGACCGAGTCACCTGCTCCTATTCCTCATCCTTCTCTTTCCCCAATTTCGCCACCTCTTCCTTCTACCCCTCCTCCACCCAAGGATGTGAGTGATCCTATTCTTCCTAAGCCTTCCTCTTCTTCCAATATACCTTATCCATCTAGGTTGAGGAAAGAGAAGCTCAAAAGCAAGGACGATATTCAGGTTTCGAACTTTCTTAAGATGTTTAAACAACTGAATTTCAATATCTCCTTCGCTAAGGCTCTCGCTCACATGCCTAAGTACGCAAAAATGTTTAAAGATCTTCTGAGCGACAAGGAAAAGCTCCTCGATATTGCCAACACCCAACTTAATGAGAATTGCTCTGCAGTGCTTTTAAGGAAATTGCCAACCAAGCTTGGTGATCCGGGTCGTTTCTTAATTCCTTGCAATTTCTCGGGAGTAGAGAATTGCATGGCCCTAGCCGATCTAGGTGCCAGTATTAATCTTATGCCTCTAAGCGTTTGGAAGCAATTATCTCTCCCAGAGCTAGTCCCCACCAAAATGACTTTGGAATTAGCTAACCGTACGGTTGCTTATCCAGTGTGGATAGCCGAAGACGTCATTGTAGGAGTCGACAAATTCACCTTTCCTGCTGATTTTGTTGTCGTCGACTACGAGATGGACCCCCGTGTACCACTGATTGTTGGTCGTCCATTCCTGAGGACCGGTCGCACTCTCATCGATGTTGAAGCCGGTGAGCTTATCATGAAAGTGGGTGACGATAAAGTAGTCTTCAACATGGGAAAGTTATCTAAACAACCTTATTCATATGAGAGTGTTAATTGTATTGACGTTCTTGATGAGGCTTGTGAAGAACACTTTAATGATGCTTGCAAAAGTATTCCTACCTCTCTTCCCAATGTTGAAACCGTGTCCTCTATTGATTCACCGTTGTCTCTATTTGGAGATAGTGATTTAATTTGGAACTATCTTGAAGATACCATGGGAGATGCGCACTTAGCTACTAATGATTCTCCCACCGATGGGGATGAAGACATGACTTTCTTTGACAATCTTCTCAACGAAGACAATCCTTCGCCTCCATCTCCCACGGTCATTGCTATCGATACTCCGACTTTGAATACGCCTCCCGTCGAAAATCCTCCGGATTTGGAACTTAAGGAGTTGCCGCCCCATCTTGAGTATGTATTCCTTGAAGAAGAGAAGAAGTCGCCAGTCATCATTGCTAAGGACCTAAAGGAAGACGAAAAAGCCCGACTTATCACCGTGTTGAAAGATCATAAGAAGGCTATTGCTTGGAAGATTTCGGATATTCGTGGAATTGATCCTCACTTCTGCACACACAAAATTCTCATGGAGGACGACTTTAAGCCCACAATTCAAAGCCAACGAAGGGTGAATCCAAAAATCCATGAAGTCATCAAAATAGAGGTTATTAAACTTCTTGATGCGGGTATGATTTACCCTATTTCGGATTCACCATGGGTTAGTCCAATCCATTGTGTGCCCAAGAAGGGCGGAATAACCGTTGTTCCCAATGAACACAACGATTTGATTTCCACTCGTCTCGTTACTGGGTGGAGAGTTTGTATAGAATACCGCAAACTCAATGATGCCACGAGAAAGGATCATTTCCCTCTACCTTTTATGGACCAAATGCTTGAACGATTAGCGGGTAATGAATATTGTTGCGTTCTTGATGGTTTCTCGGGTTATTTCCAAATACCCATCGATCCCCAAGATCAAGAGAAGACTACATTCACTTGTCCCTATGGCACATTTGCTTACAAAAGAATGCCTTTTGGCTTATGTAATGCGCCCGGGACTTTCCAAAGGTGCATGTTAGCTATCTTCCATGATATGGTTGAACAAACCATGGAAGTCTTCATGGATGATTTCTCGGTCTTTGGGGATTCCTTCTCTTCTTGCCTTGCCAATTTGGAACGTATGCTTAAGCGGTGCGAAGACACTCGCCTTGTTCTAAATTGGGAAAAATGCCATTTTATGGTAAAAGAAGGCATCGTGCTGGGACACAAGATTTCCAAAGCCGGTCTTGAAGTAGACCGTGCTAAAGTCGATGTTATCGCCAAGTTGCCTCCACCTTCAACCGTGAAGGGTGTGAGAAGTTTTCTGGGTCATGCGGGCTTCTACCGACGATTTATCAAAGATTTTTCTCAAATCGCTCGCCCGATGACCCACCTCTTGGAAAAAGATACTCCTTTTATCTTTTCCAAAAAGTGTCTTGACGCCTTCAACTCGCTTAAGGATAAGCTAACTAAGGCACCCGTCTTGGTTACCCCTAATTGGGAGCTTCCCTTTGAGTTGATGTGCGATGCTAGTGATTTTGCTATTGGAGCGGTTCTGGGACAAAGAGTGAATAAATACTTCCAACCAATCCATTACGCTAGCAAGACAATGACAGGGGCACAATTGCATTATACGACAACCGAAAAAGAGCTTTTAGCTGTTGTCTATGCTTTTGAAAAATTCCGCCCCTATCTTGTCCTTTCTACAACAATTGTGTATACCGATCATTCCGCGTTGAAGTACTTGTTGACAAAGCAAGATTCCAAACCAAGACTTCTTCGCTGGGTTTTGCTGCTCCAGGAATTTAAAATCGAAATTCGCGATAAAAAAGGAGCTGAAAACCTAGCCGCGGATCATCTCAGCAGACTTGAGGATCCTTACCAAGGGGATCATTCAAACAAAGAAATCAATGATTCTTTTCCCTTGGAGACCTTAATGTCTATAAACTCGAAGTCGAATGAAACCCCGTAGTTTGCGGACTTTGCAAACTACTTGGCGGGTGGAATTCTCAAGGAACGGTTGACGTCCCAACAAAAGAAAAAGTTCTTCACCGACATTAAGACTTACTTTTGGGACGACCCTTACATATTCAAACAATGTGCCGACCTGATTATCCGCCGATGTGTTGACGGACCGGCAGCGTCAGAAATCCTTGATGCTTGCCACAAAGGACCCACCGGTGGTCACTTTGGTCCCAACTACACCGCCAAAAAAGTGTTTGATTCGGGATTTTATTGGCCCTCCATATATCGTGACGCTTACGATATGGTTAAACGATGTGATGCTTGCCAAAAACAAGGCAAGATCACACATAAAGATGAGATGCCTCAAAATTTCATACAAGAATGTGAAATCTTTGATGTTTGGGTGTCGACTTTATGGGGCCATTCCCTTCTTCTAAAGGAAACAAATACATCCTTGTAGCCGTTGACTACGTTTCAAAGTGGGTTGAAGCCAAAGCTTTACCTACTAATGACGCAAGGGTGGTTTGTAACTTTTTAAAAGCTCTTTTCGCTAGATTCGGTGTGCCTCGCGCCATTATTAGTGATCGTGGGACTCATTTTTGCAATGACCAATTTGCTAGAGTCATGGCTAAGTACGGTGTAAATCATCGTCTTTCCACAGCCTACCACCCACAAACTAATGGCCAGGCTGAAATATCCAACCGAGGACTGAAGCGAATTCTTGAAAGAACCGTGGGAGAGCATCGTGCCTCATGGGCTGATAAACTTGATGATGCTTTGTGGGCTTTCCGTACTGCTTACAAGACCCCGATCGGCTGTACGCCTTATCGTCTTGTGTACGGGAAAGCGTGCCACCTCCCCATTGAGTTGGAGCACAAGGCTAACTGGGCCTTGAAGTGGGCTAATTTTGATATCAACAAAGCCGGTGACCTACGCAAGATCCAACTCAATGAGCTCAATGAACTCCGTAATGAGGCTTACGACAATTCTTTGATCTATAAGGAAAGGACTAAGCTCATTCACGACTCCAAGATCAAAAACCGAGAGTTCCATGTTGGAGAAAAAGTCTTACTTTTTAACTCTCGGTTGAAAATCTTTTCGGGCAAGATGAAATCTCGTTGGTCCGGCCCATTCACCATTGCCCAAATTTTTCCATATGGTACTCTCGAGCTCGCTCAACCTAATGGACCTAATTTTAAGGTGAATGGCTAACGAGTGAAGTTGTACTTTGGTGAGGACACCTCTCAGGAGGTGATTCCATCCCTCACCACGTTCCCCATGAACTAATTTTGGGTCGAGTCCGGCTCGTGACTCGGTTATCAAAAACAAGCGCTCCTCGGGAGGCAGCCCGAGTATCTATCTTTTTTATGCTTTAACCTCCTAAGTGTAGGGGGACTTGTATACGTTTTGTCTTTGTGTGGTGATGTGATTACAGGGATTAGTGCACTCTTGGAATCTTTGAAAAACCGTGCTCCCGTGTTATCCAAAATCCGGTTCTATCTCTCAACTATCGTGATTCAATTTTCTTCATACTCACATTTGAAATTGATCACTTTAGTCGTCTCTTCCTTAACTCGAGTTAACCAACGTGCACAATGTCATAAGTGTAGGGGAGACTTTTCCCACATGCTTAAACATTGAGGACAATGTTTATCTTAAGTGTAGGGGGGACTTCTATCGAAGTTTTAAGTGGACTTTTCCATGAAAATGCCTTCATTAAACCAGAAAATCATGTTTTTCAACATTTTTCAAATTTTTTATTAACTTTGGCCATTTAGTCGTAATTTTTAAATTTTTATCGTTGCTTTCATATGTATATATCCCGCAATAAAGTCAAATTATTAATAAAGTGGTGTAGCTAGTTTAGAAGTCTTTGACATATTAGGCCCGTTGCGTTTATTTTGACTCAACCCGAATAGACTTATCCAAGTTTATTCTAGCTAGTATCCTTAACCATGTAGACCTTAATTGGTTTATTAGGCTAAGTGTCCACGAGTCTCATTACTTGAGATTTTAAATTGTGGAGGACGAGAAATGATAGAGTCAATTATAAGTCGGTATTCTTGCACAAGCTCACTTGGTGTAATTATTTGCCTATTCTCCCATCACTTGCTAATAATTTATCTGCAATAAGTAAGGTCGTACGATTTGAAAAGTTACTTAGCTTCTAGCCCAAGATCGTTAAAAGTTGCTCGGTAATGATAAGAGTTCATAGCCAAGGCATAACTTATGAAGCGGGGCGCGAAGATTGGCGAGTCCGAAAAGGCCCTAACAAGGCATGAGGATTCCATTTTATTGCTAAAGATCCAAGGTGATGTGAAAAGCATTATTCCCAAAGTCAATATGAAGGATCAAGACTCACGACGAAAAGCAATCAACTCCCATAAAGATCATGGAGAAGTCTATCCGAAAAGACCCTAACAAGGTATGAGGATAAATAGATCCAAGTCTGAAAAGGAGGCGGATCGTTGTATCTCAAAATCCCAAATAGAGATTGAAGAAATAATCATGAAGTCGTGGTCAACAAAGTTGGAGTACCTCTCAAAAGCCTCCAAGTGAAGAAACTCTATGAACGATGAGAAGACCATTATCTCAAGCACGTCTCTCAAGATATGAAGTATGAAGTACATGCCAAATATCGGCCCGAGAAAGGTCTCAAATCGCGAACCAAGTTATGCCAAGATATGAACTTTTTGATATCCCGAGAAGCAGTTTTAAGAGATTTTATCCTTTAGCTAACTATTGATCAAATCGTCCTACTTTGCTTTCAGCCTAAATAAACTATCGAAATAAGTCCAAAAATGCATCTTCATGATCATTCTAAGACAAAAATAAAATATAAGAGATACACCTAGGAATAAGGGAGTTTAAGCATTTAATTAAGCCATGTGTGTAAGTGTTTGAATTGCTAACTTATAATAACAATGATCTCGTTTTTAAGCTTAGTTTGGGGAACGTGAAACTTGAGGGTGATAAATCTTCGCAACACCAAAGCCCTAATGCAAGTCCTTGATCTCCTTGCAAGTTATTTCCATGTAGCTATTTTCAAGTGAAAATGGTTTTCTATCCTTTGGTTTCCTTTAAAGTCTTAATTTCTTTTAGTATTTTAATTTTTGTTTAGTAGTATTTAAATAAGGCCAAGGTTGATTGATTATGAGAAAAGTGTAAAATTGCTTTATCACTAAGCATTGCATGAGGGCATGGCAATGGTTAAGTGTAGGGGATTTGATAGGTGTGTAAACACCCATCCTTTTACCACTTAATTCTGGCTAAAACGAGACCAAAACACGTATTTAATATCATTTGTTTGGAATTATGCGTGGTTTTTGTGTTTATTGTGTTTTTAGAGCTAACCGGATGAATATTGAAGAAAACATGGGATTGCACGGGTTTTATGGAAGAAAAAGACTCGTGACGAAGTCTATTGTCCAAGAGATGCAAAGGATTTGAAGTCACTGGGCCTATTCGAAGATTTATCGAAGAAAAGGACCAAAGATGGAAGATTTACATAAGTCGAAGAAACTCAAGTCTATTAAACGAAGAAATTAAAAGACGAGTTGAATTTAATCGTCGACAAATCCCGAATCAGAATCGAAAACGTCAACTTTTCTGAAAAGACGAGAAGACAAGAAGAACGGGAGAAAGCCCACTCACCAACCAAAAGAAAAGCCTATAAAAGGAATCCCCTCACACACATAGTGCCAGTTAGTTTTAGTTTTTCTTTCTTCCCCTTTTTTTTCTCCCTTTAGTTCGTACCATCACCAACACCATTAGGGTGTTTGGTGATTTTGATCTTTGATTTTCAATCTTGTAATTTTTAATCTTTGTTTTGTTATTGTTAAAACATCAATCATCAATACAAAGTCTTGTTTAATCTTTCCATTTCATCTTGTTCATCATCATCTTTATCTTCAAGTTCTTAAGTTCTTATTTAATTGAGTTCGATCTTCAAAAGTTGTTGGGATTTGTGTTTTTGTTGATGGGATTTGTAGTTTATGGTTAGTAGATGCTTAGTGATTAGTTTATTTAAGTTTTTGGTGAAAAACTTGGTGGTTTTTGGATTAAAATCGATTTTCCTTGTTCTTCGCGTTAGTTACTGTATCTGAGTTCCCAGACTTCCGGATGAACGCCAAAAGTTCCGGATGAAGGTTATTTCCAAAAGTTCTGAATAAGTTAGAAGTTCCGAATGAATGTGTCTTTAAAAAGTTCCGAATAAACTTCCTTTAAAATCTTCCGAATGAGTTTCTTTGTGAAAAGTTCCGAATGAACCTAAATCTTCCGAATGAACTAAAAAGTTCCAGATGAATGTTTATTTTCCAAAGTTCCGAATGAAGGTTTCCTTTCCAAAAAGTTCCGAATCAGTCCAAAGTTTCAGATGAACCTAAGTTCCGAATGAAGCAAAACTTCCGGATGAGCAGCTAAATCTTCCGAATGAGTTTATCTTAAGAAAAGTTCCGGATGAAACCAATCTTCCGAGTGAAAAGTTCCGGATGAGCAAAGTTCCGAATGAAGGTTTCCTTTCCAAAAAGTTCCGAATCAAGGTTAAAACTTCCGAATCAGTCATCTTTTGAGTATTATTGATTATTACTGTTTCTGTTCCTCCATTTTTATTTCATATTTTACTTTCAATTTTAATTTTAATTTTAATTCTAGTCTTTATAAATTGTCATTAAAGTAACTGTTTTTTATTTAAATTTTCATTTTAGTACATTTAAACTTTTTATTAGATTAGAAAACCAAACCCTTTTATTTAGTAACCAAGAACAATCATTCCACTTAAGGCCGAGATCAATTCGAGAGGACTCTGAGAGAAAATCTGAACCCATTGAAAATAACTTGTATCACCAAGATATCAACCTGCTCCCAAGAAACTGACATCCACCAGTTGTGGATTTCCTATCAAATTTATCACCTCCATAATCACTATCTAAATATGCAATCAGCTCCAATGGTGAATCCTTTGGGTACCACAAACCAAGACTAGGATAGCATCTTAGGTACCTAAAGATCCTTTTCACAGCATAAAGGTGACATTCTTTGGGAGTCACTTGATGGCGTGCACAAGCACACACAGCAAACATGATATCAGGTTTGGAGGCAGTAAGATACATCAAGGATCCAATCATGGATCTATAGTGCCTGACATCAACATCTTTCCCATCTCCAATCTTTCCCCAAGGGTGTTCTCTATCCATAGGAGTAGTAGCCCTCTTTTCATGTGGAGAAAAGCCAAACTTCTTCAAGATCTCAACCACATATTTGTCCTGGGAGATGAAGATACCATCTTCTTTCTGCTGAACTTGTAAACCAAGAAAGAAGTTCATCTCCCCCATAGCACCTTGAATTTTTTCTGTCATAAGCTTGGAGAAATCCTCACTCATCTTTGGATCAGTAGACCCAAAAATGATATCATCAACATAGACCTGCACAAGCAACACATCCTTTCCTTTCTTCTTGGTAAACAATGTCTGATCTATGGTGCCTCTCTTGAATCCATTGTCCACCAAATAGGTAAACAAAGTACCATACCATGCTCTAGGGGCCTGATGAAGGCCATACATAGCCTTTTTGACTCTATACACTTTATCTGGATGCTCTGGATCCTCAAAACCAGGAGGTTGCATTACATATACCTCCTCAACAATGGTGCCATAGAGAAAGGCACTCTTGACATCCATTTGATAGACTGTGAAGCCCATGCAGGATGCATAGGCTAGAAAAATTCTGATAGCTTCAATCCTTGCAACTGGTGCAAAGACCTCCTCATAGTCTATCCCCTCTTCTTGTGTATAACCTTGAGCCACTAACCTTGCCTTGTTTCTGACCACAATACCTCTTTCATCTCTTTTGTTCCTGAGAACCCATCTTGTCCCTATAGGTCTGACATATCTAGGGCAATCAACCAGCTCCCAAACATCCTGAATTGCAAATTGGTGAAGCTCATCCTGCATTGCTTCCACCCAACTTGGTTCTTTGAGAGCATCAAATATTTTCTTGGGTTCTTCCTGTGACAGAAAACATGCAAACAAACATGCTTGCACAAGAGGGGTATCAACCTTCTTGTGTATATTGGCAATAAACCCACCAAGACCTTGATGAGATCTTCGAGTCTGAACTGGAGTCATAATATCACCAATGATCTGGGATGTGGGGTGATTCTTCATTGTGGATGTGAGAACTCCTCCTTCAACAAGTCTGGTGTCCTCAACCTCATGCTCCATGTTACCAATATCTTCTTCATCAGACTCTCTTACATCAACATGAGGATGAACCTCTTCATATAAATTGGAAGGTTCACCTTGTTCAAATTTGAAGAGAAAAGATGGGCAGAATTGTTGTCAACGCCTGAACCTTGTTTGTCAGCGCTTGGGCTAACAACGCTTGAACTGTTTTTGTCAACGTCTGAGCCATCAACGTCTGAATTGGTCTTGTCTGCGCTAGATTTTCCTTTGTCAGCGCCTGAAGAACCATGCATGTTTGTATCTGGTGGTACTTGGAAACCACCATTATCTTGTCCAGCAGCAGCAGCAGCAGCAAAAGCATCTGTCCAAATGGGAATTGTGACATATTCTAATATAGGAGATGCCTTTTCTGCTTGTGATCCAACCCTCTCATTAACCTGTGTACCTGAAACATTAACAACTTGTTCCTCCACAACATTTGAAGTTACCTTCACAATGTCTGGATTAGTGACAGGCATATAATTTAAAGTTCTAGATAAGGGTTCCAAATCAAACAACCAATTAGGACCACTTTCAGGATCACTAGGTTTATTCTCTAAAAACCTAACATGTACTCTTTCAACTATACGTTTGTCCTCTTTAAGATAAACCCTATAACCCTTGCTCTGCACTGAATATACCATGAAGTAACCCTCATCACCTTTTGCACTAAATTTCCCTAAGGCATCACTAGTATCCAATACTACTATATCACAACCAAAAGGTCTGAGAAAACCAATATTAGGTTTTCTACCCCAAAGTAACTCATAAGTTGTTTTGTTTTGAATTTTGTTAACTAATGCTCTATTTTGCACATAGCAAGCTGTATTAACAGCCTCAGCCCAAAAGGCTATAGGAAAGTGAGCATCAGCCAACATTGTTCTGGCTGCTTCAATTAGGGTTTTATTTTTCCTCTTAGCAACCCCATTTTGTTGTGGGGTTCTAGCAATGCTAAATTACCTAGTAATTCCTTTTCTGGCACAGAAATCATCTAACTTCTTATTTCTAAATTCTCCACCATTATCACTCCTAAGCATTTTAACCTCATTGCCAGACCTCTTCTCAATCTGAGTGATAAAATCAATAAGAACATCAGCAGTGTCACTCTTCATGGCTAGAAAGAATGTCCAAGTAAACCTAGAAAAGTCATATGTGACAACAAAGCAATATGACTTACCATTCAAACTTTCTATATTTGTTGGACCAAAGAGGTCCATGTGAAGCATATGAAGAGGTCTGGAACTAGTATGCACCTGTTTGGACTTGAATGAGACCTTGTGCTGCTTGCCTTTAAGACATGCAACACAAGAGTGGTCATTGTGGAAGGCCTTCTCAGGCAAACCATCAACTAAACCAAGCCTCACAAGTCTATTTATATTTTTAAAATTTATGTGCCCTAGTCTCCTGTGCCACAAATTACTCTCATCTACTGAGGCCTTAGCATAAAAACAAGACATTTTGGTATTTATTTTAATCCCATTTAAATTCACATTATATATGTCCTTATGCCTAGGTGTTCTATACTCAATATATTTCTCATCAGGGATCTTAAAATCCTTGCTTAACACCAAACACTCAGTATCAGTAAAAAGAACTTTATTTTTGTTATCACAAACTTGTGATACACTAAACAGGTTGTAATCGAGTTCTTTTACCAGGAAGACGTTCTCAAAACGCAGATTATTGGTGAGAAGAGTTCCTTTGCCTGTGATAGTTCCATATCCTCCTCCAAAGTAAACCTTATCACCATCTTTAATAGGGGTGAAATTCGTCAGATAGTCTTCCTTCCCTGTCATGTGCCTTGAGCATCCACTATCCCAATATCCATAATCATTGATTTGTCTTTGAATGCCCTGCACATAAAGAAAACAAATTAGTTTTCTTTGGGAACCCAAGTCTTAAAAGACTTGGATTCATCTGGTTGTTCAATAAGAACAGAATTAGTTCTCACAACAACCCCATTCTCATCCTTTTTAGGATGAAATACCCAGTTAACCCCAATAGGTTTTGTAATGACCTTTGAAATGTAATTAAATCTATTGCAAGTCATTGAAATCCCATTATCATTAGGGTTTTGATCTTTCTTGGGTCTCCATGTTAAGCTTGAAGAAGCTTTAGACCCCTTACCTTGTGGCTGCAAATATTTAGGTCTGGTCACGTTTTTGTCAGCGTTAGAATTTGTCCTGTCAACGCTAAAATTACCCTTGTCAGCGTTGAACCTAGGGTTTGCTACAGAAACCCATTGCCTATTTGACCAGGTGTTTGTCTTTTGAAATGGTATTTGTCCATGAGTATTAGACCTTTTAGAAAAGAATGGGGCAGGTCTAATCACTTGTGGACTTTGCTACACACAAGGTTTGGGTCTGACAACGTTTGACTTCCTAACAACGTTGACTTTGTTCCTGTCAGCGCTGAAGTTATTCCTGTCAGCGCTGGCTTTGTGAGCGTTGACACACTTGTATGCCAAGTGTGAAAAACTACCACACGTGTAACAAGCTTTTCTAGACACAACCTTAGGTCTAGAGGAGAAGAAGCCTGTTCTATGATTGCTAACTTGACTCTTGGGTGACCTAGTATTCCTATACATCTCTGCATATTTAATGCTAGGTCTTCTAACAGTATTTGAACCTAGGTCAACAACTTTACCAGTGATTGGGTTAGTAACCTTAATGGGTGTAGATTCATTTGGACTTTCATATAGCAAACCTCCCTTAACAAATAAAGTAGGGTTAGCTTTCTTCCACTCATTTAGGTCAGTCAATTTTTGTTGATACTCTTCCACTGGAGTAACAGTTCTTGGTGGAGGAATGAATTCCTCCTCTTGGAGCTCTGGTAAACCAGTCCAAGATAAGTCCCTTTGTTGGACACCATAGAAGTCACCAGCTGGTGGTGGAACTAAAGAGTAATCATTCATCCCAATCCCAGTCATGTCCTTAGGATCCCTTTGTTTAGCTACACAGTCTCCTAGGGTTTGGGTGGCTCTATCAAATCTTTGAATTTTAAGGCCAACATTATCTTTATTCTTAATGGCCTCATCTAACTTAGCCTGTAATTCACCATTAACCCTTTCCATGATATTTCTAATATCCATACTAGCATCTAACTCATGTTTTAAAATATTGATTTTATCTTTTAAATCAAATTCCATTTTCTTGTATTCAGAAACGGTTTTCTCAGTTTCAGTAAGAGCTAGTTGGTAATTAGACAATTTACATCTTTCAGTACTCATATCATCTAATAATCTTAACACCTCTTTGTTAAGTCTTTCAGTATTTAACCTACAACCTTTGCTACAAAAAGCATCATCATATACCTCATTATCAGATGAAGAGGAGGAGTGTGCCATGAGAGCATATTCAACATGCTCTTCTTCTTCAATATCAGCAACCAAAGCTTTATCCTCTTCAACATTCTTAGCCAGATAGCTCCAATCCCATCCTGTACCATCAATTCCTTGAACTGCAACCATGGCTTTGGAATCCTGAGCTTTAACAACCTGACTTGAGGGTTTACCAGCATCAGACCTTCTAGGAGATCTGCATTCCCTCATGAAGTGCCCCATACGATGACAGTTGTAGCATTCAACTTTGGATTTATCAAACCCAGCTGTGTCTTTAGCATTGAAGGTCATCTTCTTTTTGAACCTTCTGTTCCACCTATTTGCTCTTATACTAGCAAGAGCCATGTTCCACTTGATGTCCATCTCTTCTAAGTGCTCAAAACTTATCTGCTCAAGGTCCTCATATGTAATCACTGAACCATTGGGCAAAGAAGCAATGTAAGCACAAACAGTATCCAAGTCCAAACCAGCAGGTTTAACTCTTGGGGAGTCACTTTTGAATGTGTCAGCGTCTGAATAGGAGACGTTGACAGGACTTGTTCCAACGCTGACATAAGATGATCCAGTAACTGGATGAATGTAAGAGTCCTTCTGATTGAATTTGCCTTCACTATGAGAGAAGAAGGCCATGTTGCTGGTGGTAGACTTGCTTCCATGCTCTAAAAGAGTTTCATCCTCCAACAGCCTTAGTTTGTTGTAGATGTCATCAAACGAGGAGCTCTTGTAAGTATTATTGGCAAGAATAGATCTTGCCTCAATCTTCCATGCCTCACCAAGACTTTTAAGAAAGGTAGCATTAATGTCAACATCACCAACTTGTGTCCCCATGAAGGACAACTTGCTTGTAATGTCAAGCAATCTGCTTCTCACACTACTTAGTTTCTCATTGGGTTGAGCCTTGAAGACAGCATAATCATGCAGGAGTTGCTTTTTCTTTTCTTCCTTGGTGTCTGCATTGCCACCATGTGCAACTTCAAGAGCTTCCCAAAGGTCTTTAGCAGATTCATAACTTCTGTATTTATGCTGATTCTCTTGTCCTAAAGAGAGCTTCAGAATATTTAGGGTTTTCATGTCAACCCTTCTCTTTGCTATGTCTTCAGCAGACACAGCTCTACCATCATCAGGTTTTTCCCTCTTGTCAGCTTCTGAGCATCCAGCAACAGCTGTTCTTGCAGCTATGGCATTAAGAATCTTTTGAGCCTTATTGAATGTGTTTCCATATTCAATAACCTCCCAGAGTGTGTAGTCATAGATCCCTAGATATTGTTCAAAGTTGAACTTCCACTGATCAAAGTTGGTTGCATCAAGCATAGGAATCTTGATGTTTGGTAAAGGAGAGGAGGAAGAGTTGGTGATTTCTGGAGTTGAAATGATGTTGTTTAGGGTTTTTGAGAAAATTAGGGTTTTGGTGATTTCTAGGGTTCTTGTGTTCTTTAAGATCAAAAATTTCTCAACAAGCTCTGATACCACTTGTTGATCCCAAACTTAGATCGATTAGCTTTGTGTATACGAGATTAGATCAAGTAATACACGTAGAGAAACCTTTGTATATACTTATGAATCTAAGTGTTATGCGGAATTTAACACTTAAACAAGAACACACAATGATCTAAACCAACTTTCACTTTGATTATCAATATCAAACTTGTTTACAATGAAAGATGTTTACGAATGAAAACTTATATCAAACATTAACCTAAAGGCCTTCTTTTATAGACATAAGAAGCCTTGTACAATAATCTACGTATCAGCTATTCTAGGTAAAGATAAATATAGAAAATACATTGTCGTTTCTATCCTTACTAGAAGTATTCTAGAATATAATAAACATGTAGAATATATCTTCCATCAGTTCTTGTCTTCAATGTGTCAACGCTTGACTTTAACTTGTCAACGCTTAAGCTGTCAGCGCTTGTATTGTTCTTGTCAACGCTTGTTTTGTTCTTGTCAGCGCTCAAGTGATCTGGCCTTAATTTATTCCCAACAGATAGATCTATTGAGGGTTGACAACCTCCACTCGGGCATTCTGACGCTGGACGAGTGTATACCATTTGTGTGAACTGAGTTATCTTGGCTAGGTACTCTATTGGGCAAATTTATATATACAATCTATTGTATGTACTGGATCATTAGTTTCGATGTCACGAGCTTAGCTATCATAAATATTGTGAACACCCGATTTATCCTACACTTGGCACTATATCTCCTATAGTTGCATGTGTACATGAAACGAAATCTGCAAAACGAATTACTATGAATTTTTACTTGAAACCTATATTCTCACCAACTTTATGTTGACCCAAATTAGCATTTATCTCAGGTGATTGATGATGATGTGTATCTGTTGTATGAAGTACTTGGAGTTCGCATGCATTTCATGACTCTCTTCGCACATTTATCTGTTTATGCTTTTGAACTGTTATCTCGTTGATGTTTAAAACTCTAATATTCCGCTACGCTATCTTTTGAAAACTGAGACCTTTGAACTTTATTGCTTTAATTAAATTCAACGAGGTATTTTTATAAAACTTCTCATTTAGAGTCGTTCTCTTGTGCCTTGAACTATGATACAATGACGTAATAGCCCCTGAGCTTCACCGCTTCCGCAAATCACATTTTGGGGTGTTACAACATATAACGACTTTCAATGTTACTTTGGAGAATAAGCTATTCATCTTGGCCATTGATCTTCTGTCACTGTTTGATGCTTTGCTAAAATAGGAGAAGTAAGGGGCAGGGAAAGCTCGTGGTGGGGTCCACAAGGGTGGGGTGGCAAAGGTAAGAGTGAGGATTGGTTTGGGGAATGTGAAATTATTGAAACAATATCTGTTGTTGTAATATGTAAAAGGGAAAATCACCTAAAAATACCTTAAATTTACCACTTTTTATGGTTGTGTATAGCTAACTTTTTTTTTCTCATTAAACTAACGAACTTTTGAATTTCGATCTTTGTATGTAGCGGGTGACTTGCTAAACCTTTAACCGGTTGCTTACCCATGAACTTTTGCACCGTTAGCCCAACTTTTATGAACGTTAATTTAAATAACGTTTTATTTTATTTAATTTCCTTCTTCCCTTTCAGTCTTTAAATAAAATTTTGTTTTATTTAATTTCTTTATCATGTGCCCCTTCCGTATCAATCTTCAAATAAACTTTTGTATTATTTAATTTCTTTTATTATATATCCTATGAAAAAATTATAGATTAACAAAAGAAACAACATAAGTCCACTGTAACAAAAACACAGATTTAAAAATAAAATTACAAAAACAGTTCATCCACAATTCTAGTTACGGATCTTGTGTAGGTGAGTGTTTAGCAACTCTGGTGTAGGTGGGTGTTTAACACAACATCTACCAGAGTCATCATGATTTATCGAATTATCACCATTTCTTTTTCTGATTCATATTATGATTTCAATGATGTTAAAATTTGTGATAATTCATACTGTATTTTCTTATGAGATGTGTTTATTTGTTGATTTTATGACTTGTGTTGTTTAGTGAAATTGAGCTTGTATAATCGTTTGATGAGTATGCGAGTAAAGGGCAGATCAATTTATTGTGGTGATGTGTTTAGGGGTTTGAAATTTTAATACGGTTGGTGGATAAATATGAAGTGGTTTAGTTAAATGGGCTTCCTGCGCTATTGTGAAAGTAACCCAAGAACATGTGGGATAGAATGTAATAAGTTTTTTTTTCTAAAAAAAAAACCATATTTAATTCATTACTAACTATTGTTAGTAAAAGGGACTAAAATTGTAATAAAAATAGACGACCGTTAATATAACCTGCTCCATGTAAGATTAACAGGTTTAGCAGGTCACTCGCAACACATAAAGATCGAAATTCAAAAGTTCGTTAGTATAATGAGAAAAAAAAAAGTTAGCTACATACAATTATAAAAAGTGATAAGTTTAAGGTATTTTTAGGTGATTTTCCCTATGTAAAATCCCATCTATTTATTTTCAACTCACACTGATGTTTGAAGTCTTGCATTCATTTAATTATTTTTCTACATATATGCTTTATTATATATTTATGACCAAAAAATTTCGTTTCTTTCACGTTTTTTTCGTTGTAAAAGAATATCATATGTGATACTAAATATTATATATGATAGTAACACTAGTATCATATATTATATATGATATAACTTATCATATATGATATAAACTAATATCATATGATTCAATAATAATTGTTAATATAACATTAATATCATATATAATGAAACACTATTATCATATATATGAGGATATTTTAAGCAAATTTTAAAAACGAAAAAAAACGAATTTTTTTTCTTTAAATTATAGTGCGTATTTGCATAAAGCTAATTAAATACGCGTTATAATGATATTTTTTTTTTCTCGTTTAACATTTTAACGGTTTAAAAAATATTTAAAATATAAAATAAATAAAATAATTAAATATTTTTAATCAAATTCATTAAATATGATATGCAAAATAAATATGATATTTAAAATAACTTAATCTGTCCGCTTTACTTTGTTTTTATTATTCTTCCTTTTCACAATTAAAACAAAGTGTCTATTTTAATAAGTCTATAAAATTATGATTTCCTTGATCAAATAACAAAATGAAAATCAACCAGGTTCATATTTTCTTACCGCGCTAAAGAGAAGGCTAAAAAGATATACCGATGTAGTAACATTTATGAAGTGTGAACATATATGAATGAGACCATTAATCCTTTTACATGGAATATGCCGATTAGCATGTTTTAGCATCATTATTAAAACTGTTGTACGTGTTACTTGATGATTCGAAGTTTCCGAACCGTCATAAGATATGTAATACCACTGTTGTAAATACAACTTGCTATAAAACTGCCTTAACAAACCACGATCCACTTGCTATTATATTTCGACAATTTTCATTAGTCCACGTGTCAGTGATCCAAATACTAGATCAAAGTATGCTGTCGTGGGTGAGCTAAGATCGCGTAACGTGTCAATGATCCGAGCACTAAACGCGTAACGTCCTATTGATGGAACCACCTTCGACAAGAAATATGTAAGTAGTTTCCTCTCATGATCAACGATGTGTATTGTTCCACGTGGCAATGATCAGAACCATACACAGGTATTAGTTTGGCTATAAAAAGCCCTGATCTACCACTACACTAATTGGTATCCTCACTTCTTTGAGGTAAAGTTTCTAAAAAAAACAGCTTAAGGTTATATACTTATATCAAACACATATTTAGTGTTTGACTAATTGTTAATAACTTTATAGTTGCAAAAATGTTTTAAGTAGCAGTTTATATTATCTTAACGATCAACGATGTGTTGTTTTCTTAAAGAAAAAGAAAACGATGTATTGTTGAAAAGCCTTTGAGGGAGAGAATACAGTATTTTAGCGTTTCTCAGGGTGTCGTGGGAAAAAAAAGCTCACGTGGCATATTTTTTCCCTCGGTACAAACGGGAACGCATTAAGGTACCTAATGCTCTTGAAGCATTTGGTGTGGGAAGTTATAAGGCGCGTTAACTCCGCGTTATAACTTCGAGCACAGAGAACTTCGAGCACGAGAGTAGTCGTACCGTTGGGTGGTGTCGTTGATAAAAAGTACTGACACGTCAGTAATGTAGACTTTGGTACGAGAATTGCTATGGCACCAATTTTAGTTGTAGTGGTGATTTGTGGTGCCATGGAGTGTTTTTGTGCGATGGAGGGTATATACCCCTTAGATTTAAAAAAATAAAAATAATCAACCGCGTTGGCGGGCCACCACGGCGCCAGACCCTTGACATCACATCACAGAGTCCTGCGCCGTGGATATTCTCGCGCCATTGGCATCACCACTCCCCTCGTTCTTATAAAGGTCAACGCCGAATCCGCCGGCAGAGTTATCCGTTTTCATGTTTATTTCTTTTTTTTAAATCTTCTGGTTAACTACGGAGTATATCTTTGTTAAGTTTCGAATTGTTCAAAATGTTGTAATGTTCTGTTGCCGAGTTTTAAATTGGAGAAAAGCGAAGAGAAATGGACATGAAATTAAAAAACGAGTTTTAAATTGGAGAAAAGAGAAGAGAAGTGGATATGAAATTAAAAAAAAAAACTTTTGAGTTTCTTAAGAAGAAAGAGGAGAAGAGAAAACGAAATTATGCCAAAATTTCTTTTCTAATCTCTCTTTCCAAATTAGATTTTAAGAAATTTCAAAGTGAAATGATTTGGAAAGAAGATTTGAAGTTATTTTTGCTTACAATATTTGTTTTTCGTTTTATATCGGGAAACAAAGTGTGAGTTTTCACATTATTGGGGAAAGTATAATAAATAAAGTAAAGTAAAAAAAAAGTAAAAATAGTAGAAAATATGGGTCCTTAGTAGGGGTGGGAATTTTCGACACGACTCGAAACCTGACTTGAAATCGACCCGAAATAACAGGTTAGGTTGAGGCCAAACAGGTTTCAGGTCGGTTTTGGGTCGACCCAATTAACCCGTTTATTAAACGGGCTAGGTTTGGGTTGAAGACCATTTAATCAGGTCAACCCGACAACCCGTTTAATTTTTTATATTAAAAAGTGAATATACATTAATACATTCCTTAATAGCCGATAACTTGAAAAATTGAAATTATACTTTAAAAACCGAAAAGACAATTCTTTTGATAACTTAAAAAGAGCAACTCATCATTAGTTCATTACTATGGATATTATCCTTATTCACATTGACATTTATTTTTCACTATTAGCTTTTAATTCCAATAAAAAAATATAAGTATTCCCTTCTCTCTTTCCAATTGACTCTCTGACCATCACCATACTCATCTTCAAATGAAAAGTATATTCACTTTGTAGACCAACTAGAATGAATGATGAATCTGTTTGTATTTATATCATTATCAATGGCTTTTTACACTTCATAAAAATGAAAGGTATTAAATGTATTATTTTGTGTTTCTTTTCTTTTTGTAGATAGATCATAAATAGTGATGAAGCACATCCAACGAATACTGATGATGAGGAAATAGGAAAACCAAATCAAATGCTGACCTAACCCGTTTGACCTTACTAACCCATTAACCTGTTTGACTCGTTTAACTAAACGGGTTATATGGGTCGGTTCATGTTAAAAGTAATCAGGTTAGGGTTGAGATTCTTGACCCGTTTATATAAACAGGTCGGGTTTGGGTTGAAGGTTTTTACCCGCGAACCTGAAAACCCGAACCCGCGAACCCGAACCCGACCCCAATTGCCACCCCTAGTCCTTAGCATTCATCTTAACAGTGAAACATTTATAAAAAAGCACATTTTTCTGAAAGATTAGTTATAAAATGTTAGGTTTCGTGTCGTGGGTTTCGCTTTGATGATGGATATAAGAGCACAGGGAACGATAGGGAATGGTGGAGTCTATAGGGAATGGTGGAGTCGTGGAAGTGGTGACATAGTTAAAAAGTGGTGTCACGTAAGTAAAATAGGTTATGACACGAGAAATGTTATGACACCACTTTTTAGAGATTTTTGGTGCAATAGGATAATTTTTGATGTGACAGAGGGTATATACCTTTTAGATTAAAAAAAAAAAAAAAAAAAAACTTATAGCGTGGCCAGGCCACGGCGCGAGGCCCTTGGCGCCAACCCACGGAGTCCTGCGCCGTGAGAAGTTTTTCCCGCCATGGCTTGGCACCAGCCAACCACACAACAACTCCAACCCCTCTTAGTGTCGTATAGAAGTATAGAAAATATTTTGATTGGTCAAACAAATCTTATATGGGTTCTTGATTATTGTTTTGAGCGGTGGACCCAAAACTGGACCGGACCTCAAAACGGAATCGGATCGAAAACCGAATTAGTCCAAAACTCTGGATTGAGATCGGACCGAAATGGTCCCGTCTGGGTTGGTCCGATCCCAATTAAGCAAACTAAACGAATTTTTGGTAAGCTCGGACCAGACCGAGGACCGAAATGGTCCAAAATAACGGACCGAATTTGCTCGGTCCGGTCGGTTTCCCGGTCCGACGGTCCAAATGCTCACCCTTAGTGAAAACTTTCATATAAAAATGGTAATGTTGATGAACACAATTTCTAGATTGCTGATACTGTTAGTCAATTATATATTTCAGATCCATCATTAAGCATTAAAAAAGAAATTACGTTTGCTGTATATGCGGCTTGCACAGAGGTAAAGCATAACTTTCTCACAAGAGTTTAAATGTTCAAAACCTCCGTAGGTGCACATTTGAGGTGGCTAGCCCGGTTTGGCCGCGTAAATTGGAGTCAAAGACTCACCCTTCCGCGTAACGTAGAAAAACTTCGTCCATTTACCCATTTAGATGCCCAAGCAGAAGCTTGTTCAATGAGCACCTAATTTTAAGAAAAAAAGTTTCAACACTTAACCTGAAAGGAAAAAAGAGACTCCCATGTAGTCTTATAACTTGGACGTAACTCGGGGTTCCTCTAATGTGCCAGAATTCAGATAAAGTATTGTTTCGTGCTAGATGCTTGTTAGTCTATTAATAAGTGAAAAGTGAACTTGTTGACTCGGTCATTTTATTTTAGGATCGTACCTTTATGTTAATTCTTTTCCCCTATATTGCACTTAAAAAAGTGTAGAGTGTGTCACTTTAACTCTGGATTTCATCACTTTCTGATAACAGGCATGATATGGTGCAACAAATGAAAGTGATAGTCTGATGTATAGAATCCCTCTGAAACGATGAGAGGCGATTTAGTTGGTGGAGACAGTCGTTCCATGATTTTAGACGCATTGAAATTGAGATACTCTTGCTTCTCTGAACCTTTGCCTCCCGCTACCGCTGGAGGACTAGATAATGATCCAAGAGACTTGAACCCACTTTGGGTGTTCGGAAGTCGAGATGATGAACCACACTTTCCTCCTGCTGCTAGTAAGTTCATTTATTCATATATATATATGTCTTTACGCACATACTGACATGAAATATTCCTTAATCTAGCTGTAATTATATAATATAAACTCCTATCTGGTTTGGTAATTTGACTATGTATGTGTTGAAGTGCAAATAATCCTCTCTTGGCTTATTTGTGCTCATAAAGTGGTTTACTGGATTTTTTAAATCTCAGTAAGCCAATAAGCCCAAAACATAAGCTAATCCAAACACCTCTTAAAGAGGTCATCTCATTTTAGACGTATTGCTTATTTGCTCTGTCCGTATTATACAATGTTTACGGGTATAAAGGGGTGTTTTAGACCAAGTGTTAGTGTTTTAACCGTTTTTAGAGTGTTTTTGTGTTTGGGATTGCTTGTTAATTCAAATTGTTTATCTGATTATTTGTGGATGAGATTATCAGTTTCAAGAATTTGTTTATTACAAACTTCTCTAATTATATCAATAGCGTTGGCAAAATATAATACGCAGTGTATGACTTAGATGTCTGCCTTGTCTGTTCCATTATATATCATGACTAAAAAATCGAGTATGTGATGTTATTTCAATAATTACATTTTCTAAGGTTCCGTTGTTCGTTTTGTTCTTATATTTAACCAAATCAATGGCATTTTCCGCTCCCAAAATCTTGTATTAGAAGTCACCTTATGCTTGCACCTTTCTTGTGTATGCACTAATTTACAAAGGATATCTTTGTACGATCCTGTCACCACAAAAGCTAAAACTGGCCGGCATGGCATCTTTCACAAAACAAATATTCCTTTTATCTCTCGCCTTTCTCCTGACTTTTTGCACTTTAGTTTCCGTAGTAATCTCAATAGCATATTCTTGTAGATGTGACTTTTTGCCTTTCTCCTGACTTTTTGTTAGATTTTAATTCCAAACTCACCACAAACCATCCAAATTCGTCAAACCAAACACCCCCATAATTTTTTCTTACATTTCAGTTTATATGACTCGATCACTTGGGACTCTTTGATTCATGTCATCCACAACATGCTTCCTTGTACATCGTCTCTCTAATTTTAGTGGACGGATCACATTAAGAGTGTTTGACATTTTATATGTGATATAGCGTTGTCTATGGATATGTGCATGCTACCTCTCAGCTTGTAGAACTATTAGATTCAAGTTGTTCATAATGTGCTTCAGCTTGATGTGTTGATAACATTCTGACCTGTACTTTTGATTTTAGTAAGGTTGTAAGTTGAGTAGTTGACTTTGTATTCACAAGTTTCTTGATCTCATTATTTTCATATCGATGTCAAGCAAATTGATCTCATAATTTACCGTGATTAAAATATTCCTAGGTTCCTTTAAGCCGATGCTTGATCTGAATATTACTAGAGATCTGCATATGATAGCTGATAACATCAAGGCTGTACTTTCGAGTTTACGTTTCCGTGAGCCATGTGTTCTTGTTCAGTTTTGGTCACCTGTTACTGTCCAGAAGTGCTGCTCACTAACGACTTTGGACCAACCTTTTGGTCTTGGTGCTCTTGATGAAGGACTTTACATGTATAGGTTGGAGTCTGAGCAACGTACGTTTGTTATAGAAGAGGAGCACAAAGAAGAATTAGGTCCACCTAGTCGTGTTTATTGCCAGAAGTTACCAGAATGGGGTTTTGGCGTTCACACCTTGCCAGTCAGACAAGTACAAGATCCGACTGCTTGTTACAATATCCATGGATATATTAATTTGCCTGTATGTGATCCCGGAAGTGGCTGCTGTTTAGGCGTACTTGAACTCATAACATCATCTAATTGCATTGATTATGCTTTTGAGGTTCGCGAAGTCTTGAGAGCGCTCAAGGTTGCTACAACATTCTTATAATTAATCATTATAGGTCCCCATACAATAATTTTATTGTTTAATTAAATCAACTCTAAATGGCAGGAGGAGAATCTGAGGTCTTCAATCGTATTCGAGGATCATACCTTTTATGTAAGTTGTTTATATATACACGTATATTTATATATGTATATTTCTAGTGCGTTTATGTTTGAAATTTCAGACACAGGTTAGAGATGAAAGAAGGCAAAATGAGCTTGATACAATTCAAATCAAGCAATCTATTTCTGCTGCTGCTGAAGGAACAGGAGAAAGTATAGTTCCTTGTTTAGAGGAAGATTTTGATTTTAATCGAGGGACAACACGAAGAAACAAGAGATCTGAGAGTTCAATCAGTTTGGAGGAAATCGAGAAGTATATTCGGAAGCCGATTAGTGTAGCTGCAGCTAGCCTTAATGGTGAGTTCATAAATCACACGTGATGTTCATATTCATGTGATTTTGGATTCTCATCTTTTAGTACTCTGTGTATTTCTAGTTAGCAGATCTACGTTGAGGCGCTGTTGCAGGAATCTTAGTATAAGGTGGCCAAATAGAAAATGTAATCATAAGTCCAATAAAACAATAAGAAAAACGAAGAGAATTTACAGCTCAGTTGCTTTGGAGAAAATCAACAAAAAACATTATGGAAGAAAGAGAATGAAGGAACTTGTGGAAATCCTTGACGGTGAGTTTATAGCTTGTTGATGATGTCTAGATTTAGAAGTGGTAGATGGCAATTTTGACCCATTTACCTATATAAATGGGTGGATTTAGGCTATTTTCACTAGGTTTGTAATGCGATTTCACAGTATACATTTCATTTAGTTTCGCAAATAATTAAGTTTTTTACTATTTTTACTTTGGAGCAAGACATTTGTAGGGTTAATCCAAAATTTAGATCTGTAGTAGTCGTGAGCACTACTAAGTTGTTGCCCGACCCACCCAAATGCCAATGTTGCCATCTATGTTTATATATGTAATTATGTATATGTTTTAATTCCTTTCGAAGATTCTCCAATTTACTATGTACATTGTATATGTGTAGTTGTGGTTAGCAGATTTGTGAAGCGCTTTCACAGGAGTCGTGGTATATCAAGGCGGCAATATAAATACGGTCCTGATAAGAGTGCTTCCCGTAGGAAGTTGGGTCAAACAGAAATCCATGTATCTGAAGAAGCATCAACTTCGTTATTTGGTGAAAGATTGGGTACAAAAAATGGCCTTGCCACCCTTACTGAACATGATAAACATAGTTCCACGCATGTACTCCAGCAACAGGAACCAACAAAGCAGTATAATGAGAATACAGCAGAAACAAACACAGTGACAATTTTGACTATTGAGGCGACATACAGAGACTCTATAGCAAAGTTTTGTTTCAGGATTTCTGAGGGATTGGAAAAGTTGGAAGAGCTGGTTGCAACAAGGTTTCAG
Organism: Glebionis coronaria; assembly: GCA_025667525.1. Classification (NCBI taxonomy): domain Eukaryota; kingdom Viridiplantae; phylum Streptophyta; class Magnoliopsida; order Asterales; family Asteraceae; genus Glebionis; species Glebionis coronaria. The sequence goes on along the minus strand of CM046881.1, from coordinate 504,948,001 downwards.
CTCAATATTGGCAGCTTTAAGCTCAAATATGTAGACGCAGATGGTGATTTGATATTGATTGCATGTGACAGTGCCTTAGCGGAAGCAGTGGGTGAACTCAGTCAAACAGACGATCAAACTGTGATCAGGCTCTTGGTTTTGCCTGTTGTTCATCAGAGCCCTAACGTTTAACCCGGTTTTTTCTATCTCTTTTTAATTTGAAGTATGAGCCATTTAATTTTATAGAGAATGAGATTGTGGGTAACAGTTGAGCGTAAATATGTAATCACACGGCGTTTCTTGATCAGTATTGGAGTTCAATAGATAAATGGTTATGATAAAATAGCAGAAAAAAAGATATCTCAGGCATTTCATGGTTATTTCTAGCTGGTCGACATTGAATCACGCGACATTTCTTGAATGACTTGTTTCACCCCATAGAAACCTCGATTATCACTTAATTTTATGCTAGTGAGTTATATGTATGTACCGGAAATGACAAAATGGTTATCTTTAAACTTAAATTCAAAACGTACCCACAAACGTGATACCTTCCTAAATCAATTATTGATCAAAATCATGATTATCAAGCCTTAATAATAATATACTAAAGAAAATTTCTTATCTTCGTGCTAACGTAGTGGGCTAGTGGCCGATACCAAAAACTAGCACTTGCAATGCCTTAAACATAGAGTTGTGAGCAGGGGTGGAAGCTAGAAAATTTAGCTTGAGGGGTAAAAGTTTAAAATTTTTAAACCATCTAACATTAAAAGTTTAATTACATAACTGTAGAAGGCAAGCGAGCAAAAAGCTGCGCCGCAAGCCCTTTTTGAATTGCAAAGTTAATTCTAGTAAAAATCACATTTGTGGATTTATGTGTCATAACATTGCTATTCATAACGCGCTGAACTCTATTCAGAAACTCCACCGCATCAGGTGCAAGAAAACCGAAGGTATCAAATGCAAAAGGAATAAACACGTGTTGATTTTCAATGCATGCTTTTTCGTGTTTTGTCACTTTGCATGAGACGGCTTTCAAAGCAGCCTGACCCGCTGTAAAACCCCGACTACTCATCCCCACCAGAGGAGAAACCCCAGTCAGATCCACACATGCATGTTTTCCTCCAACCCATCCAAAAACCAGAATGTCCAATTATAAAAAATCCAAAAAATTTTAAAATTTTATACTACAATATTTTCACTAGAAGGGTCATGTGACCTTTGGAACCCCCTCCCTCCGCCACTGGTGTGTGAGTCCAAACCTCACAAAAGCATTTGTGAGATATATTGTGAGCAAGGTTACAAATAGCATAGTACGTAGCGTGATGGTATGACAAAAACTCGCACCTCAACGACTAGGAAAAAGTTTATGCGTCTCTAAAGGTGGCTTGATGCGACACAAATTGTTGGAAAATGTTTTGCAAAATATGGTTTTTGCAATAATTTGGACATAATTTTATATATGTATATGTTATATATATTCGTAATACTTATTAGCTTTGCGTTCTCCTCGAAGAGAGCTTCGCAACGAGCTAAAGTATGTCCAATATGGAGTTAATATGAATGAGATATCGTGTCTCAAAGTGAGTCACGTGAAACACAATATTTGGAAAAATATTTGTCCCACATCGCTTGAAACATGAAGTGAAACATGTTTATAAGGAAATCCTAGTTTCTACCCTACAATATACATTTGTGTGTTTTTACTCCTACGCCTACGCGCACGCAGGGGTGCAGAAAGTGGGATTTCTAGGCCAAAAACGGGTTCGAAGCTACTGAACTTGTGCACGAGCGCGCGACCTACGGACATGAATGCAGCTCCAAAAACTGGCTTGGGTGCGGGCAGATTTCGGTATCTTTTTTGCTGCGAATTCGATTTGTTTTTCAGAAAATTCTGTACATCTATTTTAGGAATAGATACAGAAACATAATATTTTGTGTTAAAAAGACAGACAGGAAATCTGTTTTAGTTATAACATATTTTCCTGACTGTGGTATATATTTTCTTTGAGAACAAGTAAAGTTTTCAGTATAAATATAACTCATTCTCATTCAGTTTTAACATCAGAAATAACGCAGCTTTTTCCTTACTCCATTATCAGACAGTTTTCCAACAGCTCGTCGATCAGAAACACGCAAGGCTTCCATGATCTTTCAGGCAAGTTTGTTATGTCCGGCTGTACAACAGCTTTAGACGTTGTACCCTGGGAAACAGACGGCGAATCTGTTTTAAGGGAAGCATGTTAAACACGTGCCTCGTCTTTGTTTTACTGCTTTCTTCATTACTGTTAATTAATTTCTGTAATTTAAATTCTGTCAATTTAATTTCTGTTATTTTATTATAAATTTGATTTTATAATAAAAGTGTACACCGTTTCCTACACAAATACTCATATATTTAAATCATATTTCATGCATATGAAGTCTAAGATAAACACTGTGGACAGTGGCGGAAATAGGAGTTTTACTCGGGGGCAATTTTTTTTTCCGCCAATAGCTAAATAATTGTAAAAGAAAGAATTAAACAATTTTCTGGAAGGTATTATTTGCAAAACAGTCTAAACAAGTTAAACAAATAAGAGCATCCACAATGCATTAGTTTTAAAATAGTTTTTTTACTATTTGAAAAAGTTATTATTATCGTTTTAGTTATTGTAACAATGACTTTATAGATAACTTTTTACAAAAGACTTGTAAAACATCAAGTGTTTGACAAGAATAACAAAAAGCTATTAGCATTAATATCATCTTCATTAATTAATGAAAAAACTCATGCATTAAATGGATATGTCTTTAAAAGACTTTTATGCAATGCTGATAAAGTACAATTTTTTTAAAGAAATAATAAAATGTATAAATGTTTAGTCAATGTTTCACATATTTCTAAACACTCTAAGGTTACCCGCAACGCACCTGAAAAATCTCGGTCCTCAGTCGGTCGCGACCGAGTCGCCGCGTTGCGGCGATTCGGTCGCCGATTTCGGTCGAGCACAAATCGACCTTAGGCACGAACGATTTTCATATTCGGTCTCATGTCTTTGTGTATTGTGTTTATGTGTTTTATTAAAAAAAAAAAAACTTTTTTTTTAATTTTAATATGTTTTAATCGTGTTTTAGTTATATAAACTTTATAAAAAAATTTCAAATTTTAATATATTGAGCTTTGTTTAATTCCTCACAACATATATTAATTTGACAATTTTTGGAGTTAGTTTTAGCTAATGCATTATACCCTCATTACTTCTAATGTTTCGTATTTTAGTTTATGTAATATTTTTTTTTAGTGTAATGCGTGTTGTATGGAATAAAATGTTTTTTTTTGTAATAAAATGTTATTTTTGTTAAATATAAAATGTTATTTTTATTAAATATAAAAATAAAAAAAATTAAACTAGGTCGTCGGGTTGTGGCAAAAAGGTCGCACTAGGTCGCCGGCCGAAAAAACTAGGTCGCGACCTAGTAGCGTTGTGGGTAGCCTAACACACTTTGTCCTTTGTTTTAACTTAGAGCATTCGCAACGCCTTCAACCTTTTAAGACTTTTTCTCTGTTTTGCAATCAATTTTTCAATAAATACAATCTTTCAAAAGTTATTTATATGAATAAGGGTGTAAACGAGCCGAGACAGCTCGTGAGTTACTCGAGATCGACTCGTAAATTACTCGAAATCGACTCGATCTAAACGAGTCGAGCTCGAGTTCGAGCTACTCGAGTATATATTCGAGTCGAGTTCGAGCTCCAATATACTCGGCTCGATAGGCTAGCGAGTCTTATCGAGCTTTAATGAAATTATTTTTTTTATCTTTTTATATAGATAAATCGATTCGAGTCGAGCTTGATATGTCGAGTATTCATCGAGTTCGAGCATGACATTTGAAAATAATCGAGCTCGAGTCGAGTTTCAAGCTCGAGTTTTTTATGACGAGCCGAGCTCGAGCTCAAAATACAAAGCTCGGTCGAGCTCGAGTTTTTGTATTCGAATCAAGCTCGAGCTTAACAGTACTCAGCTCGACTCGACTCGTTTACACCCCTATATATGAATACACTCCAATGGGCAAAAGCTTTTCAAAAGCTTTACACAAATAATTTATATAAACTATCCTCATGTCATGTATATATACTTTTACGACACAACTGTACTTTGTGTGATAGTATCCCATCTAGTGCATGTTTCCTGGACATACACACATGATTAAAACGTTAAACTAAATGCATGTATGTCATGCAGATAAAGAAAATAACAGTAATATAAATAAGATGACTTAATGCGTCTTTATTTTAGTTTGTGTTCATGGTTCATCCAAAAGCTAATCCGCAACAAGACGACAATACGTGTCTTTTTTCTCGACCTCGTTCAGAACGTAGTCGGCTTGACTTTCGGCTTCATTATGCACTTCTTGTTCAATACGTAGTCGGCTTGACCTTCGGCTTTCATTATGAACTTCTCTGCAAGCAACAACAACAACTTCTCATAGGCCACTACTAGAATATTGAACAACAGCGATGAAAATTAGCGACCAAACAAGTCTGTTGCAAAAAAATTGTTAACAGTGACGGATTGAGGATGGATTAGCTACAATATTGGCTTTGATAAATTAGCGACAAAAGAATGACAATTTAGTAACAAACTCAGAGACGAATTACGAACCTGTCACAATTATATAGCTAAATATAATCATACAGAGACAGAGTTTGTGACGATGTCACTACTTTTTTCCCCGACATCAAAAAATCTCCCCCGTTAGCAACACAAAATGTGATCCCATTTGTAAAAAAGAAAAAAAAATCCCATGACATAGGCTAGAGTTCTTTGTGTCTGGGATGATGGCACCGCCTTCGATATTGTTGGTACTAGGTATTCTTACGATGATGCTATGGCTTGAAGTAGTGCAACCCCACCGAGTGTTCTCAATGTCATACATACATATTAGTTTTTATATTACTTATTATAATTATTGAGATATTTTTACCTTTTAATGTAATTTTTTTATCTTTATTATTTCTAAAATTATTTATTCAAAAAAGTCATCACCCTAATATTAATCGGGTTGTAATATCGAGTCAAAACCTCATATATATACTAAAACAAATAACTTATACTACATGATTATATAAAAAGTATACCTACTTGTTTAAAATGATGAATTTTCAACATTCCTAATATAAATTGATTTTTCCACACTAATTATCGGGTTATGAGGTTCATCACCAAATCAACCCGAGATCGAATAGCGGATCTACCAGATCGAGTAATCAGGTCACCGGTTCGATCACCAGGTAACCTATTAACCACCAAGTCAACTCCATCGATTCACCACGTCACAGGTTCCACCATCAGGTCAACTCAGTGGATTCACCAGTGTACGATTTCGACCAGCGGGTCAACCCGGTCGAGTCATTGGTGCACGAGTTCGACTACCAAGTCAACTCGTTCGAGTTACCAGAGTACCGATTCGACTACCAAAGCAATTAACATAATATTAAATATTTACTGCTAGACAATTTTTACCATTATATGCGTGTACACGTTTAGTTTATTTATACACATAGTGTTTAAATAATTTCAACATATCTCCACACTCCCACGTCAAAAAGTTACATCCCACTTCTATTTCTAAAAAATTTATTTACTTCCTATTTTTCCCAAACTTTTCTCACATATTGTTTCAAAACCACCCATATTGTTCCAAAAGAAAAAAAGTTAAAAAAACCCACTACTTGTCATATTTTTATGCTCTTTTTATGCTCTTTCTCTCTTTCGTATCATAACCACCGATGCCACTAATAATTGTGAGTCGTCTCCCTATCTATCATTAATATTATCGAAACTTGTACTTGTTAAATTTTTGTAAATGTTGTTTATGCATATTTATTAATGGGTTAACTAAAATCTTCATGTATGTGTCATTTGTTAACTTTTTGTTTAATTGTAGACTTGACTTATAAATGTATATTTTTTGGACGAATTACTATAGCCACTGTTTTAATTTTACAAAATATTCTTCAAAGGTGCTACTAGTGGTAACTAGTAGAGTGCTTTATGAATCCGAATTCAAAATATAAGTGGGTTGTGAAATCAGAATGTTTAAAATGTTATATACAATTGTTTATGTTAGTTTTCTAATAGAGGGTGACTATTGAATGTGATGATGCTTATAGCGTTGTAACGTCTAGTTGATATTGTTATTACATTTTGAGACTATATGATTATTAATAAAATGCTTGGTTTTATATGTTGATTTTATCCACTTTTGTTAATAATTTTTGTTGATTACTAAAGTTTCATCTAAATACAGACACACTCTATTATGGAATTTGTGAATCAATGATATATTTGGATGGGTAAAACTTCTTCCTGTTTGGTCCTTTTTAAATCAAGTCACAACTATGAATAAATTGGAGTAATTTTGTTACTTTAACACTTTAATCTTTTTATTTTAGTTCAGCGACATAGATGGACATGGTTCCATGTTTTTGCTAGGCTGAGCCATATTATCATGGTTTGACTTTTGACAAACTTCTAGCTTCAACTTTTCAGTTGTTGAATTTAGATTGATAAATAATGCAAGTTTAATGTGTATTCATCAGTTGCACTATGTAGCGTGACTACATGTTGCCTAGTTAAGATCTATATAAACACTTAAATTAGCATAGACCTATCCAACTAATAATAATCACCCATTTTTTAAAAAACCCACTTCCCACCACTTTTTTTAAAATTAAATATCTCACATACGGTAAATCGTCAAACGAAAAAAATACACAATTATGACGAGAATTAAATCATCTATCTATCGAGGGGCACATGTATATACTTTTGACGAACTTTTTTTCGACTTTTTTTTCTTAAGTCACGTCTGGAGAGAATCATATATGATTCGTTACGAATCATATATGATTCGTCACGAATCATATATGATTCGTCACGAATCATATATGATTTTCAGAAAATCATATATGATTCGTGATATGAATCATATATGATTTTCTGAGAATCATATATGTTTCGTGACGAATCATATATGATTCTCTCCAGACGTGACTTAAGAAAAAAATTCGAAAAAAATTTCGTCGAAAGTATATACATGTGCCCCTCGATAGATAGATGATTTAATTCTCGTCGCGATGATATGTTTTGTTTTACGTAACGATGAACGGTTCGTGAGATATTTAATTTTTAAAAATGAGTTTTTTTGTTACGTGATAAAAATGGATGGTTGTGATTGGTTATTTGAGTCTATGCTAAACTAAGGGTCTATGGGGATTTTTTTCCATAGTTACAATAATGTAAATGGAGTCAATTGATAAAACAATTTAATGTTGAAATATTGAAATGTTGCTTTTATGTTTACTCACAGGAAAAGTGAAAGAATATTTTGAATTAATTTCCTCATTTATCTTTGGCCAGAAAGTTAGTTGATGTTAAAGTGCTTGCTGATGAAGATGACTCCACTTATAAGGAAGAAAAAGGTATGTTATAATGTCTTGACTAAATGTTGATATCCTAAACAATTTTTATTTTTTTATATAACTTCACTAACTACTATGAATAATTTGACCAGCTGAAGCTGCTAAAGGGTGAAGATAAGATGAAAGATGAAAAATTGAAGAATACATGAATTTTTTCACCAGAGATTGATGATTGGTTCTCTTGGGAACCTTAAACTAGTTCATATGATCCATGTTTTCCCGTGTGTGTCAAATATTAGATGTTATTTTTTTCGACATTGCTGTTTATTTGATTTGGATATGTTATTTGATTTTGATATGAATTTTTGATTATTATCACAATAGTATTTGTTTGTGTGACATTTTGAACAAGTGACAAATAGATTGTATCATTTGTTGACCGATTTGCGACAGCTATTCTCAAAAGATTTTTAAATCGTGACAAGTTAGAGAAAATTTTGTTTAAACATGCTATAAAATGGTGTTGATTTAAGCAAAAAATTGTAAGTTACCATTTTGATACAATACCTTTAGTTGCAGATTAGTGACTACTTTGTTGTCAATGTTAGTGACAGAAATTGTCGCTAAGCCATCACAACATTGTAGAATAAAACTTAATTAAGATTATTTTAAAAAATCTTTAGCGAGGGACAAGAGACTAACAATCCATCACTGAATTTCTATAACTTTTGTCACTAACTTGTCGATAAAATTTTGTGAGGCCCTTTTTTGCGATGAAATATATCCGTCGCTATTCCATCATTGAAGGGCTTTAGGGACAGGATAGCGATGAAAACCTTCATTGCTGATGCCCGTTTTTCTAGTAGTGGGCATCGTCATTTAATTCTTCGATGACGAATTCGCTTGCTTGTGCTAAAAGTTGTTGGATGTCGTCGTTATACATAATTGGAGGTGTAAAAAACAGTAAAATAAATTGATGCTTTCTTATTTGAAAATGGTAAAATGTAACGACATGATGATATGAAAACAAAACTGGAGTTTTTTACCAACTCATTGTTTTTTTAAAAAGTAATTACCATTGCATGGTATCTTCAGTATTTTCCATTGTATTGTTTGACTTACTAAATTTAATGATATGTCTATTTTTTCATTTGACATTAAACATAAATTACAAAAGACATCAAAGTGTCATGTCACCCGCTCGTTCTCTATTCAAAGCAATAAAAAAACATCATCTTAAAAGTACTTTTTTTTAATTTATTCTACGTTTACTAATTCTACTTAGAGATTATTGGTAATTTAAAGATAAAAACTGTTATATAGTTATGTATTTTTAATTTTGTGCCGATTTGATAAACGAACTATTTTATTCAATGACATCAACAATGAACTTTCAAATTTCGTTCCGACTACATCAGTTTGTTCTCAAGTTGTAATTTGTTATCGGCACCACCGGTTTTATTCCATAATATTTATTTATCCTTTTACAAAAAATTATTATCATCCCACCGTATTTAATTTTTAAAAAAATATCTAAAATGTGCGACATTTTAAAAAAAATTTCTAAAATTATAGATTTGTTTTTCGAGAATATTTGATTTTTTTCGAAATATTTATATTTTTTCCGAAACTTTTATATTTTTTTTCGAACTTTTAGGAATTTTTAAGAAAATATTATGTTTATCTCGAAAACTTTAGAACTTTTTTCCAAAGATTTTAGAGATTTTTTCGAAAACCTTTGATTTTTTTGGATTTTGTGAAAATCAAAAGTTTTCGAAAATTTGAGAACATATCTAAAAAATTTAAAATTGGTTCACAGTGTTCAGGTTAAGAAAGATTCAAAATTTAGAAAGAAAATTTTCAATATTTATAAAAAAATTCGAATTTTACACAAATTGGAAAAATTCTAATAGTCTAAAAAATAATCTTTTTTTTTTAAAAGAACCTAAAATTTCGAAAAAAAGATATAAAATTTTTCGATGCCAATATGAACCAAATAAAATACCACTATCTAACCAAAACAATGGAATATGCAGTCATGTACAATAGCAATTGCGTTAACGTAAAATATATAGAACATAAATCAACGTTTTATTATATACATGTAATATATATAGGTTAGAGTCTTAGAGAAAGGATGAAAGATGTTTGGATAACAAATAAACAAAAGGTGAAAGAGAATGGAAAATGCCATTTCGCCATACATTAGTTAATATTTTCAAAAACGCCATACATTGGTAATTATTTATTCAAAAGACTACTACTTGGTAAAAAACTCAACAAAACTGATGATGTGAAAATGCTTTATATAAAAATGATACTCTGTAATAAACGTAAGGGGTAAAAGATGAAAACTCAACAACTATGCAATAAATGAGAATAGCTTTTTGAATTTGTGGCAAATGCTTGGTGGATGGAAAGTCATTCTCTTACAAGTTGTTTGTAAAGCTTTTGGTACAATGGTTCAAGTCTTTGGAAAGCTTTACTAAACAGTAAAAAGCTATGTAAAAATCCATCCATTGAAGATGCTCTTAGGATAAGGTTATATAGACCCTTCCTAAAAGCAATTTATACCCCTCTTGAATTTTGCAATTTTGCAATTTTTTTTTGTTTTTTTCTATAATTTTATTTATGTTATAAAATTGAGATCGTGAAAATACTGAATAAAAATTATAAAGTTTAATAGATAAAAAGTAATAAACAGTCAAAAAAATACGGAACCCAAACTGATAAGAAAACAATACAGGACTGTAAACTGTGTGGACAAAAAGACAAAAAATACAAAAAAATTATAATTTTTGTACTTTAGAGAGGTATTAATAAGAAGACACTTTAACTTATTATCTTTTTTTTGGTATATATTAAACCATGTCATCTTCATCATCAAATCATTTTTTTCATTCTTTTTCTTCAACTAACTTTCAATGGAGGCACTTTCAATTTCTAACGGAGGGCACTATTCAATTTTATAAAACAAGACAAGAATCAAGTGATTCAACCAACCTCCCCTTTTATTTTTATTAAACTGCGTTACGATATCACTTCAAATGTGATACCTAACTTTTTGATCGTACTTAAAAAGCAAAAAGAAAGAAACAAGTGTATGATTGATCTTACAAACCAAGATCAATATACACATACAAGATCAAGAACAAAACTCTGAGTATCAACAATGGCGGAGCAAACAATGTGAGAGAGATAACAAAGACTAACAGAACAAATCAATAAGCTAACTAGAATGAGATGAATATATAGGCTATTGACTAGGGTTGACGTGAGTTTCCACTGCTTGTCTCATTTAGTCACCTTTAAGCAACCTGTCAAAACTGAAACAAAATACACAAAACAAAAAATATAAAATAAAATATTTACCTTACTTACCCTTCAACTTTTAACCAGCTGTCAACTTACATTTTAATACCCCCTCTTAAGTTGACTTGTGATAGAGATCAACAAGCTTCAACATATCACAAAAAGAATTGTGATCTTTAATAGACAACCCTTTGGTAAACAAGTCTGCAACATTATCTTCAGATTTGATCTTAATAATTTTGATCAAACCTGCAGACACCTTTTCTCTTAAGAAATATAAGTCAATTTCAAAGTGTTTTGTTCTCTCATGAAATACAGGATTGGCTGCAATTTGAATTGCAGAACTACTATCACAACTGATTGGCACAGGTAAGGTAATATTCACCTTAAGATCTTTCATAATCTTAAGTATCCACATGATTTCACAAGTAACACTGTTCATAGCCCTATATTCAACTTCAGCTGAAGATTTAGCTATAACAGATTGTTTCTTACTTTTCCAAGACACAAGATTATCACCCAGATATGCTGTATATCCAGTAACAGATTTTCTAGTAATCTTACACTTAGCCCAATCTGAATCTACAAAAGCATTAAGATTCAGATTGCTATGTTTTTCAAAAGATATACCAGTTCCAGGAGATCCTTTAAGGTATCTAAGCACATGAAAGCCAGTTTCAGATGGGACTTATAAGGAGCATGCATAAACTGACTTAAACATTAAACAGCATAAGCAATATCTGGTCTTGTTAAAGTTAGATATATCAATTTGCCAACAATCTTTTGATAACATGTTTTATTATCAAGAATAGTATCAACCTCATTTTCAACATGATTCTTCTTTTTCTTAGAAGGATCTGGTATAGGAGCTTTAGCTGGCTTACAAGCCAACATCCCATACTCAGATAGTAATTCAAGACAATATTTTCTTTGATTAAGACATAATCCTGAGTCTGTATCAAGTACTTCAATTCCCAAAAAATATTTGAGTTTCCCAAGGTCTTTTATTTTAAATTTAGAACTCAAATATTCTTTAAAGTCATTGATAATACTTTCATTGTTCCCGGTTATGATAATATCATCAACATAAACAAGCAGGGCAACAAAAGACTCATTCTCAGTCTTAGTAAACAAAGAAACATCACTTTTACTTTGACAAAAACCATTTTCAATTAAAACACTTGTCAACTTTTCATTCAATTTCCTAGGTGCCTGTTTTAACCCATATAAAGACTTAGTTAGCTTGCACACCTTGTTTGAGTTAGAACCATATCCTTCAGGAAGATTCATATAAATTTCTTCATCTAAATCTCTATACAGAAAGGCATTATTCACATCTAACTGATAAACAGACCAATTATTGTACACAACAACAGAAAGAAGACACCTAACAGTCACAATTTTCACAACTGGAGAAAATATTTCTTCATAGTCTATACCCTATTTTTGACTAAATCCTTTAGCCACAACTCTAGCTTTAAACCTCTCAACATCACCACTAGACTTGTATTTCACTTTCCACAACCATTTACAAGCAACAGGTTTCCTACCAAAAGGTAAGTCTACAATAACCCATGTGTTATTTTTATTAAGAGCTTCCATTTCTTCATTCATTTCCTCAACCCATCTAGGGTCTTTGGCAGCCTCATCATAGGATTTAGGCTCATGAATTTTGTTAAGATTATTATAAAACACAAAGTTATGCATAGACAAATTAGTGTAGCTCATCACAGTATTAATATCATACTTAACTCTCTTATCAAGAACATAGTTATCAAACTTAGCAGGAACTTTGTGTGGTCTAGTAGACTTCTTAGCTCAGATCTCTCTAGATTATTTTGAAACAATTGATTAAACTCTATAAACTCTTCAACCTCAGATTCATAATCATCATCATTTAGGGCAACATTTTTGTCTATAGGACTAGCCTCACTACTGCCTAGACCACTCTGGTTTCCAACACTAGGATCTTTATTGTCCATAGTATCTGACCCCTGAGAGTGACTGGTAACAATGGTAGAAGTGTCAGTAGACACTTTATCAGCTAAGTCAGACCTCTTAGAAATGCTACCTCTATTCTCTAAGCTTACATCTCTCACTTCATCATAGGGATCATCAGATTTGTCTACTACCAGGTCAAAAATATTTAAACTATTTGTACCTTGTTCTTCAAAAATTAAATCACCTTTGCAAACATTATTTTTAAAAGGAAAAATTGTTTCATAAAATTTGACATCCTTAGTAAATAACACAGTTTTGAACTCAAGACTAAAAAGCTTATACCCTTTTTTAGTAAAAGAATAACCAATGAAGATACATTTTTCAGACTTAGCAGCAAACTTATCCACCCAATATATGTACTATAAGTACGTATATTAGTGTTATAGTTAAAAAATCTACAAGTAACAAAATTTATAACATGATTAGACTCAAATCTAATACCTGCAGCACATGACTGCACATCACCAGCATCAGTCTTAGATCCAATTAAGGCCATAAGCCTATTAATCTGATCAGTAGTAAAGGGAAGAGAATTCCCAGATCCTTGACCAACACTATTACCATGAAAACTAGAAGCATTATTAGACACATTAGACCCTCCTGAGTTCCTTTTCTTGAAACTAAGAGGATAACCATTCAGCTCAAAACATCTATCAATTGTATGGCCATTCCTATTACAATGAGTGCAAACAAACTTATTGTTTCTATTAGAACCTTTGTTTTGACCATTTTGATTGTTTTGAGTACTTCTATTACCAGACCAATTATTAGGTTTAACCACAAAAGCAGAAGCAGTACTCTTATCACTAATAGCATGAACCAAATTGTTCTTGTGGGATTTAACCCTAGAAAGAGTAGCAAAAGCATTTTTAACATCAGGCAAAGGGTCAGCAGTTAACAATTGGCTCCTAACAACACTGAAAGTGTCATCAGACCCATAAGAAACTGCATAAGCCTTATAAGAGCATTATGACTCTTCATTTGAGGAGCACCATCACAATTACAAGAAGGAAGATTGACAAGGGAGTCAAACTGCCTCCATAAGCTGTTGTAATTATGATAATACTCAGACAAAGAAGACCCAGATTGGGTGACAGAGCAAATTTTATAATGCAAATTATAGATAAAAGATCCATCAATTTTATCATAGGTTTCTGTAAACTCATCCCACACATCTTTAGCATTTTTAGAAAAAATTTGTCCTTGATATAACTCAAAAGAGATACATCCAAGAATCCATGATAAAACCACATCATTACATCTATCCCATTGATTAGACAAAACAACATCATCATTATTTTTTTCACAGGTACCATCAATAAAACCCAATTTGTTCTTAGTATGCAAAGCAAGCTTAAATGCAGCAGCCCAAACTTTATAATTCTCTGGTCCAGTTAGTTTAACACTCACAATAGGCTGCCCATTAGTATCAGTAGGGTGTAAGTATAATGGGTCATTAATATGAATGACAGTCTCATTATCTTTTGTTTCAGTATCACTAACAGGGTTATCAACCTGATCACCTTTCTTGGGATCAGACATGATGACAAGACAAAGATATCACAAAAAAACACAAAAAAACACCCCTTATATCTCCTCTACACACAACTACCAAGAAGCAGAAAAGAAAACTGAATCAAACCTCCAAGACTACCTAATCTCTTCGACACCTAAAACACCCTCTTAACAATAACAAAAAACCAAACTAAAGAGAGAGCAAGAGAGGTGTTACAAAACGCGCAGCTACAAGCAAAAACTGCCAAGATCCAACGAGATCAAGAAGATCCCACCACAAACCAATAAAGCACAGCGGAATAACAACCTGAAAATGTTAGTTATAACAGATAACCAACAAATAACAACAAACCCCCAAAAATTGAATGAACCCCTAATTTCTGAAATTTAGTGTTTCTTCAATTAAACTTACCAGAGATGAAATTAGACCCAATTAACCAACCTAGAACCCAATTAAACCCAAAGGATCACCAGAAATCAGAAAACCCCCAAAAATTAAGAAACCCTAATTTTTGCGATTTAATCAAAAACTCAATTAACCACCAGGCTAATTGAAATCAGAGTTAAAACTGAGTTTAAAAACAAGTATCAAGAACCATTGGCTCTGATACCATATTCAATTTTATAAAATAAAACAAGAATCAAGTGATTCAACCAACCTCCCCTTTTATTTTTATTAAACTGCGTTAGGCTATCACTTCAAATGTGATACCTAGCTTTTTGATCGTACTTACAAAGCATAAAGAAAGAAACAAGTGTATGATTGATCTTACAAACCAAGATCAATATACACATACAAGATCAAGAACAAAACTCTGAGTATCAACAATGGTAGAACAAACAATGTGAGAGAGATAAGAAATACTAACAAAACGAATCAATAAGCTAACTAGAATGAGATGAATATATAGGCTATTGACTAGGGTTGACGTGAGTTTCCACTGCTTGTCACATTTAGTCCTTCACCTTTAAGCAACCTGTCAAAACTGAAACAAAATACACAAAACAAAAAATATAAAAGAAAATATTTACCTTACTTACCCTTCAACTTTTAACCAGCTGTCAACTTACATTTTAATAGGCACATAAGTACACAAGTTAATCTTACACAATTTAATTATTTAGGAAATCATGGGGGCATTTGCAACCATGTTCTCTACATGCGTTGGCTCCTAGTTGTAGATAATAAAGTTAAAAAGTTATATTTATATGCAATATATTTTTATTTTCTAAGACGTGACTAAATTGAATAATTGACACAAAGTATAACAATATCGAATCAACGCGTTTAGAAAAAAAATCCAACCAAACGTACCTTTAAGTTTGGCTAAGAAATCAATTCCATATATTCACCCATCAATCAAACTATAATGCTACCCGCGCAATGCGGTGACGGGTACTTAATAACTAATTTTGAGACTAACAAATATTCATCTCTTACTCATTGTAAAGTTATAAAAAATCAAATTAAGAAACCCACTAAAACTAAAAGAAGACTAAAAGTTAATAAAAATATATCAATATGGATATCGAATTAAAAAGCATAAAATTTTTAAAAATATAGTGAAATTAGATTATAAAAATAATAGATAAATAAAAAGATTTTTCAATTTAAAAGAAAAAATGTTATTTTAAAAGGTTGTTACAAAAGTTTGTTATAAAAGGTTGTTAGAAAAGGTTATAATATATAATGTTGATAAAGATATCAACAACTTGCTTTATTTAGTAGGTAAAAAAGTCTGAATTTTTAGCCTTTCTATTTTAAGAAGGTCCCAAATGCTTTATAAAGTAGTATAGATATGGTTCACCAATCATTTTATAAATATTACAGTAATTCTTTAAAAAATACAATCAATTTAAATTACTACCGATTATAGTTTTAAGAGGTAAACAAACAATGACTTAACGAAGAAATGAAAAAAAAATGAAAAAAATTGTTCTCAAGTTAAAATCGATGACGACGAAATTATCTATATGAGCCATTCACGTGTTCTTATTCTATGATCCTAAACGCCCCATTTTACGATGAAAACAATACATTATGTTTAAAACACACGTAGTAGTTAATTTAGATTTACGTTTAATTAAATGTTCAATAAAAATGAATTTTGAAAGTGCTACGATACTTGATTCTAGCATTGCGTAACGACACGACAATGGTTTAGTATGGGAGAGTGAAGAGACCTCAGTTATACATGGTCTCATCGTCCAAATCAGGCTTAAAATGTACGAAAATATCATAAAAACCGTGCAAAACCCTTTGTATTTGTTCATTGTGTGTTTGTAGGTTCGGATATCGTGAATTCACCAAAAGATAACAAGAACCAAGAAAAAACGAACACGGGAAACGAAATCGCACAAAGAACCGGACCCGAGCATTGATTTTTAAAAATACCCTTAAAGTTTGAAGATTGTACAAGAATGGTCCCTATACTTTGAAGACTTGTCACTTTAAGCCCTTGTAAAACCTAAAATACATTTAGGTCCTTAAAGTTTCAATAAATGACAAAAGAAACCCTTAAAGAATGGCCAAGTAACATTTCTAGTCCTTATGAGAGTTTGCAAAATACTTGTACCAAAATTGCAAATAGCTCAAAGTATTTTACAAAGATTTTTGCCCTAATCTGCCATATAAAAATTTTGGAAAGAAATGTAAAGTTGTTGATACAATAGGGGTCAAACCTGGATAAAACATACCCATATCTATACTTAACCCACCCATTTACCCGACCAGCCCACTACATTAGCCCAAACCTACCACCCATTACTTTATGACCCGGTTTATTATTAAACCCTTTGTTTGAATCATAAACACATGCCAAACACCCCAAAATCCTCCTTTTTGATCAAACTAACCATGTTCATCATCCCTAACCCTAAAACCCTAATTCACTAATCACCTACAATTAAACCACCACCTACTCCAGATCCCTAATTACTGGTCCCCTCAAATTATCCTCACCCTCCACGTCACATAATTGGTCTCCCCAAGGGTCCCTTGCACATCACTTTCACATCCCCAATCCCCAAACCGAACAGATCCACCCCTATGGTTAATTCCTTAACTCTCAAGCCTAAATGGACGTCTGGGATTGCATTCAAAGAGATGTATGAACTGGCAAGGTCACATGGAGCTTTTTTGACCAAATTAGAATTTCAAACACCAAGGGCAAATATGGAAATCATAGAGCTAGGGTTTTTCTTTATGTTTCATAGCCTAGAACATTCTATTAGCTAGTATAAAAGGAAGACCATCCTGTAGTATCTCCTTCTTCCATTTTTTTTGTAAAAAACATTTTATTAAATAAATATTTAAAGTATTTATAAAAATCTTTGCAAAGCATTTGAGTTCATTTTTAATTCTTGTTTTAGTTTGATCAATTTAATTTTTCTGCATTTAGTTTTCATTGTTTATGAAAGGTGTTTTGGTTCAAAGACATTTGGTCAAATCTCTTTAGAGATAGGGCTCCTTTCTGGTTTGGTATCTCAAGGGATTAATCAATCATCCTAGAGATGAGCTCAATTGCAAAAATTACACATGATATAGGGCCTACTAACCGTAAGGGTGCAAACCATGCAAATCATGCTTAATACTTTAAGCTACAACTAACTCACTCTACATCTCCGAAGTGAGTCAAGTATCCAAGCAATGAGGGTTTGAGAGGGTATAAGAATAGAGTCACATACCATAAATAAATGTCAAGGTAAGGATGCCACGAACAAGCACATAGTCAAGTAATGATAAAAAAGAATGATCAATAGGGCGTGTGGAAGGACGAAAATGTACCTTGGCCACAAAATGCATTCCAAGACTACAAGGAACCAATGCATTGCCCAAACATGACTAAAGTGGCTACTAAGTCTTCAAGGACTAGTATCACTCTCATCCATCTTGGTATCATCATTCAATAATGTTGGAAATCAAAGAAGATGAGTCTTCTACAAGTGTAAGTAACTCAATCTACAATCAATTAAATGATTAATCTTCATGAGTACCTACGCATAGCAAGATACAAACTAGTAGATACAGTTCAAGGATAAATCTAAAATGTATAAATACTACTAATCTAGATGAGATGATATATTATCAATTAAAAGGCCTATTTTCAATGAAAAATAGTTTTGACCAAAGAGAAACTTTAGTACAACGAAACCTTATAATTTGAGGAGACAATGGATCCATCCAAGTTTTAAAGTACAATATACTTCAAAGATATTGAGTGACCATCTCTCTGATACCAATTGTGATAACTAGAAGGGGAGGGGGTTGAATAGTTTCTCTTCGGTTTATGTCCTAATTAAAAATTCCTTTCAATTAGGTTTGTCTCAAAACTACCTTTTACTTGAAATCTAGTTGCATAATAATTAGGTTCAATTCTAATGCATTAACAATAACAAATAGTTGTAGTATGTGATGTAATAATGAAAGTAAGTAAAGAGTAAGGAAGAAGCAACCTAATAGAAAGACACCAAGATTTATAATGGTTCGACAACGAAGCTCTATCTACGTTCCTACTCCACTCCTCGAGTACACCTTACTCAAGATTTCCACTATATCCACAAGCTTCCTTCTTGGCGGAGAAAACCTCACAACGTCGCTTACATTATTTTCCGACACTAAGCTAAATGTCGAGACCTAATCTTAGCTAGGACCAATCTACACAACGTCGCCTACTTAACCATTTTCCGACACAAGGCTAGATTTCGAGTTCTAATCGAAAGATAGAACCAATATTCACAACGTTGCCTACTTCACCATTTTCCGACACAAGGCTAGATGTTGAGTTTTAATCGAAATCTAGAACCAATCTTCACGACTCTTCACTTTAAAGATAAGTGAGAACTCACAAGACACAACCACACATCACTTTGTAGTTTAGTGAGAACTAACAAGACATAACCACACATCACTTTATGGTTTAGTGAGAACTAACAAGACACAACCACATATCACTTTATAGTTTAGTGAGAACTCACAAGACACAACTACACATCACTTTATAGCTTAGTGAGAACTAACATACAACTCTTACAACTCAATAACACATATCCAAGTATACACATGTAACTTGGATCTACACAACACAAATCCAAGTATACACATATACAATGTATTTACACAAGACTAATCCAAGTATTCACTAATACAATGGATTAACACAACTAATTCAAGTATACATAAATACATTGGATCTACACAAGACAAAAATAAAACAAACGATGAACATGACTAGATCTTTAGGAGATGATGATCTTCATAAAGGCTTCCTCTTTAATCACATCACAAGTGTGTGAGTGATCTTCTCTTTGGACAAGGTAAAGAAGGAGATCAAGGGGATAATCATAAGTAAACATACTTAATACATTAAGTGATCATTTACAAATGATTAGGAATTAGAATAGAGAAAGATGGCAGAAACAGTGTCCAAAAAGGTTCATGGAAAATGCAGATTTGATCCACTATTTATAGAAGACAAAAGCCAACGGCTCTCTGAGCGTGGTTCCTTAATTGTCCTGCGGTTCCTTATCACTATGGAACCGCATAGGCATTTAAAGAGCCGTGGGAGTAGACTCCGCTCCCTTTTGTCTTTTAGTGGGAAGTAATATCTGAGGTAAGTTTTTACCTTCAAAGGATATTCCTATGGCATTTGGAATTTGCCTTTTTCAAATTTATATTTTCCATTTTAATAAAACATTTTCTTAAAAAGAAATTTTATTAAAAAATCTTTTGTCACATTTGACAAAATGTAATTTTAGGACTAATCACTTTTATAATCACTAAGCATGATTAAGATATGTTAGTGAAATACTTAAATGATTATTACCTTGATGATAGTATTTGTTAGATAATTTGTCTTATGATTGTATTTGATGATAGATGTAGTTTTAATTTGTCGTGATCAAAACTAAGAAATATTAGTTAACACTAATAATATTTTTAGGCATTACTTTGCATAAACAATATCCCCCTTTTTGATTACGAAAAACAATAAACTCCTTTATGTAAAATCCAAAAGTATTCGAATTATTAACGAGTTTATCACTATCATTTCTCCCCCTTTGTCGAAGCAAAAAGGTTAGCACAAGTCTTTGAAGAAGAGAAGAATTGACTTTGCTAGAAGCTCCTCCTTGGTGTTTACTCCCCTAGCTTGGGGCACCAAGTGAATGAGCTAAGGTGACATACTACACAAGGTTAGTAGAGAGAAAAGAAGCACCAATGTGTATATAGCCACTACCTACTAAGCAACTTGAGAGGGAGGAAGAGAAGAAATCTCAAATTAGAAGTAAGTGTTTGCTAAGAATGTCCAAGGAGGTTGTTTTTACAAAATCAAAGTTTAATTTGTGGAATAGAGGTAGAAAAAAACATCCATACCAATTGAAGTGATAGTATGTCAAAGGGTTAGAAACTTAGAATTGGTGGAATCACCCAAAGACAATTGTAAGTTTTAACCATGATCAACTCTTAACAATGTGTGTGATAAAGAATAGGCGGGAAAGAAAATAAGACACATAACATTCATATTACAAAAATATGAAAGAACATACAAGAGATATATTCATACACACAATATGAATATTTAAAGCAACAAATAAGAAAAATAAACAACATACATAAAGTACACTAGTAATGATAATCCTCCAAGATTGCTAAAGTTTTTTTGTTTTTTTATTGACTCAAACACTAAAACACAAAGTGTGCTTTAATGGAAAAATAAGACGACGAGACATCATTTGAAGATTTGTTCACGAGAACAAATACTTTGAGAGGAGGTCGAGTGAGAATAAATTCAAGAAAGTTTAGCTTGTTATACTGTGACAACCGTGGTTTTGAGGTTCGTCACTTGGTCTTACTTTTAAGTTATTTTATGTGTGCTTACTTGAATTGTGTGTTTACGTGTTTATTTTGTGTGAACGAGGTTGGTGTGGTTATCATTTATGAGTATAGAAGTACTCATAAGTAAATCGAGGAACGGTTATTTCATGTTCATGAGCTCACAAGTGGTGACTATGAAATGAAAATGGTGATATTGTGGTGTTTACGTATACGTATAAGTATTATAGTAATAATATTTTTTTAGGATTTACGGTTTAACATTTAGAGGTCTCGGGTGAGGTAATTATCCATATGAATATTTTTTGGGATGGTTTTAAGTCATTTAGGACTTAGTTATAAAGTTTATTTCAAAATTTGAGATTTTTTTTAAAGTGTATATTTTACGTCTTTTACGGTAATCGCGTAAAAACTGACTAGTTTTACGGTTTTGAGGTCTTGGAGGCTTT
Organism: Glebionis coronaria; assembly: GCA_025667525.1. Classification (NCBI taxonomy): domain Eukaryota; kingdom Viridiplantae; phylum Streptophyta; class Magnoliopsida; order Asterales; family Asteraceae; genus Glebionis; species Glebionis coronaria. The sequence continues at coordinate 504,926,505 of CM046881.1, read as the reverse complement.
AGGAGCTGAAATAAATTAAGGAAAATTAAGGTAATATTATTAATACATATATTAATAATAAAAAGGAAAAAAAAACGAAATTAAATGGGTATAGGTCGGTTATGTGAAAAAAAGAAAAGAAAAGGGGAAAAAAGGGAAAAAGGGAACCGGGCTTTTGTACATGGGCCAAGGACTTGTTAAGAAAGTATATAAAGTCTTTTTATTAATCAAAACACTCATAAAATCCCTGGAGATCAAGGTTTGGTCGGCATAAATGGTGGTTTTAGGGTTCTTCATTAATTTTTCTTCTTTCAAAAATTCTAAGGTAAAATCTTTAATACTCTTTTCAATTAAATTGTTTAATGTTTTCTTTAATCATCTTATGATGGATTTAGGTTAAGGTTTAATTTAAGAACAGTAAATTAATGTTATAATAATGATTTCATAATGATTAAATAAATTAGGGCTTATAATTAGAGGGATTAGGGTTAATTAATGTGGTTGATTTTGTTAAACCCGTTTTTAAAAACTGGGCAGAATTTTGAGTCAATTATTTTGATCATATCGGGAGTTCTATGAACATTCAAGATACGATCCAAGTATCCTTGAAAAGGTAATTGAAGTGGCTTTCTAATTCAAGAAACTAGAACTAAATTGGAGGTCGGGAAGTTAGTCAAAAACAGGTTACAACAGTCAGAGGTCAATACAGTTTTGAAGTGAGCCTGTTTTCTTTTTAAGTTTTGGGTTGTTTGGGGTACTTAGGGTTGCATTGGGACCTTCTCACGAACGTGAGAGATGGTTTATATATTGTAATAAGTATCTGCACTTGGGTTAAGGTTGTGGTTTAGGGTAAGACCCCTTAATGGTAACAAACTTTTAGTACGTTTAAAATCAGGAAATCTGGAATGACAAAAGTAGATATATGTATATCGGGGCCTTAATAGTAGCTTTAAGGTTAGGGCAAGTGGGAGGTGTTAGCCAAAATATGTAAGGGTATGAATATTCTTTTAACAGAGATCATGGGTATGTTTAAGGGGTAGATATACCCATAGTTTAAGGTATGAAAAACGGGACTATTTTGGGTAAAATGTTAACGGGACGGGTTATGAAGTAAAAGGAGTTAAGGGCTTTATAAAGGGGTGTAATGAGATGCTTAGAGCATATAAATGAGGTATTTATATAGGAGGAGGCTAGATGTCCATCATAGGTTGATAAGCTGTTTTAGTGATTGGTTCATGTTTTGATTATGTGTTTTTGGTTTGTTAGCTTTTTGCTAGTGCGAGGACTTGTGAAGAAGCTATCAGGTGAGTTTCATAGTCCCATGTTTACTATTGATTTTGACTTCCAGATGGGATGGAAGAGACACTGTGTTGAGTTATTTATAAATTGATGCTGTGAATGTTTTTATGGTTTTGTGATGGACTTGTGTGTGCACTTATGTGATTAACTGCTATGTGATTCTTGATTGTGTATGATTTGGATCGAGGGACACGTGCCGTCTCAGTTATTGTGGTTTGACAAGGTAGTGGCCTTGTGGTTTGACAAGGTAGTGGCCTTGTGGTTTGACAAGGTAGGGGCCTTGTGGTTTGCCAAGGTAGTGGCCTTGGGATAGGTACATAGTGTGATCATCTATGGTACCATGATGTTGTTTGGCAAGGTAGGAGCCTTGGATTGGTTTGGTATGATTAATCTTGATTGATAGTTGTTAATGTATATTTGTAACACATTGTCCATATGTTCTTTTGTTGATGATTGTTATTCACAGCTTGTAACTGATTTAGCGTTGGAGTCTAAACCTATGACTCTCACCAACTTTATGTTGACGTGTTTTAGTGTCTCTTTCAGGTGATACTATGGTTAAGCATGAGAACATAAGTGGCTAGGATTGGAGAAGCTTAGGAATGCATATAGAAGGAGGATCCCCGTTTCCTTCTTAGTTTTATTTGATTGTTCATTTTAATAAGTGATACTGTGGCACACATATGATTGTTTTGGTATGTTATTTGTTGTCTTGGGTAAGAAGTAGGACTGTTACTTACTTACCTAGACCCCTTGCATTTGTTGAGATATTATCATGACCTTCGTGTCACCATTTTTACGACATTTCTTATTTCATATAGTTATCTCTATAGACACGCCATGTTGTGATGATATCCATACGTCGCGCCCCATGTTCCGCCATGGTGGGGTGTGACAGAATGGTAATCAGAGACAATGGTTATAGAGAATTAGGTTGCCTAGTCGTGTAGCCTAGTCTATAGCTTAAGGGTCCCTGCATATAGGCGTCATAGGAGTATGTGTGCATTTTATAATAATTGATGTGTTTGAATGTTATTTATTGCGATGTTTTGACTAGTATGAATTGAACCGTAGTATGTTCATACTTAGTCACATGTTATTTTCTTTTCGGGTTTGTGACTAGTGCGGGTTGAACCATAGTCGTCCACGCTAGTCACTGTTGTATTTTGCTTAAATTGTACATTATAGTACATAATTTAGTACAAGGTAGTTTCTATCTTTTATCGAGTTATTTTACATACCTGAGGTATGTTATTTTTCTTTTGATGTTTAAGTCATGTTCCCTAAGAATCGTGTGGTGGTTCGAGTTACTAGGAGTAGGTGGATATGGAGGATTTTAAGTTGTTTCCACTCTTACGGGCGACATGACTTATAACCGATTTTGTTCTCGTTTTGGATTTAGTCTATGCCATTTTAGCTAGACTATGGATTTCGGTATTCCAAGAGTTTTATTATGTTATTTTATAGATGGAGTTTTGGACCTATTTGGTTATGTGGTTATGAGCTTATGTGAGTAGATGGATTTATGTGTTATATGTTGTATTGATTCTTATAAGTGTCATCATAGGAGGGAGTGCATTGGGGAAAGGGTAATTGTATAAGTATGGTGGCCAACATAGTTATACAAGTACCACAACTTCAATGGGTTCTCAAGTATGATTGCATGAAAGAGGATTAGTACATGCTTGTATATGATGAGAGGTGGATTTTGGGTATATTTATAATATATGGGTTTATGTAATGGCTGCCTATGATATGGCTATAGTTCTTTTTGTGTTATATGTTTTGGGTTATGGTTGTGTTGTGTGATTTTGTGGTCACACGATATGGTTTGGTTTTAGAGGTGGGCTTTATGCCTTGTTGTGGCATGGTGAGTTGGTGAGATGGTGATTACTCGTATGGAAAGACGAGTGTATGACGCGATCGATTGACTTGATATGTATGATAAAGAGTATGTTTTGGGAGATTTAATAGGTATATATATGCGGATGTACATATACTACTATGTGTTAAGTTATGATATATGGTCGTTCAGTAGTTATTATAACTTGAACGTACCTTGTGTTTGCTCGTGTTTTATGGTGCTGGAGTTTAATGGAGTTCCAACGACGTTTTGAGTTTTTGATGTGTGTCTACATTCGGGTATGAATTTAATTAATGAGAACTACTAAATTTTCTTACAAATAAGTGTGGCTGATTATAGGAAAACGGTTTTGGAAATAATTTGTAAGTGTATGGTATGATATCGTGACTTACATTTTTTTTAAGTTTGTGGTAGTAAGCTAAAAAAAAGTTGTTTTGAAAATAATTGAATTAGTTTTCTATGTAACATGTGATAATATATTTTAAAGGGGTAAAGAAATTTTACAAAATTATCTTAAGTATAGTTAAAATTTTAGAAGTATTTAACTAGACAACAAGAGTAAAAAGGGAGATTTTATTATAGTAATGATAATAATAACACCACACCTTGTAAACATGTAGTAGTTTAGTTATAATCAGCCTAAATGGATTTTATAAAATAGTAATAATAATATAGAATAAAATGAAAATAGAACACTGTATTTTATAAACATATATTGGTTTCATAATAACAAGTGAAATAAGTTTAATATGGGTAAATAAGATAATGGTTAGAATAAGATTGCAGTATACTAACTAGTAGATATCTTGATAAAATGATGATGATAAACGGATGAGTTATTGATAAAATGAGTATGATGATTTTGGTAGTATTGAAGTTTGGTTCTTATGAGGAGTAACTAAATGGGGCGAAAGTTTAAAATTTCCTAACGTATCAAAATTTGGTAATACTATATCGTGACAAGTCTAATTTTTTTTTCGTTGTTGGCACACTCCATTGATCTTTCGGATTTCATTGTTTTGTTTTCAGCTGTTTTGGCTAGGGTTCGTTTTACCCTATATTTTATTTTGGGACACGATGGTTTGGAATTCTTTTGTTACACGTCATGGTTGATTTATTTATGCGGTTGTGGGAACGTTAGGATGAGAGTATAGAGTTGGGTAGTATTACTTATGGTTAGACATTAGATTGAAGAAATGTGTTTTGGTTTAAAGATTGGTTGAAGCACCATAAGGAGATTGATGAAAATACTAGCGGATGTGAGGGTAGAGTTGAAAGTTTATACTAATGGAAAGGTTGGGTAAATAACACGCAAGGGATTGGTATAGTTATGGAGGCAAGGTAGTAGTAGACACGTGAAGGAAAATAGGAATTTATTCGTATTGCCGCTGAGAGAGGGTGCAAGGAGGACATAGTTGAAACTGCTAAGGATGTTGTATGAACGCTTTGGGATTACGGTTATGCATTTGGCTTCGCCAAAGCACTAGCGGTTTTCATGGTGTCAATGAACCAAGTGTGCATGAACGTGTATAAACGAGTTGTCATCGGGAGCATCGACGACATCTTGATCTACTCAAATTTGAGATGGAGAGTGAGGCGAATTATGTGTTGGTTTTGGATTGGAGTTATACGTGAGATTTTCGAGTGTGAGTTTTAGTATTAAGTTTACCATGAAGAGTAGTTAGAGATGATGACATATCATGGAACCAGCAAGGGGCGAAGTGAAGAAGGACGAGGAAGCATTTTGGAGGCTGAAGAAGTCGATTGGATAAAGAGCCGATCTTGGCATTATTGAAAGGACTGGATGAATTCGCGAAGCATGATGATACGTGGAGCAAGGATTGGACGCGTACGAAGACGACAAAGAAAGGCGATTGCTCATACGTTGCAAGAACTGAAGATTTGGAAGAACTGGATAGACTTAGTTAGTGAAGCTGGACTGTTATATCTGCCTAGAATGCTAGAGGCATTTGGTGTACGAGACGTGGAGAATGATCTGTATGAATCATGAACGTATCCAACACATATTCAATCATCTTGATTGAACTTTTGGCAAAGGTGGTGGGTGGAGTTAATTGATGAAAGAAAATTGCAAGGCCAAGTACCATCTGGGAAAGACAAGCATGGTCGATGAGACATGGAATAAGAAGGATGAGGTGAAACTGAGACGAATCGAACTATAGGGATGACGTATTAGGGCGGTTTGGATAAAGGATATAGGTTGCACGAGTTGAGTTGTCTAAAGCAGAGAACGCGTCAACATGTATGTTGCGTGGCTTGGACAATCATATGGAGAAAAGGGACGTAGACTATACTTCCTACATAGCTAGGAGTAGCTTAGAAAGGGCGATGTAAGGACGAAGTTGGTGAAAGGGATACATAATGGGGGAATAAGTACGACGAGAGTTGGGTGATAGTCGATAGACTGACTAATTCATCTCATATTTCAAGAGGAATGAGAAGTCACATAGTTGAGAAGTTGGAAGGATTGCGTACATATGTGACGGAATAGAGGGTGTTGCGTAAAAGTTAGCCTAATATGTATGGAATGCCTTATGAAGGATTATGGAAAGGGAAATGGCACTGACCTATACTGATTGTTTGGGAGGCTTAGTATCGATAATCGAATGGATGAGGAGTTATAGGTGTGAGTGCCATAGGGACGAAGGGCTTGATCTAACTGAGTTAACCGTCCTTTTGATGATGTGTATAGATCATAAGTTGATTTGGATTGGAAGAACTAATGGATATGTGAAAGACCGCCATAGGTCACTTTGTAAGGAGATTGGAATCTTTAAGTAGTTTGGGGTACGGACTGAAGGGAGTTGATGAACATGATTGGATATGAGTATATCTAGCTGACTGGAAAAGGATAGGCAAGTGAGATATTTATACAACCTTAGATGTTACACTAAGGGAATGAGTGATTGATTTAGAGGGAGTTAGGAAACTCATTAGCGATGGATGAGTTTTCATATAATGATGAATATCATACTAGAAGTCGCTAAATGCCAGGCACTATATGAAAGGATAGGGTGAGTTGTCCCTATTGTTGACTAGAATTGGTAAAAGAGGCTACTAATGTGGTAATGATGTAGTGGGAGTTGTATACATGATACATTTCATGTATTAAGATTGGTAAATGTTGTTTGAGAATGCATATTTGCATGTTTGGTTATTCGGGATTTGTGCTAATAAGAGTCTTCGTTTATCAAATAGTCATTTGTGGGATTTATTGATTGTGAGGTAAAGTGTTGGGCAATGAATTTAAATTTTTTTGGTTAAGTATATGTGGTAATTGGAGACTTGAACTAGAGTTCACGTGGAAATGAGAGGAGTTCGTTTAGAACAAGTATCCTCATGTGATTTGTTGTTTGTGTGTTTGATCCTAAGGAGTAAATCTCGGGACGAGATTTCTATTAGGAGGGAGTGATGTGACAACCGTGGTTTTGAGGTTCGTCACTTGGTCTTACTTTTAAGTTATTTTATGTGTGCTTACTTGAATTGTGTGTTTACGTGTTTATTTTGTGTGAACGAGGTTGGTGTGGTTATCATTTATGAGTAAAGAAGTACTCATAAGTAAATCGAGGAACGGTTATTTCATGTTCATGAGCTCACAAGTGGTGACTATGAAATGAAAATGGTGATATTGTGGTGTTTACGTATACGTATAAGTATTATAGTAATAGTATTTTTTTTAGGATTTACGGTTTAACATTTAGAGGTCTCGGGTGAGGTAATTATCCATATGAATATTTTTTGGGATGGTTTTAAGTCATTTAGGACTTAGTTATAAAGTTTATTTCAAAATTTGAGATTTTTTTTAAAGTGTATATTTTACGTCTTTTACGGTAATCGCGTAAAAACTGACTAGTTTTACGGTTTTGAGGTTTTGGAGGCTTTAGGAGCTGAAATAAATTAAGGAAAATTAAGGTAATATTATTAATACATATATTAATAATAAAAAGGAAAAAAAAACGAAATTAAATGGGTATAGGTCGGTTATGTGAAAAAAAGAAAAGAAAAGGGGAAAAAAGGGAAAAAGGGAACCGGGCTTTTGTACATGGGCCAAGGACTTGTTAAGAAAGTATATAAAGTCTTTTTATTAATCAAAACACTCATAAAATCCCTGGAGATCAAGGTTTGGTCGGCATAAATGGTGGTTTTAGGGTTCTTCATTAATTTTTCTTCTTTCAAAAATTCTAAGGTAAAATCTTTAATACTCTTTTCAATTAAATTGTTTAATGTTTTCTTTAATCATCTTATGATGGATTTAGGTTAGGGTTTAATTTAAGAACAGTAAATTAATGTTATAATAATGATTTCATAATGATTAAATAAATTAGGGCTTGTAATTAGAGGGATTAGGGTTAATTAATGTGGTTGATTTTGTTAAACCCGTTTTTAAAAACTGGGCAGAATTTTGAGTCAATTGTTTTGATCATATCGGGAGTTCTATGAACATTCAAGATGCGATCCAAGTATCCTTGAAAAGGTAATTGAAGTGGATTTCTAATGCAAGAAACTAGAACTAAATTGGAGGTCGGGAAGTTAGTCAAAAACAGGTTACAACAGTCGGAGGTCAATACAGTTTTGAAGTGAGCCTGTTTTCTTTTTAAGTTTTGGGTTGTTTGGGGTACTTAGGATTGCATTGGGATCTTCTCACGAACGTGAGAGATGGTTTATATATTTTAATAAGTATCTGCACTTGGGTTAAGGTTGTGGTTTAGGGTAAGACCCCTTAATGGTAACAAACTTTTAGTACGTTTAAAATCAGGAAATCTGGAATGACAAAAGTAGATATATGTATATCGGGGCCTTAACAGTAGCTTTAAGGTTAGGGCAAGTGGGAGGTGTTAGCCAAAATATGTAAGGGTATGAATATTCCTTTTACAGAGATCATGGGTATGTTTAAGGGGTAGATCTACCCATAGTTTAAGGTATGAAAAACTGGACTATTTTGGGTAAAATGTTAACGGGACGGGTTATGAAGTAAAAGGAGTTAAGGGCTTTATAGAGGGGTGTAATGAGATGCTTAGAGCATATAAATGAGGTATTTATATAGGAGGAGGCTAGATGTCCATCATAGGTTGATGAGCCGTTTTAGTGATTGGTTCATGTTTTGATTATGTGTTTTTGGTTTGTTAGCTTTTTGCTAGTGCGAGGACTTGTGAAGAAGCTATCAGGTGAGTTTCATAGTCCCATGTTTACTATTGATTTTGACTTCCAGATGGGATGGAAGAGACACTGTGTTGAGTTATTTATAAATTGATGCTGTGAATGTTTTTATGGTTTTGTGATGGACTTGTGTGTGCACTTATGTGATTAACTGCTATGTGATTCTTGATTGTGTATGATTTGGATCGAGGGACACGTGCCGTCTCAGTTATTGTGGTTTGACAAGGTAGTGGCCTTGTGGTTTGACAAGGTAGTGGCCTTGTGGTTTGACAAGGTAGGGGCCTTGTGGTTTGCCAAGGTAGTGGCCTTGGGATAGGTACATAGTGTGATCATCTATGGTACCATGATGTTGTTTGGCAAGGTAGGAGCCTTGGATTGGTTTGGTATGATTAATCTTGATTGATAGTTGTTAATGCATATTTGTAACACATTGTCCATATGTTCTTTTGTTGATGATTGTTATTCACAGCTTGTAACTGATTTAGTGTTGGAGTCTAAACCTATGACTCTCACCAACTTTATGTTGACGTGTTTTAGTGTCTCTTTCAGGTGATACTATGGTTAAGCATGAGAACATAAGTGGCTAGGATTGGAGAAGCTTAGGAATGCATATAGAAGGAGGATCCCCGTTTCCTTCTTAGTTTTATTTGATTGTTCATTTTAATAAGTGATACTGTGGCACACATATGATTGTTTTGGTATGTTATTTGTTGTCTTGGGTAAGAAGTAGGACTGTTACTTACTTACCTAGACCCCTTGCATTTGTTGAGATATTATCATGACCTTCGTGTCACCATTTTTACGACATTTCTTATTTCATATAGTTATCTCTGTAGACACGCCATGTTGTGATGATATCCATACGTCGCGCCCCATGTTCCGCCATGGTGGGGTGTGACATATACACATGAGCAAGTTCAATTTGTTGAAATCGACAACAAGCCACGAGCTTCCATGATGCAAAACAAAGTCGTTAGATGGGGGAGGACCATCAAGATGAGAAGGTGGTGGTGGAGAGGGAGATAATGGATAAAAAATGTTTTCACAATGCCTAGTGTGATTTGGGAAATAAGATAGGTTACTGAGATGAGGTATGTTGCAAGGTTTAGGTGGTGGTGGAAGAGCTTCTCTTTCTCCGGTAATTGGATCGATTGAGAAAGTCTCATTCGAATACTCAATAGGAGAGAAAGAAGAAGTCTTGCAAGGTTTGGGAGAAGAGGAATCATGAAGATCCTTGTTCTTCTTGATCCAAACGGGTCGAACCGAGATTTTCTGTTTCTTGGTAAGCTTAGAAGAAGAAGCTTTAGGTTTAGAAGATTATGATAAATAGATGTCAAGGTTAAAATTAGAAGAGTTAGACATTGTGAGGGATGAGAAGAAGAACTCCCTAAAGAAGAGAATTTAAAGAAAGTAGACAAGATTTAAAATGAAACCAAAAGTTTTCAAGAAATGTTTAGCCAAAATTGGTAAACAAAGAATCTTGAAGAAGACTGTGGTCAAAGAGGAAAGACCAAAAACGAGCCAAACGTAGGCGTTCTGTCCGCGGTTCTTTAAAAGAACCTGCGGTTCCTTAATATAAGGAGTCGTGCGACTTTTAAGGAGCCGTATACAGTGGACGTGAAAATTCAATTTTACAAAGTTTTGAGAAAAAATAAGACTCTTTCAAAAATTTGCAAATCTTGGATTTTTACCTCTTTTAGCACTAGATTATGTGTTGGTTGCATAAAAGGCAATACACTCACAAAGAGCGTCTTGACAAATGGTGACAAAATATTTAGATAACATTTTGATCCAATTTTAGTCAAGTTTTAGAGGTTGTGATAGATTAAGGTTCAATTTTAAACAAATTAAAGTTGGTTAGTGTGAGCACATAGGTTAAAACACACAAATACTAAATTCATAAAACATCCTCATGAAAACTCATGAAGGAAAAGGAAATACAAGAAATGAAATAACAACTAACTATTACAAAGTTAGCTAAACTAGTTCTTGATAGGTAGTCTTCCTTGGCTTGATTTTCTTTTAAAAGCATTTAATTTTTGGAAATCATCATTCATCTCCTAGGAGGTGGAGGAATAGAGAACAAAGTAAGAAAGAAGTCTTGCAACCTCCTATAAAGTCCAAGCATCTCCATTCTTAGGTTTTGAATGATGTAGTTGTTATAGAGGCAACATGGACAATGTGCACCATGAGCTTCTAGAAAATCAAAGAAGTATGGATCACCCTTAAAATAAGAAATAGGAAAACCCAAAATTGGAGTGTTTGAGGGAGGAGGAGGAGGAGGCATAGTGTCCAATGGTGAGGTGGGTGAATTTGGTGGAGCGAAAGGAGAGGTAACCAAAGGCTCAACAATATCATTTACAATTGAAATGCTTTGAAGAGGTTGAGGGTTCACATCCAAGAGAGGACTAGGAGTGAAGAGTGAGGACAACTCATTCATCCTAGATTGGAATGAAGAGGAGGTAGAACCATGTGAGTGGTTAGTATCATGAGTTGAACTTGTCTTGCATGGTGCAAGAGGTGGTGAAGGTGATGAAGAAATAAGAATTGGAGAAATCTCATTCTTAGGTGTATGAAGAGATTAAGAACCAAGTTTTAGGAAACTTGATCTTGATCTTAAGGTTTCTTTTGAAGAGGGTCGTTTGGAGGAATTTGATGATCTTGTGGACACCGTGGTTGAGTGTCTAGGTTTAGAAGAAGAAGGCTTAGAGGATGAAGAAGAAGATCAACCAAGGAAGGTTTAAGAAGGAGAAGAGACGATCCAAACTAGTAATGGGTTAAAAATCATTTTGATGAACAATGAAATTAGGTAGGCTAATTTGGGAAAAAGCTGGTTTCTAGAAAAAAATTTCATCAATGTCTACAAAGATTTAGAGAAAATAGTGTAAAGCAAAGATTCTGTCGAAACCAGAGCTTGCGGTTCCTTACATTGCGCTGCGATTCTTTATCACCAAGGAACCACCTGATATTTAAAGAACCGTGAGCAGTAGCCTCAGAAAAATGATCTTCTAGCAATTTTCAAAAGCCCAAATTTTTCACAAGGATTTATCAAGCCAAAGTAGACTATAAACCAAAATCTAGAAAGCTAACTAACAAATAAATTGCACAAAGATATGTGAATCGAAACAACGATCACATAAACAACTTATGATTAAAATACTAAGAAATCCAACACAAAGTATAAGTTAGATAATACCAAATCCTAAAAACAAGAAACATAAATAAGTCTAAAGGAAGGAAATTTTTCAACATTACAAAACATGTTCATAAACATGTCAACCTTTTACCATTACCACAGCTTCATTTCTTCTTTTTGCCAAAGCTCTTGATCATCTTCCTTATGCTATTGAATACACCCCTTTGCTCCACTCTAAGATCATGTAACTCACCACGCGTTTGAAGGTTTGAAAGATAAACATGCTCAAGTCCGAAGTTTTCTGGAAGTTCACTAGTGGCATAGTGAGGAGGAGGAACAATATGGTCTAACCCGTCCATGAAAGTGTTCATGGATGGGGTGGAGTCACTCGAAGAGCCAAAATGAGCACTAGTACCTTCGTCACCACCACCACTTGGTGAAATAGGAGTGTCCTCATCATCAGACTCTTGTGGGTCATTCCTTCTCGTACCTCGATCACTTCATAACACGGTTGACCGGTTATACCTCTCGAATAGGCATCATAACCCAGTTGACCGGTTGAAAGCGAGAAAGATCAAGTTCGATAAAGTCTTCAACAACCTTTTTGAAAAGACAAGTGAGGAGCATGGCATATGGAAGATTTGTGGTTGGTCTAGAAAGAGCATAGGTGATCCGTCGAGCGATGTAAAATGCAAGATTGTACTTGGTGTTAGTAAAGATGAAACATATCATATGTGCCATATACGCCGGGATATGATCCCGGTTTCCACCAAGACAAAACACATTTTCCCTAAGAATGTCGGCCCATCAGACCAAACAATCATTAAGGTCGCTTACGAGTACCTCATGGCGATTCAAGGATCGCTTAGTAGAGTGGATACTTCGTACAACGGTTGAACCACGACCTTTGGTGATGACATCAAGGATGAGGTCAAGTTCTAGCTCTTCATTGTCATTTGGAGGATTATCTTAAGACTCATTTAGAGCATCAAGTCTCCATGAATCGGTGAAACGACAAGTACCTTCATATGGCACACAAAGTGTCTTGCCAAATTCCTATAGAGAGTACTGGATGAGTTTACCATTAATGATGAACTTAACAAATATTCCGTTATCATTATAGATAAGAGAATATCTGCTAAATAACTCCAAGAGAAATTAAGGGTAAATGGCTTCTTTGATATGTAACAAACAATAAAAGCCAATTTGATCAAACATCATTTTGATGTAGTCATAACCCTCAATGTTCTTTTAGACAACTCTACCCTCATGAAAGCAACGGTTTTGAAGTGAACGAAAGGTATTAGTAAGGGTTGGTGAGGGACAAAAGTCGGCAAGATTAGGCATGTAAGGTTTAGTATGTTGGTGGTCTTTTTGATATTCCGAAGGCATGATTAGTCACCTATAAACAAAAAAATATATATCACCAATCACTCATATGCTACATAATGACCAAAAATCATGTGTTTGATCAATTTCTTGTCAAACGAAGGATTAATCCTTATCATTCCCATGTTCACAATGAACCAAATTCATCATTAACTATAACATATGAACAATGTAAAATCAACCATGAATTTTGTACAAAGCTTTTTCAAAAACATTTTTAGGTAAGAATTAACAATGCAATTACCAATTTGTTCATGGGTTCATATCAATTCCATCATTTAACCAAAAATACTTAGTAAAAATTCGGATTGTTCTACAAGTGGGTTTTAGTGAAATCGTAATGAATTCGAACCTAAGGAATCATAGCAATATAACTATGTCAACCCACATTCCTAGCAAGGTTCTAATTCAATATTAATTTTAAAAATCTCCAATTATGAAAATAAGAACCTTAGAACAAATTAGTTGAAATTGAATGAATGTACTTACAATTAATTGATGTTGGAAGAGGGATGAGTGAAACCTGCAACTTGTAATCAACTAATCTTGAGTGATTTGAAGCTTTTGAAGATTCAACAATGGTGAAAAAATGAGGAACCCGTCGCCTCTACGAAGAAGAAAGGGAGGGTTTGTTTTGAAATAGTGTTGTTTAATAAAAACTTTATATTTTAGTCACCTGGTGGGCCGCGGTTACTTATTGATATTGAACCGTGGCTTGAACCGTGACAATTAAAGAACCGCCAACACTGGCAGGTTTTTAACAAAAAAAACAGAGAAATTTTCAAAATCATGTTTTTCTAAAATACTTAGAATATATCTTAAGCCTTTTGGAAATCATTGGATCACTTTAATACTAGGTGATAATGCCTTAATGAAGGAATACGAGTTAAATCGAAACCAAAAAAGACCGAAGCGTAGAAACGACTACTCGTAGCAAATAAGCAAAGAAAAGAGAAACCAAGGGGAGTGAATCAAGACCAAGATCAATGCTCAAGAGACAAGTGACCATCTTCAAGTTGTAGTAACAAAGAGCTTGTGTCATTTATAGTGGTTTAAGACGTGCCTTTCTGGTGAAGGTCTAAACGACTTTGGTAATGAACCATACCAAGCAATTTTGTAAAAATAGATTAAGATCATTTTTAAAAGTAGTCTTAATGCTATTTCAAACAATAAGCAAAGTATAGATTCACTTTCTCTCCCACATGATTGGACAATTATTATTGCTAGGGTTTACAATAACAACATCCTTGGAATATTTCAATTCCAAACGTGTAATATCCTAACTACAACTTATGGAGTAGTTTGGTATCTGAATGGATTAATCAATCATCCCAGAGATGAGCTCAGTTGCAAAAATTACACATGATATAGGGCCTACTAACCGTAAGGGTGCAAACCATGGAAATCAAGCTTGATACTTTAAGCTACAACTAACTCACTCTACATCTCCGAAGTGAGTCAAGTATCCAAGCAATGAAGGTTTGAGAGGGTATACGAATAGAGTCACATACCACAAACAAATGTCAAGGCAAGGATGCCAAGAACAAGCACATAGTCAAGTAATGATCAAAAGAATGATCAATAGGGCGTGTGGAAGGACGAAAACGTTCCTTAGCCGCAAAATGCATTCCAAGACTACAAGGAACCAATGCAATGCCCAAACATGACTAAAGTGGATACTAAGTCTTCAAGGACTAGTATCACTCTGATCCATCTTGGTATCATCTTTCAATAATGTTGGAAATCAAAGAAGATGAGTCTTCTACAAGTGTAAGTAACTCAACCCACAATCAATTAAATGATTAATCTTCATGAGTACCTACACATAGAAAGATACAAACTAGTAGATACAGTTCAAGAATAAATCTAAAATGTAGAAATACTACAAATCTAAATGAGATGCTATATTACCAATTAAAAGGCCTATTTTCAATGAAAAAATAGTTTTGACCAAAGAGAAAATTTAGTACAACGAAACCTTCTAATTTGAGGAGACAATGGATCGATCCAAGTTTTAAAGTACAATATACTTCAAAGATCTTGAGTGACCATCTCTCTGATACCAATTGTAGAAACTATAAGGGGGGTTGAATAGTTTCTCTTCGGTTTATGTCCTAATTAAAATTCCTTTCAGTTAGGTTTGTCTCAAAACTACCTTTTACTTGAAAGCTAGTTGCATAATGATTAGGTTCAGTTCTAATGCATTAATAATAACAAATAGTTGTAGTATATGATGTAATAATGAAAGTAAGTAAAGAGTAAGGAAAGAAGCAACCTAATAGGAAGACACCAAGATTTATAGTGGTTCGGCAACGAAGCTCTATCTTCGTTCCTACTCCACTCCTCGAGTACACCTTACTCGAGATTTCCATTATATCCACAAGCTCCCTTCTTGGCGGAGAAAACCTTACAACGTCGCTTACATTATTTTCCGACACTAAGCAAAATGTCGAGACCTAATCTTAGCTAGGACCAATCTACATAACGTCGCCTACTTCACCATTGTCCGACACAAGGCTAGATGTCGAGTTCTAATCGAAATCTAGAACCAATCTTCACAATGTTGCCTACTTCACCATTTTCTGACACAAGGATAGATGTCGAGTTCTAATCGAAAGCTAGAACCAATCTTCACAATGTTGCCTACTTCACCATTTTCCGACACAAGGCTAGATGTCGAGTTCTAATCGAAAGCTAGAACCAATCTTCACGACTCTTCACTATGAAGCTAAGTGAGAACTCACAAGACACAACCACACATCAGTTTGTAGTTTATTGAGAACTAACAAGACACAACCACACATCACTTTATAGTTTAGTGAGAACTAACAAGACACAACCACATATCACTTTATGTTTAGTGAGAACTCACAAGACACAACTACACATCACTTTATAGTTTAGTGAGAACTAACACCCAACTCTTACAACTCAATAACACATATCCAAGTATACACATGTAACTTGGATCTATACAACAAAAAACAAAGTATACACATATACAATAGATTTACACAAGACTAATTATTGTAGGTAAATTACACTTGTTTAGGAAAACAAGGTAAAAGCGGTAAGTATTAAGTGTTGATTAATTAAAATCAAGCACTAATGACCCAAAGGTGAAAGTTCATTTCCCAAGGAGGTATTTGTGTGTGAATAATTCGTAATGATTTTGGATTAATATATAAGAAAGAAAAAGAAGGGAAATGGAAATGACGGATATGTTAAAATTACACCACGACAAAAAAAACGAAAAACCGTAAAATATGACAAAATAAAAATTAATTCTAAAAATTCCCAAAGAATAACTAAAAATGCAAATAGGATTTACAAATGATCAAAACTTTTTCAAACCTTTTAATTAATTAAATATTATTTTTTAAAGGCTAATTAAAGCCCTAAAAATCAAAATAATTAATAAAAAGCCCAAATTTGGATTTTTCAATTTGTAAAACTCTAAAATGACTTAAGTAAACTAAAAACTATTTTTATAAATTTTAAAACCAATTAAAACTATTTAAAATGATTAAAAACTAAAATTAAATATTAAAATAATATTAAAAACTCAAAAATTATAAAAATTTCTAAAAACTTGTAAATTGGTTTATTTTAACCTAAATAAACAGAAAATGAAAGTGAAATTACCAAAATACCCCTATTGGGCCCCCAAATGGGCTAAAACCAAAAACAGACCACCTTAATGGGCTTTTTAGCCCAATAAGCTTAAACTCAACCAAATAAGCTAAAATCACCAGTCTGAAAATATGCTTATCACATCTTAATAAGTCAACAGCTTATTCTTAATGGGCTTTTTGGCCCATTAAGCTATAAGCTAATGCCATAAGCTCTAATTTGACACACAACCTTCTTTTGGGATGCTTAAGAGATCTGTAAAAAGAAATTTTGAAAAAGCTTAACCAATAAGCCAGAAATAAGCCAAGTATAATTTTACTAAAAGACAAAATAGTCGACTTAGAGATTTAGACCATTTCAGAACTTGATTTAACTTGCAAAAGACTCTAAATGACTTAATTAAGACTAATCAATTAAGGAAAATCCAATAAGCAAAGCCAAATAAGCTGAATAAGTCAATAAGCACTTATGAAAAAGTCAAATAAGTTGGTTTTCTAGTCAAACCCTAAAGTCAACAAGCCAAAAGCTCCAGAATGGTTAAATGGGTCAAATGAGTAAGACTGATTACCAAATTAAAGTTGTTGCATGTTTTAATAAGCTAGAATAACTTATTGATAAGCTGAACCAAGATTAACACTAGCAATGGCTAGTAGCAGTGGGAAAGGGTTCCCATTGCCTTGACTATTTGACTTGTTGATTTAAAAAGTTCTACTTGGATTCATTGGACAAAAAGGGCACCCTTACAACCAGTGGGTTGTAAGGAGTCACAATCAAGCAATTAAACACAATATGATCCAGCCAAATGATACAGTTAATTCAAACAGTCCCTAGATATGACACAAATATGATGAATGAACAGTCAATGATGAAATAAGTAGTTTAAGCTAGAATAAGCCTACTAGATTGCACCAAAAGCATACACAATCTCAATCAAACTTAATTAAACACAAAAAAACTCATTTCTTACACTGGTTCATTGATTAGATCTAGTTTAAAACCCTAAGTTGCTTACTGATATAAACAGATGAACACAACTCCTTTTTGCTGAACTAGTTGACCATAGATCCAAATTCAAACACCTAAATCTCTTACTCAGGTTGCAATAACTTAGATTTAGCACTTGTTAACCCTAGTATAGCTTATATTCTAGGTGTCCTCAAAATCTCAGTCCAAAACAACAAGAAATAAAGATTTTATAGCTAATAGTTGGATTTAGGTGATACAAAACTCAAAACCTGCAGATAAACAACCAACTATGCAATAAAAGCAAGAACAAACACAAGATAACAACTAACACTTACTCAATTTAACCCAACCCCTGATTATGCAGGAAACCCAAACACCCCTTTATGAATGATTTCACACTTTTTTCAAAGGAATTGTTTGATAAACACCACAAATCAGGATTAAATCAACTAATTATCAACTAGTAAACTCCAAATAAAAAGAATCAACAGATAACACACATAATCATAGACCAAAACTCAAATTCATCACAATATCATGAACATATGCAGAAAAGTAAAAGGGTTTAGAAACTTGCACCTCCAAAACATACATCCATGCTTTGGATTGTGAGAGCTTAAGTGGTAGCAGAACAACCACTAGCTTCCACCTTTTGTACCTGCTAAGATCAACAAACACAAGATGAACCAAATACAATAACCACTGATTTTTGAAAACAAGGGTTTTATAACATAAAAGCCTTTCTCAAAAACTCAGTCAAGCAAATAAGATGGAACTCAGAATTCAGCTTAAAATAGACACCAACTTTTAACAATAAAAAGGAATTATGAATTTTTGAAAAACTACCAACTTTTATTAATCAAAAAGGAGTTACAAGTTTTTAGCTAAATTCCGGAACAAGAGGCTCACCACAAGTCGGGGCTCTCTTTATAGGCCACAATATGGGCATTATTCATAAACCCTAAAGTTATGAAAATCCCTAAAATATCCCTATGAAGCTTCCAGAATGCATTTGGTTGTTGACAGGATGTTTGGAGAGATCTTGGACGTTTATTTACTTCTTGGTGACCAAGGAATGAAGGTATGCCATTGATTTGGCCAGTTCATCAAAGTGTGCCACATGTCGTCTTGCGAGTGGTCCTTGTGGGGTCTTCCGGGTAGTGGGATTGAGGGTTTTAGTTTTGGGATATGATTCGTGTCATGTGAATCACACGTGAGTCCACTTAATTGCAGTTTACCCTTTCCTTTGTGTCTTTTTTATCCTGGGTAAAAAGATGAATAGTAACAACTTTAATCCAAATAGTAAGTGTTACCCACGTGTTATTAGGATTCACATGTTTTAGTGTGACAGGTTTGGTCCTTGTGTTCTGGAAAAATGTTTAAACAAAGTATTTCAGCCAAATAAAACGTATCCCTTTGTTTTTAAAGTTTCATATTTCATAGTTTGGCCACGAAAACTTTGTAAAAGGGATTTTAGGGCTTAAATAACTTTGGCATAATTACAACATTATTCCTTTTGTTCTTTTATCCATTTAAAAATGACTAGATGTGTAATATTATTGATATTGAAGGTATTCTTTGTAAGTTTGACTTTGAGGAGGACCATTGTTGACAACTTTGAATTCTTGAGGGACTAAACTTGTCAAATCTTCAAAGTTGAGGGACCATTTTGTAATTTTGACAAACTTAAGGCACCAAAATTGTAATTATGAATATACAAGGGTATTAAGTGTCATTTCTTCATAAATGAGGGATCATTCTTGTACATCTTCAAGTCTTCAAGGGTTTTTCTTTGAGAAATCCACAACTAGGGCCTAGTTCATTGTGCGGCTTCGTCTCTCGTGTTCGTTTTTCCTTGTTTCTTGTGATCTTTTGTCTTTTTCACGATATCCAAACCTAAAATACACAAGTAAACAAACACAAGCATATATATATATGGTATTTTTGTTGGGAATAAATTAAGGCCAGATCACTTGAGCGCTGACAAGAGTAAAACAAGCGTTGACAAGAACAAAACAAGCGCTGACAGCTCAAGCGTTGACAAGATAAAGTCAAGCGTTGACACATTGAAGACAAGCACTGATGGGAAGATATACTCTACGTGTTTGTTGTATTCTAGATTACTTCTAGTAAAGATAGGAACAACAATGTATTTTCTATATTTATCTTTACCTAGAATAGCTGATACGTAGATTATTGTACAAGGCTTCTTATGTCTATAAAAGCAGACCTTTAAGTTAATGTTTCATATAAGTTTTTCATTCGTAAACTAATTTCATTGTAAGCAAGTTTGATATCATTAATCAAAGTGAAAGTTTGTTTATATCATTGTATGTTCTTGTTTAAGTGTTAATTTCACATAACACTTAGATTATCATAAGCATATACAAAGGTTTCTCTAAGTGTATTACTTGATCTAATCTCGTATACATAAAGCTAAATCGATCTAATTTTGGGATCAACAAGTGGTATCAGAGCTTGTTGAGGAATTTTTGATCTTAAAGAACACAAGAACCCTAAAAATCACCAAAACCCTAATTTTCTCAAAAACCCTAACAACATCATGTCTGAAGCAATAACCTCCTCCTCCTCATCTTTACCAAACATCAAGATTCCCATGCTTGATGCAACCAACTTTGATTTGTGGAAATTCAACTTTGAGCAATATCTGGGAATCTATGACTACACACTCTGGGAGGTTATTGAATATGGAAACACATTCGATAAAGCCTAAAAGATTCCTAATGTTATTGCTCAAAGATCAGCTGTTGTTGGATGTTCTGAAGAAGATAAGAAAGAAAAACCTGGAGATGGTAGAGCTGTGGCTGCTGAAGACATAGCAAAGAAAAGGGTCGACATGAAAGCCCTAAATATTCTGAAAGTCTCTTTGGGACAAGAGAACCAGCATAAATATAGAGGCTATGAATCTGCTAAAAACCTTTGGGAAGCTCTTGAAGTTGCATATGGTGGCAATGCAGACACTAAGGAAGAGAAGAAAAAGCAACTCATGCATGATTATGCTGTCTTCAAAGCTCAACCCAATGAGAAACTGAGTAGTGTGAGAAGCAGATTGCTTGACATTACAAGCAAGTTGTCCTTCATGGGGACACAACTTGGTGATGTCGACATTAATGCTACCTTTCTTAAAAGTCTTGGTGAGGCATGGAAGATTGAGGCAAGATCTATTCTTGCCAACAATACTTATAAGAGTTCCTCGTTTGATGACATCTACAACAAACTAAGGCTGCTGGAAGATGAAACTCTTTTAGAGCATGGAAGCATGTCTACCACCAGTAACATGGCCTTCTTCTCTCATAGTGAAGATCAATTCAATCAGAAGGACTCTTACATACATCCAGTTACTGGATCATCATATGTCAGCGCTGGAACAAGTCCTGTCAACGTCTCCTATTCAGACGCTGACACATTCAAGAGTGACTCCCCAAGAGTTAAACCTGCTGGTTTAGATTTGGATACTGTATGTGCTTATATTGCTTCTTTTCCCAATGGTTCAGTGATTACATATGAGGACCTTGAGCAGATAAGTGATGAGCACTTGGAAGAGATGGACATTAAGTGGAACATGGATCTTGCTAGTATAAGAGCAAATAGGTGGAACATAAGGTTTAAGAAGAAGATGACCTTCAATGCTAAAGACACAGCTGGATTTGACAAATCCAAAGTTGAATGCTACAACTGTCATCGTATGGGGCACCTCATGAGGGAATGCAGATCTCCTAGAAGATCTGATAAACCCTCAAGTCAGGTTGTTAAAGCTCAGGATTCCAAAGCCATGGTTGCAGTTCAAGGAATTGATGGTATGGGATGGGATTGGAGCTATCTGGCTAAGAATGTTGAAGAGGATAAAGCTTTGATTGCTGAGGTTGAAGAAGAAGAGCATGTTGAATATGCTCTCATGGCACACTCCTCCTCTTCATCTGATAATGAGGTATACAATGATGCTTTTTGTAGTAAAGGCTGTAGGTTAAACATTGAGAAACTTAACAAAGAAGTGTTAAGATTAGTGAGTGATGTGAGTACTCAAAAGTGCAAATTGTCTAATTACCAAGTAGCCCTCACTCAAACTGAGAAAACTATTTCTGAATACAAGAAAATGGAATTTGACTTAAAAGATAAAATAAATATCTTAAAACATGAGTTAGAGGCTAGTATGGATATTAGAAACATCATGGAAAGGGTTAATGGTGAGTTACAGGCTAAATTAGATGAGGCCATTAAGAATAAGGACAATGTTGGCCTTAAAATTCAAAGATTTGATAGAGCCACTCAAACCCTAGGAGACTATGTGGGTAAACAAAGGGATCCTAAGGACATGACTGGGATTGGGATGAATGATTACTCTTTGGTTCCACCACCAGCTGGTGACTTCTATGGTGTCCAACAAAAGGACCTATCTTGGACTGGTTTGCCAGAATTCCAAGAGGAGGAATTCATTCCTCCACCAAGAGTTGTCACTCCAGTTGAAGAGTACCAACAAAATTTGACTGACCTGAATGAATGGAAGAAAGCTAACCCTACTTTGTTTGTTAAGGGTGGCTTGCTATGTGAAAGTCCCACTGAGTCAACTCCCATTAAGGTTACAAACCCAATCACTGGTAAAGCTGTTGACCTAGGCTCAAACGCTGATAGAAAACCTAGCATTAAATATGCAGAGATGTATAGAAATACTAGGTCACCCAAGAGCCAGGTTAGCAATAATGGAACAGGCTTTTTCTCTTCTAGACCTAAGATTGTGTCTAGAAAAGCTTGTTACACTTGTGGTAGCTTTTCACACTTGGCATACAAGTGTGTCAACGCTCCCAAAGCCAGCGCTGACAGGAACAAATTCAACGCGGACATGAACAAAGTCAATGTTGTTAGAAGTCAAACGTTGTCAGACCCAAACCTTGTGTGCAGCAAAGTCCACAAGTGATTAGACCTGCCCCATTCTTTACTAGAGGGTCTAACACTCATGGACAAAGACCATTTCAAAAGACAAACACCTGGTCAAATAGGCAATGGGTTTCTGTAGCAAACCCTAGGTTCAACGCTGACAAGGGTAATCTCAGCGTTGACAAGACTAATTCCAACGCTGACAGAAACGTGACCAGACCTAAATATTTGCAACCACAGGGTAAGAGGTCTAAAGCTTCTTCAAGCTTAACATGGAGACCCAAGAAAGATCAAAACCCTTATGATAATGGGATTTCAATGACCTGCAACAGATTTAATTACATTTCAAAGGTCATTACAAAACCTATTGGGGTTAACTGGGTATTTCATCCTAAGAAGGATGAGAATGGGGTTGTTGTGAGAACTAACTCTGTTCTTATTGAACAACCAGATGAATCCAAGTCTTTTAAGACTTGGGTTCCCAAAGAAAACTAATTTGTTTTCTTTATGTGCAGGGCATTCAAAGACAGGTCAATGATTATGGATATTGGGATAGTGGATGCTCAAGGCACATGACAGGGAAGGAAGACTACTTGACCAACTTCACTCCCATTAAGGATGGTGATAAGGTATACTTTGGAGGCGGATATGGTACTATCACAGGCAAAGGAACCCTTCTCACCAAGAATTTGCGTTTTGAGAACGTCTTTCTGGTAAAAGAACTTGATTACCACCTTTTTAGTGTATCACAAGTTTGTGATAACAAAAATAAAGTTCTGTTTACTGATACTGAGTGTTTGGTGTTAAGCAAGGATTATAAGATCTCTGATGAGAAATATATTGAGTATAGAACACCTAGGCATAAGGACATATATAATGTGAATTTGAATGGGATTAAAATGAATAATAATATGTCTTGTTTTTATGCTAAAGCCTCAGTAGATGAGAGTAATTTGTGGCACAGGAGACTAGGGCACATAAATTTTAAAAATATAAATAGGCTTGTGAGACTTGGTTTAGTTGATGATTTGCCTGAGAAGGCCTTCCACAATGACCACTCTTGTGTTGCATGTCTTAAAGGCAAGCAGCACAAGGTCTCATTCAAGTCCAAACAGGTGCATACTAGTTCTAGACCTCTTCATATGCTACACATGGACCTCTTTGGTCCAACCAATATAGAAAGTTTGAATGGTAAGTCATATTGCTTTGTCATCACAGATGACGTTTCTAGGTTTACTTGGACATTCTTTCTAGCTATGAAGAGTGACACAGCTGATATTCTAATTGATTTTATCACTCAGATTGAGAAGAGGTCTGGCAATGAGGTTAAAATGCTTAGGAGTGATAATGGTGGAGAATTTAGGAATAAGAAGCTAGATGATTTCTGTGCCAGGAAAGGAATTACTAGGAAATTTAGTATTGCTAGAACCCCATAGCAAAATGGGGTTGCTGAGAGGAAAAATAGAACCCTAATTGAAGCAGCCAGAACAATATTGACTGATGCTCATTTTCCTATAGCATTTTGGGCTGAGGCTGTTAATACAACTTGTTATGTTCAAAATAGAGCATTAGTTAACAAAATTCAGAACAAAACACCTTATGAGTTACTTTGGGGAAGAAAACCTAATATTGGTTTTCTTAGACCTTTTGGTTGTCATGTAGTAGTTTTAGATACTAGTGATGCCTTAGGGAAATTTAGTGCAAAAGGTGATGAGGGTTACTTTATGGGGTATTCAGTGCAGAGCAAGGGATATAGGGTTTATCTTAAAGAAGAAAAACGTATACTTGAAAGAGTACATGTTAGGTTTTTAGAAAATAAGCCTAGTGATCCTGAAAGTGGTCCTAATTGGTTGTTTGACTTAGAACCTTTATCTAGAACTTTAAATTATATGCCTGTCACTAATCCAGACATTGTGAAGGTAACTTCAAATGTTATGGAGGAACAAGTTGTTGATGCTTCAGGTACTCAGGTTCATGAAAAGGTTGGATCACAAGCAGAAAAGACATCTCCTATCCAAGAATATGTTACCATTCCCATTTGGACAGATGATTTTGCTGCTGTTGGTAAAGATAATGGTGGTTTCCAAGTACCACCAGATACAAACATGCATGGTCCTTCAGGCGCTGACAAAGGCAAATTTAGCGCTGACAAGACCAATTCAGACGTTGATGGTTCAGACGTTGACAACAACAGTTCAAGCGTTGTTAGCCCAAGCGGTGACAAACAAGGTTCAGGCGTTGACAACAATTCTGCACATCTTTTCTCTTCCATTTTTGAACAAGGTGAACCTTCCAATATATATGAAGAGGTTCATCCTCATATTGATGAAAGAGAATCTGATGAAGAAAATATTGGCAACATGGAGCATGAGGTTGAGGACACCAGACTTTTTGAAGGAGGGGTTCTCACTTCCACAATGAAGAATCACCCCCACTTCCCAGATCATTGGTGATATTATGACTCCAGTTCAGACTAGAAGATCTCATCAAGGTCTTGGTGGGTTTATTGCCAATATATACAAGAAGGTTGATACCATTCTTGTGAAAGCTTGTTTGTTTGCCTGTTTTCTGTCACAACAGGAACCCAAGAAAATATTTGATGCTCTCAAAGAACCAAGTTGGGTGGAAGCAATGCAGGATGAGCTTCACCAATTTGCAATTCAGGATGTTTGGGAGCTGGTTGATTGTCCCAGATATGTCAGACCTATAGGGACAAGATGGGTTCTAAGGAACAAGAGAGATGAAAGAGGCATTGTGGTCAGAAACAAGGCAAAGTTAGTGGCTCAGGGATATAAACAAGAAGAGGGGATAGACTATGAGGAAGTCTTTGCACCAGTTGCAAGGATTGAAGCTATAAGGATTTTTCTAGCCTATGCATCCTGCATGGGCTTCACAGTCTATCAAATGGATGTCAAGAGTGCCTTCCTTTATGGAACTATTGTTGAGGAAGTATATGTGATGCAGCCTCCTGGTTTTGAGGATCCAGAGAATCCAGATAAAGTGTATAGAGTCAAAAAGGCTATGTATGGCCTTCATCAAGCCCCTAGAGCATGGTATGGTACTTTGTCTACCTATTTGGTGGACAATGGATTCAAGAGGGGCACCATAGATCAGACACTGTTTACAAAGAAGAAAGGCAAGGATGTGTTGCTTGTCCAGGTCTATGTTGATGATATCATTTTTAGGTCTACTGATCCAAAGATGAGTGAGGATTTCTCCAAGCTTATGACAGACAAATTCAAGATGAGTGCTATGGGGGAGATGAACTTCTTTCTTGGTTTACAAGTTCAGCAGAAAGAAGATGGTATCTTCATCTCCCAGGATAAATATGTTGCTGAGATCTTGAAGAAATTTGGCTTTTCTCCACATGAAAAGAGGGCTACTACTCCTATGGATAGAGAACACCCTTGGGGAAAGATTAGAGATGGGAAAGATGTTGATGTCAGGCACTATAGATCCATGATTGGATCCTTGATGTATCTTACTGCTCCAGACCTGACATCATGTTTGTTGTGTGTGCTTGCGCACGCCATCAAGTGACTCCCAAAGGATGTCACCTTTATGCTGTGAAGAGGATCTTTAGGTACCTAAGATGCTATCCTGGTCTTGGTTTATGGTACCCAAAGGATTCACCATTGGAGCTGATTGCATATTCAGATAGTGATTATGAAGGTGATAAATTTGATAGGAAATCCACAACTGGTGGATGTTAGTTTCTTGGGAGCAGGTTGATATCTTGGCAATGCAAGAAACGAACAGTGGTGGCTAATTCTACAACTGAAGCAGAGTATGTTGCTGCAACTGTTTGTTGTGGACAAGTTTTATGGATTCAGAACCAGCTGTTGGACTATGGGTATAATTTCATGCATACCAAGATATTTGTTGACAATAACAGCACTTTATGCATCATTAAGAATCCTGTACATCATTCTAAAACTAAACACATAGAAATTAGACACCATTTTATAAGAGATTGCTTTGAGAAAGGTTTAATACAACCAGATAGGGTTGACACTGAGGAAAATGTGTCAGATTTACTAACTAAACCTTTTGATGCTGGGAGATTTCAATACTTGGTAACAAGTATTGGAATGGTCAATCTCACATAGTATGTGTTTTGGAGTCTTTTTGTAAAAGTATGTACAGGATGATGCATTGTTATTGGTCTTATTGATGATTTAGATTTTCCACTATATTTTTCTAACACTGACAAAGGTTGCTTGAACGCTGATAAGTGTTTTTGTAACGTTGTCAGCAATATAATTGTCTAACACTGACAAAGCTTCCCTCAACGCTGTCATGTGTTTTCGGGGCGTTGTCAACAACAATGTTAGTTTTGTGGTTTTTCATCTAAATGTGCAGTTGGTGTTAGCAGTATACCATTGGATACAGAGTTGCTTATGGATCAATGGAGAAGCATTTGGACAAGTTTTTATTTATGGATGATGGTTGGAATTTTTAATTCCTATCTTGACATAAATTTTTATGTTCATGCATGATTTTAGCAAACTTATGTATCATAGTTTAAGGGGAGGTTTTAGGAACCTTTAGGATGTTTGGGTATCCATATGATACTCTTATCACAATTCTAGATTGTGTCCACAGGTGAGTATGAGTTAGTTTTACTAAATCATGAGGCACTATAGCATGCATAGTTGATATACTATGCATGCTGCCAAGACATTTTTGGCCTAGAATTGGTTGTGGTCTGTTGGGAGACTTGGGAATACTTTTATTATGGGATTTACCTGGGAGTAACAAGGAATTTTGTAAGGTAACTTGGTTGTTAAGAGTTTTGGTTAGCAAGGGACACTAGAGGACTGTTATGTCTATCTTGCTTAAGCAAGTGTGCATAACTCGACAGTGCTTGCCGCCCTATAATAATTATCAGCTTTTTGGTTATCTTCTCTAGGATAAATTACTTTGTTAAGGTCATTTTTCATTTTTCAACATTTTTATTTTTAGACGCTGACAAGTATATTTCCAAGCGTTGTTGTGACCAATTTAGACGCTGACATGGCTATAGGCAAACGTTGACAAGATTATAGCCGTTGGGCGTTGATAGGTTATTTTTGACCGTTGACACTCAATGGGACCTACCCAGTTGTTACTTTTTGACATATTTTTAGGCCGTAATTTTGGGAGTTGTTACTTTTCATTTAATGCATGAGATAAACTTATAATTTTTCAATATTTTCATGATTACTTTTTGAAAATAGTTGCCTATTTTTGGGCCTATCACATGCTATCTCTTCTCCTATAAATTTGGCTCCTATTTTTACACAGGGTATCTATAATTCTTGTCTAACACAATTTTCTCTTATCAACTTCATCTTCATCACTTAAATTTAACAGCTTTCAACAATGGCACCAAAGTTTAGACCATCAGATTTAGAATTGGGGTTCAGAAGTCAACATAACATGATCGCGTATCTTGAAGCTGATGATACTCTGTTCCCCCAATACACACAAATGGTGGCGTATTTGAACGCATCCCCCTTAAGGTATGCTCTTTCTCATGCACCACTCATTCCAGTCACACATATTAAACAGTTTTGGAACACTGTTAGTTCCTCAACAGTTAATAGAGTGACTACATTGACTTCTATTGTTCATGGGAGACCTTGGGTGGTTACTGAGGCTTTGGTACGCCAAGCCTTTCATCTTGATGATGTTGATGGTATAGCCACCCTTCCCATTAATGAAATAGAACAAGGGCTTAGGGCTTTGGGATATCCTTTTCCTGATGAAGGTACCTTAAACAAGTATCATAAGCAGGAATTTTCCCCAACCTGGAAGTACCTCATACATGTCCTCCTTCAATGTTTGAGTCCCAAATGCACTGCACACAATGAGATCAATAGATCTATTGCTAGTGCTATTGTGTGCATTGCAACAGGGCAAAAATTTATTTATTCTAAAATGATTTTTGAGGGTATGTGTAAAAATAAGGGGAACAAAATAACTTTAGCTTATCCCTGTTTTTTACAAATGGTTTTTGATGTCCAAGGATACTGCACAAGGGATCATAATGATTTTTATAAGATCCCTGAGCAAAAGAAAGCTATTTTTATGAAGATTAACTCACCACCCCATCGTGACCTACCTTTAACCCAAGCTATGCTTGCTGTTATTGCAGCAGCACAACCCTAACCAGACCTCCAACCACAAATTGACCCAATACCTGAACCATTACATTCACCTGAACATATGCAACTTGACCAAGATCCCTTCAACGCTGACACATTAAATGTTGGCGTTGATGTGCCTATTTCCAACGTTGACACACAACCTTCACAAACCCAAACACTCCTTATCCAACCCACATCCACCCATTCTTCCACACCATCTTCCACACCCCCTGAATATAGGTTGATGAAACACCAAAGGACTACTGGAGTGTTCTCCTCTGGTGGTCCTAGCCATGTAGCAGAGAGAACCACCACCACAAGTGTGGATGGTGCCCTGGATGAGGCTGGGACTATTGGTTCTGGCTTAGAAGCTGGCCAAGGCAGTCCCACCATCATTAAGTCCTCATCCTTGCCCAATGAATCTGACTTGGGAGGTCAAATCCCCATTTTAGAAGAGGGCAGACTGGAACCAATGACTCTTATGGAATTGACGGCAGTCTGAATGAGCTTGCAAAAGCAAAATGCAGACTTAGTATAAGTTGTCAGCTCACAAGGCCTTGAACTCAAGCAATTGAGGGAGAGGATTGTTGTTTTGGAGAGTGCTAGTGCAAGGAGGGGTATGGAGGAATCTTCCAAAGGGGAGGAAGATCCAATAAATCTGAGTGATAAGGGCAGCCATGATGGTCAATCCTTGGATGTTGCTGAGGCCCTTACAACTTTGAAGACACAAACAGGTTTTGATACGTCCTTAGTTTCTCCTACCAACTTGAATTTATCATTTACAGCCATGTTGGAAGAAGTTACAAAAGGCGCTGAGGCAGGATATTTGGGCATTGACAAGGAGAATTTGGACGCTGATAGAAATATTTTGGGCGCTGATAGAACAAAATTGGGCGTTGACAGACCTGCACATGAGGGTGATGTATCCCAGTCATCATTCATCATCAAGGAGGTTTCTGCACAGGTATCACCATCTACCTTACCAACCATTGCACCATCAGATAAGGGTAAGGGTATAATGGTAGAAGAGATTGTTCCAAAGGATGTAGCTCAAGTTGAATTTGATAGAAGATTGGCTGCACAAATCATGGAACAAGATAAAAAGGAGGTGAAAGAGTCACCATTTGTTGTGACTTCAGAAGAAGGAAGTGATGGAGCTAGCTCAGACTCAAGTGTGATGATTATAGAACCAGAAAGACTTGAGTATGGAGATGAGTTGGCTAAGGAGAAGTTGAGAGAGTTGAAATTGCAGGTTGACTTTGACATGCCAGAGGTGGTTCAAATGTACAATGCTTGGGAAGAAAGATGTATGGAGAATCCAGACTTGACCATTTCAGATCAAATATGGGGTTTGGAGATTATTCTCAGAGTTCATAAGGATTGCCAGGTAATTTTGAAACACAAGGCAAGCAATATTCTCTCAGAATTGAAAAGGGATAGAAGGGAGCTATACTGCATGTTGCTCAGATGTCATAGAGTTGGATGGACTTATCAGAAATTGAGGGCATTGACATTTGATGAGTTGGAATGCAAGGCTTATCCCATTTGGGTGAGAGTGCAGGAAGCAAACACTCTCAGACTTCTTTCTGATGAAAGAAAGGAAGAACTTGCAGAAGAAATAGAGCTCAAGAAAGCTATGTTTGTTCCCAGACCAGTGAAGAAGGGAAATTCTCTTGAGTTTCCCAAAGATATGGATCCACTATATCCAAGTGAAGCTGTTATAAGAAAGAGCCTTAAGCTCTCACCATTAGAAGCTTCAGATATGGTGCAAGTGTTACCATTAGATTCCAGGAACCCAATTGTGAGCTATGAAGAAGATGAATGTGGGTTTTGGAAGATTGGCAGATATGGCAAAGAGGTACACACTTTTACCACTCTCATATCTTTGTTTGCAAGTTGTGATAGAGAAGACTTGGTTGATCTATGGAGGTTGCTAGAGACCAAGTATGAGGCTGAAGCACCAACTTCAGCTAATGGAATAAAACTGTGGTCCACATTCAAAAGAATGTGTGG
Source organism: Glebionis coronaria (assembly GCA_025667525.1). NCBI lineage: Eukaryota > Viridiplantae > Streptophyta > Magnoliopsida > Asterales > Asteraceae > Glebionis > Glebionis coronaria. Next base: position 504,896,024 of record CM046881.1, on the reverse strand, counting down.
ACCAAGAGATGAGGATCCTGCTATTTGGAAGGATCTTGAAGATGACCTCAGTGGTCTTCAATGGAGATTATATTCAGCTGCTGGTGTTTACCATTTGAGTTCTACAAGGTTTGCTGAGTATCTACTTGTGGATGGTCAGTATTTCATATCCAAGGCTATTTTGGAGAAGATGAAGGACACTCAGCTGGAAATAGATTATTCAAGTGACGTGGCAAAAGATTTGATCAGATTTATTCATTACCAATTTGAGAAGGTTTGTAAGATTCCTCCTAGTCCTTAATGCTTATTCAGAAACTTGATCATAAGAGTGGATATCAAGTTTAGGGGAGGATTGTTGGGAATAAATTAAGGCCAGATCACTTGAGCGCTGACAAGAGTAAAACAAGCGTTGACAAGAACAAAACAAGCGCTGACAGCTCAAGCGTTGACAAGATAAAGTCAAGCGTTGACACATTGAAGACAAGCACTGATGGGAAGATATACTCTACGCGTTTGTTGTATTCTAGATTACTTCTAGTAAAGATAGGAACAACAATGTATTTTCTATATTTATCTTTACCTAGAATAGCTGATACGTAGATTATTGTACAAGGCTTCTTATGTCTATAAAAGAAGACATTTAGGTTAATGTTTCATATAAGTTTTTCATTCGTAAACTACTTTCATTGTAAGCAAGTTTGATATCATTAATCAAAGTGAAAGTTTGTTTATATCATTGTGTGTTCTTGTTTAAGTGTTAATTTCGCATAACACTTAGATTATCATAAGCATATACAAAGGTTTCTCTAAGTGTATTACTTGATCTAATCTCGTATACATAAAGCTAAATCGATCTAAGTTTGGGATCAACAATTTTGATGACATTTTATGTATTTAAAGCCCGAAAAGAACGATGAGATCATGTATAAATGCCATCTCATCACTCCCCTATACTAAACCATTGTCGTGCCCTCACGCAATGCTAGAATAAAGTATCTAAGCATCACCAAAATTCAAATTTATTACCCTTTATTGAAAAATAAAACTTGCTACAATACTACGAAGATGTGTAAAGACATAATGTATGATTTTCATCACGAATGTGACTTTTAGGGTCAATGAATAGAAATAAGTGAATGTCTCATAGAGTAAAGTTCGTCATCCTTGATTATCATACATTCCATGCTAAGTGAAAAAACGAGATCATTGTTGGTACAAGTCACAATGCTAACACTACTCATATGTCCAAATTGTGTAATACTTTTTCTCCCCGCAATCCTAGTTATTAAGAAAGGAAAAGGTTTCTAGAATTTTTTAACAATTTGTCATGGATCACAAGTGATTCATATTGACTTATTTGAGTATTTATTAGTCCGAAAATAAAGTAGCACGATTTAATCGATAGTTAGCTAAAGGACAAAATCTTTTAAAACGGCTTCTCGTGTATCTCTTTAGGTTCATATCTTGGCATAACTCGTTTCACGATTTGAGACCTTTCTCGGACCGATATTTGGCATGTACTTCATACTTCGAATCTTCGGAAGACGTTCTTGAAATTATGGTCTTCTCTTCATATTTTGGAATTTCTTCACTTGACGTTTTTGAGAGAATCTTCATATTTAGACCACGACTTCATCATTTTTCTTCAATCTTTACTTTTGGATTTTGATATACAACGATCCGCCTCCTTTTAGGACTTGGATATATTTATCCTCATACCTTGTAAGGGTCTTTTTGGATAGACTTTCTCCATGATCTTTAGGGGAGTAATTGCTTTTCGTCGTGTGTCTCGATCCTTCATATTGATTTTGGAATAATGATTCTTCACATCATCTTGGATATTTAGCAACAAAATAGAGCTCATCATGCCTTGTTAGGGCCTTTTTGGATCTTCACCAATCTTCGCGTCCCGCTTCAATAAGTTATGCCTTGGCTATGAACTCTTTTCAACCCCGATCAACTTTTAAACGATCTTGGGCTAGAAGCTAAGTAACCTTTCAAATCGTACGACTTTACTTATTACAATTATTTTATTCCTAGTGCATTGATCTTATGGGAGAAAAAGCCACAATTAAAAACATATGAGTTTTTGAAAGAACATTTTGATGTTCTACGTTTAGCATGATCACTTGTCTAACTTGTCACACCCAACCATGGCGGAATATGAGGCGCGACGTATGGATATCATCACAACATGACGTGCCTATAGAGATAACTAAATGAAATAGAAATGTCATAAAATGGTGACACAAATGTCATGACAATATCTCCACAAAATGCAGGAGTCTAGGCAAGTAGGTAACAGTCCTACCTCTTACCCAAGACAAACAACAACATAAACAAAGCAAACATATAGGTGTCAACAGTATCACTTATTAAACAAACAAAAGAAACTAAGAAGGAACGGGGATCTCCTTCTAAATGCATTCCTACACAAATCCAAATCCTAACCACTTATGTTCTCACGCTTAACCACAATATCACCTGAAAGATACACGAAAACACATCAACATAAAGTGGGTGAGAGTAATAGGTTTAGACTCCAACGCCAAAATCAAACCATAAGCTGTGAATAATAACCAAATTTAAGAACATATGGACAATGTGATACAAACATGCATTAACAACTAAAATTCAAGATTTACAAACCAAACCAAATCAAAGGCTCCCAGCCTTACCAAACACCATGGTCCCATAGGCGCCCATACACCTATGTACCAATCCCAAGGCCCTGCCTTGTCATTATCCATTGGTCCCATAGATGCTCACACATCTATGTACCTCCCCAAGGCCCCGCCTTGTCAACATCCCCTTGGTACCAAGCCAAAACATAAACCAATCATGAATCAACTAGCAATTAATCATATAAGTATGCACAAGTCCATCACCAACACAAAATATTCACAGCATAATTTATAAAAACAAGACAGTGTCTCTTCCATCCCATCTGGTAGTCAAAATCATTAGTAGACAGGGGACTATGAAACTCACCTGATTGAGCTTCTCCAAAAGTCCGCACACTAGCAACAAGCTAACAAACAAAAGCACATAATCAAAACAAGAACCAATCACTAAGACGGCTCATCAACCTATGATGGACATCTAGCCTTCTCCCATATGTATACCTCATTTATATGCTCTAAGAATCTCATTACACCCCTTTATAAAGCCCTTAACCTTATTTACTTCATTACCCGTCCCGTTAACTTTTTACTCAAAACAGTCCCGGTTTTTAGGTCTCTAAACTATAAGCCAAACGCCCACCTAACCATACCTATGACCTCTGTAAAGGAAACCCTATGCCCTTACATATGTTAGCTAAATCCTCCTTTTTTCGCCAACCTTAAAGCTACTTTTAAGGCCCCGGTATATATATATATATATATATATATATATATATATATATATATATATATATATATATATATATATATATATATATATATATATATATATATATATATATATACTTTCGTCTATCCGGATTTTACTGATTTTGAACATACAAAAAGTTTGTTATGATTAGGGGGTCTTACCCTAACCCACATTCTTAGCCCCAATGCAGATACTTCCAATAACATATAAACCAACTCCTATGTTCGTTTGAAAGTCCCAATACAACCCTAAGTACCCCAAACAACCCAAAACATAAAAAGAAAACAGGCTGATTTCAAAATTGTTTTGACCTCCGACTGTTGTAACCTGTTTTTGGCCCACTTCCCGACCTCCAATTTTGTTCTCGTTTCTTGAATTTGAAAGTAACTTCAATTACCTTTCCAGGGATACTTGGATCGCAAAATAACAGTTTGTAGAACTCCCTAGATGATCAAAACAATTGACCCTAAATTCTGCCCAGTTTTTAAAAACGAATTTAACATAATTAACCTAATTAATTACCCTCATCATGTTTAATCACAAGCCCTAATTATTCTAATCATTGTTAATCATAAAAACTCAGGTTTTTAATTTAGAATAAACCCTAAATCCATCATACATTGATTATAAGAACATCAAAAACAATTATATAGAAAAGGGATTTGAAGATTTACCTTTGATTTATTAAAACCCCAAAATTTTATGAAGAACCCTAATTTTTTGTTGAATGTCACGACTTCCTTTGTCTTCAGGAGAAAAATTATGTGATTTTTGTTTAGTATAAAACATTATATAGGGTGTGGGTGAATCCTAGTCGAACCCAAACCTAACTTTTCTTTTTTTTCTTTTTTTTTCTTCTTTAATCGGCCCCAAACCGCCTATATATATATATTTTATTTATTTTTTATTTTTTTATTACTTATTATTATGTTATTAATAATATCTTAATTTACCTTAATTTATTTCAGCTCCTAAAACCTCCAAAACCTCAAAACCGTAAAACTAGTCAAATTTACGCGTTTACCGTAAAAGACGTAAAATATACAGTTTTAAAAAAAATATTAAATTTTAAAATAAACTTTATAACTAAGTCATAAATGACTTGAAACCATCCCGAAAAATACTCACATGACTAATTACCTCATCTGAGACCTCTAAATGCTAAATCGTAAATCGTAAAAATACGATTTTTTTATAATACATATACGTATACGTAAACCACTAAATAACACCATCTCATTTCATAGTCACTATCATGTGAGCTCATGAACATGAAATCATCACACATCGTTTCACTCACAAGGTACCCCGTATCGGAAACGATATCCAAACCACAATCTATACACACCAATTAGCACATAAACACGTAAAGACACGTAACTAGCACAAAATAAAACTAAGTGATGAACCTCAAAACCGCGGTTGTCACATCACTCTCTCCTAAAATAAATCTCGTCCTGAGATTTACTCCTTAGGATCAAACATACCATTAACAAAAAAACTGAGGATACTTGTTCTAAATGAACTCCTCTCATTTCCACGTGAACTTTAGTTCAAGTCTCAAATTACCACATATACTAGCCAACAATATTTAAATTCATTGCCAAACTCTTGACCTCACAGTCAATAAATCTCACAAATGACTCTTTGATAACACAAACCCTTATTAACACAAATCCCGCATAACCGTACATGCAAATATGCATTCTCAAACAACATTTACCAATCTTAATACACGAAATATAACATGTATACCACTCATTTCCCCCCAGGTAATTCTATGCTCATAAGCTACTGGTCCGATCTTTTCAAAGATCATAAATGGACCTACAAAACTCTACATCAACTCTTCCATTTTACCAAAACATACCACCCGTTACTATGGGTGAAACTTCCTACATAACTTTGTCACTAAACTCTAGTGGTTTCCTTCTTTTCAACATAGCATCCCTTGTTGCTCTCATCCTTTCCACAAACACCATTATCACATTAGTAGCCTCTTTTGCCAATTCTAGTCCACAATGGGGACAACTCACCCTATCCTTTCATATAGTACCTCAAATGGCATTTATCGACTTCTAGTATGATAACTATCATTATATGAAAACTCAGCCATCGCTAAAGAGTTTCCTAACTCCCTCTAAATCAATCACTCATGCCCTCAGTGTAACTCCTAAGGTTGTATAAATATCTCAGTTGTCCATCCTTTTCCAGTTAGCTGGATATACTCATATCCAATCATGTTCTTCAACTCCATTTAGTCCGTACCCTAAACTACTTAAAAATTCCAATTTCCTTACAAAGTGACCCATGACGGTATTTCACATATCCATTATTTCTTCCAATCCAAATCAACTTATGATCTATACGTATCATCAAAAGGATGGTTATCTCAGTTAGTCTATCAACTGCCATCCAAACTCATGCTACAACTACTTCCATTAAATTTGGATAGCTCATTAGTAGCACCTATACACTTCTTTCTCACTTTTCTTCATGATTTTTTTATACCCAACACTTCCTTTATACCTACACAATGTCCTACCTTCAAGGTTATATTGCTCCTCATCTTGTCTCAGTTAGACCAAGCCCTTCGTCCCTATGGCACATCACATCTATAACTCCTCATCCATTCGATTATCAATACTAAGCCTCCCAAACAATCAGTATAGGTCAGTGCCATTTCCTTTTCCACACTACGACAGTATTAGCCTGCGTCGTGCTTTATTTTACTCATTAAGCTCTACCAAAGTTTTACCTTCGGTTCCTATCTCGACCTATTTCATTCATGCTTCGCTTCTATACATACTTCCTTCTTCTTCCTCAACTCCTACCATACATCACGATGTGATGCTTCCCATCGTTTCTTCCCTTGCCATAATCCTTCATAAGGCATTCCATACATATTAGGCTAACTTTTACGCAAAACGCTCTATTCCATCACATCCATACGTAATCCTTCCAACTTCTCAACAACGTGACTTCTCATTCCTCTTGAAATATGAGATGAATTAGTTAGTCTATCGACTATCACCCAACTCTCGTCGTACTTATTCCTCCACCCCATTATGTATCCCTTTCACCAATTTCATCCTTACATCGCCCTTTCTAAGCTAATCCTATCTATGTAGGAAGTATAGTCTACGTCCCTTTTCTCCATATGATTGTCCAAGCCACGCAACATACATGTTGACGTGTTCTCTGCTTTAGACAACTCAACTCGTGCAACCTACATCCTTCATCCAAACCACCCTAATACGTCATCCATATAGTTCAAGTTCGTCTCAGCTTCACTTCATTCTTCTTATTCCATATCTCATCAACCATGCTTGCCTTTCCCAGATGGTACTTGGCTTTGCAATTTTCTTTCATCACTTAACTCCACCCATAACCTTTTCCAAATATTCAATCAAGATGATTAAATATGTGTTTGAGACGTTCATGATCTGTATAGATCATTCTCTACGTCTCGTACCCCAAATGCCTCTAGTATTCTAGGCAGATATAACAATCCAGCTCCACTAACTAAGTCTATCTAGTCATCTATACGGAAAAATTTTCCAAGTAGCTTCACTTGTTTTTTTTTCTCACTACCAGTTCTCCTACTCCCTCCTAATAGAGACAGACTAGAGTTTCATGTGATTCCATGCGGATCACATTCTCATCTTATACCCAAATTAGTTTCCATTTGTCTACTAAGCCATATTTTGAATTCTTATTCAAATCTCATACTTCTACTTTGATCTTGCACTCAACATGAGGTATTTTCAATCATCATCTTCTAGGAATACTTGGTTCTCTCCTTCCATGGTTCTCCCTTATTCCTACACTATCCCGTCCAACAAAAATTCCATACTTCATTCATCAAATCTATGGAAATCACTAGTACATTGGATAATGCATAGCTGTCTCTTCCAAAGATCTTTCATAACACCTTCACAAAACTGACTCTCTAATCACTTCTCCACGAAACTTATTCAGCTCAGCTTCACTTCTCATCCCTCGATATTGATTGCCTCAAAAATTCTATCCGCGTAGTCACTCTACTCCCCTTGTTACTTCCACGAGTTCTTAATCTCCCATGTCATGTATTCATTTCATCATGATCCACCGGTTCAGCTCTTTGTAGCTCCAATCTGATACTCGATCTGCCCTTCTTCGTCACGAACCATACGTAAATTTCCCATCATAGTGCTTGTCACTTTTCCAGTCCTCGCAACTTTTGTGACTCCTTCGAAATCTCTTGCATCCTTCTTGCAGCCGACACGTAGTCCTTTCAGCTCCATGCTTCGCGATGTAGCTCTTTACGCACTCCTTCTCGTCTCCATGATGTTACCTAGGAACTTCACACTACCAGTAGCTTCTAACTTCAACTCATCTACCACAATATTTCTAAAAGTACTTCAACCCCTCAATGGCTCACTCTTCCTTACTTGTTGTACTTCACCGTTAATCAGCCTCCTACCAATCATTCTTTCACATTCCTGTTTTCCTTCACGTGTCTACTACTACCTTGCCTCCATAACTATACCAATCCCTTGCGTGTTATTTACCCAACCTTTCCATTAGTATAAACTTTCTACTCTACCCTCACATCCGCTAGTACTTTCATCAATCTCCTAATGGTACTTCAACCAACTTCTCATAATATGACCTCTCATTCCCATGACCACTCAACTAACTTTACTTACTCCCTTATTCCCGTAACTAATCTAAGTTTCAAAACTCCACAAATCTTAATCATTCCTTCAACACAACCTTTAAACCAAAACACATCTCTCCATTATAGTATCTAACCATAAGTAATACTACCCAACTCTATCCTCTCATCCTAACGTTCCCACAACCGTATAAATAAATCAACCATGACGTGTAACCAAAGAATTCCAAACAATCGTGTCCCAAAATAAAATATAGGGTAAAACGAACCCTAGCCAAAACAACTGAAAACAAGACAATGTAATCCGAAAGATCAATGGAGTGTCCCAACAACGAAAAACTAGACTCGTCACGATTAGTATTACCAAATTTCGATACGTTAGAAAATTTAAAACTTTCATCCCAATTAGTTACTTCTCATAAGAACCAAACTCACATACTACTAAAACCAATCATTCTCATTATTAACCATAAACTCATCCTTTATCTTCATCATTTTATCAAGATATCAACTAATTAGTATACTACAATCTTAACCGTTATCTTGTTTACTCATATTAAACTTATTTCACTTGTTATTATGAAACTAATACATGTTTATAAAATACAGTTTTTTTTTCATTTTATTCTATATTATTATTATTATTTTATAAAATCCATTTAGGATGGTTATAACTAAACTACTACACGTTTACTAGGTGTGGTTTTATTATTATCATTACTATAATAAATCTCCCTTTTTACTCTTGCCGTCTAGTTAAATACTTCTAAAATTTTAACTACACTTAAGAAAATTTTTGTAAAATTTCTTTACCCCTTTAAAATGTATTATCACATGTTACATAGAAAACTAATCCAATTATTTTCAAGACAATTTTTTTTATAGCTTACTATCGCAAACTAAAAAAAATATGTAAGTCACGATATCATACCATACACTTACAATTTTTTTTTCAAAACCGTTTTCCCATAATCAGCCACACTTATTTGTAAGAAAATTTAGTAGTTCTCATTAATTAAATACATACCCGAATGTAGACACCCATCAAAAGACTCAAACGTCGTTGGAACTCCATTAAACTCCAGCACCATAAAACACGAGCAAACACAAGGTACGTTCAAGTTATAATAAGTTAATAACTATTGAACGACCATATATCATAACTTAACACATACTAGTATATATACATCCGCATATATATACTATTAAATCACCCAAAACATACTCGTGACCATACATGTCAGATCAATCAATCGCGTCATACACTCTTTTTTTACGAGTAACCACCATCTTACCACAAGGCATAAAACCCATCACTAAAACCAGTTCATATCGTGTGACCCCATAATCACACAACATGACTATAACCCAAAACAATAACACACTAAAAAATATCCATATCGTAGGCAAACGTTACATAAACCCATATACTATACATATACCAATAATCCACATCTCATCATATACAAGCATGTACTAATCCTCTTTCATGCAATCATACTTAGGAACCCATTGAAGTTGTGGTACTTGTATAACTATGTTGGCCACCATACTTATACAATTATCCTTTCCCCAATGCACTCCCTCCTATGATGACACTTATAAGAATCAATACAACACATAACACATAAATCCATCAACTCACCTAAGCACATAACCACATAAACAATAAGGTCAAAAACTCCAACTAATAAAATTACATAGTCAAACTCTTGGAATACAGAAATCCATAGTCTAGCTAAACATCATAGACAAAATCCAAAACGAAAACATAATCAATTATAAGTCATGTCGCCCATCAGAATGGAAACACCTTAAAATCCTTCCTACCCATGTACTCCTAGTAACTCGAACCACCACACGATTCTTAGGGAACATGACTTAAACATCAAAAGAAAAAAATAACATACCTCAGGTACATAAAATAACTCAAAAAAAGATAGAAACTACCTTGTACCAAATTATGTACTATAATGTACAATTTAAGCAAAATACAACAATGACTAGCGTGGACGATTATGGTTCAACCCGCGTTAGTCACAACCCGAAAAGAAAATAACATATGGCTAAGTATGAACCATAGTAGTTCATATCTTAACAAACATCACAAAAATAACATCCAACACATCAATTATTATAAAATGCACACATACTCCTATGACGCATATATGCAGGGACTCTTAAGCTATAGAATAGGCTACGCGACTAGGCAACCTAATTCTCTATAACCATTGGCTTTGATACCATTCTGTCACACCCCACCATGGCGGAATATGGGGCGCGACGTATGGATATCATCACAACATGGCGTGTCTATAGAGATAACTAAATGAAATGGAAATGTCATAAAATGGTGACACAAATGTCATGAGAATATCTCCACAAAATGCAGGAGTCTAGGCAAGTAGGTAAAAGTCCTACCTCTTACCCAAGACAAACAATAACATAAACAAAGCAAACATATAGGTGTCAACAGTATCACTTATTAAACAAACAAAAGAAACTAAGAAGGAACGGGGATCTCCTTCTAAATGCATTCCTACACAACTCTAAATCCTAGCCACTTATGTTCTCACGCTTAACCACAATATCACCTGAAAGAGACACTAAAACACGTCAACATAAAGTTGGTGAGAGTCATAAGTTTAGACTCCAACGCCAAAATCAAACCATAAGCTGTGAATAATAACCAAATTTAAGAACATATGGACAATGTGATATAAACATGCATTAACAACTAAAATTCAAGATTTACAAACCAAACCAAATCCAAGGCTCCCAGCCTTACCAAACACCATGGTCCCATAGGCGCCCATACACCTATGTATCAATCCCAAGGCCACGCCTTGTCATTATCCATTGGTACCATAGATGCTCACACATCTATGTACCTCCCCAAGGCCCCGCCTTGTCAACATCCCCTTGGTACCAAGTCAAAACATAAACCAATCATGAATCAACTAGCAGTTAATCACATAAGTATGCACAAGTCCATCACCAACACAAAACATTCATAACATAATTTATAAAAACAAGACAGTGTCACTTCCATCCCAACTGGAAGTCAAAATCATTAGTAGACATGGGACTATGAAACTCACCTGATTGAGCTTCTCCAAAAGTCCATGCACTAGCAACAAGCTAACAAACAAAAGCACATATTCAAAACATGAACCAATCACTAAGACGGCTCATCAACCTATGATGGACATCTAACCTTCTCCCATATTTATAACTCATTTATATGCTCTAAGCATCTCATTACACCCCTCTATAAAGCCCTTAACCTTGTTTACTTCATTACCCGTCCCGTTAACATTTTACCCAAAACAGTCCCGGTTTTTAGGTCTCCAAACTATAAGCCAGAGGCCCACTTAACCATACCCATGACATCTGTAAAGGAAACCCTATTCCCTTAAATATGTTAGCTAAATCGTCCTTTTTTCCCTAACCTTAAAGCTACTGTTAAGGCCCCAATATATATATATATATACTTTAGTCTATTAGGATTTTACTGATTTTGAACATACAAAAAGTTTGTTATGATTAGGGGGTCTTACCCTAACCCACATTCTTAGCCCCAATGAAGATACTTCCTATAACATATAAAACAACTCCCATGTTCGTTTGAAAGTCCCAATACAACCCTAAGTACCCCAAACAACCCAAAACATAAAAAGAAAACAGGCTGATTTCAAAACTGTTTTGACCTCCGACTGTTGTAACCTGTTTTTGACCCACTTCCCTACCTCTAATTTAGTTCTCGTTTCTTGCATTTGAAAGCCACTTAAATTACCTTTCCAGGGATACATGGATCGCAAAATAAGAGTTTGTAGAACTCCCTATATGATCAAAACAATTGACCCTAAATTCTGCCTAGTTTTTAAAAACGAATTTAACATAATTAACCTAATTAATTACCCTCATCATGTTTAATCACAAGCCCTAATTATTCTAATCATTGTTAATCATAAAAACTCAGGTTTTTAATTTAGAATAAACCCTAAATCCATCATACATTGATTATAAGAACATCAAAAACAATTATATAGAAAAGGGATTTGAAGATTTACCTTTGATTTATGAAAACCCCAAAATTTTATGAAGAACCCTAATTTTTTGTTGAATGCCGCGACTTCCTTTGACTCCTGGAGAAAAAGTATGTGATTTTTGTTTAGTATAAAATATTATATAGGGTGTGGGTGAATCCTAGTCCAACCCAAACCCAACTTTCCTTTTTTTCTTTTTTTCTTCTTTAATCGGCCCCAAACCGCCTATATATATATTTTATTTATTTTTTCTTTTTTTATTACTTATTATTATGTTATTAATAATAACTTAATTTACCTTAATTTATTTCAGCTCCTAAAACCTCCAAAACCTCAAAACCATAAAACTAGTCAAATTTACGCGTTTACCGTAAAAGACGTAAAATATACAGTTTTAAAAAAAATCTTAAATTTTGAAATAAACTTTATAACTAAGTCATAAATGACTTGAAACCATCCCGAAAAATACTCACATGACTAATTACCTCATCCGAGACCTCTAAATGCTAAATCGTAAATCGTAAAAATACGATTTTTTTATAATACATATACGTATACGTAAACCACTAAATAACACCATCTCATTTCATAGTCACTATCATGTGAGCTCATGAACATGAAATCATCACACATCGTTTCACTCACAAGGTACCCCGTACCGGAAACGATATCCGAACCACAATCTATACACACCAATTAGCACATAAACATGTAAAGACACGTAACTAGCACAAAATAAAACTAAGTGACGAACCTCAAAACCGCGGTTGTCACATAACTCTATCACTTCTCGTTCTTCACTATTTAAAGACCTCTAATTAAAGAGACTCGTGAATACTTAGCCATGCAAGTCAAAATTAAGCCAAATTTGGATTAGCTTCATTAAGACTATATCAAATCGAAGTTTTGGGTTTTCAAGCCACCTATAGGATCTTACACTTTCTTAGACTTTTTCAAGTTTAGAGAATGCATTTTAAAGTTCCCTTGATAAGTGACTTTCTAGGATCAATTAAAGGAACTTGCGAAAAGTTCTTGTTCTTAACCCGTATGAGCTAAGACTTTCGCGTTTTAAAGTTCCCTATATAAAAGTCTAGAAAAACTTGATTCAAGCGGGTTAAGGAATGTAAAGGGCTCCAAATGCCCAACAAGTCAAAAATTAACTCTTATTGTACCCATCAGAAAATATACATTCGTATCTTAAAAACACTTATGAAAACTAAGAAAATTTTTAAAATTGGGCCATTTTTAGCCTTATTTGCAACAAAACAAAACAAAACGTTGAAAGTTGGAAAACGTGAGGACGTAGCAAGGCGAGTATCTATTCACCCTCATACTAAAATTAAACATTGTCCTCAATGTTTTGAGTCTAAATGTGGAGCACCCCCATACTAGAGACGAAGAGTCAAATGCTTAGGATCTAGCATGGAATGGGTGATTAACAATATATCTAAAGCCGTTTATGAATTATGATAAAAGATAATTGTTAGAACAATAAAGGATATGTCATGGATTCGTGAAAAACTCTTCAAGCAAACGATCGCGGCTCACGTAAACGAACACGAGAGTCTTCAATCATGGCGATGATGATGACCTAGATAACACATTCATAAACAACCACGAGACAACGAGTTGGAAGGGCACAAATCCCCTCTCATTAACTATATTAGAAAGCGATAATATATACAATGGATAAGCATGGGATCTCCCCCACGAGGCACCTCGTTTTTTATTATCGAGTCATGAGCTTGACTCGATCCCCTCAATGCTAATTATCATTGGGGAAGGTGACTTGGTTGAGGTCGTCCAACGAAGGGACTTCCCCACCGAAGTAGTGTTTAAGCCTATGTTCATTCACCTTGAAATTAGGACCATCATTTTGAGCTAGCTCGATGGTCCTATAAGGAAATACTTGGGTTATGGTGAACGGACCCGACCAACGAGATTTCAATTTCTCGGAAAATATCTTCAAACGAGAGTTAAAAAGTAACACTTGATCACCAACGTTAAAAACCCGGTTTTTAATCTTTGAATCATGAAACTTTTTAGTCTTTTCCTTAAAAATCGATGGATTTTCATAAGCATTATCTCTTAATTCATCCAATTCATTAAGTTGTATTTTCTGGTGATCTCCCGCGGTCTTCAAGTCATAGTTGGCATGCTTTAGGGCCCAATATGCCTTGTTTCAATTCAATAGGCAAGTGGAAATTATTTCCATTAACCAACTTATAAGGAGTACAACCGATAGGTGTCTTATAAGCGGTCCGAAAGGCCCATAAAGTGTCATCGAGTTTGTCGGACCATGAAGCTCGGTTTTCTCCAATAGACCTTTCCAAAATCCTCTTCAAAGCTCGGTTTGAAACCTCGACTTGCCTACTCGTTTGCGGGTGATAAGCCGTAGAAAGACGATGCGTAATTCCATATTTATTTAAAACCTTTTCGAACTGGTCATTAAAAAAATGGGTTCCACGGTCGCTTATAATAGCACGAGGGGTTCCAAACCGAGAGAATAGTTGCTTCAAAAACTTCACTACCACATCAGCATCATTCGTAGGCAAAGCCTTAGCTTCCACCCACTTAGATAGGTAGTCGACGGCGACGAGGATATACTTGTTTCCATGAGACGATGGGAACGGCCCCATAAAGTCGATGCCCTAAATGTCGAAAATCTCACACACTTGAATTATGTTTTGAGGCATTTCATCCTTTTGCGACGATTTTCCTTGGCGTTGGCAAGAATCACATGACTTCACAAGTGCATGTGCATCACGATAGATTGTAGGCCAAAAGAAGCCGACATCGAACACTTTCTTAGCCGTGAGACTAGCACCGTGGTACCACCCGTGGGTCCCTCGTGACAAGCTCTAAGGATGTTAAAAGCTTCTGTACCAAAGACACAACGTCGAATGAGTTGATCCGCACAAACCCAAAAGAGATAAGGGTCGTCCTAAAAATAGAACTTGACGTCACGAAAGAATTTTCTCTTTTGTTGTGTCGTCATACCCTTGATTATGAAGTTCCCCGCATGGTAATTTGCAATGTCGACAAACCATGGGGTGTTGTCCTTAGAATTCACTACACCGAGAGTCTCGATAGGAAATGTTTCGGTAATTTCCTTATTCTCGGAAACATATTTGTGAGGATCTTCTAAACGAGAGAGATGATCGACCGCTAATTTCTCGGCTCCTTTTTTGTCAAGCACGGTGACATCAAATTCTTGGAGGAGGGGCATCCAACGAAGCAATATCTGCTTAGCATCTTGCTTAGCTAAGAGGTACTTGATAGCCGAATGGTCCGTATACACGATGCTTTTCGTCAAGACGAGATAAGGTCGGAATTTCTCAAAAGCATAGACCACGACAAGGAATTCCTTTTTCGTTGTGGTGTACTTAAGTTGAGCCTCGGTCATCGTCTTGCTAGCATAATGGATAGGACGGAAGTGCTTTTCATAACGTTGCCCTAAGACAGCCCCTATTGCATAATCACTTGCATCGCACATGATTTCAAAGGGTAATTCCCAATTAGGAGCAACAAGAATGGGAGATTCGGTAAGTTTCCTTTTAAGAGTTTCGAAAGCTCTAACACAATCCTCATTGAAGTTAAAAGGATCATCCTTCTCGAGAAGGTGTGTCATAGGTCGAGTGATTTTCGAAAAGTCTTTGATGAAACGACGATAAAAGCCCGCGTGGCCTAGGAAACTCCTAACTCCCTTAACGGTTTTGGGATGAGGAAACTTGGCGATGACGTCTATCTTAGCTTTATCGACCTTAATCCCCGCTTTCGAGACTTTGTGCCCTAAGACGATTCCTTGTTTACACATAAAATGACATTTTTCCCAATTAAGCACAAGGTTGGTTTCTTCACAACGTTTTAACATTTTCTCGAGATTAGATAAACACGACGTGAACAAATCACCAAACACCGAAAATTCATCCATGAATACTTCCATCGACTTCTCGATCATATCATGAAATATAGCCATCATACACTGTTGAAACGTACCCGGTGCATTGCATAGTCCGAAATGCATTCTACGATAAGCAAACGTTCCATAAGGACACGTAAACGTAGTTTTCTCTTGATCACGCGGGTCGATAGGGATTTGAAAGTAACCGAAAAAACCATCTAAAAAGCAATAGAAGTTATTTCCCGTAAGTCGCTCCAACATTTGATCCATGAAGGGCAAGGGGAAGTGGTCTTTACTAGTGGCGTCATTTAACTTCCGGTAGTCAATACACACCCTCCAACCGGTCACAACACGAGTGGGAATTAACTCGTTGTTTTCATTAGGCACAACGGTCACTCCTCCCTTCTTAGGGACACAATGGATTGGGCTTACCCATGGGCTATCGGAGATAGGATAAATCATTCCTGCGTCAAGAAGTTTTAAGACTTCCTTTTTGGTGACATCGTGAATTTTGGGGTTTACCCTTCTTTGACTTTGAATTGCGGGTTTGTATTCCTCCTTCATTAAAATCTTGTGAGTACAAAATTTTAGGTCAATACCCTTAATGTCGGAAATTTTCCACGCAATTTCCCCTTTATGAGCTTTAAGAACTTTCAAAAGTGCGGTTTTTTCATCATTAGCAAGATCTTTTGCAATAATAACCGGCAACTTGTCATCACCTTCCAAGAATGTGTATTCAAGGTGAGATGGAAGATCTTTCAATTCGAGGATTGGCGGTTCCTCGATTGAAGATTTTTGTTCAACACTCATAACTTCCATCGGCGGAAGAAATGGTGGAATGAGAGTATCATTGCCAATAATCACCTCATCTTCATTGTCGATTTCATTTGAAATAAAATCGCCTCCTTGGAATGGAATAAGATTTGGTGTAGAATTAGCAAGAATCGAATCCAAAATAGTGAGATTTCCACTTGACGAACTATCAGAAAAACCTAACATTCCTTGTGAAAACTCATCGCAAACCACATCGACTAAGTCAATGTGATTGATGGTAGCGATTGCATAAACATGAGAAGGTATATAGTTTTAAGTAGCGTTTATAACAAGTTCCTCTTCGTTGAATCTCAAAGTAATAGTTCTTGCATGAACGTCGATAAGCGTTCTCAAGGTGTCTAAAAATGGATGACCTAAAATTAGAGGAACTTGAGGATCTGCGGGGATGTCAACTACTATAAAATCAACGGGATAGTAGAACTTCCCCACTTTCATAAAACATCCTCGGCTACCCCACATGCTAAAATCGTAGAATGATCGGCCATCTCGATAGACATGTTCGATGGAGTAAGAGCCGGAAGCGATAGCGATTTCCAAATGGAAAATGGCATCAAATTAATGCTCGCACCAAGATCGGCCAAGGTGAGGCATTCTTTCATATCTTGTATATCACAAGGAATGAGAAACTTCCCGGGGTCACCAATTCCGGTATTCGATTAAGATAAACTGAAGAACAATTAAATAGCTTTTGAAAGCTTCTCCTTATCATTCATCATACCTTTAAAAGTGGAAGCGAAACGAGGCATGTATAACAACGCGTCGGCTAAACTTACATTAAAATGCACTTGTTGAAACATTTTTATAAAAAGCTCAATTTGTTGTTAATGAGACTGCTTTTATACATAGTCTTATCGTCCAAAAAGGGCTTTAAATGCATAAAATATCATGAAAATACCCAAATATATGCTTGTGTTTGTTGCTTGTGTAAACGAACACGGGAAATGAAGCCGCACATTGAACCAAGCCCTAATGAAGATTTTCCAAAGAAAACCCTTGAAGATTTGAAGATTTATGAAGAAGGGTCCTCCAATATTTAAGAATTGACACTTTATACCCTTGTATCCTCATAATTACAAGATTGGTCCCTAAAGTTTGTCAATATTCCAAAAAGGGCCCTCCACTTTGAAGAATTGGCAATTTTAGTCCCTCAACAAAACTAAAATGTCAATATTAATCCTCCTCAAAGTCAAACATACCATGAAGGACTTCCAGTTACAAGAAATTACAAGTTTGGTCCTTTGAAAATGTCAAAATTACCAAAAGGACCCTTGACTTTGAAGACTTGGCAAGAATGGTCCCTCAAACATGAAGACTTGTCATTTTCAGTCCTTCAAAATTTCAATCATACAAGTCAAGACCATAATCCTTGAAGAAAATACCAAATCATTCCTTCAAGAATCAAGAATTGGCAAGAAATACCCCTGAATTCACTTTACAAAACTTTTTGGGGCAAAAGTGTGAAAAAGAAAACTTGCAATACAAAGTAAAATGGATTTTGTTGTATTTATTTGCAAGTGAAAGGATTATTAAAGGTGGGGGACTATTCTTGGTAGACAACCTAAGTTACCTTAACCAGTGTCATGGTGACACGTGTCCCACTCAACCAAACCAACCAATCACAACTCACCTTCACTCCACCCCACCATCCACTCACCGTTTATTATTAATTAACTTTTCAAATGTTAATTAGTATTAAAAACACGTGCTAAACACTTTTTAAACCTTAAATAAAGATCAAACCAGTTTTCTTGGTGTTCATAAGCAGATTTGGGTATTTGCTTAATACTTGATATTACCCCTTAATTCACTCCAGATTTATGATTAAGGTGAGACTAAACACAACCCCACCTTAAACCCTTGGCCACGTAACTCAACCAGCTCACATGATAAACCCTTGTACACCACCTTTGGGTAAAAAGCCAAAAGATGCTAGGAAATCAACACTCCACATTCCAGCTTACTCCTTAAGCTTATTTGGAGCGATTGGATGCATTTTCACACATGCCACCTCCACAAAATGCCAATTCTCAGTCACATGTTCAAGATTCTTCAAGCAAGACAAAGGGCTATTTGGGAACTTCATTAGCTAGGGTTTCATGTTTTCCAGCTTTCATAGTTCACTTGTATGCCTATATAAAGGCCTTAGGATGCTACATTTTTGTTGCTCTGGAATTTTCCATTGTTCACAAATCTGTAAATCATATATTCAGTCAATGAAATGTGTTTGAATTTGGTGAAGAAAACTCAAGTGTCAATCATATTATCTGCTTGTTATTGTTCTTAGTTTGTTAATCTTGAATCCTAAACCTGTTTTCAAAAGGAGTGTGCAAAAGTTTGCACATTTTCCACTTTTCTTGATATTTTGCTAAGTCTTGTTCAAACCTTGGAATTCTTGGGCTATAAAGCTGATCATAGCATCCTGATATTGAGTTATCAAGGTGTGGTGAAGCCTATAACTTGGGGATAATCAAGTGTGGGGAACTAAGGTTGCATTAATCAAGGATTTTCATTTTTCTGATTTTGATATTTTGCTCTTAACCTTGTTGAATCTTAGCAGGCTTTATTGTGGAAGCTTGTGCTTGTTCTTGCTAGCACATAAGCTCAAAATTCGTGGGTGTGGATGTACATCCATGAGGTAAACACCATTCTACTCAAAATCTGTTAAAAAGTTGGATTTTTGGTGAATTTGTGTGTTGCTTGTGTTCTTGCTGATTTTGTGGTCTAATCTTGCTCTAATCTGCATATTACATCTGTTATTATGCTTATTTGGGCTTGGGTGGTCTTGGATAACACTTTTGATTTGAAAATTGTGATTTGAAAAGTTAAAAGGGTGTTTGGGATTACCTGTTTGAGATCATAAGTTGATATTGTGTTGTTGGAAGTTTGTGTTTGTGCTTGTTATTTGTTATTGGCTTGGTTGAGTGTTATTTGCTGCAAGTTTTTGAGTTTAAACCCTTGAATCAAAGATTGTGCTATAACTTATTGAGTATGACTATTTTTGACATAAAATCTTGGTAATACTTAGAGTATATCCATGTTTAGGGATATAAGCTGTTAAATCAAAGTTATCATAACATATCTTAGAGATCTGAGTATTTGAATTTGGCTTGTTGGTCAATTTCATCAGCAAAGTAAAAAATCTGCTTGTGTTCATAGTTCATCAGTAACTTTTAGTGCTTGAATCTTGACCTATACCTTGAATCATTGCATGAAACTTGTTTAGACTTGTTCATTTAAGTTTATTATTGCTTGTGTATGCATTTGGTTAAGTTTGGCTGGCTGAATTGTGCTATAAGTGCTTATTGAACCATAACTGCTTATTGTTCAAAGTCTGGTGCATGTCTGATGCTAAATTGAATTAACTGTACAAACTGGCTGATTGTGATTGTGATTTCTTTGTTGTTATTGACTCCTTATGTTCCTATTTGGGTGCCTTTGTGAAACTTGAATCTCCAAAAAATTCACTAAAGACAAATAGTCAAACAAGTCAAGCAGTGGAAAAAGTTCCCACTGCTCAAACACCAAAACTAGCCCCTGCTAATGTTAATTTTCAGTTAGCTTATTAATAAGCCATATTGGCTTATCCAGACCTGCAACAACTTACTTTTTGTGATCAATCTTCCTCATTTGACCCATTTGTTTGAACTGGAGCTTATTAGACTTTGGCTTTGACTTTTTGCTAGAAAACTCTTAAAGTTGACTTTTAAAGAAGTGCTTATTTGCTTATTTCAGCTTATTGAGTGAACTTATTTGAAAACTTTTTGTTGATTAAGCTTAGTTAAGTCATTTAAAATATTTTGAAACTTGAATCAGCTCTTGGGGTGGCCTAGAACTCGAAAACGACTATTTTGTCGTTTTGTGAAGATTGCTTATTGCATTTTCAGGCTTATTCCTTGGACTTTTTTTCAAATTTATTTTTACAGAAGTCTTAAGTAACTCAAAAGAAGCTTGTGTGTCTAATTTGAGCTTATGGCATCAGCTTATAGCTTAATGGGCCAAAAAGCCCATTAAGAATAAGCTGTTTGATATAAGCCAGCTTATTTCACTTTTTTCAGCTTTTGGGCCTTTGAAAAATTGTGTTCAGAATCAAATTTTGAGTCAGATAGGAGCTTTTGGGCCATTTTATAAACATTTTTCTTATTGGGCTTATTTTGGCCCAATAAGGGTCTGTTTTGGACTTTGGCCCATTTGAAGGCCCATTAGGGGTATTTTGTAATTTCAACTTCATTTCTGTGTTTATTAGGTTAAATTAAACTAGTTTGCAAGTTTTTAGAATTTTTTATAAATTTTGGATTTTTAATATTATTTTATTATTATTTTATTATTATAAATTAAAATTTAGATTTTTCAAGTTTTACATTTTTCTTAGGTTAAATACATTAAGTTAGGAATTTTACAATTTTTAGAATATTTTTATTGTCATTAGATAAATTTTTATAATTATTTTAAGTTTAAAATAGTTTTTAATTGTTTTTAAATAGTTTTTATTAATTTTAAAATTTTCAAAAATAGTTTTAAATTAAGTGAGGTCATTTTAGAGGTTTACAATTGAAAAAATCTCATTTTGGGCTTTTTGTTAATTAAATTGATTTTTAAGGCTTTAATTAGCATTGAAAAAAATTATTATTATATTAAATAAAAGGTTTGGGTGATTTTTGATTTTTTGTAACCTCTAATTACGTTATTTAGGATTTATTGCAATTTTCTAGGAATTTTTAGGGTAAATTTTTAATTTTGGCACTTTTTACGGTTTTACGTGTACGACTAATCGTCTTAGTGTAATTCGTGATCGTAACCGTCATTCTCTTCTAATCTTATTTCTATTTTCTTTTCTCAGAATCAATATAATTACATAATTAATCATCTCTCTACACAACACACTAGCCTCCTTGAGAACGATCCCCACTTTGGGTCATAACTTGTGGTTTTCCTAAATCACTTGTTAATACTTGCCCTAATTACGCTCTTTTTCCTAAAAGACCTAAAATTACAACTATCATTTTGGCGCCGCTGCCGGGGAGGCGTGTTGTGTTTTGATTTGGAAATTGTTGTTTTTATATAGCCATAATATCTATTTGTATTAGCACCACTCTACTAATACGTATTATCGGTTTTTCGTTTTTTGTGTGAATATTATTGCTATATTGTATATGTAGAACAATAAATTCACAAGTACTCCAAAAGTGTGAAAACACAACCTTGACTTGGGAGGTCATTACCCAATCATTGTATTCGAATCTCAAACAAGAAAAAAAGGCAAAAATAGATAAATACTTTCGTGAAGCTCGATTTTGAAAAATACAAACTATAAGGTGGGTATAAGGCGGGTATTATAAAATATACCCTAAGGAAAAAGGCTCTTACGTGCTTCGCGCCACCTCGTTTCCCCGCTTGCTTGTGAGTATTTGATTTTGAAAGCTAATCGAGGGTTTTGCCGCCCAAAGTATTATTAAGTATCATATATACTTTCTTAGTTTTATTTGATTAAACCCTCTTGAACGTTTTGGTGTTCCACCAACGTTCTAAACTCATCGAAGGCGTTCACTTCACGTGATCGTTTTCATTCCTTGAGGCTTCTTTAATCAAGAGATTTGATTAAGGAGGAGATTTGTAGATTTTGGTCTACTTAATACAATCACAAAATCCAAAAAAAGTAAAAACAATCAAAAAACACAAAAAATTGGAAAAATACAAAACACCAAAAAGAATATTCTTTGCTCATCCCCTCGTTGTACGTGACGTTTATGCAAACCCCCAACCAAGCAAGACGTGCACGTAAACGAAGAAACCAAAAGGAGTCAACACCTGCTCCTAATCTTTCTAGTGTGGAGTCTCCTATTGACGAACCCATTGTAAGAGAGGAACCAACCATGGTGAATCGTACTATGATGGAGTTACTTCAAGCACCCACCGAGGGTTATGGAGAGGCTATTGTAATTCCCGCTATCCTTGCGGGGAATTTTGAAGTGAAAACGGGTTTTTTTTCGATGATCCAAAACAACAAATTCCGTGGTGATGAAAAGGACAACCCACACAACCATATCCACCAATTCAATCGTCTTACCGCCACTTCCAAATTTAAGGATGTGGCTAATGACTCGATTAAGATGATGCTTTTTCCGTATTCCTTAGCGGGGCCCGCTAAAATCTGGTTAGAGAAAGAGCCACCCAATTCTATATTAACGTGGAAGGGTCTCGTTTCAAAATTTGTGAACCAATTTTTTCCGCCCTCTAAGACTACGCATTTGAAAAACAAGATTTCAAAAATTTCACAAGAATTTAATGAGAGTTTTTCAACGGCTTGGAATAGGTGTAAGGAAATGTTACATGAGTGTCCTCATCACGGTTTTTCCGACTTGCATCAAATTGACACGTTTTACAATGGACTTAATGATCTTGAAAGGGATTATCTAAATGCCGCCGCGGGTGGTAATTTTTTGTGTAAAACGGTTGAGGAAGCTTTGGTGATAATTGAGAATAGATCTAAGGTGTATAGTCCTCGTAGCACGTCTAGTGTTTGTAAGCCTTCGTCTTCGGCTTCACCTTCTTTGTCTAATACCATCGATGCTTGCCAAATTGAGGCGAACTTGGAAATCAAAATCTTTGATAAGCTTAAAGGACTTTTAATTGAATTCAAAGTTGGAGAACCAAATTCTCCCGCTACGGCTAAAGCGGTTGAGGCTTCATGTATGTATTGTGGTGGAGGTCAGGATTTCTCCGAGTGCATTACCAACGGTGGTAACACTTCGAGTGCCTACGCGGCCACGGGAACTTACAACCAAAACGGTCAAGTTACCCCGCTCTAATCAATTGACTCCACCGGGTTTTGCTTCAAATCAAAATGCTAACAACAACTATCGAAACAATCAAGTTGGTTTCAAAAAAAATTACAACAAAGGAAACTATGGTAATCAAGGGGCTAATAATCAAGTTTCAAACAAAAATCAAAAAGATTTTCAAAACAACAACAAAAGTTTGCAAACTTTGAAAGATCTTCCAAATGAATTTATTGAATACGCTAATGGAAACGATGCTAGGTTTGACAACATTCAAAGAGAAATCATTAGCCTAAGATCCGAGTTTAAGAACGACTTGAAGAAAGAGTTTAAAAATGAGTTAGCAAATGAGCTTAAAATCGATACAAACAAAATGGAAGGAAATGTAACTAGGTTACAACAAAACCAACAAAAAATGGAACGACAACATGAAATTAAGCAAGAAATGATTAAGGCCGAGAAGAGGCAATCCATGTTTGAGGACAAAATTTCATCTATGTTTGAGGCAATTATGTGCAAACCGTCTTCGAGTAGTCTTCCTAGTAACACCATATCGAACCCTAAGGGAGAGATGAAAGTGATTACCACACGTAGTGGTAAGACACTCAAGGAATCGACTCCTCAACCAATTGCTCCTACGGAGGATGCAATTGAGGAAGAACCCGAGGTGGTGGTCGAAAAAGAGCATGTCCAAATCCTACGAAGTACCGCTCATGCCACACCTACGGTTGACCCATTACCAACATTGGAACCCGAGATTCTAAAGGCTATGCCTATGCCTCAACCCACACCACCTTTGCCCTATCCATCGAGACTTAGAAAGGAGAAACGTCAAGAGCGCGACAATTACCAATTTGAGCTTTTTATGAAAATGTTTCGTGATTTGCACTTTAATGTGAGTTTCACCGATTCTTTGGTCATGATGCCTCGATTTGCCGCTAACTTTAAGAGTATGTTGAACAACAAGGAGAAATTGCATCAATTGTCTAGTTGTTCATCGGTTTATCTTAATCGCATACCTCAAAAAGTCGGTGATCCCGGTAAATTCTTGATCCCATGTGCAATCCAAGATATGGAAGAATGCTATGCCTTGGCTGATATTGGTGCTAGCATTAACTTGATGCCACTTGCAATCTTCAAGTCGCTCAATCTTCCTAATCTTACTCCTTCACTAATGTCTATCGAGTTGGCCGATCATTCCACGATTCCCGCATGTGGATTGGCGGAAGAAGTTTTTGTGAAAGTGGGAAAGTTCTATTATCCAGTAGACTTTATCGTTATCGATATTCCCACGGATCCTCAAGTTCCTCTCATTTTAGGTCGTTCGTTTTTAGATACGTCTATGGCTTTGATTGATGTTCATGCTAGAAAGATCACCTTACGTTTCAACGACGAGGAACTTGTTATAAACGCAACTCAAAACTCTCAAATTTCTAATGTTTATTCCGTTGCAACCATAAACCTCGTTGATATGATCGACGTTGTTTGCGAGGAATTTTCACAAGAATTTCTAGGTTTTGGTGATGATGAAAATAGTGGAAATCCCACTATGTTAGATCCTATTCTTGATAATTCGACACCAACCTTCACTCCATTTGAAGGTGGTGGTTTTACGTTGGAAGAAATCGATGTTCCACGTACTTGTAACGAAGACCTCGTCAATGATGAGGACTTCTCGATTATCAAGGATTTTCTTAACGATTTCCCATTTCCTCCACCCGAGGAGGTTATGAGTATCTAGCCCAAATCTTCAATTGAGGAACCACCTATCCTCGAGTTGAAAGATTTACCTCCTCATCTCGAATATGTCTTTTTGGAGGAGGGCGACAAGTTTCCGGTTATTATTGCGAAAGAACTTTCAGATGATGAAAAAACCGCACTTGTCGATGTTCTTAAGGATCACAAAGGGGCAATTGCGTGGAAGTTATCCGACATTAAGGGAATCGATCCCAAATTTTGTACCCACAAAATCTTAATGGAGGAGGATTACAAGCCCTCAATCCAATGTCAAAGGAGGGTGAACCCCAAAACTCACGACGTCATCAAAAAGGAAGTCCTAAAACTCCTTGACGCGGGAATGATTTACCCTATTTCCGATAGCCCTTGGGTGAGTCCTATTCATTGTGTCCCTAAAAAGGGAGGAATGACTGTAGTGCCAAACGATGCCAACGAGTTAATTCCCACTAGACTCGTGACCGGATGGAGAGTGTGCATTGACTATCTTAAGTTGAATGAAGCCACTCGAAAAGACCATTTTCCCTTGCCCTTCATGGACCAAATGTTAGAGCGTCTTGCGGGAAACGATTTCTATTGCTTTTTAGATGGTTTTTCCGGTTACTTCCAAATCCCCATCGATCCTCGTGATCAAGAAAAAACTACGTTTACGTGTCCATATGGAACGTTTGCCTATCGTAGAATGCCATTCGGACTTTGCAATGTACCGGGAACCTTTCAAAGGTGCATGATGGCTATTTTTCATGATATGATCGAGAAGACGATGGAAGTCTTCATGGATGACGTTTCCGTGTTTGGTTGTTCGTTCACTTCGTGTTTGTCGAATCTTGAGAGAATGTTGAAACATTGTGAGGAAACCAACCTTGTGCTTAATTGGGAAAAATGTCATTTTATGGTTAAAAGTGGAATCGTCTTAGGGCACAAGGTTTTGAAAGCGGGGATTGAGGTAGATCAAGCTAAGGTAGACGTCGTTGCCAAATTACCTCATCCCAAAACCGTTAAGGGAGTTAGGAGTTTCCTAGGCCACACGGGCTTTTATCGTTGATTCATCAAGGATTTTTCAAAGATCTCTCGGCCTATTACACATCTTCTTGAAAAAGAGGCACGTTTTGTCTTTGACGAAGATTGTGTACGAGCCTTTGAAATCCTTAAGAAAAAACTTACCGAAGCTCCCATTCTTGTTGCTCCCAATTGGAACCTCCCCTTTGAGCTCATGTGTGATGCTAGTGACTACGCTATTGGCGCCGTATTAGGGAAACGTCATGAAAAGCACTTCTTGCCTATTCACTATGCTAGTAAGACGATGACCGAGGCTCAACTAAAATACACTACAACGGAGAAGGAGTTCCTTGCCGTGGTGTATGCATTTGAGAAATTTCGACCTTATCTCGTCTTGACAAAATGCATAGTGTATATGGATCATTAGGCTATCAAGTATCTTATGGGTAAACAAGATGCTAAGCCGAGATTACTTCGTTGGATTCTCTTCCTTCAAGAATTTGATCACAAAATCGTTGACAAAAAAGGAGCCGAGAATCTAGCGGTCGATCATCTTTCTCGTTTGGAAGATCCTCACCAAAGTGTTTACGAGCCCAAGGAAATCACTGAAACATTTCCGCTCGAGACACTTGGTGTAGTGAATTCTAAGCTTGATACTTCCACCCCATGGTTTGCGGACATCGCAAATTACCATGCGGGTAACATCATCATTAAAGGTATGATGACTCAAGAAAAACGAAAATTCTTTCGTGACGTCAAGTTCTATTTTTGAACGACCCTTACTTGTTTCGAACTTGTGCGGATCAAATTATTCGACGTTGTGTCTTTGGTACCGAAGCTTCTAACATCCTTAGAACTTGTCACAAGGGACCCACGGGTGGTCACCATGGTGCTAATCTCACGGCTAAGAAGGTTTTTGATGTCGGTTTATTTTGGCCTACTATTTACCGAGATGCACATGAACTTGTGAAGTCATGTGACTCATGCCAACGACAAGGAAAAGCCTCACAAAAAGATGAAATGCCACAAAATATCATCCAAGTGTGTGAGATCTTTGACGTTTGGGGCATTGACTTTATGGGGCCGTTCCCATCATCTCGTGGTAATAAGTACATCCTTGTCGCGGTTGACTACCTATCTAAGTGGGTGGAAGCTAAGGCTTTGCCCACCAATGATGCTCGTGTGGTAGTCAAGTTTTTGAAAAGCTTGTTTTCTCGGTTTGGAACCCCTCGTGCGATCATAAGCGATCGTGGAACCCATTTTTGTAACGACCAATTCGAAAGGGTCCTAAGGAAATATGGGTTACACATCGGCTTTCTACGGCTTATCACCCACAAACGAGTGGGCAAGTCAAGGTTTCAAACCGAGCGTTGAAGAGGATCTTGGAGAGATCCGTTGGGGAAAACCGACAATCTTGGTCGGATAAGTTGGACGATGATTTATCGGCCTTTAGGACCGCTCATAAGACGCCCATCGGGTGCACTCCCTATAAGCTTGTGTATGGGAAAAATTGTCACTTGCCAATTGAATTGGAACACAAGGCTTATTGGGCCCTAAAGCATTGTAATGATGACATGGAGACCGCGGGAAAACATCGGAAAATGCAATTGAATGAATTGGATGAATTAAGGGATATTGCTTATGAAAATTCATTGATTTATAAAGAAAAAACTAAAAAGTTGAATGATTCAAAAATTAAAAACCGGGGTTTTAACATTGGGGATCAAGTTTTGCTTTTTAACTCTCGTTTGAAAATATTTTCCGGTAAGTTGAAATCCCGTTGGTCCGGTCCATTCACCGTGACTCAAGTTTTTCCATATGGGACCATCGAGCTAGCTCAAAATGATGGCCCAAATTTCAAGGTGAATGCACATAGGTTGAAGCACTACTTTGGCGGGGAAGTTCCATCCTTGAACTACCTCGACCAAATCACTTTCCCTAATGATAATTAGTATTGAGGGGATCGAGTCGAGCTCATGACTCGGTAATCAAAAGCGAGGTGCCTCGTGGGGGAGTCCCATGCTTATCCTATGTATATATTATCGCTTTCTAATGTAGTAACGTGTGGGGATTTGTGCCCTTCCAACCTTTGTTTCGTGGTTGTTTGTGAATTGTGGATTTTAGATGATCATTATCTTCACGATTGGAGCCTCTCGTGTTCGTTTTATGGGAGCACTCGATCGTTTGGTTTGAAGACTTTCTCAATATCCATGATATATCCTTTGATGTTCTAACCTTAGGTTTTTAGCACACTTCATAAACGGCAATAAATTTAACGGTTACACCCTTTTCATGCTAGATTAGGCATTCGACTACGTCTCTAGTATGGGGGTGTTTGCACCCCTAGACTCGAAACATTGAGGAGAATGTTTAACTTTAGTATGGGGGGGGGGGGGGTGAATAGATACTTGCCTTGCCAAACTCTCACGCTTTCCAAAGTTCATCTTTTTGTTTATCTTTTTGTTGCAAAATAAGGCTAAAAATGGCCAAATTTTAAAAAATTTCTCATGTTTTATAAGTGTTTGAAGACACGAATGTAGATTTTCCGATGGCGAGAATAAGAGTAATTTTTGACTCGACCGTGCGTGTTCAGCACTTAGCTTTGATTCCTTAACTTCACATTAGGCTAAGTCTCTTAAATGAGGATGAGAAATGATAGAGTTAATTATAAGTTACTATGCTAAACGTAGAGTACTCGTATTCTTTCAAAAACTCATGTGATCTCGTTGTTTGCTTATTCTCCCTTCGCTTGTAAATATTTTTTGCTTAATAAATATTGACTTAGCGGTTTAGTCTTAATTGTTGGGTTTCTAGTCTTTTAGTAGCTTCCGTATAATTAAATTGGGAAGACATTAAGGTATCGACAGCGTCACGGTTTTGAAGTATTGGCACCCAAATAATCGAAAGCTTCACCCAATAATAAGATATCAAGTGCTCACCTAAATCAAGCAAACAATTTGAAGCTCACAAGGACGAAAAATCTATGCAAAATTGAAAGTGAATCAAGCCTTAATCTTTGAAGTTTTAAAGATCCAAAATTCGCCTTAGCGTGAGGATATACGTCTTTGGCTAATAAAACCACTGATGAGGTGGATAATAAAAGGCAAGGCAAGACCGAAGTCATAATAAAAGCTTCATGGCGAAGTTGAATAAAAGATGGAGGTAAACCTATGAAATAAGGCCCTTCCGTTAGGGGGCGTATAAAAGTCTTGGTAATAAGTCTCATGTTCAAAACCGTTATAAAACCGTGTTTATCGATCCTTCTTGTTGACTTAAATTTTTGACATCGTTGTCTATTAGGAGGGGTTATTGATTTGATGGTCTTGGTTACACCGTTAGGACTCTATTTTTAGACCTAAATCTCTATTATCGCATAAGTCAAACAATGTATCCTCGTGAAACATTCAAGACAAAATAAAATATAAGAGATACAACTTAGGATAATGGGAGGATAAGTACATGATTAGGGCATATGAGTAGTGTTAGCATTACTAACTTATAATGACAATGATCTCGTTGCACGCTTGGCATGGAATTGGGATGAAAATCGAGGACGATGAAATTATTTTTAACGAAGCATTCACGTGTTCTTATTCTATGAACCTAAACGTCCCATTTTGCGATGAAAATCATACATTATGTCTAAAACGCAAGTAGTAGTAATAGTAGTAGTGTAGCTAGTTTATCGTTCAATAAAAGTGAATAAAAATGAATTTTGGAGGTGCTACGATACTTTATTTTAGCATTGCGTGAGGGCACGGCAATGGTTTAGTATGGGGGAGTGATGAGACTGCTTTTATACATAGTCTCATCGTCCAAAAAGGGCTTTAAATGCATAAAATATCATGAAAATACCCAAATATATGCTTGTGTTTGTTGCTTGTGTATTTTAGGTACGAATATTGAGAAAATAACCAAAGATCACAAGAATTATACAAAAACGAACACGGGAAACGAAGCCGCACATTGAACCAAGCCCTAATGAAGATTTTCCAAAGAAAACCCTTGAAGATTTGAAGATTTATGAAGAAGGGTCCTCCAATATTGAATAATTGACACTTTATACCCTTGTATCCTCATAATTACAAGATTGGTCCCTAAAGTTTTTCAATATTGCAAAAAGGGCCCTCCACTTTGAAGAATTGGCAATTTTAGTCCCTCAACAAAACTAAAATGTCAATATTAATCCTCTTCAAAGTCAAACATACCATGAAGGACTTCAAGTTACAAGAAATTAAAAGTTTGGTCCTTTGAAAATGTCAAAATTACCAAAAGGACCCTTGACTTTAAAGACTTGGCAAGAATGGTCCCTCAAAAATGAAGACTTGTCATTTTCAGTCCACCAAAATGTCAATCATACAAGTCAAGACCATAATCCTTGAAGAAAATACCAAATCAGTCCTTCAAGAATCAAGAATTGGCAAGAAATACCCCTGAATTCACTTTACAAAACTTTTTGGGGCAAAAGTGTGAAAAAAAAAACTTGCAATACAAAGGAAAACAGATTTTGTTGTATTTATTTGCAAGTGAAAGGATTATTAAAGGTGGGGGACTATTCTTGGCAGACAACCTAAGTTACCTTAACTAGTGTCATGGTGACACGTGTCCCACTCAACCAAACCAACCAATCACAACTCACCTTCACTCCACCTCACCGTCCACTCACCGTTTATTATTAATTAACTTTTCAAATGTTAATTAATATTAAAAACACGCGCTAAACACTTTGTAAACCTTAAATAAAGATCAAACCGGTGTTCTTGGTGTTCATAAGCAGATTTGGGTATTTGCTTAATACTTGATATTACCCCTTAATTCACTCCAGCTTTATGATTAAGGTGAGACTAAACACAACCCCACCTTAAACCCTTGGCCATGTCACTCAACCAGCTCACATGATAAACCCTTGTACACCACCTTTGGGGAAAAAGCCAAAAGATGCCAGGAAATCAACACTCCACATTCCAGCTTACTCCTTAAGCTTATTTGGAGCCATTGGATGCATTTTCACACATGCCGCCTCCATAAAACGCCAATTCTCAGTCACATGTTCAAGATTCTTCAAGCAAGACAAAGGGAAATTTGGGGACTTCATTAGCTAGGGTTTCACGTTTTTCAGCTTTCATAGTTCACTTGTATGCCTATATAAAGGCCTTAGGATGCTACATTTTTTTTTGCTCTTGAATTTTCCATTGTTCACAAATCTGTAAATCATATCGTCAGTCAATGAAATGTGTTTGAATTTGGTGAAGAAAAATCAAGTGCCAATCATATTATCTGCTTGTTATTGTTCTTAGTTTGTTAATCTTGAATCCTAAACCTGTTTTCAAAAGGAGTGTGCAAAAGTTTGCACATTTTCCAATTTTCTTGATATTTTGCTAAGTCTTGTTCAAACCTTGGAATTCTTGGGCTATAAAGCTGATCATAGCATCCTGATATTGAGTTATCAAGGTGTGGTGAAGCCTATAACTTGGGGATAATCAAGTGTGGGGAACTAAGGTTGCATTAATCAAGGATTTTCATTTTTCTGATTTTGATATTTTGCTCTTAACCTTGTTGAATCTTAGCAGGCTTTATTGTAGAAGCTTGTGCTTGTTCTTGCTAGCACATAAGCTCAAAATTCGTGGGTGTGGATGTACATCCATGAGGTACACACCATTCTACTCAAAATCTGTTAAAAAGTTGGATTTTTGGTGAATTTGTGTGTTGCTTGTGTTCTTGCTGATTTTGTGGTCTAATCTTTCTCTTATCTACATATTACATCTGTTATTGTGCTTATTTGGGCTTGGCTGGTCTTGGATAACACTTTTGATTTGAAAATTGTGATTTGAAAAGTTAAAAGGGTGTTTGGGATTACCTGTTTGAGATCATAAGTTGATATTGTGTTGTTGGAAGTTTGTGTTTGTGCTTGTTATCTATTATTGGCTTGGTTGAGTGCTATTTGCTGCAAGTTTTTGGGTTTAAACCCTTGAATCAAATATTATGCTATAACTTATTGAGTTTGACTGTTTTTGACCTAAAATCTTGGTAATACTTAGAGTATATGCATGTTTAGGGATATAAGCTGTTAAATCAAAGTTATCATAACATATCTTAGAGATCTGAGTATTTGAATTTGGCTTGTTGGTCAATTGCATCAGCAAAGTAAAAAATCTGCTTGTGTTCATTGTTCATCAGTAACTTTAGTGCTTGAATCTTGACCTATACCTTGAATCATTGCATGAAACTTGTTTAGACTTGTTCATTTAAGTTTATTATTGCTTGTGTATGCATTTGGTTAAGTTTGGCTGGCTGAATTGTGCTATAAGTGCTTATTGAACATAACTGCTTATTGTTCAAAGTCTGGTGCATGTTTGATGCTTAATTGAATTAACTGTACAAACTAGCTGATTGTGATTTTGATTTCTTTGTTGTTATTGACTCAATATGATCCACTGATCATTTGGGTGCCTTTGTGAAACTTGAATCTCCAAAAAAGTCACTAAAGACAAATAGTCAAACAAGTCAAGCAGTGGAAAAAGTTCCCACTGCTCAGACACCAAAACTAGCCCCTACTAGTGTTAATTTTCAGTTATCTTATTAATAAGCCATATTGGCTTATCCAGACCTGCAACAACTTACTTTTTGTGATCAATCTTCCTCATTTGACCCATTTGTTTGAACTGGAGTAATACAAGCATTTTACTAGTAAGAAACTTCTTTGATGTGTGTCTAATCGAATTGATCTAGGTTCTATGTGTGACTCTATTGTTTTTGGTTAAACAAATATTTTTGGTTGTTTTTAAATAAAATGCACAAAGATTTAAAAGTAAATGTCGTTAGAGTAAAATGGCGTTAAAATTAAATGGCGTGAAATTAAAATCTAAGTCTAATTAAACGAAAGGGTGCGAAATTAAAAACTTTGAAAAGTAAAATAATAAAATGACAAAATTTAAAAGCGTGACGGAAATTAAAATTAGACAAGAATTGTGGAAACCTTGGTTTCCGGATCTTTGAAGCTACTAGGAATGCATTATGTTCATATGATTAAATAATCAAAGCGGAACTAGAACATAACACATTAACAAGGTGTTTAGGCACAATAACATGAATTAAAACAAAAGGATTGCTAATTATATTAATAATCAACAATCACTAGACGTGTATACATTGAATCCCACGTCTAGTGCACACACACTTTTAGGTTTACATTGTGAATGAATTGATAAATAAAACCTAAGACCCTTGGTTCCTTTTATAGTGTAAGGATTAGGGTTTACAAGAGATAAGAATGAATAAACATGTGAATCTTCTATTTAAATAACTATATACAGAATATCTCCTGCATATATATCTAAATAGAAGCTTCCATAAGCTTCTTGTCTACAATTCTGTCAACTCTTGAATTGCATGTAACAACTCTTGAATTGCACACAACAACTCTTGAGCCAACAACGCTGGATTAACTCTTGTCAATGCCTAAATTGGTCTTGACAACGCTTAGACAATAACTTCATGTTTTCTTCGTTTTTGAGTTTCTGCCACATCAACTTTTTGACCCAACAATCTTCCCCTAGTTGATAGTGGCAAAACTCTATGTGTATCTCTTGTAAGTTGTACATGATCTTCAAATTGCTTCCCCTCAAGTGTAGCATGTATTTCTTCCCCTTTTTGTCACATCAACAAGAAGTAAACAATGTTGCAATCTTTGAAGATTCTCCAAATGTAGGCTCTGTGTAATGATCTTGAAGAACAATTAATATAATATTTTTGATGTAGAAGTAGAATAACCCAACCTTGTGTTCCATGTCTTGTACTATCCACGTGATAAAGAACTTGTACCTTTAGCATTATAAGCAGACCTCGATCTCTTGTCAATATTCTCATCCTATGTGAGACACTGAGCACGATAATGTAACTCCTTCAAGTGTTATGACAAGTCTTCATCACCAACCATGTAAAACACGAACAAGTTATCTTTAAAGTCAGTGTATGGTATCCACGACTTTAAGATATGATAGAACACAAACTCGCGAAAATCTTCTTCAATCATCAAACTTACCATAAGAATTCTTCCCCTTAAGCCAACACCTCTTCATGATGAATTTAATGGAATAACATCTTCATACCATATGTAAAAGCCACTCTCAAGGCCATCCTAATTACATAGTTTAAAATACCCATCAAATTCCCACAAATAGTTGTTAACTCGCTTTAAGATCATTAATTCCTTTGAAAAATATCTGAGCCATAAATATCAACATGATATTCTAGATTCAAACGGAGATTCCATGTACCTTCGTGTGTATAATCCTCCTTTTTATGTGCTCAAAACGTACCAATTTTCTCAAACAGCAGCAATTCTTTTGTCATCCGAGAACCTTCACTGTCCAATATCTTTAATAAGATGCATTGTCAGATATCGGACAACACCTATCAACGCTTGAGCAAGCGTTTCTCGGACAACTCATGTCAACGCTCTCCTCTGTCAGCGTTCACTTATTTCTTGTCAGCGTCAAAATTGCAAACGTCAGCGTTTACCTCATTCTTGTCAGCGTCTCATTCTGCTGACAACTTCGAGGACTTCGATTTTTCAACAGCAACTTATCACGTCCAAAACTTTGAACAGTAGCCAATATGTGATCACTTCTCATGGGTAATATCTTGCATAGTAATAACGTACATCATGGATTGCATCTAAAGCAATATAAAATTCAGTAAGTCACCCTATGTGAACCAAACTTCATACCATTTCTTTATATGCACCGTGTGAATACTCCATCATTAAACACTCCAAATTGCTTGCTCATTACTTGAACGGTTGAACCCTTGTAAATATATTAGGGACCCTACATCACATAACTGGTCCAATAAAATAATACTTCATCCTAAATAGCAACAGCTTTTCTTGTCTCCTTTGTAACCCCACGTGATGTAGATGCTCCTTGGATATAAACAGTATACAAGCAAAATACATCAACCAATGAGTAGTCACTGTCACCATTAGATTGTACAGTTCACACCTTGTACTCGTATGAGCGTATCACTCTTAGACATGAAGTCACGTCTCAATCATCCATCAACAATAGCTATAGTACCCACATGATGTATATATGTACATAATACTTTTCTAGTACAAACCCCATATACTTTTCAAACAGTGCTTCCTTTTGGCAGCCTCTGAGTACTGAATTAATACTGTTGGACCACAATTACTACTACAATCAATCAACCATTGTTTGTCATATGTGAACAACATCGTCACTCCTGTGATCTCCATAATTCACACGTTATCCCATTCAAAAACTGCATCCAATAGAAAGTTAAACAAAATCCCTATAAATAAGGTTTTTATTTTCAGCTTCCATATCTGTTGAATATATTCACGCAGCTTCTTTCTGAGTTGTTTAATCTTCATCCCACGTGAATGTAGGAGTAATCATCCTTTTCATGTAGCACAATCTTCAATACAGTAAAACAAAAGAAAACGTAATGTCCTTTGCTGAACGTCCATACCTAGGTCTTACAAACAAAAACCCTTTTGTAACTGCTTACATCCTTGGACAATTCAAAACCACACAAACAGTAGATTACGTTTTGATTCTTCCATGCGAACATAGTGTACATCCAAAACGTAAACATCCTTTTCTTTTCTTTTGTTTTAAATCGAGCTAGGGTTTGTTAACTTAGGCCCCGAAACCCTAACTTAGGGTTTGTAAAATAAACCTAGCTCGATTCTTCCATCATAACAGCCACAACTTCATAATCTTTCTGCTTTTTATAGTGATCTAGGGTTTGAAGAACCCTAGTTCATGATTTCATGTGAAAAGAAAAAAACATCAATACCTTAAATAGCGAACTTCGACGCTGAATAACTTCTTCATTAGGGCTCAGATCGAAAATCCCTTTGGTGAGATTCTAGACACAAGTTCCAAGAATCTACAGTTCAAAAATAACGAAGATCCAACGGTTAACGAAGGAGAGATCGTGTTTTGAACATGGCTGTCCACAGAAAACTACATTCACTCACTGCTGACTTTGACGCTTAATAACTTTTTCCTGGGGATAAAACTCGACAATCCCTCTGGTGGATGTTTAGATATATGTATAAAGAACACACATATAAAATTTCGTGACGATCCAACGGTTCAATAAAAAGTTATGCCCTTCTGAATACTGCTGCGCACATAAAAACGTCCAGAAAAACCCTAGACGGATTTTTCTTCTTTTCACCATACACGAACACCTTGTTGGTCCTAGCATCACGAGCCACGAGGCTCTGATACCAATTGTGGAAACCTTGGTTTCCGGATCTTTGAAGCTACTAGGAATGCATTATGTTCATATGATTAAATAATCAAAGCGGAACTAGAACATAACACATTAACAAGGTGTTTAGGCACAATAACATGAATTAAAACAAAAGGATTGCTAATTATATTAATAATCAACAATCACTAGACGTGTATACATTGAATCCCACGTCTAGTGCACACACACTTTTAGGTTTACATTGTGAATGAATTGATAAATAAAACCTAAGACCCTTGGTTCCTTTTATAGTGTAAGGATTAGGGTTTACAAGAGATAAGAATGAATAAACATGTGAATCTTCTATTTAAATAACTATATACAGAATATCTCCTGCATATATATCTAAATAGAAGCTTCCATAAGCTTCTTGTCTACAATTCTGTCAACTCTTGAATTGCATGTAACAACTCTTGAATTGCACACGACAACTCTTGAACCAACAACGCTGGATTAACTCTTGTCAACGCCTAAATTGGTCTTGACAACGCTTAGACAATAACTTCATGTTTTCTTCGTTTTTGAGTTTCTGCCACATCAACTTTTTGACCCAACAAGAATTAAAATGATAACTTAAAAATTAAACAAGACAAAATATGAAATTACCCCAGATCGGAATATATTCCGATCAAACTCCTCGAAATGTGCACAACTTTCCAATCGGAATGTTAGATTACCCCTAAATCGGAATGTAGATTGGAATGCCAATCGAAATATGTCACTTATACTGATCGGAATAACCAAACGAATCCCAATCGGAATATCCTAAATCCTCCAATCGGAATGCTGCTCAACACCCTCCAATCAGAATATAAAGAAGAGTCCTTGATCGGAATACTTGGTCGGAATACCCAATCGGAATGTATAGAAGATCTCTGATCGGAATACCTGTCACTTAGCTCCAATCGGAATATCACTAAACTCCCCAATCGGAATATTGAGTCCCTCTCGTCGGAATATGTAAACCCTTTTCCGACCAAGCAAGGAACGCTGGTCGGAATAATAAACCCCTTTCCGATCGTACAGATTGGAATACGATGAAATGGATGAAAAATAAGCTAGAAAAATAAGCTATAAGTCTAATAAGCACAAGACGAAAATCCTAAGGCAAACCGTATAAAAATAAGCTACTAAACAGAAATTTAAAGACTTTTAAAACACGAAATTTATAAGCTTTACGAAAAACAACTTTTATATAAAAAATAACTTTTATAAAAACTTTATAAACTTGAAGATAAACACAATAAGCTATAAAAATCAATGATCTAAAACAATCAAAAGTATAAAAACACAATCATTAATCAAATAAGCAAGACAATAAGCATGTAAACATAAAGATCAAGCAAGAAAGAAAAGTAGAATGAGAGATCAAACAAGTAAAGTAAAGGTGCAATAAAGATAAAATTAACTTACTTGAAAATTAAAGTGCAAGACAAGGTAATTAAAGGTGCAAGTAATTAAAGGTGCAAGGTAATTAAATGTGCATAAAAGTAAAGGTGGAAGAACTAGTGTCACTCTAGCCAACCCAAAAAAATGAAAAGATTATCTAATGACTATATATAGGGGAGGATTAGGAAGCTTCCTCCCCTCTTTCCTTTTTCCTTAATTGGATCATTAGGTCCTTCCTTCTTAATCTCTTTGTTAATTGCACCATTAGTCCTTAAGCCTTTAAATCTTCTTTAATCTTGGACTTTAATGACTTTTGGCTCGGGATTTCTTTGAACTCGTCTTTTAATTCTTCAATAAAATAGACTTGAGTTCTTCGGCTTTAAGTAAACTTCCGTCTTTCGACTTTTTTTTCGATAAATCTTCAGAATTTGTCTTGGACTTCCGTTCTTTTTGCACTCTTGACTTCTTGACTTCGTCTTTCATCTTTTTCTTCAATAAAAGTCCGTAAATGCCCGTGAATGCCCGTGTTTTCTCCACTTTTCACCTTTCCGTCCTAAATCACAACAAAAACACAAACCACGCATAATTCCGACATAAAAGACATAAAATACACGTTTTGGCTCGGTTATTATTGTAATTAAGTGGTAAAAAGGATGGGTGTTTACACACCTATCAAATCCCCTACACTTGACCATTGCAATGTCCTCATGCAATGCATTAGTTACAAAGCAAGATTACATTTTTCATCATAATCAATCTACGTTGGCCTTTATTAAAGAGATAGAAAATTATAAACATTAAAAGTAAAGAAATCAAAATCATACCTTGGGTTTTAGAAATGTCATGAATAATCATCATCCTCAAGTTTTCACTTTCTCCAAACCAAGCTTAAAAACGAGATCATTGTTATTATAAGTTAGTAAACTATCACGAACTCATGTGGGCCAATTATTCACTTAGACTCCCTTATTCCTAGGTGTATCTCTTATATTTTATTATTGTCTCGAATGATCACAAGGATGCATTGTTTGACACATTTCGATAGTTTATTAGGCCGAAAATAAAGTGAACGATTTAATCAATAGTTAGCTAAAGGACAAAATCTTTTAAAACTGCTTCTCGGGACCTCATAAAGTTCATATCTTGGCATAACTCGCTTCGCGATTTGAGACCTTTCTCGGACCGATATTTGGCAGCGACTTCATACTTCAAACTTGAGAGACGTTCATGAAATTATGGTCTTCTCTTCATAATGGAATTTCTTCACTTGAAATTTTGAGAGATTCATACTTGGACCACGACTTCTTCATTTTTCTCCAATCTTTATTTTGTACTTTGATATACAACGATCCGCCTCCTTTTATAACTTGGATCTATTTATCCTCATACCTTGCTAGGGTCTTTTTGGATACACTTCTCCATGACTTTTGGGGAGTTTTTGCTTTTCGTCGTGTGTCTCGATCCTTCATATTGATTTTCGATAAATGATTCTTCACATCACTTGGATCTTTAGCAACAAAATTTAGTCCTCATGCCTTGTTAGGGCCTTTTCAGACTCGCCAATCTTCGCATCCCGCTTCAATAAGTTATGCCTTGGCTATGAACTCTAATCCATACCGAGCAACTTTTAAATGATCTTGGGCTAGAAGCTAAGTAACTTTTCAAATCGTACAATCTTATTTATTGCAGATAAATTTATTAGCAAGAGATGGGAGAATAGGCTTATAATTAACTCACATAAATTCTCGAAAGAATACCAAACTTATAATTGGCTCTATCATCTCTCGTTCTCCACAGTTTAAAATCTCAAGGAATGAGACTCGTGGATACTTAGCCTATTAAATCAAAGTTTTGGGTTTTCGAGTCGCCTATAGGATCTTGCAAATTCTTAGACTTTTTCAAGTTTAGAAATCGCGTTTTAAAGTTCCCTTGATAAACGACTCTCTAGGATCAATTATAGGAACTTGCGAAAAGTTCTTGTTCTTAACCCGGGAGAGTTAAGACTTTCGCGTTTTATAGCTCCCTATATAAAAGCCTAGCAAAACTTGACTTAAACACGTTAAGGATACTAGCTAGAGTAAACTTAGATAAGTAAACTCGGGTTGAGTCAAAAGATTCACAACGTTTAAAAATTAAAACCACTTTATTAAAACTTTATTCTAGTAAAGAAAGAAAATACTATACAAAAGGAAAACTAATAGGCCAAAATAGATCAAAAATTTTGAAAAATGTCGAAAAATTGATTTTCCGGTTAAAATGAGGACAAATACAAGGAAAAGGCCACTTAACTTCGATAGAAGTCCCCATACACTTAACATAAACATTGTCCTCAATGTTTAAGCATGTGGGAGTAAACTCCCCTATACTTAGGACATTGTGCACGTTGTTTAAATCTCGCTAAGGAAGAAACAACTAAAGAGATTCCTATTTTAATATTGAGAAAATATAAAATAGTGAATTGAAAAGAGTTTAGGATAGAACCGGAAAGAAGTGGACACGGAATCACGGGTCGTCAAGAATCATCAAGAGTGGATCATTGAGCGCTCGAATCCCTGATTAAGAGAGGAGAGGAAAGCAAACCAACGGGTCTCCCCCTACACTTTTGATAAAGAAAGCGAAAAGATAGATGCATGGGTTGCCTCCCAAGAAGCGCTTGATTTTTGTTAACCGAGTCGTGAGCCTGACTCGACCTTGATCATCATAGGAAGAAGCATAAAACATATCCACCAGGATCAAAGACATAGTTTTCGTCCATCAAATAGCAGAGGCTTAAGGCGAACAAGGCAAGCCAAAGAAGAGTAGGCAAGGTTCCCTTAAGCAGCGATGGAGCACGGTGGAAGAAAGGGTGAAGTGGTGCAAGCAGATTTCCATAATTTCCAAAAATATTTCCTTTTATTTCATCAGGTGGATACTGAGATGGCTGCAGAATATCGATACCGGGGTCGAACACCTTTTCCTTTAATGGAAAATAGCACTCAGGCTCAGCAGAGTGTGAAGAAGATCCGCGAAGAAGCACAACCTCGTCCTCAGAAGATGGACAAAGAGGTGTTAACTCATACGTGCTGCGGATATCAGTGTCGACCGGTTTCTTCTCCTTTGAAAGAATTTGCTTCAAATCCAAAGTAGGATCAAGACGATAATCTTCAAAATCATAAGGAGGAGCATCACTCTCATGAGGGAAGTAAGTGTTAAGAAACGTAGAGAATCTTCCTCAAATGAGTAATCGTCCAAAGTAGGATCGAGTGATGGCGGAGGATCTTCATCATGTGAAGAATCGCTCGAAAGAGTATCAGCCTCATCGAAATCATCGAAAGTGGGCATCTCGGGATACTCGGAAGTACAATCATCAAAATCATCCGAATCTGAGCTAGACTCATCATCATAAGCATCAAAGACCGGTGGAGAATCATAAATGGGGGAAGCGTCCAAATTGGATAGAGAATCATCCACATCATCTTGAAACACTGGATTAGCAATACAAGAATCGAATAGCGGATTGTTGTAGACGACAAAATCATCAAGCACATTAATCATATTCACCGATTCTCGTCCAAAGGATTTACTTGTAAGCTTTCCCCTTTTAAACACTTGTGCATCATCCCTGACTCTTAAGATTAACTCACCTTCGGCTACATCAACTAAAGCACGTCCGGTTCTCAAGAATGGCCGACCAAGTATTAAAGGAATACGAGGGTCCATTTGATAATCAACTACGACAAAATCGACCGGGAAAGTAAATGTGCCAACTTTAATGAACACGTCTTCGGCAATACCAACGGGGTAAGCGAGAGTGCGATTTGTAAGTTCAAGAGTCATCTTTGTTGGAGTGAGGTCGGGCAATGATAGTGTTTTCCAAACACTCAAAGGCATAAGATTAATACTGGCCCCGAGATCAGCAAGGGCAGTAAATTCTTCAGTTTTGTTGAAAACGCAAGGCAACACAAAACGACCGGGATCTCCAAGCTTTTCCGGAAGTTCTTTAAGAATAACTGTAGAGCAGTTTTCATTTAAGCGTGTGTTGGTGAGCTCAATCAACTTCTCCTTCTTGTTAAGCAATTCCTTAAATGCTTTAACAAATTTGGGCATGTGGACAAGTGCTTCAAGAAAGCTAATGTTGAAGTTCATTTGAGAGATCATCTTCACATAGCGTGACACTTCAGCGTCATCCTTGGTTAGCATTTGGGTCTTGCCTAAACGTGAAGGATAAGGGATATTGGGTTTGGGTGGTGAAGGTGAAGGTGTAGTAGGTAAAGGTTGAGATGTTGAAGGTTCCTTCCTAGAGACATCGTCATGGCGAGGCAGAGACGGTAATGGTGTACTAATACTAGGTGTAGAGGAGTATGGATAAATGGTGGTGGAGGAGGTGTAGATGATGGGGGTGGGATTGGTGGATCGACAATGGTAATTCCACTACGCGTAGTAATAGCACTCACATTTGCTCGCGGATTGGTGACGGTGTTTGAAGGTAGAGAACTCGAAGAAGAAGGTTGAGTTGCGGGCAAGAAACTAGCAAGCATATTCTTCAAATCATTTGTTTGATTGCTGAAGGAGGATTGAATATTATCTCGAAGCTCGGATCTGATCTCATTTCCTTGCTTGGTGATATCTCCTTTCAGATTGATAATTTGGCTCTGAAGATTCTTGATTTGCTCACCTTGGGTTCTCATGATGGCTTCAACATCGGGGTTAATGGGTGGGTTTTGTTGAGTGGGTGGGTGATAAGGATTAGAAGCTCTTGGCGGGATTTGGTTGCTTCTATTGTAGTTGTTGGCGGGGTTTTGGTTTTGAGGAGAAAAACCGGGTGAAAGGTAGTTGTTGGACCGGCAACTCAGCAAATTTCTATCCCCTTGTGGTCGAGCTTGGTAATTTTCTGGTGAATAATTACCATAAGCTGCATACACATTTTCTGGATTTCCTTGTGTAGAAGGACAATCGGTGTATGAGTGAGGACCGCCGCATGTTTCACAAGAATTGGCAACCGCTTTCACTTGTTGTTGTTGTTGGTTTGAAGCAAGAAGCGTGATACTTTTGCTCATTTCAGTCATCATGTGGGTGAGTTCGGTCATCTCAGGGTTTGCTGAAGTAGAAGAAACATTGACTCTCGGGTTGTTCCTTGAAGAAGCAGAGGAATCCCAGTTTTTGTGGTGAGTAGTCATGTTCTCAATTAGCTCTCTACACTCCTCGGGTCTCCTTTTCATGAATGTGCCACCGGCGGCTGCATTAATCGTATCACGATCACGAAAAGTCAGTCCGTTGTAGAAAGTATCTATTAAGGTCACAGGGAGAATGTTGTGGTTTGGACAACGATCAATCAAGACATTATATCTTTCCCAAGCATCAAACAGAGATTCATCGGGTTCTTGCATGAAACCGCTGATTTGATTGCGAAGGCTCGTGACCATGGATGGTGGAAAGTAGCGCGATAAAAAGCGTTGAGTCATGTCATCCCAAGTATGAATGGAATTCTTCGGGAGACGATCAAACCATTTCTCGGCATGATGTGATAAAGTATGTGGGAAGAGTTGTAGGCGAAGAACATCCATTGTGGCACCAGGCAACTTCATGCTTTGGGTGATTGTAATGAACTTGTCGAGGTGTTTGTTGGCATCATCATCAGGTAATCCACGGAATGGGTTAGTTTTCACTTGCTGAATCATGTGGTGCTTCAACGAAAACTCAGGAGCGTTGATT
The DNA here is from genome assembly GCA_025667525.1 of Glebionis coronaria. Taxonomy (NCBI): domain Eukaryota; kingdom Viridiplantae; phylum Streptophyta; class Magnoliopsida; order Asterales; family Asteraceae; genus Glebionis; species Glebionis coronaria. Next base: position 504,852,344 of record CM046881.1, on the reverse strand, counting down.
TGCATCGACGCAATCGGTCCTCCTCGTCCAAACATGGTAGGTTGACAAAGCTCCTCCATCGTCCGAAGATCGGGCTGTGGAAGAACATTGTTGTTATTGTTGAGGTGCGGTGGATTATTGTTGTTGTTAACACCTAACATACTTAAATCTTCTCGAGTCTCGGGCTCTCGATAATTAGAAGATCTAGTACGCATACACCTGAAAATGCAAAAGAAAAAGAAACCAAACACAAAGACAATATATATACAATTAAAAATAAAATCTTTTTGGATTTTTGAAATTTTTAATTTTTATTGATTTTTATCAATTTTTAATTTTTATGGTTTTTTGAAATTTTTTAGCAAGAAAATAACGCTCACAAGTGAACGGATCCCAAAAAGCAACGCGTCTTTCACAGAAAACCGTTAATCTTTACGAAAAGAGCCGGCAGCGGCGCCATTTAATACAAGCATTTTACTAGTAAAAAGTTCTTTGATGTGTGTCTAATCGAATTGATCTAGGTTCTATGTGTGACTCTATTGTTTTTGGTTAAACAAATATTTTTGGTTGTTTTTAAATAAAATGTACAAAGACTTAAAAGTAAATGTCGTTAGAGTAAAATGGCGTTAAAATTAAATGGCGTGAAATTAAAATCTAAGTCTAATTAAACGAAAGGGTGCGAAATTAAAAACTTTGAAAAGTAAAATAATAAAATGACAAAATTTAAAAGCGTGACGGAAATTAAAATTAGACAAGAATTAAAATGATAACTTAAAAATTAAACAAGACAAAATATGAAATTACCCCAGATCAGAATATATTCCGATCAAACTCGTCGGAATGTGCACAACTGTCCAATCGGAATGTTAGATTACCACCAAATCGGAATGTAGATTGGAATGCCAATCGGAATATGTCACTTATACTGATCGGAATAACCAAACGAATCCCAATCGTAATATCCTAAATCCTCCAATCGGAATGCTGCTCAAAACCCTCCAATCGGAATATAAAGAAGAGTCCTTGATCAGAATACTTGGTCGGAATACCCAATCGGAATGTATAGAAGATCTCTGATCGGAATACCTGTCACTTAGCTCCAATCGGAATATCACTAAACTCCCCAATCGGAATATTGAGTCCCTCTCGTCGGAATATGTAAACCCTTTTCCGACCAAGCAAGGAACGCTGGTCGGAATAATAAACCCATTTCCGATCGTACAGATCGGAATACGATGAAATGGATGAAAAATAAGCTAGAAAAATAAGCTATAAGTCTAATAAGCACAAGACGAAAATCCTAAGGCAAACCGTATAAAAATAAGCTACTAAACAGAAATTTAAAGACTTTTAAAACACGAAATTTATAAGCTTTACGAAAAACAACTTTTATATAAAAAATAACTTTTATAAAAACTTTATAAACTTGAAGATAAACACAATAAGCTATAAAAATAAATGATCTAAAACAATCAAAAGTATAAAAACACAATCTTTAATCAAATAAGCAAGACAATAAGCATGTAAACATAAAGATCAAGCAAGAAAGAAAGGTAGAATGAGAGATCAAACAAGTAAAGTAAAGGTGCAATAAAGATAAAATTAACTTACTTGAAAATTAAAGTGCAAGACAAGGTAATTAAAGGTGCAAGTAATTAAAGGTGCAAGGTAATTAAATGTGCATAAAAGTAAAGGTGGAAGAACTAGTGTCACTCTAGCCAACCCAAAAAAATGAAAAGATTATCTAATGACTATATATAGGGGAGGATTAGGAAGCTTCCTCCCCTCTTTCCGTTTTCCTTAATTGCATCATTAGGTCCTTCCTTCTTAATCTCTTTGTTAATTGCACCATTAGTCCTTAAGCCTTTAAATCTTCTTTAATCTTGGACTTTAATGACTTTTGGCTCGGGATTTCTTTGAACTCGTCTTTTAATTCTTCAATAAAATAGACTTGAGTTCTTTGGCTTTAAGTAAACTTCCGTCTTTCGACTTTTTTTTCGATAAATCTTCAGAATTTGCCTTGGACTTCCGTTCTTTTTGCACTCTTGACTTCTTGACTTCGTCTTTCATCTTTTTCTTCAATAAAAGTCCGTAAATGCCCGTGAATGCCCGTGTTTTCTCCACTTTTCACCTTTCCGTCCTAAATCACAACAAAAACACAAACCACACATAATTCCGACATAAAATACACGTTTTGGCTCGGTTATTATTGTAATTAAGTGGTAAAAAGGATGGGTGTTTACACACCTATCATGGATCTTATTAGACTTTGGCTTTGACTTTTTGCTATAAAACTCTTAAAGTTGACTTTTAAAGAAGTGCTTATTTGCTTATTTCAGCTTATTGAGTGAACTTATTTGAAAACTTTTTGTTGATTAAGCTTAGTTAAGTCATTTAAAAGCTTTTGAAACTTGAATCAGCTCTTGGGGTGGCCTAGAACTCGAAAACGACTATTTTGTCGTTTTGTGAAGATTGCTTATTGCATTTTCAGGCTTATTCCTTGGACTTTTTTCAAATTTCTTTTTACAGAAGTCTTAAGTAACTCAAAAGAAGCTTGTGTGTCTAATTTGAGCTTATGGCATCAGCTTATAGCTTAATTGGCCAAAAAGTCCATTAAGAATAAGCTGTTTGATATAAGCCAGCTTAATTCACATTTTCAGCTTTTGGGCCTTTGAAAAATTGTGTTCAGAATCAAATTTTGAGTTAGATAGGAGCTTTTGGGCCATTTTTATAAACATTTTTCTTATTCGGCTTATTTTGGCCCAATAAGGGTCTGTTTTGGACTTTGGCCCATTTGAAGGCCCATTAGGGGTATTTTGTAATTTCAACTTCATTTCTGTGTTCATTAGGTTAAATTAAACTAGTTTGCAAGTTTTTAGAATTTTTTTATAAATTTTGGATTTTTAATATTATTTTATTATTAAAAATTAAAATCTAGATTTCAAGTTTTTACATTTTTCTTAGGTTAAAAACATTAAGTTAGGAATTTTACAATTTTTAAAATATTTTTATTGTCATTAGATAAATTTTTATAATTATTTTAAATTTTAATAATATTTAATTGTTTTTAAATAGTTTTTATTAATTTTAAATTTTTCAAAAATAGTTTTAAATTATGTTAGGTTTTAGAGGTTTACAATTGAAAAAATCTCATTTTGGGCTTTTTATTAATTAAATTATTTTTAGGGCTTTAATTAGCATTGAAAAAAATTATTATTTAATTAAATAAAAGGTTTGGGTGATTTTTGATTTTTTGTAACCTCTAATTACATTATTTAGGATTTATTGCAATTTTCTAGGAATTTTTAGGGTAAATTTTTAATTTTGGCACTTTTTACGGTTTTACGTGTACGACTAATCGTCTTAGTGTAATTCGTCATCGTAACCGTCATTCTCTTCTAATCTCATTTTTATTTTCTTTTCTCATAATCAATATAATCACATAATTAATCATCTCTCTACACAACACACTAGCCTCCTTGAGAACGATCCCCACTTTGGGTCATAACTTGTGGTTTTCCTAAATCACTTGTTAATACTTGCCCTAATTACGCTCTTTTTCCTAAAGTATGTAAAATTACAACTATCAGTTGTTTGTTACGTTCTTGCAATTTCTCCTTGTTTCGTCTCGATGGGTAAGGTAAGGGTGGTGTGGGTTGGGGCATAGGCAACGTCCTGGAATCTCAGGTTCCACAATTGGTATTGGTTCAACCGTAGGTGTGGTATGAGCGGTACTTCGTGGGCTTGTAATATGCTCCTTTTCGACCATCACCTCGGGCTCTTTCTCGATTTCCTTCTCCGTAGAAGTACTAGGACGAGAGATTGGTTCTTTGAATGTTTTACCTCTACGAGTAGTAATAACCTTCATTTCTCTCTTCGGGTTTGCAATGGTATCACTAGGAAGACCACCCGAGGAAGAGGGTTTACACATGATTGCTTCAAACATTTTAGCCATTCGATCTTCAAATTTTGATTGCCTTATGTCCGCTTTTAACAACTCTTGCTTAATCTCATGTTGACCTTGTTCCATCTTTTGTTGATTTTGTTGAAGACGTTGAACGTTTCCTTCCATTTTATTAGAACGAGTTTTCAATTCATTAGCAAGTTCGTTTTTAAGCTCGTTTTTCAACTCAGGTCTTAAGTTAATCATCTCACATTGCATGTTATCAAACTTAGCATCGTTTGCTTTTACATAATCCAAAAATTCTCCATTAAGATTTTTAGTGTGAGCATTTTGAAAACCTTGTGTAGTGTTTTGAAAATCACGGTTTTGATTTTGATTTTGAACTTGCCCATTCCCACTTTGGTAATTACCCTTGTTGTAGTTACGTTGATTGCCTTGATAACCACCATTTTGATTGTTGTTTCGATAGTTGTTAGCATTTTGATTTTGGGGGGCTTGATTTGGGCGGGAACCTTGGACGTTTTGGTTGTAAGTTCCCGTTGCTACGTAAGCACTCGAAGTGTTACCACCGGCGGTAATGCACTCGGAAAAATCATGAGCTCCACCACAAGATATACAACTCTTTTCAACCGCTTTAACCGATGCGGAATTCAAAGCATCTTGTGGTTTCCAATGTGTCATAAGCGTCGAAAATCTCGAAAAACCGATTTTCCTCATTTGCTTCATCATGTAAGGCATTCATGTTACGAGACGATGACGATTACGATGAACCCATATTGGCAACACTCGGTGTGTTACGAGGGTTATAAACCTTAGATCTATTCTCGATAATCTTTAAAGCCTCATCGGTCGTTTTGGACAAAAAATTACCACCCGCGGCGGCATTCAAATAATCTCGTTCATGATCGTTAAGCCCATTATGAAAGGTATCAATTTGATGCAATTCCGAAAAATCATGGTGAGGACATTCAGTAACATTTCCTTAAATCGTTCCCATGCCATTGAAAAACTTTTATTATTACGTTGTGTAAACCTTGAAATCTCATTTTTCAAATGTGTTGTCTTAGATAGTGGAAAAAAATTGGTTCACAAACTTAGAGACGAGATCACCCCATGTCAAAATCGAATTTGGTGGTTCTTTCTCGAGCCAAATTTTAGCGGGTCCATCCAACGAGTATGGAAACAACATCATCTTAATGGCGTCATGTGGAACATCCTTAAACTTGCTTGTTGCGGTGAGACGATTGAAATTCCGTATGTGATAATGCGGGTTGTCTTTTTCATGACCTCGAAACTTGTTTGCTTGTAGCATCGACATTAAACCCGTCTTAATCTCGAAATTATCCGCAAGGATGGAGGGAATCACAATATCTTCTCCAAAACCCTCGGTGGGTGCTTGAAGCAACTCCATCATAGTACGATTAGCCATAGTGACTATTGGTTCTACAACGGGTTCGACAATTGGAGTTTCTTCTTCAATCAAAGGTCCTTGGTTTTGATGACGTTTGCGAGCTCGTTTTGCTTGATTACGAGTTTTCATAAACGTGACGTAGAATGTGGAGGTGAGCAAAGAAGATTCTTTTCGGTGTTTTGTGAATTTTCAATTTTTTTGTGTTTTTGATTGTTTTTAATTTTTTGGATTTTGTGTGTATTCGTAGACAACAATCTACCAAATCTTTCCTCGAATCAAACTCTTGATTAAAGGAGCCTCAAAAGAATGAAAACGGTCACGTGGAGTGAACGCCTTCGATTGACTTTAGAACTTTGGTGAAAACCAATTTGTTCAAGAGGGTTAATCACAAAGAAACCAAGCAAATATATATGATACGTAATAATACTTTGGGCGGCAAAACCCTCGATTAGCCTTCAATATCGAATACTCACAAGTGAACGGGGGGAATGAGGTGGCGCGAAGCAATTAAGTACCTAGCCTCCCTTTAACGGCCTTTTATAGCACGTTTCCTATCTATTCACCTTAGAGTTCGTATTTTGTCAAAATCGAGCTTCACGAAAGTATTTATCTATTTTTGCCTTTTTCTTTTTGTTTGAGATTCGAATAAAATAATTAGGAGATTAAATCCCAATTAAGGTTGTGTTTTCACACTTTTGGAGATATTTTGTATTTGTTGTGATACTTAGACAATATAGTAATATTAATTCACAAGAAAAACAAAAAAACCGATAATACGTATTAGTAGAGTTCTACTAATACAAATACTATTTATGGTTAGATATTAAAAACAAAATGAACAAATTAATCACGACACACCTCCCGACAGCGGCGCCAAAACGATTGTAGGTAAATTAAACTTGTTTCGGAAAACAAGGTAAAAGCGGTAAGTATTAAGTGTCGATTAATTAAAATCAAGCACTAATGACCCAAAGGTGAAAGTTCGTTTCCCAAGGAGATATTTATGTGTGAATAATTCGTAATGATTTTGGATTAATATGGAAGAAAGAAAAAGAAGGGAAATGGAAATGACGGATATGTTAAAATTACACTACGACGAAAAAAAACGAAAAACCGTAAAATATGACAAAATAAAAATTAATTCTAAAAATTCTCAAAAATTCACCAAAAATAACTAAAAATGCAAATAGGGTTTAAAAATGTTCAAAACTTTTTCAAACCTTTTAATTAATTAAATATTAATTTTTAAATGCTAATTAAAGCCCTAAAAATCAAAATAATTTATAAAAAGCCTAAATTAGGATTTTTCAATTTGTAAAACTCTATAATGACTTAAATAAACTAAAAACTATTTTTATAAAATATAAAACCAATTAAAATTATTTAAAATGATTAAAAACTAAAATTAAATATTAAAATAATATTAAAAATCATAAAAAATTCTAAAAACTTGCAAACTAGTTTATTTTAACCTATATAAATAGAAAATGAAAGTAAAATTATCAAAATACCCCTATTAGGCCCCCAAATGGGCTAAAACAAAAAACATACCACCTTAATCGGCTTTTTAGCCCAATAAGCTCAAACTCAACCAAATAAGCTGAAAATCACCAGTCTGACTCAAAATTCAATTTTAAGCACAAAAGTCTAAAGGCTTAAAAGCTGAAAATGTGCTTATCACAGCTTAATAAGTCAACAACTTATTCTTAATGGGCTTTTTGGCCCATTAAGCTATAAGCTAATGCCATAAGCTCTAATTTGACACACAACTTTCTTTTGGGATGCTTAAGAGATCTGTAAAAAGAAATTTTGAAAAAGCTTAACCAATAAGTGATGAGACTGCTTTTATACATAGTCTCATCGTCCAAATAGGGCTTAAAATGCATTAAATATCATCAAAATACCCAAATATATGCTTGTGTTTGTTGCTTGTGTATTTTAGGTACGGATATTGAGAAAATGACAAAAGATCACAAGAATCATGCAAAAACGAACACGGGAAACGAAGCCGCACGATGAACCAAGCCCTAATGAAGAATTTTCCAAGAAAACCCTTGAAGAATTATGAAGAAGGGTCCTCAAATATGGAATAATTGACACTTTATACGCTTGTATCTTCATAATTACAAGTTTGGTCCCTAAAGTTTGTCAAAATTACAAAAAGGACCCTTAACTTTGAAGAATTGGCAAATTTAGTCCCTCAACAAAACTAAATTGTCAATATTGGTCCTCCAAGAAGTCAACAAACAAGTCAAAACCTTGAATTATCAAGAATGTACAAGTTCAGTCCTTGAAGATTGAAGAAATTACATTTCAAGTCCTTGTTTAAAGTTTACAAATTACTTGTGCCAAAAATGACAAGTTGCCAAACTAGTTTGCAAAGGAAATGAAGTTGTTGCTGATTATATACAAAGTGAAAGGAAGAAGAACTTTGGGGGGCCATTTCAGTCAAACACTCAAATCTACCACAGCCTATCATCCTGCCATGTCACCCACTCCACCCACTCACAGCCTTCCACCTCACCATCTCCTCACACGTCACCCTCGACTCACGGTTTAACTTAATTAATTAAACCCTTCCCTCCAAACACTTATTTAAAAACCCATTAACCCCAAAATGGATTAAACCTGTTCTAATCACCCACATAAACCCTAATATCCCCAGAACCAATCAACCTAAAAACAAAGGGTTTTTGACCTAGCTTTTCCAGATGGTTAATTAAGGTTTTTGTCACCAAAACCCACATCCCAAATCCACCCCAGACACACCCATGTGACCCCCCAAGATTCCCCACAAACGTCCCTTTCTTCACAAAACCCCAAAGGGACAGGATAAACGTCCAGGATTGCATTACTTGGTCCCCAAGACCATTTGGACGTCTTTGATCAACAAACAACAGCCGTATCCATCAAGATCATCACATGGGCACAATTAGACCAAGTTCAAATTTGAAGACCCAAGGGCTTTTCTGGAATTCCACTTAACTAGGGTTTTCAAATTCTAGATAGTTCTGTAGTCTATTATATAAGGACGTATAGGGCTTTCATTTGTTTTTTGTTCCTGACTTTTTCCTTAGGTCACAAACTTGTAAAGCCCATTTTATTTATGAATGAAATTGGTTGAGTGTTGTTGATGAAAAGATTCCAGAATCCATTTTACTTTCTGCTGATTGATTGTGTCTCATTTACTGCTTGTTTAATTTTTGAGTTTTCAAAAATTTAGTCTTATTTTCAAGTTTCTGAAAAAGGTCAAGATTTGGTAAAATTTTGTTCTAAGCTGGTTTTCCAAGGTTTTTAGGTGTTTGTTAAGTGTTTTTGAAAGGAAAAAGTATTTGAGGGAAATTTGTGACAAAGGGTTTTAAAAAGAAGAAAATCAGAAAGTATTGGGTATATTGTGTTTGTGTATTTTTCTTAGCAGGTTTTAAGTGATTGTTTGTTCAAGGATCAGCTCAGGTCCCAGCCTGAAGGAAATGGCATTGCAGCCATAGTGGGGCCCGGATGTGGGTCCCATAAGGTAGTCCCTTGTGCTCTTAGTTTAAAGTTTTCAGTTTTAAGTGATTTGTATGATAGTTGCTGGTTTGTTGATTTTGTTGATTGGTTATGCTAAATTGTGCTTGGTATGCATGCTTAGGATAAGTGTAATCAGATTGGTAGGGTTTTGAGTTGCTTTGCTTAGTAAAAATTGAATTCTGAAATTTAAAGGGGTGTTTGGATTTGGTGTTTAATCAAGGCTGTTGAAATATTTTTGGGGTATAAATTGGTTAGACACTCTCACTAGGTTGTTGTTAGGTGGTAAGTATATTTATTTTTCAGTTTGGGTAGATTTTTAACAAGTTTGCATGTAAAAAAATTGGCCATATAGCATAAAATCAGAAAAGTGCCTTGTTTGATTGATTTGGGTGGAATTTGTTCATCAAATTTGTGAAATCTGCTAGAGTAAGGTATTAAGCAGGGTTGGTAATCAGTCATATGCCATGTCATTGATTTGTGTGCAAGATTTAAGCACTTGAATCTCATTTTTGTGCATGTAATATTTTGTTACTGTTCATCAGAAACATTAAGGGCTTTATCAGAAACTTTGAGTGCCATTTGTGCTTGATCTTTGCTTGTGACTTGTTGTTTTTTTTGTGTTTGATTTGACTCCTTATACTCAACTGAGTATAAGGGTGCCCCATTGTCCAAGAAGAATCAAAGCAAGGGCTTACCTAAGCTCAAAACGTGCTCAGACCCTGTTTTTTGTTCTAGCAGTGGGAATCAACTTTCCCCTGCTAGTGCTTTTGTTAGTACTGCTACACAAGTAGACAAAAGATCAGCAAGTGTCACTATCATAATTCCATTTTTTTGTCTTTAGTGAGCTTATTTAAGAGTTAGACTTTCAAACTTTTTTCATTATTTTTCTTATTTAATTTTTAAATTTTCTGTTTAATTTATTTTTAGTTACTGTTCATTTACTATTTTTTACATTAATCAGCTATTTTTAATACTTTTTAATTTCTAATTTTCGGCATTTAGTAGCAAAAAGTATTATTTTTCAGATTTAAAAATTTTATTAGACTTAGAAAAACATTTTAAGATTTTTGGTATAAAAAGTTGTTACTGTTCACCTTTGAATTATTTTTTATAATTAATTTAGTTTAATTAGGGTTTAATATTAAACTGCTTTTGTCTTTTAGTGGTAAATTTATTATTTTTCAAACTTTTTCATTTTTTTCTGTTCATTAGAGTAAATTAGGATTTTTAAAAGTGTCAAATTATTTTTGGCATTATTTTATTATTTTTATAATTATTTTAGTTTTAAAATAGTTTTTAGTAATTTAAAAATAGAAAAATAGTTTTTAAAAATTAGGAAAAATACTTTTTAGTCTTTAGATAATATAAGTAAGTTATTAGTTTAATAAACTAATATTTTGGACATTTTGATTAATTATATTTAATTTTAGGGTTTTAATTAGCATTTAAAATTGAATATTTAATTAATAAAAAGGTTTTAAAATATTTTATTGGATTTTTATTCTTATTTATATTTTTTTAGACTTATTTTAGCTTTTAATTAATTATTAGGTTTAAAATTTTTAATTTTGGTAGTTTTTACGGTTTTACGTGATCGCCTTTTTCGTCTTAGTTTAATCCGTCTTCGTAACCGTCTTTCTCTTCCAATCTCATTTCTTTCTTTCTTTTTCAATCATATAATCACAAATCAAATCAATTCAATACACAACGCACTTGCCTCCTCGAGAACGAACTCACTTTAAGGGTCATTCACACACGGTTTTCCTAAATCGTCGTGCATACTTGCCCTAATTTGTTATCCTTTTCCTAAAGGGTACAAAAACTCAACAATCATTTTGGCGCCGCTGCCGGGGAGGCGTGTTGTGTTTTGATTTGAACATTGTTGTTTTTATATATAGCCATAATAGTATTTGTATTAGTAGCACTCTACTAATACGTATTATCGGTTTTTCGTTTTGTGTGAATACTATTACTATATTGTATACGTAGAACAATAAATTTACAAGTACTCCAAATACGTGAGAAATCACAACCTTGACTTGGGAGGTCATTACCCAATCATTGTATTCGAATCTTAAACCAAAGAAAAAGGAAAAAATAGATAAATACTTTCGTGAAGCTCGATTTTGAAAAATACAAACTATATGGTGGGTATAAGGCGGTTGTATTTCACGACCTAAAGGAAAAAGGCTCTTAAGTGCTTCGCGCCGCCTCGTTTCCTCCGCTTGCTTGTGCGTATTTGATTTTGAGAGCTAATCGAGGGTTTTGCCGCCCAAAGTATTACTTAAGTATCATATATATTTTCTTGGTTTCAATTGATTAAACCCTCTTGAACGATTAGTGTTCCACCATCGTTCTAAAGTCATCGAAGGCGTTCACTTCACGTGTTCGTTTTCATTCTTTGAGGCTTCTTTAATCGAGAGATTTGATTAAGGAGGAGATTTGTAGATTTTTGTCTACCTAATACATTCCAAAAATCCAAAAAAAAGTTAAAACAATCAAAAACCACAAAAAAAATTGAAAAAGTAAAAACACCAAAAAGAATCTTCTTTGCTCACCCTCTCGTTGTACGTGACGTTTATGCAAACTCGCTCCAAAGCAAGACGTGCTCGTAAACGAAGAAACAAATCAATCACTCCTTCTAGTGAGGAGTCTCCTATTGACGAACCCATTGTAGTGAAAGAAGCACCCATGGCTAATCGAACTATGATGGAGTTGCTTCAAGCACCCACCAAGGGTTATGGAGAAGCGATTGTGATTCCCGTTATCCTTGCGGAGAATTTTGAGGTTAAGACGGGTTTATTATCCATGATTCAAAACAACAAGTTTCGAGGTGACGAAAAGGACAACCCTCATAATCACATTCGCCAATTTAATCGTCTCACCGCCACTTGCAAGTTTAAGGATGTCTCTAACGACTCGATTAAGATGATGCTTTTTCCGTATTCCTTAGCGGGGCCCGCAAAAATTTGGTTAGAGAAAGAGCCACCCAATTCTATATTGACGTGGAAGGATCTCGTTTCAAAATTCGTGAACCAATTTTTTCCGCCCTCTAAGACTACACATTTGAAAAACGAGATTTCAAAGTTTTCACAAGAGTATAATGAGAGTTTTTCAACGGCTTGGAATAGGTTTAAGGAAATGTTGCACGAATGTCCTCATCATGGTTTTTCCGACTTGCATCAAATTGACACGTTTTACAATGGCTTTAACGATCATGAGCGTGATTATCTTAATGCCGCCGCGGGTGGTAATTTTTTGTGTAAGACGGTCGAGGAAGCATTGTTAATCATTGAGAATAGGTCTAAGGTCTATAGTCCTCGTAGCACGTCGAGTGTTCGTAAGACTTCGTCTTCGCCTTCTCCTTCATTGTCACACACCGTTGATGCTTGCCAAATTGAGGCTAATTTGGAGAACAAGATTTTTGATAAGCTTAAGGGATTGTTAATGGAGTTCAAAGTTGGTGAACAACCCACTCCCGCTACGGCTAAAGCGGTTGAGGTTTCTTGTATGTATTGTGGTGGAGCTCACGATTACTCCGAGTGCCTTACCAACGGTGGTAACACTTCGAGTGCCTTCGCGGCCGCGGGAACTTATAACCAAAACGGTCAAGTTCCCCGCAATAATCAATTGACTCCACCGGGTTTTCCACCAAATCAAAATGCTAACAATTATCGAAACAATCAAGTTGGTTACCAAAACAATCAAAGGAACAATTTCAAGGGTAATAACAACTATGGGAATCAAGGAAGTAGTAGCCAATTGCAAAATCAAAACCAAAACCGTAATTTTCAAAACACGAGTCAAGGTCTTCAAAATGTTTACACTAAAGAACTTCCAATGGACTTTTTGAATTACGCTACGGCAAATGATAAGATTTTGGAAAACATTCAAGAGCAATTGGCTAGTCAAGCTAGGGACACGGCTAAAAACACCAAGGAGTAGCTAATTTTGTGAAGGAAAATCTTAACATGAGAAATGAGTTGAAAAATGATTTTGCTAATCAAATTAGAGGTCAAAACAATAAAATTGAACAAAGTCATGCTAGGCTTGAACAAAGAATTGACCAAAGAGCCGCTAGTCAAGATGTTAAGTTTAATAGTCAAGATGCTAAGCTTAATGCCATTTTAGAAGCCGTCATGGGGAACAAAGCCTCTACTTCGGGAAGTTTGCCTAGTAACACCGTATCAAACCCGAAGGGAGAGATGAAAGTGATTACCACACGAAGTGGTAAGGCACTTAAAGAACCGACTCCTCAACCAATTACTCCAACGGTGGAGGAAATTGAGGAAGAACCCGAGGTGGTGGTCGGAAAGGAGCATATCTCAAGCCCACAAAGTACCGCTCATGCCACACCTACGGTCGACCCTTTACCAACATTGGAACCCGAGATTCCAAGGGCCATGCCTATGCCCCAGCCCACACCACCCTTGCCTTACCCATCGAGACTTAGGAAGGAGAAACGACAAGAGCGCGATAACTACCAATTTGAGTTTTTATGAAAATGTTTCGTGAGTTGCACCTTAATGTGAGTTTCGCCGATGCTTTGGTCATGATGCCTCGATTTGCCGCTAACTTTAAGAGTATGTTGAACAACAAGGAGAAATTGCACCAATTGTCTAGTTGTTCGTCGGTTTATCTTAATCGCATACCTCAAAAAGTCGGTGATCCCGGTAAATTTTTGATCCCTTGTGCAATCCAAGATATGGAAGAATGCTATGCCTTGGCCGATCTTGGTGCTAGCATTAATTTGATGCCACTTGCAATCTTCAAGTCGCTCAATCTTCCTAATCTTACTCCTTCACTTATGTCTATCGAGATGGCCGACCATTCCACGATTCGCGGATGTGGTTTGGCGGAAGACGTTTTTGTGAAAGTGGGGAAGTTCTACTATCCCGTAGACTTTATCGTTGTCGATATTCCCACGGATCCTCAAGTTCCTCTTATTTTAGGTCGTTCGTTTTTAGATACGTCTATGGCTTTAATTGATGTGCATGCTAGAAAGATCACCTTACGTTTCAACGACGAGGAACTTGTTATAAACGCAACTCAAAATTCTCAACTTTCTCATGTTTATTCCGTTGCCACCATAAATCTCGTTGATATGATCGACGTGGTTTGCGAGGAATTTTCACAAGAAGTTTTAGGGTTTGGTGATGAAGAAACTAGTGGCAATCCCACTATGTTAGATCCAATTCTTGATAATTCGACACCAACCTTCACTCCATTTGAAGGTAGTGGTTTTACGTTAGAAGAATGCAATGTTCCACGTACTTGTGACGAAGACCTCGACAACGATGAGGACTTCTCGATTATCAAGGATTTTCTTAACGATTTCCCATTTCCTCCACCCGAGGAGGTAATGAGTATCGAGCCCAAATCTTCACTTGAGGAACCACCTATCCTCGAGTTGAAAGATTTACCTCCTCACCTCGAATATGTCTATTTGGAGGAGGACGACAAGTTGCCGGTTATTATTGCGAAGGAACTTTCGAATGATGAAAAAACCGCACTTGTCGATGTTCTAAAGGATCACAAAGGGGCGATTGCGTGGAAGTTATCCGACATTAAGGGAATCGATCCCAAGTTTTGTACCCACAAAATCTTAATGGAGGAGGATTTCAAGCCCACAATCCAAAGTCAAAGGAGGGTGAACCCCAAAATTCACGACGTCATCAAAAAGGAGGTCCTTAAACTCCTCGACGCGGGAATGATTTACCCTATTTCCGATAGCCCATGGGTGAGTCCTATTCATTGTATCCCTAAAAAGGGAGGGATGACCGTTGTGCCAAACGATGCCAACGAGTTGATTCCCACTAGACTCGTGACCGGATGGAGAGTGTGCATTGACTATCGAAAGTTGAATGAAGCCACTCGAAAAGACCATTTTCCCTTGCCCTTCATGGACCAAATGTTGGAGCGTCTTGCGGGAAACGATTTCTATTGCTTTTTAGATGGTTTTTCCGGTTACTTCCAAATTCCCATCGATCCTCGTGATCAAGAAAAAACTACGTTTACGTGTCCATATGGAACGTTTGCCTATCGTAGAATGCCATTCGGACTTTGCAATGCACCGGGAACCTTTCAAAGGTGCATGATAGCTATTTTTCATGATATGATCGAGAAAACGATGGAACTCTTCATGGATGACTTTTCCGTGTTTGGTAATTCGTTCACTTCGTGTTTGTCGAATCTAGAGAGAATGTTGAAACGTTGTGAGGAAACCAACCTTGTTCTCAATTGGGAAAAATATCATTTTATGGTTAGGAGTGGAATCGTCTTAGGGCACAAGGTCTCGAAAGCGGGGATTGAGGTAGATCAAGCTAAGGTAGACGTCATCGCCAAATTACCTCATCCCAAAACCGTCAAGGGAGTTAGGATTTTCCTAGGCCACGCGGGCTTTTATCGTCGATTCATCAAGGATTTTTCAAAGATTTCTCGACCTATTACACATCTTCTTGAAAAAGAGGCACGTTTTGTCTTTGACGAAGATTGTGTACGAGCCTTTGAGATCCTTAAGAGGAAACTTACCGAAGCTCCCATTCTTGTTGCTCCTAATTGGAACCTCCCCTTTGAGCTAATGTGTGATGCTAGTGATTACGCCATTGGGGCCGTTTTGGGGCAACGTCATGATAAGCACTTCTTGCCTATTCACTATGCTAGCAAGACGATGACCGAGGCTCAACTTAAATACACTACAACGGAAAAGGAGTTCCTTGCCGTGGTGTATGCATTTGAGAAGTTCCGACCTTATCTCGTCTTGATGAAATGCATAGTGTATACGGACCATTCGGCTATTAAGTATCTTATGGCAAAGCAAGATGCTAAGCCTAGATTACTTCGTTGGATTCTCCTCCTTCAAGAATTTGATCACACTATCGTTGACAAAAAAGGAGCCGAGAATCTAGCGGCCGATCATCTCTCTCGTTTGGAAGATCCTCACCAAAGTGTTTACGAGCCCAAGGAAATCACCGAAACATTTCCGCTCGAGACACTTGGTGTAGTGAATTCTAAGCCTGATTCTTCCACCCCATGGTTTGCGGACTTTGCAAATTACCATGCGGGTAACTTCATCATTAAGGGTATGACGACTCAAGAAAAACAAAAATTCTTTCGTGATGTCAAGTTCTACTTTTGAAACGACCCTTACTTGTTTCGAACTTGTGCGGATCAAATCATCCGACGTTGTGTATTTCGCACCGAAGCTTCTAACATCCTTAGAGCTTGCCACGAGGGACCCACGGGTGGTCACCACGATGCTAATCTCACGGCTAAAAAGGTGTTTGATGCCGGCTTCTTTTGTCCTACTATTTACCGAGATGCACAAGATCTTGTGAAGTCGTGTGATGCATGCCAACGACAAGGAAAAGCCTCACAAAAAGATGAAATGCCACAAAATATCATCCAAGTGTGTGAGATCTTTGACGTTTGGGGTATAGACTTTATGGGGCCGTTCCCATCATCTCGTGGTAATAAGTACATTCTCGTTGCGGTTGACTACCTATCTAAGTGGGTGGAGGCCAAGGCCTTGCCCACCAATGATGCTCGTGTGGTAGTCAAGTTTTTGAAAAGCTTGTTTTCTCGGTTTGGAACCCCTCGTGCTATCATAAGCGATCGTGGAACCCATTTTTGTAACGACCAATTCGAAAGAGTCTTACGAAAATATGGGGTTACACATCGGCTTTCTACGGCTTATCACCCACAAACGAGTGGGCAAGTCGAGGTTACAAACCGAGCTTTGAAGAGGATCTTGGAGAGATCCGTAGGAGAAAACCGACAAACTTGGTCAGATAAGTTGGACGATGCTTTATGGGCCTTTAGGACCGCTCATAAGACGCCCATTGGGTGCACTCCCTATAAGCTTGTGTATGGAAAGAATTGTCATTTGCCTATCGAGTTAGAACACAAGGCTTATTGGGCCCTAAAGCATTGTAATGATGATATGGAGACCGCGGGAAAACACCAGAAAATGCAATTGAATGAATTAGATGAATTGAGGGATATTGCTTATGAAAATTCATTGATTTACAAAGAAAAGACTAAAAAGTTACATGATTCTAAAATTAAAAACCGGGTTTTTAACATTGGGGATCAAGTTTTGCTTTTTAATTCAAGATTAAAAATCTTTTCCGGTAAGTTGAAATCCCGTTGGTCCGGTCCATTCACCGTGACTCAAGTGTTTCCGTATGGGAGCATCGAGCTAGCTCAAGATGATGGTCCTAACTTCAAGGTGAATGGACATAGGTTGAAGCACTACTTTGGCAGGGAAGTTCCATCCTTGAACTACCTCGACCAAATCACCTTCCCCAATGATAATTAGTATTGAGGGGATCGAGTCGAGCTCATGACTCGGTAATAAAAAACGAGGTGCCTCATGGGGGAGTCCCATGCTTATCCTATGTACATATTATCGCTTTCTAATGTAGCTTATGTGTGGGGATTTGTGCCCTTCCAACCTTTGTTCCGTGGTTGTTTGTGAATTGTGAACTTTAGATGATCATGATCTTCACGATTGGAGCCTCTCGTGTTCGTTTTATGGGAGCACTCGATCGTTTGCTTTGGAGACATTTCTCAATATCCATGATATATCCTTGATTATTCTAACCTTAGGTTTTTAGCACACTTCATAAACGGATATTAATTTATTGGTTACACCCTTTCCATGCTAGATTAGGCATTCGACTACGTCTCTAGTATGGGGGTGTTTGCACCCCTAGACTCGAAACATTGAGGACAATGTTTAACTTTAGTATGGGGGGGGGGGGGGGGGTGAATAGATACTTGCCTTGCCAAACCTTCACGCTTTCTAAAGTTTATCTTTTTGTTATCGTTTTGTTGCAAAATAAGGCTAAAAATGGCCAAATTTTAAATTTTTCTCATGTTTTATAAGTGTTTGAAGACACGAATGTAGATTTTCCGATGGCGAGAATAAGAGTAATTTTTGACTCGACCGTGCGTGTTGAGCACTTAGCTTTGATTCCTTAACTACACATTAGGCTAAGTCTCTTAAATGAGGACGAGAAATGACAGAGTTAATTATAAGTTACTATGCTAAACGTAGAGTACTCGTATTCTTTCAAAAACTCATGTGTTCTCGTTGTTTGCTTATTCTCCCTACGCATGTAAATATTTTGTGCTTAATAAATATTGACTTAGCGGTTTAGTTAGGATTGTTGGGTTTCTAGTCTTTTCTAGTAGCTTCCGTGTAATTAAATTGGGAAGACATTAAGGTATCGCCAGCGTCACGGTTTTGAAGTATTGACACCCTAATAATCAAAAGCTTCACCCAATAATAAGATTTCAAGTGCTCACCTAAATCTAGCAAACAATTTGAAGCCCCACAAGGCCGAAAAATCTATGCAAAATTGTAAGTGAATCAAGCCTTAATCTTCGAAGCTTTAAAGATCCAAAATTCGCTTTAGCGTGAGGATATACGTCTTTGGCTAATAAAACACCGATGAGGCGGATAATAAAAGGCAAGGCAAGACCGAAATCATAATAAAAGCTTCATGGCGAAGTTGAATAAAAGATGGAGGTAAACCAAAGATAATAAGGCCCTTCCGTAAGGGGCCGTATAAAAGTCTTGGTAATAAGTCTCATGTTCAAAACCGTTATAAAACCGTGTTTATCTATCCTTCTTGTTGACTTAATTTTTGACATCGTTGTCTATTAGGATGAATTATTAATTTGATGATTTTGGTTACACCGTTAAGACTCTATTTTTAGACCTAAATCTCTATTATCGCATAAGTCAAACAATGTATCCTCGTGAAACATTCAAGACAAAATAAAATATAAGAGATACAACTTAGGAATAATGGGAGGATAAGTACGTGATTAGGGCATATGAGTAGTGTTAGCATTACTAACTTATAATGACAATGATCTCGTTGCACGCTTGGCATGGAATTAGGGTGAAAATCGAGGACGATGAAATTATTTCTAACGAAGCATTCACGTGTTCTTATTCTATGAACCTAAACGTCCCATTTTGCGATGAAAATCATACATTATGTCTAAAACACAAGTAGTAGCAATAGTAGTAGTGTAGCTAGTTTATCATTCAAAAAAGTGAATAAAAATGAAATTTGGAGATGCTAAGATACTTTATTCTAGCATTGCGTGAGGGCACGACAATGGTTTAGTATGGGGGAGTGATGAGACTGCTTTTATACATAGTCTCATCGTCCAAATAGGGCTTAAAATGCATTAAATATCATCAAAATACCCAAATATATGCTTGTGTTTGTTGCTTGTGTATTTTAGGTACGGATATTGAGAAAATGACAAAAGATCACAAGAATCATGCAAAAACGAACACGGGAAACGAAGCCGCACGATGAACCAAGCCCTAATGAAGAATTTTCCAAGAAAACCCTTGAAGAATTAAAGAATTATGAAGAAGGGTCCTCAAATATGGAAGAATTGACACTTTATACCCTTGTATCTTCATAATTACAAGTTTGGTCCCTAAAGTTTGTCAAAATTACTAAAAAGGACCCTTAACTTTGAAGAATTGGCAAATTTAGTCCCTCAACAAAACTAAATTGTCAATGTTGGTCCTCCAAGAAGTCAACAAACAAGTCAAAACCTTGAATTATCAAGAATGTACAAGTTCAGTCCTTGAAGATTGAAGAAATTACATTTCAAGTCCTTGTTTAAAGTTTACAAATTACTTGTGCCAAAAATGACAAGTTGCCAAACTAGTTTGCAAAGGAAATGAAGTTGTTGCTGATTATATACAAAGTGAAAGGAAGAAGAAATTTGGGGGGCCATTTCAGTCAAACACTCAAATCTACCACAGCCTATCATCCTGCCATGTCACCCACTCCACCCACTCACAGCCTTCCACCTCACCATCTCCTCACACGTCACCCTCCACTCACGGTTTAACTTAATTAATTAAACCCTTCCCTCCAAACACTTATTTAAAAACCCATTAACCCCAAAATGGATTAAACCTGTTCTAATCACCCACATAAACCCTAATATCCCCAAAACCAATCAACCTAAAAACAAAGGGTTTTTGACCTAGCTTTTCCAGATGGTTAATTAAGGTTTTTGTCACCAAAACCCACATCCCAAATCCACCCTAGACACACCCATGTGACCCCCCAAGATTCCCCACAAACGTCCCTTTCTTCACAAAACCCCAAAGGGACAGGATAAACGTCCAGGATTGCATTACTTGGTCCCCAAGACCATTTGGACGTCTTTGATCAACAAACAACAGCTGTATCCACCAAGATCATCACATGGGCACAATTTGACCAAGTTCAAATTTGAAGACCCAAGGGCTTTTCTGGAATTCCACTTAACTAGGGTTTTCAAATTCTAGATAGTTCTGTAGTCCATTATATAAGGACGTATAGGGCTTTCATTTGTTTTTTGTTCCTGATTTTTTCCTTAGGTCACAAACTTGTAAAGCCCATTTTATTTATGAATGAAATTGGTTGAGTGTTGTTGATGAAAATATTCCAGGCTCCATTTTACTTTCTGCTGATTGCTTGTGTCTCATTTACTTCTTGTTTAATTTTTGAGTTTTCAAAAATTTAGTCTTATTTTCAAGTTTCTGAAAAAGGTCAAGATTTGGTAAAATTTTCTTCTAAGCTGGTTTTCCAAGGTTTTTAGGTGTTTGTTAAGTGTTTTTGAAAGGAAAAAATATTTGAGGGAAATTTGTGACAAAGGGTTTTAAAAAGAAGAAAATCAGAAAGTATTGGGTATATTGTGTTTGTGTATTTTTCTTAGCAGGTTTTAAGTGATTGTTTGTTCAAGGATCAACTCAGACCCCAGCCTGAAGGAAATGGCATTGCAGCCATAGTGGGGCCCGGATGTGGGTCCCATAAGGTAGTCCCTTGTGCTCTTAGTTTAAAGTTTTCAGTTTTAAGTGATTTGTATGATAGTTGCTGGTTTGTTGATTGGTTATGCTAAATTGTGCTTGGTATGCATGCTTAGGATAAGTGTAATCAGATTGGTAGGGTTTTGAGTTGCTTTGCTTAGTAAAAATTGAATTCTGAAATTTAAAGGGGTGTTTGGATTTGGTGTTTAATCAAGGCTGTTGAAATATTTTTGGGGTATAAACTGGTTAGACACTCTCACTAGGTTGTGGTTAGGTGGTAAGTATATTTGTTTTTCAGTTTGGGTAGATTTTTAACAAATTTGCATGTAAACAAATTGGCCATATAGCATAAAATCAGAAAAGTGCCTTGTTTGATTGATTTGGGTGGAATTTGTTCATCAAATTTGTGAAATCTGCTAGAGTAAGGTATTAAGCAGGGTTGGTAATCAGTCATATGCCATGTCATTGATTTTTGTGCAAGATTTAAGCACTTGAATCTCATTTTTGTGCATGTAATCTTTTGTTACTGTTCATCAGAAACATTAAGGGCTTAATCAGAAACTTTGAGTGCCATTTGTGCTTGATCTTTGCTTGTGACTTGTTGTTTTTTTTGTGTTTGATTTGACTCCTTATACTCAACTGAGTATAAGGGTGCCCCATTGTCCAAGAAGAATCAAAGCAAGGGCTTACCTAAGCTCAAAACGTGCTCAGACCCTGTTTTTTGTTCTAGCAGTGGGAATCAACTTTCCCCTGCTAGTGCTTTTGTTAGTACTGCTACACAAGCAGACAAAAGATCAGCAAGTGTCACTATCATAATTCCATTTTTTTTGTCTTTAGTGAGCTTATTTAGGAGTTAGACTTTCAAACTTTTTTCATTATTTTTCTTATTTAATTTTTGAATTTTCTGTTTAATTTATATTTTAGTTACTGTTCATTTACTATTTTTTACATTAATCAGCTATTTTTAATACTTTTTAATTTCTGATTTTTGGCATTTAGTGGCAAAAAGTATTATTTTTCAGATTTAAAAATTTTATTAGACTTAGAAAAACATTTTAAGATTTTTGGTATAAAAAGTTGTTACTAATCACCTTTGAATTATTTTTTATAATTAATTTAGTTTAATTAGGGTTTAATATTAAACTGATTTTGTCTTTTAGTGGTAAATTTATTATTTTTCAAACTTTTTCATTTTTTTCTGTTCATTAGAGTAAATTAGGATTTTTAAAAGTGTCAAATTGTTTTTGGCATTATTTTATTATTTTTTATAATTATTTTAGTTTTAAAATAGTTTTTAGTAATTTAAAAATAGAAAAATAGTTTTTAAAAATTAGGAAAAATACTTTTTAGTCTTTAGATAATATAAGTAAGTTATTAGTTTAATAAAATAATATTTTGGACATTTTGATTAATTATATTTAATTTTAGGGCTTTAATTAGCATTTAAAATTGAATATTTAATTAATAAAAAGGTTTTAATATATTTTTATTGGATTTTTATTCTTATTTATATTATTTTAGACTTATTTTAGCTTTTAATTAATTATTAGGTTTAAAATTTTAATTTTGGTAGTTTTTACGGTTTTACGTGATCGCCTTTTTCGTCTTAGTTTAATCCGTCTTCGTAACCGTCTTTCTCTTCCAATCTCATTTCTTTCTTTCTTTTTCAATCATATAATCACAAATCAAATCAATTCAATACACAACGCACTTGCCTCCTCGAGAACGAACTCACTTTTAGGGTCATTCACACACGGTTTTCCTAAATCGTCGTGCATACTTGCCCTAATTTGTTATCCTTTTCCTAAAGGGTACAAAAACTCAACAATCATTTTGGCGCCGCTGCCGGGGAGGCGTGTTGTGTTTTGATTTGAACATTGTTGTTTTTATATATAGCCATAATAGTATTTGTATTAGTAGCACTCTACTAATACGTATTATCGGTTTTTCGTTTTGTGTGAATACTATTACTATATTGTATACGTAGAACAATAAATTTACAAGTACTCCAAATACGTGAGAAATCACAACCTTGACTTGGGAGGTCATTACCCAATCATTGTATTCGAATCTCAAACCAAAGAAAAAGGCAAAAATAGATAAATACTTTCGTGAAACTCGATTTTGAAAAATACAAACTATAAGGTAGGTATAAGGCGGTTGTATTTCACGACCTAAAGGAAAAAGGCTCTTAAGTGCTTCGCGCCGCCTCGTTTCCTCCGCTTGCTTGTGCGTATTTGATTTTGAGAGCTAATCGAGGGTTTTGCCGCCCAAAGTATTACCTAAGTATCATATATATTTTCTTGGTTTCATTTGATTAAACCCTCTTGAATGATTTAGTGTTCCACCATCGTTCTAAAGTCATCGAAGGCGTTCACTTCACGTGTTCGTTTTCATTCCTTGAGGCTTCTATAATCGAGAGATTTGATTAAGGAGGAGATTTGTAGATTTTTGTCTACCTAATACATTCCAAAAATCCAAAAAAAAGTTAAAACAATCAAAAACCACAAAAAAATTGAAAAAGTAAAAACACCAAAAAGAATCTTCTTTGCTCACCCTCTCGTTGTACGTGACGTTTATGCAAACTCGCTCCAAAGCAAGACGTGCTCGTAAACGAAGAAACAAATCAATCACTCCTTCTAGTGAGGAGTCTCCTATTGACGAACCCATTGTAGTGAAAGAAGCACCCATGGCTAATCGAACTATGATGGAGTTGCTACAAGCACCCACCGAGGGTTATGGAGAAGCGATTGTGATTCCCGTTATCCTTGCGGAGAATTTTGAGGTTAAGACGGGTTTGTTGTCCATGATTCAAAACAACAAGTTTCGAGGTGACGAAAAGGACAACCCTCATAACCACATTCGCCAATTTAATCGTCTCACCGCCACTTGCAAGTTTAAGGATGTCTCTAACGACTCGATTAAGATGATGCTTTTTCCGTATTCCTTAGCGGGGCCCGCAAAAATTTGGTTAGAGAAAGAGCCACCCAATTCTATATTGACGTGGAAGGATCTCGTTTCAAAATTCGTGAACCAATTTTTTCCGCCCTCTAAGACTACGCATTTGAAAAACGAGATTTCAAAGTTTTCACAAGAGTATAATGATAGTTTTTCAATGGCTTGGAATAGGTTTATGGAAATGTTGCACGAATGTCCTCATCATGGTTTTTCCGACTTGCATCAAATTGACACGTTTTACAATGGCTTGAACGATCATGAGCGTGATTATCTTAATGCCGTCGCGGGTGGTAATTTTTTGTGTAAGACGGTCGAGGAAGCATTGTTAATCATTGAGAATAGGTCTAAGGTCTATAGTCCTCGTAGCACGTCGAGTGTTCGTAAGACTTCGTCTTTGCCTTTGCCTTCATTGTCACACACCGTTGATGCTTGCCAAATTGAGGCTAATTTGGAGAACAAGATTTTTGATAAGCTTAAGGGATTGTTAATGGAGTTCAAAGTTGGTGAACAACCCACTCCCGCTACGGCTAAAGCGGTTGAGGTTTCTTGTATGTATTGTGGTGGAGCTCACGATTACTCCGAGTGCATTACCAACGGTGGTAACACTTTGAGTGCCTTCGCGGCCGCGGGAACTTATAACCAAAACGGTCAAGTTCCCCGCACTAATCAATTGACTCCACCGGGTTTTCCACCAAATCAAAATGCTAACAATTATCGAAACAATCAAGTTGGTTACCAAAACAATCAAAGGAACAATTTCAAGGGTAATAACAACTATGGGAATCAAGGAAGTAGTAGCCAATTGCAAAATCAGAACCAAAACCGTAATTTTCAAAACACGAGTCAAGGTCTTCAAAATGTTTACACTAAAGAACTTCCAATGGACTTTTTGAATTACGCTACGGCAAATGATAAGATTTTGGAAAACATTCAAGAGCAATTGGCTAGTCAAGCTAGGGACACGGCTAAAAACACCAAGGAGTAGCTAATTTTGTGAAGGAAAATCTTAACATGAGAAATGAGTTGAAAAATGATTTTGCTAATCAAATTAGAGGTCAAAACAATAAAATTGAACAAAGTCATGCTAGGCTTGAACAAAGAATTGACCAAAGAGCCGCTAGTCAAGATGTTAAGTTTAATAGTCAAGATGCTAAGCTTAATGCCATTTTAGAAGCCGTCATGGGGAACAAATCCTCTACTTCGAGAAGTTTGCGTAGTAACACCGTATCAAGCCCGAAGGGAGAGATGAAAGTGATTACCACACGGAGTGGTAAGGCACTTAAAGAACCGACTCCTCAACCAATTACTCCAACGGTGGAGGAAATTGAGGAAGAACCCGAGGTGGTGGTCGGAAAGGAGCATATCTCAAGCCCACAAAGTACCGCTCATGCCACACCTACGGTCGACCCTTTACCAACATTGGAACCCGAGATTCCAAGGGCCATGCCTATGCCCCAGCCCACACCACCCTTGCCTTACCCATCGAGACTTAGGAAGGAGAAACGATAAGAGCGCGATAACTACCAATTTGAGTTTTTATGAAAATTTTTCGTGAGTTGCACCTTAATGTGAGTTTCGCCGATGCTTTGGTCATGATGCCTCGATTTGCCGCTAACTTTAAGAGTATGTTGAACAACAAGGAGAAATTGCACCAATTGTCTAGTTGTTCGTCGGTTTATCTTAATCGCATACCTCAAAAAGTCGGTGATCCCGGTAAATTTTTGATCCCTTGTGCAATCCAAGATATGGAAGAATGCTATGCCTTGGCCGATCTTGGTGCTAGCATTAATTTGATGCCACTTGCAATCTTCAAGTCACTCAATCTTCCTAATCTTACTCCTTCACTTATGTCTATCGAGATGGCCGACCATTCCACGATTCGTGGATGTGGTTTGGCGGAAGACGTTTTTGTGAAAGTGGGGAAGTTCTACTATCCCGTAGACTTTATCGTTGTCGATATTCCCACGGATCCTCAAGTTCCTCTTATTTTAGGTCGTTCGTTTTTAGATACGTCTATGGCTTTAATTGATGTGCATGCTAGAAAGATCACCTTACGTTTCAACGACGAGGAACTTGTTATAAACACAACTCAAAATTCTCAACTTTCTCATGTTTATTCCGTTGCCACCATAAACCTCGTTGATATGATCGACGTGGTTTGCGAGGAATTTTCACAAGAAGTTTTAGGGTTTGGTGATGAAGAAACTAGTGGCAATCCCACTATGTTAGATCCAATTCTTGATAATTCGACACCAACCTTCACTCCATTTGAAGGTAGTGGTTTTACGTTGGAAGAATGCAATGTTCCACGTACTTGTGACGAAGACCTCGACAACGATGAGGACTTCTCGATTATCAAGGATTTTCTTAACGATTTCCCATTTCCTCCACCCGAGGAGGTAATGAGTATCGAGCCCAAATCTTCACTTGAGGAACCACCTATCCTCGAGTTGAAATATTTACCTCCTCACCTCGAATATGTCTATTTAGAGGAGGACGACAAGTTGCCGGTTATTATTGCGAAGGAACTTTCGAATGATGAAAAAACCGCACTTGTCGATGTTCTAAAGGATCACAAAGGGGCGATTGCGTGGAAGTTATCCGACATTAAGGGAATCGATCCCAAGTTTTGTACCCACAAAATCTTAATGGAGGAGGATTTCAAGCCCACAATCCAAAGTCAAAGGAGGGTGAACCCCAAAATTCACGATGTCATCAAAAAGGAGGTCCTTAAACTCCTCGACGCGGGAATGATTTACCCTATTTCCGATAGCCCTTGGGTGAGTCCTATTCATTGTATCCCTAAAAAGGGAGGGATGACCGTTGTGCCAAACGATGCCAACGAGTTGATTCCCACTAGACTCGTGACCGGATGGAGAGTGTGCATTGACTATCGAAAATTGAATGAAGCCACTCGAAAAGACCATTTTCCCTTGCCCTTCATGGACCAAATGTTAGAGCGTCTTGCGGGAAACGATTTCTATTGTTTTTTAGATGGTTTTTCCGGTTACTTCCAAATTCCCATCGATCCTCGTGATCAAGAAAAAACTATGTTTACGTGTCCATATGGAACGTTTGCCTATCGTAGAATGCCATTCGGACTTTGCAATGCACCGGGAACCTTTCAAAGGTGCATGATAGCTATTTTTCATGATATGATCGAGAAAACGATGGAAGTCTTCATGGATGACTTTTCCGTGTTTGGTAATTCGTTCACTTCGTGTTTGTCGAATCTAGAGAGAATGTTGAAACGTTGTGAGGAAACCAACCTTGTGCTCAATTGGGAAAAATGTCATTTTATGGTTAGGAGTGGAATCGTCTTAGGGCACAAGGTCTCGAAAGCGGGGATAGAGGTAGATCACGCTAAGGTAGACGTCATCGCCAAATTACCTCATCCCAAAACCGTCAAGGGAGTTAGGAGTTTCCTAGGCCACGCGGGCTTTTATCGTCGATTCATCAAGGATTTTTCAAAGATTTCTCGACCTATTACACATCTTCTTGAAAAAGAGGCACGTTTTGTCTTTGACGAAGATTGTGTACGAGCCTTTGAGATCCTAAAGAGGAAACTTACCGAAGCACCCATTCTTGTTGCTCCCAATTGGAACCTCCCGTTTGAGCTAATGTGTGATGCTAGTGATTACGCCATTGGGGCCGTTTTGGGGCAACGTCATGATAAGCACTTCTTGCCTATTCACTATGCTAGCAAGACGATGACCGAGTCTCAACTTAAATACACTACAACGGAAAAGGAGTTCCTTTCCGTGGTGTATGCATTTGAGAAGTTCCGACCTTATCTCGTCTTGACGAAATGCATAGTGTATACGGACCATTCGGCTATTAAGTATCTTATGGCAAAGCAAGATGCTAAGCCTAGATTACTTCGTTGGATTCTCCTCCTTCAAGAATTTGATCACACTATCGTTGACAAAAAAGGAGCCGAGAATCTAGCGGCCGATCATCTCTCTCGTTTGGAAGATCCTCACCAAAGTGTTTACGAGCCCAAGGAAATCACCGAAACATTTCCGCTCGAGACACTTGGTGTAGTGAATTCTAAGCCTGATTCTTCCACCCTATGGTTTGCGGACTTTGCAAATTACCATGCGGATAACTTCATCATTAAGGGTATGACGACTCAAGAAAAACGAAAATTCTTTCGTGACGTCAAGTTCTACTTTTGGAACGACCCTTACTTGTTTCGAAATTGTGCGGATCAAATCATCCGACGTTGTGTATTTGGCACCGAAGCTTCTAACATCCTTAGAGCTTGCCACGAGGGACCCACGGGTGGTCACCACGATGCTAATCTCACGGCTAAAAAGGTGTTTGATGCCGGCTTCTTTTGGCCTACTATTTACCGAGATGCACAAGATCTTGTGAAGTCGTGTGATGCATGCCAACGACAAGGAAAAGCCTCACAAAAAGATGAAATGCCACAAAATATCATCCAAGTGTGTGAGATCTTTGACGTTTGGGGTATAGACTTTATGGGGCCGTTCCCATCATCTCGTGGTAATAAGTACATTCTCGTTGCGGTTGACTACCTATCTAAGTGGGTGGAGGCCAAGGCCTTGCCCACCAATGATGCTCGTGTGGTAGTCAAGTTTTTGAAAAGCTTGTTTTCTCGGTTTGGAACCCCTCGTGCTATCATAAGCGATCGTGGAACCCATTTTTGTAACGACCAATTCGAAAGAGTCTTAAGGAAATATGGGGTTACACATCGGCTTTCTACGGCTTATCACCCAAAAACGAGTGGGCAAGTCGAGGTTTCAAACCGAGCTTTGAAGAGGATCTTGGAGAGATCCGTAAGAGAAAACCGACAAACTTGGTCGGATAAGTTGGACGATGCTTTATGGGCCTTTAGGACCGCTCATAAGACGCCCATTGGGTGCACTCCCTATAAGCTTGTGTATGGAAAGAATTGTCATTTGCCTATCGAGTTAGAACACAAGGCTTATTGGGCCCTAAAGCATTGTAATGATGATATGGAGACCGCGGGAAAACACCGGAAAATGCAATTGAATGAATTAGATGAATTGAGGGATATTGCTTATGAAAATTCATTGATTTACTAAGAAAATACTAAAAAGTTACATGATTCTAAAATTAAAAACCGGGTTTTTAACATTGGGGATCAAGTTTTGCTTTTTAATTCAAGATTAAAAATCTTTTCCGGTAAGTTGAAATCCCGTTGGTCCGGTCCATTCACCGTGACTCAAGTGTTTCCGTATGGGACCATCGAGCTAGCTCAAGATGATGGTCCTAACTTCAAGGTGAATGGACATAGGTTGAAGCACTACTTTGGCAGGGAAGTTCCATCCTTGAACTACCTCGACCAAATCACCTTCCCCAATGATAATTAGTATTGAGGGGATCGAGTCGAGCTCATGACTCGGTAATAAAAAACGAGGTGCCTCATGGGGGAGTCCCATGCTTATCCTATGTACATATTATCGCTTTCTAATGTAGCTTACGTGTGGGGATTTGTGCCCTTCCAACCTTTGTTCCGTGGTTGTTTGTGAATTGTGAACTTTAGATGATCATGATATTCACGATTGGAGCCTCTCGTGTTCGTTTTATAGGAGCACTCGATCGTTTTCTTTGGAGACATTTCTCAATATCCATGATATATCCTTGATTATTCTAACCTTAGGTTTTTAGCACACTTCATAAACGGCTATTAATTTATTGGTTACACCCTTTCCATGCTAGATTAGGCATTCGACTACGTCTCTAGTATGGGGGTGTTTGCACCCCTAGACTCGAAACATTGAGGACAATGTTTAACTTTAGTATGGGGGGTGAATAGATACTTGCCTTGCCAAACCTTCACGCTTTCTAAAGTTTATCTTTTTGTTATCGTTTTGTTGCAAAATAAGGCTAAAAATGGCCAAATTTTAAATTTTTCTCATGTTTTATAAGTGTTTGAAGACACGAATGTAGATTTTCCGATGGCGAGAATAAGAGTAATTTTTTACTCGACCGTGCGTGTTGAGCACTTAGCTTTGATTCCTTAACTACACATTAGGCTAAGTCTCTTAAATGAGGACGAGAAATGACAGATTTAATTATAAGTTACTATGCTAAACGTAGAGTACTCGTATTCTTTCAAAAACTCATGTGTTCTCGTTGTTTGCTTATTCTCCCTTCGCATGTAAATATTTTGTGCTTAATAAATATTGACTTAGCGGTTTAGTTAGGATTGTTGGGTTTCTAGTCTTTTCTAGTAGCTTCCGTGTAATTAAATTGGGAAGACATTAAGGTATCGCCAGCGTCATGGTTTTGAAGTATTGGCACCCTAATAATCAAAAGCTTCACCCAATAATAAGATTTCAAGTGATCACCTAAATCTAGCAAACAATTTGAAGCCCCACAAGGCCGAAAAATCTATGCATAATTGTAAGTGAATCAAGCCTTAATCTTCGAAGCTTTAAAGATCCAAAATTCGCTTTAGTGTGAGGATATACGTCTTTGGCTAATAAAACCACCGATGAGGCGGATAATAAAAGGCAAGGCAAGACCGAAGTCATAATAAAAGCTTCATGGCGAAGTTGAATAAAAGATGGAGGTAAACCAAAGATAATAAGGCCCTTCCGTTAGGGGCCGTATAAAAGTCTTGGTAATAAGTCTCATGTTCAAAACCGTTATAAAACCGTGTTTATCGATCCTTCTTGTTGACTTAATTTTTTGACATCGTTGTCTATTAGGATGAATTATTAATTTGATGATTTTGGTTACACCGTTAAGACTCTATTTTTAGACCTAAATCTCTATTATCGCATAAGTCAAACAATGTATCCTCGTGAAACATTCAAGACAAAATAAAATATAAGAGATACAACTTAGGAATAATGGGAGGATAAGTACGTGATTAGGGCATATGAGTAGTGTTAGCATTACTAACTTATAATGACAATGATCTCATTGCACGCTTGGCATGGAATTAGGGTGAAAATCGAGGACGATGAAATTATTTCTAACGAAGCATTCACGTGTTCTTATTCTATGAACCTAAACGTCCCATTTTGCGATGAAAATCATACATTATGTCTAAAACACAAGTAGTAGCAATAGTAGTAGTGTAGCTAGTTTATCATTCAATAAAGTGAATAAAAATGAATTTTGGAGATGCTAAGATACTTTATTCTAGCATTGCGTGAGGGCATGACAATGGTTTAGTATGGGCGAGTGATGAGACTGCTTTTATACATAGTCTCATCGTCCAAATAGGGCTAAAAATGCATTAAATATCATCAAAATACCCAAATATATGCTTGTGTTTGTTGCTTGTGTATTTTAGGTACGGATATTGAGAAAATGACAAAAGATCACAAGAATCATGCAAAAACGAACACGGGAAACGAAGCCGCACGATGAACCAAGCCCTAATGAAGAATTTTCCAAGAAAACCCTTGAAGAATTGAAGAATTATGAAGAAGGGTCCTCAAATATGGAAGAATTGACACTTTATACCCTTGTATCTTCATAATTACAAGTTTGGTCCCTAAAGTTTGTCAAAATTTCAAAAAGGACCCTTAACTTTGAAGAATTGGCAAATTTAGTCCCTCAACAAAACTAAATTGTCAATATTAGTCCTCCAAGAAGTCAACAAACAAGTCAAAACCTTGAATTATCAAGAATGTACAAGTTCAGTCCTTGAAGATTGAAGAAATTACATTTCAAGTCCTTGTTTAAAATTTACAAATTACTTGTGCCAAAAATGACAAGTTGCCAAACTAGTTTGCAAAGGAAATGAAGTTGTTGCTGATTATATACAAAGTGAAAGGAAGAAGAACTTTGGGGGGCCATTTCAGTCAAACACTCAAATCTACCACAGCCTATCATCCTGCCATGTCACCCACTCCACCCACTCACAGCCTTCCACCTCACCATCTCCTCACACGTCACCCTCCACTCACGGTTTAACTTAATTAATTAAACCCTTCCCTCCAAACACTTATTTAAAAACCCATTAACCCCAAAATGGATTAAACCTGTTCTAATCACCCACATAAACCCTAATATCCCCAGAACCAATCAATCTAAAAACAAAGGGTTTTTGACCTAGCTTTTCCAGATGGTTAATTAAGGTTTTTGTCACCAAAACCCACATCCCAAATCCACCCTAGACACACCCATGTGACCCCCCAAGATTCCCCACAAACGTCCCTTTCTTCACAAAACCCCAAAGGGATAGGATAAACGTCCAGGATTGCATTACTTGGTCCCCAAGACCATTTGGACGTCTTTGATCAACAAACAACAGTTGTATCCACCAAGATCATCACATGGGCACAATTTGACCAAGTTCAAATTTGAAGACCCAAGGGCTTTTCTGGAATTCCACTTAACTAGGGTTTTCAAATTCTAGATAGTTCTGTAGTCCATTATATATGGACGTATAGGGCTTTCATTTGTTTTTTGTTCCTGATTTTTTCCTTAGGTCACAAACTTGTAAAGCCCATTTTATTTATGAATGAAATTGGTTGAGTGTTGTTGATGAAAAGATTCCAGGCTCCATTTTACTTTCTGCTGATTGATTGTGTCTCATTTACTGCTTGTTTAATTTTTGAGTTTTCAAAAATTTAGTCTTATTTTCAAGTTTCTGAAAAAGGTCAAGATTTGGTAAAATTTTGTTCTAAGATGGTTTTCCAAGGTTTTTAGGTGTTTGTTAAGTGTTTTTGAAAGGAAAAAAATATTTGAGGGAAATTTGTGACAAAGGGTTTTAAAAAGAAGAAAATCAGAAAGTATTGGGTATATTGTGTTTGTGTATTTTTCTTAGCAGGTTTTAAGTGATTGTTTGTTCAAGGATCAACTCAGGCCCCAGCCTGAAGGAAATGGCATTGCAGCCATAGTGGGGCCCGGATGTGGGTCCCACAAGGTAGTCCCTTGTGCTCTTAGTTTAAAGTTTTCAGTTTTAAGTGATTTTTATGATAGTTGCTGGTTTGTTGATTTTGCTGATTGGTTATGCTAAATTGTGCTTGGTATGCATGCTTAGGATAAGTGTAATCAGATTGGTAGGGTTTTGAGTTGCTTTGCTTAGTAAAAATTGAATTCTGAAATTTAAAGGGGTGTTTGGATTTGGTGTTTAATCAAGGCTGTTGAAATATTTTTGGGGTATAAACTGGTTAGACACTCTCACTAGGTTTTTATTAGGTGGTAAGTATATTTGTTTTTCAGTTTGGGTAGATTTTTAACAAGTTTGCATGTAAAAAAATTGGCCATATAACATAAAATCAGAAAAGTACCTTGTTTGATTGATTTGGGTGGAATTTGTTCATCAAATTTGTGAAATCTGCTAGAGTAAGGTATTAAGCAGGGTTGGTAATCAGTCATATGCCATGTCATTGATTTGTGTGCAAGATCTAAGCACTTGAATCTCATTTTTGTGCATGTAATCTTTTGTTACTGTTCATCAGAAACATTAAGGGCTTAATCAGAAACTTTGAGTGCCATTTGTGCTTGATCTTTGCTTGTGACTTGTTGTTTTTTTTTGTGTTTGATTTGACTCCTTATACTCAACTGAGTATAAGGGTGCCCTATTGTCCAAGAAGAATCAAAGCTAGGGCTTACCTAAGCTCAAAACGTGCTCAGGCCCTGTTTTTTGTTCTAGCAGTGGGAATCAACTTTCCCCTGCTAGTGCTTTTGTTAGTACTGCTACACAAGCAGACAAAAGATCAGCAAGTGTCACTATCATAATTCCATTTTTTTGTCTTTAGTGAGCTTATTTAGGAATTAGACTTTCAAACTTTTTTCATTATTTTTCTTATTTAATTTTTGAATTTTCTGTTTAATTTATATTTTAGTTACTGTTCATTTACTATTTTTTACATTAATCAGCTATTTTTAATACTTTTTAATTTCTGATTTTTGGCATTTAGTGGCAAAAAGTATTATTTTTCAGATTTAAAAATTTTATTAGACTTAGAAAAACATTTTAAGATTTTTGGTATAAAAAGTTGTTACTGTTCACCTTTGAATTATTTTTTATAATTAATTTAGTTTAATTAGGGTTTAATATTAAACTGCTTTTGTCTTTTAGTGGTAAATTTATTATTTTTCAAACTTTTTCATTTTTTTCTGTTCATTAGAGTAAATTAGGATTTTTAAAAGTGTAAAATTATTTTTGGCATTATTTTATTATTTTTTATAATTATTTTAGTTTTAAAATAGTTTTTAGTAATTTAAAAATAGAAAAATAGTTTTTAAAAATTAGGAAAAATACTTTTTAGTCTTTAGATAATATAAGTAAGTTATTAGTTTAATAAAATAATATTTTGGACATTTTGATTAATTATATTTAATTTTAGGGCTTTAATTAGCATTTAAAATTGAATATTTAATTAATAAAAAGGTTTTAAAATATTTTATTGGATTTTTATTCTTATTTATATTATTTTAGACTTATTTTAGCTTTTAATTAATTATTAGGTTTAAAATTTTTAATTTTGGTAGTTTTTACGATTTTACGTGATCGCCTTTTTCGTCTTAGTTTAATCCGTCTTCGTAACCGTCTTTCTCTTCCAATCTCATTTCTTTCTTTCTTTTTCAATCATATAATCACAAATCAAATCAATTCAATACACAACGCACTTGCCTCCTCGAGAACGAACTCACTTTTAGGGTCATTCACACACGGTTTTCCTAAATCGTCGTGCATACTTGCCCTAATTTGTTATCCTTTTCCTAAAGGGTACAAAAACTCAACAATCAATAAGCCAGAAATAAGCCAAGTATAATTTCATTAAAAGACAAAATAGTCGACTTAGAGATTTAGACCATTTCAGAACTTGATTTAACTTGCAAAAGACTTTAAATGACTTAATTAAGACAAATCAATCAAGAAAAATACAATAAGCAAAGTCAAATAAGTTGAATAAGTCAATAAGCACTTATGAAAAAGTCAAATAAGTTGGTTTTCTAGTCAATCCAAAAGCTCCAGAATGGTTAAATGGGTAAAATGAGGAAGAATAATTACCAAATTAAAGTTGTTACACGTTTTAATCAGCTAGAATAGCTTATTGATAAGTTGAACCAAGATTAACACTAGCAATGGCTAGTAGCAGTGGGAAAGGGTTCCCACTGCCATGACTATTTGAGTTGTTGATTTAAAGAGTTCTACTTGGATTCAATGGACAAAAAGGGCACCCTTACAACCAGTGGGTTGTAAGGAGTCACAATTAAGCAATTAAACACAATATGATCCAGCCAAATGATACAGTTAATTCAAACAGTCCCCAGATATGACATATATATGATGAATGAACAGTGAATGATGAAATAAGCAGTTTAAGCTAGAATAAGCCTACTAGATTGCACCAAAAGCATACAAAATCTCAATCAAACTTAATTAAACACAAAACAACTCATTTCATACACTGGTTCATTGATTAGATCTAGTTTAAAACTCTAAGTTGCTTACTGATATAAACAGATGAACACAACTCCTTTTTGTTGAACTAGTTGACCATAGATCCAAATTCAAACACCTAAATCTCTTACTCAGGTTGCAATAACTTAGATTTAGCACTTGTTAACCCTAGTATAGCTTATATTCTAGGTGTCCTCAAAATCTCAGTCCAAAACAACAAGAAATAAAGATTTTATAGCTAATAGTTGGATTTGGGTGATACAAAACTCAAAACCTATAGATAAACAACCAACTATGCAATAAAAGCAACAACAAACACAAGATAACAACTAACACTTACTCAATTTAACCCAACCCCTGATTATGTAGTAAACCCAAACACCCCTTTATGACTGATTTCACACTTTTTTCAAAGGAATTGTTTGATAAACACCACAAATAAGGATTAAATCAACTAATTATCAACTAGTAAACTCCAAATAACAAGAATCAACAGATAACACACATAATCATAGATCAAAACTTAGATTCATCACAATATCATGAACATATGCAGAAAAGTAAAAGGGTTTAGAAACTTGCACCTCCAAAACATACATCCATGCTTTGGATTATGAGAGCTTAAGTGTTAGCAGAACAACCACTAGCTTCCACCTTTTGTACCTGCTAAGATCAACAAACACAAGATGAACCAAATATAATAACCATTGATTTTTGAAAACAAGGGTTTTATAACATAAAAACCTTTCTCAAAAACTCAGTCAAACAAATAAGATGGAACTCAGAATTCAGCTTAAAAAGACACTAACGTTTAACAATAAAAGGGAATTATGAATTTTTGAAAAACTACCAACTTTTATTAATCAAAAAGGAATTACAAGTTTTTAGCTAAATTCTGGAACAAGAGGCTCACCACAAGTCGGGGCTCTCTTTATAGGCCACAATATGGGCACTATTCATAAACCCTAAAGCTATGAAATTCCCTAAAATATCCCTATGAAGCTTCCAGAATGCATTTGGTTGTTGACAGGCTGTTTGGAGAGATCTTGGACGTTTATTTACTTATTGGTGACCAAGGAATGAAGGTATGCCATTGATTTGGCCAGTTCATCAAAGTGTGCCACATGTCGTCTTGTGAGTGGTCCTTGTGGGGTCTTCCTGGTAGTGGGATTGAGGGTTTTAGTTTTGGGATATGATTCGTGTGAGGTGAATCACACGTGACTCCACTTAATTGCAATTTACCCTTTCCTTTGTGTCTTTTTGATCTTGGGTAAAAAGATGAACAGTAACAACTTTAATCCAAATAGTAAGTGTTACCCGCCTGTTATTAGGACTCAAATATTTTAGTGTGACAGGTTTGGTCCTTGTGTTTTGGAAAAATGTTTAAAAAAAGTATTTCAGCAAAATAAAACGTATCCCTTTGTTTTTAAAGTTTCATATTTCATACTTTGGCCACGAAAACTTTGTAAAAGGGATTTTTGGGCTTAAATAACTTTGGCATAATTACAACATTAGTCCTTTTGTTCTTTTATCCATTTAAAAGGACTAGATGTGTAATATTATTGATTTTGAAGGTCTTCTTTGTAAGTTTGACTTTGAGGAGGACCATTGTTGACAACTTTGAATTCTTGAGGGACTAAACTTGCCAAATCTTCAAAGTTGAGGGACCATTTTGTAATTTTGACAAACTTAAGGGACCAAACTTGTAATTATGAATACACAAGGGTATTAAGTGTCATTTCTTCATAAATAAGGGATCATTCTTGTACATCTTCAAGTCTTCAATGGTTTTTCTTTGAGAAATCCACAACTAGGGCCCGGTTCATTGTGCGGCTTCGTTTCTCGTGTTCGTTTTTCTTTGTTTCTTGTGATCTTTTGTCTTTTTCATGATATACATACCTAAAATACACAAGTAAACAAACACAAGCATATATATGGTATTTTGATGACATTTTATGTATTTAAAGCCCGAAAAGAACGATGAGATCATGTATAAATACCATCTCATCACTAATCCAAGTATTCACTAATACAATGGATTAACACAACTAATCCAAGTATACACAAGTACATTGGATCTACACAAGACACAAATAAAACAAATGATGAACATGACTAGATCTTTAGGAGAGGATGATCTTCATCAAGGCTTCATCTTTAATCACATCACAAGTGTGTGAGTGATCTTCTCTTTTGACAAGGTAAAGAAGGAGATCAAGGGGATAATCATAAGTAAACATACTTAATACGTTAAGTGATCAGTTACAAATGATTAGGAATTAGAAAAGAGAAAGATGGCAGAAAGAATGTCCAAAAAGGTTCATGGAAAATGCAGATTTGATACACTATTTATAGGAGACAAAAGCCAACGGCTCTCTGAGCGCGGTTCCTTAACTGTCTTGCGGTTCCTTATCACTATGGAACCGCATAGGCATTTAAGGAGCCGTGGGAGTAGACTCTGCTCCCTTTTGTCTTTTAGTGGGGAAGTAATATCTAAGGCAAGTTTTTACCTTCAAAGGATATTCCTATGGCATTTGGAATATGCCATATTCAAATTTACATTTTCCATTTTAATAATATATTTTCTTAAAAATAAAGTTTATTAAAAAAATCTTTTGTCACATTTGACAAAATGTAATTTTAGAACTAATCACTTTTATGATCACTAAGCATGATTAAGATATGTTAGTGCAATACTTAAATAATTATTAGCTTGATGATAGTGTTTGTTAGATAATTTGTCTTATGATTGTATTTGACGATGAATGTCTTTTTAATTTGTCGTGATTGTCGACGTATAGTCTGCAGTCGGCCCGGCCCGACAGGCCCGCGGCCCACACATACCTAACTTACCCTTCAAGAAACCCTAGTCCTATAAATACAAGGGTAGGGGTCTCATTCTACATCAGGTTCTTTCTCTTAACCACACCTCTTATACAATATGTCGATCAAATACTAACTTGATCGTTGGAGGTGGACACCGGGGCTCCGGCCTCGGGTTCACGTCTAACCGGTTTACCTTTGTTTGCAGCATTACTCAGGATTCGTGGGACACTGGATAAATTATGTTCCACGTTCTCATATAATCGGAAAGAAAAAATCAGTTTCGAATGTCGGTAACTCTAAAACCTTTATTTCTTTTTTTTGTTTTTCGATCATTACACTGTACATTCTGGCGTGTGCAAAATGTGATTTATCAAATCAAAAATTACTGTGATTTTAATGTCACCTCCAAATCTACGGTTGACACGGATTTATGAGATTTGATTTGAAATATACAAATAAAATATTTTATTACGATGCGCTATATGTTTCTCATTATTATAGATGTGCGGCTATATCGGATGCACACGTGTAAGTTACTCACTTTTGGATAGCATGTACAAACATATCTTTGACATTGTAGTTATATTATTATATTGTCTTATCTTTGCGAATTTGAAGCCTGCATATACTTGATTGCACACATCTTTGACATTATAAAGTTATATTGCCTGATAGTTAGAAATTTTACCATGATGATAATAATTTATCTACCAGGGATATATGTAACTATTCATGCGAAATATCAAGATAATTATTAACGGATAAATATCGAATGATATATTTTGGCATTAAGTAAATATTTTTCATTGACGTAAAGATGTTACCAAAATATATTTATTGGATATATTTGTTAAATAAGAAATAATCTACAAAGATATGTACGTGATGTATGTAGATATTTTTATTTGACCAATCTGATACATGCAAATATACTTGAAAAATATATGATACAGTATATTCGCTATTCTTTTATTTTGTATAAGCGGTTGTGAGCCGCGCCCTTATGCGATAGTCCGCACGTCCGAATATATGTCATTTTTATTTTTTATCCGTGGTCGTAATCACATCTTTTTACGATAGTCAGTATATCGTTGATATTAATAAAATAATAAGAAGATATTATTTTTTAAACTTGACAAAGTTATATTCTAATATTTTTAAATTTGTAAAAAGATTATATATATATCTTTTTCAATTTAAGAAATATATTATCAATATTTTTTATTAATAAAAGATTTTTACGCATATCTTTTGACTTAATAAAAAGATATTATTTATCTTTAAATTGGGAAAGTATATTCTGATCTTTTCAAGTTAAAAAAAAATATTATCCATAACAAGATCTTGGCTATATTTATTGAAATTAAGATATTACCTATATCATTTAAAAATATTATTGTTATTTTTTATATTAACAGAAGATATTACATATATCTTTTAAATTGACAAGGAGATATTACAACATATCTTTTGAATTGATTGAATATATTTTTTCATATATGTCGCGGCCCGAGTAGTAATATCGTGTTTCTCGGTCATAGCTCGTCCATATGCACTCATCTGCACATTCAGCAATTATTTTTATCGCGGTCATGGTATGTCCAGCCGTGCTCGTCTATATGTTCGGTAATATTTTATTTTTTTACTGTGGTCATGAGCCGCGTCTTCCATAATTAATCCGTAAGTTTGGGTATATGTTTATATTAAACGGATATTACATATATCATTTAAATTACTACAAGATATTATTTATCTTTTTTCTATTCGGATATGATATATTCTGATATTATTAATTTATAAAAGGTATTATATATATCTTTTATATCGGTAAGATATATTACATATATTTTCTTTAAATAATATATTTTATTTGTCATTCGCGGTCATGGTACGTCCATCCGTACTATTCCGTACACTCGGATATCTTCTGCCTATGGGCGTACATGTACACATCTTTCCCAGGTGGAATAAGAGGATTGAGTTAACCTAATAATTCAACTTGTCGTGTAAGAGGGTTGCAAACCCAACGACCACGGATCATGTATCCTTGTTAGACACCTTGCTATCAAGACGTTGTAGTAAGTTACGCAAACCACATAACTCATGATGGACTTGCAAAAAGACACACTGTGCACGTCAAACAACATTTTGTCAAAAATTTGACCGTCCTTATGGTAAATGCGGTACGCCGCACGTAGTGGCATAGCTCATCCCATAAGTTAGTTAAGATACGTCTTATACTATGTGACAATTCGCGGTTATGGCAAGACCCATCCGCGTTGGTTCACACGTTCGAACCCAATTTCTATTTTTTGTACGCAGCTATGGTACGTCCATTCGCGTTGGTCTACGCGACCGTAATTTTTTGAATACTTG
This sequence comes from Glebionis coronaria, assembly GCA_025667525.1. Classification (NCBI taxonomy): domain Eukaryota; kingdom Viridiplantae; phylum Streptophyta; class Magnoliopsida; order Asterales; family Asteraceae; genus Glebionis; species Glebionis coronaria. The sequence continues at coordinate 504,812,173 of CM046881.1, read as the reverse complement.
ATTAAGTTTAATATTACTAATCGAGTTTAGCACCATTAAACTTGGGGGCTACCAGGGTATAATAATACCACTATTTCCGTGCATGACACGCAAATATCTTTGGATATATTTCTTTGCCGCAAAAGTCCGCCTTCTACCGGTTTATTCCTTTGCAATGGAAGTATCTCTTCCATTGGCTTATTCCTTCGCCGCGGAAGTCCTCTTTCCGCGCGCTTATTTCTTTGCCATGGAAGTATCTCTTCCATTGGCTTATTCCTTCGCCGCGGAAGGACTCCTTCCGCGCGCTTGTTTCGGCGCCATGGAAGTATTTCTTCCATTGACTTATGCCTTTGCCACGGAAGTACCTCTTCCGCTGGCTTATTCATGCGCCGTGGAAGTATCTCTTCCACGTGCTTATTATCTTCGCCGTGGAAGTATCTCTTCCACGTGCTTATTATCTTCGTCGTGGAAGTATCTCTTCCACGTGCTTATTATCTTCGCCGTGGAAGTATTCTTCCACGTGATTTTTATCTTCGCCGTGGAAGTATCTCTTCCACGTGCTTATTATCTTCGCCGTGGAAGTATTCTTCCACGTGCTTCTTATCTTCGTCGTGGAAGTATCTCTTCCACGTGCTCGCCGTGGAAGTATTCTTCCACGTACTTATTATCTTCTCCGTGGAAGTATCTCTTCCACGTGCTTTTTATCTTCGCCGTGGAAGTATCTCTTCCACGTGCTTATTATCTTCGTCGTTGAAGTATTCTTCCACGTGCTTCTTATCTTCGCCGTAGAAGTATCTCTTCCGCGTGCTTATTACTTTCGCCGTGGAAGTATCTCTTCCACGTGCTTATTATCTTCGCCGTGGAAGTATCTCTTCCACGTGCTCGTTATATTCGCCGTGGAAGTATTCTTCCACGTGCTTCTTATCTTCGCCGTGGAAGTATCTCTTCCACGTGCTTCTTATTCATGCGCCGTGGAAGTATCTCTTCCACGAGCTTATTATCTTCGCCGTGGAAGTATCTCTTCCACGTGCTTATTATCTTCACCGTAGAAGTATCTCTTCCACGTGCTTATTATCTTCGTCGTGGAAGTATTCTTCCACGTGCTTTTTATCTTCGCCATGGAAGTATCTCTTCCACGTGCTTATTATCTTCGCCGTGGAAGTATCTCTTCCACGTGCTTATTATCTTCGCTGTGGAAGTATCTCTTCCACGTGCTTATTATCTTCGCCGTGGAAGTATTCTTCCACGTGCTTTTTATCTTCGCCGTGGAAGTATCTTTTCCACGTGCTTATTATCTTCTCCGTGGAAGTATTTCTTCCACGTGCTTCTTATCTTCGCCGTTGAAGTATCTCTTCCACGTGCTTCTTATTCATGCGCCGTGGAAGTATCTCTTCCACGTGGCCGTGGAAGTATCTCTTCCACGTGCTTATTATTTTCGCCTTGGAAGTATCTCTTCCATGTGCTTATTATCTTCGCTGTGGAAGTATCTCTTCCACGTACTTATTATTTTTGCCGTGGAAGTATCTCTTCCACGTGCTTATTATCTTCACCGTGGTAGTATTCTTCCACGTGCTCGTTATCTTCACCGTGGAAGTATCTCTTCCACGTGCTTCTTATTTTCGCCGTGGAAGTATCTCTTCCATGTGCTTATTATCTTCGCCGTGGAAGTATCTCTTCCACGTACTTATTATTTTCGCCGATCTTCCACGTGCTTATTATCTTCTCCGTGGTAGTATTCTTCCACGTGCTCGTTATCTTCGCCGTGGAAGTATTCTTCCACGTGCTTCTTATCTTCGCCGTGGAAGTATCTCTTCCACGTGCTAATTATCTTCACCGTGGAAGTATCTCTTCCACGTGCTTATTATTTTCGCCGTGGAAGTATTCTTCCACGTGCTCATTCTCTTCGCCGTGGAAGTATTCTTCCACGGGCTTATTATCTTCGCCGTGGAAGTATCTCTTCCACGTGCTTCTTATCTTCGTCGTGGAAGTATCTCTTCCACGTGCTTCTAATCTTCGTCGTGGAAGTATTTCTTCCACGTGCTTCTAATTTTCTCCGTGGAAGTATTCTTCCACGTGCTTGTTATCTTTCGTCGTGGAAGTATTCTTCCACGTGCTTCTTATCTTCGCCGTGGAAGTATCCCTTCCACGTGCTCATTCTCTTCGCCGTGGAAGTATTCTTCCACGGGCTTATTATCTTCGCCGTGGAAGTATCCCTTCCACGTGCTCATTCTCTTCGCCGTGGAAGTATTCTTCCACGGGCTTATTATCTTCACCGTGGAATTATCTCTTCCACGTGCTCATTATCTTCGCCGTGGAAGTATTCTTCCACGTGCTTCTTATCTTCGCCGTGGAAGTATCCCTTCCACGTGCTCATTCTCTTCGCCGTGGAAGTGTTCTTCCACGGGCTTATTATCTTCGCGGTGGAAGTATCCCTTCCACGTGATCATTCTCTTCGCCGTGGAAGTATTCTTCCATGGGCTTATTATCTTCACCGTGGAAGTATCTCTTCCACGTGCTCATTATCTTCGCCGTGGAAGTATTCTTCCACGTGCTTCTTATCTTCGCCGTGGAATTATCCCTTCCACGTGCTCATTCTCTTCGCCGTGGAAGTATTCTTCCACGGGCTTATTATCTTCGCCGTGGAAGTATCCCTTCCACGTGCTCATTCTCTTTGCCGTGGAAGTATTCTTCCACGGGCTTATTATCTTCGCCGTGGAAGTGCCTCTTCCACGTGCTCATTATCTTCGCCGTGGAAGTATCTCTTCCACGTGCCTATTATCTTCGCCGTGGAAGTATCTCTTCCACGTGCTCATTATCTTCGCCGTGGAAGTATTCTTCCACGTGATTCTTATCTTCGCCGTGGAAGTATCCCTTCCACGTGCTCATTATCTTCGCCGTGGAAGTATTCTTCCACGGGCTTATTATCTTCGCCGTGGAAGTATCCCTTCCACGTGCTCATTCTCTTCGCCGTGGAAGTATTCTTCCACGGGCTTATTATCTTCGCCGTGGAAGTATCTCTTCCACGTGCTCATTATCTTCGCCGTGGAAGTATTCTTCCACGTGCTTCTTATCTTCGCCGTGGAAGTATCCCTTCCACGTGCTCATTCTCTTCGTCGTGGAAGTATTCTTCCACGGGCTTATTATTTTCGTCGTGGAAGTATCCCTTCCACGTGCTCATTCTCTTCGCCGTGGAAGTATCTCTTCCACGTGCTCATTATCTTCGCCGCAGAAGTATTCTTTCACGTGCTTCTTATCTTCGCCGTGGAAGTATCCCTTCCACGTGCTCATTCTCTTCGCCGTGGAAGTGTTCTTCCACGTGCTTATTATCTTCGTCGTGGAAGTGTCTCTTCCACGTGCTCATTATCTTCGCCGTGGAAGTATCTCTTCCACGTACCTATTATCTTCGCCGTGGAAGTATCTCTTCTACGTGCTCATTATCTTCGCCGTGGAAGTATTATTCCACGTGCTTCTTATCTTCGCCGTGGAAATATCCCTTCCACGTGCTCATTCTCTTCGCCGTGGAAGTATTCTTCCACGGGCTTATTATTTTCACCGTGGAAGCATCTCTTCCACGTGCTTATTATCTTCGCCGTGGAAGTATCTCTTCCACGTGCTTATTATCTTTGTCGTGGAAGTATCTCTTCCACGTGCTCATTATTTTTATCGCGGAAGTACGTCTTCCGTTGGCACATTTCTTTGTTGCGGAAGTACGTCTTCCGCGACGAATTACTTGGCCTGGCTAAGAGTGAATTTCGAAAATTTATATCGTTTAATCCAGGGAAAACCTTGACAAATTTTGGAAGTCGTTATCAAATGTCGTGGCTATAAGACGGATGTAATATCCGCATCACTTTGCCACAGAAGTACGAATTATGTTGGCCTTAAGACGAATACAATATTCGCACTATGCTGCATCATTAGTGGGTATTAGAAGTACGTCTTCAAATGTTCACGATGCAGCATACGGGTTCCACCTTCACCTTCCTAAAACCTTCTTATCATCCTCATGTTAGAGATGAATAAGAATGATACCTTGCCAATGCCAGTGTTACCCCGGCTATAGAACATGCTTTCTTCTTACGGGGTCCTTACCGTCTAATCACGGGAAACCAAGCATTCGAGCACAACCACCCGTCTTACGTATACATGTTTTCCCATTTCTTTCGATGTGGATATGCTTATAGGTAGCAGATATGGTGTAAAGTCTAGTAACCTCGGTGACAACCTCGCATACTAGACTGGGGGGACATAATGGCGTATAGTGGCTATGCTCACTATTCGCAATCCCAGCCCATCATCTTTTTGCTAAAGGAAGCCTATTACGAGTGGATCCATATGTTACGGACAACCCACGAGGATGTCCTAGCAGCAAGCCGCACGCGGTTGTTTATTGAGCATGATACACGAATGAGTCTAGCATAACATGATCATGGACCATATCATACTAGACTGGGGGACATGTTGACGTATAGTCAGCAGTCGGCCCGGGCCGACAGGCCCGCGGCCCACACATACCTAACTTACCCTTCAAGAAACCCTAGTCCTATAAATACAAGGGTAGGGGTCTCATTCTACATCAGGTTCTTTCTCTTAACCACACCTCTTATACAATATGTCGATCAAATACTAACTTGACCATTGGAGGTGGACACCGGGGCTCCGGCCTCGGGTTCACGTCTAACCGGTTTACCTTTGTTTGCAGCATTACTCAGGATTCGGGAAGACGACAAACGGCCCAGGAGTGTCGTCGAACCTGTCCAGCCAAATTATGCTCCAATAGTGATCAAAACTATGAAAGATTAGTTAACACTAATAATTTTTTTAGGCATTACTTTGCATTAACAGGATTTTTGAGTTTGATAGTTTGATTTAAGTTGTGAAATTTTGCTAGATGTTAGTTAACATGTTAGTCTAGGGCTGCATGTGTTTATTTTTAAGATTGTTCAGCTTATTTTCATGCTAGTTAGTTTAAAAACTCACCTAAAAGCAAATTACAAGTCATTGTATGAGATCCTCTATTTGTGTGTTATCAGATATCAGACAAAAGGTTTTTCCCTTTTGCCCGATATCTAATACTAGGATAGTAGCTGCTTAGCTTTTTGGTCTGAACTATGCTTATTTAGTGGCTTATTTAGCTTTTGTTACTGCTTGTTCTTTGCTTATATTGACTCCCCAATAGCAAAAAGCTATTAGGGGTGCCTTTGCTCCAAAAAAAATAAAAAAAGCAAAAAAACTCAGCTTGGCTCAGCTCAGCTTCGAACTCGCGACTTTTCGTGAAGGAGTAACGAGCCTTACCAGTGTACCAAGTGCTTTTTCTTAGTACACTTTGGTATTGTTCTATTCTTATAGCATCTTTGTTTTCCCTGACTTAAATAAAGTCGAGAGCTTAACAAGGCTTATGGGCTTATTTGGTTGGCTTTTCTTATTCATCTTATTTTTCCCTTGTAGTTTAATACCTATAAGATTTTCAGAAAAAGGTTTTGTATTTTTCCCATATTTTAATTATTTTTAATTAATTTGCTTATTTCTGTTTCTATTAATTGCTTTAAAAATAGATAAATAGTTTTAAAATTTTTTGAAAACTACTTTTTAGCTATAGAAAAATATAACAAAGGTTTACAAATAGTAAAATCTTTGATTGGGATTTTTCTTGATTATTTTTAATTATGGGCTTTAATTAGCTTTTAGAATTTAATAAATAATTATTTAAGAAGTTTCAAGAAGTTTTATTTATTTTTTCATCTTAGTTATATTTAATAGGATTTATCTGCAATTTTTATAAATTATTTAGTTAAATTTCATTTTTACATCTCGTTCTACATTTTTTACGTTTTACGTCGTAGTGTACTTTTAGCGTAATCGTCTTTTATTTTTCTCTCTTTTCACCAAAAAACGAACTAATCCAAATTACGTTTTTAATACTTGGCACACATAACAATACCCTCCTCGAGGACGAACTCACTTTCGAGCATTTACGCTTTTCCTAAATCGTAATTGTTTAATACTTTGCCCATAGTTTTTTGTGCTTTTTCTTAAAAGTGGAAGAAGACTAAAAATACTTACATCAATCCTCCTATAATTTCTTTTTACTTATATGTCTACTCACAGGATCCTGACACGTGTCAAAATTGACGGTTTAGATATAGAGAGATAAAGAGTGGAGATAAAATATAAAATATTGTTGTATGTAGGAGGATATGTGTATTTTTGTCATTTGACGATTTACCGTTTGTGAGATAATTAGTTTTTAAAAAAAGAAATGAGAAGTGAGTTTTAATAAATTTTGAGTAAATATAGTTGGTTGATTGGGTCTATACTAAATTAATGGTTTACATTGATCTCAATTCTCACATGCCACTTTGAGCGGTCTACATTGATCTCAATTCTCACATGCCACTTTGAGCATGTATTAATGATAAGCTCACTTTATCCCTCTATCTTAATTTTTTTTAAACCCATTTTCTCTTAATTAAATAGTTTATCTAGTAATTCCTAGCTACGTAACTTAGAGGGTAGGGTATAACGGCGAACCCACTCGTCAAATCCAAGGTGGTACTTCGCCGACCTTTGCCATACCTTGACATTACACTCACCCTTCTTCGTGGCCCTTCGTCGCATCATTCGTCCTTTAAACGAAAAGGAAAAAACAAAAATAAAATGGCGCCACTCCCCCACTAGGCGTTAAACAATTGATTTTTTTAAATAATAAAAAAACCTTTTTATCTGTATGTATCGCATATTTTTCATTTTAAACATACACAAATACATACAAATCTTTATACCTCACATTAAAAAAATATCTCAATTCTCAAATGAGGAGTTTTCTCATCTCAACTTCACTCCTCTTCTAAACACGTCGAATCCGAATCAATCGTCGTCATCTAATCCGTCGGCGTCATTGTCACAAAACTCTATCTCATCCTCTTTAATTCCCAACTTCGTCGCAATACCCAACATCCTGGCAATGCTCGTACCCTCCTTTTGCTCAAGACTATTTTCCCTAAATGACACCCGAACAAATTTTTTACAACAATAACAAGCGTTTCAAAACGTGCAAATCAACAACCAATTTCAAGCTTTCCACCGACTTATTTTATATCTAAATATAATCAGCTTATAATTACTACTATAAAAAAGCTTATAAGATAACATTTATGAGAAATAAAAAGGCTTACTTTATATCTAGATGTAAATGTTTGAAATGGTTTATCCACTTGCTTAGCAATATAACTAGATATAATATTTAGCTTATTATCCGCAACATCAACAAGCTTAACAACAAAATAAGCAGAATATCAAGATATATAGATCTGACCCTTTGGCATATATGTTGTTTTGATCTACAAAGTCTCTACCAACGCCATCACACTTAGGATTATCTCATATGTTAGTTTCAAGTAATGATTTGCAATGGTGTAAGATTCTAGCCTAAGTAATCATAGTGTTCAAAACATAAAATGTGGCAATTTCGACACTTGAGACCATTTCACATATCTCGCTGAACAAACGATCGTAACTTTTTACAAAATATATATTCTTGGAAAGAAGACTTAGAGTATTGGATGTTAGGTTCAAGAATCACGTCAAAAAACCATTATTCATTAAGATACAACCCATTAAAGTTGACCCAATTTCTGAAGCACTGATACAAGGCTTTTGACACCCCGTATAAAAATTAAAGTTCGTGTTCTCGATATCTTAATGAATTGATTACCGGTTTAAAGTACGACTCAGTTGATCTTGGTGAAACAAATATTTTTGGTTGATTTTATTTAAAATGTGCAAAACGATTAAAGTAAATGACGTAAATGTAAAAGTGCGTTAAAATAAAGATGCGGTGAAATAAATCTAAGTCTAATTAAAATTAAATGGTGCAATATTTAAAAACCTTGAAAAGTAAAATATTTAAATGACTTAAAGTTAAAAGCGTGACAAGAATTAAAATGACAAAGTATTAAAACGTAAACTTGAAAATTAAACAAGACAAAATATGAAAACAACCCTAATCGGAATGTATTTCGATCAGGCTTACCATCGGAATACACTTACCACCCAATCGGAATGTTGAACTACCTACCCTGATCGGAATGTAGATCGGAAAACCCGATCGAAATATGTCACCTTTTCTCTGATCGGAATAACCAAGCTGAAACCCCAGATCAGAATGTGTAGAACCAACCTTGATCGGAATAACTTACCTTTGATCGGAATATGGAATAGACCTGGTCGGAATGCTGATCGGAACCCTATGATCGGAATATTGTCACTATACCTGATCGGAATACCAAACAAACACCTCGATCGGAATGTGGAGTGGAAACCCAATCGGAATGCTGTCACTCACCTCCTGATCGGAATACCAAACGCACCTCTAATCGGAATACCAAAGCCCTCCAATCGGAATGTGTAGTAGAGTCCAGATCGGAATGATTGTCACTTACCCAGATCGGAATGTAACTAAACAACCCCCAATCGGAATGTTGTAAACCCTTTTTCGACCAAGCCAAAGAGCTATGGTCGGAATAATAAACCCTTATCCGATCACTAGATCGGAATACGGTGGAAAGAACACAAAATAAGCTAGAAAAATAAGCAACTAATCAAATAAGCACACAACGAAAATCCTAAGGCAAACCGTATAAGAAAAAGCTACTAAACTGAAATTTAAAGACTTGTAAAACACGAAATGGAAAAGATTTACGAAAAACAAACTTTAATATAAAAATAACTTTTATAAAAACTTTATAAAACTTAAAATGAACACAACTAAGCTATAAGAATCAATAATCCAAAACAATCAAAAGCATAAAAACACAATCTTTAATCAAATAAGCGAGACAATAAGCATGTAAACATAAAGATCAAGCAAGAAAGAAAGGTAGAATGAGAGATCAAACAAGTAAAGTAAAGGTGCAATAAAGATAAAATTAACTTACTTCAAAATTAAAGTGCAAGACAAGGTAATTAAAGGTGCAAGTAATTAAAGGTGCAAGGTAATTAAATGTGCATAAAAGTAAAGGTGGAAGAACTAGTGTCACTCTAGCCAACAAAAATGAAAAGATTAACTTAATGATCTATATAGGGGAGGATTAGGAAGCTTCCTCCCCTCCTTCATTTTCTCTTAATTGCATCATTAGGCCCTTCCTTCTTAATCTCTTTGTTAATTGCACCATTAGTCCTTAAGCCTTTAAATCTTCTTTAATCTTGGACTTTAATGACTTTTGGCTCAGGATTTCTTTGGACTCGTCTTTTAATTCTTCAATAATTAAGACTTGAGTTCTTCGGCTTTAAGTAAACTTCCGTCTTTCGACTTTTTCTTCGATAAATCTTCAGAATTGGTCTTGGACTTCCGTTCTTTTTGCACTCTTGACTTCTTGACTTCATCTTTCATCTTTTTCTTCAATAAAAGCCCATAAATGCCGTGTTTTCTCCACTTTTCACAATTTCGTCCTAAATCATAACAAAAACACAAACCACGCATAATTCCGACATAAAATACATAAAATACACGTTTTGGCTCGGTTATTATTGTAATTAAGTGGTAAAAAGGATGGGTGTTTACACACCTATCAAATCCCCTACACTTGACCATTGCAATGTCCTCATGCAATGCATTAGTTACAAAGCACGTTTACACTTTTCATCAGAATTAATCCATGTTGGCCTTTATTAAAGAGATAGAAAACTATAAACATTAAAGTAAAGAAATTAAAAGCATACCTTGGGTTTTGGAAATTGCATGAATAATCATCATCCTCAAGTTTTCACTTTCTCCAAACCAAGCTTAAAAACGAGACCATTGTTATTATAAGTTAGTAAACTAACACGAACTCATGTGGGCTAATTACTCACTTAGACTCCCTTATTCCTAGGGGTATCTCTTATATTTTATTGTTGTCTTGAATGATCACGAGGATGCATTTTTGACTTATTTCGATAGTTTATTAGGCCGAAAATAAAGTGAACGATTTAATCAATAGTTAGCTAAAGGACAAAATCTTTTAAAACTTCTTCTCGGGACCTCATAAAGTTCATATGTTGGCATAACTCGCTTCGTGATTTGAGACCTTTCTCGGACCGATATTTGGCAGCTACTTCATACTTCAAACCTTGAGAGACGTTCACGAAATAATGGTCTTCTCTTCATATAGGAATTTCTTCACTTGAAGTTTTGAGAGATTCATACTTGGACCACGACTTCTTCATTTTTCTCCAATCTTTATTTTGGACTTTGATATACAACGATCCGCCTCCTTTTATGACTTGGATCTATTTATCCTCATACCTTGTTAGGGTCTTTTCAGATACACTTATCCATGACTTTTGGGGAGTTTTTGCTTTTCGTCGTGTGTCTCGATCCTTCATATTGATTTTCGATAAATGATTCTTCACATCACTTTGGATCTTTAGCAACAAAATATAAACCTCATGTCTTGTTAGGACCTTTTTGGACTCGCCAATCTTCGCATCCCGCTTCAATAAGTTATGCCTTGGCTATGAACTCTAATCCATACCGAGCAACTTTTAAACGATCTTGGGCTAGAAGCTAAGTAATTTTCAAATCGTACAACCTTATTTATTACAGATAAATTTATTATCAAGCGATGGGAGAGTAGGCTTATAACTAACTCACATAAATTCACGAAAGAATACCAAACTTATAATTGGCTCTATCATCTCTCGTTCTCCACAGTTTAAAATCTCAAGGAATGAGACTCGTGGATGCTTAGCCTATTAAATCAAAGTTTTGGGTTTTCGAGTCGCCTATAGGATCTTGCAAATTCTTAGACTTTTTCAAGTTTAGAAATCGCGTTTTAAAGTTCCCTTGATAAACGACTCTCTAGGATCAATTATAGGAACTTGCGAAAAGTTCTTGTTCTTAACCCGAGAGAGTTAAGACTTTCGCGTTTTATAGCTCCCTATATAAAAGCCTAGCAAAACTTGACTTAAACACATTAAGGATACTAGCTAGAGTAACTTAGATAAGTAAACTCGGGTTGAGTCAAAAGATTCACAACGTTTGAAAATTAAAACCACTTTATTAAAGATTTATTCTAACAAGGAAAGGAAAAATAACTATACAAAGGGCAAAACTAATAGGCCAAAATAGATCAAAAATTTTGAAAAATGTCGAAAATTGATTTTCCGGTTAAAATGAGGACAGATACAAGGAAAAGGCCACTTAACTTCGATAGAAGTCCCCCCTACACTTAACATAAACATTGTCCTCAATGTTTAAGCATGTGGGAGTAAACTCCCCTACACTTAGGACATTGTACACTTTGTTTAAACCTCGCTAAGGAAAGGACAACTAAAGAGATTCCTATTTTAATATTGAGAAAATATAAAATAGTGAATCGAAAAGAGTTTAGGATAGAACCGGGAAAAAGTGAACACGGAATCACGGGTCGTCAAGAATCATCAAGAGTGTGTCTTTGAAGCTCGAATCCCTGATTAAGAGAGGAGAGGAAATAGCAAACCAACGGGTCTCCCCTACACTTATGATAAAGAAAGCGAAAAGATAGATGCATGGGTTGCCTCCCAAGAAGCGCTTGATTTTTGTTAACCGAGTCGTGAGCCAGACTCGACCTTGATTATCAACGGAAGAAGCATGAAATATACCCACCAGGATCAAAGACATAGTTTTCGTCCATTAAATAGCACAAGCTTAAGGCGAACAAGGCAAGCCAAAGAAGAATAGGCAAGGTTCCCTTAAGCAGTGATAGAGCACGGTGGAAGCAAGGGTGAAGTGGTGCAAGCAGATTTCCATAAGTTCCAAAGATATTTCCTTTTATTTCATCAGGTGGATACTAAGATGGCTGCAGAATATCGATACCAGGGTCGAACACCTTTTCCTTTAAGGGAAAATAGCACTCAGGCTTAGCAGAATGGGAAGAAGATCCACGAAGAAGCACAACCTCGTCCTCAGAAGGGGGACAAAGAGGTGTTAAATCATATGTGCTGCGGATATTGGTGTCGACCGGTTTCTTCTCCTTTGAAAGAATGTGCTTCAAATCCAAAGTAGGATCAAGACGATAATCTTCAAAGTCATAAGGAGGAGCATCACTCTCATGAGGGAAGTAAGTGTTGAGAAATTCAGAGAAGTCTTCCTCAAATGAGTAATCGTCCAAAGTAGGATCGAGTGATGGCGGAGGATCTTCATCATGTGAAGAATCGCTCGAAAGAGTATCAGCCTCATCAAAATCATCATATGTGGGCAGCTCGGGATACTCTGAAGTAAGGTCATCATAATCATCTGAATCTGAGCTAGACTCATCATCATAAGCATCAAAGACCGGTGGAGAATCATAAATGGGAGAAGGTTCCAAATTGGAGCGAGAATCACCCACATCATCATGAAAAAGTGGATTATCAATGCAAGAGTCGAATAGAGGATTGTTGTAGATGGTAAAATCATCGAGCACATTAATCATATTCACAGATTCTCGTCCAAAGGATTTGCTTGTAAGCTTTCCCATTTTAAAAACTTGTGATCCCCGACTCGTAAGATTAACTCACCTTCGGCAACATCAACTAGAGCTCGTCTGGTTCTTAAGAATGGCCGACCAAGTATTAAAGGAATACGAGGGTCCATTTCATAATCAACAACCACAAAGTCGACCGGGAAAGTAAATGTGCCAATTTTAATAAACACGTCTTCGGCTATACCAACGGGGTAAGCGAGAGTGCGATTAGCAAGCTCAAGAGTCATCTTTGTTGGAGTGAGGTCGGGTAATGATAGTGTTTTCCAAACACTCAAAGGCATCAAATTAATACTGGCCCCGAGATCAGCAAGGGCAGTAAATTCTTCAGTTTTGTTGAACACGCAAGGCAACACAAAACGACCGGGATCTCCAAGCTTTTTCGGAAGTTCTTTAAGAATAACTGCAGAGCAGTTTTCATTTAAGCGTGTGTTGGCGAGCTCAATCAGCTTCTCCTTCTTTTTAAGCAATTCCTTAAATGCTTTAACAAATTTGGGCATGTGGACAAGTGCTTCAAGAAAGCTAATGTTGAAGTTCATTTGAGAGATCATCTTCACATAGCGCGACACTTCAGAGTCATCCTTGGTTAGCATTTTGGTCTTGCCTAAACGAGAAGGATAAGGGATATTGGGTGTGGGTGGTGAAGGTGCAGGTGTAGGTAAAGGTTGAGATGTTGAAGGTTCCTTCCTAGGTACATCGTCATGACGAGGCGGAGACGGTAATGGTGCACTAATACTAGGTGTAGGAGGAGTAGGGATAAATGGTGGTGGAGGAGGTGTAGATGATGGGGGCGGGATCGGTGGATCGACAATGGTAATTCCACTACGGGTAGTAATAGCACTCACATTTGCTCGCGGATTGATTGACGGTGTTTGAAGGTAGAGAACTCGAAGAAGAAGGTTGAGCGGCGGGCAAGAAACTAGCGAGCATATTCTTTAAATCATTCGTTTGATTGCTGAAGGAGGATTGAATATTATCTCAAAGCTCGGATCTTATCTCATTTCCTTGCTTGGTGATATCTCCTTTCAAGTTTATAATTTGGCTCTGCAGATTCTTGATTTGCTCACCTTGGGTTCTCATGATGGCTTCAACATCGTGGTTAATGGGTGGGGCTTGTTGAGCGGGTGGGTGATAAGGATTAGAAGCTCTTGGTGGGATTTGGTTGCTTCTATTGTAGTTGTTGGCGGGGTTTTGGTTTTGAGGAGAAAAACCGGGTGAAAGGTAATTGTTGGATCGGTAACTCAGCAAATTTCTATCCCCTTGTTGTCGAGCTTAGTAATTTTCCGGTGAATAATTACCATAAGCTGCATACACATTTTCCGGATTTCCTTGAGTAGAAGGACAATCGGTGTATGAGTGAGGACCGCCGCATGTTTCACAAGGATTAGCAACCGCTTTAACTTGTTGTTGTTGGTTTGAAGCGAGAAGCGTGATACTTTTGCTCATTTCAGTCATCATGCGGGGGAGTTCGATCATATCAGGATTTGCTGAAGTGGAAGAAACATTGACTCTCGGGTTGTTCCTTGAAGAAGCGGAGGAATCCCAGTTTTTGTGGTGAGTAGTCATGTTCTCAATTAGCTCTCTACACTCCTCGGGTCTCCTTTTCATGAATGTGCCACCGGCGGATGCATTAATCGTATCACGATCTCGAAAAGTCAAACCGTTGTAGAAAGTATCTATTAGGGTCACAGGGAGCATGTTGTGGTTGGGACAACGATCGATCAAGACATTATATCTTTCCCAAGCATCAAAAAGTGATTCATCGGGATCTTGCATGAAACCGCTGATTTGATTGCGAAGGCTCGTGACCATGGATGGTGGAAAGTAGCGCGACAAAAAGCGTTGAGTCATGTCATCCCAAGTGTGAATTGAATTCTTCGGGAGACGATCAAACCATTTTTCGGCATGATGCGATAAAGTATGTGGGAAGAGTTGTAGGCGAATAACATCCATTGTGGCACCAGGCAACTTCATGCTTTGGGTGATTGTAATAAACTTGTCGAGGTGTTTGTTGGCATCATCATCAGGCATTCCGGCGAATGGATTAGTTTGCACTTGCTGAATCATGTGGTGCTTCAACGAAAACTCCGGAGCCGTGATTTGCATCGGTGCAATCGGTCCTCCTCGTCCAAACATGGTAGGTTGAAAAAGCTCCTCCATTATCCGAAGATCGGGCTGTGGAAGAACATTGTTGTTATTGTTGAGGTGCGGTGGATTATTATTGTTGTTAACACCTGATATACTTAAATCTTCTTGAGTCTCGGGCTCTTGATAATTAGAAGATCTAGTACGCATACACCTGAAAATGCAAAAGAAAAAGAAACCAAACACAAAGACGATATATATACACAATAAAGATAAAATCTTTTTGGATTTTTGAAATTTTTTATTTTTATGGATTTTTATCAATTTTTAATTTTTGTGGTTTTTTTGTAAATTTTTGTGCAAGAAAAATAACGCTCACGAGTGAACGGATCCCAAAAAGCAACGCATCTCTCACAGAAAACCGTTAATCTTTACGAAAAGAGCCGACAACGGCGCCATTTGATACAAGGCTTTTGACACCCCGTATAAAAATTAAAGTTCGTGTTCTCGATATCTTAACGAATTGATTACCGGTTTAAAGTACGACTCAGTTGATCTTGGTGAAACAAATGATTTTGGTTGATTTTAATTAAAATGTGCAAAACGATTAAAGTAAATGACGTAAATGTAAAAGTGCGTTAAAATAAAGATGCGGTGAAATAAATCTAAGTATAATTAAAATTAAATGGTGCAATATTTAAAAACCTTGAAAAGTAAAATAATTAAATGACTTAAAGTTAAAAGCGTGATGATGTTGAGCTTTTGCTACCCTTTTAGGAAAAAGAGGCAACAAAGTAGGGCAAGTGAGCACGACGATTTAGGAAAACCGTGTGTGAATGACCCAATTAAGTTCGTTCTCAAGGAGGCTAGTGTGTTATGTGTGTAATGACTTGGAATAATTTGTGATTATATTTGAGAAAAGAAAAATAGAAAAGGGATTAGAAAAGAATGACGGTTATGAAGACGGATTAAACTAAGTCTAAAAAGGCGTACACGTAAAGTCGTAAAAACCACCAAAATTAAAATTTAACCCTAAAAATTCCTAAAAATCACCAAAAAATCCTTAATAATATTCTAAGAGTTTACAAAAAAATCAAAACTTGCAAAAACCTTTTAATTAATTAGATAATGACTTTTTAATGCTAATTAAAGCCCTAAAAATCAAAATTAATTATTAAAAAGCCCTAAACAAGATTTTCAAGTTTGTAAACCTCAAAAACACTCTAATTAAGCTAAAAACTATTTTTCAAAATTTTAAAACCAATTAAAACTATTTTTAAATAATTAAAAACTCCTAAAATCAATTAAATCTTAAATTAATTATAACAAATAATTAAAAGACCTAAAAAATATTTAGAAAGTTGCAAAAATCCTAATTAAGTATTTAGAACCTAGGAAAAATATAAAAACCTAGAAAATCAGACTTTTAATTTTTAATAATAAAATAATATTAAAATAATATTAAAAATCCAAAGATTATAAAAAATTCTAAAAACTTGCAAACTAGCTTAATTTAACCTAAATAACTCAGAAATGAAAGTGAAATTACCTAAATACCCCTATTGGGCCTAGAAAATGGGCCAAACCCTAAACAGTCCCTTATTGGGCTTAATTAAGGCCCAATAAGAAAAAGTGCTCAAAATAAGCTCAAAAAGCACAGTCTGACTCAAAATTTGATTTTAAACAACTTTTTCCAAAGGCCCAAAAGCTGAAAATGTGAAATAAGCTAACTTATATTAAGCAGCTTATTCTTAATGGGCTTTTTGGCCCATTAAGCTATAAGCTGATGCCATAAGCTAAAATTTAACACACAACCTTCTTTTGACCTAACAAAGACTTCTATAAAAAGAAATTTCAAATAAGACCACTCAATAAGCCAGAAACAAGTCAACAACTTATTCACAAAACGACAAAATAGTCGTTTTTATGATCTAGACCACCTCAGAAGCTGATTCAAGTTGCAAAATGTTTCTTTTGACAAAACTAAGCTTAAAAACCAAAGAACTTTCAAATAAGCACACTCAATAAGCTGGAAAATCAAATAAGCACTTATCTTAAAAGTCAAACAAGTTGGTTTTCTAGTGAAAAGTCAAAGTCAAAGTCTGATAAGTTCCAGTTCACTTAAATGGGTCAAATAATGAAGATCTATTACAAAAAATAAGTTGTTGCAAGTCAGAATAAGCTAGAATAGCTTATTGATAAGCTGATGATAAAATTGCACTAGCAGGGGCTAGTTTTGGATGTTGAGCAGTGGGAACTTTTCCCACTGCTTGACTATTTTGACTTGTTGTCTTTAGTGACTTTTTCTTGGATTCAGTTTTCACAAAGGCACCCAATTGATCTTTGGATCAAAAGGAGTCAATAACAAGCAAAATAACACAATCACAAACAGCCAATTGATACAGTTTAATCAATTTATCACCAGATATAGCACAGACATGAACAATGAGCAGTTTAACATTCAAGAGCAATTTTAGCACAAATCAGCCAACCAAATTCAACCAAATGCACACACAAGCTATAATAAACTCCAATAAGCAAGTCTAAACAGGTTTCATGCACTGGTTCAAAGAATTAAGCAAGATCCAAGCTATAAAAGTTACTGATGAACACTACACAAGCAGATTTATACTTTTGCTGATGTATTTGACACACAAGCCAATTTCAACACCTCAAATCTTTCAAACAGGTTATGTTAACTTTGTTTAAACCACTTTTATCCCTAAGCATGCATACACACTAAGTGTTCCCAAAATCATAGGTCAAAATAAGCAGAAACAAGTCCTTAATAGCAGATTGATCAATTCAAGTGTTCAAACCCAATAACTTGCAGCAAAACACTCTCAAACAAAGTTATATCAGATACAAAGCATAAACAACACTTTCTCTTAACACAAAATCAGATTATAAGCATAAATCAGTAGACCCAAACACCCCTTTAACTTTTTCAAATCAAGATTTTCAAAAGCAAAACAAGATTTCAGGCCAACCAAACATCAATTAACACTCTAACAAGTCTAAATAACAGATTCAAGCAAGAACAAGCCACAAAATTCACAAGAACAACAGTTTCATACAAATATCACCAAAAATCATTTTTTATGCAGATTTGGAGATTAAGTAAGCAAACCTCATGGATGTACATCCACACCCACGAATTTTGAGCTTATGTGCTAGCAAGAACAAGCACAAGCTTCCACAAAAGCCTGCTAAGATTCAACAAGGGTTAAGCACAATAACATGTAAAATCAGAAACTTAGAAAAATCTTGATTGATGCAAACTTGTTACCCCACACTTGATTATCCCCAAGTTATAAGCCTCACCACACCTTAACCAACTCAGTTAGGATGCTATGATCAGCCCTATAGCCCAAGAATTCCAAGATTGGAACAAGACTTAGCAAAATATCAAGAAAATGAGGAAAATATGCAAACTTGTGCACACTCCTCTTTTGAAAACAGGTTTTAAACTTAAAAAACAGTAAGCTAAGAACATAAACAACAGAATAAAGGTGGCACTTGGTCTTTCTTCAAAGTACTTAACTCAAATTCATTAAACTGAAAAAGGATTTACAAGACTTTGAACAAAGGAAAAACCAAAAGCAGGAACAAATGAAATGAACTAGACCCTTTATATAGAGGGTGTACAAGGTCCTAGCAAGCTGCAAAACGTGTAAACCCTAATGCTAAAGTCCCAAAAATGCCCTTGAGGTCTTTGTCTTCTTCTTGAATCATGTGACTTGTTTTTGGAGTTATGTAGGAGCTGGCAAGTGTAAAGTTGATCCAAGGGTGTGTATGAAGCTTAAAAAGTAAGCACAAGTCTCAAACGTTGGATTGCTGGTTGGTTTTTGTTTGGACGTGAGAAGTGGGGCAGGGGAAGGTTGGTATACTCACATGCATGAGAGTGATGGGAGTATAGGGGTTGGGTTGTGTTTATGATTAGCTTAATCATAAATCTGGAGCAGATTAGTGTCTAATTACAAGCCATTAATGAAAACCCAATTTTATTAAGAACATGAAGAACACCTCATTTGATCTGTTTTAATGTTTAATTGGTGTGTTAGGCGCCATAATCTTTATTTAAAATAAAGATTAGTTAAATCGGGTGTGAGTGGGATGTGATGTGGCACCAGGGAGGGATTTGATTGGTGGAGAGAGTAAGTGGGGCACGTGTCACCCATTGGTTGGTCTAGGTAAGTTTATTGTCTGCCAGCTTTAACCCTTCACTTCCCAATAACTTGTCACTTGCAAACAAAATTCCATCAGCGCCCATTTAAGCCTTATCAACTTTGGACTTTTGTCATTTTTGGCCCATAAACTTTTGTAACATGAATTCAGGGGTATTTCTTGCCATATTTGAATTCTTCAAGGGTTGGTTTGGCATTTTCTTCAATGATGATGGTCTTGACTTGTATGATTGTCATCTTGGAGGACTGAAATTGCCAAGTCTTGATAAATGAGGGACCATTTTTGCCAATTGTTGAAAGTTGAGGGTCCTTTTTGTAATTTTGGATTTTTTCAAAGGACCAAACTTGTCATTTCTTGTACTTTGAAGGACTTCATGATATATTTGACTTTGTGGATGATATTGGTTGACAATTTAGCTTTGTTGAGGGGCTAAACTTGCCAATTCTTCAAAGTTAAGGGCCCTTTTGGTAATTTTGACAAACTTTAGGGACCAAACTTGTAATTATGAGGATACAAGGGTATAAAGTGTCAATTCTTCATAATTGGAGGACCCTTCTTCATAATTCTTCAAATCTTCAAGGGTTGATCTTGGGAAAGTCTTCACTAGGGCTTGGTTCATTGTGCGGCTTCGTTTCCCGTGTTCGTTTTTGCATGATTCTTGTGATCTTTTGTCATTATCTCAATATCCGTACCTAAAATACACAAGCAACAAACACAAGCATATATTTGGGTATTTTGATGATATTTAATGCATTTTAAGCCCTATTTGGAAGATGAGACTATGTATAAAAGCAGTCTCATCACTCCCCCATACTAAACCATTGCCGTGCCCTCACGCAATGCTAGAATAAAGTATCAAAGCATCTCCAAAATTCATTTTATTCACTTTATTGGAATGATAAACTAGCTATACTACTACTATTACTACTACTTGTGTTATAGACATAATGTATGATTTTCATCGCAAAATGGGACGTTTAGGTTCATAGAATAAGAACACGTAAATGCTTCGTTAGAAATAATTTCGTCATCCTCGATTTTCACTCCAATTCCATGCTAAGCGTGCAACGAGATCATTGTCATTATAAGTTAGTAATGCTAACACTACTCATATGCCCTAATCACGTACTTATCCTCCCATTATTCCTAAGTTGTATCTCTTATATTTTATGATGTCTTGAATGTCTCGCGAGGATACATTGTTTGACTTATGCGATAATAGAGATTTAGGTCTAAAAATAGAGTCCTAACGGTGTAACTAAGACCATCAAATCAATAACCCCTCCTAATAGACGACGATGTTAAAAAATTAAGTTGACAAGAAGAATCGATAAACACGGTTTTATAACGGTTTTGAACATGAGACTTATTACCAAGACTTTTATACGCCCCCTAACGGAAGGACCTTATTATCTTTGGTTTACCTCCATCTTTTATTCAACTTCGCCATGAAGCTTTTATTATGACTTCGGTCTTGCCTTGCCTTTTATTATCCTCCTCATCGGTGGTTTTATTAGCCAAAGACGTATATCCTCACGCTAAAGCGAATTTTGGATCTTTAAAGCTTCGAAGATTAAGGCTTGATTCACTTTCAATTTTTGCATAGATTTTTCGGCCTTGTGGGGCTTCAAATTGTTTGCTTGATTTAGGTGAGCACTTGAAATCTTATTATTGGGTGAAGCTTTCGATTATTAGGGTGCCAATACTTCAAAACCGTGACGCTGGCGATATCTTAATGTCTTCCCAATTTAATTACACGGAAGCTACTATAAAAGACTAGAAACCCAACAATCCTAACTAAACCGCTAAGTCAATATTTATTAAGCAAAAAATATTTACATGCGAAAGGAGAATAAGCAAACAACGAGAACACATGAGTTTTTGAAAGAATACGAGTACTCTACGTTTAGCATAGTAACTTATAATTAACCCTATCATTTCTCGTCCTCATTTAAGAGACTTAGCCTAATGTGTAGTTAAGGAATCAAAGCTAAGTGCTCAACACGCACGGTCGAGTCAAAAATTACTCTTATTCTCGCCATCGAAAAATCTACATTCGTGTCTTCAAACACTTATGAAACATGAGAAAAATTTAAAATTTGGCCATTTTTAGCCTTATTTTGCAACAAAACGATAAACAAAACGATAAACTTTGGAAAGCGTGAAGGTTTGGCAAGGCAAGTATCTATTCACCCCCCCCCCCATACTAAAGTTAAACATTGTCCTCAATGTTTCGAGTCTAGGGGTGCAAACACCCCCATACTAGAGACGTAGTCGAATGCCTAATCTAGCATGGAAAGGGTGTAACCATTAAATTTAAAGCCGTTTATGAAGTGTGCTAAAAACCTAAGGTTAGAACAATAAAGGATATATCATGGATATTGAGAAATGTCTCCAAAGCAAACGATCGAGTGCTCCCATAAAACGAACACGAGAGGCTCCAATCGTGAAGATCATGATCTAAAAACCACATATCACAAACAACCACGGAACAAAGGTTGGAAGGGCACAAATCCCCACACGTAAGCTACATTAGACTAAGAAAGCGATAATATGTACATAGGATAAGCATGGGACTCCCCCACGAGGCTCCTCGTTTTTTATTACCGAGTCATGAGCTCGACTCGATCCCCTCAACACTAATTATCATTGGGGAAGGTGACTTGGTCGAGGTAGTTCAAGGATGGAACTTCCCCACCGAAGTAGTGCTTCAACCTATGTCCATTCACCTTGAAGTTAGGACCATCATCTTGAGCTAGCTCGATGGTCCCATACGGAAATACTTGAGTCACAGTGAATGGACCGGACCAACGGGATTTCAATTTACCGGAAAAGATTTTCAATCTTGAATTAAAAAGTAAAACTTGATCCCCAATGTTAAAAACCCGGTTTTTAATTTTTGAATCATGCAACTTTTTAGTTTTCTCTTTGTAAATCAATGAATTTTCATAAGCAATGTCCCTTAATTCATCCAATTCATTTAATTGCATTTTCCGGTGTTTCCCCGCGGTCTCCATGTCATCATTACAATGCTTTAGGGCCCAATAAGCCTTGTGTTCTAACTCGATAGGCAAATGACAATTCTTTCCATACACAAGCTTATAGGGAGTGCACCCAATGGGCGTCTTATGAGCGGTCCTAAAGGCCCATAAAGCATCGTCTAACTTATCCGACCAAGATTGTCGGTTTTCTCCCACGGATCTCTCCAAGATCCTCTTCAATGCTCGGTTTGAAACCTCGACTTGCCCACTCGTTTGTGGGTGATAAGCCGTAGAAAGACGATGTGTAACCCCATATTTCCTTAGAACCCTTTCAAATTGGTCATTACAAAAATGGGTTCCACGATCGCTTATGATAGCACGAGGGGTTCCAAACCTAGCAAACAAACTTTTCAAGAACTTGACTACCACACGAGCATCATTAGTGGGCAAGGCCTTCGCCTCCACCCACTTAGAAAGGTAGTCAACCGCAACGAGAATGTACTTATTACCACGAGATGATGGGAACGGCCCCATAAAGTCTATGCCCTAAACGTCAAAGATCTCACATACTTGAATGATATTTTGTGGCATTTCATCTTTTTGTGAGGCTTTTCCTTGTCGTTGGCATGAATCACAAGACTTCACAAGAATTTGTGCATCTCGGTAAATAGTAGGCCAAAAGAAGCCGGCATCAAACTCCTTTTTAGCCGTGAGATTAGCACCGTGGTGACCACCCGTGGGTCCCTCATGGCAAGCTCTAAGGATGTTAGAAGCTTCGGTGCCAAATACACAACGTCGGATGATTTGATCCGCACAAGTTCGAAACAAGTAAGGGTCGTTCCAAAAGTAGAACTTGACATCACGAAAGAATTTTCGTTTTTCTTGAGTTGTCATACCCTTAACAATGAAGTTACCCGCATGGTAATTTGCAAAATCCGCAAACCATGGGGTAGAAGAATCAAGTTTGGAATTCACTAAACCAAGTGTCTCGAGCGGGAATGTTTCGGTGATTTCCTTAGGCTCGTAAACACTTTGGTGAGGATCTTCCAAACGAGAGAGATGATCGGCCGCTAGATTCTCGGCTCCTTTTTTGTCAACAATGGTGTGATCAAATTCTTGAAGGAGGAGAATCCAACGAAGTAATCTAGGCTTAGCATCTTGCTTTGCCATAAGATACTTAATAGCCGAATGGTCCGTATACACTATGCATTTCATCAAGACGAGATAAGGTCGGAACTTCTCAAATGCATACACCACGGCAAGGAACTCCTTTTCCGTTGTAGTGTATTTAAGTTGAGCCTCGGTCATCGTCTTGCTAGCATAGTGGATAGGCAAGAAGTGCTTTTCATGACGTTGCCCCAAAACGGCCCCAATAGCGTAATCACTTGCATCACACATAAGTTCAAAGGGGAGGTTCCAATTTGGAGCAACAAGAATGGGAGCTTCGGTAAGTTTCCTTTTAAGGATCTCAAAGGCTCGTACACAATCTTCGTCAAAGACAAAACGTGCCTCTTTTTCAAGAAGATGTGTAATGGGTCGAGAAATCTTCGAGAAATCCTTGATGAATCGTCGATAAAAGCCCGCGTGGCCTAGGAAACTCCTAACTCCCTTGACGGTTTTGGGATGAGGTAATTTGGCGATGACGTCTACCTTAGCTTGATCTACCTCAATCCCCGCTTTCGAGACCTTGTGCCCTAAGACGATTCCACTCTTAACCATAAAATGACACTTTTCCCAATTGAGCACAAGGTTGGTTTCCTCACAACGTTTTAACATTCTCTCAAGGTTCGACAAACACGAAGTAAAGGAATCACCAAACACGGAAAAGTCATCCATGAAGACTTCCATCGTCTTCTCGATCATATCATGAAAAATAGCCATCATGCATCGTTGAAAAGTTCCCGGTGCATTGCAAAGTCCGAATGGCATTCTACGATAGGCAAACGTTCCATATGGACACGTAAACGTAGTTTTTTCTTGATCACGAGGATCGATGGGAATTTGGAAGTAACCGGAAAAACCATCTAAAAAGCAATAGAAATCGTTTCCCGCAAGACGCTCCAACATTTGGTCCATGAAGGGCAAGGGAAAATGGTCTTTACGAGTGGCTTCATTCAACTTTCGATAGTCAATGCACACTCTCCATCCGGTCACGAGTCTTGTGGGAATCAACTCGTTGGCATCGTTTGGCACAACGGTCATCCCTCCCTTTTTAGGGACACAATGAATAGGACTCACCCAAGGGCTATCGGAAATAGGGTAAATCATTCCCGCGTCAAGGAGTTTAAGGACCTCCTTTTTGATGACGTCGTGAATTTTGGGGTTTACCCTCCTTTGACTTTGGATTGTTGGCTTGAAATCTTCCTCCATTAAGATTTTGTGGGTACAAAATTTGGGATCGATTCCCTTAATGTCGGATAACTTCCACGCAATCGCCCCTTTGTGGTCCTTAAGAACATCGACAAGTGCGGTTTTTTCATCATTCGAAAGTTCCTTCGCAATAATAACCGGCAACTTGTCGTCCTCCTCCAAATAGACATACTCGAGGTGAGGAGGTAAATCTTTTAACTCGAGGATAGGTGGTTCCTCAAGTGAAGATTTGGGCTCGATACTCATAACCTCCTCGGGTGGAGGAAATGGGAAATCGTTGAGAAAATCCTTGATAATCGAGAAGTCCTCATGGTTGTCGAGGTCTTCGTCACAAGTACGTGGAACATCGAATTCTTCCAACGTAAAACCACCACCTTCGAAAGGAGTGAAGGTTGGTGTCGAATTATCAAGAATAGGATCTAACATAGTGGGATTGCCACTAGTTTCTTCATCACCAAAACCTAGAACTTCTTGTGAAAATTCCTCGCAAACCACGTCGATCATATCAACGAGGTTTATGGTTGCAACGGAATAAACATGAGAAATTTGAGAGTTTTGAGTTGCGTTTATAACAAGTTCCTCGTCGTTGAAACGTAAGGTGATCTTTCTAGCATGCACATCAATCAAAGCCATAGACGTATCTAAAAACGAACGACCTAAAATAAGAGGAACTTGAGGATCCGTGGGGATGTCGACAACAATGAAGTCTACGGGATAGTAGAACTTCCCCACTTTCACAAAAACGTCTTCCGCCAAACCACATGCAAGAATTGTGGAATGGTCGGCCAACTCAATAGACATTCGTGAAGGAGTAAGATTAGGAAGATTGAGCGACTTGTAGATTGCAAGTGGCATCAAGTTAATGCTAGCACCAAGATCGGCCAAGGCGAATCATTCTTCCATGTCTTGGATTGCACAAGGGATCAAAAATTTACCGGGATCACCGACTTTTTGAGGTATGCGATTAAGATAAACCGACGAACAACTAGACTTTTGGTGTAATTTTTCCTTGTTGTTCAACATACTCTTAAAGTTAGCGGCAAATCGAGGCATCATGACCAAGGCATCGGCGAAACTCACATTAAAGTGCAAATCACGAAACATTTTCATAAAAAGCTCAAATTGGTAGTTGTCGCGCTCTTGTCGTTTCTCCTTCCTAAGTCTCGATGGGTAAGGCAAGGGTGGTGTGGGTTGAGGCATAGGCATAGCCTTTGGAATCTCGGGTTCCAATGATGGTAATGGGTCAACCGTAGGTGTGGCATGAGCGGTACTTTGTGGGCTTGAAATATGCTCCTTTTCGACCACCACCTCGGGTTCTTCCTCAATTGCTTCTTTCGTAGGAGCAATTGGTTGAGGAATCGGCTCCTTAAGTGTCTTACCACTACGTGTGGTAATCACTTTCATCTCACCCTTAGGGTTGGATATGGTGTTACTAGGAAGACCACTTGACGACGGTTTACACATTATTGCCTCAAACATAGACGAGATTTTATCTTCA
The DNA here is from genome assembly GCA_025667525.1 of Glebionis coronaria. Taxonomy (NCBI): domain Eukaryota; kingdom Viridiplantae; phylum Streptophyta; class Magnoliopsida; order Asterales; family Asteraceae; genus Glebionis; species Glebionis coronaria. The sequence continues at coordinate 504,786,590 of CM046881.1, read as the reverse complement.
AAATTAGATTGCCTCAATACGGCTTCGGTTTGCCTTTTCTCGGCCTTAAGCATCTCTTGTTTAATCTCATGTTGCCCTTGTTCCATCTTTTGTTGGTTTTGTTGTAACCTAGTGACATTTCCTTCCATCTTGTTGGTGTGGATTTTAAGTTCATTAGCTAACTCATTTTTCAACTCTTTCTTCAAGTCGTTTTTGAACTCGGATCTTAGGCTAATTATTTCTCTTTGAATGTTGTCAAACCTAGCATCATTACCACTAGCATATTCAACAAACTCACTTGGAAGATCTTTCAATGTTTGCAAACTCTTGTTGTTATTTTGAAAATCATTTTTGTTTGAAACTTGATTATTAGCCCCTTGATTCCCATAATTTCCCTTGTTGTAATTGTTCTTAAAACCAACTTGATTGTTGCGATAGTTGTTAGCATTTTGATTTGATCCAAAACCCGGTGGAGTCATTTGATTAGAGCGGGAAACTTGACCGTTTTGGTTGTAATTTCCCGTGGCCGCAAAGGCACTCAAAGTGTTACCACCGTTGGTAATGCACTCGGAGAAATCATGACCTCCACCACAATACATGCAAGAAACCTCAACCGCTTTAACCGTAGCGGGAGCACTTGGTTCACCAACTTTAAACTCAATCAAAAGTCCTTTCAACTTATCAAAAATCTTGTTTTCCAAGTTCGCCTCAATTTGGCAAGCATCGATGGTATTAGACAAAGAAGGTGAAGCCGAAGACGAAGCCTTACGAACACTAGACGTGCTACGAGGACTATACACCTTAGATCTATTTTCAATTATCACCAAAGCTTCCTCAACCGTTTTACACAAAAAATTACCACCCGCGGCGGCATTCAAATAATCCCTTTCATGATCATTAAGTCCATTGTAAAACGTGTCAATTTGATGCAAATCCGAAAAACCGTGATGAGGACATTCATGTAACATTTCCTTAAACCTATTCCAAGCCGTTGAAAAACTTTCATTAAATTCTTGTGAAAACTTTGAAATCTCGTTTTTCAAGTGCGTAGTCTTAGAGGGCGGAAAAAATTGGTTCACAAACTTAGACACGAGATCCTTCCACGTCAATATAGAATTGGGTGGCTCTTTCTCTAACCAAATTTTTGCGGGCCCCGCTAAGGAATACGGAAAAAGCATCATCTTAATCGAGTCATTAGACACATCCTTAAACTTGCAAGTAGCGGTAAGACGATTGAATTGGCGGATATGGTTGTGAGGATTGTCCTTCTCATCACCACGGAATTTGTTGTTTTGAATCATGGACAACAAACCCGTCTTAACCTCAAAATTCTCCGCAAGGATAGCGGGAATTACAATAGCCTCTCCATAACCCTCGGTGGGTGCTTGAAGTAACTCCATCATAGTTCGATTCGCCATGGTTGGTGCTTCTCTTACAATGGGTTCGTCAATAGGAGACTCCTCACTAGAATTGTTTGGAGTGATGGATTTGTTTTTTCGTTTACGAGCACGTCTTGCTTGATTTCGAGTTAGCATAAACGTCACGTACAACGAGGGGATGAGCAAAGAAGATTCTTTTTGGTGTTTTGTATTTTTCAATTTTTTTGTGGTTTTTGATTGTATTAACCTTTTTGGAACTTGGTGAAATGTATTAGGTAGACAATGAGTCCACAAATCTCCTCACTAATCAAATCTCTTGATTAACGAAGCCTCAAAGAATGAAAACGAACACGTGAAGTGAACGCCTTCAATGACTTTAGAACGATGGTGGAACACCAAATCGTTCAAGAGGGTTTAATCAAATTGAAACCAAGAAAATATATATGATACTTAGTAATACTTTGGGCGGCAAAACCCTCAATTCACTCTCACAATCAAATACTCACAAGCAAGCGGGGAAACGAGGCGGCGCGAAGAACTTAAGAGTCTTTTTCCTTAGGATATATTTTATAATATCCGCCTTATACCCACCTTATAGTTTGTATTTTCAAGATTAAGCTTCACGAAAGTATTTATCTATTTTTGCCTTTTTCTTTGGTTTGAGATTCGAATACAATGATTGGGTAATGACCTCCCAAGTCAAGGTTGTGATTGCTCACATATTTGGAGTACTTGTGTATTTATTGTTCTACGTATACAATATAGTAATAATATTCACACAAAAACCGAAAAACGATAATACGTATTAGTAGGGTGCTACTAATACAAATACTAATGATGGTTAGTATAAAAACAACAATGCCAAATCAAAACACAACACGCCTCCCCGGCAGCGGCGCCAAAATGATGTTGAGCTTTTGCTACCCTTTTAGGAAAAAGAGGCAACAAAGTAGGACAAGTGAGCACGACGATTTAGGAAAACCGTGTGTGAATGACCCAATTAAGTTCGTTCTCAAGGAGGCTAGTGTGTTATGTGTGTAATGACTTGGAATAATTTGTGATTATATTTGAGAAAAGAAAAATAGAAAAGGGATTAGAAAAGAATGACGGTTATGAAGACGGATTAAACTAAGTCTAAAAAGGCGTACACGTAAAGTCGTAAAAACCACCAAAATTAAAATTTAACCCTAAAAATTCCTAAAAATCACCAAAAAATCCTTAATAATATTCTAAGAGTTTACAAAAAAATCAAAACTTGCAAAAACCTTTTAATTAATTAGATAATGACTTTTTAATGCTAATTAAAGCCCTAAAAATCAAAATTAATTATTAAAAAGCCCTAAACAAGATTTTCAAGTTTGTAAACCTCAAAAACACTCTAATTAAGCTAAAAACTATTTTTCAAAATTTTAAAACCAATTAAAACTATTTTTAAATAATTAAAAACTCCTAAAATCAATTAAATCTTAAATTAATTATAACAAATAATTAAAAGACCTAAAAAATATTTAGAAAGTTGCAAAAATCCTAATTAAGTATTTAGAACCTAGGAAAAATATAAAAACCTAGAAAATCAGACTTTTAATTTTTAATAATAAAATAATATTAAAATAATATTAAAAATCCAAAGATTATAAAAAATTCTAAAAACTTGCAAACTAGCTTAATTTAACCTAAATAACTCAAAAATGAAAGTGAAATTACCTAAATACCCCTATTGGGCCTAGAAAATGGGCCAAACCCTAAACAGTCCCTTATTGGGCTTAATTAAGGCCCAATAAGAAAAAGTGCTCAAAATAAGCTCAAAAAGCACAGTCTGACTCAAAATTTGATTTTAAACAATTTTTTCCAAAGGCCCAAAAGCTGAAAATGTGAAATAAGCTAACTTATATTAAGCAGCTTATTCTTAATGGGCTTTTTGGCCCATAAGCTAAAATTTAACACACAACCTTCTTTTGACCTAACAAAGACTTCTGTAAAAAGAAATTTCAAATAAGACCACTCAATAAGCCAGAAACAAGTCAACAACTTATTCACAAAACGACAAAATAGTCGTTTTTATGATCTAGACCACCTCAGAAGCTGATTCAAGTTGCAAAATGTTTCTTTTGACAAAACTAAGCTTAAAAACCAAAGAACTTTCAAATAAGCACACTCAATAAGCTGGAAAATCAAATAAGCACTTATCTTAAAAGTCAAACAAGTTGGTTTTCTAGTGAAAAGTCAAAGTCAAAGTCTGATAAGTTCCAGTTCACTTAAATGGGTCAAATAATGAAGATCTATTACAAAAAATAAGTTGTTGCAAGTCAGAATAAGCTAGAATAGCTTATTGATAAGCTGATGATAAAATTGCACTAGCAGGGGCTAGTTTTGGATGTTGAGCAGTGGGAACTTTTCCCACTGCTTGACTATTTTGACTTGTTGTCTTTAGTGACTTTTTCTTGGATTCAGTTTTCACAAAGGCACCCAATTGATCTTTGGATCAAAAGGAGTCAATAACAAGCAAAATAACACAATCACAAACAGCCAATTGATACAGTTTAATCAATTTATCACCAGATATAGCACAGACATGAACAATGAGCAGTTTAACATTCAAGAGCAATTTTAGCACAAATCAGCCAACCAAATTCAACCAAATACACACACAAGCTATAATAAACTCCAATAAGCAAGTCTAAACAGGTTTCATGCACTGGTTCAAAGAATTAAGCAAGATCTAAGCTATAAAAGTTACTGATGAACACTACACAAGCAGATTTATACTTTTGCTGATGTATTTGACACACAAGCCAATTTCAACACCTCAAATCTTTCAAACAGGTTATGTTAACTTTGTTTAAACCACTTTTATCCCTAAGCATGCATACACACTAAGTGTTCCCAAAATCCTAGGTCAAAATAAGCAGAAACAAGTCCTTAATAGCAGATTGATCAATTCAAGTGTTCAAACCTAATAACTTGCAGCAAAACACTCTCAAACAAAGTTATATCAGATACAAAGCATAAACAACACTTTCTCTTAACACAAAATCAGATTATAAGCATAAATCAGTAGACCCAAACACCCCTTTAACTTTTTCAAATCAAGATTTTCAAAAGCAAAACAAGATTTCAGGCCAACCAAACATCAATTAACACTCTAACAAGTCTAAATAACAGATTCAAGCAAGAACAAGCCACAAAATTCACAAGAACAACAGTTTCATACAAATATCACCAAAAATCATTTTTTATGCAGATTTGGAGATTAAGTAAGCAAACCTCATGGATGTACATCCACACCCACGAATTTTGAGCTTATGTGCTAGCAAGAACAAGCACAAGCTTCCACAAAAGCCTGCTAAGATTCAACAAGGGTTAAGCACAATAACATGTAAAATCAGAAACTTAGAAAAATCTTGATTGATGCAAACTTGTTACCCCACACTTGATTATCCCCAAGTTATAAGCCTCACCACACCTTAACCAACTCAGTTAGGATGCTATGATCAGCCCTATAGCCCAAGAATTCCAAGATTGGAACAAGACTTAGCAAAATATCAAGAAAATGAGGAAAATATGCAAACTTGTGCACACTCCTCTTTTGAAAACAGGTTTTAAACTTAAAAAACAGTAAGCTAAGAACATAAACAACAGAATAAAGGTGGCACTTGGTCTTTCTTCAAAGTACTTAACTCAAATTCATTAAACTGAAAAAGGATTTACAAGACTTTGAACAAAGGAAAAACCAAAAGCAGGAACAAATGAAATGAACTAGACCCTTTATATAGAGGGTGTACAAGGTCCTAGCAAGCTGCAAAACGTGTAAACCCTAATGCTAAAGTCCCAAAAATGCCCTTGAGGTCTTTGTCTTCTTCTTGAATCATGTGACTTGTTTTTGGAGTTATGTAGGAGCTGGCAAGTGTAAAGTTGATCCAAGGGTGTGTATGAAGCTTAAAAAGTAAGCACAAGTCTCAAACGTTGGATTGCTGGTTGGTTTTTGTTTGGACGTGAGAAGTGGGGCAGGGGAAGGTTGGTATACTCACATGCATGAGAGTGATGGGAGTTTAGGGGTTGGGTTGTGTTTATGATTAGCTTAATCATAAATCTGGAGCAGATTAGTGTCTAATTACAAGCCATTAATGAAAACCCAATTTTATCAAGAACATGAAGAACACCTCATTTGATCTGTTTTAATGTTTAATTGGTGTGTTAGGCGCCATAATCTTTATTTAAAATAAATATTAGTTAAATCGGGTGTGAGTGGGATGTGATGTGGCACCAGGGAGGGATTTGATTGGTGGAGAGAGTAAGTGGGGCACGTGTCACCCATTGGTTGGTCTAGGTAAGTTTATTGTCTGCCAGCTTTAACCCTTCACTTCCCAATAACTTGTCACTTGCAAACAAAATTCCATCAGCGCCCATTTAAGCCTTATCAACTTTGGACTTTTGTCATTTTTGGCCCATAAACTTTTGTAACATGAATTCAGGGGTATTTCTTGCCATATTTGAATTCTTCAAGGGTTGGTTTGGCATTTTCTTCAATGATGATGGTCTTGACTTGTATGATTGTCATCTTGGAGGACTGAAATTGCCAAGTCTTGATAAATGAGGGACCATTTTTGCCAATTGTTGAAAGTTGAGGGTCCTTTTTGTAATTTTGGATTTTTTCAAAGGACCAAACTTGTCATTTCTTGTACTTTGAAGGACTTCATGATATATTTGACTTTGTGGATGATATTGGTTGACAATTTAGCTTTGTTGAGGGGCTAAACTTGCCAATTCTTCAAAGTTAAGGGCCCTTTTGGTAATTTTGACAAACTTTAGGGACCAAACTTGTAATTATGAGGATACAAGGGTATAAAGTGTCAATTCTTCATAATTGGAGGACCCTTCTTCATAATTCTTCAAATCTTCAAGGGTTGATCTTGGGAAAGTCTTCACTAGGGCTTGGTTCATTGTGCGGCTTCGTTTCCCGTGTTCGTTTTTGCATGATTCTTGTGATCTTTTGTCATTATCTCAATATCCGTACCTAAAATACACAAGCAACAAACACAAGCATATATTTGGGTATTTTGATGATATTTAATGCATTTTAAGCCCTATTTGGAAGATGAGACTATGTATAAAAGCAGTCTCATCACGTGACAAGAATTAAAATGACAAAGTATTAAAACGTAAACTTGAAAATTAAACAAGACAAAATATGAAAACAACCCTAATCGGAATGTATTCCGATCAGGCTTACCATCGGAATACACTTACCACCCAATCGGAATGTTGAACTACCTGCCCTGATCGGAATGTAGATCGGAAAACCCGATCGGAATATGTCACCTTTTCTCTGATCGGAATAACCAAGCTGAAACCCCAGATCGGAATGTGTAGAACCAACCTTGATCGGAATAACTTACCTTTGATCGGAATATGGAATAGACCTGGTCGGAATGCTGATCGGAACCCTATGATCGGAATATTGTCACTATACCTGATCGGAATACCAAACAAACACCTCGATCGGAATGTGGAGTGGAAACTCAATCGGAATGCTGTCACTCACCTCCTGATCGGAATACCAAACGCACCTCTAATCGGAATACCAAAGCCCTCTAATCGGAATGTGTAGTAGAGTCCAGATCGGAATGATTGTCACTTACCCAGATCGGAATGTAACTAAACAACCCCCAATCGGAATGTTGTAAACCCTTTTCCGACCAAGCCAAAGAGCTATGGTCGGAATAATAAACCCTTATCCGATCACTAGATCGGAATACAGTGGAAAGAACACAAAATAAGCTAGAAAAATAAGCTACTAATCAAATAAGCACACAACGAAAATCCTAAGGCAAACCGTATAAGAAAAAGCTACTAAACTGAAATTTAAAGACTTTTAAAACACGAAATGGAAAAGATTTACGAAAAACAAACTTTAATATAAAAATAACTTTTATAAAAACTTTATAAAACTTAAAATGAACACAAATAAGCTATAAGAATCAATAATCCAAAACAATCAAAAGCATAAAAACACAATCTTTAATCAAATAAGCGAGACAATAAGCATGTAAACATAAAGATCAAGCAAGAAAGAAAGGTAGAATGAGAGATCAAACAAGTAAAGTAAAGGTGCAATAAAGATAAAATTAACTTACTTGAAAATTAAAGTGCAAGACAAGGTAATTAAAGGTGCAAGTAATTAAAGGTGCAAGGTAATTAAATGTGCATAAAAGTAAAGGTGGAAGAACTAGTGTCACTCTAGCCAACAAAAATGAAAAGATTAACTTAATGATCTATATATAGGGGAGGATTAGGAAGCTTCCTCCCCTCCTTCATTTTCTCTTAATTGCATCATTAGGCCCTTCCTTCTTAATCTCTTTGTTAATTGCACCATTAGTCCTTAAGCCTTTAAATCTTCTTTAATCTTGGACTTTAATGACTTTTGGCTCGGGATTTCTTTGGACTCGTCTTTTAATTCTTCAATAATTAAGACTTGAGTTCTTCGGCTTTAAGTAAACTTCCGTCTTTCGACTTTTTCTTCGATAAATCTTCAGAATTGGTCTTGGACTTCCGTTCTTTTTGCACTCTTGACTTCTTGACTTCATCTTTCATCTTTTTCTTCAATAAAAGCCCATAAATGCCGTGTTTTCTCCACTTTTCACAATTTCGTCCTAAATCACAATAAAAACACAAACCACGCATAATTCTGACATAAAAGACATAAAATACACGTTTTGGCTCGGTTATTATTGTAATTAAGTGGTAAAAAGGATGGGTGTTTACACACCTATCAAGCACTTGTTGTCCTAAATTTAAATATCACCAAAACGACCCAAAACCCATTATAAGCTATACTAATCTTTACCCAAACTTATATTACAACTAGTTTAACATGTATATGATTATTCCAAAGCAAATTTTCAGTTATAACAAGTCTATATATGTTGATATGGTCTTGTGCCGAACACCATTTTATGTATCTAAGCCAAAGATCAGCTTCTTTATTAACCAAGAACGACCAAATCAACACACATACTCATTTTATACATGAATTAATAATATTATCAACAATCTCAGTGATAACTTAAATCAAAACCTCTCTTTCATGTATGAATTTAAAAGTGTGCAAAAAATCACAATATCAAAATTTTGAGTTAATTTTGCACCAACTTTTAACCAAAGCTACTAATAAACTAATAAAAGTTAAACCACCTATTTATGGCATAAATTATACCCACATAAGCCGATAACTTAAGTTATAATACATATGATGGCGAGAACTTGCAAAAACATCATATCATGTCAAAAATATCAAAGCACTTATCAAAGTATTGTTGCGATTTCTGTAGCAGCCTTCAGATAACCCATTTGACTGACTTTTACATTGAACCAGCTCATGATACAAATTTTACATGAAAGTATAACTTTTTTGGATTTCAGAAAAGGTGTAGCACGATTTAAACAGAGCCACAGTTTATTTAATATGAATTTTTTGAAGTTTTGTTTGTTGCACATATTAAGATCAAACTTGTTGTAGTAAAACAAATTTTGACCCTTGTAACTAGGGGTGGAAATCGGGTCGGGTCAACCGGGTTCGGGTCAATTCGGGTCGGGTCAAGTCGGGTCAAGACTCAAAAAAATCATACCCGAACCTGAGCCTAATTATAACTCGGGTCAGTCGGGTTCGGGTCAATTCGGGTCGGGTTAATTTGAGTCGGGTCAACTCGGGTTCGGGTAAACCCGAGTATAAGAAAAAAAATTAAAAATTGTCTTGTTTAAGTGTATTTACAATATAAAATATGTTAAAAAACTCGGGTCAAGTCGGGTTGGTCGGGTTCGGGTCAATTCGGGTTAAGGCTAAAAAATATAAACCCGAACCCGAGCCTAATTAAAACTCAGGTCAATTCGGGTCAATCCGAATTGACCCGAATACGTTTTTGGACCCGAGTGACCCGACCCGAATAGGTTTATTCGGGTTCGGATCGGGTTCGGGTCCGGTCAACTTTTTCGACATTCCTACTTGTAACTATCGAATTGGCCAAAACCTTCAGCATGAAAACTGAATTATACACTTTAGCCTTTCTACAAATTTCGGCCATGATTTTATACGAGCTACTGTTAATCTATTATGGTTTTGTAAACATGACTAATCAGGGCTAAAATTTTCTGCAACCATATATTCCAAAATCACATAAAAAGGTGTTTTGTTTAACTTGTAAATCTTATACAACTCCACAATCTCTTGACATGTTGTTACCATACTTTAAACATACTAGGATTTGGTGCCCGCGCTCCGCTGCGGGAGAGCGCGGGCGTTTTATGGTTGCCCGTTCTGTAATCTCATTGAGTCGGTAAATTTAAACCACCACCAACAGTTGCAATAAGCTGATGATTTTCTCGTAATATTTTTGGGTTTTGATCAAGAGCAGTAGATGTGCAAACATACTCACATGTGTCAAGTACTACTGACTACTCATCCTCAAAATCAAAATTAGATATGTATAGCATTGCTTCAACTCTTTTAAACGCAAATGGTACATCAAGAACCGCCTTTAAAAACTTCTCAACATGACGAAGCTTAACAGGCGTGTCATCTTTATACTCTTTTAGCTTGCGTTCTTCTTCTTTTGTTGGAGCCATTTTTAATAAGCTCTCTAGAAGCTCAGTCCTAAGAGTATTTGCATTGCCTGCATAATCATTATATCTCAAAGCACTTAGTAGATAATCAAACACAACCCGTAAAACACTGATACATTTATGGAATGAATGAAAATAACCTTCTAAAAGTGCATCACAAACTTCTTCAATGGTCACATTGAGTGCCCTGAATAAAATTGCAATGTTTTGAGACTTCTTTGGATCAAGAACTCGGTTTCCGTGGGCGGTTGGTGATGGTAGAATCTGCCGTTTTGTGGCAGATGTTTCATTTGAATTATTTGAATTTGGTGTCTTAACAATAAATAAAGTCTCAATCATTTCTTCATTTAACCTGTATAACAGTTGAAATAAAAACAGTATAAGAGAGTTTATAATTTATCAAAAATAGTCCCTAAATTTTATATCTGATATAGTTCTTTCAATATGCAATTTCAGAAACCTTATGATAACTAAATTATTCACTTTTAAATAATCACATGGGTAAGTTCACATAAACAATCCCATATTCCTTCAATTTTAAAAACTGATTAATAACTAAACTAAACTGACAATCAGCAAAGTCTAAGTTTGTATTACTATTCCTAGACAAACAGAGATTGGGTTGAAACTTTTACTTGCACCTGTATTATGTGAAGTACGTCAGGCTGACACCGTTCGCTTCTCAACTGCAGTAGCAACCACCATAGATATGTTTGAGACGTTTTGTCATGCACCGCGTCTTCTAAACATCAGAGATCCATTAGCCCACCGATGCTAAAATTAAGATATTGTGTTAGACGCACCATTTTCCATATTTTATGATTCTGTACTTATCGGTCTTTGAATAATGCATAATGAAAGCAATTATGTACCTGCTCGTTTGTTAGCTAACTTCATCTTGCAAAGTGCCCCCTACTCTAATCTTTAATGGTGAAAAATCTGCAATTTTTCAAAAGTTACATATTATTTATTGGTTGAATTGATAAACTAAATAAGGTGTAGACTGATGGTTAACCTTTAATGGCATTCTTGAAGATTTTGTTGTTAAGATCCTGCATAAAAAACCACATTAGCATTCCATTAGTCGAGGGCATGTTGGATATCATCACTTCTTCGGTTCAGTTTCATATCTGAAATTGAAAAGCATCAATCTAATGAGAAAATTAGCGCATAAGAAACAAAGGATTAAAATCAGCAGCTTCATTTATGTTTGGCTTACTTTTGATAGTAGGGGATTCATAACAGCTAAGCAGCAGTCACATAAGCGAGGAGTTAAATATTCATTAAATAAAATATTAGCAGCTTTCAAATTTCTGTGCGCTAAAGGAGGCACACATGTCGAAGCATGGTTAAGTGACACGTTTCTTATGTAAGCATACACGCACATTGATTTTTCAAGAGACTGGATTACGCTTATAGATAATATAGGTGTTGAAAACCAAGCCACCCAAAATGCTAAAACTGTAGGTCATGACCAAAATATTTGCTACTAATTAAACACAAAAATTGATAAACAAATAAAAGATCATAGGAAAATCTTAAGTGCCAGCTTGCCATCACGAAACAATATTTGATGTGGTCAAGTCCCCTAAAACGACTCCACAATCGTGTAATTTTCGAATAGTATTCCCAATCTGTAATGTAAACTCATCTGTGTTTTCTAAACCAACTTTATATAATCCAAATTCAAGAAAATGATGTTTGACTAATAGACCTTCCATACTCAAACGTTAGGCTGATACCGTTTGCTTCCAAACACCACCTCAGTTAGGTCCTATGATGTTTCATCATTTTATAACTCTAAAATTCTAGCTAATTGCATTATAATAAAAGAGAGAACGATATTAACCTAGAAGTGAAGGTGATTGATAGTAGCAAATGCTCCCAAGCTATTGTATCCTAGACGGGAGTATGGACTTGCAGCCTCATGTGCCATGTATAGTGCAAGCAATAAGCTACAGCACTTTATCAACTTGAAACTCAGTAGGGCGTTTCTTGAGGTGACGACCCTCATTCAGCTAAGCATTATGGCAGAAAGAAACAAAGGGAGGTAAAACAAAAACGCATAGATCAATAAGGCTCAGATTTATAATTTCAGTTACACTGCCAGCACTCGCCATGGCTGTAGTCACACACGTGGCGTGGCGTGGCTGCCGAGCCAAGATACGGGCCTCAGTAGACTGCATAGTAAAAAAAATTATCATCATCGCCTATAAAAGGAAAAAATATGCTTTGGAACAATCTGTAATCTTTCTTGCTCATGACCATTGTCACTATCGTCGCACACCAATCCACATCGCCCGCAAACCATAGACGGCGGCAACAAAGAGATTGGAGGCATCGAAAATAGCAGTTGCCCCATTTATATGCAACTTACTTACAAATAAACTCTTTATCAATCCGATAATGAAGTCAAATACCAATCATATAAAAGAGGTAACAAAAGTAATACTTAATTAAAGCTTCTAAGGCCAAAAACAACTACCAAAGAACCAAAAACACCATGTATAATGACCAGTGTAGGCAAACACAATTAACCTTTATATAAAGGAGGAGAATCACACATCCATAGGATCAGTTATTCTCCTCACAAACCGACTTAAATATAATTAACCTCCTCTCTCACAGTCCTTTTCTTCCCCTCACAAACAAAACACGCACTGGCACACACATACAGTGATTTGGTCCTTCGTTACTCAATTAATAAGTACCAAAAGATAAGGAAGATAACTAATAGACCTCAATGATGATAGTCTTGGAATTTACGTGCCTAATGGCAGTGAGTGCTCTGATTGATTGATCGCAAGCCTCCTCCTCATATTTCTGTCTAGACATGGGCACTTCTTATAGCTCAAGGAAACACAAAGGTCCTAAAATAATCTATACCAAATGTAAGTTAGCTCGGTGTTGATACCTATCTCTTATAGAACTTTTCTTCCTACGTCTAACAATTTTATTAAGTGTCTAGCAAACACCAGGTTGCATAAAAAGCGGGATGTTTATCATGAGGCTCAGATAAGTCAGTTATCAAAATAAAAATCTATGGCCACCATGGCTGCAAACCAACACAGGCTGCCTCGCCAAGCTGCGCATAATCCAATATTTACTCAAACCCGTCAAACCAGGGTTAAGACCATCATCACAGCCTATTTAAAAGCCACAAAATGAAATCAATGGCCAGAATCCCTATTTCACAAATCACATACTTTTTTTTTTCTTTTTTCTTTATAGACAGAAACATTTGCATGAGAGAATGGAAGAAACAACCGTTTTCTTGACGAATAGTTTCGCAAATTATAACAATAATAAGAAAGGAGGAATTGCAAACCAAGCAAGGCTGCCTCGCCAACCTGTACATAATCCAAAATTGACTTGAACCCATCAAAGCAGGCTCTTACAGCATCATGAAAATGTATGCAAATGGTAAGAACTGGATAAAAGGGTTTGTGACCCGCCATGGCTACAAACACGTACCCATGATGCCCTGCCAAGATACGGGCCGCTTGCGGTCAACATCATCCGCAAACACACAACCCATTATCACTTTAATAAAAAAGGATAATCGTAGCAACCAATGCACGACTATTAAACTGATAAGCTAAAAATGTCAGCATAATAAGCTAACTTCATCAATTTTCCAAACATTCTGGTCTCATAATACTCGAATGAAAGCACGGTAACGACATGCATTATTTCGGTAGAAAGAAGACACCAAGGCAAATGAGAGCCGGCGTATTTGTTTTTCTTTGCATACATCTAAAGCTGGGATGAACATTCAAGGTACGCTAACAGCAAAAACAGGCAGCCATTTATCATCAGGACTAGATAGGTCATTTATCAGAAAAAGAAGATACGACCACCATGGCTGCAAGCCAGAAAGGCTGCCACGCCAAGCTGCCCGTAACCCAATATTTACTCGAACCCACAAAACAATATCTACACCATCGTCACATACTATTTAAAAGAAGTATCACTTCAAAAAGAAGTGTTATCTAGCTTCATTTGTAAATGTAGATGCCTGTAAACAACGAAATTTTGATTAAAAAAAATCCAATACCATGTCTTAAAATGACCTTAACCACATTAAAAAAAGTATTCATCCAGATAAAACGTAAAAGAAATTATATTTGTGAAAGGGGCACATGTTTTTCTTTCCTCCTAGTGTATCGTGCGTCGTAAACACGACCATTATGTAACGAAACATTTCCGTTCAAAGAGAACGAAAAAAAAGCATTCTGTAATTTTGAGGCTCAGATAAATGAGCAATTGGATATGAGGATATGTCCGCTATGGCTGCAAACTTAGTAAGCATGCCCCGCCAAGAGGCACAGAATCCAAATAAGAATCAAGCTCAAAAAGTACCATCATAGCCTTTTTCTAATGGTATCATGATAGCATTTTAACAGCATTTCTAACGGTATCATCATAGCAACAACTCATTTATTTATGAGCATACCACAACGGCGGGAACAACAACCAAACTTCCAAAGATTTCCACGTAAGAATCAACTATATTTAATAAACCGGGACTGGCAACATCTAGTAACATAAATTTTTGGCTCAAACAAGCGAGAGTTAGAGCAGATGAAGCCCAATCAGACCCGCCATGGCTGCAAACAGATTGCCCTGCCAAGATACGAATCAGTCCTAGCCTCTACGATCCAACAATCTATTGTGATTCCAAAGTAATAAGTGCACAAATGTAATAGCATCTTCAGCGCCAACAACAAATTCGAAAGGACCCGCAAAGCCTACCACCAACATCACACACCCGTACCTTTCGCCACCCGCCATTAACAGCGGGAACGACAGGAATGGTGGCATCGAAGGAGCATAAGGTGAAAGTGTTACCAAGGCCTAAGCATACGAATGGACATCATTAGTTTATAAGTTTACAAAAACAGTAAGCTAATCAGCTTTCTCAAACACGCGGGCGATGGAAACACACAGGAAGTACCAGCAAGACCGAACCATAAGAAACGACTTTAGCAGCATATCAAAAATAAAGTAATACCAACATGTAAACAAATACACCCAAAAGGGGGTAAAAACCGATAAATAATCATACCCATTTACTGATGAGTCTATCACAATGGGCCTATCGTCGCCTGCCATCAACAGCGGCAACGAAAGAGACGGCTCTCACTATCGTCGCCTGCCATCTAGCGGCAACGAACCAATGCTCCGTCGAATGCTAAATTTTTCCGAAAAACATATACATCATTAATTTAATCCGCTCGCAACGGCAGGGCAATAAGAACCTAATAACAATAATCGAAACAAAACACATACCTAAGAAGCAACCCAATATTTGAATCAAACGCATTTTTATCAGAGTCTAACAAAACACAAACCAAAAGGTTAGGGTAAATTCAAATCAAATATGTAAACATAAAATTAAATATTTGACCGAAACGATGAAACCCCAAAATTTTAATTTGATAAAAATTAGGCAAATTGGAATCAAACATAACGCAGATAGAATGAGATTAACATATAAAAATATGAAATATCATATTTTTCACTAATTTATGCACCTAAGAAGAATCATATCAAAACATGGCAATCAAATGATGGACAACAGCTAGCAAGCAAACATAAGAATCTAAAGCAAAGGAAAATGTTAGAATAAGACTATGGCAACTTACAACAATTCAGGAGAACAATGGAGAAGATAAAAAACCAACACGACACTCTAAACGATGCCGTTTAGAATCATCACAGCCTGCAACAACGGATACAACCACAAACAACGGCCCCATCTAATCTCACGGCCGCCTACCAACCAGCAACGTCGCCTACCAACCATCAACGCCGCCCACCATAAACGGTGGCAACAAAAAAGGCTGATGGCAACAAAGAGGGATCAAGGTATGTGAAAACCAAAAAATAATGCAAACCCCAATTTTTTTATTGGCCATATAAACACCCGTAGATGGAATCAATGGCTAAAATCGGGTCACCTCATACATAGACCAGGACAATAGCAACCGGTGAAACCTAAGATCCGATCAAGATGAACAGTACGATCAAGATTAGATCGGGTGACCACACACACAGATGTTTGTGTTGTGTGAGAGGAATGGGATTATGTAACCCTGATCAATTAATACAAAGAGCCAAAGGGGCAAACCCATCATTAACAAAAGCTACAACAAAGGGCAACCCAACATTAATTGAGTAAGAAATGGCCAAATCACTGTATGTGTGTGCCAGTGCGTGTTTTGTTTGTGAGGGAAGAAATAGTTTGTGAGAGAGAGAGGTTAATATATATAACTCGGTTTGTGAGGAGAATCACTGCTCCTATGGATGTGTGATTCTCCTCCTTTATATAAAGGTTAATAATTTCTAAGCTTGGTCATCATGTTTTCTAACTTAAACAAAAACCATCAAAATCTCATAACACCATTCAAACACCCCTACATCATCAAATTTCCATATGATTGCTTCTCAATTTGTGCATCGACATTTTGTCAAACAGCTTCCATGTATCCTAAACTAAAATTAACAAAAAAAAAGTAGGATAATAAGCAACAAAAATATAAATAAAAAACTTACATTTACAACTTGCATCAACATCATCGCATTAGAATCTCCCTGAGATACACTCAACACATCATCATCTTCTACAGCTAAAACAACAACTTGGTTCAAATTGAAATCCATTGGATTAAATTTATAATGAATTATAATGATTCGTCGATTTGCAAATTCGATTATGGTGGAAAGATGTTAGAGAAAACGGTTAAAAAAACAAAACACATATTAATTGTGTGTGTTAAGAATCAAATGACGAAAAAATAAATTAAATTTTTTTATATAATAAATAAATAAGGTTAATTGATTAAATTTTAAATTAATATAAGCCTTTAGATCAAAATCAAATGAAAGTATTGGATGTGCTATCAGTTTGTTACGAAAAAAAAAATTTCAATTGAACTTTTGCCTTTTTGCCTTATAAGTTAAGGAAAAATTATAAAAAGGTCAAATGTTAGAAAAATCAAATTTTCAGTTGAACTTTTGTATTACTACGTATAATTTAAAGGAAAAATTATAAAAAGGTCGCATATATTAATGTAGACTAGCAGGGTACCTGTGTGATATGAAATTGGGTACTTTGTGATTAATCGAAGAAATATAAAAAAAAATCCCGATCAGGCCTGTTTCGCTCATTTGCATAGGTTTCGGGTGGTTTTTTCCAGGTTTCGATTAAATCCGTTGACCTGGTACAATTTTAAAATCACATGTACCACCAACTTGTTAGTCATATGAAGTTTTTTTTGTGTTTTAATAGTTGTACAATATGTATAATAAGAGTATTTATTTTAGAAGTATTTTTAAAATATTATTAATTAAGGTGTTTAATATATTACTTCATGTACTTGTAATATGTGTTTTATTAATATGTATTAATTAAAATTAATTTTAAAAAAGTGATAGTAATATTTAATTAACTTGTATAATATGTTCTAAAATTTGTATTACTACTTAAAAATTTAATAAAAAGATAGTGCATAAAATAATATGATATTTTAACACTTTACGTGTGAATATTTAAATATGTTTAGTATGTAGATGCATCTTTGATGAACTTAATGGAAAAATTTATTATCGGAGACGGATGATTCAGGATTCGAACCTTAGACATCTTGTATAAAAGTTGAAAGATGTTAGCCATCTCATCTCAAACATCAGCATGTCACATATCATTTTACGACCCCTTACTCTCTATACAAATGTAATTCTCATGGTTACAAACTTACTGTGGTTAGTGTTCAAATTTTTACAGTTGGTTATTTACATTCTAGAAAGTCGATGAATCTTTTTTGGCCATGGCTCAATGAATCACTACTACTATATATATAGACAATTTTGCTCGTGTAGAATTCATAGGGAGACAAGACACCATACACTACAAGAAAAATCATCTTAGCGTTACAGTTTATGACATTTAAATCGATGCTAGTTTTGCGACTTTAAAAATATCCCAAACAGAGTCGCCAATTGCGAGACATTTAAGAGCACATCGGAAACGAAGTAGCGAATTTTCCGACAATTATGAATACATAGCAAACGGAGTCGCCAATTTCATAACATCCAAATAGATGTGTAGAGTAAGTCCCTAAATTGCGACTTCAAAAAGACAAATTGCTAATTGTGTCGTGTTTGCATATGTCTCCGGCTGAAGCCTTCGGATACGCACTCTACTCCGGATGATAGCCGAGACCACAGCAATTAATAAGGCCAATATAAGAACAGTAGAACATTTAATGCTCAGGCATAGAACTTGGTGAAAGGCAAAAGTAACCCATTGTATTATCTGGGTTGACTGCTCAATCCAGCAGACAATAGAAAGCACCGCCGCCCTGGAAGCGAATCTCTCGATTCATGGAGAAAATCTTACATTTGGTTTAGAACCTAGTCTATTGATGTGACTAGACACTCAGGCATGCTTGGTGGAGTAGTATAAATACTCCACACATTTAATACACATAGGCATCTTCTTCACCATTTTTACTCTTTACATTTATACTTATCTCCGGTATTCTAGACCAGACACCACTTCCGTGATTGTTACTTACTCTCACGCCGGAGCTTGGTCTCGGGGTCAAAACTGGGGCGAGGCTAACGTGTGTTGACTTGTGTTCGTAGGTTCAATACCAAGATACAAGGATACCATACAAGGATACCATCATTGTGACTAAAGGAAATTTGCTAGCGTCAGCCTAGCCGAAGAATTTTCCTTCAACAATTAGCGCCATCCGTGGGACCTTAAACTCGAATCTCCACAAAACAACTATTTATGGCAGGAGTTTCAGGAGGGTCGCCCATACCGTTGTCTCCAGACCGTGATCCCGCAACTGCGGAGAAAGAGATTGAAACACCTTCAAACCTACAAGAAACTATTTTGGAAAGCATGAGCGTGTTGCAGAGCTTGGTGGAGCGCCACAACACTGTGTCCAAAAAACCTATCTCACCTACAAGGTTGGTCTTCGAAGACGACCCACAAGATGCACAAAAAGACAAAAATGAGGTGCGGAGGGTTCAAAGGGAAGCCAATGTCCCGGTGGACGACTTACAAAAACCTTTCAAGGACGTTATCGCTTCTCACTTCTCTAAAAGGATTATACATTTCTCCTCATCGAATCACATACTACCAGCAACCATCAAGTTATATACATGAGCCATTGATCCTAATGATCACATCACTCGTTTCACTGGTGTAGTCAACTCTGGGAGTGGCCAATGCCGGTTTGGTGCAGATTTTATTAGCAGACGTTGGACGGAGCTGAAGGAGGTTGGTTCGAAAGGTTAGCGAGGGGTAGCATAGATGATGAGACTGCTTTTATACATAGTCTCATCGTCCAAATTGGGCTTAAAATGCATTAAATATCATCAAAATACCCAAATATATGCTTGTGTTTGTTGCTTGTGTATTTTAGGTACGGAAATTGAGAAAATGACAAAAGATCACAAGAATCATGCAAAAACGAACACGGAAAACGAAGCCGCATGATGAACCAAGCCCTAATGAAGAATTTTCCAAAGAAAACCCTTGAAGATTTGAAGAATTATGAAGATTGGTCCTCCAAGTTTGAAGAATTGACACTTTATACCCTTGTATCTTAATAATTACAAGTTTGGTCCCTAAAGTTTGTCAAAATTACAAAAAGGACCATTAACTTTGAAGAATTGGCAAATTTAGTCCCTCAACAAAACTAAATTGTCAATAATGGTCCTCTAAGAAAGTCAACAAACAAGTCAAGGCCTTGTAGTATGAAGACATGTCAAAATCAGCCCTTGAAGATTTCCAAAATTACACTTGTAGTCCTTAAATCAAGTTTCAAAACTTTGTGTGCCAAAAATGCCAATGTCCGAAAGTTGTTATGTGTTATTATGGCGTTGATAGCCTTTTAATACAACTTGAACAAAGTTTGAAAAGAGAGGGGCCAATGTTGCCAGACAGCCATACTTATCCCCTCCACTCCCTGCTTGACACCTCACCCACTCACACCCACCAACCAATCAGACACCTCCCCTCTTCCATGTCACCTCTCCACTCACTTTTCAAACCAGATTAATTAAATACTTAATCCCTTCCCTCCCAAACACAATTTTAAATTAACCTTTTTCCAAAATAGATTAAAACGTCCTTAATCCACCCTTAAACCCTAATTTTTTCCAGTAAGAACATCAATTAAAACAAAGGGTTTTTGGGTAATTCGCTCCAGATCATGGATTAAACATCACTTAAACCTAAAACCACCCTTAAACACCCATCACCATCACCCCACATGCTTGTGCCACCCTCCCCTGCCCCACTATTTACTCCCAAACAAAAACTTGACAGCAGGATCAACAACCCACAACAATTTCGTGTTCCCAAAGGCTAAATGGACGTCCAAGATCTCTTTTTCATCACTAGCATCTTCACAAACTGCCAAGATCATCACATGGGCTCTTGACAAAATTCAAAAAATGGCATCTTCAAATATTCGTCCAAGGGCATTACTGGAAGTTCAAGTGTTAGGGTTTTAGCTTCTTATCAGTTCTAGAATCACATGTAAGCCTCTATATAAAGGCATGATTGGACTTAGCTTGTTCATGTTCTTGATTTTTTCTCCTTTTTCACAAGCCTTGTAAATCCAGTTTATTAAGGAATATAAATGGTATTGAGTTTGGTGATGAAAAAGATTGAGTTCCCTTTACATTTCAGTTGATTTAAGTTATAATTGTTTGAGTTTGGTTTAATTTTCAGCAAAAGTTTTTAAGTTTCCAAGTTTCTGTTTGTTATTCAAGTTTTTTTTCAGATCTTAAATTTCATTAAAAACCTGATTAAATGGTGATTCAGTGTGTTACTTTGATGGTGTTTGAGTTTGGGTATGTCCAAGACACCATGGCTTGTTCTGGTGTAGTGGGTACCCAAGCTTGAATAAGCCACTTGTTGGTCATTTTTCTTGCTTATTTCAGTCTCACCCATAAGCTAAAAGCCCACTTCTAGCTTATTCCATAAGCTAGGGGTCTGCCTTGAGCTCTTTACACAAGCCTCTTTGATTTCTTTCTTAGCAGGTTCTAAACAAGGACCATTTTTCATCCATCTTTGTTAAGTAAACCCCCATCAGCATCTCAACAAAGTTCTGCATAGGCCCCAGCCTATAGGGAGGTGGTTTTTCAACCACTAAGGGTCTTGGATGTAGGACCCTTAAGGTAGCTCATTGATTCTCTTTTCCATTTTCAGTTTTCCAAAAATTATGTGCTTTATATGATACTGCATGTTAAGTTGTTAAGTGTTGGTTTAAGTGTTTGGTTGTGCTTAATTTATGATTAGATGCATGTTAGTTTGAGTTTGATTCAATTTGATTAGGTTTTAAAAAGAGTTGCTTTGGAAATTTTGATTTCAGTCAATTTAAAGGGGTGTTTGGATTTGCACATTTATTAAGTTTACTTGGTTGATTATGTGTTAAAAGCTGTTAGAATACACTCTATAGTTAGTAATTAGGTGTTTAGTGTGCTTAAGTTTCAGTTTGCTCAAATTTTGAACATATGTGCATGATAAAAATTGGACAAACATAGCATTAATCAGTCATCACCCTTTTGTGCCTATTCTTGCTGAAATTTGTGCATCAAACTTGGTAATTTGTTAGATTTAGGGTTGTTGGAGGATTGTGAATTGGTTGCGTACTGATTGGTGAACTTGTATGCAAGATCTTTTAGCTTAAAATCCACATTTGGGAATTTAAAACCAGCAAATAGTCACCAAACCTGCTTAAGTCATATCAGCAACCTTATTTGCTTATTGTGTGCTTGATTTTGTGGTGTAACCTGCCTGTTTTTGAGTTTATTTTGACTCCTTATACTCCAAAGAGTATAAGGGTGCCTGATTGTCCATCAATACATCACCAAAATCAAGAAACAAGCCCTCTTGTTTCAAAACTGCACAAGTGAAGAAACACTTGTGTGTTCATCAGAAACTTATCCAGACCTTAGCATGTTTTTTATTTCAAATAGCCTTAATCTTGTTTAATTTTGAGTTGTGTTTGTGTTTTTGTGACTTAAATAGTTACCGATTTGTGTTTTTAAAAGAAAAAAAAATAAATAAATAAATATCAAAAACTCACGTGGCTTGGGCTCGAACACGCGACCTCCCGTTTGGAGGAGTAACGTGTTTACCAGTGATTCGGATGGTTTTTTACGTTTATGTTTCATTTCCTTAAATACTTAAGGGTTGTTTGATAAGTAGCTTATTTGATTAACAGCTTATAAATAAGCTTTTTCTGGCTTATTTCTTTGAGGTTTTTACCAAGTAGTATTTTTCTTAGGTTTATATTAAGGTTTTTGACTTTTCTGAGCAAAAAGCATATTTTTCCCTTTATTAATTAATTTATTAGGATTATTTTAAGTTTTTATTTTAGAAAGTCATTAAAAAATAGTAAAAGGTATACTAAAAATCTGAAAAAATAATTTTTAGGTTTTTAATCATATTTTTGAGGTTTACAGCTATTTAGGTTTTCAATTTAGCTCATTTTTGATTTTATAGGATTTTAGGGTTTTTAGCAAACTTTAAAATTTAATATAAAATTATTAAATAGTTTTCAGAAAATTTGGATTGCATTTTTGTTTTAGTTACATTATTTAGGATTTTTGGTAATTTTTTAGAATTATTTAGTGAACTTTGAATTTTTTTTGATTATTTTAATATTATTTTATTATAAAAAATTAAAGTTTTATTTTTTTTTAGTTTTTACATTTTTCCTAGGTTAAGGACACTTAATTAGGAGTTTTATCACTTTCCAAATATTTTTTAGACTTTTCAATTAAATTTTAGATTTAATTTAAGATTTAATAGATTTTAATAGTTTTTAAGTGTTTAAAAATAGTTTAATTTGGTTTTAAATTTTTTAAAAATAGTTTTTAGCTTAATTAGGATATTTTTTAGGTTTACAAACTATTAGATCTTGTTTAAGGCTTTTTAATAATTAAAAGTGATTTTTAGGGCTTTAATTAGCATTAAAAAGTCATTATCTAATTAATTAAAAGGTTTTAGCAAGTTTGGATTTTTTGTAAACTCTTAGAATATTATTGGGGATTTTTAGAAATTTTTAGGAATTTTTAGGTTAAAATTTTAATTTTTGCACTATTTACGACTTTACGTGTTCGCCTTTTTCGTCGTAGTTTAATCCGTTTTCGTAACCGTCTTTCTCTTCTAATCCCATTTCTTTCTCAATCATATAATCACAAATCAATATCAATTCAATACACAACGCACTAGCCTCCTCGAGAACGAACTCACTTAGGGTCATTCACGCACGGTTTTCCTAAATCGTCGTGCTCACTTGCCCTATTTATTACTCTTTTCCTAAAGAGTGGTAAAAACTCCAACTATCATTTTGGCGCCGCTGCCAGGGAGGCGTGTTGTGTTTTGGTTGAACAATTGTTGTTTTTATATAGCCATAAATAGCTAATTGTATTAGTAGCACTCTACTAATACGTATTATCGTTTTTCGTTTATTTGTGAATACTATTACTATATTGTATACGTAGAACAATAAATTTACAAGTACTCCAAATACGTGAGAAATCACAACCTTGACTTGGGAGGTCATTACCCAATCATTGTATTCGAATCTCAAACCAAAGAAAAAGGCAAAAATAGATAAATACTTTCGTGAAGCTCGATTTTGAGAAATACAAACTATAAGGTGGGTATAAGGCGGTTGTATTTCACGACCTAAAGGAAAAAGGCTCTTAAGTGCTTCGCGCCGCCTCGTTTCCTCCGCTTGCTTGTGCGTATTTTGATTTTGAAAGCTAATCGAGGGTTTTGCCGCCCAAAGTATTACTTAAGTATCATATATATTTTCTTGGTTTCTATTGATTAAACCCTCTTGAACGATTTGGTGTTCCACCATCGTTCTAAAGTCATCGAAGGCGTTCACTTCACGTGATCGTTTTCATTCCTTGAGGCTTCTTTAATCGAGAGATTTGATTAAGGAGGAGATTTAGATTTGTGTCTACTAATACATTCCAAAAATCCAAAAAAAGTAAAAACAATCAAAAACCACAAAAAAATTTTAAAAAAGTAAAAACACCAAAAAGAATCTTCTTTGCTCGCCTTCTCGTTGTACGTGACGTTTATGCAAACTCGCTCTAAAGCAAGACGTGCTTGTAAACGAAGAAACAAATCAATCACTCCTTCTAGTGAGGAGTCTCCTATTGACGAACCCATTGTAGTGAAAGAAGCACCCATGGCTAATCGAATTATGATGGAGTTGCTTCAAGCACCCACCGAGGGTTATGGAGAAGCGATTGTGATTCCCGCTATCCTTGCGGAGAATTTTGAGGTTAAGACGGGTTTGTTGTCCATGATTCAAAACAACAAGTTTCGAGGTGACGAAAAGGACAACCCTCATAACCACATTCGCCAATTTAATCGTCTCACCGCCACATGCAAGTTTAAGGACGTCTCAAACGACTCGATTAAGATGATGCTTTTTCCGTATTCCTTAGCGGGGCCCGCAAAAATTTGGTTAGAGAAAGAGCCACCCAATTCTATATTGACGTGGAAGGATCTCGTTTCAAAATTCGTGAACCAATTTTTTCCGCCCTCTAAGACTACGCACTTGAAAAACGAGATTTCAAAGTTTTCACAAGAGTATAATGAGAGTTTTTCAACGGCTTGGAATAGGTTTAAGGAAATGTTGCACGAATGTCCTCATCATGGTTTTTCCGACTTACACCAAATTGACACGTTTTACAATGGCTTGAACGATCATGAGCGTGATTATCTTAGTGCCGCCGCGGGTGGTAATTTTTTGTGTAAGACGGTCGAGGAAGCATTGTTAATCATTGAGAATAGGTCTAAGGTGTATAGTCCTCGTAGCACGTCGAGTGTTCGTAAGACTTCGTCTTCGCCTTCATTATCACACACCGTTGATGCTTGCCAAATCGAGGCTAATTTGGAGAACAAAATTTTTGATAAGTTGAAAGGATTGTTAATTGAGTTTAAAGTTGGTGAACAACCCGCTCCCGCTACGATTAAAGCGGTTGAGGTTTCTTGTATGTATTATGGTGGAGCTCACGATTATTCCGAGTGCATTACCAACGGTGGTAACACTTCGAGTG
Source organism: Glebionis coronaria (assembly GCA_025667525.1). NCBI lineage: Eukaryota > Viridiplantae > Streptophyta > Magnoliopsida > Asterales > Asteraceae > Glebionis > Glebionis coronaria. The sequence continues at coordinate 504,761,496 of CM046881.1, read as the reverse complement.
CCTTCGCGGCCGCGGGAACTTATAACCAAAATGGTCAAGTTCCTCGCACTAATCAATTGACTCCACCGGGTTTTCCACCAAATCAAAATGCTAAAAATTATCGAAACAATCAAGTTGGTTACCAAAGCAATCAAAGGAACAATTTCAAGGGTAATAACAACTATGGAAATCAAGGAACTAGTAGCCAATTGCAAATTCAAAATCAAAACCATAATTTTCAAAACACAAGTCAAGGTCTTCAAAATGTTTACACTAAAGAACTTCCAATGGACTTTTTGAATTACGCCACGGCAAATGATAAGATTTTGGAAAACATTCAAGAACAATTGGCTAGTCAAGCTAGGGACACGGCTAAAAACACTAAGGAGTTGGCTAACTTTGTGAAAGAAAATCTTAACATGAGAAATGAATTGAAAAATGATTTTGCTAATCAAATTCGAGGTCAAAACAACAAGATTGAACAAAGTCATGCTAGGCTTGAACAAAGAATTGACCAAAAAGCCGCTAGTCAAGATTTGAAGTTTAATAGTCAAGATGCTAAGCTTAATGCAATTTTAGAAGCCGTCATGGGAAACAAAGCCTCTACTTCGAGTGGTCTACCTAGTAACACCGTTTCAAACCCGAAGGGAGAGATGAAAGTGATTACCACACGAAGTGGTAAGACACTTAAAGAACCGACTCCTCAACCAATTACTCCAACGGTGGAGGAAATTGAGGAAGAACCCGAGGTGGTGGTCGAAAAGGAGCATATTTCAATCCCACAAAGTACCGCTCATGCCACACCTACGGTCGACCCTTTACCAACATTGGAACCCGAGATTCCAAAGGCTATGCCTATGCCCCAACCCACACCACCCTTTCCTTACCCATCGAGACTTAGGAAGGAGAAACGACAAGAGCGCGACAACTACCAATTTGAGCTTTTTATGAAAATGTTTCGTGAGTTGCACCTTAATGTGAGTTTCGCCGATGCTTTGGTCATGATGCCACGATTTGCCGCTAACTTTAAGAGTATGTTGAACAACAAGGAGAAATTGCACCAAATGTCTAGTTGTTCATCGGTTTATCTTAATCGCATACCTCAAAAAGTCGGTGATCCCGGTAAATTTTTGATCCCTTGTGCAATTCAAGATATGGAAGAATGCTATGCCTTGGCCGATCTTGGTGCTAGCATTAACTTGATGCCACTTGCAATCTTCAAGTCGCTCAATCTTCCTAATCTTACTCCTTCACGAATGTCTATTGAGTTGGCCGACCATTCCACGATTCTTGCATGTGGTTTGGCGGAAGACGTTTTTGTGAAAGTGGGGAAGTTCTACTATCCCGTAGACTTTATCGTTGTTGATATCCCCACGGATCCTCAAGTTCCTCTTATTTTAGGTCGTTCGTTTTTAGATACGTCTATGGCTTTAATTGATGTGCATGCTAGAAAGATCACCTTACGTTTCAACGACGAGGAACTTGTTATAAACGCAACTCAAAATTCTCAACTTTCTCATGTTTATTCCGTTGCTACCATAAACCTCATTGATATGATCGACGTGGTTTGTGAGGAATTTTCACAAGAAGTTTTAGGGTTTGGTGATGAAGAAACTAGTGGCAATCCCACTATGTTAGATCCAATTCTTGATAATTCGACACCAACCTTCACTCCTTTTGAAGGTGGTGGTTTTACGTTGGAAGAATTCGATGTTCCACGTACTTGTGACGAAGACCTCGACAACGATGAGGACTTCTCGATTATCAAGGATTTTCTCAACGATTTCCCATTTCCTCCACCCGAGGAGGTTATGAGTATCGAGCCCAAATCTTCACTTGAGGAACCACCTATCCTCGAGTTGAAAGATTTACCTCCTCACCTCGAATATGTCTATTTGGAGGAGGACGACAAGTTGCCGGTTATTATTGCGAAGGATCTTTCGAATGATGAAAAAACCGCACTTGTCGATGTTCTAAAGGACCACAAAGGGGCAATTGCGTGGAAGTTATCTGACATTAAGGGAATCGGTCCCAAATTTTGTACCCACAAAATCTTAATGGAGGAGGATTTCAAGCCAACAATCCAAAGTCAAAGGAGGGTGAACCCCAAAATTCACGACGTCATCAAAAAGGAGGTCCTTAAACTCCTTGACGCGGGAATGATTTACCCTATTTCCGATAGTCCTTGGGTGAGTCCTATTCATTGTGTCCCTAAAAGGGGAGGGATGACCGTTGTGCCAAACGATGCCAACGAGTTGATTCCCACTAGACTCGTGACCGGATGGAGAGTGTGCATTGACTATCGAAAGTTGAATGAAGCCACTCGAAAAGACCATTTTCCCTTGCCCTTCATGGACCAAATGTTGGAGCGTCTTGCGGGAAACGATTTCTATTGCTTTCTAGATGGTTTTTCCGGTTACTTCCAAATTCCCATCGACCCTCGTGATCAAGAAAAAACTACGTTTACGTGTCCATATGGAACGTTTGCCTATCGTAGAATGCCTTTCGGACTTTGCAATGCACCGGGAACCTTTCAAAGGTGCATGATGGCTATTTTTCATGATATGATCGAGAAGACGATGGAAGTCTTCATGGATGACTTTTCCGTGTTTGGTGATTCTTTCACTTCGTGTTTGTCGAACCTAGAGAGAATGTTAAAACGTTGTGAGGAAACCAACCTTGTGCTCAACTGGGAAAAATGTCATTTTATGGTTAAGAGTGGAATCGTCTTAGGGCACAAGGTCTCGAAAGGGATTGAGGTAGTTCAAGCTAAGGTAGACGTCATCGCCAAATTACCTCATCCCAAAACCGTCATGAGAGTTAGGAGTTTCCTAGGCCACGCAGGCTTTTATCGTCGATTCATCAAGGACTTTTCAAAGATTTCTCGACCTATTACACATCTTCTTGAAAAAGAGGCACGTTTTGTCTTTGACGAAGATTGTGTACGAGCCTTTTAGATCCTTAAGAGGAAACTTACCGAAGCTCCCATTCTTGTTGCTCCCAATTGGAACCTCCCCTTTGAACTCATGTGTGATGCTAGTGATTACGCCATTGGGGCCGTTTTGGGGCAACATCATGATAAGCACTTATTGCCTATTCACTATGCTAGCAAGACGATGACCGAGGCTCAACTTAAATACACTACAACGGAAAAGGAGTTCCTTGCCGTGGTGTATGCATTTGAGAAATTCCGACCTTATCTCGTCTTGACGAAATGCATAGTGTACACGGACCATTCGGCTATTAAGTATCTCATGGCAAAGCAAGATGCTAAGCCTAGATTACTTCGTTGGATTCTCCTCCTTCAAGAATTTGATCACACCATCGTTGACAAAAAAGGAGTCGAGAATCTGGCGGCCGATCATCTCTCTCGTTTGGAAAATCCTCACCAAAGTGTTTACGAGCCTAAGGAAATCACCGAAACATTTCCGCTCGAGACACTTGGTGTAGTGAATTCTAAGCTTGATTCTTCTACCCCATGGTTTGCGGATTTTGCAAATTACCATGCGGGTAACTTCATCATTAAGGGTATGACAACTCAAGAAAAACGAAAATTCTTTCGTGATGTCAAGTTCTACTTTTGGAACGACCCTTACTTGTTTCAAACTTGTACGGATCAAATCATCCGACGTTGTGTATTTGGCACCGAAACTTCTAACATCCTTAGAGCTTGCCATGAGGGACCCACGGGTGGTCACCACGGTGCTAATCTCACGGCTAAAAAGGTGTTTGATGCCGGGTTCTTTTGGCCTACTATTTACCGAGATGCACAAGATCTTGTGAAGTCGTGTGATGCATGCCAACGACAAGGAAAAGCCTCACAAAAAGATGAAATGCCACAAAATATCATTCAAGTATGTGAGATATTTGACGTTTGGGGCATAGACTTTATGGGGCCGTTCCCATCATCTCGTGGTAATAAGTACATTCTCGTTGCGGTTGACTACCTATCTAAGTGGGTGGAGGCCAAGGCCTTGCCCACCAATGATGCTCGTGTGGTAGTCAAGTTTTTGAAGCAATTGTTTTCTCGGTTTGGAACCCCTCGTGCTATCATAAGCGATCGTGGAACCCATTTTTGTAACGACCAATTTGAAAGGGTTCTAAGGAAATATGGGGTTACACATCGGCTTTCTACGGCTTATCACCCACAAACGAGTGGGCAAGTCTAGGTTTCAAACCGAGCGTTGAAGAGGATCTTGGAGAGATCCGTAGGGGAAAACCGACAAACTTGGTCGGATAAGTTGGACGATGCTTTATGGGCCTTTAGGACCGCTCATAAGACACCCATTGGGTGCACTCCCTATAAGCTTGTGTATGGAAAGAATTGTCATTTGCCTATCGAGTTAGAACACAAGGCTTATTGGGCCCTAAAGCATTATAATGATGATATGGAGACCGCGGGAAAACACCGGAAAATGCAATTAAATGAATTGGATGAATTGAGGGACATTGCTTATGAAAATTCATTGATTTATAAAGAGAAAACCAAAAAGTTGCATGATTCTAAAATTAAAAACCGGGTTTTTAACATTGGGGATCAAGTTTTGCTTTTTAATTCAAGATTGAAAATCTTTTCCGGTAAGTTGAAATCCCGTTGGTCCGGTCCATTCACCGTGACTCAAGTGTTTCCGTATGGGACCATCGAGCTAGCTCAAGATGATGGTCCTAACTTCAAGGTGAATGGACATAGGTTGAAGCACTACTTTGGTGGGGAAGTTCCATCCTTGAACTACCTCGACCAAGTCACCTTCCCCAATGATAATTAGTATTGAGGGGATCGAGTCGAGCTCATGACTCGGTAATCAAAAACGAGGTGCCTCGTGGGGGAGTCCCATGCTTATCCTATGTACATATTATCGCTTTCTAATGTAGCTTACGTGTGGGGATTTGTGCCCTTCCAACCTTTGTTCCGTGGTTGTTTGTGAATTGTGGTTTTTAGATCATGATCTTCACGATTGGAGCCTCTCGTGTTCGTTTTATGGGAGCACTCGATCGTTTGCTTTGGAGACATTTCTCAATATCCATGATATATCCTTGATTGTTCTAACCTTAGGTTTTTAGCACACTTCATAAACGGCTATTACTTATTGGTTACACCCTTTCCATGCTAAATTAGGCATTCGACTTTGTCTCTAGTATGGGGGTATTTGCACCCCTAGACTCGAAACATTGAGGACAATGTTTAACTTTAGTATGGGGGGGTGAATACATACTTGCCTTGCCAAACCTTCATGCTTTCCAAAGTTTATGTTTTGTATATCGTTTTGTTGTAAAATAAGGCTAAAAATGGCCAAATTTTAAAATTTTTCTCATGTTTTATAAGTGTTTGAAGACACGAATGTAGATTTTCCGATGGCAAGAATAAGAGTAATTTTTTACTCGACCGTGCGTGTTGAGCACTTAGCTTTGATTCCTTAACTACACATTAGGCTAAGTCTCTTAAATGAGGACGAGAAATGATAGAGTTAATTATAAGTTACTATGCTAAACGTAGAGTACTCGTATTCTTTCAAAAACTCATGTGTTCTCGTTGTTTGCTTATTCTCCCTTCGCATGTAAATATTTTTTGCTTAATAAATATTGACTTAGCGGTTTAGTTAGGATTGTTGGGTTTCTAGTCTTTTCTAGTAGCTTCCGTGTAATTAAATTGGGAAGACATTAAGGTATCGCCAGCGTCACGGTTTTGAAGTATTGGCGCCCTAATAATCGAAAGCTTCACCCAATAATAAGATTTCAAGTGCTCACCTAAATCTAGCAAACAATTTGAAGCCCCACAAGGCCTAAAATCTATGCAAAAATTGAAAGTGAATCAAGCCTTAATTTTCGAAGCTTTAAAGATCCAAAATTCGCCTTAGCGTGAGGATATACGTCTTTGGCTAATAAAACCACCGATGAGGCGGATAATAAAAGGCAAGGCAAGACCGAAGTCATAATAAAAGGTTCATGGCGAAGTTGAATAAAAGATGGAGGTAAACCAAAGATAATAAGGCCCTTCCGTTAGGGGCGTATAAAAGTCTTGGTAATAAGTCTCATGTTCAAAACCGTTATAAAACCGTGTTTATCGATTCTTCTTGTCAACTTAATTTTTTAACATCGTTGTCTATTAGGAGGGGTTATTGATTTGATGGTCTTAGTTACACCGTTAGGACTCTATTTTTAGACCTAAATCTCTATTATCGCATAAGTCAACAATGTATCCTCGTGAAACATTCAAGACAAAATAAAATATAAGAGATACAAATTAGGAATAATGGGAGGATAAGTACGTGATTAGGGCATATGAGTAGTGTTAGCATTACTAACTTATAATGACAATGATCTCGTTGCACGCTTGGCATGGAATTAGAGTGAAAATCGAGGATGATGAAATTATTTCTAACGAAGCATTCACGTGTTCTTATTCTATGAACCTAAACGTCCCATTTTGCGATGAAAATCATACATTATGTCTAACACACAAGTAGTAGTAATAGTAGTAGTATAGCTAGTTTATCATTCCAATAAAGTGAATAAAATGAATTTTGGAGATGCTATGATACTTTATTCTAGCCTTGCGTGAGGGCACGGCAATGGTTTAGTATGGGGGAGTGATGAGACTGCTTTTATACATAGTCTCATCGTCCAAATTGGGCTTAAAATGCATTAAATATCATCAAAATACCCAAATATATGCTTGTGTTTGTTACTTGTGTATTTTAGGTACGGAAATTGAGAAAATGACAAAAGATCACAAGAATCATGCAAAAACGAACACGAGAAACGAAGCCACACGATGAACCAAGCCCTAATGAAGAATTTTCCAAAGAAAACCCTTGAAGATTTGAAGAATTATGAAGATTGGTCCTCCAAGTTTGAAGAATTGACACTTTATACCCTTGTATCTTCATAATTACAAGTTTGGTCCCTAAAGTTTGTCAAAATTACAAAAAGGACCCTTAACTTTGAAGAATTGGCAAATTTAGTCCCTCAACAAAACTAAATTTTCAATAATGGTCCTCCAAGAAAGTCAACAAACAAGTCAAGGCCTTGTAGTATGAAGACATGTCAAAATCAGCCCTTGAAGATTGCCAAAATTACACTTGTAGTCCTTAAAACAAGTTTCAAAACTTTGTGTGCCAAAACTGCCAATGTCCAAAAGTTGTTATGTGTTATTATGGCGTTGATAGCCTTTTAATACAACTTGAACAACGTTTGAAAAGAGAGGGGCCAATGTTGCCAGACAGCCATACTTATCCCCTCCACTCCCTGCTTGACACCTCACCCACTCACACCCACCAACCAATCAGACACCTCCCCTCTTCCATGTCACCTCTCCACTCACTTTTCAAACCAGATTAATTAAATACTTAATCCCTTCCCTCCCAAACATAATTTTAAATTAACATTTTTCCAAAATAGATTAAAACGTCCCTAATCCACCCTTAAACCCTAATTTTTTCCAGTAAGAACATCAATTAAAACAAAGGGTTTTGGGTAATTCGCTCCAGATCATGGATTAAACATCACTTAAACCCAAAACCACCCTTAAACCCCCATCACCATCACCCCACATGCTTGTGCCACCCTCCCCTGCCCCACTATACACTCCCAAACAAAAACTTGACAGCAGGATCAACAACCCACAACAATTTCGTGTTCCCAAAGGCTAAATGGACGTCCAAGATCTCTTTTTCGTCACTGGCATCTTCACAAACTGCCAAGATCATCACATGGGCTCTTGACAAAATTCAAAAAATGGCATCTTTAAATATTCGTCCAAGGGCATTACTGGAAGTTCAAGTGTTAGGGTTTTAGCTTCTTATCAGTTCTAGAATCACTTGTAAGCCTCTATATAAAGGCATGATAGGACTTAGCTTGTTCTTGTTCTTGATTTTTTCTCCTTTTTCACAAGCCTTGTAAATCCAGTTTATTAAGGAATATAAATGGTATTGAGTTTGGTGATGAGAAAGATTGAGTTCCCTTTACATTTCAGTTGATTTAAGTTATAATTGTTTGAGTTTGGTTTAATTTTCAGCAAACGTTTTTAAGTTTCCAAGTTTCTGTTTGTTTTTCAAGTTTTTTTTCAGATCTTAAATTTCATTAAAAACCTGATTAAATGGTGATTCAGTGTGTTACTTTGATGGTGTTTGAGTTTGGGTATGTCCAAGACACCATGGCTTGTTCTGGTGTAGTGGGTACCCAAGCTTGAATAAGCCACTTGTTGGTCATTTTTCTTGCTTATTTCAGTCTCACCCATAAGCTAAAAGCCCACTTCTAGCTTATTCCATAAGCTAGGGGTCTGCCTTGAGCTCTTTACACAAGCCTCTTTGATTTCTTTCTTAGCAGGTTCTAAACAAGGACCATTTTTCATCCATCTTTGTTAAGTAAAACCCCATCAGCATCTCAACAAAGTTCTGTATAGGCCCCAGCCTATAGGGAGGTGGTTTTTCAACCACTAAGGGTCCTGGATGTAGGACCCTTAAGGTAGCTCATTGATTCTCTTTTCCATTTTTAGTTTTCCAAAAATTATGTGCTTTATATGATACTGCATGTTAAGTTGTTAAGTGTTGGTTTAAGTGTTTGGTTGTGCTCAATTTATGATTAGATGCATGTTAGTTTGAGTTTGATTCAGTTTGATTAGGTTTTAAAAAGAGTTGCTTTGAAAATTTTGATTTCAGTCAATTTAAAGGGGTGTTTGGATTTGCACATTTATTAAGTTTACTTGGTTTATTGTGTGTTAAAAGCTGTTAGAATACACTCTATAGTTAGTAATTAGGTGTTTAGTGTGCTTAAGTTTCAGTTTGCTCAAATTTTGAACATATGTGCATGATAAAAATTGGACAAACATAGCATTAATCAGTCACCACCCTTTTGTGCCTATTCTTGCTGAAATTTGTGCATCAAACTTGGTAATTTGTTAGATTTAGGGTTGTTGGAGGATTGTGAATTGGTTGCATACTGATTGGTGAACTTGTATGCAAGATCTTTTAGCTTAAAATCCACATTTGTGCATTTAAAACCAGCAAATAGTCACCAAACCTGCTTAAGTCATATCAGCAACCTTATTTGCTTATTGTGTGCTTGATTTTGTGTTGTAACCTGCCTGTTTTTGAGTTTATTTTGACTCCTTATACTCCAAAGAGTATAAGGGTGTCTGATTGTCCATCAATACATCACCAAAATCAAGAAACAAGCCCTATTGTTTCAAAACTGCACAAGTGAAGAAACACTTGTGTGTTCATCAGAAACTTATCCAGACCTGAGCATGTTTTTGATTTCAAATAGCCTTAATCTTGTTTAATTTTGAGTTGTGTTTGTGTTTTTGTGACTTAAATAGTTACCGGTTTGTGTTTTTAAAAGAAAAATAAATAAATAAATAAATATCAAAAACTCACCTGGCCTGGGCTCGAACACGCGACCTCCCGTTTGGAGGAGTAACATGTTTACCAGTGATCCGGATGGTTTTTTACGTTTATGTTTCATTTCATTAAATACTTAAGGATTGTTTGATAAGTAGCTTATTTGATTAACAGCTTATAAATAAGCTTTTTCTGGCTTATTTCTTCGAGATTTTTACCAAGTAGTATTTTTCTTAGGTTTATATTAAGGTTTTTGACTTTTCTGAGCAAAAAGCATATTTTTCCCTTTATTAATTAATTTATTAGGATTATTTTAAGTTTTTATTTTAGAAAGTCATTAAAAAATAGTAAAAGGTATACTAAAAATCTGAAAAAATAATTTTTAGGTTTTTAATCATATTTTTGAGGTTTACAGCTATTTAGGTTTTCAATTTAGCTCATTTTTGATTTTATAGGATTTTAGGGTTTTTAGCTAACTTTAAAATTTAATATAAAATTATTAAATAGGTTTCAGAAAATTTGGATTGCAATTTTGTTTTAGTTACATTATTTAGGATTTTTGGTAATTTTTTAGAATTATTTAGTGAACTTTGAATTTTTTTGATTATTTTAATATTATTTTATTATAAAAAATTAAAGTTTTATTTTTTTTAGTTTTTACATTTTTCCTAGGTTAAGGACACTTAATTAGGAGTTTTGTCACTTTCCAAATATTTTTTAGACTTTTCAATTAATTTTTAGATTTAATTTAAGATTTAATAGATTTTAATAGTTTTTAAGTGTTTAAAAATAGTTTAATTTGGTTTTAAATTTTTTAAAAATAGTTTTTAGCTTAATTAGGATATTTTTGAGGTTTACAAACTATTAGATCTTGTTTAAGGATTTTTAATAATTAAAAGTGATTTTTAGGGTTTTAATTAGCATTAAAAAGTCATTATCTAATTAATTAAAAGGTTTTAGCAAGTTTGGATTTTTTGTAAACTCTTAGAATATTATTGGGGATTTTTAGAAATTTTTAGGAATTTTTAGGTTAAAATTTTAATTTTGGCACTATTTACGACTTTACGTGTTCGCCTTTTTCGTCGTAGTTTAATCCGTTTTCGTAACCGTCTTTCTCTTCTAATCCCATTTCTTTCTCAATCATATAATCACAAATCAATATCAATTCAATACACAACACACTAGCCTCCTCGAGAACGAACTCACTTAGGGTCATTCACGCACGGTTTTCCTAAATCGTCGTGCTCACTTGTCCTATTTATTACTCTTTTCCTAAAGAGTGGTAAAAACTCCAACTATCAATAGATAATTGGGATGACTTAAAGGACCAATTCCTAGAGAGATTCTCTCTGAGAAGAAAAAGCCTCAAGACTCCAATGGAGATCACCACCATCATCTGCAAGGCACACGAGTCCCTGGCGGTATTCAAAGAACGTTGTACGGATGAAGCAAGTTATATCCAAGGAGTGCCTGAGGTAATAAAGATATCATATTTTGTGAATGACGCTAAATGTCCAGAATTAGCCCGACGTTTCTCAGATGATACCCCGGCGACAGTAGCAGAAATGATGCGAAGGGTGGATGATTTCATCAAATCCGAAGAGGTTTTCAGAAACACGGAGCTACCACAAGGAGAAACAGGTGATGGAAACTCCAAATATGGCAGGGAAGAAAGATACATCTCATCCGGGTCGCGTGGACGCAACAGAGGTCGTCAAAGTAATGACTATCGGTCTAAACCCACGTTTTCTCCATATGTACCTCCGATGAATCAGAATCAAGGAAGAAGGGCACCATACCAGCGTCCCGGATTGGAATCTTTAACCAAGTTCCCCAAGGAAATTTTAGCCACTGAATTGCAACTACAACTTCCCCCACCACCACCGACCAAAGCCATGGTTCGGCCAAAAAATATGGATAAGTATTGCGATGATCCCCAAGAGAAAGGACATCTCACCAACGATTTGCGGGGTAGGGTGAATAGGGGCAATCAAGGAAGAGGAAATGGAGACTTTAAAGGGAAAACTATAAAACCCGCATGCTTTTACCATGAATAGTACCCTTAAGATCGTACGTACTAGATTAAAACTTTCTTAATATAGCATGATTACGATTAAGTGTTAGGATTTTACGTATTACGTACGTGTTAGAACACGATAAGTATTTACTACGCACGATCACGTAATAATTATTTGACGATAATTAATCACGAGCATGCGATCATGAAATCGTGAACATAATTAAAACACGAACTATTATTAATTACGTATATATATTTATTACGAGCGTAATTAAATATATTAGATCACGATATTTACGTAACGAGAACACTTAAAACGCGAACACAAATAATCACGAACGTGTAACTTATTAATTAGACACGGAAAACATTCGGGTAACCCCTTGTGGGCCCCCATTATCACGAATTTAGGAGGGGGGATGGGCTTAGCCCATCAATTTTTCACTAAAAACGAAAAGGGATATTTTTCACTACTCATTTTCATTCACAGAAGATTTTTAGAAAAAAAACCCTAAAGCCCTCTTCTTTGTTCTTCTTTGTGCCACCACCTTAAGAACACCACAAGAGGTGGTTTTTGATCTTGGATCTCAGAATTCTAGTGATTTATCGTGTTGGTTCTTCGTTCTCTTGATCCACGAATTCGATAAAACCTTTTTAAACCTTTTCTTTTTATTTAATCTTTTTATAAATTATGAACATGAGATGTTTTTACAAAAACATAATAATTAAGCATAGATCTAACATGTTTTGGTGTTAAATAAAATCAAAAGGTTGTTTTTAAGGGGTGTTTGTTTTGGCCGCAGGCTGCAACCGAACCCGAATGGGTTTCGGTTTGCCAAGCCGACCACCACCAAGACCATATGGTCTTGGTTGGTGCGTGTGGGTCCCACGGCAGCAAGGTAAACACGGGGTACCCCGAGTTGGTTCGGGGTACGGTGTCGATTTCATGTCCGGTTCATGTTTTAGCCTAGATCTGGTTCATGGTGTAGGTTAGTTTTTTTTATGTTATGAACTTATATTAAAATTAAATTAATAAAAGATGTGATTAATTTAATAACATGACTTACGTTATTTAATTATTAATAATCACGAAATTATTTTAACCTAAGTATTTATATATTTAAGACTTATAATTAATTAATTATTTTAAAACCATGGATATAATTAATTAATTAACATGACTTAGGTTATATTATTAATATATAATAATACATATTTTAACCTAAGTATTTAACTTATTTAATTAAAAACATGTTATACTTTAATTAAATATTTTAACCTATAGTTTAATTTAATTACACGAAATAATTATTAAACTATACATTATATCATATGACTTAGAAAATAATCATGGAAAACACTTAGGCTTATATACTTAGCTTATTTAACCAGCTTATTTCTATTTATGGAAACCAGCTATTTTTAGAAACTTAAGTAAATAAGGCAGCTAATCTATTTATGGAAACCAACTATTTTTAGAAACTTATTTATTTCAGGCAGCTAATCTATTTATGGAAACTTATTTAATTAAGGCAGCTAATCTATTTATGGAAACTTTCTATTTTTAGAAACTTATCTATTTTAAGCAGTAATTCTATTTTTGGAAACTTTCTATTTTTGGAAACTTTCTATTTTTGGAAACTTTCTATTTTTGGAAACTTTCTATTTTTGGTAACTTTCTATTTTTGGAAACTTTCTATTTTTGGAAACTTTCTATTTTTGGAAACTGTCTATTTTTGGGAACTTTCTATTTAAGGAAACCTGCTATTTTTGGAAAGTTACTTATTATTACACAGTAAGTATAATAACACATGAAATACCAGAAATACTTAATCAGATTAAACAAAATATAAGATAAAACACAGTTTAAGGCTTTAAAACAGTAAAACATAGTAAGAACACATAAAATAAGCTAAGACATGACATAAAATCAGCTACGTATTTAGTAAGCAGAGACTTATTCATGTATATATTTATGTAGCACTAGTGATTCGGAAGTAGGATTCTCGCAGTTCGTCTTTCTCGTTCACTGGACATAAGGTACGGATTCCCGTCATTTCAGTATGGACATTCTTTCTTTATTAGGATTTCCCCGTATGCAGCCAACTGTTTTCCCGTAGTATAAGTATGAGTTTGATTACTTATGTTTAATATGATTACCTATAGCCATATACATGCATGACCAGTTTCACCTAGTTATGGAGGTACCATAACCATAACATTAGAGGCACTGATGTTATGACTTCACCACGGCAGAGTGATTGCTCGTGGCGTCCCTTCAGCTTTTGGCCATTTATTTATATTTATCATGTGGGGCGTATGGGTGCATCCTAGTTACACGTTTTATTCAGGATTACATGGTGAATGTGGTGTGTGCCTTGCATCCTTCACAAGGAGCTGATCCCTCCTACCTAAAAAACAGTATATTAAATTAGAGGCAGCCCCTCTAATTTGCATGATGAGGTCACCCCTCCAAGTATTCATGCACGGTGGATTTTTATGACCTATATTGGCTAATGGTAAAATATGTTGACCGTTTTCATAAGATAAACATAAGGCTTTTCAAACTATAAAACCAGTTTTATGAACATGTTCCAGGTTTTCCAGGACTTATACATTTCCGCTGCTATTAAGTATCTGTTATGTTTTAGTCACGTATACTATGTCTATATCCGTGCACTGAGCGTTTTGCTCAGCCGTTACTTTCCTTTCCATGTCCCAAAACGGCAGGTACCCTAGGAAAGACTCGAGCATCTGGAGGACGTGCATAGGATGGAAGCTGCTAGAGACTTCTTTTCCTTTTGACTTCATATACTTATGCTTGCTTAGTCTTTCATTCATTTCTTTTGCTTTATTATGTTTTGGGCTTATGTTTGGGAACCGATGTTTGACTCCGGTTATCCCTATGGTCATGTAATGTTTTATACATTATCCTTGTATGCTTTGATGACACGCCATAATTACGCGTGACATTCCATTATCAAAATGGGGTGTTACAATTATGGTATCAGAGCCAAGGCTTCGACCTGTAGGCTCTAAAACTCGACCTGTGACTAGTGGGTAGTCACCAGGAGCTTCCTAAGCCAACGTCTGTTATTCTACGTATTGATGTTTTCAGCGCATTGTTGTTTTAACCATGATGTTTTCAGCACCTTGAGGTTTTAACCTTGATGTTTTCATCGATATTGTTTTGCTAATATGGATGGACAACCGTCATTCATATTTAGTTATGTGTCATTGTTTCATGCATAATGTTCCTCGTGAACTGTGGCTATGTGGACTGAACCCCAGTAGTTCATAATTAGTCACATAAAAAAAATTTCTGATAAGTTTTGACATATGAGTTTCATTTATTTATGTTTCATGTATCATTGTTGCAGGGATTATGACTAAGTAATGGTTGGTACAGGACTGGCCCTATTTAGTCGCATGTGCTTTTATCGAAACTTTTAATTTTGGGACCGACCCATAGGCGTCCCCTCGCCATGTCTTTTGTTTTGGAACCGACCCATAGGCGTTCCCTCGCACATATAAAGGCTTTATAAACTACATTACGCATTCATGCACTGTTTTTCATGCATAAAATTTTTCTCATGATTTAAATTGGCATAAAAAAAATTTCATGTCCCCTCATAAGTTATTATGTTTTTATGTCAAGTATGTTTTCATACTGTCATGATTAACTTCAGTTTCATGTTGATTATGTTATACACTTCTTCGTGATAGATGGTTTCATGTTTCTTCATGATAATTCCGTCTTCATGTTGATTATGTTTTACGCCTCTTTTGTTATTTACGTTGTCCCGCAAGACATTGTTGGATTTCATTGAATTCTGCTTTCATGATATGCATGGTTGGTTTTCATTGATCATGCTGTCAGGCAAATCATCGTTGAATTTTGTGTAACCACACTTTAACGTTTCCATTACAACCAAAATGATGTCTATGCTAATACTGCCAGGTTATCATGATGGTTTTCCTAACCGTTTAACCGTTATACTTTCCTTAAATCATGATAAATGATCGACCCTATAACGATCATTTCATGTGCATTCCACGTGTACTCCACGTACCGTATTTCATGTGTATTACATGTACCTTAATCCATGTGTATTCCACTTGCAATACTTCATGAGTATTCGCTAGTCGATTCTGAATCATCTCAGGCGTATGTTCACTTGTTGATATTCTACAAGATTGCCGATACCGCTCATAGCTTGGAGATGTTACTAAAGGTTGAAGTTGCTGACGTTCGGAGACGCTACGAGATGCGGATGCTGTTCACAACCTGGAGATCCTACAAGACGAAGACAAAGGCGTCGGAGCAAAGCAATTGGACGAGAAGATGCTTCACCATCAGACGGTCCCCATCAATCATTGTCCCTAATTCTTAGTTACATGTCACACGTCATTCGGCTGTCATTTCAGCCATATGAGTGCAAACCGGTACCAGCCGGCCACTCAGCTGAATAGTTACATGAATCACGGTCATGAGAATGACCATCATGGAACTGACAAACAGGACGATAGTAACCACTATTATGACAGCAACTATCCTAGAAATCGCAACCGAAACTCTAGCCACAGACGTGATCAGAAATACAAGGATTAGTAGTCCAACCGATCCGCCACTTCTGGCATAATAACCTTATACTGTTATTATATTTGTTTCACATCTCGAGACACATGTCAAGACATCAGTCAAGACACATGTCTCACGTATACTTTCTGAAGACACATGTCAAGACATCAGTCAAGACACATGTCTCACGTATACCTCCTGAAGACACATGTCAAGACACCAGTCAAGACATATGTCATGCTTATAGTTCCAAGAAACGAGTCAAGACACATGACTCACGTCCAACTATGGAACATTTCTAAGAAATTCAGGGTACCCTCCAAGGGAATATCTATTTTTGTTGTGCCATGTATTAATCAGGCCACAAGAATTTCTATACCATTATCGGCGCATCAGTGAGAACTGTCACGTTGCCGATGTCACTTTCATTTCTTTCACCATAGTTCATATATTCATGACCATGAAGGACGCCTTTCGTATTCCCACGTATACGAAGGTTTTCCTTCAGCTTAACGATGAGATCCAAGCTGCTAACGCATTCCCTCGGACAGACACGAGATGAATTTTATCCTAGTTATGTACTATGAACAGCACACCATGCTACGATTCATAATTATGTACAGAAATGTTCAGGCTCCTGAATACTTTCAGCTCGATTTTCCATCAGGAAAATCTGTACAAATTATCTATGCTTTACAAGCATGTGCGTTGTTAGCCATGGTCGCTACGTTTTCTAGTTGTCAGTAAGACACGACCACTAAATTCTTTTACGCATAGGCAGTTGATTATTCCAAAGTCTTCCTATACATTCCAGAAGAACCTACAAGGAGAAGGATGATACCATGAGATTATGTGTCGACTACCGTCGACTTAAACAAATCACCATTCATGACCGTTATTCTCCTCCACATATTGACAACATGTCCAATCAACCGTATGGTGTAAATCACTTTTCCAAGATCGAACTCGTGATCATGCTGCCAACAGTGACGAATGAAACAGCAGGACATGTCCATGACTGCTATTCGTACACGACTCGGTCATGCTAGATTTATAATTTTGAATTAGTCTCATCAATGCTCCAACGGCATTATAAGAATGAGTTTCCATGAACTCATAGCAAATTCATCAGTGTTTTCATTAAGGATAACCTGATTTCCTTTAAGCCTAGAAGAAGAACAGGAAGACCATATCTGCACTATGTTGCAAATTCTATGACAAGAGAAATTTCACCCTGGAAATGTTTCCAATATCAATTCTGTTTGATTACAGTGACACACTGAATCACATGGGTTTCTACGGTTAATCTTACCATGACTCTGCTTATGCGTAAAGGAGAGAACCCTACACTACATTAGGTGTTCTAGGAAATCCTACGTTAAGAGAAGTCTAGATTCAGAGACTCGGAGTTTCGCAACCTTCTATGTATCAACTTTCTACGAAGCAAGATACATTTACGTTCATATCTTCATACCTGTCATACAAACAGGCTAAGATAGGACACCAACAGACTGGGATGTTTTCATCATCTGAATTTTATTAAATTGAAATGGGACAAGATCTCCACGGATTTTGGTTACCAGTTTAACGCAAACTCAGATGAAGCATGATGCTATCTGGGTTATTGCAAACAGTTTGATCAAGTCTGCAGAATCCTTACATCCGTAAGGATTTCAGAACAAACAAATTTATCGGACATGTTCCAGCCAAGGCTCATCCAATCACTTGGTAATCCCTCAGTTATCGGGTCAGACAAATATTTATAATTGTGCTCCTAATTCACTTCACGTCCTTGTTCTAATTCCACGCCTTGCTTTCGCGCTCGCGTTCATGACACTATTCATGTTCATGATCGTATTTTGGTTTACAATTTTACGTTCATTTCGTTCTGGGAAGTTTTGGCAAGAACTTGGGAGACCAGACCCAAGTTTAGTATAACTCCCTATCCTCAGATAGACGTTTCTCGTCATAATCTATGTCTCACCTTCTAGCGTTTGTCGTTACCGCCATTATATTCTATGATCACGATATGTTTCACATGTCATGTTCATTCCACGTTCCTCATATCATGATCAAGATATGTTACACGTATCAGGGATCACGATATGTTTACTCATACTACACTCGCCATATCTCCACGTAGCACGTTCAAAAATTTTCACGTATCACGTTCAAAAATTTTCACGTACTATGTTTCTATATGTCTCGCGCATCGTTGCTAGTTATCGGTTAAGTTGGATTGTTGTGCACCATAATGTTTCAGTTACTCTTACACGTTAATTCTTATTCCCTTGATCGAATTTAGGGGATCTACCTTACGTTGATAACCAGGAACTTCTTCGTATTCCAAGTCAAGGTCAGGAGGACCAAGACTTATCATTCGTGTCAAGATCTTAAAAGGAACCGTTCCAAGAGGGAAGCCACTTGGAAACGGACAAGTTCATCTGGACTTCTTATCCGTTTTCTCTTATCAATTAGATATGTCCTTTCAGCCACGTCACGTTCCATGTCCTTTTTAGACATGTTACGTTCCGCGTTCTTTCTGCCATGTCACTTGCACGTTAATTTATTTTACATACCCTCTCAGTTTGATTCGGGTATGTTTCTCTTTCAGTTACGTTATCTATAATTCGGGGACGAATTATTCTTTTTAGGGGGGAAGAGTTGTAAAACCCGCATGCTTTTACCATGAATAGTACCCTTAAGATCGTACGTACTAGATTAAAACTTTCTTAATATAGCATGATTACGATTACGTGTTAGGATTTTACATATTACGTACGTGTTAGAACACGATAAGTATTTACTACGCACGATCACGTAATAATTATTTGACGATAATTAATCACGAGCATGCGATCATGAAATCATGAACGTAATTAAAACACGAACTATTATTAATTACGTATATATATTTATTACGAGCGTAATTAAATATATTAGATCACGATATTTACGTAACGAGAACACTTAAAACGCGAACACAAATAATCACGAACGTGTAACTTATTAATTAGACACGGAAAACATTCGGGTTACCCCTTGTGGGCCCTATTATCACGAATTTCGGAGGGGGGGTGGGCTTAGCCCATCAATTTTTCACTAAAAAGGAAAAGGGATATTTTCCACTACTCATTTTCATTCACAGAAGATTTTTAGAAAAAAACCTTAAAGCCCTCTTCCTTGTTCTTCTTTGTGCCGCCACCTTAAGAACACCACAAGAGGTGGTTTTTGATCTTGGATCTCAGAATTCTAGTGATTTATCGTGTTGGTTCTTCGTTCTCTTGATCAACGAATTCGGTAAAACCTTTTTAAACCTTTTCTTTTTATTTAATCTTTTTATAAATTATGAACATGAGATGTTTTTACAAAAACATAATAATTAAGCATAGATCTAACATGTTTTGGTGTTAAATAAAATCAAAAGGTTGTTTTTAAGGGGTGTTTGTTTTGGCCGCAGGCTGCAACCGAACCCGAATGGGTTTCGGTTTGCCAAGCCGACCACCACCAAGACCATATGGTCTTGGTTGGTGCGTGTGGGTCCCACAGCAGCAAGGTAAACACGGGGTACCCCGAGTTGGTTCGGGGTACGGTGTCGATTTCATGTCCGGTTCATGTTTTAGCCTAGATCCGGTTCATGGTGTAGGTTAGTTTTTTTTATGTTATGAACTTATATTAAAATTAAATTAATAAAAGATGTGATTAATTTAATAACATGACTTACGTTATTTAATTATTAATAATCACGAAATTATTTTAACCTAAGTATATATATATTAAGACTTATAATTAATTAATTATTTTAAAACCATGGATATAATTAATTAATTAACATGACTTAGGTTATATTATTAATATATAATAATACATATTTTAACCTAAGTATTTAACTTATTTAATTAAAAACATGTTATACTTTAATTAAATATTTTAACCTATAGTTTAATTTAATTACACGAAATAATTATTAAACTATACATTATATCATATGCCTTAGAAAATAATCATGGAAAACACTTAGGCTTATATACTTAGCTTATTTAACCAGCTTATTTCTATTTATGGAAACCAGCTATTTTTAGAAACTTAAGTAAATAAGGCAGCTAATCTATTTATGGAAACCAACTATTTTTAGAAACTTATTTATTTCAGGCAGCTAATCTATTTATGGAAACTTATTTAATTAAGGCAGCTAATCTATTAATGGAAACTTTCTATTTTTAGAAACTTATCTATTTTAAGCAGTAATTCTATTTTTGGAAACTTTCTATTTTTAGAAAATTTCTATTTTTGGAAACTTTCTATTTTTGGAAACTTTCTATTTTTGGTAACTTTCTATTTTTGGAAACTTTCTGTTTTTGGAAACTTTCTATTTTTGGAAACTTTCTATTTAAGGAAACCTGCTATTTTTGGAAAGTTACTTATTATTACACAGTACGTATAATAACACATGAAATACCAGAAATACTTAATCAGATTAAACAGAATATAAGATAAAACACAGTTTAAGGCTTTAAAACAGTAAAACATAGTAAGAACACATAAAATAAGCTAAGACATGACATAAAATCAGCTACGTATTTAGTAAGCAGATACTTATTCATGTATATATTTATGTAGCACTAGTGATTCGGAAGTAGGATTCTCGCAGTTCGTCTTTCTCGTTCACTGGACATAAGGTACGGATTCCTGTCCTTTCAGTATGGACATTCTTTCCTTATTAGGATTTCCCCGTATGCAGCCAACTGTTTTCCCATAGTATAAGTATGAATTTGATTGCTTATGTTTAATATGATTACCTATAGCCATATACACGCATGACCAGTTTCACCTAGTTATGGAGGTACCATAACCATAACATTAGAGGCACTGATGTTATGATTTCACCACGGCGGAGTGATTGCTCGTGGCGTCCCTTCAGCTTTTGGCCATTTATTTATATTTATCATGTGGGGCATATGGGTGCATCCTAGTTACACGTTTTATTCAGGATTACATGGTGAATGTGGTGTGTGCCTTGCATCCTTCACAAGGAGCTGATCCCTCCTACCCAAAAACTAGTATATTAAATTAGAGGCAGCCCCTCTAATTTGCATGATGAGGTCACCCCTTCAAGTATTCATGCACGGTGGATTTTTATGACCTATATTGGCTAATGGTAAAATATGTTGACCGTTTTCATAAGATAAACATAAGGCTTTTCAAACTATAAAACCAGTTTTATGAACATGTTCCAGGTTTTCCAGGACTTATACATTTCCGCTGCTATTAAGTCTCTGTTATGTTTTAGTCACTTATACTATGTCTATATCCGTGCACTGAGCGTTTTGCTCAGCCGTTACTTTCCTTTCCATGTCCCAAAACAGCAGGTACCCTAGGAAAGACTCGAGCATCTGGAGGACGTGCATAGGATGGAAGCTGCTAGAGACTTCTTTTCCTTTTTGCCTTCATATACTTATGCTTGCTTAGTCTTTCATTCAATTCTTTTGCTTTATTATGTTTTGGGCTTATGTTTGGGAACCGATGTTTGATTCCGGTTATCCCTATGGTCATGTAATGTTTTATACATTTATCCTTGTATGCTTTGATGACACGCCATAATTACGCGTGACATTCCATTATCAAAATGGGGTGTTACAAAACCGATAAACATGATAGAAAACAGGTATAGCGGCCTAAAGAGAAAAGAGGTGTGCAAGATTAAGGTAGATTGGATGAACACTCCCATCACTTTCCCTCCGGTGACCGATGCACAAGCATCTGATGATCCTTTGATATTTGAAGCCGAGGTAGAAGGGTACTGGGTAAAAAGGGTGTTCGTGGACGAAGGTGCCACAATGCAGGTCATGTTCGAACATTGTTTCCTAAACTTGGAGCCTTCCACCGGAAAAGGCTCACTCCCGACTACGCGAAAGTTTTGAGCTTTTCAGGTGAAGAAATCACACCCCTCGGAAAAATTGATTTGGAAGTAACCTTCGGATCACACGATCTGTCAAGACGAACCATAATGAGCTTCACGGTGATTAGAGCACCATCACCTTACAACATAATACCTGGAAGGACCGGGATCAGGGAATTAAGGGTTGTACCCTCCACAGTACACTCGGCCATGAAATTCCCCACTCCCAATGGAATAGCAACAATGAGGAATAAGGCTCGTGCAATCTATGAATGCAGAGTCATAGAGGATGGACAAAAAATAGAAAAGATGAAGGCAACGGCCGTGGGAAAGGAATTGGAAAAATGGCTCGCTCATGAAAGGTTCAACATGCAACAACGAGAGGCAGGGGGAATGACAGAACAGATCGTAGTCCATCCTGGGTACCCGGAATAGTTAGTCACCATCCGAAGGTTGTTTACTAAGAGATGTCGGCTACAACTCATAGATTTGCTGAGAAACAATGTCGATGTATTCGCTTGGGAACCTTCGGACATGACCGGGGTACCGAGAAGGATCATAAAACATTCGCTGAATGTCAACATAGAAGTCGCTCACGTTGTGCAGAAGATAAAGACATTAGGAGAGGAGAAAAGTCAAGCAGTTAAAAGGGATGTTACGGAGCTAATGAAGGCCGACATCATACGACCGGTGAGATATCCTACGTTGATATCGAACCCTGTCCTGGTAAAGAAACCGAATGGTGATTGGCGAATGTGCATAGACTTCAAGAACCTCAATTCTGCTTGTCCAAAGGATTACTACCCCCTACCAGACATAGATGTAAAAATAGGAGCAGTCATGGGTATACATTCAAATGCTTCTTGGACGCGTACAAGGGATATCATCAAGTGCTCATGGACGAAGCAGATGAGGCAAATACGGAAATCTACACGGACAAGGGCACATATTGCTACACGAAAATGCCTTTTGGGTCTGAAAAATGTCGGAGCCACGTATCAAAGGTTGGTAGATTCAACATTTCGGTCACAAATAGGTGTGAGTCTAGAAGCATACATGGACGATTTGATGATCAAAAGTAAAATTGTAGAGGAAATGCTTGTTGATGTCCAAGAAACCTTCGACAATCTAAGAATGATTAACATGAAGTTAAATCCGAAGAAATTTTCATTTGGTGTAGAATAAGGGAAGTTCCTCGGATATGTGGTAACCTCAAAAGGCATCAGAGCTGTTGGGTCCACTAGTTGTACATCTTGCAGCCTGTTAAGGATGGTGAACGACTTCTGTAATCACAAGTCTATTCACAGAGAGACTTTTAATGAAATACAAAGTATAAGTGCGGAATACAAATACTAAGAACAAGAAGAAACAGATAAACTAAATAACTTGATCCTTACTTAGGATTTCTACTATTGATGTGAAATGAATACTGGTGAAAGGTGTGTCTAACCCTTCTGCCAATGGGTTCCTTTTATACTACAAGGAAACCCTAAACTACATTAACTACAAAACGTGTAACTCCTGATATGCATATCATTTCCTAAGATATCTCATGCATATCCTAACAAACTACTAAGAATAATACTGTTTGACTTTCTACTAGACCAGGAGCATGTATTGCTCCTACTACTACTAGGACCAGGAGGAACTACATACCTCCTAGTTCATCTATTACAAATAACCTATTACATAGGTCCTAACAATCCTCCCCTAAACTTGAATTTGACTGGTTGAGTTCAAGTTTCTTGGTAGATCTTGCAAAAGCATCTTGAGGATTGAAACAGCAAAACCAAAGCAGCAAAATAACCATCAGAAGTGAAAGCACAAAGCACGCTGCAACTACGAACTCTAAGAAGCTTCGTGAAAGCTTGGAAAATATATGCACGTGTTGAATCTTCACAACAACATGAGCAGATTTGATAAGCCTTTACCAAGTAGCTGCTCGCTCTTGGGCTAGCTAGTCTTTGTGGTGGAATAAGCATCACCCTGGGAGACCAAAACCCAGCCCAAATCTTAGAACGTAAATCAATGGTGAGTGGGAGTACCCTAATGATTTTGGGCAAATCATCACAGCCGTCAACGGATTTGATTGAAGTCTTTACCAGAAGTCGTACCCTTCCGGACTAGCCAACTCTTAGCAATAAAGCATCGGTGAGCTGAAAACCCTATAGCTTTGAGCAAGCTATTACAGCTATCAAAGGATTTGATGAGAGTCTTTACCAAGAGCCGTACCCCCTTGGACTAGCCACTTTTCAGTCTAGGACTAGGCAAGTGGAAACCTTCTAATTTTGAGTAAACTGGCAACCATCAACGGATTTGATACTCACACCAGAGCCGTACCCTCATGGTGAACCAACTCTTTCTTGTCTGCGAGACATGGTGAGTTGAACACCATTTGTTGTGTGGAAGAATTCCAACACCAGCAGTACACCTCATAACAACCCAAGTATGAAATGTCCATGATATAAAAGTTTTCTTAATGGAAAAGTATAAGCAGATATTATATTATTTACAAGCTTTGAATTTTCCATCACATGTTAGAAGTATAAGCAGATATTATATAAAAGTTTTTTTTTAAGATTAAAAGTGTTAGTCACCAATCACTATACATATTGGTGAAAAGAATGTATAAGAAATCAAAAGTATAGAAGAAACAAACCAATCACTAACCAGAAGTAGCAACCTTGTCTGCAAGAATCCGAGCTTGAATATTTTCAACTAAAGTGGTGGCCATAGCAGACTCGTTACCAGAAGGAGCATTTGACACCACCAAGTGACACTCCAACATAGCTTCCATGCTAGCAATGGTAAGTGGATACTCCAAATCCACAAGCATAAACACACGAGCACCAGATTCTAACTCCAAGACATGTACTCCACAACCAGCATACAACTTCCACCTAGAAATGACCCAGCGGGGTTGTTCAGTCCACACCCCAGCACTAGGAGTACCTGGAGGCAAGTCCAACATAACCTTCAATCTCCCTAAAGAACCAGACCAGTCCAGTTAGGAACATCACTAGGAGACTTGGGGATAGCAGCATCAACCAATCCATAAATAAGCATAAGATCACGACATTCTACCCAATACAGTATGCTTTGCATCTCAGAGAAGTATTTATGGTAGCCATCACTAGTCTTGATCATATGTATATATGTACCAGCTACAATGGGGGATGGCTGAATTTCCCAATGCACAATCCTGCCACGGACACGGGGCATTTCATCATCGCTATCAGAAGCGATATCAATTAGGTGGGCAGGATCCCTCTTCTCCCATGAAATAGCCTTGCCCCTACGAGCCTTGTTCTTGTGAATAGACCGACGAGGGGTAGGGGCAGAATGAGAGGGTTCCTCCTTGACCTTGACATTAGTAGCAGCAGTAGAAGAGTGATCATCATCATGAAGAGTTAGATCAACAAGCTTAGGATCAGTAGCAGTTGCATCAACAAGTGGTGTAGGGGTTGGTGCAGAAACCGATGGAGGAGTAGAATCAACAGCATGAGTAGAATTAACATCAGGTGTGGTGGTAGCTTCAACATGAGAAGGGGTAGGATCAACCTTTGGAGAAGGATGCGAGGGAACAGCAGAAGTACCCTCAACAGAAGTTGGGATACCAGATGTACCTTCTTCATGAACACCGGAGGATGGAGTGGGAGCAGCATTAGGATTGGGGGTTTGAACAACAGGAGGAGGGGGCGAAAGATGGCATTAGCAGGCTTGGGCACATCCTTCTGCTTGATCATCTTGTTGTACAAATCCTTAAGATCATCAT
The DNA here is from genome assembly GCA_025667525.1 of Glebionis coronaria. NCBI lineage: Eukaryota > Viridiplantae > Streptophyta > Magnoliopsida > Asterales > Asteraceae > Glebionis > Glebionis coronaria. The sequence goes on along the minus strand of CM046881.1, from coordinate 504,735,903 downwards.
CAGACAACTTCTTGACTCTCTTCCAAGTCCAGCCATAGGTGAAGTAAGATCTAGATTTATTTTTCACATATTGCTGCATGAGCTTCTTCTGTTCAGCATAAGAGAGAGGCCTGTTGCGGCGAAGTTGTCGAAGTTGAGCAGCCAAGTCTTCCCATTGCCTTTGAACCAAAGACATAGCACGCTTCACCCCATTCCCTTGGTTCACATCCGAACCCAAGATATCAGAGAATTGAGAAACATCCGAGGTAAGGATGGTAACCACATCCATCCTGTAAAACCCGCATGCTTTTACCATGAATAGTACCCTTAAGATCGTACGTACATGATTAGAACTTTCCTTTTTATAGCACGTTTACGTTTCATGAATAAGAATTACAAGTATTACGTACGTGTTATAACACGATAAGTATTTAGTACGTATTAACTCATGATAATTATTCCAATAATAATTATAATCACGAACATACGAACATGAAATCATGAACGTAAATTAATCACGAGCTAATATTATGTATGTATATATATTTATTACGAACATGAATGACTAAGTCACGATCAATAACTAATTAGAACACGTAATTTACGAACACGAGAACACACTATTATTTTAGACACGGAAAAAGGTACGGGTTACCCCATGTGGGGCCCCCTACCGGCGGCTACATAAGAAACATGGGCTTAGCCCATGTAAATTTACTAACTAGGGAATTAAGGGAAAAACATGTTTCATATTTGCAAAATCTAGAAAATAATTAAAACCCTAATTCTTCCTTCTTGTCCTCTTTGGCCGCCGGATTCAAGAACACCCCAAGGGTGATTCGGTTTGATTTTGATCTTGGAATTATTACAAGGAATCGTGTGTGTTCATCCTTCTTGATTTCACGTAATCGGTATAACCTTTAACCTTTTCTTTTTATGTTTTGATTTATATAATCACATAAAGTCATGATGTTTTTAATTAAAATTAAAAACAAGTATTTTAAACATGTTAATAATCATGGGGTTAAATCAATGAAGGGTTTAGGGGTGTTTGTGGTCTAGCCGACGCATAACCGAGCCCCAAGGGGGTCTCCGGCTTGGCTCATCTCGCACCACCGAGACCATATGGTCTCGGTATGGTGGTGGTAGTCCCACGGCAGCAGCAAGGTAAGGGAAAAACCCGACCTCGGTCGGGGTATGCTGATGGTTACGGGTCCGGTTCATGGGTTTTAGTCACGGGTCCGGTTCATGAATTATTTTTTTAGGTTTATGATTTTTACAAGTTATGTTATTTTTTTTAAGACTTAAATTAAATTAAATAAAAGCATGAACATGATTAATTTAATTTACATGACTTAGGTTATTAATTTAATTATTAATTCATGAATTTTAACCTAAGTATTTATTTTTGATTAGACTATATAATTAATTAATTATTAAAAACTATGATTTATAATTAATTAATTTACATGACTTAGGTTATATTATTAATAGATAATAATACATGTTTTAACCTAATTATTTTACCTTTATTTAATTAAAATCATTTTATATTTAATTAAATACTTTAACCTATATTTTATTTAATTTACATGTAATAATTAGTAAACTATACTATATAATCACATGACTTAAAATAATAATCAGAAAACACTTAAGCTTATATAATTAGCTTAATTATCCAGCTTATATCTATTTATGGAAACTTTCTATTTTTAGAAACTTAATTATTTAAGGCAGCTAATCTATTTATGGAAACTTTCTATTTTTAGAAACTTATCTATTTTAAGCAGTAGATCTATTTTTAGAAACTTTCTATTTTAAGAAACTTTCTATTTTTGGAAACTTTCTATTTTTGGAAACTTTCTATTTTTGGTAACTTTCTATTTTTGGAAACTTTCTATTTTAGGAAACCTACTATTTTTAGAAAGTTACTTATTTTTACACAACAAGTATAATAATACATGAAATACAAGTAATACTTATCAGAATATATCATAAACATAGTATAAAGCTTAAATCAGTAAAACATGACATGAACACATAAAACAAGCTAAGACATGATATGAAACGAGTTACGTACTCAGTAATCAGATACTTATGCACGTATGTATTTATGTAGCATTAGTGATACCGAAATAGGACTCTCTTCCGTTCGTCGTCTTCGTTCATTGGACATAAGGTATGGATTCTCCGTCTTTTCTGTATGGACATTATTTCCTTATTAGGATTCCCCGTATGCAGCCAACTGTTTTCCCTGGTATATGTTTTATATGTTTTTGATTGCTTATGTTTAATTAGAATACCTAATCCATATAAATGCATGACCAGTTTAACCTAGTTATGGAGGTACCATAACCATAACACTAGAGGCACTGGTGTTATGACTTCCCCATGGCAGAGTGATTGCTCGTGGCGTCCCTTTCAGCTTTTGGCCATTTATTATATTATCAGGTGGGGCGTATGGGTTCATCCTAGTTACATGTTTTCAGCAGATTACTCAGCGTGAATGTGGTGTGTGCCTTGCATCCTTCACAAGGAGCTGATCCCTCCTACCCAAAACCAGTATATTAAATTAGAGGCAGCCCCTCTAATTTGCATGACGAGGTCACCCCTCCAAGTATTCATGCACGTTGATTTTCATGACCTATATTGGCTAATGGTAAAATATGTTAAACATTTTTTACAAGATAAACATAAGGCTTTTCAAACTATAAAACCAGTTTTACTAAGATATAACCGGGTTACCCAGGACTTACTTTCTTCCGCTATTTCATGCTTATATGCTTATATTATTCATGCTATGCTTGTACATCCGTGCACTGAACGTATTGCTCAGCCGTTTTCCTTTTCATGTTCCCAAAACGGCAGGTACTCAGGGACGCTCGTAGACTTCAAGCGTACGTGCATATGGATTGGAAGCTTCCTAGCCTTCCTTACTTTATGCATTTCTTATTACTTTGATACTCAATTCCATGGACATTGTTTAGTCCTTCATTTACAGTACTTATGTTTGTGTGTGATGAGTTCTACTTTTGGACTACCGATGTTGATTCCGGTATTTTACTTTATGGCTATGTACTGTTTAGACATTTATCCTTCTATCCTTTGATGACACGCCATAATCACGCGTGACATTCCATTTATTAAAACGGGGTGTTACAATTATGGTATCAGAGCCAAGGCTTCGACCTGTAGGTTCCCAAAACATGACCTGTGATTAGTGGGTAGTCATTATGGTCTTCCTAGAATTGACAGTCGGTTTTTATGCATTCATCATTTTCATGCATACATATATATGTCATTGTCGCAGGTTTATGACTAAGTAATGGTTGGTACAGGACTGGCCCTATTTAGTCGCATGTGTTTTATCGAAACTTTTAAATTTGGGACCGACCCATAGGCGTCCCCTCACCATGTCTTTTATTTTGGGTGAATTGACCATAGGCGTTCACTCTCGAGCATACAAAAGTTTTCATAAAACTGCATCATGCATTCATGTACAAATTTTCCTGCATAAATTTTTTCTCATGATTTATTGGGTATAATTTTTTTTTCATGTATATAGTTTATGTTTTGATCAGTTTAACCATGTATTTTATGTTATACTGTCAGATGGCAAACACAAACAATATCCGGGAGATGGTTGCAGCTGCCAATGCAGATTTGCAAGACATCCTTCATCAGAACGACAACTATCCCCCCCCCCCCCGCCTAGAATTTTTCCCACGAAAGGAAGGAATAGGCTCATAGGAGAGTACTACACCATTAGACAGCGACCTGAGGAAGACAACAATGACTTCATGCAGCGTTTCCTTCGATTCGCCGGTGTCCTGAGAGCAGTTGCGGGCACCACTGAAGAGCAGGCACAACATTTTTGTTGGGCCCTTACTCCAATTATTGCCAATAACTTAGAAGGTGCTCCGTTGGATATGGTAGCACAAGTGGCCGATGCAGCACGTAAGCTGGAGATGCTGCAGGAGAGAGATGAGTACGGGGAAGCAGAGAGACCCGAGAAGAGGTAAACATTCGTATTCAAGCGGTGAGCAACCCGTATTCTTTCAGTATATGTCAATATTTCATCTCTTTAAATTGTATCTTCCAGGCAGAAGACTGGGGACCGGTCTCAGCCGGCTACTCAGCAGCAGCCTAATCAGCCCAAGGGAAACGGTCAGACTAACGACCGTTCTGCTACGGATAAGCGTGGTGGTAATGAAAATTACCGTAACAACGTCGGACACTCCAACAACAGCAGGTCCTTATACTTACGCATTTTCTTATGATTTCATGTTATAACTCATAATTCTGAGTCATTAGCAAATCTTCTACCATCAACCATGGAAACGGTAGGGACCAGAACCAGAGAGGTTCACAGCCTAGCCGTCCAGCTATCACTGGTACTCAATCTTACGATTATCTGCATTGTCCTTTGTACCCTATTATCATGTTTCATGTATAATGACTTATTAGGTTCTCAGCCAGCCAGAGCACCTGCTGGAGGATATACTCATCCTCTTTGCTCTACTTGCCACCGTAGATACCCAGGTCCATGTCGCCGGAACAGTGACGCATGCTTCAAGTGTGGTCTTCCTGGCCATCGCATGAAGGACTGCCGCAAGGGCGAGATGGAGGGCACATCGGGACATGCTGATACCAAGCCGCCTCCTACTACTGGACGCGTTTACACGACATCTCGCGATCAGGCCAACAAGTCTATAGGTACCATCACTGGAATCTTGTATATGTATGGTCAAGCTGCATGTGTTCTGTTTGATATGGGTGCTACTCACTCGGTCATTTCTACTACTTATTCCAAGAATGCTAGGATACTCCCTATGCCACTAGAGAATAGACTCGGTATTTTTACGCCTTTGAGAGACTCTGTACTTATAACCCATGTGTACAAGAGCCTTCCCCTAGAGTTCGACGAAAAGGTTCGTCCTGTTGACGCGCTTCCGCTGGACATGAACGATTTTGACATGATTTTGGGCATGGATTGGTTATCCAAGCATCATGCTACCATAGACTGCCATTCATATCGAGTGATCTTCGGTGATGTTAATGCACCAGAGTACATTCATAACGGGTTCGTACCCGACAGATCTGTACAAATCATATCAACCCTGCAAGCGCGTGCACTACTGTCACATGGCTGCGAGGGTTATCTAGCTACGGTTCATGACATGCATGCTGAATCAACATCAATTCAGGATCAACCGATAGTGTCAGAATTTCAAGATGTATTTCTAGAAGAACTTCCAGGCATACCACCTGCATGTGAAGTGGAATTTAATATCGAGCTCATCCCAGGAGCTGAGCCAATTTCTAAGGCTCCTTATCGCATGGCTCCCATAGAGTTAAAGGAGCTGAAGGATCAACTTCAAGAACTTCTAGAACGAGGTTTCATTCGACCGAGCGCATCTCCATGGGGCGCACCGGTCTTATTCGTTAAGAAGAAGGACGGCAGTATGCGTCTTTGCATAGACTATCGCGAACTCAACAAGATTACCATCAGGAATAGGTATCCACTGCCACGTATAGACGATCTGTTTGACCAACTCGAAGGGGCCAAACACTTCTCCAAGATTGATCTTAGGTCAGGCTACCATCAGCTACGGGTTAAGGAGCAAGACATCGCCAAGACTGCTCCGTACACGTTATGGCCACTACGAATTTGTAGTCATGCCATTCGGCCTGACCAATGCTCCAGCAGTGTTCATGGATCTGATGAACAGAATCTTCCATGAATTTCTGGACAAGTTCGTCATTGTCTTCATCGATGACATCCTGATTTTCTCAAAGTCCAAGGAGGAACACGAAGACCATCTTCGTACAGTACTACAGATTCTTCGCCAGAAGCAGCTGTATGCTAAATTCTCCAAGTGTGAGTTCTGGTTAGACAAGGTGGCATTCTTAGGTCACATTGTATCAGCAGAAGGAATCACTATGGATCCAGCGAAGGTTGAGGCTATTACTAAGTGGCCACGACCGACATCAGCGACTGAAGTCTGCAGTTTCTTAGGTTTAGCTGGCTATTACCGTAGGTTCGTGGAGAACTTTTCCCGCCTAGCACTACCATTGACCAAATTGATGCGGAAAGGGGAGAAATTCGTCTGGACTGAAGAACGAAAGAAGAGCTTTGAAGACCTGAAGCAGAAGTTAGTATATGTACCTATTCTTACTCTCCCATCTAGTACGGGTGGATTTCAAATCTACAGTGATGCATCAGGGAAGGGACTTGGCTGTGTTCTCATGCAACATGGGAAAGTGATCGCGTACGCTTCACGGCAGCTCAAGCCTTATGAGGAAACTTACCCTACGCATGACTTGGAACTTGCTGCAGTCGTGTTTGCATTGAAGAAATGGAGGCACTATTTGTATGGAGAATCATGTGATATTTTCACGGATCACAAGAGCTTGAAGTATATCTTCACTCAGCGTAAATTGAACATGAGGCAGAGGAGATGGTTAGAGCTGTTGAAGGATTATGACATTAATCTGCAGTATCATCCCGACAAGGCAAATGTAGTAGCAGATGCACTGAGCAGAAAGTCCGGAATGATCAACGGCATTGAGATTGAGAAGGAAATCATAAGAGACTTGGAGCGACTAGACATAGAGATCATGGTACGTGGACAGCATGGTTACTGGGCTAATCTTAGAGTAGAACCGAGTTACTCTCTAAGATCAAGGAAGCTCAGAAAGATGATGGAGAAATCTGGGCGATAATTCAGAATTTGGAGAAGCAGACAGAATTTAGAGTAGATGCAGATGGTATCTTATGGCAGGGCACGAGAGTTTGTGTTCCTGATGATCAAGAACTCCGGGAAGCCTTGTTAGCTGAAGCTCATAGCTCCTCATTCTCTATGCATCCTGGTTCGACTAAGATGTACCATGACATCAAGTAGTACTTTTGGTGGAGCGGTATGAAACAGGATGTTGCCACTTACGTCTCCAAATGTCTTACCTGCCAGCAGGTTAAGATCGAGCATCAGTGATCTGGCGGTCTCCTTCAACCGTTAGATATTCCAGAGTGGAAGTGGGAAAAAATCACCATGGATTTTGTTACTGGTCTTCCGCCAACCAAGAGGAAGCACGATGCAATTTGGGTTATCGTAGATCGACTTACCAAATCAGCTTATTTCTTACCAATCCGCAAGGAAGATTCGGTCAGTAAACTCGCCGATACGTATAGAAGAGAGATCATGAGACTCCACGGTGCTCCATCCAGCATCGTCTCAGACAGAGATCCTCGATTCACTTCGCGATTTTGGAAGAGTCTGCAGAAAGCTTGGGGCACACAGCTTAAGCTTAGCACGGCTTTTCATCCTCAAACAAACGGGCAGTCGGAGCGAACGATTCAGACATTGGAAGACATGTTGAGGTCACGTGCGTTGGAATGGACGGGTGATTGGGACGATTATATTTGTTTGGTGGAGTTTTCATACAACAACAGTTGGCACGCAAGTATCAAGTGTGCTCTTTTCGAGATGTTGTATGGCACAAAGTGTCGCGCCCCAATCTGCTGGGATCAGGTTGGTGAGCGAACACTGGAAGGACCAGAGATCATAGAGTTGACTAATGAGAGGGTCGCAGTAGCTAAGCAGAAACTTCAAGAAGCACGGTCACGTCAGAAGAGCTACGCAGACAGGCATCGTACGAACATACATTTTAACGTAGGAGATCACGTTTTCCTTAAGGTTTCGCCGGCACGTGGTGTTAGACGTTTTGGAATTAAAGGGAAGCTCAGTCCTTGATTCATCGGACCGTTTGATATCATTGAACGAGTCGGTGAAGTATCTTACCGTTTAGCATTACCTCCGCAGCTTTCGCATGTACACAATGTGTTTCATGTGTCCTTACTCAGAGGGTACCAGTATCATCCCCTTCACATGGTTCAGTATCCACTAGAACAGATTCGTGAAGATCTCACTTTTATAGAAGAACCCGAACAAGTTCTTGACAGACAAGAATGAGTCATGAGAAGGAAGACGGTTCCATTTGTCAAAATCATTTGGAGGGATCATACCGAGCGGGAAGCCACTTGGGAAACAGAGGAGTCTATCTGGGCTTCTTACCCTCATTTCATATTTTGAATTCGGGTATGTTCTTCTTTTCCAGTTTACTTTATCTATAATTCGGGGACGAATTATTCTTTTTAGGGGGGAAGAGTTGTAAAACCCGCATGCTTTTACCATGAATAGTACCCTTAAGATCGTACGTACATGATTAGAACTTTCCTTTTTATAGCACGTTTACGTTTCATGAATAAGAATTACAAGTATTACGTGCGTGTTATAACACGATAAGTATTTATTACGTATTAACTCACGATAATTATTCCAATAATAATTATAATCACGAACATACGAACATGAAATCATGAACGTAAATTAATCACGAGCTAATATTATGTATGTATATATATTTATTACGAACACGAATAACTAAGTCACGATCGATAACTAATTAGAACACGTAATTTACGAACACGAGAACACACTATTATTTTAGACACGGAAAAAGGTACGGGTTACCCCATGTGGGGCCCCCTACCCGTGGCTACACAAGAAACATGGGCTTAGCCCATGTAAATTTACTAACTAGGGAATTAAGGGAAAAACATGTTTCATATTTGCAAAATCTAGAAAATAATTAAAACCCTAATTCTTCCTTCTTGTCCTCTTTGGCCTCCGGATTCAAGAACACCCCAAGTGTGATTTGGTTTGATTTTGATCTTGGAATTATTACAAGGAATCGTGTGTGTTCATCCTTCTTGATTTCACGTAATCGGTATAAACTTTAACCTTTTCTTTTTATGTTTTGATTTATATAATCACATAAAATCATGATGTTTTTAATTAAACTAATTAAAAAAGTATTTTAAACATGTTAATAATCATGAGGTTAAATCAATGAAGGGTTTAGGGGTGTTTGTGGTCTAGCCGACGCCTAACCGAGCCCCAAGGGGGTCTCGGCTTGGCTCATCTCGCACCACCGAGACCATATGGTCTCGGTATGGTGGTGGTGGTCCCACGGCAGCAGCAAGGTAAGGGCAAACCCTGACCTCGGTCGGGGTATGGTGATGGTTACAGGTCCGGTTCATGGGTTTTAGTCACGGGTCCGGTTCATGAATCATTTTTTTTAGGTTTATGATTTTTACAAGTTATGTTATTTTTTTAAGACTTAAATTAAATTAATTAAAAGCATGAACATGATTAATTTAATTTACATGACTTAGGTTATTAATTTAATTATTAATTCATGAATTTTAACCTAAGTATTTATTTTTAATTAGACTATATAATTAATTAATTATTAAAAACCATGATTTATAATTAATTAATTTACATGACTTAGGTTATATTATTAATAGATAATAATACATGTTTTAACCTAAGTATTTTACCTTTATTTAATTAAAATCTTGTTATATTTAATTAAATACTTTAACCTATAGTTTATTTAAATTACATGTAATAATTAATAAACTATACTATATAATCACATGACTTAAAATAATAATCAGAAAACACTTAAGATTATATAATTAGCTTAATTATCCAGCTTATATCTATTTATGGAAACTTTCTATTTTTAGAAGCTTATTTATTTAAGGCAACTAATCTATTTATGAAAACTTTCTATTTTTAGAAACTTATCTATTTTAAGCAGTAATTCTATTTTTGGAAACTTTCTATTTTTGGAAACTTTCTATTTTTGGAAACTTTCTATTTTTGGTAACTTTCTATTTTTGGAAACTTTCTATTTTTGGAAACTTTCTATTTTAGGAAACCTGCTATTTTTAGAAAGTTACTTATTATTACACAACAAGTATAATAATACATGAAATACAAGTAATACTCAATCAGAATAGACAGAATATATGATAAACACAGTATAAAGCTTAAATCAGTAAAACATGACATGAACATATAAAACAAGCTAAGACATGATATAAAACCAGTTACGTACTCAGTAATCAGATACTTATGCACATATGTATTTATGCAGCATTAGTGATACCGAAGTAGGACTCTCTTCCGTTCGTCTTCTTCGTTCACTGGACATAAGGTACGGATTCTCTGTCCTTTCAGTATGGACATTCTTTCCTTATTAGGATTCCCCGTATGCAGCCAACTGTTTTCCCTAGTATATGTTTTATATGTTATTGATTGCTTATGTTTAATTAGAATACCTAAGCCATATACATGCATGACCAGTTTCACCTAGTTATGGAGGTACCATAACCATAACACTAGAGGCACTGGTGTTATGACTTCCCCACGGCGGAGTGATTGCTCGTGGCGTCCCTTTCAGCTTTTGGCCATTTATTATATTATTAGGTGGGGCGTATAGGTGCATCCTAGTTACATGTTTTCAGCAGATTACTCAGTGTGAATGTGGTGTGTGCCTTGCATCCTTCACAAGGAGCTGATCCCTCCTACTCAAAAACCAGTATATTAAATTAGAGACAGCCCCTCTAATTTGCATGACGAGGTCAACTGTAACACCCCATTTTGATAAATGGAATGTCATGCGTAATTATGGCGTGTCATCAAAGCATGCAAGGTAATATGTAGTAAAACCTACATGACCATAGGGAAAACCGGAATCAAACATCGGTTCCCAAACATAAGCCCAAACATAACAAAGTAAATGAACTGAATGAAAGACTAAACAAGCATAAATATATGAAGGAAACAAGAGAAGAAGTCTATGGCAGCTTCCATCCTATGCATGTCCTCCAAATGCTCGAGTCTTGGGTACCTGCCGTTTTGGGACATGGAAAGGAAAGTAACGGTTGAGCAAAACGCTCAGTGCACGGATATACAATATAGCATGAAATAGGATAAGCATGTAACATATAACAGCGGAAGACTAAGTTCTGAGTAGACTGGTTAAGTATTGAGAAAACTGGTTTTATAGTTTGAAAAGCCTTATGTTTATCTTATGAAAACTGTTTTAACATACATATACCATAGCCCATATAGGTCATGAAAAGGTCACGTGCATGAATACTTGGAGGGGTGACCTCATCATGCTGATTAGAGGGGATGCCTCTAATTAATATACTGGTTTGGGTAGGAGGGATCAACTCTTTATGAAGGATGCAAGGCACACACCACATTCACCATGATATACTGAATAAAACATGTAACTAGGATGCACCCATACGCCCCACCTGATATAATAATATGGCCAAACTGAAAAGGGACGCCACGAGCAATCACTCCGCCGTGGGGAAGTCATAACATCGGTGCCTCCAATGTTATGGTTATGGTACCTCCATAACTAGGTGAAACTGGTCATGCTTGTATATGGCTATAGATTATGCTAATTAAACATAAGCAGTTCAAAACAATAAAACAAATACTGGGGAAAATAGTTGGCTGCATACGGGGAAATCCTAATAAGGAAAGAATGTCCATACTGAAAGGACGGGAATCCGTACCTCAAGTCCAGTGAATGAACGGAAGAAAGACTCCTACTTCTGGATCACTAACGCTACATGAATACACACGTGTATAAGTATCGATTCACTGATTACGTACTGGGTTTTATGTCTCATTTTAGCTGACTTGGTATGTTTTAGGTCATGGTTCACTGTTTAGAGCCTTAAACTGTGTTTATCTTGTATTCTGATTAATCCGTTTAAGTATTACTGGTATTTCATGTATTATTATACTTACTGTGTAATAATAAGTAACTTTCCAAAAATAGCAGGTTTCCAAAAATAGAAAGTTTCCAAAAATAGCAAGTTTCCAAAAATAGAAAGTTACCAAAAATAGAAAGTTTAACAAAAATAGAAAGTTTCCAAAAATAGAAAGTTTCCAAAAATAGAAAGTTTCCAAAAATAGAAAGTTTCCAAAAATAGAATTTACTGCTTAAAATAGATTAGTTTCTAAAAATAGAAAGTTTCCAAAAATAGATCAGCTGCCTTAATTAAATAAGTTTCCATATATAGAAGGTTTCCATAATTAGATTAGCTGCCTGAAATAGATAGATTTCCATATATAGAAGGTTTCCATAATTAGATTAGTTGCCTTATTTAATTAAGTTTCTATAAATAGAAGTTTCCATAATTAGAATTAAGCTGGTTACATAAGCTAACATATAAGTCTAAGTGTTATAAGCTTATTCCTTAAGTCATATGATATAGTATATAGTTTAATTATTATTTCATGTATTTTAATTAAACTATAGGTTAAGCATTTTAATTAAAGTATAACATGTTTTAATTAAAATGAAATGAAGTACTTAGGTTAAAATATGTATTATTATTATTAATAATATAACCTAAGTCATGTCTAAATTAATTAATTATAGGCATGTTTTAAATAATTAATTAATTATAACTTATAACATAAAATACTTAGGTTAAATTAATATCATGCTAAATTAATAATTAGAATAACCTAAGTCATGATTTAATTAATATCTCATGTGATTAATTAATTTATATCCTAAGTTCATGATTCATAAAAATTAACATGTAACATAGATCATGATTTAACCAACGAACCGTGAACCGGGCATGAAATCGACACCGTACCCCGAACCAAATCGGGGTTCCCCTTGGTTCCTTGCTGCCGTGGGACCCACACCACCAAACCGGGACCACATGGTCTCGGTGGTGGTTTCTAGGCCAAGCCGTGACCCCCTTAGGGCACGGTCTAGGCGTCGGCTAAACCAAACACCCGTAAAACACCCTTTTGATTTTACCCTTTAACCAAATACATGTTTATTTTATGTTTTTAATTAGGTTTTAAAAACATCATGTTCTTAATTAATTTTACCAAATTAAATCAAAAGAAATAATTAAAAAGAAAGGTTAAAAAGGTATACCGAATGTGTGGATCAATAAAGGATGAACACACACGAATGCTTGCACAAATTCCAAGATCAAAAATCAACCGAACACCTCCTATGGTGTTGTAGAAGTGGCGGCCAAAAATGGGGAGGAAGAAGGAGAGGAGAAACTTTTTAGGGTTTTATCTTTTTTCTAGGTTTTGTCAAAATGAACAAGTTTTTCCAAATTTTTCATGTTAGTTAATTTTGCATGGGCTAAGCCCATTTCTTCTTCCAATTTCGTGGATATGGGGCCCACAAGGGGTAACCCAAATGTTTTCCGTGTCCCGATGTTTCGTGTTCGTTCGTGGTTAAACGTGTTCGTGTCTGAAGCGTTTCTGTTTATTTTATCATGTAGTTTATCGTAATCTTAACGCTCGTAATTATATTATATGTATTTACGTAATTATTCTAGTTCGTATTTTAAATGGTGATCATGATTTAATTACGTTCACGTGACATATTTATTAATTGTTTATCATGGGTTCGTACGTAATCGATACTTATCATGTCATACACGTATGCACTTGCTTGATTAATAGCACATGAATGTGATCAATACTGAATAAGGTAAGTTTTAATCTAGGACGTACGATCTTAAGGGCAATATTCATGGTAAAAGCATGCGGGTTTTACAATTCTTCCCCCCTAAAAAGAATAATTCGTCCCCGAATTATAGATAAAGTAACTGGAAGCGAAACATACCCGAATCAAACTGGAAAGATATGCAAAATAACGGAAATGAAGGTGACATGGTAGAAGGGAACGTGGAACGTGACATGTCTTGAAAAGACATGGAACGTGACGTGACTGAAAGGACATATCTAATTGATGAGAAAAACGGGTAAAAGTCCGGATGAACTTGTCCGTTTCTAAGTGGCCTCCCTCTTGGAATGGTTCCTTCAGAAGATCCTGACACTAATGATAAATCTTGGTCCTCCTGACCTTGACTTGGAATACGAAGAAATTCTTGGTTATCAACGGAAAGTAGATCCCCTAAATTCGATCGTGGAAAATAAGAGTTAACGTGCAAGGGTAACTGAAACGTTACGATGCAAGACAATCTGACTTAACTGATAATTAGAAACGATGCGCGAGACATAAAGAAATGTAGTACGTGAAAAATTTTGAACGTGATACGTGAAAAATTTTGAACGTGCTACGTGGAGATATGGCGAGTGTAGTATGATTAAACATATCGTGATCCATGATACGTGTAACATATCTTGATCATGATATGAGGAACGTGGAATGAACATGACATGTGAGACATATCGTGATCATAGAATATAATGGCGGTGACGCTAAACGCTACAAGGTGAGACGTGGAATATGACGTGAAACGTCTATCTGATGATGGAGAGTTATACTAAACTTGGGTCTGGTCTCACAAGTTCTTGCAAACTTCCCAGAATGAGAAAAGAAATGAACGTAAAATCGTAAGCCAAAATACGATCATGAACGTGAATAGTGTCATGAACGTGAGCGCGAAAGCAAGTCGTGGAATTAGAATGAAGACGTGAAGTAAGTTAGGAGTACCATTACGAATCTTTGTCTGACCCGATAGCTGAGGGATTGCCAAGTGATCGGATGAGCCTTGGCTGGAACATGTTTGTTCAATCTGTTGGTTCTGAAATCCGTACGGATGTAAGGATTCTGCAGGCTTGATCAAACTGTTGACAATAACCCAGATAGCATCATGCTTCTTCTGAGTTTGCTGAAATCTGGTAACTAAAATCCATGGAGATCTTGTCCCATTTTAGTTCACAATTACAGATGATGAAACATCCCAGTTTGTTGGTGTCCTATCTTAGCCTGTTGGTATGTCAGACGTAGTTGTATCCTGCTTCGTAGAAACTTGATACATAGAAGGTTGCGAAACTCTGAGTCTTTGAATCTAGACTTCTCCTAGCGTATAATTTTCTAGAACACCTAATGTAGTGTAGGGTTCTCTCCTTTACGCATAAGCTGAGTCATGGTAAGATTAACCATAGAAACCCATGTGATTCAGTGTGTCACTGTAATCAAACAGAATTGATATTGGAAAAATTCCCAGGGTAGAATTTCTCTTGTCATAGAATTTGCAACATAGTGCAGATATGGTCTTCCTATTCTTCTCTAGGCTTAGAGGAAATCAGGTTATCCTCAATGAAAACGCTGATGAATTTGTTTAGGAGTTCATGGAAACTCAATTTATTAAGTCCATAATGCGGTTGGAGCATTGATGAGACTAATTTAAAATCATAAATCTAGCATGACCGAGTCGTGCACGAATAGCAGTCATGGACATGTCCTGCTTTTTCACTCGTCACTGTTGGCAGCATGAGTTCGATCTTGGGAAAGTGATTAACACTATACGGTTGATTGGACATGTTGTCAATATGTGGAGGAGAATAACGGTCATGAATGGTGAATTGTTTAAGTCAACGGTAGTCGACACATAATCTCATGGTACCATCCTTCTCCTTGAAGGTTCTTCTGGAGTGTAAGGAACAATTTGGAATAATCCGTTGGTTATGCGTAAAAGGACCTTAATAGTCGTGTGTTACTGACAGCTAGAAAATTTTAGCAATTATGGCTAACAAAGCACGTGCTTGAAAAGCATAGATAATTTGTACAGATTTTCCTGATGGAAAATCAAGCTGAATGTATTCAGTAGCCTGAACATTACTGTACATAATTATGAATCATAGCATGGTGTGGTGTTCATAGTACATAATTAGGATAAAATTCATCTCGTGTCTGTCCGAGGAAATGCGTTAGCAGCTTGGATCTCATCATTAAGCTGAAGGAAAACCTTCGTATGCGTGGGAATACGAAAGGCGTCCTTCATGGTTATGAATATATGAACTATGGTGAAAGAAAACATCAGCAACGTGACAGTTCTCACTGATGCGCCGATAATGGTATTGAAATTCTTGTGGCCTGATTAATACATGGCACAACAACATAGATATACCCTTGGAGGGAACCCTGAATTTCTTAGAAATGTTCCATAATTAGACGTGAGCCATGTGTCTTGACTCGTGTCTTGAGAAATGTAAGCGTGACATATGTCTTGACTGGTATCTTGACATGTGTCCTCAGAAAGTATACGTGAGACATGTGTCTTGACTGATGTCTTGACATGTGTCTCGAGATGTGAAACAATTAGAACTACAAATATTAGGTTAATATGCCAGAATTGGCGGATCGGTTGGACTACTGATCATTTGTATGTCTGATCACGTCCGTGGCCGGAGCCTCGGTTGCGATTTCTAGGATAGTTGCTGTCATAGTAGTGGTTACTATCATCTTGTCTGTCGGTTCCATGACGGTCATTCTCATGACCGTGACTCATGTAACTATTTAACTGAGTGGCCGGCTGGTACTGGTTTGCACTCATATGGCTGAAATGATAGCCGAACGACGTGTGACATGTAACTATGAATTTGGGGCAATGATTGATGGGAATTGTCTGATGGTGAAACATCTTCTCGTCCAATTGCTTTGCTCCGACGCCTTTGTCTTCGTCTTTTAGGATCTCCAGGTTGTGAACAGCATCAGTATCAGCATCTCGTAGCGTCTCCCAACATCAGCAGCATCAACCTTCAGTAACATCTCCAAGCTATGAGCGGCATCGATAATCTTGTAGAATATCAGCAAGTGAACATACGCCTGAGATGATTTAGAATCGACTAGCGAATACTCGTGAAGTATTGCAAGTGGAATACACATGGATTAAGGTACACGTAATACACATGAAATACGGTACGTGGAGTACACATGGAATGCACATGAAATGATCGGTATGGGCTCGATCATTTGTCATGATTTAAGGAAAGTAAACTGGTTAAACGGTTAGGAAAACCTTCATGATAACCTGGCAGTATTAGCATAGACATCATTCTAGTTGCATAGAGAAACGCTAAAGTGTGGTTACATAAAATTCGACGATGATTTGCCTGACAGCATGATCAATGAAAACCAACCATGACTATTATGAAAGCATGATTCAAGAAATCTAACAATGTCTTGCAGGACAACGTAAATAACAAAAGAGGCGTGAAACATAATCAACATGAAAATGGAATTATCATGAAGGAACATAAAACGATCTATCATAAAGGAGTGTATAACATAATCAGCATGAAACTGAAGTTAACCATGACAGTATGAAGGCATACTTGACATAAAGACATAATAACTTATGATGGGACATGAAAAAAAATTTATGCCAATTTAAATCATGAGAAAATTTTATGCAAGAAAAACAGTGCATGAATGCGTAATGTAGTTTATAAAACCTTTATATGTGCGAGGGAACGCCTATGGGTCGGTTCCAAAACAAAAGACATGGCGAGGGGACGCCTATGGGTCGGTCCCAAAGTTAAAAGTTTCGATAAAAGCACATGCGACTAAATAGGGCCAGTCCTGTACCAACCATTACTTAGTCAAAATTCCTGCAACAGATGGCATATGACATAAATGCATGAATGCATGGAACATAATAATTAAAAGTCATTGTCAAAACTTAACAGAAAAAAAATTTTATGTGAAAATTATGAACTACTGGGGTCAGTCCACATCGTCACAGTTCACGAGGAACATCATGCATAGACAATGACACATAACTAAGTATGGATGACGGTTGTTCATTCCATATTAGTAAGACGATACTGGTGAAAACATCATGGTGAAAACAACAAGGTGCTGAAAACGTCATGGCTAAAACAAAAAGGTGCTGAAAACATAATGGTTAAAACAACAACGCGCTGAAACATCAATACGTGGAATAACAATCGTTGGCTTAGGAAGCTCCTGGTGACTACCCACTAGTCACAGGTCGAGTTTTAGAGCCTACAGGTCGAAGCCTTGTCTCTGATACCATAATTGTAACACCCCATTTTGATAAATGGAATGTCACGCGTAATTATGGCGTGTCATCAAAGCATGCAAGGTAATATGTAGTAAAACCTACATGACCATAGGGAAAACCGGAATCAAACATCGGTTCCCAAACATAAGCCCAAACATAACAAAGTAAATGAACTGAATGAAAGACTAAACAAGCATAAATATATGAAGGAAACAAGAGAAGAAGTCTATGGCAGCTTCCATCCTATGCATGTCCTCCAAATGCTCGAGTCTTGGGTACCTGCCGTTTTGGGACATGGAAAGGAAAGTAACGGTTGAGCAAAACGCTCAGTGCACGGATATACAATATAGCATGAAATAGGATAAGCATGTAACATATAACAGCGGAAGACTAAGTTCTGAGTAGACTGGTTAAGTATTGAGAAAACTGGTTTTATAGTTTGAAAAGCCTTATGTTTATCTTATGAAAACTGTTTTAACATACATATACCATAGCCCATATAGGTCATGAAAAGGTCACGTGCATGAATACTTGGAGGGGTGACCTCATCATGCTGATTAGAGGGGATGCCTCTAATTAATATACTGGTTTGGGTAGGAGGGATCAACTCCTTGTGAAGGATGCAAGGCACACACCACATTCACCATGATATACTGAATAAAACATGTAACTAGGATGCACCCATACGCCCCACCTGATATAATAATATGGCCAAACTGAAAAGGGACGCCACGAGCAATCACTCCGCCGTGGGGAAGTCATAACATCGGTGCCTCCAATGTTATGGTTATGGTACCTCCATAACTAGGTGAAACTGGTCATGCTTGTATATGGCTATAGATTATGCTAATTAAACATAAGCAGTTCAAAACAATAAAACAAATACTGGGGAAAACAGTTGGCTGCATACGGGGAAATCCTAATAAGGAAAGAATGTCCATACTGAAAGGACGGGAATCCGTACCTCAAGTCCAGTGAATGAACGGAAGAAAGACTCCTACTTCTGGATCACTAACGCTACATGAATACACACGTGTATAAGTATCGATTCACTGATTACGTACTGGGTTTTATGTCTCATTTTAGCTGACTTGGTATGTTTTAGGTCATGGTTCACTGTTTAGAGCCTTAAACTGTGTTTATCTTGTATTATGATTAATCCGTTTAAGTATTACTGGTATTTCATGTATTATTATACTTACTGTGTAATAATAAGTAACTTTCCAAAAATAGCAGGTTTCCAAAAATAGAAAGTTTCCAAAAATAGCAAGTTTCCAAAAATAGAAAGTTACCAAAAATAGAAAGTTTCCAAAAATAGAAAGTTTCCAAAAATAGAAAGTTTCCAAAAATAGAAAGTTTCCAAAAATAGAAAGTTTCCAAAAATAGAATTTACTGCTTAAAATAGATTAGTTTCTAAAAATAGAAAGTTTCCAAAAATAGATCAGCTGCCTTAATTAAATAAGTTTCCATATATAGAAGGTTTCCATAATTAGATTAGCTGCCTGAAATAGATAGATTTCCATATATAGAAGGTTTCCATAATTAGATTAGTTGCCTTATTTAATTAAGTTTCTATAAATAGAAGTTTCCATAATTAGAATTAAGCTGGTTACATAAGCTAACATATAAGTCTAAGTGTTATAAGCTTATTCCTTAAGTCATATGATATAGTATATAGTTTAATTATTATTTCATGTATTTTAATTAAACTATAGGTTAAGCATTTTAATTAAAGTATAACATGTTTTAATTAAAATGAAATGAAGTACTTAGGTTAAAATATGTATTATTATTATTAATAATATAACCTAAGTCATGTCTAAATTAATTAATTATAGGCATGTTTTAAATAATTAATTAATTATAACTTATAACATAAAATACTTAGGTTAAATTAATATCATGCTAAATTAATAATTAGAATAACCTAAGTCGTGATTTAATTAATATCTCATGTGATTAATTAATTTATATCCTAAGTTCATGATTCATAAAAATTAACATGTAACATAGATCATGATTTAACCAACGAACCGTGAACCGGGCATGAAATCGACACCGTACCCCGAACCAAATCGGGGTTCCCCTTGGTTCCTTGCTGCCGTGGGACCCACACCACCAAACCGGGACCACATGGTCTCGGTGGTGGTTTCTAGGCCAAGCCGTGACCCCCTTAGGGCACGGTCTAGGCGTCGGCTAAACCAAACACCCGTAAAACACCCTTTTAATTTTACCCTTTAACCAAATACATGTTTATTTTATGTTTTTAATTAGGTTTTAAAAACATCATGTTCTTAATTAATTTTACCAAATTAAATCAAAAGAAATAATTAAAAAGAAAGGTTAAAAAGGTATACCGAATGTGTGGATCAATAAAGGATGAACACACACGAATGCTTGCACAAATTCCAAGATCAAAAATCAACCGAACACCTCCTATGGTGTTGTAGAAGTGGCGGCCAAAAATGGGGAGGAAGAAGGAGAGGAGAAACTTTTTAGGGTTTTATCTTTTTTCTAGGTTTTGTCAAAATGAACAAGTTTTTCCAAATTTTTCATGTTAGTTAATTTTGCATGGGCTAAGCCCATTTCTTCTTCCAATTTCGTGGATATGGGGCCCACAAGGGGTAACCCAAATGTTTTCCGTGTCCCGATGTTTCGTGTTCGTTCGTGGTTAAACGTGTTCGTGTCTGAAGCGTTTCTGTTTATTTTATCATGTAGTTTATCGTAATCTTAACGCTCGTAATTATATTATATGTATTTACGTAATTATTCTAGTTCGTATTTTAAATGGTGATCATGATTTAATTACGTTCACGTGACATATTTATTAATTGTTTATCATGGGTTCGTACGTAATCGATACTTATCATGTCATACACGTATGCACTTGCTTGATTAATAGCACATGAATGTGATCAATACTGAATAAGGTAAGTTTTAATCTAGGACGTACGATCTTAAGGGCAATATTCATGGTAAAAGCATGCGGGTTTTACATCAACCCTCCAAGTATTCATGCACGTTGATTTTCATGACCTATATTGGCTAATGGTAAAATATGTTAAACAGTTTTTACAAGATAAACATAAGGCTTTTCAAAATATAAAACCAGTTTTACTAAGATATAACCGGGTTATCCAGGACTTAGTTTCTTCCGCTGTTTCATGCTTATATGCTTATATTATTCATGCTATACTTGTACATCCGTGCACTGAGCGTATTGCTCAGCCGTTTTCCTTTTCATGTTCCCAAAACGGCAGGTACTCAGGGACGCTCGTAGACTTTAAGCGTACGTGCATATGGATTGGAAGCTTCCTAGCCTTCCTTACTTTATGCATTTCTTTATACTTTGATACTCATTTCCATGGACATTGTTTAGTCCTTTCATTTACAGTACTTATGTTTGTGTGTGATGAGTTCTACTTTTGGACTACCGATGTTGATTCTGGTATTTTCCTTTATGGTCATGTAATGTTTAGACATTTATCCTTGTATGCTTTGATGACACGCCATAATCACGCGTGACATTCCATTTATCAAAATGGGGTGTTACACATCCAGTCCTTGTTATCCCAAAACATTGTGTTGTGCTTAACCTGTTCATACCTTTGTTTCTTCAGAGCTTCATCCTTAGCCGCAACCGTTGAGGCAGCCACAGCCTCTTGGTGAAGTTCCTCTTGGAGTTTCTGAGCAGCTTCCTCTCCCATCCTTTCTTCCTCCATTTGTCTGCGAGTTCGCTTCCTAGGAGGGAAGGGTGCATCAGTCATTGGGGCTTTACCCTCGTTGTCATGAGAGGGACCAGGAGTTGAGGTTGAAGGACCAGAAGTATCAGTCCTTGGGATGGGCCCAGCAGCAGTAGTGGGAATGCTAGAAGAACTAGGAGGAAAAGGTAAGTCCTCACTCGGCTTTGCTGCAAATGCGGCCTTGGCCAAAACAGTCAAACCATCTTCCTCTTCTTCTTCATCAGTATTAGATAAAAACCTTCTTCTTATGATGCTTCAACAAATTTTCCAACGACTTTACTCTGTTTGCCAAAGGGAGCACAAAATCCCTAGTGAGCTTGCGGTGCTTGTTGAGCTCATCCTTCAAAGATAGTATCTTCTCATAGTACCTGTGCACTAAAGAAAGCAATGAAGTGAGAGTAACAAGTTCCTCAACTTCCCCACCAAGAGGACTTGGTTTGGGGAATGCTTCATTGGGACCAGAAGCAAAGGATTGGTCAGCCATAGGATCATGAGAGCTAGAAGGCTCCTCAGCAGAGGGGTTCCCGGACTAGGAGGGGGAGAGTCAAGAAATGGGGACACATGTGGGTGAGTAGAAGAAGTAGCCTTTGAGGTAAATGGCATTTCTACCACCACCTCTCTAGCAAGTTCCTCAACCTCCACATGAGGTACTCCAGTAGACAGAACCTCCTCCTCCATGGGATCATCAACCAACTGAGGTTCCTCCTCGGCTTGATCAGCCGGAGGTACCACATTGGGACCCCCTTGGGCAAGGCCCAGTATAGCAGCAGTGAGGGGCCTTTGAGGACCAAGATATCCAATCGTCATATTCGCATACACTTTAGGAGTGAGTTTAGAAGGCACATATTCTTTCCTAATTCTAGGCAAACACATAAGTATCTGTTGCAAGAACCTAGGATACATGAGAAAAACTTCTTTTTCGAACCAGTAACACTAATATTTCTAACCAAACCATCTAGCAGATGAGAGAAGTTAAACTTACGACCTTGGGAAATACACACCAAATCAGTAGCAAAGGAGATGGGAAATGCATCCTAACTCCCAGCTTTGGGACTCAAGCATTGAATCAAGAAGTGGACAAAAAGCTTCCATTGAGGGGAAAAACGATTTTTCTGAAAATTAAACTTCCCCTCCTGATTGTACCCAATGGTAGCCATCCCATCCAAAACCTCCGCATTTGGGAGAGAAATAATGCCACCTTCATCTTGGAGATGAAGGGCTGGCCTGATGGAGGCTTCAGTCACCACATAGGAGCGACCATCAATAGTGGCATAGAGCTCCAATGGGCGACCCAAAACCTCGTGGGTGTCGGCAGTAGCCCAGAACTGGCGAATGACAGATTCATACATAGTTGGGCAAACAGTTAATGCATACATGAGATTAGATGCCTCGATAAACTCCAAAATCTCTAAGAACTCCTCCCTTCTAGGGCCCTCACCTAGGTATGCGACCTTGTTGTGATCAGGTTTGTACTAAAGAGCAGCCATTGATGATGATTGATGATTGGAAGATGATTTCTAGAAGATGGTGCAGGGTAGGAGCGTGTGTGTGTGTTTAAGTTGTGATAATTGAGTCAAATGATCCCTTTGACCATAAATAATGGTGAGGGAAAACTGTTCATTAACCCCTAATTATGGGGGTTGCCCTTTCCATGTTAAGGCATTAATGGTGAGTAACCAATTGCCCTTTAATCCATTATTAGAGAATCCCAGTTACCAAAGATAAACAAATATGGGTACCAGAAGTAACTTATGTTAACGGAGAGTCAAAATGGCTAGAGGTCAACGCTAGGAGCAGCGAGTGGTCAACAAAAGTCAACATAATGAACAGTGACCCAAAGTGATACTAGAAGCTAAACACAAGTCGATAATATGGGTTTTGACCCACTAGGAGCAGATGAGTGCCACTAGGAATAACCAAAGTCTTCCACCAGAAGTCGCACACACAACAAATACCCATGTAAAATGTCGGAAGAAGCTACCAGAAGTAAGAATGTACAAATATACATGTACAAGAAGCTTCCCCTCAATCCTAGATCTTACGGATTGACCATACCAATGTGAACCACCAAGTAGTTAAACCTTGGACCATCAAACGCTTTATTCAACAAATCAGCAACATTATCATCCGTATGTACCTTGAGCACCTGTATCAGCTTCTTTACATTAGCATCACGTATAAAATGGTGCCGAATCTCTATATGCTTGGTTCGTTGATGAAACACAGGATTCTTTACAATGCATATAGTGCTTTGATTGTCAATGAAGATTTTGGTGTTCATAAAGTTGAACCCATAGTCTAGCATTTGGTTTTGTATCTACAAGACTTGTCCACAACAATTAGCAGCGGCTACATATTCAGCTTTTGGTGAGGAAGTAGCTACTATAGTCTGTTTCTTACATTGCCATGAGATAAGTCTTTGTCCCAAAAACTGACAACCACTAGTAGTTGACTTCCTATCATTATTAGCACCTGCATAATCACTATCACTATAGGCTTCAAGAACAAAAGGTGATTCCATTGGATACCATAAGCCTAGCTTGGGTTGTGCCTTGATATACTTGAAGATTTTCTTGACGTCATTCAAATTGGACACGATAGGTGCCACCTAATGTCTAGAACAAGCACTAACAACAAACATAATGTTTGGGCGCAAAGCAGTCAAATACATGAGTGAGCCAATCATAGACCTGTACAAATGAACATTTACCGGAGGATCTGGCTCATTCTTGTGTTTGACCTTAGTGACCTCATAAGGTGTTGCTGCTGGTCTAAGAGGTTCCACATCAAACTTCTGATTTATGTCATGAACATATTTATCTTGACTAATGAAGATACCATCCGGCTTCTGCTTGACTTGAAGACCAAGGAAAAATGTTAGTTCGCCCATGGCACTCATTTGAAATTCGCCTTTCATCAGTTGTTCAAACTCATCACACCATTCCTTCTTAGTGGAACCGAAGATAATATCATCCACATATACCTGAACCAGGATGATATCTTTGGCATTCCTCTTAAGGAACAATGTTTTGTCAATATTGCCTCTTCTGTAGTCGTGCTTTAACAAGAAAGTAGATAGACGCTCATACCAAGCTCTAGGAGCTTGATGAAGTCCATAAAGAGCTTTGACCACCTTGTAACTTTCTTAGGATGAAGTGGATCCGCAAAGCCCTTAGGTTGAGTGACATATACCTCTTCATCAATCTTGCCATATAGAAATGCACTCTTGACATCCATCTGAAATACTATAAAGCTAATATAAAAAGCAAAAGCCAAAAACATGCTAATAGCCTCAATGCGAGCAACAGGAGCAAAAACTTCAGTATAGTCTATGCCTTCAAGCTGAGTGTGACCCAGTGCTACTAGTCTTGCCTTATTTCTCACCACAATTCCCCTTGCATCTTTCTTGTTTTTGAGAATCCACTTGGTACCAATTAATGTCTTGCCATCTGGTAAATCAACTAGGATCCAAACATTTTGAAACAAGAATTGTTGCATTTCCTCCTGCATAGCTTCTACCCAACTTTGATCCTCAAGAGCATGTGAGACAGATCTAGGTTCCACCTATGACAGAAAACAAGCAAACAAACAGTGAAGAAAATCTGTGTGATTATTTCACTTTTGGTCTTTAATGTAGCTCACAAGAGTATGATGACCAGAAGTTGCTTTCTTATGCATGTCGCGAGTCTTGACAGTAGAACTAGGATCTCCTATGATTTGAGTAGTAGGATGCACTTTATGAATCTGCTGAATAGGAGTAGGAGCTACTTCCACTTCTGGTGACAAGTTATTAAGATCCCTAACAATGCCATCATCATATGAAGCAGAGTCGAAAATGCCATCTATTGGTTGCTTATGAATATCATCCGGCTTAGTTGAAGACTTCTTTTGATAGTTTCCTAGGTCAGAAGGACCATAGAACCTAGTTGTGGAAGTTGGATCACTAATAGGGATTCCAATAGGAGTTGAACTTGCACTAGGAGTAACAGTAGGGTCACTAGGAGTATCTAGTACAACAGGAGTATCCAAAGGAAACTCAAAGCCTCCTTGGGTAGCTGCAGTAGTAGCATCTTGTTGTTGCTTAAGCAGTGTATCAAGAGCTCCTTGTGAGTCTATAATGTCTGATGAAGTAGTACCAACAGGAGTAGCAGTATTGTCGGGAGCGACTGTGGTGGAATAGGATGGTATGACAAAAATGTCATCAGCCTCATCGGAGTCTGAAAAGCTAGTAGTAGCACATGCACTAGAAGACCCAAATACTTGTGCACCTGCATTTTGGTTAGTTTTAAAACGAAAATATCCCAATGAGTTGCTGAGATAGTCAAGATCAAAATACCATTCAGGACCTTTGCCTTGGATGTTTGTCTTCTCCTCAAAGTACATGAGCTTGATAGTTTCAATGATACGCTTGGCAGTGAGATTGTAGACCCTATAGGCTCTCGAGTGAGCTGAATATCCCACAATGTAGCCTTCATCCGCCTTGCCATCAAATTTCCCCAAATAGTCACTAGTATTTAGAATGGTGACAGGACAGCCAAATGGCTTCAAATGAGTAATGCTTGGGACTTTGGCTATGAGTACTCATAGGGAGTCTTTTTATGTGGAAAGGTAATTGAAACCCTATTCAACACATAACATGCAGTGTTGACAGCTTCTGTCCAAAACATAGTCGGAAGCTTGGAATCAGCAAGCATGGTTCTTGCAGCTTCTATAAGGGTCCTGATTTTCCTTTCGACGACACCATTCTGTTGAGGAGTCCTGGCAGCACTATAATCTCTTTTGATATCTTTTGAATTGCAAAGTGCTATGAGGTCTGCATTCTTGAACTCAGTTCCATTGTCACAACGAATACCTTTTACCTTCTTGGACAGCTGATTCTCAATGAGTGCAATGAAGTCTTTGAGAATGAGGTAGGTCTCACTTTTTAGCAACCAGAAAGAAAACCCATAAAAACCTGCTATGACCATCAGTTACCACAAGACAATAGTGTTTATGGTCAATGATCCTAATAGAGGAAGGACCAAACAAATCCATATGTATTAGCTGTAATGGTTCAGTTATTAAGCTGAGAGTAGTAATGGCTTTGAAGGATGCTTTGTTTTGTTTGCCTTTGCTGCAAGTAAGGCAATTGATATCATTCCTGAAAGTTTTGGGAG
The DNA here is from genome assembly GCA_025667525.1 of Glebionis coronaria. Classification (NCBI taxonomy): domain Eukaryota; kingdom Viridiplantae; phylum Streptophyta; class Magnoliopsida; order Asterales; family Asteraceae; genus Glebionis; species Glebionis coronaria. Next base: position 504,709,315 of record CM046881.1, on the reverse strand, counting down.
GTAAACTAGAGACCACGTTCGTATTAACCAGCTTGTGAATGGTCTTGAAGTTTACATGCCCCATCCTCCTATGCCATTTGGTGGCTTCATCTTCTGATGCTTTGGCAACCAAACAGGCTAGTTGACCAGTAGGATTAACTTCATTCAACTTGATACTGTAGAGGTTATGTCTTCTTGGAATTTTGAGTAGAACATGGGAGTCATCCGGTAACTTAAAGTCTTTGGACAGCACCAGTGCTTCAGTATCCTAAAGAGGACAAACTACTTCTTGTCACAAATCCGAGAGACAGAAATCAAGTTGAAGTGTTGAAGTGCTTCCACATAGTAAACCTGCTCAAAATTAATTAGGGGTCTGAATGGTTCCTTTGCTAGAGATCCTTCCTTCACCACCTCCAAAGTACACCTTCCCGCCTTAAAATGGTACAAAGTTAGTCAAAAGTCCTTTATTCCCTGTCATGCTCCTAGAGCATCCACTATCTACTATTCCAAGAGATGGATCTTAGTTTGGAGTAATCTACAACAACACAAAAAAAACATATGTAACAGTTAGTGTCTTAAGGGGACCCAAACCATTTCTGGATTGAGTCTTCCTTGTGGATCATTAGTAGATATCCATGGAGATTGATGAGATCCACTGTTGTTCTTGTGTAGCCGGTGCATCATATGGGTGTTATTTTGTGGCCAAGAACAACATGTTGAGGGCTTAACAGCAGACCCCAAATTTCCCAATCCAAAATTCATTCGGTCTAAAGTAGCAGCATAATTCCGATTAAAATTTTGAAAATAATTGTTGGTTGGTCTATTAGGGGTACAGGCATTACTTCTCTAAGTAGTAGAAGCTGAAGGAGATGTCCTTCTAGTAGAAGGAAAAGATTGGGCACATGGATTTAATCTTCTAAAAGCAAAACCCACACCAATAGGAGCAGCTCCTGGTGGACCAGGAGTAGCATAAGATTGATAGTCAGTAGGATGTTGATCATACAAATCACAATCTTTAATCAAATGAAATTTACTACCACAAACAAAGCATGTTTTAAAAGACCTTTTATTCAAATGACATTGTTTTAAACTGCTATTCTTATTACAAACCACTCTAAGAGAATTAACATTCCTAGATTTCAAAAAACTAGAATTAAAAACAATGGAAGTAGAAGTAGTAGCAACTCTCTCATCACTCATCCTAGCACTAGTAGTAGCAGTGTCATTTGTCTTGGGACTCGAAGGTCTTGACTCTTCATTAGAACCACATGATGCATAGTCACTTGCCTTGTCACTGAAAGTACAAGAGACAAAGTCATTAGTATTAGTAGAGATTTTGGGAGACTCATGCATCTGTGATCCATCCATGTCTTTATGCATGGATGTGGGCATAAATGTTCCTGTAAGAGGTGGAGGAACAACATGCATTGCTGCAGCTGGTTTAAACCTATTGTAACTAGGTTTTCCCTCCTCCTCTTTGTCAGGATCAAAGACACTTGAAAGGGATAAATCAAACACATCATTTGGACCATATATTTGTCAAAGCCTAACCCTCTCTTGGTTCTACCAGACATGCTACTATCTATTAGCTTGGAAAGATTCTTGGGTGCTTTTTGCCATTTATCAAATCTTAATAGTGTAGCATCCAATTTTTCTTGCATTGCTTGTTTTGCCTGAATACTCTCAGTGTTAAGTTTTTTAGTATACTTAAGCATGTTAGTGGTATTCTCTAAATCAATACTTAACACTCTAATCTTATCCTCATATTCAAGTTGAGTATTTTGAAGCCACTTCTTTTGTTGTTCTAAAGTTTTGAGAGAACTCTTATAAGATTGAACTTCTAAAATATATTTGTCATTTTGAGCATTTAGTTCATTGCATTGAGTTAAGAGGTCTGAGTATTTATCATCACAACCAAGAGGGCAATTTTGTACCTGAGGAGAGATTCCCATGAGAGCAAACTCCTCTGCTTCCTCTACATCAGATATGTGACCAGCAATCATAGCAAACACATCAGTAGAAGACTCAACTGATTCTAATGTTGGAGTCTCATGCTCATTCCAGTTGACCATGGTATCAACCGACACCAAAGCTTTCTTTTCATCCTTGAGATCTTGAACCTTGAAAGCTGAATACCTGTTCTTCTCCTGGTCATTTTTGTTAGGGCATTCCCTAGCAAAATGTCATTGTTGCTGACAGTTATAGCATTTGACTTTGCTCCTATCAAACCTGGCTGGCTCTCTTGGGTTGTAACTGAATTTTCTCCCAGCCTTCTTTTCAAACTTATGAACTCAGAGAGTAAGCATAGCCATCTTCCACTTAAGTTCCATTTCATCCAAGTCAAGTTTATCAACCAGTTTGAAATCATTAAAAGCTAGTTGCTGTTGTGGATCAACATCAGCAACAAAGGAGTGAAGAACAGTTTCTACCATGCTACTAGTCTTGACTTTTGATTCAGGAGTAGAAGTATGTTGGGATGAAAAAGTATAGCGTGGGCTACTGGTATAAGACATCAGACTAGATCCCATGGAACTCACAAAAGCAGAGTTAGCAGGAGTGGAGTAGGAGTCACTTGAGTACCCTCTCACATGAGACTCAAAAGTTTTGAGTTTGTAAAATAAGTCATCAAAAGAAAGATACTCAAGTCCACCTTTAGCTTTTAGAGAGATGACTACCTGGTTCCATGAATGAGGCAGGGCTATAAGAAACCTGTCATTGATGTCTTCATTTTCAGGTTTAGACCGGAGTTGATTCAATTGGCTGAGAATCTTTTGAAACCTATCATAGCCTTGATGAAGACCTTCTGTCTCAAAAATCTTGAATTCTATAAATTCATCTCTCAACATTGATCTGCGCATCTTCTTGGATTCCTCATTCCCTCCAAATCTTTCCTTGATCATATTCTAAATTTCCCGAGCATCATCCAAGTGATAGAAGTCGGCCATATGATCATCAGGAAGAGACTGAAGCAAAATAGTTTTTGCTTTGATTTCCTTCTGAACAGTAGTGATTTCTTCATGAGTTTTAGGATCTAGAATGGTGATATTACCATTCTTGTCTCTACCAGTAGTCTTCTTGTTGTTGGCATTCTGAACAATTTTCCACAAGTCTAGATCAGTGTTGGTGATCCAGCACTCCATCTTCATGGCCCAGCTATCATACCCTTCCTTCTTTAGGAGTAGGAATTTTCCATTTGTATTGGAAACAGTAGCAATGATTTGTTGTGTTTGCTGTGTTGTGCTGGTGTTTGGTTGTCCTGTTTCAGTAGAACTAGAAGCAGACATGATTAGACAACATAGTTATTAAAAAATTGGTTCTTCTTGTGCAGAGATTCTCCCAGGCTTTGATACCACTTGTTGGGTCTACTCGTTGTAGATCTTGCAGCCTGTTAAGGATGGTGAACGACTTCTATAATCACAAGTCTATTCACAGAAAGACTCTTAATGAAATACAAAGTATAAGTGCGGAATACGAATACTAAGAACAAGAAGAAACAGAATAACTAAATAACTTGATCCTTACTAAGGATTTCTACTATTGATGTGAAATGAATACTGGTGAAAGGTGTGTCTAACCCTTCTGCCAATGGGTTCCTTTTATACTACAAGGAAACCATAAACTACATTAACTACAAAACGTGTAACTCCTGATATGCATATCATTTCCTAAGATATCTCATGAATATCCTAACAAACTACTAAGAATAATAATGTTTGACTTTCTACTAGACCAGGAGCACGTATTGCTCCTACTACTACTAGGACCAGGAGGAACTACATACCTCCTAGTTCATCTATTACAAATAACCTATTATATAGTTCCTAATAAGAGCAAACCCCAAACAGACGAAAGTAATCACTGAGATGAGGTCTCCCAAAACATTGAAAGAGATGCAATCCTTGAGCGGAAAGTTGGCAGCGCTGAACCGGTTCTTGTCACGGTCGGCAGAACGGTCAATGCCATTCTTCGAGACCCTGAAAAACATCACTAAGGAGAATAAGGAAGAATTCTGCTAGACTGAAAAGGCCGAAGAAGCCTTCCAGCAACTCAGAAAAGCCATCTTGGAGCTCCCATTACTCACCTCTCCGGTCAAAGGAGAAGTGTTATATGTGTATTTAGCCACGTCCAAAGAGGCAGTCAGCGGTGTGCTATTGGCTGAACGAAATGGAGCACAAATGCCGGTAAGGTATGTGAGTCGAACGCTTCACGATGCTGAGAAAAGATACGCTCCACTGGAAAGATTGGTATTATGATTGCTACATTTGTCACGAAGATTGAGGAGGTATTTTGAAGCTCATGACATTCACGTCATAATAGACCAACCTTTGAAACAAATACTAAGCAAGTCTGAGGCCTCTGGGAGGTTAGCCAAGTACGCAGTCGAATTAGGAACATATGAAATCTCTTATGTCTCCCAAAATTCAGTCAAAGGACAAGTTTTAGTAGACTTCCCGAATGAAGCTTCGTTGGGACATCAAGAAGCTGCGACAATCCACGAAATATCTTAGGAGGAAGAACCAGAGACCCAATGGACGCTATTCACATACGGGGCTGCAAATAGCAAGGGAGCCGGTGTCGGGCTCGTCCTGATCAATCCAAAAAATATGGAATTCACATATGCTTTAAGATTCAACTTCAACTGCTCAAACAATGAAGCTGAATACGAGGAATTGCTAGCAGGTCTCCGGTTAGCCCAAAAAATGGGAGTAAAAAAGTTACAAGTCAAGGTGGATTCAAAATTAGTTGCCTGTCAAATCAAAGGAGAATTTGAAGCAAGTGATGACCGAATGGCCAAATATCTAGCAAAGGTTAAAGAACGACTGCCTGCATTAACAGAATTTAACATTGAACACATACTCAGAAGCAAGAATCAAAAGGCCGACGTGCTAAGCAAGTTCGCGTCAGTCGCGTTCAACCACCTCACCAAAGAAGTACTGGTAGAGTCTTTGGATGCAAGATCTATTAATGTGCAAGAGGTCAACGATATAGTAGAAGAGGAAGGAGAGTGTTGAATGACCCCCATCAAAAGATGTTTAAAAGAAGGAATGTGGCCACAAGATCCAGAAAAATCCAGAAATCTGAGAATGAAAATACCCCAATACACCATGGAAAACGGGTGACTATTCAAAAAGTCATATATGTCTCTTATGTTAAGATGTGTCGGTCCGCTAGAAGCAAATTACATTATCCGAGAGGTGCACGAAGGAGCCTGCGGTATACATGCCGGATCAAGATCAGTTGTTGCAAAGATAATGCGTCAGGGATACTTTTGGCCCATGATGCATCAGGATGCATGGGACGAAATCTCCAAATGTGATGCGTGCAAGATACATGGTCCCATTCCAAGGCTGCCCAAGACGAATCTAACTTCGATAACATCACCATGGCCTTTCTACCAATGGGGAATGAATATTTTGGGACCAATCAGCGGAAATTCTGGTAATATTAAGTTCGTGATTGTAGCCATCGACTACTTCACCAAGTGGATTAAAGCCAAGCCAGTGGCCAAGATAACCAGAAAAGAGGTCAAAAAGTTCGCATGGGAAAATATTGTTTGCAGATTCGGGTTGCCGGGGGTGATAGTTACTAATAACGGCAAGCAGCTAATAGATGGGTCATTCGGGAAGTGGTGTGATAAATGGCATGTTAAGCAGATGACCACCGCGGTAGCACATCCGTAAGCAAACGGTTTAGTTGAGAGAGACAACAAGTCGTTGATGCATGGCTTGAAAGCCAGACTGGGAAGAAGGCTAACTGGTTGGGTTGATGAATTACCACATGTGCTATGGGCACACCGGACAATGCTTAAAACCAGCAATGGGGAAAATCCTTTCAGCCTCACTTACGGGAGTGAAGCCGTGATTCTCGCAGAAATAGGGATTCCGTTAGCAAGAACTTTGCTTTTTGACGAAAATATAAATGAAGAAGAGTTGCGGTTGAATCTAGACTTGCTTTAGGAAATAAGGGAGGCTGCGGCCATACAAGAAGAAAAGTACAAGAAGAAGGTTGAGCAATATTACAACAAACGCGTCAAGCTATGCTCCTTCAAAGTCGGGGATTTTGTCTACCGCCGTAACATGGCCAGCAGACAAGAGAAGATTGGGAAACTTGGCCCTAATTGGGAAGGACCCTATAGAGTCGTGGAAGCTTATCAAAGCGACTCGTACAAGTTAGAGACTGTGGATGGAAAAGAAATACTACGCACGTGGCACGCGACCAACTTGCAGAAATGTTTCATGTAATATGAGCGATAATGTATGAACAATTTCAATGAATGAATGTCCTTTTTGAAGCATAATTAATTGCAGTAACTATAAACCTCGGCTTAGCTAACCGGAAGGTATGTAAGCACGCATTAAAGATGTTGGACGCACCCCATGGGCAGTCCGGAGACAAACCAAAAGCGGATCGGTGCCGATGTCTTCCATGAAAAATTAAAAACACAAGTGTAGACGTACCAGTGTTGGACGCGCCCCATGGGTAGTCCGGAGACAAATCAAAAGCGGCTCGGTGCCGATGTCTCCCATGTAAACCTAAAAACACAAGTGTTAGATACACAAGCGTTGCACGCGCCCTATGGGTAGTCCGGAGACAAATCAAAAGCGGCTCGGTGCCGATGTCTCCCATATAACCCTAAAAACACAAGTATTAGATGTACAAGTGTTGGACGCACCCTATGGGTAGTCCGGAGACAAATCTTTCGCGACCCGGTGCTGATGTCTCCCATATAAATTCTAAAACACTATGTACAACTATTAAACACACCCCATAGGCAATATGGGAGGGGCCATACGCATCCTCCGGTGTTAAGTCCTCGGGTAAATAGTCAGCAAGCACAAATATAAATCATAACAAAGGAAAAGACGCAACATATGAAAAAAGAAAACATTGATTAATAATATTATGGAAAGATTTTAAGCTTAAAACAACCATGGTGGAGCTTGTTCAGGAAACCCATAATATTAAGAGCATATTACAGACACAAATGTTTAAGAAAATGTTAACAGGTTACAATTCGCACCGGCATACCGGGCCTTCATTCAGAGCGCTCCCCTATCTTGAACCGGAGTATCTTGAGCCTTGTCATCTTGACCGTTTGCTGAAATCTTGGAAGCATTGGAGGTCTCGGTCACAGGAGGATTTTCCATTGCAGGAGTGATTGGCTTTTCCGTTGGGGTTAGATGCATAATATCAACCACTGAAAGCTTATTTGCTGCCGCCACCTTGGCCACAAAAGGGTATTCAACCGAGAAAAAGGCAGTAAAGTCTTCTTTCCAAGTCCTGGCCATTTCTATATTCAGATTCTCGGCAGCAGCGATAGCATCATCTATCTGTTCTGGGGTGCGGTTGAACTCCACAGCTTTTAAGAACCTTGCGTTATACATACCCCCAACCCCGAGAGAAAGAGACCCACGATACTCATAGCTAGCAAGAAACCTGTGTACAAGTATAGGAAAACCATCCCTCACTAGAACTTGCTTGTCGACCTCAGCTTGAGCAAGAAGAGAGGTCAAATGCTTGTTGTTGGCCTCGAGCTCTTTGATTAGGCCAAAATCCTTGATATGATCCTGAGAACTAATACCAAGAAGACGTTCCAGCTCCTTGATCCTCTTATCCTTGGTCTCAAGCAAACCCAGCGAGTCTTGAGCCTCCCTCTCTAGTCTCTCAACAGTACCAAGACACTCCTATTCTCGAGCAAGACAGCTGTTATAATTATCCTCCAGCTTTTTGTGAGCGAGGTCGATTTGGTCAAGCACCGTTTTACCTTAAGCAAAATGTCCTTGTACACCTTGCTGAGCTGCAGTCAAACGAGAGTGGTCCCGGCTGAGAGCCTCGTACCTTCTTAATAGCTCTGAAACTGTGAGGGTACTTCGGGCAAGGGTTTGATAAGCATGGCTTAGGACATCATAATTAGAAAGAGAGGTGAGCCCAGCTTGTTCCGCCGGTGTAGCCAGATGAAACAATAGTTCTCGGGAAGAATAGTGAGAATCAATACGGACATCCTCGTCCAACGCCATGGAGGTACAAACCTGCGTGAAGGACCACCTTCATGAAAGATGGGACCCTGCATGCTCCCTAAAGGAAATAAATATAGCAAAAAAAATTAGAAACGGGAGGGAGGGAGAAGAAGAGACGCACACAAAAGAAGCAAGATATAAGAAAAATAATGCAATAAAGATCAAAATAACCATACATGTACCGTCGTCATGCACATCATCATCTAAAGGAGAAGACTAATCACTAAGATTGATATGGGTAGGAGACTTAGATTTAGCACTGCTAGTCTTGTTGGTCTTATCTTTAGAACCGGAAGGGTGGGAATGATTTAGAGGAGGAGTTGAATGAACCTCCATATCCTCCGTCCCCGAGGATTCTTGAGTTTTGGCTCCTCCCTTCCGTTTAGCAACACGTCCAGAAGGCTCTCCTCCAGCAGGTCTCTTCTTTGGTTTAATCACGTTCTTACCTTCATGACGCAAACGAGATGCAAGAACTTTAGGGTCCGGGAGAGTCACGTCCTCTTGCTGAGAATTAAGGGCTGGAATAGCAGTCTTCACCGGCAAGGGTTGAGTTACTTTCGGTGGTGGGGTGGGCATCGTCTCATTCTCATCTCGACCAATCTTAGCATTATCAAAAGATGGCAGCTTGATAAACTCATCCATGGTAAGTTCTACAAGAAAGAAAAAATGGCGATTAGAGCGAGCGACAACAGCCCGCGGATATAGCAAGAAAGATGTATGCAAAAGTACCCTTTTTATCAAGATCAACTACAATTTGACGGAACGGAGGATTCTCATAAGGGCACCATAAACCAGATAAAAACGACAAGTGTTTGTGAGGGGGGGGGGAAGTAAAATGGGATTATCAGCGAGCAACTTTGCATGATCCGCATTAAAATGAGTAGGGAAGTCATCGTGAACATCTGTGTCTCTATCTCTCCAGGGCATGGCATGAGGAATCTCCCTCCTATCCAGAAGGAACCACTTGTGTTTCCAGAATTTCAAGCTAGATGTTGTTTCGGTCAAGCATTTACCATATCTAGGGGGCCACCGGCTCTCAAATGAAAACCAATGTGCCTGCTTACGCAGTATATAAAATACACGAAATAGGTTCACTGTACATGGTATTTTCAGACTACAACAACGAATTTCAAACATGGTAACACGATTAACACTCATGGGAACCAACTGAGAGATGTGTACACGAAAATAGCGGATCACTGCCAAGACGAAACTAGAGAAAGGAATCTGAAGCCCCCCATGCTTCAAATAATCTTCGTAAATCCCAATAAACCTTCCGGAAGTTGATCCATAGTCAAGAGGGGATCAGGTAGGCGAGGACGAAGCTCAACAGGAATAAGATATTTCCTAACGATCTTTTTGAGGTCGTCACCAGATAAAGTAGAAACCCTAATATGCATATCGCATTTAGGATCGCGAAAGGAGGGCCCAGCCTCATCCTCGGATTCACTAACAGACATAACAAAACATATGAACTTGATGTTAGAAGAAAGAAGAAACGAGGGCACACCTGGCAAGAAAGTAATCCTTGAATGAAAAGACAACAATGGAGGAAAAAGAAAGGAAAAGAAAGTGAAACGGAAATAAAAGAAAAAGGAGAGAAGTATTTATATAGGATGGAGGGACAGCGAAGGGACGTGCACATTTTCTCAAGTTCGATCCACACCGTTGAGATTAGGTGTAGACACATGGAGCCAGATCACAAGCCATGGAGCGAAACCCAATGTACGAGTGGGTGACAGTGCAGGAACCTAAAGACAAAAGTAATTAATGGGAAGTTAATAGGACAACCCACATTAGTAAGGCCCATTACTGCTCATATCCACTCATTCAAAGTATCACACCGCTAGCTATTCCTAACGCTATGATACTGGGGGGACAGGTTCGCGTATGTCTCTGGCTGAAGCCTTCGGATACGCACTCTACTCCGGATGATAGCCGAGATCCCAGCAATTAATAAGGCCAGTATGAGAACAGTAGAACATTTAATGCTCAGGCATAGAACTTGGTGAAAGGCAAAAGTAACCCATTGTATTATCCAGGTTGATTGGTTCGATCCAGCAGACAATACAAAGCACCGTCGTCCTGGAAGCGAATCCCTCGATTCATGGAGAATATTTTACCTTTGGTTTAGATACTAGTCTATTGATGTGACTAGACACCCAGGCATGCTTGGTGGAGTAGTATAAATACTCCACACATTTAATACACACAGGCATCTTCTTCACCATTTTTACTCTTTACATTTATACTTATCTCCGGTATTCTAGACCGGACACCACTTTCGTGATTGTTACTTACTCTCACGTCGGAGCTTGGTCTCGGGGTCAAACCTAGGGCGAGGCTAACGTGTGTTGACTTGTGTTCGTAGGTTCAATACCAAGATACAAAGATACCATCATTGTGACTGAAGGGAATTTGCTAGCGTCAGCCTAGCCGGAGAATTTTGCTTCAACATGTCGCAAGTTTTCTCGACGTGGTTGAAACTTGCTATTTATGTCAGAACTTAATGTGTATAATTTTTTATTTACATCATAACCTAATATAATAAAAGTCTTTAGAAAAAAAATTCTTCACAAAATTAATATGAGTCAAGTTATTTTGGATACCATATCTATCATGGATACTAAGGGACTCATCTCCACCATCTATCTTCATCATATCTAATGGTTGAGATTAAAAGTATTTAATTATTTCACTTATTTTTAAAACTTAAATATCTTTTAAACCGTTAAGTGTTAAACGGAAAAAAATATAACATCGCGACGAGCATTTAATTAGCTTTCTACAGATATGCAATATGATATACTTTTGAAGAAAAAAAAATCGTTTTTTTTTTAAATTTGCGTAAAATATCATATATGATAATAGTGTTTTATCATATATGATATTAGTGTTATGTTACAAATTATTACAGAATCATATATGATATTGGTTTATATCATATGATATTGGTTTATATCATATGATATTGGTTTATATCATATATGATAAGTTATATCATATATGATACCAGTGTTACTATCATATATGATATTTAGTATCATATATGATAAATTACGGAAAAAACAAAAAAAAAAATTTGTCAAAAGTATATCATATAGCATATCTGTAGAAAGATAATTAAATGCCCGTCGTAATGATATATTTTTTTTCGTATAACGATTGACGGTTTAAAAGATATTAATGTTTGAAAAAAAAGAAGAAATTAGTTTTATGTTTAATCTTATCTATTAGATTAAGATGAAGATGAGTGGTGGAGATTAGTCCCTTAATATCCAAATAAAATTTGATATCCAAATGAACTTAAATCAATTAATAAATATAAACTTATTTTAATGACTATGTGAATTTTGATTAATTTATTTATTTAAATGCCTTATTTCGTAAAAATAAGGTTGACCAATTAGCTAAACTTGAATCAAAAACTGAATCTGGAAAAAATATGATTCGAGAACCAGACCAAGGTACTTAGCATAACCTAAATCGAATCAAAGTTAACCTATCCCAAACAAGTGGGTATTATAGATTTATAGGTGTATTTTTCACGATTTTGACCCGAAGCGAACCAAAATTGAAAACCATTCTTGTATAAAATCGAAAAGCCAACTGAATAAGGCCGGTTTGATTAGGTTAGGTTCAGTTCGGCTCAACTTATCGTTTCGATTCGATTTCTGATTGATTTTGCTTAACTTTGCTGGCTGCTTCCATCAATATTTCTAACAATTATTTTATATAAGAAAATGAAAATGATAAAGGGTGCATTATGTAACTTACTTAATTTTTATTTGAACGATATATATTTTTAATTCTCATTCACATATTAAAATAACAATTATTTTATATAAGAAAATGAAAATGATAAAGGGTACTTAATTTTTATTTGAAAAATATATATTTTTAATTCTCACATACTAAAATATTATTTATTTAAACAAAATATATTTTTGTTGCGCGAGTTTTTTTAGAAAGCTTTGGAAATTTTCAAATATATACGTGCATTTACTAATATTTTTCATTTGAATTTAGATTTACTAATGTTTATAACTCGTATAAAGATAAATATGATATAAAACAAAAAGTTCATAAATATATATTATCGACTTAAATCACATTAAACAAAACACTATGTCTACGTTTTACGCAAAAACTCAAAAGCTTGGTCATACCACTGTGTCGCGCCTAGCACTATCTGAAACCACATACAGCTCCTTTTATCCTTGGATGTTGTGTGACATCTAAAATCTTTGTCTTCCACACAAAGACACAACAACAAACAGACACACTTTTGTTAATAAAATTGGCTAAAGTTGAAAATTAAACGAAAAACCAGGCAATGATTTCTGCAGAATTTTCACCAAAATTCTTGCAGCCCAACCCTCACCCAAAACACACACTAATTACATCAGAAGCTCGTCAAATGTCAATTTTATACTTATAAAGAGACCAATAGGTCCTGCAAATCAGGTAATTATGATGAGTCACTATATTTCTTGGAGCTAAAGGTTAGTAGAGGGTATAAGCCTGATGTAATCCAATGTACAAAGCTTATTTCCTCACAAAAGGCGCAGATTGGCGGGAACACTCTGACCCGGTTGTCTTTTGGCACCAGTCATTGTCCACTCCACAAGTAATAGCTCGGGCAAGCTCGGGCAAGCTCGGGCAACTCTCCTGGCCCCAGAGGAGCAACACATCCGAAGATATTGGAACAGTTGACTCAAGCACAAGAGCTACATTGGACTTATGCTCCAGTGGTATGTACAATTCTTTAATACTAAACGTGTCAAAAAAGCAGTATGATTATAGACATACTTGAGTCGTATGGTGAACCGGATGTGTTTGCTTATAATGCAGTAATTAGTGGATTTTGTAAGTTGAATCAGATTGATTCGGCTGATCGGGTTTTAGATAGGATGAGGAATAATGGGTTTCCACTGTATGTTGTTACTTATAATATATTGATCGGGAGTCTTTGTAGTAGAGGAAAACTTGGGATGGCTATGAAGATGTTTGGAACAGTTGTTGGCTGATAGTTGTAACCAACTGTGAAATTACATACACTATTTTAATTGAGGCGACGATTCTTGAAGGCGGGATTCATGAAGCAATGAGGCTTTTAGATGAGATGTTGTCTAGGGGACTGCATCCTGATATGTATACTTATAATGCTATAATTAGAGGGTTGTGTAGTAGAGAAGGTATGATGGATAAAGCTTTTGAATTTTGTTAGGAGTTTGCCATCTAAAGGGTGTAAACTGGATGTGATATCGTATGATATTTTGTTAATTAAGAGCATTGTTGAATCAGCAGAGTTGGGTGATGGAGAGAGATTAATGGAGGAAATGTTTTCAATAAAATGTGACCCGAATTACTTATAGTATATTGATTAGCTCGGTGTGTCGTGATGGGTCGGTGGATGAAGCTTTGAACTTGCTGAAAATAATGGTGGAAAGTGGACTTGTTCCTGATGCTTTTACTTTTGACCCTTTGATTTCAACTTTTTGTAAAGAGGGTAGACTGGATGTGGCAATTGTTTCTTGGATGACATGATATCGAGTGGATGTTTACCCGATATAGTAAATTATAATACAGTGTTATCAGCTTTGTGTAAAAATGGAAATGCAGATGAAGCTATGCAGATTTTTGAAAGATTTGGGATAACAGGGTGTCCACCTGATGTTAGTACTTATAACACAATGATAAGTGCTTTGTGGTATATTAAAGAGAAGGAAAAAGCTTTAAGTATGGTTTCAGAAATGATAATGAAAGGAATTGACCCTGACGAGATAGCTTATAAGGCACTTATTTCGTGTATGTGTAGAGATTGGCTGGTGGATGAGGCGATCGAGATATTTGAGAGTATGGAAAGTAATGGGTTTATGCGTACTGTGATAACTTATAATATTGTACTTCTTGGATTATGTAAAACTCATAGATTGGATGACGCTATTAATGTTTTGGAACACATGGTGGAAACGGGTTGCAAACCTAACCAAACGACTTACATTTCGTTGGTGGAAGGGGTCGGTTTTTCTGGAAGACGGGGTGAGGCTGTGGAATTGGGTAATTTATTGTTTAGTATAAAAGTCATTTCCGAAGAATCAATTAAACGACTGAAAAAGACTTTCCCATTGCCAGATTCTGAGAACAGAATTTAAATGGTCTACAAAGGTATGCCATTTAACTAGTTTTCCTATTCCTGACCAGATTAAACTGAACGTTGAAGGACAAGCAAGTTACCAATTTTCGTGTTTTGAGTTTAAGGAAAAAACAAGTAGATATCAGTGTCAACATTATTTTTGGAACTTGCATTAAAGCAAACATAATTTACCAGTATTTATGTATCAGATCAGAGAAAACCAAGCAAACATCAATTTACTAAATAAACAGCATTTTTGCAACATTTATCAGCAAAACCAGATGATAAAAGAGCATCATACTTTACATGACTTGAATTTAAGAAAAAAGCAGACACCAATCTACTAAATAAACATTCGTTTTTATTTGCTGCTTCTGTTTGTTAAACCATATTGTAAAAGCATCATACTTTACCATCTTTCGTGTATTGAATTTTGAGATAAAAAAGTAGATATCAACATCAATCACTCAATTGAACATTCTTTTTTGCATTATCTAACATCTCTGATGCATAGCTCTATTGACCACATGGAATGTACCCATTTAAATAGATCAAATATATGAAGGAAAAAAAAAAAACAGACCCTTACATAGTTTTCCATTCAATCAGTTTGTTCTGTAGTTGCTTAGCTTCCTCATTCATACCATTAGTAGATAAACCTCTAATCATATCGCTGTAAAATGTTTCGCCATATGGCTTGTGGGGGCTCGAGACCAACATTTTTAAAACCTTAATTGCGCCATCTACTTCCTGTTTCTGACATAACTTATGGATAATATACTTATAAGTACTATGAGTGGCCCTATGGCCATTTTTCTCCATCAAATTCAACATCTCTACAGCCTCGTCGACCATATCAGCATGACAGAATCCCCAGATCAAGGTTCTATGAGTAACATCATCAGGAGCAACCACCTTTTCTTTCATTAGTTTCTGATATAAACACACCGCTTTATTCATATCACCCATTTTAGCCAACCCATCAATCACTATGTTGTAAGATATCAAACTCGGTGCCGTATCACTATCTCCCAAACACTCGATAATCTCTAATGCCTCATCCGTCAATCCTTTATCACAAAGAGCGCGTAAAAGGATGTTGTAGGTAATTATATCAGGAGAACAATTGCGAGTAACCATTTCACTAAATAAACCAATAGCACGATCAAGATACCCATATTGACAAAACCCTTTTATCAGAATATTGTAGGTTATCATAGATGGAGTGCTGGATGTCTCGTTCATTATACATATAATATTTTCCACCTCCTCTAGATACCCATGATTAAAAAACGAATGTAACAATGTTGTGTACATTATTGTATTTGGTTCCATACCATGTGATAAAAGATCGTGTATGATCAACACTGTGTCACCAAAGTTTCCTCTTTTACTCGCAACATTAATCATAGCATTGTAAGTCACAAGATCAGGATTA
Source organism: Glebionis coronaria (assembly GCA_025667525.1). NCBI lineage: Eukaryota > Viridiplantae > Streptophyta > Magnoliopsida > Asterales > Asteraceae > Glebionis > Glebionis coronaria. The sequence continues at coordinate 504,693,741 of CM046881.1, read as the reverse complement.
CAACCCTCAGCTGCTAAATCTTCCAGAACTTCTATAGCTCGTATAACCCCGCGACGCTTGCAGACTAACTCAACAAGAACTGAACTAGTACTGGTGTAAGGAAAACAACCCTTGGCTAATTGGGCCTTCCAAAAGGAAACCGCTTGGTGAATATAACCGTGTTCAAGCATGACACGGATTATGGCATTATAAGTGATGTCATCTGGAGGGCAACCGGATGTGTTCATACCCTCTAGAAGATCAACAGCAGCATTTATACGGCTGTTCTTGCATAAACCACCGATTAACATGTTGTAAGTGATGATGTCTGGAACACCACCGGACATAACCATACAGTTTAAGACTTCAGTAGCTCTATCTATATAGTCAATCTTTACTAGCCCTCTGACCAGCTTTATGCATGAATCAAAGTCGGGAATCTGGTTTCTTCGGCACATTACAGCTACCAATCTGGCTGCTTTTATTAACTCCCAACGTTTGCATAGACTTTGTAGAAGGTTGTTGTTAGTCTGCTCATCATTTTTCACGAGAACTCTACCAGAAGTCTCGTCTGTTAGATGGTATTTCTGTACATGCCTATCAGGTAAACTCGTTCCAATTCTATTTTTTCTCCATGGTTCTAATCCGATATCCGTGACTCTGTCAATGCAAATGGCTCGACATTGTAACGAGTGAACATATTTTTGTGGCGTAGTCTTAATTGAAGAGGTGAACAAACAATGCTCAGTGAGGGGAGTGATGTCGCACTTAGGAGAACTGAAATTCGAATTATGCAACATTGATGACTTAATGATTGAACTGAAGGTCATAAAGAACCTTTGACGGTTTATGCTGACCCTTCACACAGTCCTGCCAATAGAATGTAGACTAGCATTAATCAAATAGCACTAGACGCTTTAACTTTGAGATCATAATCTACTCCTGAAAACTTCAGAATCTGACAATGTAGATAATTTTATTATTCTAAGCTAATACGAAACAAAAACGTCGTAAACTAGTATGATACCCATCCCACATACTGTTAGCATTGCTTATTCAAGCAGTTTATCGGAAATGGTTCATTTCCCTCTCAGGATAAAATTGTGAATCTTAAATCAATCAAGAATAATCATACAAGAATAAGCGATCTCAGAGGTCTTCAGGATTGCTTATCCACGTCTCCTCTGCTTACCAACCGGCTTATATATTAAGTTTCATTTGCTCTAAATAAGCAGCTGAGAATGTTAATACGCAACCTTAAACACCCTCTGAAACAGTTTAATTCATTTCAACTTGAACTAAGCAAATTAGCATAAACATGGTATGCTTGCGTGGTTTACGCCAAAAAGTTTAAGGCGTACCACACCAGAAGGTGGTGCCAAGATTCTGGCGCCGTATTTCCCAGCCAAGAAATCTGGCGTTGTGAATTTATTTATTTTTAATTGCTAAAGTGGGGGTATATTTGGACCCGTTATACCATTTTTTAGTCCTATGGCACCACTTTTTCCATGGCTCACTCCAACACCACCACGTGGCAGCACCTTTTTGGCTATGACACCTACTTTTTGCTATGGCACCACACCACCGTACCCTATGCTCTAAGCATATACATACAATATTTAAGTATACAATCCCGAACACCCTCTTTTTAGAGCAACCAAGACGTGGCACCTAACGCAAATTAAGTAACACAAAATTAACTTGGTTCAAAAATAGATTTGGGTACACTAGAGATCACTTTTTGAGTATCTGACCTAGTCGCCTAGTACTCGGTACACACGATAAGAAACTATCACAAGAATACATTAGGCCGCTTAGGTACATGTTAGTTAAATACGCTCTCTCGCGGGTAACCTCAACAAGGAAACCTCGTCCATTTACCCATTTATACTCTAGAGATTACCTTAACACGACCCTAACATTAATTCAAAATCTTCAGAAGTTTTTTCACATGAAGAATTGCTCGATAAAAAACGATAAACATAACAGGATCAAAACAGAATCAGTTGAAATTTGTAATGAAAAATAAGTAACAGTTACTCACCAAAGGAATAAAAATATCGCCGGTGATTGTTTTGCAGTAGATTAGTGTGGGCGTTAACTACTAGGGTTCAGGGCAAAACCCTCTTCTATTTTTAATGACTACTTGCTAATTAATGTTCATGACAAACTTTTTAAAACATTTTTATTTTTACCTATATGATTTTATAAAGTAGAGGGCTTAGGAGTCGGTTAGATTGTGACTTAATATAAAATTTATGAAATGATGTGAAAGAAAGAAAATAAAAGTCATTTAGTTTAATGTAATTTTTTAATATTATTTTAAAATTTAAATAAAATAAAAATAATATATATTAATGATTTGTTAATTAACCTTATAATCTCGAGTTATTAAAAAACATGTTCTTAACACTTATTAAAGGAAAAGAAGAAGAATAATGTGACAACAAATGATCATTTGTAATCCTACATGTTGTCTGTGTAATTTAACCATACGCCTACGAATTATGATATAGACCCATATATTTCTATTTAAATTTCTGGATTGATGCAGGGCATTTTCGATATCCAATTCTTCGGTCAACACGAGATTCAAGTCAATTGGTTCGAGAAGATCGAAGGGTATAGATGACAATTTATAATTGCCATCATCTATCTTTTAATATTTGTTAGTATCTTATATTTTTATATAAAGATGTGTTTAGTTTTATAATAGTTATTTATTTCCTTGTTTTAGTTTTAGTAAAGATTCTTAGCTTTCTTTCTAAGACTCTATTATAATATAAATATATGTAATAGGCAAAGCAGTTTATTATAAGTTAAGAAAATAAGAGTGTGTACTCTTGAAGTCCCGGTTGGGCACCCTTTTGAGGGTTTATAGAATTCTTTTGTTCATTGTTCTTGTGTGGTTTCGTGCATTTACAACGGTTCTGACATCATTTGGTATCAAGAGCCTAGGTTTGGAGAAGAAATCACACAACTTATTGAAGCCATATCGCGAGAAACAAATGTTTTTGTTTTCGTTCGTCATTTTATGCGCAGCTGTGAGAAAAATAACGGCACGCGTTCGTTAACCGTTGGATCTCTATAATTTTTGGGTAGGATGTCCAAGACACGTAGATCTATGATCTGGCAGTTCGGATTTGCGATTGGAGTTCTCTACAAGGAGATATAACTGTTTGAAGTTGTTGGTTTTTTCTGCAGAATTGTTTTTTATTCAAGTGGCTATAGTTGCCCACAAATGTGTGGACGTGGAAAACCATTTGGTTATATAGCTCGTAGATTCGCCGGGCGAGACAACGAAACAATTAACCAAGTACCACGTGTTGTAAAGAATGAAGACCTCCTTAAACAAGTGAAGGACCTTCAAGACGGATTCCAGAATCAAGTTAACCTTAGACTCGCCGATTGAGGCAACGGTCACGTGAGTGAGGATGAAGTCACTTCACCTGGATCGTCTTATTGACTAGTTGACATGATTGAACGTGATTCTTCATAGAGAAGCCGTTTTAAGGAAACAGAGGGGGGTTAGAAAGTTTTAGAGTTCGAGACTTGGAAAGATAAGACTCGAGGACGAGTCTTTTTCCAAGCGGAAGAGAATGATGCAGGGCATCTTCGATATCCAACTCCTCTTAGCTTAGTCGCCGATTCTTCGGTCAACACGAGATTCAAGTCAATTGGTTCGAGAAGATCGAAGGGTATAGATGACAATTTATAATTGCCATCATCTATCTTTTAATATTTGTTAGTATCTTATATTTTTATATAAAGATGTGTTTAGTTTTATAATAGTTATTTATTTTCTTGTTTTAGTTTTAGTAAAGATTCTTAGCTTTCTTTCTAGGACTCTATTATAATATAAATATATATAATAGGCAAAACAGTTCATTATGAGCTAAGAAAATAAGAGTGTGTACTCTTGAAATCCCGGTTGGGCACCCTTTTGAGGGTTTATAGAATTCATTTGTTCATTGTTCTTGTGTGGTTTCGTGCAATTACAACGGTTCTGCCATCATGGATGTTGCAAAACTTGTAGCGATGGTGGTTAAAAATGATGATAAGCGTTGTGGAGAAGATAAAGGATCTATGTTTATGGGTATAAAGGGTCAAAGGCTAGGTACTTGGGAAGATTAAGGGCGCGTTTGGTACAAAACTAAAATTTACTGTTGGTCTAGATTATAATCAAAATGATTTAGACTAGTTATTGGTACATGAAAATTGATGTTTGGTTAATAGAAGATTTAGTATATTATTATTAGAGTGGGTCATGCTTTTTTTATATATGGACAAAAACAAGGGTAAAAGCTATAAATCCCAAACCTGAATAGTTTACAAACTAGACATCACAATAACTGGTCATGGATTTATTCATCAAGATAAAACAGGGCTATTGTGTGATATAATATAGATAAACTTTGATGCATACTGATAAAAGTCGTTTGTTTTCACAAATATGAGGAGAACCCAGAATGGAGCCAAACGCCCGAGAGACGACACCCATAATAAACCTTTGAAATTCATTCATGGGTTAAGATTGTCCCAACACCCTCCCGAACAACGAAAGGACTTGTTCTTAATGAAACTTCAGGAGGTTCTAAAATCTCAGTCATTACATCCCAGAGATAGTGAATCACATTCCCAAAGATAGTCACAGAAGGTGAAGCTCCAGTTGAGCCTCCAGGTATCCCACAACCGCCATCCAATCCACTCGTGAACATGACCAATATCGAAAACCAGATTAACAAGCAATCTTCTCTGTTTCTAAGACAACACATTGAAATAATAACATTGATTACCAGCATACAGAAACAGATAGAACTCCAAGCATCAGGCTTCTCAGGTGGGTTAAATGGGATTTCTTGATCTGGGTCGTCTAGATTGTCCATGTAAATGGTTTCTGGTTCGGTTGCATGGGTTTTAAAGGATGGGAAAATTATGGGTTTTGAGGTGAATGGGAAGGTGAAGGTGGTGGTGGTGTTGAGGTGGTGTTTGGGTGAAGGGCGATGGAGGGAGAGGGTGGAGAAAGTGGAGGTTGAAGAAGCTGTCATTGTTGGTTTACAGGTTTGAGAGTGAGGTTAAAGTGGCGTAAGTTTTTATTTATTTCATGGTGGCTGGTGTCGTTGCTGACGTCACGAGACGAAAGTGGCAGATTCATGGTTTCTAGATTTGTTATTCCCGAGATCTGTTATCACGAGTCGTTGTGCAGCAGTTGCTGAAATCTGCTAATGTCTTGCCGGATTTCTGACAAGGATCAATGAATGAAGGGGATAAGGGTAAATTATTCATTTCATGGCTAATTTCGTGACTAATTTACCAATAATACAAAAAAACCGGTATAGCCGGTAACAAGTGACCCATATTGGTGATATTGTGACAAACTAACAAGTTTAATGGGCAAATGAGTACATAAAATAGTACATTTGCTATATTCGAACAAAATGAAGAGTACGTATTTATTTTATAGCTTTTACCCCAAAAACAATTAATAGAATAATAATAAGAAAAACATAAAATTTATGGTTGAAACTAGTTTTGTCATAAAAGATACGTAAAGGTCGGGCTCTTAGTAAGGAATTCTGAAAACCCATGTTTAAAGGTGTGAGTGATTATTTTAAGGGTTCGTTTGGTATGGGGTATTAAATGAGTTTAGGCTGAAAGGTTGCTTAAATCAATTGTCTGGTAATAATACTCCGGCTGCTAAACGGTATCTATATCCTATTTCATGGGTTTTAGAAAAGATAGCATGGATGGTAGTATTTCTGACACATTTGTTTCTATATTGACTTTTCAACATATAAAAGCAGGGTATTGGTACTTTTGATGAGGTGTAGACATAATGAACCACATAAAAATTATTTTATTATTCTATTCCATTTTTTATAAAACTGAAAAATATATATTTTAACTTTATATTAAATAATTAATCCAATTTAAAATCTATAACATTATCCAATCCTAAATCCTCCACTTTATAAACCCACACCTAAAGTAAACTCTATCTTTAAACCAAACGGACCCTAAAACTTATGCATATGTAACAAACTAATTTTTTTACTTTGGGTTCATCCCTGTTACTTAAAGGAGGCATACCAAACAGCCCCATATACTTGGGAAGATGGATCACAAGGTAGGTACATTATTGTTTTATCTGCTAAATGATTCATCGTGAGTTGTGACCCACTAAAACTTTTTTCTTTTTAATATGTACATAAATGTTTCCTATTGAACGTTGCTAAAACAATTTAAGTACTAGTTTTAATATTATAAATACTTGTTTTTTTTTCATATATGCATGGTATGGATAAGTTTCACTGTGTGCAAAATCGGTTTGACCTGGCGGTTCAACCGGTTGAACCGGTGACCCGATGATCTGACGAATTAGCTGGGTCAATTAAAAACCTGTTTTTTTAAACATTTGTCTACAGTTATTATTATATAAATTTTATTTGTCAGAAAGCCAACCAAAACCAATGGCATAAGGTGAGATTTACAAAAGGTGGTTTTTTGGTCAAATTCCTATGCTAATACTTATCAAATAATATACCAAACATTTGATTTTGGATTGTATGAGCCTAAACCCAAGAAAATCTATATACCAAATTGTCTCTTATCTGGATTTAAAGCATTATTTCTAATAATATAATACTTAAAAAATCAAGTTACATCTATCAATGTTATATGTACAACCAAATCAAACCTAAAAAACTAAAATGACAAAATTTAACACCTCATTAATACAAACATAATTTAATACTTACATTAAAGCTAATTAATATGAGGCATGCAGACCCGCGTGCTGCACGCGAGTTGGTGGCATGGTTTGATCGTTGAATGTTCCTCTTATCGAGTAGTTGCAATTATGTATAAATGTTCCTGACCATAGTTTCACTTACCGAGGGTTATTTTTAAAATTAATCTTTTTTTATTATATGCACGCGGGTTATGTGCATATGTTTAGTGGCTAATGTTTCATTCCACTGATAGATTTAATTATTCCTTGTGTAAGTGAAAGGATGTGCTTATATCCTTGTACCAATGCAATGCATGATGTGCTTTGTAATCAAGTTGGTTGAAACTAAAGGATATACATAAATTTGCTTATGAGTGTAATAAAGGGTATGCGTAAATTTGTTTAACGCATTAGTTGAAATAGTATGTTGTTAATGCACTTTTCATAAAATGTTTCCAACTATATTTTATATTAAAAGTGAAGGATATGTTGTTTTTGTTTTTCATTTGAGTTAATACGTTTGTAGCATGTTACTTATTTATGTTTACGTAATGTTGATTTTGTGAAAGCTCGGTTTTTTTTTAAAAGAGATTTTTGTTATAATTCTCTATAGTATGATCAAAGATTCTGTATGCGAAAAATAACAATCTCGAGTGGTTTAATGTGTAAAACCTGTAGTTTCAGGTTTTGAATATAACATCATTGTACACGTCACCTCATTATATCAATATATATTACCACCTTTGCATGAAAACTTTGTGCAGTCATATGCATCATCTATGAGCAAACATCATTTAAATCATTAGAACATGGAACATTTGATCATCAAACATCACATTATGATTATGAGTATTTAATCATAAGGACACAATCATATTTGTATGACTACATTATATGAGCATACGAGGCTTTAAACAATCTTTCTTTTAGGACTAATAAGTCACCTGAAACACTTGATCATATGCATACATCAATTTGATTTACAAAAATATAAACCCATTATCACAATTTAATAACGGTTACCAAAGAACTATTTTATGCTTCAAAATATATAATTATATATTTTCCTCACCTCATAAACAATACTACGATTCGACATAAACTGCTTCTCATTATTAAACACTACAATTATCCACTTTAACTCATTTTCACAAGTGTCTTACATTTTAAATAAAGTAAACTATACACCCATTTAATTTAGACTGTACTTTCACCAAAAACCCTAATATTTAACAAAATCGATTTGAACTCGAGCCCACTCATACACTATTGTACCTAGACTCCTAGTAACTATACTAAAACATCAAAAATCGAACCTAAAACTTAGTCTAGACGCCTCACTCTAGCCGAATGCTATCTAGCTCACAACTTAGCTAAGTTTAAACTTTATAAACTCATTTTGGACACAACTATCAACTTTTACATCACCCTCATTAAGGTTACACTATGCAAGCACCATTTGTCCCCTTTGACCCATGATGATGCGACGGCTAGGAGGTTTCCAAGGGGAAAGTGTACCAACCTAGTCATTAAAACATAGTACTATCAAAGTACTTAGGAAGTCACCCAAAATCTAACCAAACTTCTTTCTTGCCGTGGCTTAACCCCAAACCACACGCATCACCTTCACAAGATATTTTGTAAAGCTTAAGACCCTCACTCCTCACCCCTCACACTCATTTTCGGATCTCACAAGTTCACATAACACCTAGACGAAACCCACACACGAAACACTTACACAAACATTTAATACATGAAATCTTGGTTCCTAAAGCATTAAGTGTTATTCTACAATGGATTCTTAGTATTCAAGGCAAGCCAAAATCACTCTGGGTCACGTCTAAGGTGAACCCGACGCATAGAAGTCTAGTTTTGTGTTATTCATCACCGCCATCATCAAACAAGTAAGTACACCACCCTTATCTCCATTTCATTACTTCTCATCACATATCATGCATGTAGAAGCCTAGAAAACAAAGCCATGGATGCATGCACACGTAAAATATATACCAAAACTTAACTAGTAAACCCATGGCTTGATTTTTTTTAAGGTTAGACGAATCTATATCTAAAGCCTATAGGATCTTGCTATAGAAATGCTAATGAAACTAAGTTTAGTAGGAATAGATTATAACACTAGGGAAGAAATCTATAAGCCCAAACAACCTAGCCATAAGTCTCGGCTTATTTATAAGCCGAGCATAAACATTGACATACTAAGCCCGAATATAATGTTAGGAGTAGAGGAGACTTATTAATAAATTTGTACACTAAAGTATGTACCCAATATAAGCTATAAGCCATAAGCCGAGAGCCCCATAAGCCATAAGCCGAGAGCCCTATAAGCCATAAGCCAAGAAATAAATAAGCCCATAAGCCCAAGTAAAAAGTGTGGATTAATTAGTTATGCTTAATAAAATTATTAGTAACTCAAACACGCCCAAAGCTTTAGCCCGTTAGGCCCAAAAACCCAAACCGTGACCTAATGGGCCAACCGAGCCCAATCTCACATTTGGGAGACTTTTCGTGCCATTTAGTAAAGTGGTGAAAGTACTAGTCAAAAACATAATTTTATAAAACATATATACTATTTTCATGACCTTTAAGAAGTAAAAGGACCAAACTCGCCAATTTTAAAATTATAGGGTGCGTTTGTCTTAAACCGAGAACCAACAAAACCACAACGACTACTTTTGTCACTTTGTAAACATTTATTAAACCCTAGAGTTACTTTTCGTGCCTCAAATAAATCATTTCGAGACATGAGGGACTAGAATTGTCATTTTAGAAACTTAAAACAAGCCCTAGCCCCTTATTAATTATTTTCGAGACTTAGGGGGTGTTTTGTCATTTCACTAAAGTAAAACGAGCCCTAGGGACTCGGTTGTAAATATTTTGAGACTACATCACTGCTACTGAGGTGATTTCATGGCCCCATCTTTACTGTTTTTATAACTGAGGGAGAAAACATACTAAAACCTTTTATATGCAAACATGCACAGACAACATCAACAAATAACATTAATTGCCTATTGTTTGCCCCATTCCCGTAGACTGTAATAGTTAGTAGTGTAGCGCGAAATGTTATGAATAGATCTATTCGAGTATTGACAACACCCGGCCTGTGTGACTTGCTATAACGAAACGCTTAGGCCAAGCAACATGTTTATTTCATTGTCGGACTAAGGGAAACAACATCGGGTTTGACCGTAATGGCACCTGAGCATCATGTCTAGCTTCTATTACAGGGCAATGGGAACTTCTATAGTATTGGCTGTGATTGTCCTACTATGATCGTGGTGTTTGGCATATCAATACATTTATTTATTAAATTAAACCTGTGAATTCACCAACCTCGTGTTGACCCCCACATTTTATTTTATATGTTTTCTTAGGAAAATAAACCGGTTCATGCATTGGATTCCAGCATCATAAGAAGCATCATGTTACCATCGGGCTGGGATATTCTTCAAATTCATAATAAATATTGTTTTCAGACAAGATACTAAATGTGTACAATTTAATTCATGTAATATGTTTTTAAATGACTATTATGATCATTGCTCTATATACTGTGTGCTATCGATCCACCAAAGTAACACCCCACGTACTATTCAGCTGCATTTGACCATTATCGGGGTGTTACAGAATGGTATCAAAGCGCATAGTTATAAAGAACCAGATCAAAAATAAAAATTTTAAAATAATAAAAATTTAAACTGGACTATAACTGAAATTTTAAATCAATTAAATTAAAAGGAAAATTGATTTTTGGGGAACCTTTATAGTTAGGCATATAGCATATAGAGCATACATATTATGTGAACTAACTGTACGTTGATCTATAACCTCCAAGATATTAAATCACCTAAGTATCTACACCTACTTTTAAAAAGCATGTTAAGAGACATAAACCGGCATCGCATATGCATTTTGAAAACTTTTTGAATTGTGCAAGTTAATACTTACTCAACTTTAAAATGCTATTATTTTCAGATATCATGGCGACACCTACCATTGTGACTACTTTCGATGAGCTCATGGTTCCTACCATCGCACCTCTATCGCCGACATCAGTACTTGTCAGGCATGCATCCGAAACTGAGTCCAGATATCACCAGCCAGACGGAGTTATCATACTTTCAGATTCTCATACCCTATCACCACCTGCTATTTCTCCTACTTCACCTCTACCGGTTGTACCTGCATCTCCACCTAGGGAGGCAGATCAGGTTGTACCTACCCTACCACCCTTACCACCACTTTCTACACTCCACTCTTATCCCATCAGTGCCTTGCCAGGCTAGACTTGACGCTCTACAGGCGTGACTCTACTCCTGACTCGACCTTCGAGGTAGGAGAGGGTTCGGGAGCTAGTCAGGCTAGACTTGACGCTCTACAGGCACAGGTTGACACTATTGTAGCCCGACAGGCATAGGATACTGCACTCATCCATACCTTACTGGACGCGGACCAACAGGGATGCGTTGTGCTTCAGGAGAGATTTAACTTTCTCTACTGGACAGTGGCTGCTGAGTCACATACTAATCAGAGTTCTTTGGGGATGACCCAGGAACCCATACAGTGGCTTATGGATGATGTTTCTTACCTCCGATATCGCATAGCATCACTAGAGGGTCATCAGTATGAGACCCAGGCTGTTGTACTTACCTAGGAGAAGACCTTCAGGATCTTCATCGACCTGGCAGAGATTCGTCACCAGGGGGTCACTGCTGAGACAGATTTTCTTCAGAGTGTTGATATTCCATGCCAGATTCAGTTACTAGAGACTATGAGGCTTTCCCGAGAGACCAGGAGAGCTATGATCGACATGCAGGATGCTCGTGCACCCATACCACCCAGCCGGACCAGCCGCACCTGCAGACAGTCACACTAGTGTAGGATAGATATCTTTGTATATCATGGCAAGCATTGAGTTGCATCTTAGCTCGCGTGATTTAGGTCTTTTGTACTTGTATTTCATTTCAGTTGTATCTCTATCATTAGCACCTAACCGTAGTAGTTAGGTTATCTTTTGTGGTACTACAAACATATGTACCACTATTTCAGACAGGCTTGTTGTATCCTTGTCTTAGATTGGTTGTACTTGCATTATACTGTTATTCACCAGAAATGACATGTTATCATCTACTTGTTTGCTTGTATTTATATTATTATGAACTCTTGACATGTTATCCAATTTGTTATGAATTCCATGCATACACATTTCCATGCATCTTAATATAACAATCTTATTGATCAACTAATAGTTCTCATCCTTATGTATTATAGAAAAATGGCACAAAGAGTCACTCGAAGAATCCCGACGCTGCTCCCACAACGACTATTTCAGAAGTACAACTTAGAGTGCTTATCAGTCAAGGCATTACTGATGCTCTAGCCGCCAGGGAAATACATCCCAGCGGGAACCAAGGTGACAGCCAAAACTCCAATGCTAGAGATCGAGTTGCCACAGGGTGTACTTACCATGACTTCCTAAAATACAAGCCCAGTTACTTCAAGGGCAAGGAAGGGGTAGTTGAACTCATGCAATGGTTCGAGAGAACCGAGACTGTGTTCTGTATTAGTGATTGTACGGAAGAAAACAAGGTGAAATTTGCCACCTGTACTCTTTTGGAACATGCTCTCACATGGTGGAACTCACTAGTTGCTACCCTTGGGCATGATGAAGCATATGGGATGAATTGGACTGCATTGAAAGAAAGACTTACCGTGAAATACTGTCCTCGCGGTGAAATCAAGAAAATAGAGATCAACTTGTGGAACCTCAAATGCACAAATCATGACATCACGACCTACAATCAGAAATTTCAGGAATTGACTTTGATGTGTACCTGAATGTTCCCTGACGTGAAAGATAAGATAGATAAGTACGTTAGTGGACTTCCTGATTCTGTTCATGACAGTGTACTCGCATTCTGACCCACTACGGTCGAGAGTACCATAGAGTTTGCCATCGAGTTGATGGACAAACGGGGCCGTGATCACTTGCTTTGGCAATCAGAGTATAAGAGGAAAGTTGATGAGAACTACCGTAGTCATCACCAGGCCCAGCAACCAAAGAGACAAAACTTAGGTCAGGTCTGCAGTGTTGTTTCCTAAGTACCACCTTCATACGTAGGTAACAAGCCAAAATGTTCCAAGTGTAATTTCCATCACTACCTTAATACTGAATGCCGAAGGCCCGAACATAGCAACACACATGCTTCGGCCATCATGAACAACTCTAGTACCAATTACAGGCCCAACAATGGCAACAGTCAGAACTTCCGCGGAAGTGGACAACAGGGAAACCGCCAGCACACTGGCAGTGGTAATATGGCGTGTAGGGAAGTTCGTTGCTATGGTTGCGGAGAGATCGGACCCATCAAACCCGAGTGCCCAAAGCGAGCAGTTAGGAACGAGAACAGAGGAGGAGCACCAACCAGAGTTTATGTTATAGGAGATACCAAAACCAACCCCGACTCCAATGTAGTTACTTGTACGTTTCTTCTGAACAATCGTTATACAACTATTTTGTTTGATACGGGAGCCGATAGGATTTTTATATCCACAGAGTTTAGTAGTTTACTAGGCATCACTCCTACACAGCTATACGACTGTTACAGAGTCGAATTAGCAGACGGTAAAATCATCAAAACTAATACTATTCTAAGAGGTTGTACCTTAAACCTTCTAAATCATCCATTCGACATTCATTTGATACCCGTAAATCTGGGTAGTTTTGACGTCATTATTGGTATGGACTGGTTAGCAAAACATCACGCAACCATTGTGTGTGACGAAAAGCTAGTCCGTATACCGTGGGGAAAGGAAAATCTAATTGCCTGAGGAGAAGGAAATTCAGATAGAACTGACACCAGACTGAGTGTTATCTCATGCACCGAAGTCCAGAATTATATACTAAAAGGATGTCCTATCTTTTTAGGACATATTTCAAAGACAGACAAAGAAGAAGAACCAGAGAAAAAGCAAATCAAGGACGTGCCAATTGTCCGTGAATATCTCGAAGTTTTCCCAGACGACTTACATGGTTTACCTCCGACTCGTCAAGTGGAATTTCAAATTGACTTGATACCAGGAGTTGCACCTGTAGCTAAATCACCATACCGATTAGCACCGACCGAGATGAAAGAACTCGCTGAACAACTTCAAGAACTATCAGACAAAGGTTTTATCAGACCCAGTTCCTCACCCTGGGGAGCTCTAGTGCTTTTTGTCAAAAAGAAAGATGGTTCTTTCCGAATGTGTATTGATTACAGAGAACTGAATAAGTTAACTGTGAAAAATCGTTACCCACTACCACGAATCGACGACCTATTTGATCAACTACAAGTATCAAGTGTGTACTCCAAGATTGACTTAAGATTTGGATACCATCAGCTGAGAGTCAGAGAGGAGGACATACCAAAAACAGCCTTCAGGACTCGTTACGGTCATTACGAATTTCAAGTCATGCCATTTGGATTGACCAACGCACCAGCCATATTCATGGACCTCATGAATCGAGTGTATAGACCGTATCTGGATAAATTCGTTATCGTGTTAATCGATGACATACTCAACTATTCCAAGAATAAGCAAGAGCACGAAGAAAATCTTGCTCAAGTACTGAAATTGCTTAAGGAAGAGAAGCTATACGCCAAATTCTCCAAATGTGATTTTTGGATTCCTAAATTACATTTTCTTGGTCATGTGATCGATAGAAAGGGAATTCAAGTAGATCCCACAAAAATAGAATCCGTTAAGGATTGGGCAGCACCCACTTCGCCAAAGGAAATTTGCCAATTCTTAGGTCTTGCCGGTTACTACCGGAGATTTATAGAAGGATTTTCCAAGATAGCTAAATCTATGACGAAGCTTACTCATAAAGGCGTGAAATTTGATTGGGAGAGAAAGAAGAAGCACGAGCAGAATTACTCTACTCATGATCTAGAGCTTGGATCCATAGTTTTTGCCTTAAAACTCTAGAGGCACTACCTATATGGAACAAAGTGCACAGTGCATACCGACCACAAAAGTTTGCAACACATTCTAGACCAGAAGGAGCTGAACATTAGACAACGTCGTTGGATAGAATTGCTCAGTGACTACGATTGTGATATCAAATACCACCCAGGTAAAGCCAACGTAGTTGCAGATGCACTAAACCGAAAGGGAACTAATCCTCCCATGAGAGTTTGAGCCTTATTATGACCATTAGCTTAGATCTACCCAAGCAGATATTAGAGGCTCAACTCCAAGCACAGAAGCCTGAAAACATTGGAAAAGAAGACATATGAGGAATGCTTAGTGCTGATCTAAGCAAGGAGAAGTTAGAAGCCAAAGCAGACGGAACATTATGTTTACACGGAAAAAGTTGGTTACCATGTTACGGAGACTTGAGAAGCGTGGTCATGCACGAGTCTCATAAGTCTAAGTACTCCATACATCCCGGATCTGAAAAGATGTATCAGGACGTGAAGAAGTTGTATTAGTGGCCGAACATGAAGGTAGATATTGCCACATACGTGAAGAAATGTCTAACTTGTGCCAGAGTGAAGACAGAACATCGGGTTTGTTAGTCCAACCTGAGATACCGAAATGGAAATGGCACAACATCACCATGGACTTCATTACCAAACTTCCTACTTCATCTCACGGTTATGATACAATTTGGGCAATCGTCGACCGACTCACGAAATCAGCTCATTTCCTACCCATCAGAGAAAATGACTCTCTGAACAAGTTGGCCAAACTATACCTAAAGGAAGTTGTGACTAGACACGGTATACCAGTCTCAATCATCTGTGCTCGAGATGGTAGATTTACGTCAAACTTTTGGAAAGCTTTTCAACGAGCTATGGGGACAAACTTGGACATGAGTACTACTTATCACCCACAGACTGACGGTCAGAGTGAACGAATAATCCAAACATTGGAAGACATGCTGAGGGCATGTGTAATCGAATTTGTAAAAGGATGGGTCGAACATATACCATTATTTGAATTCTCCTACAACAACAGCTACCATGCCAACATCAAAGCAGCACCATTTGAGGCCCTCTATGGCCGCAAGTGCAGATCACCCGTGTGCTGGGCAGAGGTGGGGGAATTTCAGCTGACTGGACCCGAACTGATCCAAGAGACTACTGAGAAGATCACTCTCATCAAACAAAGGATTCAAGCTGCACAAGACAGACAGAATAGCTATGTAGATCGCAAACAGAAACCTATGGAATTCGCAGTCGGTAACCGTGTTATGCTCAAGGTATCACCTTGGAAGGGCGTTGTACGATTTGGAAAACGTGGGAAATTAAATCCACGTTACGTAGGACCCTTCAAAGTGATCGCCAGAATCGATGAAGTCGCTTATCGTTTAGAGTTACCCCAACAGTTGAGCCGGGTACACTCTACATTCCATGTCTCAAACCTAAAGAAGTGCTACGCGGATGAGCCGTTAGCCATGCCATTGGAGGGAGTCCACTTTGATGACAAACTCCAATTCATAGAAGAACTTGTTGAAGTCATGGAGAGAGTAGTCAAGAAATTAAAGCAAAGACAAATTCCGTTAGTTAAGATAAGTTGGAACTCTAGGAAAGGTCCTGAGTTCACTTGGGAACGCGAAGACTCATTTAGAGCTAATTACCTACACATGTTCACCTGAGCAGTAACATCATCTTAAGCTTTGAGGACAAAGCTAAAATAACGAGATAGTGCTGTAAAACCTGTACTTTTCATGTTTTGACTATGACATCATTGTACACGTCACCTCATGATATCAATATATATTACCACCTTTGCATGAAAACTTTGTACAGTCATATGCATCATATATGAGCATACATCATTTAAATCATTAGAACATGGAACATTTGATCATCAAACATTACATTATGATTATGAGTTTTTAATCATAAGGACACAATCACATTTGTATGACTACATTATATGAGCATACGAGGCTTTAAACAATCTTTCTTTTGGGATTAATAAGTCACTTGAAACACTTGATCATATGCATACATCAATTTGATTTATAAAAATCTAAACCCATGATCACAATTTAATAACGGTTACCAAAGAACTATTTTATGCTTCAAAATATATAATTATATATTTTCCTCACCTCATAAACAATACTACGATTCGACATAAACTACTTCTCATTATTAAACACTACAATTATCCACTTTAACTTATTTTCACACGTGTCTTACATTTTAAATAAAGTAAACTATACACCCATTTAATTTAGACTGTACTTTCACCATAAACCCAAATATTTAACAAAATTGATTTGAACTCGAACCCACTCATACACAATTGTACCTAGACTCCTAGTAACTATACTAAAATATCATAAATCGAACGTAGAACCTAGTCTAGACGCCTCATTCTGGCCGAATGTTATCTAGCTCACAACTTAGCTAAGTTTAAACTTTATAAACTCATTTTGGACACAACTATCAACTTCTACATCACCCTCATTAAGGTTATACTATGCAAGCACCATTTGTCCCCTTTGACCCATGATGATGCGACGGCTAGGAGGTTTCCAAGGGGCAAGTGTACCAACCTAGTCATTAAAACCTAGCACTGTCAAAGTACTTAGGAAATCACCCAAAATCTAACCAAACTTCTTTCTTGCCGTGGCTTAACCCCAAACCACATGCATCACCTTCACAAGATATTTTGTAAAGCTTAAGACCCCCACTCCTCACCCCTCACACTCATTTTCGGATCTCACAAGTTCATATAACACCTAGAAGAAACCCACACACGAAACACTTACACAAACATTTAATACACGAAATCTTGTTTCCTAAAGCATTAAATGCTATTCTACAAGGGATTCTTAGTATTCATGGCAAGCCAAAGTCACTCTAGGTCACGTCTAAGGTGCACCCGACGCATAGAAGTCATAGTTTTGTGTTATTCATCACCACCATCATCAAACAAGTAAGTACACCACCCTTATCTCCATTTCATTACTTCTCATCACATATCATGCATGTAGAAGCCTAGAAAACGAAGCCATGGATGCATGCACACGTAAAATATATACCAAAACTTAACTAGTAAACCCATGGATTGATTTTTGTTTTAGGGTTAGACGAATCTATATCTAAAGCCTATAGGATCTTGCTATAGAAATGCTAATGAAACTAAGTTTAGTAGGAATAGATTATAACACTATGGAAGAAATCTATAAGCCCAAACAACCTAGCCATAAGTCTCGACTTATTTATAAGTCGAGCATAAACATTGATTTATTAAGCCCGAATATAATGTTAGGAGTGGAGGAGACTTATTGATAAACTGGTACACTAAAATAAGCTACCCAAGATAAGCTATAAGCCATAAGCCGAGAGCCCCATAAGCCATAAGCCGAGAGCCCTATAAGCCATAAGCCAAGAAATAAATAAGCCCTTAATCCCAAGTAACAAGTGTGGGTTAATTAGTTATGCTTAATAAAATTATTAGTAACTCAAACAAGCCCAAAGCTTTAGCCCGTTAGGCCCAAAAACCCAAACCGTGACGTTAATGGGCCAACCGAGCCCAATCTCATTTTTGGGATACTTTTCGTGCCATTTTTGTAAAGTGGTGAAAGTACTAGTAAAAAACATAAGTTTATAAAACATATATACTATTTTCGTGACCTTTAAGAAGTAAAAGGACCAAACTCGCCAATTTTAAAAGTATATGGTGCGTTTGTTTTAAACTGAGAACCAACAAAACCACAAGGACTACTTTTGTCACTTTGTAAACATTTATAAAACCCTAGAGTTACTTTTCGTGCCTCAAATAAATCATTTCGAGACATTGGGGACTAGAATTGTCATTTTAGAAACTTAAAACAAGCCCTAGCCCCTTATTAATTGTTTTCGAGACTTAGGGGGTGTTTTGTCATTTCACTAAAGTAAATCGAGCCCTAGGGACTCGGTTGTAAATATTTCGAGACTAGTGAAACCCTAGGGACCTAAATTGCCACATTTCAAAAGTATTATAAGCCCTAGGGTCAGTTTTTGAAAATAAATATAAGTAACGAGGACTAACGATGTCATACACTTAACGAACGACCCTAAAGGTATTTTTAGAAGTTAACTATACTACAAGGAGCTTGCGTGTAATTTTTATTTAATTAAAATATTAATAAATTATTTTCTTAATAAATTAAATTAAGTATTTTGATTATTAAAAAAATTATTTAGATTTATTTACGAAACTTTATAAACAAACGAATCATATTAAACATATTTGGACCCTGAAGAAAATTTAATGGAAAATATTAATTTCTTACAATTAATTAATTAAATAAAATATATTTTGCACTTTTGTTGAACAATTTAAATATATTTTTAGAAACTAAAAATATATGTTCTATTATTAACAGCTTACTATAAGTTTAAACACTTAAACAATCGTAACGACTTATTAATTCGTGATCATGCATTTCATCAACTACATTTTATCTGCGCATTTTATTTGTGCATGTACTGAGCCATGCATAAATTACTTAGGTATTTCTACCACTTCGTGATCATACTGTGTCAGTTTATTTAGTGATGTCATCACTACATCACTACTACTGAGGTGAGTTCATGGCCCCATCTTTACTGTTTTTATAACTGGGGGAGAAAACATACAAAAACCTTTTATATGCAAACATGCACAGACAACCCCAACAAATAACATTAATTGCCTATTGTTTGGCCCATTCCCATGGACTGTAATAGTTAGTAGTGTAGCGCGAAATGTTATGAATAGATCTATTCGGGTATTGACAACACCCGGTATGCGTGACTTGCTATCACGAAACGCTTAGGCCAAGCAACAGGTTTATTTCATTGTCGGACTGAGGGAAACAACATCGGGTTTGACCATAATGGCGCCTGAGCATCATGTCTAGCTTCTATTACAGGGCAATAGGAACTTCTATAGTATTGATTGTGATTGTCCTACTATGATCGTGGTGTTTGGCATATCAGTACATTTATTTATTAAATTATACCCATGAATTCACCAACCTCGTGTTGACCCCCACATTTTATTTTATATGTTTTCGCATGTAAATAAAAAGGTTCATGCATTGGATTCTAGCATCATAAGAAGCATCATGTTACCATCGGGCTGGGATATTCTTCAAATTCATAATAAATGTTGTTTTCAGACAACATATTAAATGTGTACAATTTAATTCATGTAATATGTTTTTAAATGACTATTATGATCATTGCTCTTTATACTGTGTGCTATCGATCCACCAAAGTAACACCTCACATACTATTCCGCTGCATTTGACCATTATGGGGGTGTTACATAATGTGTCGACCGAAATTTTTTTATGTTCAAAGTGTATTTAAAACTTTATACATTACGTTTATAATAATTATGACGATAAAAATAATATGGTTTTATGGCTCGTTTTTGAAGATGTTTGGTGCAATGACATATTATTTGATTATGTGACAAGACTAACCTTGCGGTTGCGTACCGACTTGGATTAGAAGAATATCGCTAATAGAGGCAGCAGTTGCATAAAAGAAGAGGATGATGTTTTACTTAGACAATCTTCATTACAAGTTGAAGGTTTCGATGAAGAGGTTTGATTATTACTTATTTGATGTTGGAGTTGTTTTTCACAGGTTTGTAACTTATCATATTCTAAAGTCATGGTCTTTCCAGTTAGACTGACTTTAAAGGTAACTTGTTCTTGCTTAAATAGTTGGTGACGAAGACTTGTCAAATCTAGCAAATAGGTCATTGCCATCAGTTGAAGGAGTTACGTTATTTGTGCTTAGTGTCTCATAAGAAGATGAGGATTTTGACAAAGAGATCAAGGTCTGCTTATAAGCACTCATATAAGTTCGACATCACATGGATAGTGCAAGATATAAGGTACAAGTTTGGGAGATTCTACTTCTTCAACAAATATGTTATATTTATCTTTCTTCATTAGTAATCTAAAATTAGATTCTACATAGTTCGTTATTCATCTACATGCACCACTCATGGGGAAGTGTTTATTAGTTGCTTATCTTCAGAAGACCCCTATTGGATGAGATAAAAAAGGGAAGAAGATTCAAAGATCAAGGTATGCAACTTATTATTATGTGGTGATATGTTTTTACAAGAATTCTTACTTTAAGGGGAACCTTGTTTCATTCGTGGAAGACCCAGATTTGAAGATTGGTTTTGTTATCATCAAATATGGGAAGATTGTTGCGTTCCGTTTTAGTGATTGTACGGAAGAAAACAAGGTGAAATTTTCCACCTGTACTCTTTTGGAACATGCTCTCACATGGTGGAACTCACTAGTTGCTACCCTTGGGCATGATGAAGCATATGGGATGACTTGGACTACATTGAAAGAAAGACTTATCGTGAAATACTGTCCTCGCGGTGAAATCAAGAAACTAGAGATCGACTTGTGGAACCTCAAATGCACAAATCATGACATCACGACCTACAATCAGAAATTTCAGGAATTGACTTTGATGTGTACCTGAATGTTCCCTGACGTGAAAGATAAGATAGATAAGTACGTTAGTGGACTTCCTGATTCTGTTCATGACAGTGTACTCGCATCCCGACCCACTACGGTCGAGAGTGCCATAGAGTTTGCCATCGAGTTGATGGACAAACGGGGACGTGATCAGTTGCTTTGGCAGTCAGAGTATAAGAGGAAAGTTGATGAGAACTACCGTAGTCATCACCAGGCCCATCAACCAAAGAGACAAAACTTGGGTCAGGTCTGCAGTGTTGTTTCCTCAGTACCACCTCCATACGTAGGTAACAAGCCATACTGTTCCAAGTGTAATTTCCATCACTACCCTAATACTGAATGTCGATGGCCCGGACAGAGCAACACACATGCTCCAGCCATCATGAACAACTCCAGTACCAATTACAGGCCCAACAATGGAAACAGTCGGAACTTCCGCGGAAGTGGACAACAGGGAAACCGCCAGCACACTGGCAGTGGTAATATGGCGCGTAGGGAAGTTCGTTGCTATGGTTGCGGAGAGATCGGACACATCAAACCCGAGTGCCCAAAGCGAGCAGTTAGGAACGAGAACAGAGGAGGAGCACCAACCAGAGTTTATGCTATAGGAGATACCAAAACCAATCCCGACTCCAATGTAGTTACTGGTACATTTCTTCTGAACAATCGTTATGCAACTATTTTGTTTGATACGGGAGCCGATAGGAGTTTTATATCCACAGAGTTTAGTAGTTTACTAGGCATCACTCCTACACAGCTAGACGATTGTTACAGAGTCGAATTAGCAGACGGTAAAATCATCAAAACTAATACTATTCTAAGAGGTTGTACCTTAAACCTTCTAAATCATCCATTCGACATTCATTTTATACCCGTAAATCTGGGTAGTTTTAACGTCATTATTGGTATGGACTGGTTAGCAAAACATCACGCAACCATTGTGTGTGACGAAAAGCTAGTCCGTATACCGTGGGGAAAGGAAAATCTAATTGTCCGAGGAGAAGGAAATTTAGATAGAACTGACACCAGACTGAGTGTTATCTCATGCACCAAACTCCAGAAGTATATACAAAAGGGATGTCCTATCTTTTTAGCACATATTTCAAAGACAGACAAAGAAGAGGAACCAGAGAAAAAGAAAATCAAGGACGTACCAATTGTCCGTGATTATCTCAAAGTTTTCCCAGACGACTTACATGGTTTACCTCCGACTCGTCAAGTGGAATTTCAAATTGACTTGATACCATGAGCTGCACCTATAGCTAAAGCACCATACCGATTAGCGCCGACCGAGATGAAAGAACTCGCTGAACAACTTCAAGAACTATCAGACAAAGGTTTAGACCCAGTTCCTCACCCTGGGGAGCTCCAGTGCTTTTTGTGAAAAAGAAAGATGGTTCTTTCCGAATGTGTATTGATTACAGAGAAATGAATAAGTTAACTGTGAAAAATCGTTACCCACTACCACGAATCGACGACCTATTTGATCAACTACAAGGATCAAGTGTATACTCGAAGATTGACTTAAGATCTGGATACCATCAGCTGAGAGTCAGAGAGAAGGACATACCAAAAATAGCCTTCAGGACTCGTTACGGTCATTACGAATTTCAGGTCATGCCATTTGGATTGACCAACGCAACAGCCATATTCATGGACCTTATGAATCGAGTGTGTAGACCGTATCTGGATAAATTCGTTATCGTGTTCATCGACGACATACTCATCTATTCTAAGAATGAGCAAGAGCATGGAGAAAATCTTGCTCAAGTACTAAAATTGATTAAGGAACAGAAGCTATACGCCAAATTCTCCAAATGAGATTTTTGGATTCCTAAAGTACATTTTCTTGGTCATGTGATCGACAGCAAGGGAATTCAAGTAGATCCCGCAAAAAACGAATCCGTAAAGGATTGGGCAGCACCCACTTCGCCAAAGGAAATTTGCCAATTCTTAGGTCTTGCCGGTTACTACCGGAGATTTATAGAAGGATTTTCCAAGATGGCTAAATCTATGACGAAGCTTACTCAGAAAGGCATGAAATTTGATTGGGGAGAGAAAGAAGAAGCACGAGCAGAATTACTCTACTCATGATCTAGAGCTTGGATCCGTAGTTTTTCCTTAAAAATCTAGAGGCACTACCTATATGGAAGAAAGTGCACAGTGCATACCGACCACAAAAGTTTGCACACATTCTAGACCAGAAGGAGCTGAACATGAGACAACGTCGTTGGATAGAATTGCTCAATGACTACGATTGTGATATCAAATACCACCCAGGTAAAGCCAACGTAGTTGCAGATGCACTAAACCGCAAGGGAACTGATCCTCCCATGAGAGTTTGAGCCTTAGTTATGACCACTAGCTTGGATCTACCCAAGAAGATATTAGAGGCTCAACTCCAAGCACAGAAGCCTGAAAACATTAGAAAGGAAGACATATGAGGAATGCTTAGTACTGATCTAAGCAAGGAGAAGTTAGAAGCCAGAGCAGACGAAACATTATGTTTATACGGAAAAAGTTGGTTACCATGTTACGGAGACTTGAGAAGCGTGGTTATGCACGAGTCTCATAAGTCTAAGTACTCCATACATCCCGGATCTGAAAAGTTGTATCAGGACGTGAAGAAGTTGTATTGGTGGCCGAACATGAAGGCAGATATTGCCACATACGTGAAGAAATGTCTAACTTGTGACAGAGTGAAGACAGAACATCGGGTTTGTTAGTCCAACCCGAGATACCGAAATGGAAATGGCACAACATCACCATGGACTTCATTACCAAACTTCCTACTTCATCTCACGGTTACAATACAATTTGGGTAATCGTCGACCGACTCACAAAATCAGCTCATTTCCTACCCATCAGAGAAAATGACTCTCTGAACAAGTTGGCCAAACTGTACCTAAAGGAAGTTGTGACTAGACACGGTATACTAGTCTCAATCATCTGTGATCGAGATGGTAGATTTACGTCAAACTTTTGGAAAGGTTTTCAACGAGCTTTGGGGACAAACTTGAACATGAGTACTACTTATCACCCACAGACTGACGGTCAGAGTGAACGAATAATCCAAACATTAAAAGACATGCTGAGGGCATGTGTGATCAACTTTGGAAAAGGATGGGTCGAACATATACCATTATTTGAATTCTCCTACAACAACAGCTACCACGCCAGCATCAAAGCAACACCATTTGAGGCCCTCTATGGCCGCAAGTGCAGATCACCCGTGTGCTGGGCAGAGGTGGGGGAATTTCAGCTGACTGGACCCGAACTGATCCAAGAGACTACTGAGAAGATCACTCTCATCAAAAAAAGGATTCAAGATGCACAAGACAGATAGAAGAGCTATGCAGATCGCAAACGGAAACCTATGGAATTCGCAGTAGGTAACCGTGTTATGCTCAAGGTATCACCTTGGAAGGGCGTTGTACGATTTGGAAAACGTGGGAAATTAAATCCACGTTACGTAGGACCCTTCAAAGTGATCGCCAGAATCGATGAAGTCGCTTATCGTTTAGAGTTACCCCAACAGTTGAGCCGGGTACACTCTACATTCCATGTCTCAAACCTAAAAAAGTGCTACGCGGATGAGCCGTTAGCCATGCCATTGGAGGGAGTCCACTTTGATGACAAACTCCAATTCATAGAAGAACTTGTTGAAGTCATGGAGAGAGTAGTCAAGAAATTAAAGCGAAGACAAATTCCGTTAGTTAAGATAAGTTGGAACTCTAGGAAAGGTCCTGAGTTCACTTGGGAACGCGAAGACTCATTTAGAGCTAAGTACCCACACTTGTTCACCTGAGCAGTAACGTCATCTTAAGCTTTGAGGACAAAGCTAAAATAACGAGATAGTGCTGTAAAACCTGTACTTTTCAGGTTTTGACTATGACATCATTGTACACGTCACCTCATGATATCAATATATATTACCACCTTTGCATGAAAACTTTGTACAGTCATATGCATCATATATGAGCATACATCATTTAAATCATTAGAACATGGAACATTTGATCATCAAACATTACATTATGATTATGAGTTTTTAATCATAAGGACACAATCACATTTGTATGACTACATTATATGAGCATACGAGGCTTTAAACAATCTTTCTTTTGGGATTAATAAGTCACCTGAAACACTTGATCATATGCATACATCAATTTGATTTATAAAAATCTAAACCCATGATCACAATTTAATAACGGTTACCAAAGAACTATTTTATGCTTCAAAATATATAATTATATATTTTCCTCACCTCATAAACAATACTACGATTCAACATAAACTACTTCTCATTATTAAACACTACAATTATCCACTTTAACTTATTTTCACAAGTGTCTTACATTTTAAATAAAGTAAACTATACACCCATTTAATTTAGACTTTACTTTCACAAAAACCCTAATATTTAAAAAAATCGATTTGAAATCGAACCCACTCATACACTATTGTACCTAGACTCCTAGTAACTATACTAAAACATCATAAATCGAACGTATAACCTAGTCTAGACGCCTCATTCTAGCCGAATGTTATCTAGCTCACAACTTAGCTAAGTTTAAACTTTATAAACTCATTTTGGACACAACTATCAACTTGTACATCACCCTCATTAAGGTTACACTATGCAAGCACCATTTGTCCCCTTTGACCCATGATGATGCGACGGCTAGGAGGTTTCCAAGGGGCAAGTGTACCAACCTAGTCATTAAAACCTAGTACTATCAAAGTACTTAGGAAATCACCCAAAATCTAACCAAACTTATTTCTTGTTGTGGCTTAACCCCAAACCACACGCATCACCTTCACAAGATATTTTGTAAAGCTTAAGACCCTTACTCCTCACCCCTCACACTCATTTTCGGATCTCACAAGTTCATATAACACCTAGGCAAAACCCACACACGAAACACTTACACAAACATTTAATACACGAAATCTTGGTTCCTAAAGCATTAAGTGCTATTCTACAAGGGATTCTTAGTATTCATGGCAAGCCAAAATCACTCTAGGTCACGTCTAAGGTGCACCCGCCGCATAGAAGTCATAGTTTTGTGTTATTCATCACCACCATCATCAAACAAGTAAGTACACCACCCATATCTCCATTTCATTACTTCACATCACATATCATGCATGTAGAAGCCTAGAAAACGAAGCCATGGATGCATGTACACGTAAAATATATACCAAAACTTAACTAGTAAACCCATGGATTGATTTTTGTTTTAGGGTTAGACGAATCTATATCTAAAGCCTATAGGATCTTGCTATAGAAATGCTAATGAAACTAAGTTTAGTAGGAATAGATTATAACACTATGGAGAAATCTATAAGCCCAAACAACCTAGCCATAAGTCTCGGCTTATTTATAAGCCGAGCATAAACATTGAATTATTAAGCTCGAATATAATGTTAGGAGTGGAGGAGACTTATTGATAAATTGGTACACTAAAATAAGCTACCCAATATAAGCTATAAGCCATTAGCCGAGAGCCCCATAAGCCATTAGCCGAGAGCCCTATAAGCCATAAGCCAAGAAATAAATAAGCCCATAAGCCCAAGTAACAAGTGTGGATTAATTAGTTATGCTTAATAAAATTATTAGTAACTCAAACAAGCCCAAAGCTTTAGCCCGTTAGGCCCAAAAACCCAAACCATGACCTTAATGGGCCAACCGAGCCCAATCTCATTTTTGGGAGACTTTTCGTGCCATTTTTGTAAAGTGGTGAAAGTACTAGTCAAAAACATAAGTTTATTAAACATATATACTATTTTCGTGACCTTTAAGAAGTAAAAGGACCAAACTAGCCAATTTTAAAAGTATAGGGTGTGTTTGTTTTAAACCGAGAACCAACAAAACCACAAGGACTACTTTTGTCACTTTGTAAACATTTATAAAACCCTAGAGTTACTTTTCGTGCCTCAAATAAATCATTTCGAGACATGGGGGACTAGAATTGTCATTTTAGAAACTTAAAACAAGCCCTAGCCCCTTATTAATTGTTTTCGAGACTTAGGGGGTGTTTTGTCATTTCACTAAAGTAAACCGAGCCCTAGGGACTCGGTTGTAAATATTTCGAGACTAGAGAAACCCTAGGGACCTAAATTGCCACATTTCAAAAGTATTATAAGCCCTAGGGGCAGTTTTTGAAAATAAATATAACGAACGAGGACAACGATGTGATACACTTAACGAACGAAACCCTACAGGTATTTTTAGAAGTTAATTATACTACAAGGACTTGCTTGTAATTTTTATTTAATTAAAATTCTTAATAAATTAAATTAAGTTTTTTAATTATAAAATAAATTATTTAGATTTATTTACGAAACTTTATAAACAAACGAATCATATTAAATATATTTGGACCCTTAAGAAAATTTAATGGAAAATATTAATTTCTTACAATTAATTAATTAAATTAAATATATTTTGCACTTTTGTTGAACAATTTAAATATATTTTTAGAAACTAAAAATATATGTTATATTATTAACAGCTTACTATAAGTTTAAACACTTAAAAAATCGTAACGACTTATTAATTCGTGATCATGCATTTCATCAACTACATTTTATCTGCACATTTTATTTGTGCATGTATCGAGCCATGCATAAATTACTTAGGTATTTCTACCACTTCGTGATCATATTGTGCCAGTTTATTCAGTGATGTCATCACTACATCACTACTACTGAGATGAGTTAATGTTTCCATCTTTACCGTTTTTATAACTGGGGGAGAAAACATACTAAAACCTTTTATATGCAAACATGCACAGACAACCCCAACAAATAACATTAATTGCCTATTGTTTGGCCCATTCCTGTGGACTGTAATAGTTAGTAGTGTAGCGCGAAATGTTATGAATAGATCTATTCGGGTATTGACAACACTCGGCCTGCGTGACTTGCTATCAAGAAACGCTTAGGCTAAGCAACAGGTTTATTTCATTGTTGGACTAAGGGAAACAACATCGGGTTTGACCATAATGGCGCCTGAGCATCATGTCTAGCTTCTATTACAGGGCAATAGGAACTTCTATAGTATTGGTTGTGATTGTCCTACTATGATCGTGGTGTTTGGCATATCATTACATTTATTTATTAAATTAAACCTGTGAATTCACCAACCTCGTGTTGACCCCTACATTTTATTTTATATTTTTTCTCAGGTAAATAAACAGGTTCATGCATTCTAGCATCATAAGAAGCATCATGTTACCATCGGGCTAGGATATTCTTCAAATTCATAATAAATGTTGTTTTCAGACAACATATTAAATGTGTACAATTTAATTCATGTAATATGTTTTTAAATGACTATTATGATCATTGCTCTATATACTGTGTGCTATCGATCCACCAAAGTAACATCCCACGTACTATTCCGCTGCATTTGACCATTATGGGGGTGTTACATAATGTGTCGACCGAAAGTTTTTTATGTTCAAAGTGTATTTAAAACTTTATACATTAAATTTAAAATAATAGTGACGATAAAAATAATATGGTTTTATGGCTCGTTTTTGAAGATGTTTGGTGCAATGACATATTATTTGATTATGTGACAAGACTAACCTTGCGGTTGCGTACCGACTTGGATTAGAAGCAGATCGCTAATAGAGGCAGCAGTTGCATAAAAGAAGAGGATGATGTTGTACTTAAACAATCTTCATTACAAGTTGAAGGTTTCAATGAAGAGGTTTGATTATTACTTATTTGATGTTGGAGTTGTTTTTCACAGGTTTGTAACTTATCATATCCTAAAGTCATGGTCTTTCCAGTTAGACTGACTTTAAAGGTAACTTGTTCATGCTTAAATAGTTGGTGCCGAAGACGTGTCAAATCTAGCAAATAGGTCATTGCCATCAGTTGAAGGATTTACGTTATTTGTGCTCAGTGTCTCATAAGATGATGAGGATTTTGAAAAAGAGATCAAGGTCTGCTTATAAGCACTCATATAAGTTCGACATCACATGGATAGTGCAAGATATAAGGTACAAGTTTGGGAGATTCTACTTCTTCAACAAATCATTTATATTTATCTTTCTTCATTAGTAATCTAAAATTAGAGTCTACATAGTTTGTTATTCATCTACATGCGGACCAGGGTTCCGAGGCTAACCGGGCCGCTCATGTCGATCCCGTCACCCAAATTGCCCCAACCGCCTCCGAAGTAGCAAGAAGCAATATGTAAGAAACCATCTCAATATGCAAGAATTTCCACTTCCTTTTTATTTTTTATTTTTTTTTTGTGTAAGCAATACTTAAGATATTTCGTAATACTTGTGTCGCAGGGACAACCAGGTTGGTGCCGCGCCTCCTTCTGACACCCAAGTGGATAAGGGGAAAGGAAAAGCTGTCGAAGAAAACCCCACGGCCCCCACAAGGTCCGGCCCTGTTTTTGAAGATGGTTCACCCCTAGCTTCCCAAGACTTCCCCACGTCCGGCGCCGCCCAACCTTTTAACCCGGTATGGACTATTACCACGGCGTCGCGATTGAGGAATGCTGACGAGTGCCGGGAGTACCTCAATAACTGCATACCACCAAGCTTGGTGCAAGAGGTAAACTCGCTCAGTCATGCGGATTTGGCGGATGAGTATAATGGCACGCTGGTACATCAAATGGCGATGGGAACCTCAATGAGGGTTAGGTTTGAAGCTGCGCTTGGGCATGTTGACTCTCTCAAGAGGAAAGTTGGTCGGAGAGAAAAAATGATTGAAGATAATGAAGCCCTGATTGCTGACCTCCAATCCCAACTAGTGAATGCCGAGGCGACCATCAAAAAACAGTCAGCCCGCGCGAGTGAATACGATCAGCAAGTAACCCACCTTGAGTCTCAACTAGATGCTGCAAACATCAAGGTACATATCCGTGCCGCGCCACCCATATTTAAAAAATGAATGAGCTAACACGTTTTTTCCCTATAGGTAACCACGGCGGAAGCTTCTGCCCACTCTTACTCCGGCCAAGTAGACGTGCTGAACCAGAAACTAGAGGACGCGCACCTGGCCGTCCAAAACATGGAAAAAGTGCAGACAGACCTTGCTGAGGAGAGGGCCGTCATCCAAGAATTGATGATTGATGCCCTGACCGCTGAGCGTGACAACGTACTATGCCCCCAACTGCTAACAGCCATTGCCGGCCGTAGGTGGATGGTTGGGCATGGAGCACGCCTAGCCGTTATGAAGGTGCTAGAGGCCCCATCCTTTGTACAACAGTTCGCCAACCTTGTATCTGATGGTATTGACCACGGACGACACGAAGGAATGGTTGAGGCCGCTGAGCTGATCACGAAAGGGGGAGACATCGCCCGTCATACCTTCTTTAAGCCCGAAGCTGCCAGCAAGATGACTGCCTCCATGGCCGCGATGCAAGATCTACATTACCCATTCCTGGATGAGCTGGAGGCCACCAAAGATGCCCCAAACACTGAAATTATGGAAAAGCTCAGTCTTAGCACGCCTTCCAATGCTTCCTTTCCTCTAACCCTTCCTATATACGAGGACGTAACCAGGGTCGTGCTTGACGAGGAACCCTTAGGTGTGGTGTTGGAAAGAACTACGGCTCAAGCCCAGAAGCGGGGAGAAAGTAATGAATGGTTGCCGAGTCTGATCGAAGAGCAAGCATAAATAGGTAGGTTTCTCCCCTCTATTTAGGATGCTCCTTTTTCATGATCAAACACTTGTTTTGTAATCTATGGATATGTATTGTTTCTATTCGTCCGTGCATGTACACGACTAACAATATTTGCGTTTTGTATATACGTCCGTGAGTAACCACGGCAATTTTGATATGTTTGGAAACCCGTGTATTTTTACTTGTGTTTGAAATATTGTAGACCAATACTGCATGATATATCACGTCTTACACACAAAGAAAATGCATACAAGTCTATAATTTACTAGACATGCGACGGCGTCTTTGCTATGTGGAGCACCATGTGGCTATAGCATATGAAACTTACCCCAACGTCTTGTGAGTAAGGTGTCTAGTAAGGATACATGATCCGTGCGGCTGGGGTTGCATCCCTCTTACGCGGCAAGTTGAATTAGTAGGTTCACTTAATACTCTTACCCCACCTGGGGGCGTATAGTACATGTACGGTGATTTGAGAGAATGCATACGAATAAAACATGGCATATTATAATACAAGTAAAATTCATACGGCTAACAAAAAATCTTAACAAAGAAAAGAAAATGATTTGCACGAAACAGGCCGTGGAGCTAGCTAGGCACCACGGCATTTTATTAGAACGTTTACATTTTTGTTTGAATAATGACGATAAGTCCTAAAAAACAAGAAGGGAAACTTAAACAAGCATAAGAAAAACAAACAAAACAAATAACCCGCATGGTTCTTTATTAAGACCGCCTATAGCGAAGTACCCATGCGGAAGCCGTAGCTTTCAAAGATAGCACCTTTTGAGATTGGAGATGTTCCATGTGCGCTCTAAGTCGCGGCCATCCATATCACGTAACTTGTACGCGCCTCGTCCCAAGGTTTCAGTGACTTCATACGGTCCTTCCCATTTAGGGCCCAGTTTACCTGTATTCTCCACTCGACTCGCTTTGTTAGCACGATAGACGTAGTCTCCCGGTCGAAAAGAAACACCCTTGACCTTGGCGTCATAATAAGCCTTCATCTTAGCCTTGGACTTAGCCTCATTGATGGCTGCTATTTCCCTTTTCTCTTCCAACAGATCCAGGTTGATTCGCAGTTGTTCATCGTTTGTGACGACATTAACCTCCGCCGTGCTGATGGTAGGCATCCCTATTTCTGCTGGTATAACGGCTTCAGTGCCGTAAGCCAATGCAAATGGAGTATCTCCGTTGGCTGTTTTTATCATGGTTCTATGTGCCCATAGCACGTGTGACAACTCATCGACCCATTTGCCCTGTCGTTCATCCAGCCGCGCCTTGATTCCATTCCCCAAGCTCCTATTTGCTCGTTCGACAAGGCAGTTCGTTTGTGGATGCTTAACGGACGCGAAGCGCCGTTTGATGTTCAATGATGCACACCAGTCTTTGAATGGGTTGTCCGTGAACTGCTTGCCGTTGTCCGAGATAATTTCTCCTGGTAGACCGAAACGGCACACGATGTGTTCCCACACAAACTTCTTGACCTGCTTACCTGTGATAGACTTGACTGCCTTGGCTTCTATCCATCGTGTGAAGTAGTCCATTGCAACAATCAAGAATTTAACCCCCCCCCCCCCCCCCGCAGCTACAGGAAATGGTCCTGCAATGTCAATTCCCCACTTGTAAAATGGCCATGGGGACGTGATGGGTGTAAGCTCCTGCTGCGGGTGCCGCGGAACTGGCCTATGTACTTGGCAATCATTGCACTTGCGAATCATGTCGCGCGTGTCCCTGTGCATAGTGGGCCAATAATAACCTGTTCGCAAGGCTCTAGCCACCACGGATCGTGGGCCTGCATGCATGCCGCACAACCCTTCATGTATGTCACTAATGACATAGGCCGCCTGGCGTGGCCCAACACACCGCAACCACGCCAAGGGTTTTAAGTACATAGTTGGCGCCATCCGTGGGACAAGTAACACTAAGCTAGAACAGATTGATACAAAAGTTGGTTGATCCTTGGTCTGTAAGATATATTATGCCCTCCCAATAGAATGCTCCACTTCTCTAGCCTCCCTGCCACGTCTGGTCTAGAGATAACCTGCTTAATTGGCTGATCCGTGATCACCACAATTGGGTGCGCCTGAAAGTACCGGCGCAACCGCTTTGTAGCAAATACTAGTGCTAGCACCAATTTTTCCATGGAGGAATAATTCAACTCCGCCCCTTGTAGTGTTCTACTTATAAAGTAGACCGGAGTTTGTATTGTATCTCTATCCGTCATCAGTACCGCGCTTATTGCGCCATGGGTAGCTGAGAGATACATAACGAGTTCCTCCTTTGGCCAGGGAGCTACTAGCATGGGGAGAGATGCGAGATGCTGCTTGAGTTGGCAAAAAGCTTCCTCAGCTTCCTTCGTCCAGCGGAAGTCTCCCTTTCTAATGCACTTCTTGAGTGTCTTAAATAGGGGTAATGACTTCTCTGCGGATTTAGATAGGAATCTATTCAGCCCGGCTAACTTCCCATTCAGGGACTGCACCTCCTTCCGTGTCTGGGGGGACGGTAGTCGTATCACTGCGTCCGTCTTCTCTGGACAAGGTTTGATGCCGTTTGGGTCAATCAAATATCCTAGGAACATTCCTTCTGTTGCCCCAAACGTACATTTCTTTGGATTTAACTTCATGTTAATCCTTCTCAGCGTGTCGAATGTCTCCTGGACATCCCGGAGAAGTGCCTCCTCCGTGTGGCTTTTTATCACCAGGTCATCAACATATACTTCCAAGTTGCGTCCTATTTGTGATTCGAAAGCTTTATCCACCAACCGCTGATACGTAGCGCCGGCGTTCTTCAATCCAAACGGCATTTTCGTATAGCAATATACGCCCTGGCTCGTGTGGAACGCCGTTTTTTCTGCGTCTTCCTCCGCCATCTGGATTTGGTGATACCCTTTATATGCATCCAAGAAGCATTTGAAAGGATATCCACACAAGGACTCCACCTTCCAGTCGATTTCTGGTAATGGGTAACAGTCCTGTGGGCAGGCCTTGTTCAGATCCGTGAAATCCACACACATGCGCCAACTTCCGTCATGTTTCTTGACCATGACCGGATTAGATAACCACTCGTGGTAGTATACCTCGCGCATGATGCCTGCGTCCACTAGCTTACGCACTTCCTCCAGTATCACTTGGCTGCGCTCGGGCGCCTGGCCGCGCTTCTTTTGCTTGATGGGTTGGTACCCTTGGCGGATCTGGAGCTTATGCTCTGCTATCGCACGTGGCACACCCGTCATATGTTTTGGCTCCCATGCGAATATGTCCAGGTTTGCACTTAAAAGATAGCACATGGCCCTTTTATCGCTATCCGAGAGCGCCCCTCCTATGGATACCTCCTGTTCCGGATAGTCAGGGTGAATGGCCACCTTCCAATTGGGTGGTGGTGCCCCATCCTAGGGTGGGACAGGTGGAGCTGGTGTTGTCATGGTGTGACACTCGGATGTTGGTACGACTGTGTTGTAAATAGTAACGATTCCCCCCTCAACGGGGAATTTGATCATTCCGTGTGCCGTAGAGGGTACTGCCCGGATAACCAAAATGCCTGGTCTGCCTATGATTCCATTATACGGAGAGTGTGAACGTATCACCATGAAGTTCATCCACGTCGTAGTGGAATGTTCCTCATTCCCAATGGTGACAAGCAAACGCAATTGCCCTATCGGCCAGATGGTGTCTCCACTAAAGCCAGTAAGCGGCGACGTGGTCGGTACTAATTGGCTTCTTATTTCTGGACATAACTGCACAAAGCAGTGTTCATACAGTACCTCTGCTGACGACCCTCCATCCACATACATGCGACGAACATTGTGTGTTCCAATGCTTATCTCCATAGTGAGAGGCGCATCAATCACATCGCTTGCCGTGATGGGAGGGAATGAGATTTCCCTGCCGCGTGAAAATTTTTGGCCAATTTTTTGTCTCGTGCGGCGCTGTCTGGATTAGATCATGTATATGGTAGAAGGCTTGTCCTTTTGGGGATCCTTCTTGTCATACTTCTTGTTGTTGTCTTTTCCATCTTTCCAATCCTTAACTAGGTGCTTGAGTTTGCCTGATTTGATTAGCGACTCAATATGCTTCTTGAGCTGGATACACTCCTCCGTGCCGTGTCCTTTGTCATTATGGAACTCGCAGAAGCGACTTCCTTGCCGACGTTCCGGGGGAGTGGTCATTGGGGGAGGTCTTGGAAAGTTCGCCCCTTCAGTCAACAAGATCTCCCGGTAGGACATCTTTAGGGGGGTGAACTTGTCGTCCGACCGTCCGCCTTTGCTTTGGCTCTTATAGTCTGAGCCCTTATTGTTCTGGTTGCCTTGACCGCCCGACTGTCTCCGGGACTGGTCATTTGACCGGTACCCATTTCCTCGGGATGGGTAGGCCGCGGCAACAGCTGTTTCTCCCTCTATGAAATTTCTGACCCTTTCCATGAGGTCATCATATCTCTCTGGGCGCTTGTCGTTATCAGTTCTCTGTCTGTTATGGCGTGCATGTAGTCAGAGATTTTCAGGAGCTCTGGCATGGTTCTTGTGCGTGTGCACTCATCATTGAAGCGCTCAGTGAAGGCTTCTGTGGACTCCCCCGGCCGTTGCTTAACGGTTGCCAATGAGACCGGATCCCTATTATACTTCTTCCTTTGAGTATAATTGTTCTCGAACGCAGTGCGTAGTTCCGTGAAACTATCAATGCTCCATGGGGGGAGCGCCTCGAACCAGTCACGGGCGTTTCCAATCAAGGTCGAATTGAACATTTGGCACCATATAGGCATGGGCCATCGCTCAATTTTAGCCTGAGTGTCGAATATTTTGAGGTGATCCACAGGATCACCGGACCCATCATAAGTCTTGATGCACGCCGGCATGCGACGTTTGGTGTCCTCAGAATAGTTCCGTATGTGGAGGGTGAACGGATCTTCCCTGGGATCCGCCCATGGCCGTGTGAGCCTAGGATCATCCCATGGTTCACACCATGGACGCGAGAGGTCCTCTGCTTCCGTATCCCGATAGTAAGGGCCACCATAATACTCCTCATTGTTTGGTGGTGGAGGTGTGCGCCTAGGCCGGCGGCGCTTGGGCGGATGGTCATCTGAGTCCTCCCCAGACGGATCTGGGGACGGCGGTGGTGCCCCGCCTTTTGAATAGGGACCACTTTTCTGAGACGAACCAGGAGCCTTTCTCCCAGTGTTCATTCTATCCCACACACTTGGGCGGCGTGTGGTTCTGGTCAGCTCTCGATCTGGCCGCTCGGGTGAGCCATCCGACCTTTCTCCATCTTGAGACTGCGTTAATTCTTGCATAAGGCGATCTCCTATGCGCTCAAACACATTCCGGGGTTGAGGGTTTTCCTCAAAGGTTCCCTGCTCCTGAGGCCGAGTCCTCCTTTTTCTCCGGTTTTGGGAAGGGGTGGATGGTCCACTGTCACCAAAGTTGAGTCTGGCTTGGAGGTTCCTCCCCAGACTCAATCTTGATGCGATCCCTGGGACGATCCTTTCGAAGTTCTGAGTGAGAACTCGAGTAAGATCCTCCTCACTGAGTGGTAGGGCTTCCACTTCTTCCTCCGTCGAAGGTCTGCGCGGTTCCTTGTTAGGAGGGTCTGGCGCACTCCCTGGATCAGGGTTGTCCAGGGTTGAAGTAGGCGGGGGTGTCACCGAGATCGTGCTCGTCACCCCCGCAGGTTGAAAACCGCTACGGTTACCCAGCCCGCCTGCGAGGCGGTTAGGTGATTGGTTGGGGATGAGAATCCCTTCCCCTTGGGACTTCCGGTTCCCAGGATTCACATTCCTGGGGTTAGTTGGCGGATGTCCCTTCGTCATTGGAGATTTAAGATGAGGTTTTGTTCTAGCTTAGTGTTACTTGTCCCACGGATGGCGCCAACTTGTTGATGCAAAAGTTGGTTGATCCTTGCTAGACCCGAATTAGGCTTAATTCGGGTTGGCTGGGCTCCGGCTCCTGCACCAAGTGAATCGTTTGGTTGGGATCCTGCACACTAAACAGCACGCGTCAGACTTACCGTGGGAATGTTTCCCATGATTAGACTCCGGCGTGAGAGTAAGTAATCGATTTAGGGTTTATGTGAGTTTAGAGTATAAGTCGTAAAATACCTTTGTGGAACCCTTGGGGGTTCCTTTTATAGGCAGTGAAACCCCAGTGGGCTTTCACTGATCCTTCGGCCCCAAGGAAGAGATAAACACCAGAATTAGAATGATTGTTATCTTCTAATTCTGGTAATGAATATCTCATCGTATTGGGATTAAGATATACCTAGACAGAATATTATTCTGTCTGATCTTATGTCGGCCGCCTTGGGCCGTGGGCCGCACACATGTGCGGGCACTGTTCACTCAAGCCCATAAGCCTGAATGACATTTATCCACCCATCTGTGATGGGCCGGATACGGGTAGTACCCGTGAGTCGGGCTCATGACCCGGTTGGGGACTATACGTCATCAAGGGGAAGTGTTTATTAGTTGCTTATCTTCAGAAGACCCCTATTGGATGAGATAAAAAGGAAGAAGATTCAAAGATCAAGGTATGCAACTTATTATTATGTGGTGATATGTTTTTACAAGAATTCTTACTCTAAGGGGAAGCTTGTTTCATTCGTGGAAGATCAAGATTTAAAGATTGGTTTTTTATCATCAAATAGGGGAAGATTGTTGGGAAGTATATTTGATGAGGCAAAATATACAATAATGAAACAAGAGGGATTATATGCAAATTTCAAGAAGTACAAGAATATAGAGACCTTCTACAGAAAGAAAATGACTAAAGTGCAAAAGATGGAAGAACTTATAGAATAATTATATTTCTTGTAAAGAGGGTTATGTGTAGTATTTAAACACAGATCATTTATTCATCCCATTATTCACAGTGTAGTCATAAAGCGTGTGTCGTGTTCTAGGCGTGTGATCTGCTTTGTAAACACGCCTAGGTTATTACTTGTAATCGTTTAGTGCAAGTAATCGTTTGGAATAAACAATCATTGAAGAGAAGTATTTGTATTGTTTGTTAACTCCTTGTTTAATCAATGTTTTAATTCCACTATGGTTGTTTCATACGAACGTTGGTTATCCTAGTAAACTTAATCGATTCATGAATTAATGGTTTCATCATAAAACACTCGGAACAAGTTAACCGAACACTTAATGTTCAGACTCTGGTAGCGTATCTCAAACATCACAACCCTGTCACTCCTACGGGAACCAACTGTTACCCCTACATTTTATATAGTCGAACAAGAATGTAATAGGTCATCTTAGTCGTTAAAGGTCTTGTATTGTAATAGGTTAGTCGGGTTAACCGGGCTTGGACTTTAAGCTAATATTGTATAAGTTAGGGGCGTAAGCCCAAGCAAATCCAAGCCCGGCCCAAGTCACTTAAACCCACGGCCCAACAAGCCAAGGGTATATATACCCTCTTCCATGTGTGGAAGAGGGTGTTGGTTACCATTTTACTTTCTCTCTCTAAAGTGTTTAACCTTCCAAATTCTCTCTTGTTTCTCTCTCTACTTTCTTCTCTTTCTCTCTCTAAATATCAACTAAATCTTGTGTTATGGATTGATATGGGATTAACATTTGGTATCAGAGCCTATAGTAGATAGGTGATTGAAGATTCGTGTGTTGTGTTCTTGATTTTTCGTGCCTATTTTGATCTAAAACTCACGTACCAAATTTCTTCTTGTGTTTTTATGATTTATTCTTGATACAAATCATCTACATACTTTTGGTAGTGATTTGGTATTGTTACTTTGGTTAAAAACACAAAATTTTTGGGTGCTTGATTCATTTTTAAGCTAAAAATCTCGAATTTGTTGTGTTTTAGTACTATCCGAGAAAAGGGGTATTTTTGATTCCTTGGTACGATCTGTGTATTGCGATCGCATAAACCTGGGGTTTCTACTTGCGATCCAATATCACGATCACTGCTTACGATCCACGTTGCGATCTAGTGACTACGATCAAGACTATGATCAAGGTTACGATCAAGAGTGCGATCACTCACTCGATCTGGGTTGCGATCACTCACTGCGATCCAAGGTTGCGATCACTCACTGCGATCCAAGGTTGAGATCACTTACTGCGATCCAAGGTTGCGATCACTCACTACGATCCATTGTTACGATCACCCACTGCGATCAGAGTTGTGATCACCCACCACGATCAAGAGTTACGATGGGTATTGCGATGGACATCTAAATTTTGTTTGAGTACTTATTAGACTTAGCCACTATCTCGACTAGTCTCGGATCATAATTTACACGAAGATTTAAAAAAAAAGTTAAAATTTTTAGGTCTAGTAAAATCATTTTTTTCCCTACTAGTTTTTGGCTATTTCTAACTCAATTTCAAAATTTGGCGATACAAAATTTTTGGCTTACCATTTTTGTCAGACTGGGGAATTAATTGTCGGAATGAAAATTCTCGGAACACTTCGAAATTTTAAACCACACCTCATCACAACAAATCCACTAAGATCCTAATCCATTCACAACAATGCAACGGCCAATCAAATTCGTCTGGAACAAGGTGGCAATGGAAATACACCTGTGCTCACTGCCGGTTGCTACGTTCAGTGGAGATCTCGCTTCCTTAGATTTCTCGACACTAAGGAGAACCGAACCGCTCTTCGTCACTGCCTTGAGAAACCACCTCCAGTTTTTGAATTCATACCCTTTACCACACAAGCAGAGGATGGTACTTCATCAACTACACGAGCTATGGAGAATTTCGACACATGTCCTGCAGAGAAAAAGAAACTCCTCCAACCTAAAGCTGATGCCGTCAATGTAACAACTGGTAATTTTCTTACTTTGTAAAATGACCATTTTACCCTTTGACTTTTTATTTAGTCAACTATGTACTTGAACTGTGTATAAACCGGGAAGTTATCCCGCGTTTTCTGAAAAACTGTTTTATGACAAGTGATGACTTGACACTGAGCTCAGTCATCGTTTTGAAATCTTCTGTGAATCTGACCAGACTGCTGTAACGGTCAATGAATTGACGATAATCCGTGAGATTATTCGTTATCTGTGAATTACGTGTTTAACTGCTTTATTTTAAGTGCGTGATTGTTATTTTCATTAACTGCGTATTTAATTAACCCAGTACGTATTTATAAACATGTATTTTAGTATTTTTGCCATTTATAGTAATAAATCGTATTTTCTGTGAATATTTACTTAACGTATCGCGTTTTCGTATTATACGTCGTTTTTTCGAGTAACCGTCGTAAGCATGCATAAAACACTTTACGAAACGTAAAATGTCAGTTTTCGTCGAAAAATCATAAAATTAATATATTTCGTCAATTTTCTAAGTTTTACGCATTTTTAAACGTAACTGCATACTTTTCACTAATTACCTAAAACTAATTAACCTTTTTACCTTAAACCTTTTAACTAATTACCTAAGTAAAAATTTTGAATAATTTACCCCCCATGGGACCCATTATAACCGGCCAAACACACAACACATGCACACTTAAACCATTTTTCTAACTTTGCTATTCTTGTGTCTATTTTTCACACAAATCTAAAAACCCTAAACCATCACATTCACCTCAAATAATTCACTTTCACTCACACAAAATTCAAACACAATTCTCTCTTCCTCTCTCTAAAAACTCACGGCACACAAACACCACCCATAATCCTCCATTGTTGATTTTTGCAAGCTCCATTTCAAGAATATCTAGCCTAAATTAAATACACACAAAGGTTTATAAACACATAAAGAAGAATGGTTTTGATTGGTTTGTTGATTTGAGTAGTTTTCGGGTAGAAGTTGTAGATTGGGTTTTGTTGTTGGTGATTATTTGTTGAGTAGATTGTAGATCGTGTTTCCGTCGTTACGTAGAATCGTTACACAAGGTTATTTCTTAAACCTTTTTCAATCTTTTCATTTTCATGCATAATCTTTGAAGATTTATGCATATAGGTTACTCATCAACTATTTTCTTGAAAATAAAATGGTAAAAACTATTTTGGTCATGATATATTCTTTTTGAATCTTTAAGTATTTTGAATAAATCTTTTAAGTCTATGTATGAAAAGATTTTAATTAGAGGAATTATAAAATATACACATATATATTTTTGTGATTTATGAACTTGAAAATAAATCTTTGATTTTTATGATGTTTATGAGTATTTGGAAGGAAGTAGTAGTGTTACTACTAGTGGGTACGCTTAAAAATGGTCGAAAACGCGTTTGTACGAAAAAGTCGTATTCTGTCCGAATTATTTATGGGGTTTAACGGGTTGTAAAAATTGTTTTGACACTAGTTTAGTACGAGATTGTGAAAATATAAGTAAATACCTTCGTTTCGGTATATTATAAGCTAAAAACGGAGTTAAAACGAGAAAGATATGGGCGTTTAAAGTTTGATGACGGAAAACTTATTTTTTTGAGACATACTAAAAATACACTTGCTGTCCATATTTTTAAAGTGGTCGAAAAGACGTTTTCGAGTTAAACCGAGTCGTTTTTAGTGTCGAAATGGGTACTAAATGCTATATATGATTGTTGGGAACGATTTGAGAAAAGCGAAAGCGCTAGATAGATATTGTTGAAAGTGAAAATTGGGTTATATTGCGAGAAATGATTTGTTGAGCGTTGTGGTTGAGAGATTGATTGAAAATTTGGGATTTTGAGTCGAGATTTGGGAACTTACCAAAAATGGCAATTTTTAAAATGACGCCGAAAGGCTGCCGAAATTTCTATGAAAAGCGTATTGAGAAAATTTATTAAGATAAATTTTGGTAAAATAAATTTTACGCCGAAAGGCTGTCGAAATTTCGTTGAATCAAAAATAAATATTTTTGCCTAAGTAAATACGATAATACTTATAACGATACGATAATTACTAGTCACGTTTTTAAACAAGATAATATATGTATGAGCGATGAGTAACGTACGTGACGAATTATTATGACTTATTTGCTAGCGCCTAAACTATAGTATTATATTTAGGTTGTTGCTAGAGTGCTCGCTTCTATTTGATCATACTTGTGCGGTTTGTATCGTTGCTTGAGGTGAGTTTATAGTTCCCTATTAAACTGCTTTCTATGTTTAATGTTTTGGGATGTGATGAATGCTATTGATACTTGCTTCTGAATGCAAGTAAAACTATTTTTCTGTAAACGCTTCGTGAACACTATTTATGAGATAGCTTAAGTTGCTTGAGCCATAGTCCCCACTATCGTGAATCGTTAGTTACTCTGCTGGAGTAAGCTCTTATGTTACGGATAGATCTATTGAGGGTTGACAACCTCCACTCGGGCATTCTGACGCCGGACGAGTGTGTACCATTTGTATGAACGGAGTTATCTTGGCTAGGTACTCTATTGGGGCAAATTTATATGTGCAATCTATTGCATGTATTGGATCACTAGTTTCGATGTCACGAGCTTAGCGCTATCATAAATATTGTGAACACCCAATTTATCCTACACTTGGCACTATATCTCCTATAATTGCATGTGTACATGAAATGAAATCTGAAAACGTATGACTGTGAATTTTTACTTGAAACCTATATTCTCACCAACTTTATGTTGACCCAATTTAGCATTTATCTCAGGTATTTGATGATGATTTGTATCTGCTACGTGAAGTACTTGGAGTCCGCATGCATGCATAACCGCTCTTCGGACATTTATTCACTTATGCTTTTGAACTATTATCTCGTTGATGTTTAAAACTTTTACATTCCGCTGCATTATCTTTTGAAACTGAGACCTTTCGTATTGTGATGTTTTTAATTTAAATTCAACGAGGTATTTTTATAAAACGTCTCATTTAGAGTCGTTCTCTTGTACCTTGAACTATGATACTATGACGTAACAGCCCCCGAGCTTCACCGCTTCCGCATATCACATTTTGGGGTGTTACAGAATTGGTATCAAAGCCTTGGTTATAGAGAACTAGGTTTGCATCTTAGGCCTAGACTATAACCGATGTGGCTACTTGTTACTCTGTATATATGTGTACTACGTAATGTATTACGTAGGATCACACTATAAGTATAAGTAATATATATTATGTAATACGTAATATGTATTATATACATATGCATTTCTCCGATTTGCATACTTTAATTTCCATACATGATTATTTCATGCATACCCTACAACTGCTTAATATGCATTTTGGTTGTTGCAGGTTATGTCGTCATCTACAGTTACTTACCAGTCCGACTCTACTGACGGAGAGTGGGAAGATGAGATTGAGTTGATACCGGATCATGTTGAGCCGCAGGATGCTCCTGAGGAGGCCGATCCTGAGGAGGAAGATGAGGAGTATGATTCCGACGAGGAACCAGAGGAGGATGACGAGGATGAGATTGCTGTGTTGTCTGACACTTCTGACGTTGTTGATGGGATGCCGCCTATTGTGCATCGTACTTTGATTGAGTGGGTCAGTGATAGTGAGGATGATAGGGAGGGTAATCCGATAGATT
Source organism: Glebionis coronaria (assembly GCA_025667525.1). Taxonomy (NCBI): domain Eukaryota; kingdom Viridiplantae; phylum Streptophyta; class Magnoliopsida; order Asterales; family Asteraceae; genus Glebionis; species Glebionis coronaria. Next base: position 504,650,409 of record CM046881.1, on the reverse strand, counting down.
ATCCAGAGGATGTTGATGAGGAGGTAGAGAGTGATGGCATGGAGATTGCTTCTCCTGGACCGATTGGATCGCCGTTGCCTGTGTTAGGACTTGAGGATGGAGATGATATGGATGATGAGGATAGAGATGGTATGGGTGATGAGGATGGAGATGGTATGGATGCTGAGGATGAGGACATGGATGGATATGAGGTTGATCGAGAGGATGAGGATGATATGGATGTCGAGGCTGATGAGGATATTGAGGTTACTAATGATGAGGCTAGAGTTGAGTTTCCACTGGTGTCGGATGATGAGGGACATCCCGACTTTCCTGCTCATCATGGATTGATGACTCGTACTGCTGACCGTGATTTGACTGTTGTATCTGAGGGAGCTGAGCCTAGTAGGAGGACTGCGATTAGGAAGACGTCCAACCTGAAGAAGAAGTCTACTGTTCCACATCAAAGGTTTAGAGAGCAGCGGGAAGCATTATGGGGTACACCGACTGCTGAGGTTTATAGTGATTCTGATGATACCGTACCACCTGCTGATGGAGCTGGACCATCTGGCGTTAGGACTAGAGCTGCATCCGATTCTGACTCGTCATACACGCGAAAGAGGGTTCGTATGTCTGATTCACCTGCTATACCAGAGACATCGCCTACTCACGGGAGTCGTGCTATGACTACTGCTTCTACACCATCTGCACATCATGATGGAGAGTCTTCTAGACGTAGGTCATGTGTTATCATGATAGGATCTGCTAGGGATTCCGATGTTGTTTGTTTTCGTCGACTTGAGGATGCAGTGTGGGATTTGCTAGAGGATCGTGAGGATAGACAAGAGTTGTTGGATACTGCTCTTGAGGATATTGTTGCTTTGAGGAGTGAGTTGGAGACACTTCGTGGTGGAGACACTACGAGGGGTGCTTCACCGAGATGTACTGATTGTGAGCGTCGTCGTCGTCGTCATGGTTAGAGTATTATCGTTATCGTGCTGAATTCTAGAGTAGATTACATCTTTTATCTTTTGGTCATTGTATTCACTAAACTAGAGTAGTACTCGGTTAGTTGGACTAGACTAGATGTGATCATAACTCTTATTTTATGACTATGTACTTGTATTGGATATTCTTATTTTGAATGAGAATGTGATCTTATGACTTTGGTTATTGACTATCTTTATTATGATTGTTGTATCGTAATTTTGTATCATTAGCATAGAAATATATAACGTGTATATTCGTGCTTGAACCTTAATTGCATTGTTGTCTTAACGCAGAGAAACAATGGTGAACACGCGTAATGGTATGACTGACGCACAATTGGAAGCACTGATTACGCAACGAGTGACTGCCGCTTTGGCAAACGTACAAGCCAACAACAACGTGAACCAAGCACCGCCGAACGTTGTTGAGAACCGACCACCTAAGCCATGCACTTACAAGGACTTTAGGAATTGTGACCCTCTGAATTTCAATGGTACTGAAGGAGCTGTTGGATTAGCTCGATGGGTTGAAAAGATGGAATCGGTGTTCCGCGTAAGTGGATGTACTGTTGAAACCCAAGTGACTTATGCTACTTGTACTTTAGCTGCTGGAGCGTTGACATGGTGGAACACCCATGTGCAAACTGTTGGAGCCGAGGAGGCGTATGGAATGACTTGGGAGGAACTCAAGAAGTTGTTGACTAAGGAATACTGTCCTCGTAATGAAATTCAGAAAATGGAAATTGAACTATGGAATTTGACTGTGAGGAACAATGACATTGGGGCGTATACAAGGAGATTCCAAGAGTTATGTTTGCTATGTCCTGCAATGGTTCCGGATGAGGAAAAGAAAGTAGAGCGCTACATTTGGGGTTTACCTGGTAGAGTTCAAGGGAATGTGACGTCGTCTGGACCGACTAAGGTTAGTGATGCTATAAGGATGGCTCATAGTCTAATGGATCAAATTGTTCGAGCAAATGCTGGAAATGCTGCGGATAATAAGAGAAAATGGGGAAACAACCAAAGGAACAACCGTGGGAATTATCCGAACAAGAGACAAGAGACTGTGAGGGCATATACTGCTGGTACTGGAGAAAGAGGGGTATACAATGGGACGTTACCTCTGTGCAACCGATGTAAGCGTCACCACACTGGACAATGTAATGTGCAATGCCACAACTGTAAGAAAACCGGACACATTGCTAGAGACTGTAAGTCACCACAGAACCCGAAAGCCAATGTCACCTATTTCGAATGCCAGCAAAAGGGACACTACAGCAATGAGTGCCCAAAGAAAAAGAACAAGGACCAAGGAAAAATTGCTAAGGCTGGGGAAGCTCGTGGAAGAGTTTATGTGATAGGAGGAGGAGAGACACAAGAAAACCCCGACGTCGTTACGGGTACGTTTCTTCTTAACGATCGTTATGCTTCTATTTTATTTGATGCTGGAGCCGATAGGAGTTTTGTGTCGACTGCCTTTAGTGCCTTAATTGATATGACCCCTTCGCCTTTAGACACTAAGTACACTATTGAGTTAGCTAATGGAAAGTTGATAGAAGCCGACACTATCCTTCGCGGATGTACTTTGAATCTTTTAGGTCGTCCTTTCGTTGTTGATCTTATGCCTGTAGAATTAAGGAGTCTTGACGTAATTATCGGAATGGACTGGTTATCGAAATACCGTGCTACGATTATCTGTGACGAGAAGGTCGTTCGTTTACCATATGGAGATGGAGTTTTGGAGGTACAAGGAGTTGGATGTAAGGGAAAAGGGAAATCACGACTGAACATTATTTCGCGTATCAAGGCTCAGAAGTTGCTGTCGGAAGGTTGCCACGTATTCTTAGCCCGTGTTACGGAAAAGCGGACGGAAGAAAAGCGGTTGGAAGATGTACGTATCGTACGGGATTTTCCGGAAGTATTTCCCGAAGATTTGCCTGGATTGCCGCCGGCTAGACAAGTTGAATTCCAGATCGATTTAATACCGGGAGCAGCGCCTGTTGCTCGAGCGCCTTACCGTTTAGCACCATCGGAAATGCAAGAACTATCAACGCAACTACAAGAGTTGACTGATAAAGGATTCATAAGACCAAGTTCTTCACCCTGGGGAGCTCCGGTCTTATTTGTAAAGAAAAAGGATGGAAGTTTTCGAATGTGTATCGACTATCGTGAGTTGAACAAACTTACCATCAAGAACCGTTATCCGTTACCTAGAATCGATGATTTGTTTGACCAATTACAAGGATCGAGTGTTTACTCAAAGATTGACCTTAGGTCTGGTTATCACCAATTGAGAGTTCGTGAGGAAGATGTTGCTAAGACTGCTTTTAGGACAAGGTATGGACACTACGAGTTCCAAGTGATGCCGTTTGGTTTGACAAACGCACCTGCTGTATTTATGGACCTCATGAACCGGGTGTGTAAACCGTATTTGGATAAGTTTGTCATTGTGTTCATCGATGACATACTAATTTACTCAAGGAATGAGAAAGAACATGAGGAACACCTTAGAATAATATTGGAATTGCTTAAGAAGGAGGAGTTGTACGCTAAGTTCTCAAAGTGTGATTTTTGGTTGCCAAGAGTACAATTCCTAGGACACGTTATTGATAACAATGGGATTCATGTTGATCCTGCTAAGATTGAGTCAATTAGGGAGTGGACTGCTCCTACAACACCGACTGAAATTCGCCAATTTTTAGGACTCGCCGGATATTACAGAAGGTTCATCGAGGGATTCTCGAAGATCGCGAAACCATTGACAAAGTTGACTCAAAAGAAAGTGAAATACGAATGGGGAGATAAGGAGGAATTAGCATTCCAAAAGTTGAAACAAATGTTGTGTAGTGCACCTATTCTATCGTTACCAGAAGGATCGGAGGACTTTGTGGTCTACTACGATGCATCAGGAAAAGGATTAGGAGTTGTGTTGATGCAAAGGAAGAAAGTTATTGCGTACGCATCTCGACAATTGAAAACGCATGAGAAAAACTACACTACGCACGACTTAGAACTGGGAGCCGTGGTATTTGCTTTGAAATTGTGGAGACACTACTTGTATGGAACCAAGTGTGTTGTCTACACTGATCACAAAAGCTTACAGCATATTCTTGACCAAAAGGAACTGAACATGAGACAACGTCGATGGATCGAGTTGCTCAGTGATTATGACTGTGAAATCCGTTACCACCCTGGGAAGGCCAATGTGGTGGCAGATGCACTAAGCAGAAAGGAACAATTATTGACACGTAGAGTTAGATCGTTAGCTATGATTATTAACCCGAGCTTACCTGTGCAAATTCGTGAAGCACAAACCGAAGCCCTTAAGCCTGAAAACGTTGAAGCTGAGAAACTAGGAGGAATGGTTACTAAGAAATTGGAGACTAGCACAAACGGAACGCTATGTCTAAATGGTAGAAGTTGGTTGCCACTATTTGGAGGACTTAGGAATGTGATTATGCACGAGTCGCATAAATCTAAGTATTCGATCCACCCCGGATCTGACAAAATGTATCAGGATATGAAAAAGCTATATTTGTGGCCAAATATGAAAGCTGAAATCGCTACTTACGTAGGGAAATGTTTAACATGTGCTAGAGTGAAAACAGAACACCAAAAACCATCTGGACTGTTGGTTCAACCGGTAATTCCTATGTGGAAGTGGGAAAACATAACCATGGATTTCGTAACTAAGCTGCCTAAAACGACAAACGGATATGACACAATTTGGGTAATTGTGGATCGACTTACGAAATCTGCATACTTTTTGGCTATGAAGGAGGACGATTCAATGGATAAGCTTACGAGACTATACCTGAGGGAGGTAGTCGCTAAGCATGGAATACCGATCTCGATCATTTCCGATAGAGATGGTAGATTTACTTCAGAATTCTGGAAATCACTCCAGAAAGCGTTGGGTACGCAATTGGACATGAGTACTGCTTATCACCCGCAGACTGACGGACAAAGTGAGAGAACTATTCAAACACTGGAGGACATGTTGCGCGCGCGTGTACTGGACTTTGGAAAACAATGGGATAGACACTTACCTCTAGTGGAATTCTCTTACAATAACAGTTATCATACTAGTATTAAAGCTGCACCGTTTGAAGCATTGTATGGTCGTAAATGTCGTTCGCTTGTGTGTTGGAGCGAAGTTGGGGATAGCCAACTTACTGGACCCGAACTAATCCGTGAAACAACTGAGAAGATCGTTCAGATCAAGAGCCGAATTCAAGCAGCCCGTGATCGTCAGAAGAGTTACGCCGATGTTCGACGTAAGCCTCTCGAATTTCAAGTAGGAGACCGAGTGATGCTGAAAGTATCGCCTTGGAAAGGTGTGGTACGTTTTGGCAAACGAGGAAAACTGAACCCCCGTTATATTGGACCGTTCAAGGTTTTAGCTAAGGTTGGAACCGTAGCCTATCGTCTTGAATTACCCCAAGCATTGAGTCGCGTGCACAACACTTTTCATGTTTCGAACTTGAAGAAGTGCCTTTCTGATGAGACACTTGTTATACCGATGGAGGAACTCCAAATCAATGACAAGATGCAATTTGTCGAGGAACCTGTTGAAATCATGGACCGGGAGGTCAAACGATTGAAACAGAGTCGTATACCGATCGTGAAGGTGAGGTGGAATTCTAAACGTGGACCTGAATTCACCTGGGAGCGTGAGGATCAATTTCGCAAGAAATATTCGCGCCTCTTTAACAACTCTGGAGCCCATGACACTCCTAAGCTTTGAGGACAAAGCTTCATTAACAATGGGATGATGTAACAACTGGTAATTTTCTTACTTTGTAAAATGACCATTTTACCCTTTGACTTTTTATTTAGTCAACTATGTACTTGAACTGTGTATAAACCGGGAAGTTATCCCGCGTTTTCTGAAAAACTGTTTTATGACAAGTGATGACTTGACACTGAGCTCAGTCATCGTTTTGAAATCTTCTGTGAATCTGACCAGACTGCTGTAACGGTCAATGAATTGACGATAATCCGTGAGATTATTCGTTATCTGTGAATTACGTGTTTAACTGCTTTATTTTAACTACGTGATTGTTATTTTCATTAACTGCGTATTTAATTAACCCAGTACGTATTTATAAACATGTATTTTAGTATTTTTGCCATTTATAGTAATAAATCGTATTTTCTGTGAATATTTACTTAACGTATCGCGTTTTCGTATTATACGTCGTTTTTTCGAGTAACCGTCGTAAGCATGCATAAAACACTTTACGAAACGTAAAATGTCAGTTTTCGTCGAAAAATCATAAAATTAATATATTTCGTCAATTTTCTAAGTTTTACGCATTTTTAAACGTAACTGCATACTTTTCACTAATTACCTAAAACTAATTAACCTTTTTACCTTAAACCTTTTAACTAATTACCTAAGTAAAAATTTTGAATAATTTACCCCCCATGGGACCCATTATAACCGGCCAAACACACAACACATGCACACTTAAACCATTTTTCTAACTTTGTTATTCTTGTGTCTATTTTTCACACAAATCTAAAAACCCTAAACCATCACATTCACCTCAAATAATTCACTTTCACTCACACAAAATTCAAACACAATTCTCTCTTCCTCTCTCTAAAAACTCACGGCACACAAACACCGCCCATAATCCTCCATTGTTGATTTTTGCAAGCTCCATTTCAAGAACATCTAGCCTAAATTAAATACACACAAAGGTTTATAAACACATAAAGAAGAATGGTTTTGATTGGTTTGTTGATTTGAGTAGTTTTCGGGTAGAAGTTGTAGATTGGGTTTTGTTGTTGGTGATTATTTGTTGAGTAGATTGTAGATCGTGTTTCCGTCGTTACGTAGAATCGTTACACAAGGTTATTTCTTAAACCTTTTTCAATCTTTTCATTTTCATGCATAATCTTTGAAGATTTATGCATATAGGTTACTCATCAACTATTTTCTTGAAAATAAAATGGTAAAAACTATTTTGGTCATGATATATTCTTTTTGAATCTTTAAGTATTTTGAATAAATCTTTTAAGTCTATGTATGAAAAGATTTTAATTAGAGGAATTATAAAATATACACATATATATTTTTGTGATTTATGAACTTGAAAATAAATCTTTGATTTTTATGATGTTTATGAGTATTTGGAAGGAAGTAGTAGTGTTACTACTAGTGAGTACGCTTAAAAATGGTCGAAAACGCGTTTGTACGAAAAAGTCGTATTCTGTCCGAAATATTTATGGGGTTTAACGGGTTGTAAAAATTGTTTTGACACTAGTTTAGTACGAGATTGTGAAAATATAAGTAAATACCTTCGTTTCGGTATATTATAAGCTAAAAACGGAGTTAAAACGAGAAAGATATGGGCGTTTAAAGTTTGATGACGGAAAACTTATTTTTTTGAGACATACTAAAAATACACTTGCTGTCCATATTTTTAAAGTGGTCGAAAAGACGTTTTCGAGTTAAACCGAGTCGTTTTTAGTGTCGAAATGGGTACTAAATGCTATATATGATTGTTGGGAACGATTTGAGAAAAGCGAAAGCTCTAGATAGATATTGTTGAAAGTGAAAATTGGGTTATATTGCGAGAAATGATTTGTTGAGCGTTGTGGTTGAGAGATTGATTGAAAATTTGGGATTTTGAGTCGAGATTTGGGAACTTACCAAAAATGGCAATTTTTAAAATGACGCCGAAAGGCTGCCGAAATTTCTATGAAAAGCGTATTGAGAAAATTTATTAAGATAAATTTTGGTAAAATAAATTTTACGCCGAAAGGCTGTCGAAATTTCGTTGAGTCAAAAATAAATATTTTTGCCTAAGTAAATACGATAATACTTATAACGATACGATAATTACTAGTCACGTTTTTAAACAAGATAATATATGTATGAGCGATGAGTAACGTACGTGACGAATTATTATGACTTATTTGCTAGCGCCTAAACTATAGTATTATATTTAGGTTGTTGCTAGAGTGCTCGCTTCTATTTGATCATACTTGTGCGGTTTGTATCGTTGCTTGAGGTGATTTTATAGTTCCCTATTAAACTGCTTTCTATGTTTAATGTTTTGGGATGTGATGAATGCTATTGATGCTTGCTTCTGAATGCAAGTAAAACTATTTTTCTGTGAACGCTTCGTGAACACTATTTATGAGATAGCTTAAGTTGCTTGAGCCATAGTCCCCACTATCGTGAATCGTTAGTTACTCTGTTGGAGTAAGCTCTTATCTTACGGATAGATCTATTGAGGGTTGACAACCTCCACTCGGGCATTGTGACGCCGGACGAGTGTGTACCATTTGTATGAACGGAGTTATCTTGGCTAGGTACTCTATTGAGGCAAATTTATATGTGCAATCTATTGCATGAACTGGATCACTAGTTTCGATGTCACGAGCTTAGCGTTATCATAAATATTGTGAACACCCAATTTATCCTACACTTGGCACTATATCTCCTATAGTTGCATGTGTACATGAAATGAAATCTGAAAACGTATGACTGTGAATTTTTACTTGAAACCTATATTCTCACCAACTTTATGTTGACCCAATTTAGCATTTATCTCAGGTATTTGATGATGATTTGTATCTGCTACGTGAAGTACTTGGAGTCCGCATGCATGCATGACCGATCTTCGGACATTTATTCACTTATGCTTTTGAACTATTATCTCGTTGATGTTTAAAACTTTTACATTCCGCTGCATTATCTTTTGAAACTGAGACCTTTCGTATTGTGATGTTTTTAATTTAAATTCAACGAGGTATTTTTATAAAACGTGTCATTTAGAGTCGTTCTCTTGTACCTTGAACTATGATACTATGACGTAACAGCCCCCGAGCTTCACCGCTTCCGCATATCACATTTTGGGGTGTTACAGTCAACTACATACTCACTGGGATTGATAACGATATCTATTACACGGTTGATGCATGTCCTTATGCTATGGAAATGTGGAATGCAATTCATCGACTAAAGCAAGGTGAGTCGATCAATGTTCAAGATCTCGAGACTAATCTGCTTTTGGAGTTTGGAAAATTCACATCCGAAGATGGTTAATCCATTGACTCATATTACTCGAGATTCTACAAAATGATGAATGAGCCTGTCAGAAATCAGTGCACCATCTCCAATCATCATGCCAATGTTCAGTTTCTACTTTAAATCAAACCGGAATGGCAAAGGTTTGTGACTTTGGTCAAACAAAGGGAGGATATCAAGACTATATCTTACCACAAATTTTATGATACATTGAAACAACATTAGAATGAAGTGAATGAACTTAGGGCTAAAAAAGCAGAACGATCTGCGAACTCTATTGCTTTTGTGGCTGCTACTTCAACAAAACCCGTTCCCCGTCTACAACCAGCTACACATTCCTCAAGGTCATCAAGCTCATCCACCAAACCTCTAGCTACTGCTAGAAATAAAGCAAAAGCAATTGTCCCCAATCCACCTCCAAAGTATGACACCGAGTTAGATGGAGACAGTGATGATGAACAAACTTCAAGGGACAAGAAGATGGAAGAAATCATGTCTTTACTCACCACAACTTATAAGAAGATCTACAAATCTACCAACAACAACCTCATATCATCATCCAATGCTAGATATAAGGAAGTTGATCATGCACCTAGGTATGATCGTGATGCTAGGTATGATAATCAGAGGATGCAGAATCAAGTTGGGGCTAGAGATATTGTAGGCACTCCGGTTGTGTAGAAGACTGGGATTCAATGCTTCAACTGCAAGGGATTTGGGCACATGGCTAGGGAATGTAAGAAGCCAAAACGGGTTAAGGATTCGGGATATCACAAGGAAAATATGCTGCTGTGTAAGAAAGAATAAGCAGGGATTCCACTCACAGCAGATGAAGTTGACTGGCGTGATGATACTGATGAAGAAGCCGATGATCAAGAGTTGGAGGCACATTATGTGTACATGGCAAAGATTCAAGAAGTTATTCCAGAGACTACTGATACTTCTGGACCTATCTTTGATACTAAGCCACTTGAAAAGGTACCATCATACGATAACTATAATGTGTTTGCCAATGAACGACGTCATCCCGAGCAACCTGAAAGCATCAACGACACATATGTAATGGACATAGAGGATAGAAATATCTCTACGGATTCACAGCATATGTGTAATGATGACGGAAAAGCTGTTCAGGATACTGACTCGGATGAGGACCGTGATTTGCTTGCGTTTGTTATTGATTCTTTAAAACGTGAAATTGATGAAAACAAAGAGGCTAATAAACGTTTGAAGCAAGCAAACGCATCCTTAGCCGAGGAGATAGACAGGCTTAAAGAGTGTAATTATGTAAAAGAAGATGATCGACGAGTTTCAATAGCTAATGGTTTGGTATATGAACGTAAGGTGCTCAACGAACAATATTGTTCTGAAGTAACACACAAAATTCATATGTCAAAAAAAAAGATATCGGAACTTGAAGAACAAATGCTGCTACATAAACTCTAGATTACTGAGTTAGAGTCGGTTAACAAAAAACAAACTGCGCTTTATAAAACTCGTGAAGAAAAGGATATTGAAAAAATTCTTGATTTAGAAAAGAGAGTCGAAACGTTAAACAACATTGTTTACAAAACGGGTCAGTCTATTCAAACTATGAATATGCTTAATAGAAATATGAAAACGAGTTTCGTTAAGCCTGAATATCTCAAGAACGTTCAATCTATGAAGCCTGCTCTTTATGATATCGGTTGTTATGTTGATAATCTTGCTCTTATGCTTTCACCGGACTGCGACGAAATCATTCGTCATCAAGAAGAAAGTCGATCAAACTTAAGTGATTTAATAAACCTTTCTGATTCTGACAATTATATTAAGTTTGTTCCTCAAAAAGAACTTTCCAAAGAACAAAAGATGTATAATAGTGTTCCACCACCATGTGATGAACCCCAAAAGAAAGTTTCTTTAAAAAGGAGTTTCAAAAAACAATCAATTTTGTTAGAAAAACAAATTCAGATGAAAAACGTAAATGGGATGAGAAAAGTAAAAGTGTTCAGCAATTTGAGTTTATAAAACAAGGGGTTTTAAATTTGTACAAAAGTGTCGTCGACTATGAAAAAGTTTCTAGGGATACCATTTGGAATATTAAACCTAACCCACAAGTAGAAGTCGTCATTCAACAATGCATTGTTCTAACAATTGATGATCTTTCAAAAAACGTGGAAATGTTTTATAAAGCTCTCACTAAGGAAATGTTAACTGATTTAAGTTATGTTAAATCTCTTGAAGATGAAGTTGATTTTCTTCAAACTAAATTAAAGACACAAGAACACCAACTTTCTAACGAAATTGATCGACTTTCGAAGGAATATTTCTATGCTGACCATATGAATGCTATACTTGGTGTGTATACCGATCTTGATCAATATTGTCATGTAGCATGACTAGTGTCAGAAACGGACGAGAAATGTCGCAATCTTGAAGTAGAGCTTTCAAAACAAATTCAGTCATATAACAAACTTTCGAAAAGTTTTTCCCAACTTAAGAAACACTCCATTTCTCTTGAACTTGCTTTACAAAAAGGTGATAAATCTCATAATCATAAAAAGTGTCAAGAAATGGCAGCTTCTTCGTTTCGTCAATTAAATGAAAAAGGTTTCGAAATAAATGATTTTAAAGCTCAACTACAAGAAAGGGACATATCCATCAATGAGTTACAAAAACTCATTGAGAAAATGAAAGGAAAGTCTGTATTGGGTAAACCATCCGCCGTTCGTCAACCGAATGTGGTTAAATGTCCTAAATCCTCTGTTTTGGGACAATCGACACAGACATTGCCTAAGATAGGAAATGATCAGAGCACAAATGTGATAGCACCAGGAATGTATAAGATGAACACTAAGCCCACTCAAACTGGAACATCGCGGTTACCTCATAATATTAAGAAAACTATTTAACGTGTGTCTTCTTCTACAGGAGTAATCCCCACTACTAGCGTTAGCGGACCACAGCTTAAGAGAACTAGAATGCAAGATAAGGTCATGCCTAACAATAGTCCAGGAAAGAAGTTTTAAGTAGAAGACCACCGTAGGAATTCTAAGTTTTCTAAGAATAAAACGTCTGTAACTGCATGTAATGACAGTTTAAATGCTAAGACCTCAAATGTTGAATTTGTTTGTGTTGAATGTGGAAAATGTGTTCGGACTTTCAATCATGATGCTTGTGCTCTTAATCATAATGGCATGAATACTAGAACTAGGAAGCCTATTCTTGTGCCCACTAGTACTAGAGAACCCACAAGAACTTTGAACCAATCCACTGATCAATCACTTAAGAAACTAAGTGCGTTAGAATCCACTACTCTACGTAAACAAAGCAGGTTAAAGAAGCTTTATGAGAACATGATTAGGACATGTACACGGGGGTATTCAAGATTTACACCACCCGGATACAAATGGGTACCTAAGATAACCCCTATTCTAATTGGGTCTATGAATGTTAGCTTGTCTTTAGATTCTAGGTCCACTACTATTTTAGAACCCGTTTCTATCAAGGGCTCCCATTTGTCAAATGCTACATTGTCTTCTAATTCTTCTGCAGCTCGTCGAAATCATCCTATTCATAATGGACTCCGGGTGCACAAAGCACATGACGGGCAATCTCAAGCTTCTCATTAACTCCGTGGAGAAGTTTCTGGGTACGGTGCGGTTTGGAAATGATCAGTTTGCACTGATATTTGGATATGGCGATTTGGTTCAAGGAAATATCAATATCAAACGGGTTTATTACGTCGAGGGACTGAATCACAATTTATTCTCGGTTGGTCAATTTTGTGATGCGGATTTGGAAGTGGCTTTTCGGAAATCTACTTGCTATGTTAAAGATTACGATGGGAATAACCTTCTTACAGGTTCTCGTGGTTCTGATCTCTACACAGTAACTCTTCAAGACACATCTTCAACAAATCCAATTTGCTTAATGGCTAAAGCTTCATCATCTCAATCATGGTTATGGCATCAACGATTGTCACATCTCAACTTTGACACCATCAACTTGCTTTCGAAAAATGATATTGTGACCGGTCTTCCAAAGTTAAAATTCGTCAAAGACAATCTTTGTTCTTCTTGTGAGTTGGGGAAAGCAAAACGGAAGTCTTTCAAAACAAAGACTACCCCAAGCTCAAAAGGACGATTGGAACTTCTACACATGGATTTATGTGGTCCCATGCGTGTAGAGAGTATTAACGGGAAAAAGTATATTCTCGTGATTTTTGATGATTACTCTAGATACACATGGACTTTCTTCTTAAGGTCCAAAGATGAAACACCAGAGGTTCTCAAAAACTTCTCAAGATGATACAACGCAATCTTCAAGCACAAATCTTAACCGTAAGAACGGATAGGGGTACTGAATTTTTGAACAAGAACTTGAAATCTTACTTTCAAGAAGAAGGCATCGAACATCAAACGTCTATTGCTCGAACTCCTGAACAAAACGGCGTTGTCGAGAGATGGAACCGTACTTTGGTTGAGGCTGCTCGAACAATGCTTTCTGCTTCAAAATTACCGCTATTCTTCTGGGCTGAAGCAATTGCAACTGCCTGTTATACTCAGAATCGTTCTCTCGTCATCCCTAGACATGAAAAGACACCTTACCACATCATCAATGGCAGGAAACTACTGTCAAATTCTTTCACGTATTTGGATCTTTATGCTACATCCTTAAAGACGGTGAGAATCTCGACAAGATGAAAGAAAAAGGTGATGCATGTATTTTTGTGGGGTATGCCACATTGTCGAAAGGATATCGGGTCTATAACAAGAGAACAAGATTATTGTCGAAACAATTCATGTGAACTTTGACGAATTGCCACAAATGGTACTTGATCACAACAGCTCAAGTCCCGCACCTCAATGTCCAGCAATGGCACCTACACAAAACAGTGTACGTCCCGTGCAAGAACGTCAAGTAAGTACTTCTACAGCAGACTCGACGGATACGACACAAATGAATGAGTTGGTTGATTTATATGATCCAATGTTTGATGAATATTACTATGGAAACAATCAAGTTGTGTCAAAGCCTTTCGCTGTCACTACTACTGATGCACCCGAACAAAGTAAAAAAGACACAACTGCATCTACTTCAGCAACCGTTGCTCAAGAGACAATTCCATTGGATACTCAACAAACTCAAGAAACAGTCATACAACCAACATCACCAACCGTCAATGCTGAAGGAGGAAACAACAAGCAGTCGATGCACAACCTGACAAAGAAGAATTATCAATCCGTTCGGTACACCGATACACGAAGTCGGTGAGTCTTCTACTCAACATGTTGATCCGTCCAACATGCATATATTCTACCAACCATATCCATCCACTCACCATTGGACACGTGATCAGCCATTAAAGCAAGTCATTGGAAATCCTTCACAACCAGTTCGAACACGCAGACAACTAGAAACTGATGGCGATGTGTGTATGTATGCACTCACCATGAGTTCAACTGTACCTACAAACATCAAACAAGCCATGACTGATCATGCGTGGATTGAATCAATGCAAGACGAAATTCATCAGCTTGAACGCCTAAATGTTTGGGAACTTTGTAGAAACTAGAAGGGGGGGTTGAATAGTTTCTAGTTAGTTTTCAAAACATTTCGGCTTAATTTACTGTGCGCGGTTTCTTATGTGTACCCGCGGTTCCTTATCAATAAAGAACCGCCGGTCCATTTATGGAACCGCCGACAGTGGACGAAACCGTTTATTACATGTTTAAACTTTGACAATCCTTTGTATCAAATTCTCGATCAAGCTTGACTAGATATGAGATGTGTTTGATTGAAAGATAAATACTACAAGTAAGTAAACACACAAACACATCAAATCAAGAGTACATCAAGCAATAGTCTAAACACTAAGCACACACGTACTAAGCATAAGCTTTTCCGCAACTAGGATGTTTAGACTAAGTGATGTACACTTGACCATAATCTAAACACGAAGCACACACGTACTAAGCCATAGCTTTTCCGCAACTTAGATGTTTAGATTATGAGATGCACACAACACACAACACAAGTATGCAACTATAAATACATCTACAAAGGTAAAGACATAAATGTAAAGGAAAGTACCGACACGATGATTTATAGTGGTTCGGTCACGAAGCTCCTCTTCGCCCTACTCCACTCCTCGAGTACACCTTACTCGAGAGTTACTTCACTAGTCAACAAACTCCTTAAGGTGGAGAAACCATACACAACGTCGCTGATCCAATTTCCGACTCTAAGCTAAAAGTCGAGTCCTAATTTTAGGTAGGACCAATCTACACAACGTCGCCCACTTCACCATTTAACGAAACAAGGCTAGATGTCGAGTTCTAATCGAAAGCTAGAACCAATCTTCACGACTCTTCACTTTGAAGCTAAGTGAGAACTTCACACAACACAACTACTAATCACTTTCAAGTTTAGTGAGAACTCACAAGACACAACCACATCACTTTATAGTTTAGTGAGAACTACCTAGACACAACCATATCACTTTAGAGTTTAGTGAGAACTACCAAGACACAACCTAATCTACCCACTAGTTATGTTTTATGGCCCAACATAACAAACCTTGTGTTTTATGGCCTAAACACATAAACCATATAGATCTAATCACACAACACTTAGATCTATAACTCTAACACTATATCCAAGTACTAACAAGACTTGGATATACACAACTAACACCTAATCCAAGGATACCCATCACCTGGATATTCTACCCTTACAAACACATCCAAGTGTACCCACAACTTGGATCTTCTACATATACATAGTAGGAAGACAATAATCATGACTTGATCTAGAGAGATCTTCATCATGTTATGACTCTAGACACTAACACTTCACAAGGGTGAAAGTGTTCTTCTCATTGCTCTTGATGAGGCAAATGAGGAATGGGATATTGGAAGGTTTTTGTGTGTTTTTTTGTGCAAGTGAAATGAAAGAGAGGAGTCTTCTATTTATAGCTAAACCTTGCCTTGGAGAGCACCTTTTTACCCAATGGATAAAAGAGTGGACTACCCATTGGATAAAAGAGTGGACTACCCATTGGATAAAAGGATGCACCTTTTATTCTTGGAGCCCAAATTCAAAATTTGAATTTTGAATTTATTAGTTTCCCTCCATCTTCTAGAAGCTTCCAGAAATCTTGAGTAAGCCTAAACCGGCTTGACTGCCCGCGGTTCCATATCTTCCCGCGGTTCGATATCACTAAGGAACCGCGTGTTCTATAAGAGAACCGCGCGTCCTTCTTGTCTTTCATGACGAATGTAATCTTCAAGGTGTCAAGAGAAGTATACATAAGTATGCTTGAGTGATTACGAGTACCTTACACATTTTATATTATGTATTGTGAATTATACGTTTGTCATCACCAAAACATGAAGGGATCATCTTGATTAAACATCGTAATGTTTGCACTAACAATCTCCCCCTTTTTAATGATGACAAACAAGTAAAACGTAACGCATAGTAAAATGTGAAACGTACTCGTTTACACTTCCTTCTCCCCCTTTTGTCGAATCAAAAAGGTATTCGACATTTGAGGAATAGTAGAATCTATATCATTTGAGGAAGATCACGCATCCAAAGGTAGTCGTCGTTTGTAGAAGAGAAGAATCAACTTTGAGATAGCTTGCATCCAAAAGATATTCGGTTGAGAGGCGAGAATCCAAACCGTAATCCCATCATCCAAAGATATTGAGCTTGCGTCATCCTAGTGAAGTTTTCAATCACCATAGGTTAACCACCTCCATGTCTTCGAGATCCCATAATTCATTACTTGCAATATGTTCAATGAATGCAATTTAAGTGAGTGAACGATCGCAAATGTAATGAGTTGAACTCTTGAAAATGCTCCCCCCTGATATGAGCTCCCCCTTGCTTGAGGCACCAACAAAGCAAGAATAGTGACGAGCTACAAAAATGGGTTAGAAGTGTCCTACAAAACAAGGTTAGTAGACAAGAGCATATATAAAAAAGAGATGTCACCTAAACGGGGATGATAAACAAGTCGTTTGCACAAACAATGACAAGCAAAGAAGTGTGCATGTGATGCTATCAATCCAAAAACAAATCAAAGGAGAGGATCTTGACAAGATCAATTAACAATTGTTGGAATCACCTAATTGTAATGATAATATGTCAAAGGGTAAAAAGCTTAGAATTTTTGGAATCACCCAAGAAAATTCAAGATTTAACCCTCAACTCTCAAAAAAACAAGGAGAGGATTTTGAGGAAATCAATTCAAAATTGTTGGAGTAGAGGTAGAAAACATCCAAGAATTTGAAGATATCATCTCAAGGTATTAAAAACTTAGAATTGATGGAATCACCCATACCAATTGTAAATTTTAACCGCAATCAACTCTCAAAAAGAGGAACAAAAATATCTCAACCTAGAGACATTTTTGACCAAAAAAATAAAGGTAAACCAAAAGCGGATAAATCGACGTTTTAAGAAAAACACGGGATATAGGACATTATAGGCAACAATGCGTATGAATGTCGACACCAAATGGTGTTTAGCATACGATAAACTACATGCTCAAAGTTTCGTAGCTCTTCTTAATCATTAAGGATGTTCAAAGAACAATTACATGATGAGGAAAGGGTAAGGCTCGACTCAACTTAGTTTAGAAAGACTAGAAAAAAAAGATTCGACTTAGAAGAGCATGATTAAAATAAACCAAGAGAAACTCAATCAAAGAAGTTAAGGATAACTTCACAAATTGATTCATGAATACTATACCTTAGAAGATGATAGTGAAATCTCGATAGAAAATGAGAGAAGAAACTCAAAAGAAGCTCAAGAAGACATGAAAGAGTTAGTACAAAATCTAACACATAATCAAGTAAGCACATAGGATAATTCAAGCAATGCTTAATGAAGTCTACAATAAACCAATGTAGAGAAGGTGCGCAATTAACACATATGGCATGCAAGAACCATGATTACTTAAAAAGAGAAGACTAAGTAAAACATGTTAGCACGTAGCATTTAAGAACATGCATGAGTTAGACACATCTAAGAGAAATTATATCGGAATTGCTTGACAAAGACAAAATCTTTATAATAAGCATGCATTCATTAACTAATCAATTAAGCATATAGCATACGGATAAGCAAGAAGATATATAAGCAAGTAGCATACAATCAAGTCATCTATCTAGATATTACAAATCAAGCTACATGTAATGTAAATCTCCAAGAAGATTCCTAATTCTTATTAGTTTAAGAAAAGGACTCAAAATAAGAGAAAAGAAAGAAACATAATAACAACAAGATCCAAGACTCAAAGAAAAATCATGTTGAAACACATGAAAGGAAATACAAGAGAACAAAGATCATACAAAGATGTATATAAAAAAACAAGCATAAAACTTAAGCATAATTTTAATCTTAGTTACATTAGAATCTTAAGATTTGCTTAAATTAGATGTCTTAGCAATAATCAATCCACATGCTTAAATGAAAGACAAGGGTGGTGGCGGAATTTGGTGGGGTGAAAGGTGAAGTCACCAAGGTATCAACAAAGTCATTCACAATGGGAATGCTTTGGATGGGTTGAGGTTGGGTAGTCACATCCAAGAGAGTACTTGGAGTGAAGGGTGAGGTTAGCTCATTAATTCTAGATTGGAATGAAGAGGAGGTAGAACCATGTGAATGTTTGGTACCATGGGTTGAGGTAGTCTTGTATGGAGCAAGAGGTGGTGAGGGTGATAAAGAGATGAGAATTGGAACAATATCATTCTTGGGTGTGTGAAAGGGTGAAGAGTTAAGTTTGGGTAACTTAATCTTAATTTTGAGGTGCCTCTTTGAAGAGGAGGTGTTGGATGAATTGGAGGTTCTTGTAGAACATGGTAGTAATGGGTGGTTTAAGGGGTAAGGATGCATGGTTTGAGGTGTGAAGAACATGCTAACAAGGTGGGTTTAAAAAGGGAAAGCCCAAGATATTTTGGGAGTGATCAAAGGTTTGAAACAAATATTCCAAAGGGTGTTGGAACAATTGGAAAGTTTCAGAAAACCTGAATTTGAGAGCTTCTGCCCGCGGTTCTTTATCTCCACCGGCGGTTCCATATAGATATGGAGCCGCGGTCTATTTAAAGAACCGCCTACAGAGGCTTGGTTTAGGTGGTGAATGGGGGATTTTCCAATTCAGCAAATCCTAATGTTCTAGTCTAACTTATCATAAATTCATGCTTAAGAGCAATAAAAACTAGAACACACACAAAGGAAAAACATATAGGTTCAATTAGCACGTAGGAAGAAGGTTAAGAAAAACCTAATGGCTACAAAAGAAAAATAATCCTAATGACATACAAAGTTCATCAAAGTAAACTATCATTAGTCATATATAGGAAGAGCCATTTAGCTAATTTAGAGAATGAGTATGAGACTATCACTAGAGGTGCTCAATTAAGGCTAAACACGACCATTTTTACGAGTTATACACCAACTCAACTTCCCACATGGAAGTAATTCAACCGTGAGGTCAAATTAAAATCCTAGTGCATAAATTCTCTAGTAGTCATTCTCAAGTTAGACAAAATGTAATTCCAACATTTGCCTAATAAAGTTTTACAAGGATGAAACTTGCATGGTGACACAATGCATAACCTAATGAGGGTTAAGAATGCACCATTGCATTTCTTGTCAAACAAGTCTAGTTAAGGTTATTTACCTTAATAGAACTTGAGGCCAATAACTTTGAAGTGTATAAACAAAGTTTACACAAACCAAAGGAACACTCTTGATTGGTCTTTCGGAAATGACACATTTATAAATTGCATAGCAATGTAAATTACTTGAGTATTTCGGATGAAACATCCAAGTTATCAAACCGACTCTATTGTGCATTTTAAGAAATTATTAAACAAAATATGTCTAACCAAGTAGATTCAATATAACACCATCAACACAAGTGTGAGTTATGATCCGATGTATATTATTAATAAACCACATTCATGTCTACACTAAAAAACATGTCAATTAGATTCGATAATGATACCAATCATAGTTTGAATAATGCATTGATATTTAATCGAAATCTTTCTTGATTCCCACAAACACTCTTTTAAGAGAAAATAGCTAAGATTTTAAAAGGGTGTTTCATGTTTTATAGTGAGACATTTATCTACTTGAACTAATAACACAATGATCGAGTAAGACGACCTAAATCAATAGATTTGACAAGCTCCCAAAGCTTTCAAACCTAAAAGTGTTAAAGAACATCCCAAGGTGTACGAGATGTTTATGTAACATTTGTAAACTAAGAGATGTTAATCCTATATGCAATGCACACATAATGTTGCAACTAAAATGCAAGAAATCTAGCATACATCCTAATTAGGAAAAACTAGATACTAACAAATACCAAGCAAGGCACAAGAGACTAGACATATAAGCAATACTACTACAAATAGCAAGGAACACTTAATAATGTCTACAAATAATAATAACACACAAGGAAACACACACACACAATTAGCTGAACACATAAAAGCATTCGTCCATGTTTTGAGTGTTAGATACAACAAAGTATTCATAGCTTGATTTTATTTGAAAATAGTCTTTGACCCATTTAAAATTTAATTAAGTTTAACACTTTGTAAATATATCAATTTTCAAAGATATATCACCAAGAGATGTCCAACTTAATAGAAAAGAGTAAAACACAAGTTTTACGACAAACCGACGCTCAATACTTTGGACAAAGTATGGAACTTAGAAACCATCCAAATTTTAAAGTTTGAATAAAGGCTTGGAATCATTTTTAATTGAAAGAAAATTCAATTACGTTCGAAATGACGGGTGGCACGACTTCTACGGACTTACGGTTGATTTTATATGATTTTTCAAAGTTTTCAAAAATCAGTGTCGGACTGACCGCGGTTCCTTATTGATAAGGAACCGCGGGGAATAGATAAAGAACCGCGTCCAGAGGACAAAAATGGGGTTTTTGGCCAAAATCATTTGGTAACTTTTTGGAAGGACTTAGGACTCTAAAAAATCATTTTAGACACATAAAACTCGAATTTTAGAGTTAATTATGACACAAAAGATTTTTATACTTCCAAACATGAAAAGATTTAATTCAAGCTATTATACAAAGTTTATTTAACACCAAAACTTGTACGAATGAAACAACAAAACACTTTTCATAAGTAATCACTCTTCATGAACAATTTGATACAAATATCGTTTCTATTTTTAAAAACCGTTTTCATTTTAAAAACCATTTGTTTTGAAAAAGAGAGCAAAGATCGATCCAAGCTTTAAAGTACAATATACTTCAAAGATCTTGGGTAACCTCGCTCTGATACCAATTGTAGAAACTAGAAGGGGGGGTTGAATAGTTTCTAGTTAGTTTTCAAAACATTTCGGCTTAATTTACTGTGCGCGGTTCCTTATGTGTACCCGCGGTTCCTTATCAATAAAGAACCGCCGGTCCATTTATGGAACCGCCGACAGTAGACGAAACCGTTTATTACATGTTTAAACTTTGACAATCCTTTGTATCAAATTCTCGATCAAGCTTGACTAGATATGAGATGTGTTTGATTGAAAGATAAATACTACAAGTAAGTAAACACACAAACACATCAAATCAAGAGTACATCAAGCAATAGTCTAAACACTAAGCACACACGTACTAAGCATAAGCTTTTCCGCAACTAGGATGTTTAGACTAAGTGATGTACACTTGACCATAATTTAAACACGAAGCACACACGTACTAAGCCATAGCTTTTCCGCAACTTAGATGTTTAGATTATAAGATGCACACAACACACAACACAAGTATGCAACTATAAATACATCTACAAAGGTAAAGACATAAATGTAAAGGAAAGTACCGACACGATGATTTATAGTGGTTCGGTCACGAAGCTCCTCTTCGCCCTACTCCACTCCTCGAGTACACCTTACTCGAGAGTTACTTCACTAGTCAACAAACTCCTTAAGGTGGAGAAACCATACACAACGTTGCTTATCCAATTTCCGACTCTAAGCTAAAAGTCGAGTCCTAATCTTAGGTAGGACCAATCTACACAACGTCGCCCACTTCACCATTTAACGACACAAGGCTAGATGTCGAGTTCTAATCGAAAGCTAGAACCAATCTTCACGACTCTTCACTTTGAAGCTAAGTGAGAACTTCACACAACACAACTACTAATCACTTTCAAGTTTAGTGAGAACTTACAAGACACAACCACATCACTTTATAGTTTAGTGAGAACTACCTAGACACAACCACATCACTTTAGAGTTTAGTGAGAACTACCAAGACACAACCTAATCTACCCACTAGTTATGTTTTATGGCCTAACATAACAAACCTTGTGTTTTATGGCCTAAACACATAAACCATATAGATCTAAGCACACAACACTTAGATCTATAACTCTAACACTATATCCAAGTACTAACAAGACTTGGATATACACAACTAACACCTAATTCAAGGATACCCATCACTTGGATATTCTACCCTTACAAACACATCCAAGTGTACCCACAACTTGGATCTTCTACATATACATAGTAGGAAGACAATAATCATGACTTGATCTAGAGAGATCTTCATCATGTTATGACTCTAGACACTAACACTTCACAAGGGTGAAAGTGTTCTTCTCATTGCTCTTGATGAGGCAAATGAGGAATGGGATATTGGAAGGTTTTTGTGTGTTTTTTGTGCAAGTGAAATGGAAGAGAGGAGTCTTCTATTTATAGCTAAACCTTGCCTTGGAGAGCACCTTTTTACCCAATGGATATAAGAGTGGACTACCCATTGGATAAAAGAGTGGACTACCCATTGGATAAAAGGATGCACCTTTTATTCTTGGAGCCCAAATTCAAAATTTGAATTTTGAATTTATTAGTTTCCCTCCATCTTCTAGAAGCTTCCAGAAATCTCGAGTAAGCCTAAACCGGCTTGACTGCCCGCGGTTCCATATCTTCCCGTGGTTCGATATTACTAAGGAACCGCGCTAACTATAAGAGAACCGCGCGTCCTTCTTGTCTTTCATGACGAATGTAATCTTCAAGGTGTCAAGAGAAGTATACATAAGTATGCTTGAGTGATTACGAGTACCTTACACATTTTACATTATGTATTGCGAGTTATACGTTTGTCATCACCAAAACATGAAGGGATCATCTTGATTAAACATCATAATGTTTGCACTAACAAACTTGTTGACAGACCCTATGGAATGTCAATTTTAGATTTCAAATGGATCTAGAAAAACAAACTGGATGAAGAACAAACCATCATCAAAAACAAATCTCGTCTTGTGGTTAAGGGATACCGTCAACAAGAAGGCATAGACTACGATGAATCATTTGCTCTAGTTGCTCGTTTGGAAGCTGTCAGGATATTCCTTGCTTATGCTACACATAAGGGCTTCACGGTTTTTCAGATGGACGTTAAAACTGCTTTTCTCAACGGTCATTTGAAGGAAGAAGTGTATGTGAATCAGCCCGAAGGTTTTATCGATCCTCATCATCCTGACAAAGTCTACCATCTCAAGAAGGCTGTATATGGACTTAAACAAGCTCCAAGGGCATGGTACGAAGAACTATAAAACTTCTTGGTTTCCAAAGGATTCTCCAAAGGTTCTATTGATCCTACTCTCTTTATTAATAAATATGGGGATGACATACTGCTGGTGTAAGTTTATGTTGATGACATTATTTTTGGTTCTACGAACCCAAAACTTTCAAAACGTTTTGAAAAATTAATGCACAGAAGATTTGAAATGTCAATGATGGGGGAGCTAAAATTCTTTTTAGGCCTCCAGATTCATTAATCCCCACGTGGTATCTTCATTAACCAAGCTAAGTATGCTCAAGAGATACTTAAAAAGCATGGTATGACCTCATGTGCTCGTGTTGGTACACCATTGTCGACCAAATCCCTAGACTCTGACTTGTACTCATATCCCGTAGATCAAACGCGATATCACAGTATGATCAGGTCACTTATGTACCTTACAGCTAGCAGACCTGATATTCATCATGCCACATGCTATTGTGCACGATATCAAGCCACACCTACTCAAAATCACCTCAAAGAGGTTAAACGGATCTTTCGGTACCTTAAGAATACCATTCACATGGGACTCTGGTATCCGAAGGAAACCGGTTTTCATCTAACAACTTTTTCAGATTCTGATCACACAGGTTGCCTTGATAGTCGAAAAAGCATTTCTGGTAGCGTACAATTTCTAGGGGAAGATAAGCTTGTGAGCTGGTCATCAAAGAAGCGGGATTGCACTTTGCTCTCATCAGCTGAAGCAGAATAT
This sequence comes from Glebionis coronaria, assembly GCA_025667525.1. Taxonomy (NCBI): domain Eukaryota; kingdom Viridiplantae; phylum Streptophyta; class Magnoliopsida; order Asterales; family Asteraceae; genus Glebionis; species Glebionis coronaria. The sequence goes on along the minus strand of CM046881.1, from coordinate 504,626,083 downwards.
GTAGCTCTATCCGCGTGTTGTGCTCAAGTCCTCTGGATGAGAACTCAACTCATGGATTATGGCTTTCACTTTGATAAAATACATATGTATTGTGACTCAAAGTCGGCCATAGCCATATCTTGCAATCCGGTTCAGCACTCCCATACCAAGCACGTCGCAGTCAGATATCACTTCATCAAGGAACAAGTGGAACGTGGTATCGTGGAATTATACTTTGTCAGAACTGAGTACCAGATAGAAGACTTGTTTACTAAAGCTCTATCTCAAAATAGGTTTCAGTATCTCGTTGGCCGTTTTGGTATGAAGTATATGACTCCAGAAGACTTGGAGGTTTTGGCAAATGAAGTTGCTTGATACTCTCTAATAATGACTTCTAAGCGCATCACAACTTAGGACTCGGACCTCAACTAAGGAAAGTTTATCTCGGGCGATAACTTATCCTTCTCAACGAGAAATTCATATTTCTTGGTCATGAGCTTCTCATAAAAACATTCAAAGTTTTTAAGTTCATGAAAAACGATTTCTAAGTAAATGTCAGTTTAGACCTCGAACTTCAACTTAAGGGAAGTTTGTCACGGATGATAACTCTATTTTTCTCGGTCATGAGCTAGTCACAAAACAATCAAAATTTTGAGCTCATGAAAAAACGGACCCGAAAGGGAAGTGTACGTTTCAGTGCGTTTTCCCTAAGCAATAGAAGATAAGTCTTCTATCCTGATTATTTTAAAACCGTTGAACACAATTTTTCATGAATTTCTCAAAAGGTTTTTCTAAATCTTTCAAAATTGTGTGTTCAACACTCCCTTCCTCATATGTGGTTTTTATATCTCAAAATTGTCATATGTTATTTTGATCAATTTTTTAGGGGGAGCGTTTTAAAATCAATCCTTTAATGTTGTTGGGTACAACTCTAAAATTGTAACATTTTATGTATCCAACACATTCCGAAAGTGGTTTAAAACTGTCATATGTCATATACTATATCTGATAAGGCATCTCTACTCCGTACCTCAACATATTTGTGGTGTTGTTTTTCCAAAATTTTGTCAAACTTTTGTTTCGAGACACACATATATTGTTGAGGGGGAGCATCCCGACTGAAAAAGTTCCATGATTCATGCGTGCACACATGTTTCTCTCCCAATCGGTTTTCAGAAATTGTCATATTTTAATCAATTGGTATCTCTAATATGATGTTTATATTAGAGATAGGGGAGAAAATGTGATTAAAATGTAATATATTGCAACATGTGATATTAAAGACTCAAGTGCAACTCTTTCCTTCACATGCTAAACCATTTCGTATATCGATGCATGTGTGTAGGGGGAGCTTTTCGGAAATATAAAACTTTCAAGTGTTAAAAGTTTTGATTTTTATCAAACACTTTGAATGGTTTTCAATGGTTTATGGTTACGATCTATACCCAAAACAACCTACTATCCACGATGAAACGATGGAGTCAAAAGGTGGTTTAGGATAGGAAACTAAGTCCTATGATCCAACCAGAACCAGAGGGATCTACCCAAGGACATTCTATAGCTAGAAATAGTTTTCCTTAGGAAAGATGGAGTTGAATGAAGTTGAATGCGGACCAATTACTTAAGTTATCACTGGAACAATCACAACAAGGTGCTAGTGATGACGTATTGGTAAGCATTGAAGGAGTTGAATATTCTATGCAACTTAAGCAGAAATCGGGTTAACACATCTATCGAAGACAAGTGTCATGGACCCAGTGATGCGATGCACAACCCTTCCCTAGCTATTCGAGTTTCTCTCAAAAGAAACTTGTCTCATTGTCACGGAGATCAACACGTATCTATTAACTTTCTCACTTCGAGTTAGTTAATATTGAAAAGGTGGCAGTCTGCTCCAGCCTCCGGTTACCAAAATGCACTTATTGAGTCTAGAGCCAAACGAGATCTATCTATCATCTCATTAGGACACAATCGAGTCCTACGCATTATCCTTGTGATATTGCCAAAACATCTGAGTGATATGATCACAATGAAGATGGAAATCCTGCTTGAGCCAGCATCAAACAAGCTCATGGTAGGTAACTTGTGCGATTCAACACGAATCAAACTTGTGAGAACTGGAATGCAACTAAGTTTGGATTCTTAATTGATTCAATCTTGATTCCAGGTTTCTTCGCAAAATCCGTGTGATCTTGTCAGAACATTCAAAGTGACACTCTTTAGTGCTCACAGTGACGAATGGAAATCCTTCTAGTGTCAACATCAAACAGCACTGCGATAGGTGACTCGCAAGATTCTCTATGAATCAAGCTTGTGGAAAAATGGAAAGCAACAATGGTGCGATTCTTTTAGAATCAAACTTGTTCCAGGAAATCTGAATTGACGACTCTGATCAGACAGATAATGTATCATTATGATTCACTCTTTACGATCGCAGTCTGCTTTGAGACGGTCGAGTAAAGAGAACTGGCTACTACCGTCGGGAAACCCTGTCAAGGAGATTCTTAATCAATCTACCCGATCACAGGTACGGTATCTAATAGCGTCTAAACGGTCTTCACCGACCGGAGGTAAAACGCTACCGAGTTAGGATGAAATGTTCAAAGCCATTTTATACGTGTCTATATATGTTGTTGCATATCAAGAAAGTGACGTAGCTGTGTAACCGATGTCGATTCAGAAGTCACAAGAGCACAAGATGGTGATACACAAGATACCTAAGAACGTAAGAATGTAATAGGTCATTGATGTAGGATTTTCGTACACGTTTTAGGAAAAATGCGCATGAGCGGCAAGTATTAAGTCTTACGCTTTAGGAAAAACGTAAAACCGAATAAATGCGGGTTCGTTCTCGAAGGAGGTGTGTGCATTAATGTGCCAATATATAAAATCAAAGTTTGGATTAGTGACGTTTTTGGTTTAGAAGAAAAAAAGTAAAGACGAGCTACGACTACGATTACACTACGACGTATTGACGTAAAACGATGACGTAATTACGTAAAACGTGACGAAATTAAAAATTAAACCTAAAAATTAATTAAAAATTAAACCTAAGTCTAAAATAATATAAATAAGAATAAAAATCTAGTAAATAATTTTTAAAACCTTTTATTAATTAAATATTAGATTTTAAATGCTAATTAAAGCCCTAAAATCAAATATAATTAAGAAAAAGCCCAAAATATTATTTTATTGAACTAATAACTCATTTATATTATTTAAAGACTAAAAAGTATTTTTCCTAAATTTTCAAAACTATTTTTCTATTTTTAAATCACTAAAAACTATTTTTAGACTAAAATAATCAAAAAAATAATAAAATAATGCTAAAAATAATTTGACAATTTTAAAAATCCTAATTTATACTAATGAACAGTAGAAAAATGAAAAAGTTTGAAAAAAGTAAAATTTTTCACTAAAAGACAAAACAGTTATAAATAAAACCTTAATTAAACTAAATTAATTCTAAAAATTACTTAAAAAGTGAACAGTGAAATCCTTTTGGACTAAAAATCTTAAAATGTTTTTCTAAATCTAAGAAAATTTGTAAAACTGAAAGATATAAATTTTTCACACTAAAAGACAAAAACAGAAACTTAAAAAGTAATTTAAATAGCAATTTAATCTAAAAAATATTAAATGAACAATAACAAGAAAATAAATTGGATAGAAAAATCACAGATTAAATAAGAAAAATTATGAAACTAAAATTAAGTGCTAACTCCTAAATAAACCCACTAAAGACAAAAAAAAAGTAGAATCTAATAGTGACATGTGTTTACTTTTGTCTGCTAGCTTAGCAGGGGGAACTTTTTGCACTACCAGTGGGAATGAGTTCCCACTGTTTTCAATAAAAAAACGGGAACTGGGCACCTTTTTGGCTGTATCTTGAGATTTGCTTAATATTTTTGGCAAAGATTGGCACCCCCACAACCAGTTGGGTTGTGGGGAGTCACAAAAAATATAAAAACAACAAGTACTTCACAAGATATGCACACAAGATGGCAAAATCAGTCACTGTATAAGCTAATATGGGGCTGTGAGGGCTTGCTGGTTCAAATGGTAATTGGGTGAGTTTTGGTTGGCCAAAACTCACTCAATTCCTTCACAAATACTTACTAACCAGGTCTAAACCCTAAGTAGCACCAAGGTCTTACAAAAAGCACAAAATGATGGCACAAATTTTAGCTAAAACAAGACTGTTTTGCAATTACTGATTTTAGGCTAATTTGAACAAGAAATGAACATGCAATACTCTCTAAACCTATCCAAACTGAGAACCAAAGCTGAAATTAACCTAATGCAAGCATACAAAGTAAGTCTAGGTGGAATTTAGACCAAAAGCTAAAGCTTATTCTAGCTTAACCTCTATTCCCAAACACTCCCTTACTTTACTAAAAGCTAAAATTAACAAACCAAATCCTATTAAAACTTAATCAAACTGATCTAAATCACTTCTAACATGCATAAAAACTGGAATAAACATGAACCAACATCTAGTACAATCATGCAAACAACTTCACACCAAATCCATACGAATCACAGATTTAAGCTCAAAAAGAGGGTTCAAGCCTAGGTTTATACCTTGTGGGACCCACATCCTGGCCCTACATCCTGGCTGCAATGCCATCTCCCATCAGCTTATAGCTGGGCTGATGGCTTATGTGAGGAGCTGTTGATGTAGAGAGAACAGGGTGGGGACTACAGCAGTCCCAAACACCCCTATATTCTTCAAACACTTGCAAACTTTGAACCTGCCAAGAAAGAAATCCAAGGAAAGAGTGACCTGATTAATAAGGCAAGTAAGCTATAAGGCTGGCTTATTAATTAAGCAGCTTATAGCTTATTGCTTAAAAATAAAAAATGAAACTCTTAAAATTGATTTTGTTTTGGCAATCTTTTCTTTGAAACAATATTTAAACAAAACTTGTAAAACATAAACTTGAAAATCACTTAACAAATCTCCACTATCACTTCAACTCATAGAGTGATTTATGTTTATGTAAGAATTTCACCAAGAACCTTTTTCCAAAAATAAAACAAAAAGGAATTCCTGAAAACTTGAAAACCAACAACTTTGAAACTTCTCAAACTAATTTAAATTAAATGATCATTAACTAAAAAGCAGTAAAGTGTGGAACTTAGATATGCAAAGTATTTTATAAACACTCTAAATATTCATTAAAATACAAGGCTTTTACAAAATCTGGAACAAAGGGCAAGTTACAAACCAACTGCTCCTTTTATACTATCATATAGATGATTCTAGAACAGAAAAAAAATAATACGAATGAGAAACCCTAATACAAGTTATTCCAGTAATGCCCTTGATTTTGAACTTGGTCTTTGGTCAATTCTGACATGCCATGTGATGCTCCAGCTGTATGAATGGACATGGAACGTTAATCTTAAACTTGGGGACCAAGAAGTGAAGGTAGGACGTTGGATTGTTGTTGGATGCTAAAATGGCCATTTTAGGGTAAGCAGGGGACATAGGGGGTCCATTTGGAGTCACGGGGTGAGTGTGATAGGTGGTGGGTTTGGTTCAAGTGCTGGTCAATTGCTGATCTAGAGAGTATCAAGGGATATCCCCTTGATTTGGTCTTAATTCGTCATGGGTTTATGTTTAGGGTTTAAAGGAGATTAAGGAAAGTTTAATCTATTTGGGGAATAGATTTAGTTTAAAAATGTGTTTGGGTGGGAAATATTAATAAACTGATTAAGTATTCAGTTAATGAGAAGTGAGGTGTGACGTGGATGGTGGGTGAATGCTGATTGGTGGATGGGAGTTGGGTGGGGTGATGTGGCGAGCTGAGAGTGGGTGAGAGGATTTAGTTGTCAGGGGTTAGTTATAATGGGGGGTAGGTTAAGTAGTTTAGGAAAGTGGCAGAATCAGTCCTCCTGGTTAAGTAACTCCTTTGTATCAGTTTGCATCCAAGGTCCCTAGTCAGTTGCACCATCCGTCCTTGATCAATTTCACCATTAGTCCTTGTTTTTTAAAGGGATTTAATGGGTAACATCTTCAAACATAAAGGGCCAAATTTGACAAGTCATCATACTTTAGGGACCCCATTTATATTTTTGGATATTTGAGGGGTATAAAGTGTCAATCTTCAAAGTAGAGGGACCAAACTTGACATTCTTCAATTCTTCAAGGTCATTTTTGGAAATTTCATTCTTAGGCCTGGTTCTTTGTGCGACTTCGTTTCCCGTGTTCGTTTTTGCTTCATTCTTGTGATCATTTGTTGATTTCTCGATATCCGTACCTAAAATACACAATGAACAAACACAAGCATATATTTGAGTATTTTGATGATATTTTAAGCGTTTTAAGCCCGATTTGGACGATGAGACTATGTATAAATACAGTCTCATCACTCCCTCATACTAAACCATTTCCGTGTCCCCACGCAATGCTAGAATTAAGTATCATAGCACTTCCAAAATTCATTTTATGATGATATTTATTGAAGACATAAATTTAAATAAACTACTACACGCGTTTTAGACATAATGTATTGTTTTCATCACGATTAAGTGACTTTTGGGATCATAGAACAACAACACGTGAATGCTTCGTTAGAAATAATTTCGTCGTCCTCGATTTTCACCCAATTCCATGCTAAGCGTGTAACGAGATCATTGTTATTATAAGTTAGCAACACGATCATATCTCATGAGTGTTAATTACACACCTAAAATCCCTTATTCCTACTTGGTATCTCTTATATTTTATTTTTTCTTAATGATCACGAGGATACATTATTGACTTATGCGTGAATAGAGATTAAGTCTAAAAATAGAGTCTTAACGGTGTAACCAAAATCATTAAATTAATAATTCATCCTAATAGACAACGATGTCAAAAAATTAAGTCAACAAGAAGGATCGATAAACACGATTTTATAACGGTTTTGAACATGAGACTTATTACCAAGACTTTTATACGCCCCCTAACGGAAGGGCCTTATTATCATAGGTTTACCTCCATCTTTTATTCAACTCCGCCATGGAGCGTTTATTATGACTTCGGTCTTGCCTTGCCTTTTATTATCCGCCTCATCGGTAGTTTTATTAGCCAAAGACGTATATCCTCACGCTAAAGCGAATTTTGGATCTTTAAAGCTTCAAAGATTAAGGCTTGATTCACTTTCAATTTGGGCATAGATTTTTCGGCCTTGTGAGCTTCAAATTTTTGCTTAATTTATGTGAGCACTTGAAATCTTATTATTAGGTGAAGCTTTCGATTATTCGGGTGCCAATACTTCAAAATCGTGACGCTGGCGATACCTTAATGTTTTCCCAATTTAATTACATAGAAGCTACTAAAACAAATTAGAAACCAACAATAGTGACTAAACCGCTAAATCAATATTTATTAACAATTTATAATGCAAAAGCGTGGGAAGAATAAGCTAATAATTACTACACATGAGATCGTGACGATTACGAGACTTATAAATAACTCTATCATTTCTCGTCCTCATTTAAGAGACTTAGCCTAAAAAGTTAAGGAAACGAAGCTAAGTGCTCAACACGCACGGTCGAGTCAAAAATTACTCTTATTCTCACCATCGGAAAACCTATATTCGTGTCTTAAACACTTATGAAAAATAAGAAAAAATTTAAAATTTGGCCATTTTTAGCCTTATTTGCAACAAAATGATAACAAAAAGATGAATATTGGATTGCGTGTTGACGTAAGCAAGGTGAAGTATCTACTCACCCCCCATACTAAAACTAAACATTGTCCTTAATGTTTCGAGTCTAGGGGTGAAAACACCCCCATACTAGAGACGAAGTCGAATGCTTAATCTCGAGCATGGAAAGGGTAAAACGAATAACCTAAAAGCCGTTTATGAATTATGCTAATAAGATAAACGTTAGAACATAAAAGGATATCATCGGATATCGGAATCTACAAAGGCAACGATCGAAGCTCGAGTGATCCGTAAAAAGAACACGAGAGGCTTCACTGATGACGATGAACCTAATGAATCACAATCACAAACAACCACGGAACAAAGGTTGGAAGGGCACAAGTCCCTTCGTTACATTAAACTAATAAAGCGATAATATTTACAAGGATAAGCATGAGAATCCCCCACGAGGCACCTTGTTTTTGATAACCGAGTCAAAAGCTCGACTCGAATCCCTATAAATGTGATCATTTAGGGATAATCTTGGTATGGTCATTTTTGGTGGGGCTTACATGATAAACAATGCCCAAAAGTACATGGAGTACTTTTAAAAACCCGATACACGTATACCGGGGTCAAAGATAGCGTCCTCATTTTCATAGGATAAACGAACCAACGCCACTTCAACGCATGCTAAAACCTCAAAGAGGTAGAAGAAAAGAGATAAGAAGTAGAAAGGTGGGGCAATGGGTAAGTCAACATAATTAGCTACTAGAGGTAGACTCACACCAAGCAAACGAAAAGATTTTCCATTTATTGCATCGGTGGAAGACCGAGATTTCCCTTTACAAGCAATTCCGGGGTCGTAAATCTCGTCCTCGGTGGAGAAATGTGAGGGAACATAAGGGGCTTCCCCCACACTAGATCCACACCAACCATCGTCAAAAGGAGTAGACGAGGTGGTAGCACTCATAAAACGATGTGATGACGGAGTTAAACATGTAGAAAATTCTTTTAAAACATTTTTAAAATACTTTCCTTTTTCATCGTTTAAAAACTCTTTATGAAAACCCGATTTGATAATGTCGAAAATATTTGGCGTGTCAAATTCAAAATTAGTCGCGCTAAAAATCCTCACATTTAAGTCATTGGTGGGAGGGGGTGGCGGATTATATAAGTTCTCAAAACGTCGATCAATAAAGAACACCGCCCCCTCGGGGTCTACATACTCGTCATCCTCATGAACGTCAATCTCATCGATTTCTTCATCAAAGATAGGCTTGTCAAACCAAGGTTTGTCATTCCCCTCATTGAGTATCTTAGAAACTCTCTCGAAAAGATCACGATCAAGCACGAAACCATCATCCTTTTGTGAGGATTGTTGATAAGTTAAATCCTCACGAATGTGGTAAACGTAATTCTCATTTGAGGAGCGTTTATTAGGTAACTCCTCGAGAATTGGATTTTTGGTGGTCACATGAGTTGGTTCGTCATCGAAAATAAGACGTTCCAACTCATTTAGTTCATCCTCGATTTTGGAAAGATCGACCTCACTTGTGGGTGGAAGTGAAGGCATAAGAGCTAGCTCTCGTTCAATGATTTCCTCAATCTCGGGATCAAACTCATAATCATCGTACTTCACATGTTTCTTTTTAGGAGAATCAAAAATTTCATGTGGATTTCGAAGTACGTGATCAATCTCGGAAAAATCGCCATCGTCATCGTCAAAGAAAGAGTCGATGTGAGCACTCACAACCATGGTCTTACAAGTCGAATGACTATGCTTAGGTGACTTCTCTAAGACGAGAGTGATAGGTGTGTAAACACCCATCCTTTTTACCACTTAATTCTGGCTAAAACAAGACCAAAACACGTATTTAATATCATTTGTTTGGAATTATGCGTGGTTTTTGTGTTTATTATGTTTTCAGAGCTAACCGAATAAATATTAAAGAAAACATGGGATTGCACGGGATTTACCAAGGAAAAAGACTCAAGATAAAGTCTATTGTCCAAGAGATGCAAAAGATTTGAAGTCACTAGGCCTATTCGAAGATTTATCGAAGAAAAGGACTAAAGACGGAAGATTTTCATAAGTCGAAGAAACTCAAGTCTATTTAACGAAGAAATTAAAAGACGAGTTGGATTTAATCGACAACAAATCCCGAATCAGAATCGAAAACGTCAACTTTTCTGAAAAGACGAGAAGACAAGAAGAAAGGGAGAAAGCCCACTCACCAACCAACCACTAGGAGTATAAATAGAAACTCCCTTCACACATTAGGGAGTTAGTTTTTCATTTTCCTTTTTTCCCAGTTTTTTTTTGTAGTTCGTCCCATCACCAACTCCATTAGGGAGTTTGGTGATTTTCATCTTTTTCTTTTCATCTTGTAATCCTTAACCATTAATCTTGTTACTTTTACATTAATCAATCCATTCCATCTTTCTATTCATCTTGTTCTTCATCATTTTTATTGCAAGTTTCTAAGTTTTTATTTCATTTTAGTTTGATCTTAAAAAGTTGTTGATTTAATGTTTTTATTGGTGGGATTTGTTTCTTATGGTATGTTAATGATTATTGGTTAGTTTGGTAAAACCTTTTTAAGTATTGGAGTTGATTTTGAGTTAATTTCGTGTACCCTGTTTACTCGCTGCTGTTACTGTTCTTCATCTCCCAGAAATTCCGAATAGCCTATTTTGAGTTTCCCTTATTCGGAACTTTTGATATTCCGAATAAGGGTGTTGCCATTTCTTTTACTCGGAATAATACTTCCGAATAGCTCTTTTTCATTTTCCTTATTCGGAACTTTTCAGGTATTCCGAATAGGGGTGTTTTTATTTCATTTACTCGGAATAATTTCAATATTCCGCATAGCCGTTTCTTTGTTTCCTTATTCGGAACTTTCCAATATTCCGCATAGGCATTCTTTTGTTGTCTTATTCGGAACTTTTCATATATTCCGAATAGAGTTTTTATTCCGAATAGGGGTTTCCACTTTCCCCCTATTCGGAACATTTTAGATATTCCGAATGACCTTAGTTTTCCGCATAGCCCTGATTTTTTTTTTTCCGAATGACCTTAATTTTCCGCATGAGACAATATTTTCCGAATAGAAGTATTTTCCGCATAAGGAAGACTTTCCGAATGGCCATACTTTCCGAATAGAGCTGTCTTTCCGAATGGTGTTTTATTCCGCATAGGGTCTTCTTCAGTAAGAGTTATTTTTCAGATTATTAATTGTTGATTGTTTTAAGTTTACTTCATTACCATTTTAGTTACTTACCTGTTTAGTAGAATAGAAAACCAAATCCACTTTTTGTCACCAAGAACAAATAATTCCACTTTTAACTGAGATCAATTCGAGAGGATTCCGAGAATCGAACTTTTTCACCACACCAAAATCCGTGTATCAAATGGCGCCGCTGCCGGCTCCTCTCGTTAAGATCAAAAGTTTTTTGTGAGAATTTGGATTTTGGGATCCGTTCCCCGTGAACGTTACTTTTTCATAAAATTTTCAAAAACACTAAAAGTAAAAAACAATAAAACCAAAAATATTTTTGCTTTGTTTTTTCTTTGTTCGTTCTTTTGCAGGTGTATGCGCACTCGATCCACGTCCTATCAAGAGCCCGAGCCTCTCGATAACTTAGACATGGCTGGTGTACAAAACAACAATAACATACCACCTCCGAACAACAATAATAACAACAACAACCCGCCTTTCAACAATATGAATAACAACAACAATGAGCCCCTTCCGGATAATCGGCCAATGATTGAACTGCTGCAAGCTCATGTTGATGGCAATACGGATCCAATTGTTATACCACCAATTGCCGCCAACAATTTCGAGCTCAAGTCAGGCTTTATCCAGATGGTCTCCGCTCAGCCATTCTTGGGACGCACCATTGATGACCCACATGACCATATCAAGAGATTTCTACAACTCACCAACACGGTCAAGTTCAATGGAGTTTCACAAGAAGTAATAAGGTTACAACTTTTTCCCTTTTCTTTAGAGGGACAAGCCCGGCATTGGCTTGCTAAGGAACCGCCACAGAGTATTCTCTCGTGGACGGATTTGGAAACAAAGTTCATTAACTACTTTTTTCCACCCTCTCGTACTACCGCTTTGCGGAATGAGATTATAAACTTTGAACAAAAGTACGATGAGTCATTCAGTGAATCTTGGGATCGTTTTAAAGATCTTTTAAGAAAATGCCCACAACATGGTTTTACCAAAGTACATCAAATTAATACTTTTTACAATGGTTTAAGCATGAATGATCAAGATTCACTGAATAGTGCCTCAGGGGTTAATTTATTGGCTAAGACTTCCAATGCTGCTTGGGATATCATTGAGAACAAGTCTCGTGTGCAAACCAAGAGCGTTAGGACCAATGTTGCTAGTGCTAGCACTAATGACAGCGACAAGCGACTTGACAAAATCACCACGCTTCTTGAATCGCTTGTCACCCACACCGTCAGCAACAACAACAGCAACAACGCCAAAAATGCACACGTGAACGCTGTCAGCCAACCTTGTGAGATATGCGGTGGTCCCCACTCTTACACAACTTGTACCGCTACCCAAGATTACCCTGCTGAGACTGTGAATGCGGCATATGGCACCTACCAACAACCTGCTTATCAAGCTAAACCCCAAGGTGACCGTAACTTGCTTAGCTACCGCAACAACAACTATCTTTCACCACCTGGCTTTCCTCCTGCCAACCAAAACCAACAACAAAACCTTAATCGCCCTCCTCAACAACAACAACAGCCTCGACAACCATACATCCCACCTCACAAGCAGCAACAACCACCTCAAAGAAACAATCAAGTCTACCAACAACCTCCTTACCAACCACCTGCATACAATGCTCCTCCCAACCAACCCACCGCTCTTCACCAAGAAGTGGAAACTTATATGAGGACTAACGATGCGATAGTGGGAAATCTTCAGAGAGAAGTGCTCAACCTGAAAGCCGGTTTGGTAAAGCAAGGAAATGATTTGAGAGCCGATATGCGAAACACGTTGGATAGTCAGACGAATGACTTGAGGAACATGATGGCTAGTTTCTTCCAAAGTAGTCAACCCTCTTCTTCGGGTACTCTTCCGAGTAACACCGTTGCGAACCCAAGAGGGGAGATGAAAGCAATCACCACTCGAAGTGGTAAAGGTACAAAGGAACCCGAGCTTCCTATACCCCCACCGGTGGTTGTGACTAAGGAGAACGAGTCGCCTGCTCCTATTCCTCCTCCTTCTCCTTCCCCAATTTCTCCACCTCTTCATTCTACCCCTCCTCCACCCGTGGTTGTGAGTGACCCTATTCCTCTAAAGCCTTCATCTTCTTCCAATATACCTTATCCTTCAAGGTTGAGGAAAGAGAAGCAAAAGAGCAAGGATGATATTCAGGTTTCTAACTTTCTTAAAATGTTTAAACAACTGAATTTCAATATCTCCTTCGCTGAGGCTCTCGCTCACATGCCCAAGTATGCTAAAATGTTTAAAGACCTTCTGAGCGACAAGGAAAAGCTCCTCGACATTGCCAACACCCAACTTAATGAGAACTGCTCCGCAGTGCTCTTAAGGAAATTACCAACCAAGCTTGGTGATCCGGGTCGTTTTCTTATCCCTTGCAATTTTCCGGGAGTAGAGAATTGCATGGCCCTAGCCGATCTAGGTGCCAGTATTAATCTCATGCCTCTAAGTGTTTGGAAGCAATTATCTCTCCCAGAGCTAGTCCCCACTAAAATGACTTTGGAATTGGCCAACCGAACGGTTGCTTATCCAGTGGGGATAGCCGAAGACGTCATTGTAGGAGTCGACAAATTCACCTTTCCTGCTGATTTTGTTGTCGTCGACTACGAGATGGACCCCCGTGTACCACTGATTGTTGGTCGTCCATTCCTTAGGACCGGTCGCACTCTCATTGATGTTGAAGCCGGTGAGCTTATCATGAGAGTGGGTGACGACAAAGTAGTCTTCAACATGGGAAAGTTGTCTAAACAACCTTATTCATATGAGAGCGTTAATTGTATTGACGTTCTTGATGAGGCTTGTGAAGAACACTTTAATGATGCTTGCAAAAGTATTCCTACCTCTCTTCCCACTGTTGAGACCGTGTCCTCCATTGATTCATCGTTGTCTCTATTTGGAGATAGTGATTTATTCTGGAACAATCTTGAAGCTACCATGGGAGATGCGAATTTAGCTACTAATGATTCTCCCACCGAGGGGGATGAAGATATGAGTTTCTTTGACAATCTGCTCACCGAAGACAATCCTTCGCCTCCATCTCCCACGGTCATTGCTATCGATACTCCGACGTTGAAAACGCCTCCCGTCGAAAATCCTCCGGATTTGGAACTAAAGGAGTTGCCACCACATCTCGAGTACGTGTTCCTTGACGACAACAACAAGTCACCCGTCATTATTGCAAAGGATTTGAAAGATGAAGAAAAGACTCGCCTCGTTGTTGTGTTGAAAGATCATAAGAAGGCTATTGCTTGGAAAATCTCGGATATTCGTGGAATTGATCCTCACTTCTGCACGCACAAAATTCTCATGGAGGACGACTTCAAGCCCACTATTCAAAGCCAACGAAGGGTGAATCCAAAAATCCATGAAGTCATCAAAACAGAGGTTATCAAACTTCTGGATGCGGGTATGATTTACCCTATTTCGGATTCACCGTGGGTTAGTCCAATCCATTGTGTGCCCAAGAAGGGCGGAATAACCGTTGTTCCCAATGAACACAACGAGTTGATTCCCACTCGTCTCGTTACTGGGTGGAGAGTTTGTATAGACTACCGCAAACTCAATGATGCCACGAGAAAGGATCATTTCCCTCTACCTTTCATGGACCAAATGCTTGAACGATTAGCCGGTAATGAATATTACTGCTTTCTTGATGGTTTCTCGGGTTATTTTCAAATACCCATCGATCCCCAAGATCAAGAGAAGACTACATTCACTTGTCCCTATGGCACTTTCGCTTACAAAAGAATGCCTTTTGGCTTATGTAATGCGCCAGGGACGTTCCAAAGGTGTATGTTAGCTATCTTCCATGACATGGTTGAACAAACCATGGAAGTCTTCATGGATGATTTTTCGGTCTTCGGGGATTCCTTCTCTGCTTGCCTTACCAATTTAGAACGTATGCTAAAGCGGTGCGAAGACACTCGCCTCGTTCTAAATTGGGAAAAATGCCATTTCATGGTAAAAGAAGGCGTCGTGCTTGGACATAAGATTTCGAAAGCCGGTCTTGAAGTAGACCGTGCTAAAGTTGATGTTATAGCAAAGTTGCCTCCACCTTCCACTGTGAAGGGTGTGAGAAGTTTCCTGGGGCATGCGGGCTTCTACCGTCGATTTATCAAAGACTTTTCTCAAATCGCTCGCCCGATGACCCACCTCTTGGAAAAAGATACTCCTTTTATCTTTTCCAAAGAGTGCCTTGAAGCCTTCAATTCACTTAAGGATAAGCTAACTAAGGCACCCGTCTTGGTTACCCCTAACTGGGAGCTGCCCTTTGAATTGATGTGCGATGCTAGTGATTTTGCTATTGGAGCGGTTCTTGGACAAAGAGTGAACAAACACTTCCAACCGATCCATTACGCTAGCAAGACAATGACTGGGGCACAATTGCATTATACGACAACCGAAAAAGAGCTTTTAGCTGTTGTCTATGCTTTTGAAAAATTCCGCCCCTATCTTGTCCTTTCTACCACCATTGTGTACACCGATCATTCCGCGTTGAAGTACTTGTTGACAAAGCAAGATTCCAAACCAAGACTTCTTCGCTGGGTTTTGCTGCTCCAGGAATTTAAAATCGACATCCGCGATAAAAAAGGAGCAGAAAACCTAGCCGCGGACCATCTTAGTAGACTTGAGGATCCATACCAAGGGGATCATCCGACCAAAGAAATCAATGATTCTTTTCCCTTGGAGACCTTAATGTCTATAAACTCGAAGCCGAATGAAACCCCGTGGTTTGCGGACTTTGCAAACTACTTGGCGGGTGGAATTCTCAAGGAAGGGTTGACGTCCCAGCAAAAGAAGAAGTTCTTTACCGACATCAAGACTTACTTTTGGGACGACCCTTACCTATTCAAACAATGTGCTGATCTGATTATCCGCCGATGTGTTGATGGACCGGCATCGTCTGACATCCTTGATGCTTGCCACAAAGGACCCACCGGTGGTCACTTTGGTCCCAACTACACCGCAAAGAAAGTGTTTGATTCGGGATTTTATTGGCCCTCCATATACCGTGACGCTCACGATATGGTCAAACGATGTGATGTTTGCCAAAAGCAAGGCAAAATCACACATAAAGATGAGATGCCTCAGAATTTCATTCAAGAGTGTGAAATTTTTGATGTTTGGGGTATCGACTTTATGGGGCCATTCCCTTCATCTAAAGGAAACAAATACATCCTTGTAGCCGTTGACTACGTTTCAAAGTGGGTTGAAGCCAAAGCTTTGCCTACTAATGATGCAAGGGTGGTTTGTAACTTTTTGAAAGCTCTTTTCGCTAGATTCGGTGTGCCTCGCGCCATTATTAGTGATCGTGGGACTCATTTCTGCAATGACCAATTTGCTCGAGTCATGGCTAAGTACGGTGTAAACCATCGTCTTTCCACAGCCTACCACCCACAAACTAATGGCCAGGCCGAAATATCCAACCGAGGGCTGAAGCGAATTCTTGAAAGAACCGTGGGAGAGCATCGTGCCGCATGGGCTGATAAACTCGATGATGCTTTGTGGGCTTTCCGTACTGCTTACAAGACCCCGATCGGCTGTACGCCTTATCGTCTTGTGTACGGGAAAGCGTGCCACCTCCCCATTGAGTTGGAGCACAAGGCTTATTGGGCCTTGAAGTGGGCTAATTTTGATATCAACAAAGCCGGTGACCTACGCAAGATCCAACTCAATGAGCTTAATGAACTTCGGAATGAGGCTTATGAAAATTCTTTGATCTATAAGGAAAGGACTAAGCTCATTCACGACTCCAAGATCAAAAACCGAGAGTTCCATGTTGGAGACAAAGTCTTACTTTTTAACTCTCGGTTAAAAATCTTTTCGGGCAAGCTCAAATCTCGTTGGTCCGGCCCATTCACCATCGCCCAAATTTTTCCATATGGTACTCTCGAGCTCGCTCAACCTAATGGACCAAATTTTAAGGTGAATGGCCAACGAGTGAAGTTGTACTTTGGTGAGGACACCTCTCAGGAGGTGATTCCATCCCTCACCACGTTCCCCATAAACTGAATTTGGGTCGAGTCAGGCTCGTGACTCGGTTATCAAAAACAAGCGCTCCTCGGGAGGCAGCCCGAGTATCTATCCCTTTAACCCCCTAAGTGTAGGGGAGGACCTATTTTGGTCATTTGTGTTTGTGTGGTGATGTGCTTACAGGGATAACTGCAATCTTGGAAATCTTTGAAGAACCGTGCTCCCGTGTTATCCGAAATCCGGTTCTATCTCTCAACTATCGTGATTCAATTTTCTTCATTCTCACATTTGAAATTGATCACTTTAGTCGTCTCTTCCTTAACTTGAGTTAACCAACGTGCACAATGTCATAAGTGTAGGGGAGACTTTTCCCACATGCTTAAACATTGAGGACAATGTTTATCTTAAGTGTAGGGGAGACTTCTATCGAAGTTTTAAGTGGACTTTTCCATGAAAATGCCTTCAATTAACCGGAAAATCATCTTTTTCAACATTTTTCAAATTTTTAATTAACTTTGGCCATTTAGTCGTAATTTTTAAATTTTTATCGTTGCTTTCATATGTATATATCCCGCAATAAAGTCAAAAATATTAATAAATTGGTGTAGCTAGTTTAGATATCTTTGACATATTAGGCCCGTTGCGTTTATTTTGACTCAACCCGAATAGACTTATCCAAGTTTATTCTAGCTAGTATCCTTAACCATGTAGACCTTAATTGGTTTATTAGGCTAAGTGTCCACGAGTCTCATTATTTGAGATTTTAAATTGTGGAGGACGAGAAATGATAGTGTCAATTATAAGTCGGCAATCTTGCGCAAGCTCACTTGGTGTAATTATTTGCCTATTCTCCCATCACTTGCTAATAATTTATCTGCAATAAGTAAGGTCTTACGATTTGAAAAGTTACTTAGCTTCTAGCCCAAGATCGTTTAAAAGTTGCTCGGTAATGATAAGAGTTCATAGCCAAGGCATAACTTATGAAGCGGGGCGCGAAGATTAGCGAGTCCGAAAAGGCCCTAACAAGGCATGAGGATTCAATTTTATTGCTGAAGATCCAAAGTGATGTGAAAAGCATTATTCCTAAAGTCAATATGAAGGATCAAGACTCACGACGAAAAGCAATCAACTCCCATAAAGATCATGGAGAAGTCTATCCGAAAAGACCCTAACAAGGTATGAGGATAAATAGATCCAAGTCCGAAAAGGAGGCGGATCATTGTATCTCAAAATCCCAATTAGAGATTGAAGAAATAATCATGAAGTCGTGGTCAACAAAGTTGGAGTACCCCTCAAAAGTCTCCAAGTGAAGAAACTCTATTATGATGAGAAGACCATTATCTCAAGAACGTCTCTCGAAGATATGAAGTATGAAGTACATGCCAAATATCGGCCCGAGAAAGGTCTCAAATCGTGAACCAAGTTATGCCAAGATATGAACTTTTTGATATCCCGAGAAGCAGTTTTAAGAGATTTTGTCCTTTAGCTAACTATTGATCAAATCGTCCTACTTTGCTTTCGGCCCTAATAAACTATCGAAATAAGTCCAAAAATGCATCTTCATGATCATTCTAAGACAAAAATAAAATATAAGAGATACAACTAGGAATAAGGGAGTTTAAGCATTTAATTAAGCCATGTGTGTAAGTGTTTGATTTGCTCACTTATAATAACAATGATCTCGTTTCTAAGCTTAGTTTGGGGAACGTGAAACTTGAGGGTGATAAATCTTCGCAACACCAAAGCCCTAATGTAAGTCCTTGATTTCTTTACAAGATATTTCCATCCTTTTGTTTATTTTAAAGTTTTAAGTTCTCTTAGATTTTTAATTATTGTTTAGTAGAATTTTAATAAGGCCAAGGTTGATTAATTATGAGAAAAATGTAAAATTGCTTTATCACTAAGCATTGCATGAGGGCATGGCAATGGTTAAGTGTAGGGGATTTGATAGGTGTGTAAACACCCATCCTTTTTACCACTTAATTCTGGCTAAAACAAGACCAAAACACGTATTTAATATCATTTGTTTGGAATTATGCGTGGTTTTTGTGTTTATTATGTTTTCAGAGCTAACCGAATAAATATTAAAGAAAACATGGGATTGCACGGGATTTACCAAGGAAAAAGACTCAAGATAAAGTCTATTGTCCAAGAGATGCAAAAGATTTGAAGTCACTAGGCCTATTCGAAGATTTATCGAAGAAAAGGACTAAAGACGGAAGATTTTCATAAGTCGAAGAAACTCAAGTCTATTTAACGAAGAAATTAAAAGACGAGTTGGATTTAATCGACAACAAATCCCGAATCAGAATCGAAAACGTCAACTTTTCTGAAAAGACGAGAAGACAAGAAGAAAGGGAGAAAGCCCACTCACCAACCAACCACTAGGAGTATAAATAGAAACTCCCTTCACACATTAGGGAGTTAGTTTTTCATTTTCCTTTTTTCCCAGTTTTTTTTTGTAGTTCGTCCCATCACCAACTCCATTAGGGAGTTTGGTGATTTTCATCTTTTTCTTTTCATCTTGTAATCCTTAACCATTAATCTTGTTACTTTTACATTAATCAATCCATTCCATCTTTCTATTCATCTTGTTCTTCATCATTTTTATTGCAAGTTTCTAAGTTTTTATTTCATTTTAGTTTGATCTTAAAAAGTTGTTGATTTAATGTTTTTATTGGTGGGATTTGTTTCTTATGGTATGTTAATGATTATTGGTTAGTTTGGTAAAACCTTTTTAAGTATTGGAGTTGATTTTGAGTTAATTTCGTGTACCCTGTTTACTCGCTGCTGTTACTGTTCTTCATCTCCCAGAAATTCCGAATAGCCTATTTTGAGTTTCCCTTATTCGGAACTTTTGATATTCCGAATAAGGGTGTTGCCATTTCTTTTACTCGGAATAATACTTCCGAATAGCTCTTTTTCATTTTCCTTATTCGGAACTTTTCAGGTATTCCGAATAGGGGTGTTTTTATTTCATTTACTCGGAATAATTTCAATATTCCGCATAGCCGTTTCTTTGTTTCCTTATTCGGAACTTTCCAATATTCCGCATAGGCATTCTTTTGTTGTCTTATTCGGAACTTTTCATATATTCCGAATAGAGTTTTTATTCCGAATAGGGGTTTCCACTTTCCCCCTATTCGGAACATTTTAGATATTCCGAATGACCTTAGTTTTCCGCATAGCCCTGATTTTTTTTTTCCGAATGACCTTAATTTTCCGCATGAGACAATATTTTCCGAATAGAAGTATTTTCCGCATAAGGAAGACTTTCCGAATGGCCATACTTTCCGAATAGAGCTGTCTTTCCGAATGGTGTTTTATTCCGCATAGGGTCTTCTTCAGTAAGAGTTATTTTTCAGATTATTAATTGTTGATTGTTTTAAGTTTACTTCATTACCATTTTAGTTACTTACCTGTTTAGTAGAATAGAAAACCAAATCCACTTTTTGTCACCAAGAACAAATCATTCCACTTTTAACTGAGATCAATTCGAGAGGATTCCGAGAATCGAACTTTTTCACCTAACCAAAAATCTTGTATCAGAGAGGATCGATGTCGATAAACCCTTTAGCCTCAACGGGTGTTGGGCTAGGCAAAGGAGGCACTTCGATGGAGTTAGAAGTTGAAGCCTCAAAGACGTGGTCCTTCGAAGGTGGTGAAGACGAGCCCATTTTGGTCATTGTCTTGATGGCACTAACGTCGCCCTTCGGAATTGGTGTGTCACTTGTTTCATCGAATTCATCCCAAAGTGAATTTTCATTCATAAATTTACACATACCCTTTTGAATTAGGTACACGTATTCTCTATCATTAAAATCCTCATCTTTAAAACCATTCTTCTTATTTTTTTCAAAACATGCATTAAGCCTCATTCTTTCCGCTAAAATGAACATTTTGAGATCATTAGGTTTAAAAACATTAGGTTTTGAAACCTCGGTTTTTTCATTGTCACAAGGCACTTGGGATTTACTCGTGAAAAATTCCATTTTATCCTCCCCATATCTCATAGTAAGTCTCCCCTCGTGAACGTCGATTACGGTTCGAGCCGTCGATAAAAATGGTCGGCCTAAAATAATGGGAAATTTAGGGTCACACTCGTAATCGGATATAACGAAATCCGCGGGAAAAACAAACTTTCCAACTTTGACATAGACATCCTCGGCTATTCCAACTGGTATAAGTGGTGTACAATTTGCAAGCTCGATTGTCATGTTTGTGGGGGAAAGATTAGGCAATCTCATCAATTTCCAAAGAGAATGAGGCATGAGATTGATGCTAGCACCTAAATCGGCAAGGGCTAAACATCCCTCAATCTCGGAAAAATCACAAGGTAATAGAAATTGGCCTGGATCCTCTTCCTTTCTCGGCATATGCCTTTTGGGTTTTTTAAGAAGGATCGATGCACAAGTTTCTTCAAGGGTTACTTTCGTAAGGTCAATAAAGCTCTCTTTTTGAACCGTGGATGGAATTTGAGGTACACGAGGGTGTGCACTCTTTTCCTTGGTCGCCACGTTCACCCCATCGACTTTAGAACAATAAGACGTCTTAGAAGTCGAGGGTTGAGAAGAAGGAATAACTCAAAATCCTTCAAGGTTAGGGGTAATCACATGACCTTTCTCACGAGACGAGGCGGCTTTACATTGTTCCTTCGGATTTGCAACGGTGTCACTAGGTAACGAACTCGATGAAGCACCCGAGGCTTTGTTCATAATGGCCGAAAACATCTTTTTAATGTCAATTTGTCCTTGCTCAATCTTCGTGTTTTGCAATTTCAAAGTATTAGAAAAGTCATTTTTCAAAGTACCAATTTCTCCCTCTAATCGTCTCATATTAGCCTAATTCGTTTTTATGTAATTTTGAAAATCGTTTGACGAACTATTTTGATTAGAATTAAAGTTCCCTTGGTTTTGATTACTTCTTTGAAATTTTTTTTGATTCCCACTTGAAAAATTGTTGCCTTGATTGTTGTTTGAAAAATTCGAGTTTTGATTATTGTCTCGATTTTGCCAATTCAAATTACGACCTTGATTATAACCTTGATTTTGATTCGAAAAATTTCCTTGTTGATTATTTCCTTGAAAATTGTTACGATTTTGAAAATTGTTGCCTTGGTTATAATTGCCTTGTTGTGATGGACCCGCGTTATTTTGATTTTGAAAATTGTTGTTTCCATTTAACGCACTCACATTCGACGTTTGGCCATCCGTAGCCTCACACTCGTAATAATTATGAGGTCCACCACAAAACGTACACGAAACCTCAACCGCTTTCACCGTAGCGGGAGCGTCTTTCTTTTGCATCTCAACGAGAAAATACGTAAACAAATTCGTAAGCTTGTCGACTTTCGCATCAACCCTCTCAATGTCGCGATTAGAACTACTAACATTGGCGACATTGGCAACACTCTGTGCGTTGAGGAGTTGGTAAACCTTGGATCGGTTTTCGATAATTATCAATGCATCTTTCGGAGTCTTACACAAAAAGTTGCCACCGGCGGCGGAATTCAACGAATCTTGTTCTTGAAAATTAAGACCGTTGTAAAACGTATCGATTTGGTGCAACTCGGAAAAACCATGGCGAGGACATTGCCTAAGCAATTCCTTAAAACGATCCCACGCGTCTCTAAAAGATTCATTCGATTTTTGCTCAAATTTCGTAATTTCATTTTTGAAAAACGTCGTCTTAGACGGTGGGAAAAATTAATTAACGAACTTGGAAACGAGATCCTTCCACGTAGTTATGGAATTAGGTGGCTCTTTCTCGTACCAATCCTTGGCGGTACCATCGAGCGAGTACGAAAAAAGCATAAGCTTGACGACATCGGTGTCGACGTTCTTAAACTTGCTCGTGGCCAAAAGACGATCAAAATTCCGAATATGGTCGTGAGGATTATCGGCTTCACGACCTCGAAACTTCGTAGCTTGGATTAACGAAAGCATTCCGCTCTTAATCTTCAAAATTCTCCGCTTCGATAGCGGGAATTACGATCGCGTCTCCATAACCCTCGGTGGGTGCTTGGAGCAATTCTATCATCGAACGATTGTCGGCCATCTCCTCTACGGTCTCTTCAACAACGATATTAGGAACGTCGGTTTCTAATTCTCGTCTACGTCGTCGATTCCTTCGATTACGATTGTGTCGATTCGAAGCGTCGCTAGAATTAGAATAATCCTTCGATCGAGTGCGCATGCACTAAGCGTAAAATGGGAGGTAGCAAAGAAGATTCTTTTTGCGGTTTTTCGATTTTTCAATTTTTTTGGTTTTTGATTGTTTTTTAATTTTTTTGGATTTTTGAATGTATTACGTAGACACAAATCTACAAATGTCTCCTCGAATCGATTTCTCGATTAAAGGAGCCTCAAAGAATGAAAACGATCACGTGGAGTGAACGCCTTCGATGACTTTAGAACGTTGGTGGAACACCAAAACGTTCAAGAGGGTTTAATCTTAAAAACAAGCAAATATAATATACGTAGATAATACTTGGGCGGCAAACCCTCGATTAGCCCTCTTTCTCAAAACACGCACAAGCAAGCGGGGGAAACGAGGCGGCGCTAAGCACTTAAGAGCCTTTTTCCCTTAGGTCGTGAAATACAACCGCCTTATACCCACCTTATAGTTTGTGTTAATCAAAATTAAGCCTCACGAAAGTATTTATCTATTTTGCCTTTAAACTTTTGCTTTGGATTCGAATACAATGATCGAGTGATGAAATCCCGAATCAAGGTTGCGTTTTCACGCTTTTGGAGTACTTGTATATTTATTGTTCTACGTAGTACAATATAGTAATATATTCACAAGAAAAACGAAAACGATAATGGGATATCTACAATATAGTAAAATGATTGGTTTGTGTTTAATTTAAAAAAATTAAACACGATTTATTTAGAAACTATAATATAATAAGGAAAAATAACAAAAATGAGTATGTACGATATTCATGCTTTTCAAAAATTGAAAAGCAAAAACGCACTACTCACACAAACACGATACTAATAATGGCAACACTAAACACCTCCCCGGCAGCGGCGCCAAAAATTGATGTAGGATTTTCGTACACGTTTTAGGAAAAACGCGTATGAGCGGCAAGTATTAAGTCTTACGCTTTAGGAAAAACGTAAAACCGAATAAATGCGGGTTCGTTCTCGAAGGAGGTGTGTGGATTAATGTGCCAATATATAAAATCAAAGTTTGGATTAGTGACGTTTTTGGTTTAGAAGAAAAAAAATAAAGACGAGCTACGACTACGATTACACTACGACGTATTGACGTAAAACGATGACGTAATTACGTAAAACGTGACGAAATTAAAAATTAAACCTAAAAATTAATTAAAAATTAAAGCTAAGTCTAAAATAATATAAATAAGAATAAAAATCCAATAAATAAATTTTAAAACCTTTTATTAATTAAATATTCAATTTTAAATGCTAATTAAAGCCCTAAAATCAAATATAATTAAAAAAAGGCTAAAATATTATTTTATTGAACTAATAACTCACTTATATTATTTAAAGACTAAAAAGTATTTTTCCTAAATTTTCAAAACTATTTTTCTATTTTTAAATCACTAAAAACTATTTTTAGACTAAAATAATCATAAAAAAAATAAAATAATGCTAAAAATAATTTGACAATTTTAAAAATCCTAATTTATACTAATGAACATTAGAAAAATGAAAAAGTTTGAAAAAAGTAAAATTTTTCACTAAAAGATAAAACAGTTATAAATAAAACCTTAATTAAACTAAATTAATTCTAAAAATTACTTAAAAAGTGAACAGTGAAATCCTTTTGGGCTAAAAATCTTAAAATGTTTTTCTAAATCTAAGAAAATTTGTAAAACTGAAAGATATAAATTTTTCACACTAAAAGACAAAAACATAAACTTAAAAAGTAATTTAAAAAGCAATTTAATCTAAAAATATTAAATGAACAATAACAAGAAAATAAATTGGATAGAAAAATCACAGATTAAATAAGAAAAATTATGAAACTAAAATTAAGTGCTAACTCCTAAATAAACCCACTAAAGACAAAAAAAAGTAGAATCTGATAGTGACATGTGTTTACTTTTGTCTGCTAGCTTAGCAGGGGGAACTTTTTGCACTATCAGTGGGAATGAGTTCCCATTGTTTTCAATAAAAAAACGGGAACTGGGCACCTTTTTGGCTGTATCTTGAGATTTGCTTAATATTTTTGGCAAAGATTGGCACCCCCACAACCAGTTGGGTTGTGGGGAGTCACAAAAAATATAAAAACAACAAGTACTTCACAAGATATGCACACAAGATGGCCAAATCAGTCACTGTATAAGCTAATATGGGGTTGTGAGGGCTTGCTGGTTCAAATGGCAATTGGGTGAGTTTTGGTTGGCCAAAACTCACTCAATTCCTTCACAAATACTTACTAACCAGGTCTAAACCCTAAGTAGCACCAAGGTCTAACAAAAAGCACAAAATGATGGCACAAATTTTAGCTAAAACAAGACTGTTTTGCAATTACTGATTTTAGGCTAATTTGAACAAGAAATGAACATGCAATACTCTCTAAACCTATCCAAACTAAGAACCAAAGCTGAAATTAACTTAATGCAAGCATACCAAGTAAGTCTAGGTGGAACTTAGACCAAAAGCTAAAGCTTATTCTAGCTTAACCTCTATTCCCAAACACTCCCTTACTTTACTGAAAGCTAAAATTAACAAACCAAATCCTATTAAAACTTAATCAAACTGATCTAAATCACTTCTAACATGCATAAAAACTGGAATAAACATGAACCAACATCTAGTACAATCATGCAAACAACTTCACACCAAATCCATACAAATCACAGTTTTAAGCTCAAAAAGAGGGTTCAAGCCTAGGTTTATACCTTGTGGGACCCACATCCGGGCCCACTATGGCTGCAATGCCATCTCCCATCAGCTTATAGCTGGGCTTATGGCTTATGTGAGGAGCTGTTGATGTAAAGAGAACAGGGTGGGGACTACAGCAGTCCCAAACACCCCTATATTCTTCAAACACTTGCAAACTTTGAACCTGCCAAGAAAGAAATCCAAGGAAAGAGTGACCTGATTAATAAGGCAAGTAAGCTATAAGGCTGGCTTATTATTTAAGCAGCTTATAGCTTATTGCTTAAAAATAAAAAAATGAACCTCTTAAAACTTATTTTTTTTGGCAATCTTTTCTTTGAAACAATATTTAAACAAAACTTGTAAAACATAAACTTGAAAATCACTTAACAAATCTCCACTATCACTTCAACTCATAGAGTGATTCAAGTTTATGTAAGAATTTCACCAAGAACCTTTTTCCAAAAATAAAACAAAACGGAATTCTGAAAACTTGAAAACCAACAACTTTGAAACTTCTCAAACTAATTTAAATTAAATGATCATTAACTAAAAAGCAGTAAAGTGTGGAACTCAGATATGCAAAGTATTTTATAAGCACTCTAAATATTCATTAAAATAAAAGGCTTTTACAAAATCTGGAACAAAGGGCAAGTTACAAACCAACTGCTCCTTTTATACTATCCTATAGATGATTGTAGAACAGAAATAAAATAATACGAATGAGAAACCCTAATACAAGTTATTCCAGTAATGCCCTTGATTTTGAACTTGGTCTTTGGTCAATTCTGACATGCCATGTGATGCTCCAGCTGTATGAATGGATCTAGGGCGTTAATCTTAAACTTGGGGACCAAGAAGTGAAGGTAGGACGTTGGATTGCTGTTGGATGCTAAAATTGCCATTTTAGGGTAAGCAGGGGACATGGGGGGGGATCCATTTGGAGTCACGGGGTGAGTGTGATAGGTGGTGGGTTTGGTTCAAGTGCTGGTCAATTGCTGATCTGGAGAGTATCAAGGGATATCCCCTTGATTTGGTCTTAATTCGTCCTGGGTTTATGTTTAGGGTTTAAAGGAGATTAAGGAAAGTTTAATCTATTTGGGGAATAGATTTAGTTTAAAAATGTGTTTGGGTGGGAAATATTATTCAGTTAATGAGAAGTGGGGTGTGACGTGGATGGTGGGTGAATGCTGATTGGTGGATGGGAGTTGGGTGGGGTGATGTGGCGAGCTGAGAGTGGGTGAGAGGATTTAGTTGTCGGGGGTTAGTTATAATGGGGGGTAGGTTAAGTAGTTTAGAAAAGTGGCAGAATCAGTCCTCCTGGTTAAGTAACTCCTTTGTATCAGTTTGCATCCAAGGTCCCTAGTCAATTGCACCATCCGTCCTTGATCAATTTCACCATTATCATTGTTTTTTAAAGGGAGTTAATGGGTAACATCTTCAAACATAAAGGGCCAATTTTGACAAGTCATCATACTTTAAGGACCCCATTTATATTTTTGGATATTTGAGGGGTATAAAGTGTCAATCTTCAAAGTAGAGGGACCAAACTTGACATTCTTTAATTCTTCAAGGTCATTTTTGGAAATTTCATTCTTGGGCCCGGTTCTTTGTGCGACTTCGTTTCCCGTGTTCGTTTTTGCTTCATTCTTGTGATCATTTGTTGATTTCTCGATATCCGTACCTAAAATACACAATGAACAAACACAAGCATATATTTGGGTATTTTGATGATATTTTAAGCGTTTTAAGCCCGATTTGGACGATGAGACTATGTATAAATACAGTCTCATCAGTCATCTTAGTCATAAGGAGCACAAGATGAAGATCTCAAGCACTCAAAGTCATTTGATAAAGGCTCAAGATAAAGATCACAAAAGCATGAAGGAACAAAACCGTTACAAACAAGATCAAGACCAAGATACAAGACCAAAGCAGGAAGATCTCATCTACAAGAATGTATTCGCTCAATCATCTTATGCTTTTTAAGCTTTTTAAGATGACAGATACATTGGGGGAGATTGTTAGCCCTATATGTTATATAGTCGAACAAGAATATAATAGGTCATCTTAGACGTTAAAGGTCTTGTATTGTAATAGGTTAGTCGGGTTAACCGGGCCTGGACTTTAAGCTAATATTGTATAAGTTAGGGGCGTAAGCCCAAGCAAAGCCAAGCCCGACCCAAGTCACTAAACCCACGGCCCAACAAGCTAAGGGTATATATACCCTCTTCCATGTGTGGAAGAGGGTGTTGGTTACCATTTTAATTTCTCTCTCTAAAGTGTTTAACCTTCCAAATTCTCTTTTGTTTCTCTTTCTACTTTCTTCTCTTTCTCTCTCTAAATATCAACTAAGTCTTGTGTTATGGATTGATATGGGATTAGTACCAACTGGGAAATATGGACCCGAAAATGCTTAATCACCGCAAGAAATAAAGCAAAAAAGGGGATTCCCAAGCCACCGTTCTATAGGAGCTTCATTAATAGACCAATAAACTTCTTTGGAAGCATATCCATAGTCCTATTCGTTTCCGGAATCTGGGCGGAGGTCCTCGGGTATTTTGTATTCAGTAACCGTCAACGAAAGCTCATCATCCGTCATAACGGAATACCTAATATGCTGTCACACTTCGGATCCAAGAGATTTGCACTCGAACTCACACCGTTAGATTCGATATCGGACATTATGAGTGCAGTAAAGGGAACGGAACAGAACGAAAGAAAATAAGACAACCCGGACAGAGAATTCACCTAAAAGTGGACGGATGACGGTACGCTTCAGAAAGGACACACAGTGGAAAGGAAAAGGTAAAAGTAAAGAATGAAAGTATGAGAGAAAGAGGTGATTATATAGTGGGTGCCTCGAGAATAGGAAACGTGGCATTACTGAGAGGGGGACGCGTGAAACATTTAAGACCATAAAAGGAGGGTAGTGTGTTCCATGTGGCCACTCCCACAACGTTCCAAACGGTTCAAAGAAACCCTAAAGCCCAAGATCAGTGGGCCTACCCAGACCCACTAGAAGCCCAATAGAGAAGTATAATATTATCCTTGGTCAGATAACATTACACTTGGGGGACATGTTCGTGTATGGTCCCGACAGCGGGCCAGGAACCATGCCACGTGGCTTATACTAGAGAAGGTCTGGAGCGACCATGTGGCAAGGACGTCCTGATAAACCAAGGCCCACCAGCCTTTTGGCTCATACTCAAAGAGGAAAGGAGACAACGTCAAAGACGACTTGGGGACAAACCCATTCCGAGAAAGATACAGGTATGGATGGTCCCCACCACAGGTATATCAACAATACCCTATAAATAGCACACGCATTTATTGAATGTTTTGACAATATACTTTAGCCCTTATTGCACCCCTCGTCTCCGACAAACACTTATTCTCACACCGGAGCTGGGTCTTGGGTAACACCTGGGGCGAGACTAACATGTGCTTGTTACTGTGTGTAGGTACTCCAAAGGTTATCAAGCTTACGAAGAGGAACCGTCTCTCTCGGCAGGCCTTACCAAAAGATTTAACATCTACAACATATAATACATTGGGAGCGATCCTAAAACTAATTTCAACAACGCAAAACGGCCACAACCTGAATTTTTTTTTGTAAAAGTTGTACTATTGTCATGATAACTAAACATTAAGCACGAAATTTTCATACATCTGTTTTATACACGACTAAAAGGACCAAAACTCAACTTTGATACCCTAATATAACATCAAAACTTCTAGAAATTTATTTAGTTACATATACTTCAATATCAAACCTTAGCGGCTAGGCATGACGTGACGACACCATCAAGCCTCAAACCTTAGCAGTTAAGGTAAAGTTTTACGTTTTTAAACCATGATTTAAATCGGCATAGATTATAGAAATATTTGTATATTTATTTAATATTTATATGCAAATTATAAAAATATTTGATTCAAATCTTAATACCTTATAAAACATTTAGACCATTCTAACGTTGGATTAATAATAACCCTTAAAAATATTTTTTTTTTAAAACCATGTTGTAACCGTCATATAACAACCCATATCAACCAAACTTATAAAAGCCCATTGCATAACCTTTTTAAAGCATGCATAAGACGGTTTTGCATGTCGTTTTGGTTTCAAACCACTCGAACATACAACTCAACCCTTTGCTGCCACTAATTCTGAAATTACTACATCTACATCTTCATCACAACATATGTAGTCTGTTTATGTTTAAATTGTTTTTGTTCGTTATTTTGGCGGTGTTGCGCTGTAATTGTGTGTGACACATGTTTATATAGTTTAATCGATCGTGTTGAATGTGCAATATCATAATTCATTTGTTTGTTTTAAAATATATTCACAAGTACTCGTCGCCGCATTGCGCGGGTACCGACTAGTGATAGAAGAGGTTAATTGTCACCTCTCTTTTTACCGAGGTCAACAAAAAGTCTTGTGATTGAATCGACCCCAAATGGCGTTACACTAGTAGCCAAAAAGCGGCTGAAATGATAGTAGTAGAGCAAAAGTACAGTCACTTATCTCAGATGTTTTGTCTTCCATAACCCCTACACACAAACACACTTGACTCTGTTTAATCATGCATTAATCACACACATACCCATTAAAGCTACTAATAATAAATGTACCCCACTCCTTCAAATGGATTACAAAAAGATAATAAACCAAAACCATAACAAAAACCCTCCAAAGGTCAGTAGTCACTTCTTCATACCATACCCCTTCTTTATATATTTATCTCATTATGAACTTATTATCTTGTAAGATCTGTTAGAGTAGTGAAGATGGAGTGTGCATTGTGTAAATAATGTGATTTTGATTATGGGTTTTTGTTTGATTTTCATTTGGTTTATGTTGGGCTTTATGAGGTTTGATTCTGTGAGGTTGGATTAGTCGGCCAAAATGTCGGAAATCTTGGTACCCAGTAAACCTTAAACCTTTTTTAAGTGAGATCTGTTAACTTTAGTTGGAGTGTAATGTGATAAAAATGTGATTTCGCGCAACTTGTTGCTCGTTTGCCTTTCACTTATATGTATATACTTGAAGTATCATTAAAAATGGATTAATTAAGGTTGCTAATTATGATAACTTTCTGGAAATGTATGTTTTGGAATCTTTTGAGTATGAGATCTGTTAAAATCGCGAACTTGAATCGCGCATTGTGTTAAAAATGTGATTTTGATTATGGGTTTTTGTTTGATTGTCATTTGGTTCATGTTGGGCTTTATGGAGTTTGATTCTGTGAGGTTGGATTAGTCGGCCAAAATGTCGGAAATCATGGTACCCGATAAACCTTTTATAAGTGAGATCTGTTAAATTAGTGAAGTGAAGTTGGAGTGTAATGTGATAGAAATGTGATTTTTGTTTTGCAATCCAAAAAGTGCTAGAGGCGCAACTTGTTGCTCGTTTGACTTTCACCTATACTTGAAGTATCATTAAAAATGGATTAAGGTAGCTACTTATAATAACTTTCTGGAAATGTGTGGTTTTGAACCTTTTTAGTGTGAGATCTGTCAAAGTTGCGCACTTGAATTGCACATTGTGTTAAAAAGGCTGTGAACCTGTTAGATTAGTCCGCCAAAAGGTTGGAAATAATGGGTACACAATAAACTTTTTTTAAGTGAGATCTGTTACATTTAGTTGGAGTGTAATGTGATGAAAATGTGGATTTTGGTTTTGCAATCCAAAAAGTGCTAGCGGCGCGGCTTGTTGCTCGTTTGCCTTTCATGTCTATGTAAATACTTGAAGTATCATTAAAAATGGATTAATTAAGGTTGTTAGTTATAGAAATATATGATTTTGAATCTTTTTAGTGTGAGATCTGTCAAAGTCAAGCTCTTAAGTTGCGCATTGTGTTAAACAGGCCGTGAACCTGTTAGATTAGTCCGCCAAAAGGTCGGAAATAATGGGTACACAATAAACCTTTCTTAAGTGAGATCTGTTAAATTTAGTGAAGTTGGAGTGTAATGTGATGAAAATGTAATTTTGGTTTCAATCCAAAAAGGCTAGTGGCATAACTTGTTGCTCGATTGCCTTCCACCTCTATGTAGAATATCCGAAGTATCATTAAAAATGGGTTAATTAAGGTTGCTAATTATAATAACTTTATGGAAATATATGTTTTGGAATCTTTTTAGTGTGAGATCTGTCGAAGTTGTGCACTTGAATTGCACATTGTGTTAAAATTGTTATTTTGGTTTTGCAATCTAAAAAGGGCTAGCTGCTCAACTTGTTGCTCGTTTGCCTTACACTTATATGTCCTTTAGTTGGAATGATTGGCTTAAAAACCCAAATCTTATTATTACGTTGTAATTTCTAGCTCCTTGCTAGTATTTTAATAAAACCGTCGTTCAAAAAAAAAAAAAAAACCTGAAGTATCATTATGGATTAAGGTTGCTAGTTATAGAAATATATGATTTTGAATCTTTTTAGTTTGAGATCTGTCAAAGTCGTGAACTTGAATTGCGCATCGTGTTTTTTTTTGAACGGCGAGTTAGTAGTTAGTGGTTCGAGCTTAACTGACATCCAATTGGGCATCGTGTTAAAAATGTGATTTTGGTTTTGCAATCCAAAAGGGGCTAGTGGCGCAACTTGTTGGTCGTTTGACTTTCACCTTTATGTAAATCATAGTCACAAGAAACGCTGACTCGGCCGCGTTTCGCGTTTCGGATCGTACGTACCCAAACGCGGTACGATCGCGACTCGGATCGCTCGGGGTCGCGATCTGGATCGCTATATTCGGCGTTTCCAAACATCATCAATCAGCGTACCGAAGTATATGGGGCCGACGTACCGGAATGGATCGGTACGGCGTACCGGAATGTACCGGTACGCCGTACCAAAGTGTAGCGATACGATTATTTACACTTCCAATGTACAATTATTTATTAAATCTACTTTTAGCCACTCATTACTTCCACCCTTTCATTTTATCAGATTATTACTAAATTTCTACTCTACCAGATCCATCTTATCTGATCCATCTAAATTAAAAATATATTATTAATATGGTACGTCGTATCAAATTGGGTACATCGTACCGAATTCTATGGTACGCCGAACCGAAGCGAACCGGGGCGTACCGAAATGAGCCTACCCCCCTTCGTACCGAATTTTAAGACCCCGCGTACCGCGTACCCGTTTCTCGTTTCCGTACCGCAGCGTACCGCGTTTCGTGTGACTATGATGTAAATACTTGAAGTGTCATTAAAAATGGATTAATCAAGGTTGCTAATTATAATAACTTTATGGAAATATATGATTTTGAATCTTTTTAGTGTGAGATCTATCAAAGTCAAGCACTTGAATTGCGCATTGTGTTAAAAAGGCTGTGAACCTGTTAGATTAGTCCGTCAAAAGGCTGGAAATCATGGGTACCCAATAAACTTTTTTTAAGTGAGATCTGTTATATTTAGTGAAGTTGGAGTGTAATGTGATAGAAATGTGATTTTAGTTTTGCAATTCAAAAAGGCCCCGCACAACTTGTTGTTCATTTGCCTTTTCACCTTTATGTAAATACTTGAAGTATCATTAAAAATGGATTAAGGTTGCTAGTTATAGAAATATATGATTTTGAATCTTTTTAGTGTGAGATCTGTTAAAGTCGAGAACTTGAATTGCGTATTGTGTTAAGAATGTGATTTTGATAAAGAGGTTTTGTTTAATTCCCATTTGGTTTATATTTGTTACTATTTCATTATGAACCCATTTATGAGATTTTGATCTTTTTTAGTGTGAGATCTGTGTAGCATCTTTGGACTGTTCAATGTATGCGAAATGTGATTTTAGTAAAGGGTTTTTGTTAATATTTGCCATTATTTCATTAGGAGCCCGTTATGCAAGTTTAGAATTTTGAATCTTTTGATCTGTGAAAGTTGTGATTTTGAAGTGTGCATTGTGTTCAAAATGCGATTTTGGTAAAAGGGTTCTAGTTTGATTTTGGTTTGATTAATTCTAGGGAATTGTGGGTGGAGGGTTATCACCTGTGAAATTAAGGGGTATGTTGAAGAAAAAGAAGAAACAAGACGGGGAAGATGACGATGTTGAATCGACTAATTTTTGTTTAGGATCTCAAGATTCTGATATGAGTGATTCAGGTATTTTATAATTTTA
Organism: Glebionis coronaria; assembly: GCA_025667525.1. Classification (NCBI taxonomy): domain Eukaryota; kingdom Viridiplantae; phylum Streptophyta; class Magnoliopsida; order Asterales; family Asteraceae; genus Glebionis; species Glebionis coronaria. Next base: position 504,592,245 of record CM046881.1, on the reverse strand, counting down.
TGGATATTGATTTGGTACTTGTTTGATCTTGATTATTTAGTTATCAATCTGAGTTGCTATTATTGATGTTTTAAGCCCGCATAACGAACTTTCTATATATTGCGGGGTATTTTCTGCTTATGCTATGCTTATAAGCGTCTAGCAATGTTCTTACTAGAAAGTACAATAAGCTAATGAGCCCTTAAGATATTGAATCCCAAACATCCTTTGAAATTGATTTTATGCTTGTAGCAATATACTCGTATCATTTACAAGCGTTTTGAGTGTTTTGATCATTGCAAACTGCAACACATTATCTAATTATTGAGTTTTGTATAGCATAAGCAAATCCAAACACTGCATGCTGCTATACATTTTGTTACAAGTAATTATCTGCTTCTGCTTATTGCAAACAGAACATAAGCAGGTTCAATAAGCCCTCCCGAACTGCCAAGTTCATGGATTTCTATGATTGCTATCGGGCTCTTGTTAAGTAGTGGCGGCATAAAGTGCTAAATTGATCATGATAATGAGTATGTAGCTACTAATCTAAGTTTTAAGATGTTTTAGACCCACATAACATCGATGTGACCTTGTTTAGATGGAAGCAAATAGTCTTTTATGGAATTAATTATCCTATGTTCAGGAATTGGAATCCTGGTAATGATTTTCTAGTTTATGTGATTTAGGTGAATGCATAGAAAATTACAAAGATGTTGACGTTGTAAGTGTACTTCCCGAACGTCAAACATTAGCAACGCCTGATAAGGAGTATGTCAGTGCGATTGATAAAGTGAGTGCATCGCCCTTTGAGTTTCAAAAAACTGAACGGGCCTCACATAGAAAACCTTTGGCTCCATTTTCGAAACAAGCACCATCAAAATGGGATGATGCCCAGAAATGGATTGCTAGTCCTACATCTAGCCGTGTGAAAAGTGAACAACCAGTGAAGAAAAATAGCTACGGAAACCGGCAACCAATTACCAAAGTGGTGGTGGAAGTTCCTGATCAAAGATTGGTTCCTTATGAAGAACCTGATACCAAACAGATTGATTCGAGCCAGTTAAAGGATGAGAAAGGGCAATATGTGAACTGGGAGAGTGAATATGGTTCTTCCGCAATGGTAGATTCACATAGCAAGTCGATATTGATGATTGGTGATTCTGGCAATTCTGAAAGTAAGACCTCTATCATTTCCTTTTTATTGTTCCATACAATAGTTTTTTAGGGGGGTGTTTGGGAATGCATAATGTTTATTTGCTTGTTAATAAGGAAGTTGCCAACCAGTTTATTTGCTTTAAGAATAAGCGCCTAAAATAGCAATCCCAGACACCCTCTTATTACTTTTTAGAAACTAGTTTAATGGCAATGGTTTTAAACCTTGCGCAAGCTAAAATTTTAAGATGCTTGGTTCATTATTTATGGTCCTAAATTTCGGTTAGGTTTCAACTCAATTGTATGAGGAAGGGCTAATTCGGTGTCTGTTCGATAACGGGTTATATGGGTAAAACAATAGAGAGATGGCTAATTGGAAGGTCTCATATTCAAAAGATCATGCTTAATTTCTATTGAAAACATATTGATTAGGCATCTGTATCACAGCAGAGCTTTTTAGGTAGATTAGCATGATATAGTAAGCCTTGTGCGAATTTAGGCGAGTGTCCCTATTTTGGCTAAGTTCCTATTTTGGCCAAGTTCCCAAATGTCTAGTTCATTTTGACCTAACTAAGTTTGACCCGTTACTTAACCTGGCTGATCTGACCTTTTTGCTACCTCTAGACCAAGATGTTCTGTCATAGGGTTTCGCTAATTGAGCTATGAGCTTGATAATATTATAGATATATTGATATTCAGGCGCATAGAATTTGTAATGCTATTTGAGTTGAAGGAGAAGCTTTTGAACATTATTGCTTAACAAGGTGATGATATTGGCCCTCATGTATAGAGTTTAGAAGGTTGTAGGTTCGGCATTTCCTTCTCTGTTGGTACCCTACCAATGAAAAAAATACTAATTCATATATCAAGTTTAACACGCCTGTTATCCAAAAATACAAGGTAGGTAGAGCTAAGACATTAGTCTTGCTATATCTTTTGTGAAAAATTGATAATACAACTTGAGAAGTCATATATTTAGGGATTAATTTGGATTTTCTCTGATTATTTCGACTGTCAGCCCCTATAAATAAGTCTTCTTGTGTTCGGATAAACTTATTCTTATTCGGATGATCTGATCTAGTAGTGGTCGAGTAATATTTGGACAATCGATTATTAGTATTGGGATAACATTGTTCATACTAGCTGCAGCTACCTAATATGTAAGATCTCTAGTCTCATCTCACAAGACAAACCTTTTTTTCCACAATCTATCCTTTTTGGTGATACATCCAAACACCCCTTAGTTGCTCAATTTTTTGTACGTGTGGATGATTTTCGATTATGCATTCCTTTTTAATGAACATTTTTATTCAAATTCTTGGTTTTCCAACATGATCATTTCAACCTACTAAAAATTTAATACAGGTAAAACCATGCATGAGTACATGACACATCCAAACACCAACTACATAAGTAATGTAACAATCGTATCAGCAATATGTAAAAGTAAACCAAGTACTCTTCGTTTCAGTATCAAACCATCTGGTTGTTAAAGGTTTTTTGTTCTTGCAGACTATTTTAGCTTTAGAGAGAAACATTAATGTAGTTCTGTAAATTTCGCTGCAGTTAGTCTGAGTCATCATGATTCTTCACCATCTATCCAAAACACAACATTTGTGCCCCTTCCTTCGGAAGCTAGGTCAGTATCAATGAGAGACATGGGCACTGAAATGACACCGATTGCTAGTCAAGAACCTTCTAGAACCGGGACACCCGTACGAGCAACAACTCCTAGCCGTAGTCCAAGTACTTCTAGATCAGCAACTCCAGAAAGAACTGGGCCTGTTTCGTCGTCAACTCAGCGGATAGAATCAGGTAACAACAAAGAGTTATCTGAAAAGGAGTTGCAGATAAAAACTAGAAGAGAGATAGAAGCTCTTGGAAATCAGTTGGGTAAGAAGAATATTGCTGCATGGGCTAGTAAGGAAGATGGAGATAAAGATGTATCATCTTCAGGTAAAGATGAAAGAACGGGTAAAAGTGCTATTGAGATGCGTGCATCTGCTTGGGAGGATGCTGAAAAAGCCAAATATATGGCTCGGTAATTTATTTTATCCATGTTATTTCATTCAGTATATACATATAAAATAGAACGCGTAGAGGTGGCAAAGTGGCAAGTTGGTTAACTAGATAAATCGAGTTCTTGTCAAATTGGGCAATTATTTGTAGATGTCAAAGCAGGTGGAGTTGTGTTGACCTGAAACACTATTGTCCAAAAAAATTTATTTTTTAACAGTGTCGTAATCCAAAGTTTTAAAATGTACTAAAGGTTTATGAGGTTTTATGAATTGAAGTTGCACCTTGGGTGACATTTGACGATATTTCATTAAAGGCTGTTATTTTTTCTTTGACCCATTTGAGATAAAAGTATAACCCAGTCGACCCATTCTAAGTAATTGAAGTCAAAATGGGCACTTCTTGAAATTAATGTGTTTAGTAAAAATTCGTAACCTTGTTCAAATTGTAGCATGTGCTGATTAACTGATTTGTGGGATCAGGTTCAAACGTGAAGAGATAAAGATAGAGGCATGGGAAAACCATCAAAAAGCAAAGACAGAAGCTGAAATGAGGAGAATTGAGGTATGCGACAGTTTCATCATCTTGGTTGATGTTCGTTATCAACTTAATTATTGCACTTTCATAATCAGAAGTCAAGGGTAGTTAGGTAATTGTGCGTTTATCTCAATAATCAGCTTTTAGAACGGCTAATTCTTTTTATGGGACCCTAAATAATACTATTAAAATGCATACTCATAATCACAATCACTTTTTGCCAGACAATAAAGCAGATCATAGCAACCTTGGATCACAATTATCACTTCATAGCTTAAATGTCCATATGCAACTATGCGCATAGTTCATGCCAACAAAAACTTCAGATTTTCAATTAAAAAGTAGGCACGTGCCCGTTTGACATTTGCGCATTGAAAAGTATGGCTAAAAGAGGAACATGTCAAATGGGTCGGACATAGAAAGTCGTCCAATGTCTATATTTAACACATGTAACGTCCTAAATTATATAATTCAAATCTTCACATTAGTATTCACTTTTATTGTAATAACATTGTTTCTTTATCGAAATAAACACATTAATTGCCTATAAATATTGCAAGAACTAAGAAGTGTTTGCTGGTCAACCTGTTTCAAACTGTATGAATGACATGTTTGGACCCGTAAAAAAATGACATGTTCTGACCCAAACCCTTTTGACCTGTTGCCCGACATGCCTATCTAGTCAACTGTATAACCAATCCTCGGAACATAACTTATTAGTTTCTTTCATCATACTAATAACATGAACTTGCAGGTAGAGGTAGAACGGATGAGAGGTGGAGCTCATGATCGACTGATGAACAAACTAGCAGCTGCAAGACTCAAAGCCGAGGAAAAGCGTGCTGCAGCAGAGGAAAAGAGAAACCGGGAAGCCGCAAGAGCAGAAGAACAAGCAGCATATATTCGTAAGACTGGCCGAGTACCGTCTTCATTCTCATGCTATTGCTGGTGCTTCTAATATTAAGCAATTTGGTAGGAAACTTGGTATCTGATTATTGGCTTGTTGTAATCTATAACAACTTTGGTTAGATAAAAGTTTTATAAAAATGTCATCTTGTTGTATGAGCTTTTCCAATGCCACCATAGAGAGCTCTTATGAGTTGAGGCTCTTTCCACTTTTATATCTGATGCTATAGCTCACTTACTAAAAACCAACACACAAATAACACCAATAGTCCCTATACTCTATATAAAATACAAACAAGTCCCTGAGCTTCAAGACAAGTATACTATGAGGTCAAAAGTCTCATCTTTATTCTTTGCAAGGCTAGAGTTCTTGTTCTACCTTTAATGAAACCGGAAGCGATCTCTTTACATTAGATAGAGTCCTATACGTTATTGAGACCCATAACTTGTAGAAAACCGTATTAGATGTCACTTTTTTTTTTTTATAGAAGTAAACCATGACACTTGAATTATTTTTGTTATTCGATGTAAGAGTCAATGTTTCTAACTTTATTTTGACTTAAGGTTGATTTTATCAATCACATAGAAAAACACATTCATATTAGACATCAGCGTCACATCAGCTGTCTCTCTTCTACTTTTCACCCTCATTTTCACTCACAATTCACTCTTATCAATCACAACAAAAAACAACCTTACACTAAAATAATATTTTTATTAATTTTTAGAATAAAAACATTACATAAATTAAAAACGTACAATTACGAAATTAAATACGTTACGAAAATAAAAACTTTATATTAAAAATTAAAAGCATTACATTAAAAATTTTATAAACATAAAATAAAACATTACAAACATACATAAAAATTTTAAACATTACGAGAAGTCTTTGTATGTATAAGTAGGGATGTCGAAAAAGTTGACCTGACCCGAACCCGAATAAGTCTATTCGGGTCGGGACACTCGGTTTCAAAAATGTATTCGGGTCAATTCGGGTTGACCCGAGTTCTAATTAGGCTCGGGTTCGGGTTTATATTTTTTACCTTTGACCCGAATTGACCTAACCTGAATTGACCCAAACCCGACCAACCCGACTTGACCTGAGTTTTTTTAACACATTTTACATTGTAAATATACTTAAATAATCTAATTTTTTATTTTTTTTACTTATACCCGGGTTGACCCGAACCCGACTGACCCGACCCGAATTGACCCGACCCGAATTGACTCGAACCCGAATGACCCGAGTTTTAATTAAGCTCGGGTTCGGGTATGATTTTTTTTTAGTCTTAACCCGACTTGACCCGACCTGAATTGACTTGAACCCGGTTAACCCGACCTGATTCCCACCCCTATGTATAAGTTGTATTTTTTGTTGTGTAAAAATTAAAATTAATGTGTTTAGTAACACATAACGACTTTGAAAAAAATATATGTTGTTGTCATATCTAGAATGTCGTTTATTTATTTTCATCTCACACTGATATATGAGGTCCTGCATCCATTTAGATATTTATACTCATGTTAATAATAATTTACGTAATTACGTATATTGCATTGCTTGACTTTGTTAATTGTCAAAATAGGAACAATTTGTGTTTTTATTTGCATATTTATAATCATGTAATCTGTTGATTTTTTAATATAGCATATATGCTATATTTTTAAAATATAAATTATAGAGGGTATAAAGTTTGAGGGGTATTTTATTTATTTTATAAAGTGACTAAAAAAATAAAAAATATAATTTTACACTTAAGCCAGTCTAATTTATTTAAAATTCAACTATTAAAGTTTTATTTATCCACTCATCTTTTTTTAAGTTTTTGTTTTCACAAATTTGACACATATATATTTATGTGTGTTCATCAAATTTCTCCACCAAAATATTTAATTTTAAATAAAAAAATTTCACCAATCACGTCGATTGATTTTGCTTATGTATCAAAATCAAACCATTTGATTGGTCTAATTATTTTTTTACAACTTTCACGTTTTATTAAAATTATCAAATAATTTATTTTTTTATTATATAAAAAATACTATTATTTTACTTTTGAGTAATAAAATATTTTAAAAGTAGTATTAATTATGTGTTCTAATGTATTTATGCAATAAAAAGTTGCAATATCGTTTTAACCTGAATTGCTATTACTTGAATGTTATGTACTTAGAGAGGGAGGAACGGTGGTGTCAAAGCCTGACGCCAATCAGCGACGCGAGAAAAACCTACGGCGCAGGACTTCGTGGTGTGTTGCCAAAGTCGTGGCGCCGATCATATCAACCCACACAGTTTGAGGTTTTTTTTAAAAAAAAATATCTAAGGAGTAGATACTCTCTATGGCACCAAAGATACCTCATGACACCACAACGACTTCCTCTAAAAAGTGGTGTCATAGCATTTCTCGTGCCACATGCGTTGTAGTTTTGAAACAACATATACGTTGTATTTGTGAAGCAACATATATGTTATATTTTATAATTATAAATTTAGGATATAAAATTTAAAAAGTTATATATTTATTTTGTATTATAAAAATGTGAACTATCTTTAAAGTTTTTTAATTGTATTTTTGACACGTATTTTTTTATGAGTTTACATTCCTCCTAGAACTTTTGCCGCATCACAATAGTTTCAACTTTGACTTTTTAACCGATCATATCACATAAGTTTCTCTATTTATCAAAATTAAACGACATAATTGGTCGAAGTTTTTTCCGCAAAAAATATTTTCTCTAAGGAAAATGATTTATCCTCCTACTTGATATGCCTACATATCCTCCTACTTACATTATCATGACAAGTGGATACTTGATATGCCTACATATCCTCCTACTTACATTATCATGACAAGTGGATTGATTAATGGATGAAATTAAGAAAGAGAATTAGTAGATTACACATGTTTTAATTTGATATAAATAGGAGGATAAGTAGTAAGATATTGTAGGAGGATTTAACATTTCTCTTTCTTTAAAAGGCCTTTCAAAATAGTGTAATTTTTTTCTTGTAAAGTGAAACCTAACGTAAAATTTTTTTAAAAAAATTGTTTCATTATAATAGGAAATAATATCTTGATTTATTTTTTCTTATTTTTTATGTTTAAAAAAAATCTAAAAATTTCTTATTTGATAAAAAAATTTAAAAATTGATGGAGAAAAAAAGACATAAAATTATAAATGCCAAATTGGTGAAACAAAAAACTAAAAAAAAGGTAATAAATAATACTTTAGTATTTTAAATAAATTAACTACTGTTAAGTAAAAATTACGAAATCTCATATTTTCTCAATAAGTCTCGAAAACTTTTTTTTTTGAACTAAAATAAGTGTAGAGAAACTAACAAATACCCTTTATACTTTATAAATTAATAATATCACAATTATAAAATATTAAACATAATTTTTTTTATATATCACTATATCAAATTAAAATATAAAAATAAATTTGACTTATTTGTAATATAATGCGCAAGTTATAACTAGTCTCTACCCCTTATAAAAGCAAACCCTCTTTTTTCAACCACCTTATTTCTGGAAACATAGAAATCATAAATGGCAAGTATATGAATCTTTTTCTATACTTGCATGTTTATATAGTTGACATCACAACCGATTTCAAATGCGGGATCAATTCAAAATTTGGATAACCCTAATTATATCCCTTTATAAACCAGAACCATCTTCTCCGATTCTCTCAAAAAACCACAGCCACCACAATTGTCACTACAACCACCACATCCGTTGTTGCCATCATCTTCGCCATCACTACCATCCCTGGAAATTACCACCATAACCACCATCACTAATTGTGTTTTCGGCTCATGGTTTAGGTGGTTTCAATTGATTGGTGATTTTGGTGGATGGTTTAGGTGATGTTTTCGGATGTTGAGTGTGTTTGGTTTCGATTGATTGGTGGTTTTGGTGATGGTTTCGATGGGTTTGTTCTAATATCACACCGGTCACCACAACCACCAGTAGCCATGTGAATGCTTTTCGATGGAAGGTAACCATTTTTTAGTCTTCATCTAAAATTAACTTTCATTTATATATCAAAACCAAAAGAAAAAATAAACACAAGACTAAATAGTAATACGTTCAACCTGATCTGGATGGAGTTCCAAATTTTGGGCTTGGATTATCATTTTATATGTTTTTTGTAATCTAGATCTTCTTAAATTTATTATGTTTTTGATTAATTTTTGAGGTTTTTATGCTTTCTGATACTTAATTATTGTATCTCATAATTTAAATTTGTAAGCTTGCTTATTAGGTTTGGTATTTCAAGCAACGCAAGCTGCTTTACATATACAAGTTGGCGTTGAACACTGCTTTTAAGCTTCGGTTGATGTGGACTTGCTTTCACTGTCTTAGAAACGAGGTTAGCACTGTTTATACTATATTAGTTTGGTTTTTATTTGTTTTCTCATGAGGTTGGAAAACTCAATTGGCAGGTTCGTGTTTTCTATAACGGGTCAAATGAAAAAAGATTATGTAGGTGTTTTCTAAACCTGTTTCAGCAAGTGAATTGTGGATTTAAAGGCAATTGATTTTTTAGCTTACATAATTTACTTCACATGATATACAACTTTCTAACCCAGGGAATGTGAGGAAGGAGAGTTACATAAATGGGGGTGATGGGAATGGAATTCGAGGTTTCAAGCTGAACCTGAACAAAAAATAAAACTAGAACATGAGGCGGAAGTTATAGAGGAGAAAATGAAGAAGAAAAAATCCAGAAAGGGAGGAGGAAGACGGGTGCGGATATGGGCACAAGAATGGGAAAATTAAAGGTGGTTTAGGTGCAAAAAGAGAAAACAACACCGGTTGATGGGGATGGTGGTGATGGTGTGGTTGAGGAGGTTGTCAAATAAAGGAATGTGGTGCAGGGGGTGGGAGAGTGGTGGTGGCGATGGTGATGGTGTCATTGAGAAGTTTGAACTTAGATCCATTCTCGGGCTCACCATCATATCTCACAGGCGTGTTCCAATGCCTATGAATGGAATACTGTTAATGCAATCAAGCCCATTACCACACCATTAGTTACGAGTCTCTTTCCGAACTAAAGTAAGTTTATAGCTATGGAATTTTGCTTTTACATTTTAAGTTTAAAAAAAATCAATTTCTTATTGCTTTGTGCCAAATGTCCATTAGGAATGTTTTTGGTTAAAGAAGCATATCTCAAGACAATAGTATATTCCTATTTAACATAATGCGTAACTCCATTTTCGAGTAGGGAAACTAAATTAGTGCTTTCTACGTGAGATACGATGTTTCATTACAACATTGAACATAATATATTTGGGGGTGTTTACACGGTGCTCGATAAGTTGTCATGAAATGTCTGTTAGAAAAATGTAGGACCACACAACTCTACTTCTGATAGTTATAACCAAATTTTGTGCGTAAATAATTCAATTCATTGTCACTTTTGTTATCACCATCAGAATTTCATCATGCCACTTTAAATTGCAAAAAAACATGTGTCCAACCAAAAATCCATTTATAAGCTTCGCCCACAATTCGTTGCAGCATTCGTGATTGCTCATATACCTGACATATCAATTAAACTCAGTCCATATTGTGGGAAATATAATAACTAATCACTAATAAATTTTGAGAGTCCTCCCATAAAAGTGCTATGTGCGGATGTAACACAAAAAGTTGCATGCATGTAGAAAAAATCATTAAAATTACAAAGTTTATGTTAAGAGAATAAAATAAAAAGTGCCATTACAAAGTAATGTACACAGGTCTGGTAACAAAATTCATATCGCATATTATAGCTATATACATTACAAATTTTATGTCGGAAAAGATTAAAGACGGGAGAGCACAACTATATATTTAAGACATGTGCAGAGTTACATGTTACTATGTTAGCATCCGAATTAATTTTGTAGGGTGTTGATTGCCTATACTGGTCTACAAAAATCAAGTAGATGTAGAAAATTTCCTTTATATAAGTGCTTTGTCATCTAAAGGTGAAAAGTTTTTTAAAGAACTGGGTAAATACGGACATAAGAAGGTACAGTTGGTTTATAAAAAAATTTCTTTTCGTGAAAATTGATTTTTATATGTTAGTATTTTTTTTAGCACACTCTTAGTTCTAAATTCATATCAATATTTTTTCACGTCCTTAATGAGGGTGTAGGTGAGGCCATGAAGGTTTTGTGATTGTTGGGATGAGTAACTGGACGTTTCATGGTGGCTGATAGGTTTTATATCAGGTAAATTTGTGATATACCATTTAAATGATTTGTTTTACTATTACAACCTTTTGAATTCGAGATTATGGGGGTGTTTGTTTAAAATTATTTTTGGACTAATGAGTTTATGTGATTTTCTTTTAGATTTTATAAGCTTGAATTACGCATTTGGGATGGAGCTGGGAAGACGTGGTCTGTTGTGCCGAGGGATATGAATTTATCTGATGCATTATTATTGTCGTGACAGTTCGTATGTACGCTCTTGAGGTAAAGCCTATTTGTGAGTTATAAATTTATCTCACGCATTCTTATTGTTTTTGCGTGTATGATCGGTTATATAGGAGAATGAACAAAAAAACATCGGATTCATTGAGTTCCCGTACCCTTCTGTAACATCGGTAGTTTATGGAATTATATGTTAACTTTGTGTTAACTCTGGTGCAGTTTAAGCCTGATTCACATCTCATCATGCTTGATGCATATGAAACGTTTGAGTCATGGATGACCAGGAAAGACTTGAATCCAAGAAAGCTCATTCCTGCAATGATGTCATATTCAAGTTAATCTCATGTGATGTAAGTAAACTGTTGATTATTGATGCTACGACATTTTTCCGAACACATATTAGAGGTCCATCATTCCACAACTATAATTAGAGGGCAAAATAAAAAGAAGACATGATAACCAATATAAGGCATCTGTAAACAAACAACGAGCTCACCAATATCTAGCTTGCCCAAACAGTATGAGCTCAACAATAACTGTCCAACAACTACAAAGTTTTGCAAGCGAACAAGCAGCAGAACATGTGTCTTCAACAACCCGGGGCAAGCCCGGGCTTAAATCCTTGTTAGAAAAAATTAGTATCAATGTATATTTTTTAATGAAAAAAATTGGATTGCAATTTAGTGAAAATATACATCTTTGTTAGGCCACATGACACTGTTATGTCTGTAGTGGATACTTTTTCTAATTAATAATTTTTCAAATTTTATTTTTATCAATATTTTCTGATGCTTGGAACGTTTAGTCCTCAAGCTGAACTCTACCCTTATGAGATGCCTGAAAAGACTACCTCTTCTAGCTATTTCACAAGAGGTTCCTATTTTGCCAAGTCCAAGGTAAATTGAGGTTTTATCTCCTGTTTGAATGGTGTCTCGAAGTTTGTTTATTTAAGTTATTATTTTTAAGCGTATGATCAGTGTTCATGTAAAACTACTTGATTACTTTAGGATAACCAGGTTGGTTCAGGCATGCTTTTTATTAGATAAAATTACTTTCTTAGTCAGTCCCAACCACAACCGTTCTAAATACTCGGTCTTTTAGAGTATATTTTAACTTTTAAGTTAAACCCTTGTTCTAAATCAAAATCGCCACTTTTAAGTTTTAACAACTTTCAGATCATGTATGTCACTTATACAACTTTTGTCCTTTTTCTTTTTGCAGTTTTTAGACGATGACACCATGGCCTACTTGGACATCAGTTATTCCTTTGACATCCGAAAGGATTGGGCCAACACTGAGTAGAGAAAAGACAGATAATTTCATAGTAGAACATTAGGAAACCTAAAAAACGTTTAGTAAAAAGGTTGAGGTTTTGGTTTCTTAGTGTGATATGTAGGTAAGTTCAATTGTAGTGTCGATGCCATAAGTGTTAAGCGAAACTCTTATTTTCGTGTATGATGGGTAAAATCTTCAATAAAGAGAAAGATTTTTGCGACTAATTTTTCCTCTATTTTGGGATTTATTTCAATCTCATTATGCTTTGGTTTCCCTTTGTAAATATGGTGTGCAAGTTTTGTTACATTGATGTGATGTTTGTTATTGTTCTGAGGCTTTGTTCCGAAGTTGACCAAGTTAATGTTCTAGATTGGCTCAGTTTATGGTTCGGTTTAGTCATTTAATATATTATGTTTTGCTTAGAGTCTGAAATTTATATTAACACGATTCACTCACTTTATATACATAGCATATACGCTAACGTCAAAATTATCTCAGGCTTCCTTGCAAGCTCTTCAAACTTTCATTCTTTGTAGCTGCAATTGTCTTCGTGTCTTGCAACATCACCTTTAATTCTTGGTTATATAACTAAAAGGTGATGTCACATCAGCAAAGTAGGCTATGACACGACAAATGCGATGACACTACTTTTTATAAGAAGTGATGATTTTGGTGCCATAGGTATTTTTGGTGCCATAGAAGGTATATACCCTCTAGATTTCAAAAAATAAAAAATAAAAACCCACCGCGTGAGCTGGTGCCGACGGTGTGCGCGAGGGCTTTGGCGTCAGACCACGGAGTGGTGCGCCATTCTAAAAAATGGCGCCGTTGCTTCACGCCAGCCTTCCGCGCCTGGAATGCAAGTGCTCTTAGCTTTTCACGTTATTTTTGAACGTTAAATGAAACATTTACCACAATGTCATATATCGGTAATTATATATTGCTATTAAACTATACATTTTTTGCCCACACATTTTGTAATGTAGGGTGTTTATCTCATATGGTACGAGACTTTTAATTGCATCTTAGTCTTACCTCGAAATATTGAATCGTTAATTATATGCCGCCACGCAATTTCAACACTATAGGCGGGTAATCGCCTAGTTTTTTAAAACCTAAAAGATTTTATAATCGTTAAATTAGGTAAGTACAAAATTGCTTCTATTTTTCTATAACCGACTTATATAAGTTACCTTAAAACAAAATAAAAAAACCGACATATAACATGTGTAACTCTTTATAAATTGCAAAAAAAAAAAGTCTACAACAACAAATCAATAATCCAGTAAAATCGATAAACAAACTCATCCTTAAAAAAACCCAACCCAAAAGTACCACCAACACAACCATTAAACAAGATCAGAAACACACGAACTGATCTTCACATATATTAAAGTTTTACTAATTAAATGATTTTTTTAGTTTTTTAATTATATATTTGACATATATTTTTTATGGTTTCATTTTTTTAACATTTTATTTAAATTTCATTCTACAAAACTATTTTGCTTAAATTTTTTGGAAATAATTTAATTCTAAATTTTTTATAAAAGATTTAAACTATAATTTAATATAGTGATATATAAAAAATAATTATGTTTAATATTTTATAATTGCTTCTATTTATAATCGCAATTTCTAAAACCTATAACTTATAAGTTACCTAAAACAAAATAAAAAACCGGCATATAACATGTTACTCTTTTTATATTGAAAAAAAAGCCTACAACAATAACCTATAAATCCAGTAAAACCGATAAACTCATCCTTAAATTGCAAAATACTTATATATAAATTAAATTTAAATGTGTAAAGAGAATAAAAATAAAATAAACTCATTTGAATTTAAAATAAAAATAAAATTTAATAAAAATAAAAATACATCAAAGTAAATATTAAATTAAAGAGCACAAAATTTTAAAAAATATATGTTAACATTAGATATGATGAAAACAACAAATAGATTTATAAGATATTTTAATTTTAAAATAAAATATTTTTTAACAGTTTTTTATGAAAGATTGTTAAAATATAGATGAATGAGATAATATAATAAAATATGGATATGATCTAATGATTTAAATTTTATTTTTGTTTTATTAAAATTTTTGATTTGGAATTAGGTTTGAGAAATATAAACGGGTAATTTTTTTTTTGAACATTTATAAACTGGTAAATGTGTAGTAATAATCTATATGTATGTGTTTTTTTTTAAAACAACATATATCTTGTATTTTTAGAATGAGTGTTGATTTGCACACTTCATTAATTTATTGACACACTTCAAAATATATATGTTACGATTATTATGCCCTTAATATATACATATACCATTTGATGATATAGGGGTATAAATATAAAATTTATGATATAAAGTTTAAGAGGTTATTTATTTTGTATTATAAGAGTAAATTGCATTTTGGTCCTAGGGTTTAGTCAAATTACAGAGTTAGTTTTCATCTTTTTGTAATTACAGTGAACGTTTTTTGTTTTCAAGTTTAAGTTGCATTTTTAGTCCTTTTAAATTGAATTATTAGTCTTTGTGGTTTGTAAAAATTGCAAATTTAATCTCTACTCAAAGACCAAACATGTGTAATTTAAACTTGAAAATAAGGACGTTCACTGCAATTTTAAAAATATAAGGACTAACTCTACAATTAACCAAACCACAGGATCAAAAATGCAATTTACTCTATTATAACAACATGAAAATTTATAAAAAATTTATACTTATTTTTATATAATTTATTTAAAATTTAAACACCAAAATTTTAATAATTATATAGTATTTATTTTTTACTATACTGATTATCTTTTTTAATTTTATTTATTTTAGACGAATTTTTGTCGAATCAAATTAAATTTAGTTTTAACTTTTCTCAATCAATTAAATCACATGATTTTGTTTATTTGTCTAAATCAAACGATATAATTAATTCAAAGTTTATAATCTTTAGATTAGGTGAATACAAAATTGTTCCTATACCAAAAAAAAAACCGACATATAAAAACCGACATAAAACATGTAACTCTTAAAAAAAAAGTCTACAACAATAACCAATAATCCATAAAAACCGATAAACAAAAAAACTCATCCTTAAAAAAACAGGATCAGAAACAACACATGAACTGATCTCCTTCACTTTCCTCTATCTCTCTTCAATAATAGGGTTTGGTTTCATCGGAACCCTAAAAAAAAAAACCCCTTTTTTATATATCATAACCCTAGATCTAATTATCATCAAGATCTGTTAATTATATATATAAAAAGAAGATAATAATAATAAGGATGCCTTCATCAGCAGCATCAGCAGGTGGAGCTCAGGCTATGATTACATCTGTCGAAGAAGATGAAACCATGAAAAGAAACACTGATTGTGTTTACTTTCTTGCTTCTCCTTTAACTTGCAAAAAGGTATTTTTTTATATCTTTTTTTATATCTTTTTAGGCTTTTTTATGATATTGGTTATTGTTGGTTTTGTTTATTGTGTTAGATCTTTGTCTCTTTTTTTGATTTTGGGTTGAATTGATTTGGGGATCTTGCGATTAGGGTTTTCTTCAATCTTGATTGGTTTATTGATGAATTATGTGGTTAATTTTGAATAAAGACTGAATTTTTTGTTTTATTTTGTTGTCAATTAGTGGAAATTAGTAATCCTTTTTAGTGGTTTGGTTCATAATATTGAAAAGTTTATGGCTTTTGTAGTTTTTTTATCGTTTTCGATTGGAATTTGTTGAATTTAGGTGGAATAAGGACTAAAAGAAGCGGAAATTAGTAATCATTTTAATGGTTTGGTTCATAATATTGAAGCAAGTTTATGTGATTTTTATGGTTTTGATTGAAATTTGTTGAATCTTGGACGATACGGACTTAAATTAGTAATCTTTTTAATGGTTTGGTTCATAATATTGAAGCAAGTTTACGCCTTTTGTAGTTTTTTTTATGGTTTTCGATTGAAATTTGTTGAATCTTGGTGGATAAAGGACTAAAAAAGTGGAAATTTGTAATCTTTTATATGGTTTGGTTCATGATGTTGAAGCAAGTTTACGCGTTTTGTAGTTTTTATGGTTTTCGATTAGAATTAGTTGAGTCTTGGTTGATAAGGACTAAAAGAAGTGGAAATTAGTAGTCTTTTTAATGGTTTGGTTCGTTATGTTGAAGCCAGTTTATGGATTTTGTAAATTTTTATTGTTTTGATTGAAGTTTATTGAATCTTGGTGGATACGGACTATAAAATTGGAAATTAGTAATCTTTTCTACGGCATGGTTGGTTGTTTTGAAGAAAGTTTGCGACTTTTGTTTAGAGTAACGTTCGTTGGTGAATTCGATTGGTTGTTATTTAATGCTTATGTCTGTTAGATACTTTTTGTTATGAATAGTTTGATAAAGTGAAGCATCGAAGTTATTCCTTTTTCCTATTTGTTTCGTCATTGGATTGTAAAAGTGTTTTTGGTAACAACATGGTTCGTCAGATATTAAAGTAGACTGTTTCTTTGGGGGTTTTATTTTGTTGACTTGCGTTTATTTGTAGGTTCCGGTTTTTGTCATTAATGCCTTTGTCGTGTGCTTTTACATTGTTGTGTACCTTATCTTGAAACATAATATATGCTTGTTTGAGCTATAAGTACACGTGTACTCGATATGAATGGATTGTGGTCTATCGGGTAATTAATTTTTATGGAGCCATGGTCAGTTGATCACTTTGCTGGAAGGGCTAAGTTTTGCATTGTTTATATGAAGCGGTGGTTTATGTGATATATTGCTAATCTTGCTACTTTCTGTCTTTTTTTGTGCTTATAGGGAAACGAGTGTGAGTATCGCCATAGTGATGTTGCAAGAATGAACCCTAGGGATTGCTATTATTGGTTAAGTGGGAACTGCTTAAATCCAAAATGCCCTTTCCGTCATCCTGTAAGTATTCTTTCTCTATTTGTTGGCCAATGGGAATACAGACCCATTTACTTATAAATGGGTCAATTCGGGCTGTTTTTCATCTTAACGGGTCAAATGGTTGAATTAGAAAAAATACTTTCGCATTGTGTAATGTTTAAAACCTCAAGAATCTATATTTTTACGAGTACATGTAGTTATTGTGATTATATTTGGCACTTATGGTTTATTGGTAGATTTTTGGACAAAAATGTTTTGGGTAGTACCTGTTTTGGTCTTGTGTTCAACTTGTCACACCCGCTTCTTTTACCACGTCTAGTAATAAACTTGATTATTGTTGTGGATACTTATAAGTTACCATTTGTTTATTGCAGCCTCTGGATGGATTAGTAGGAGCTGATGGTGCTACTCCTATGGGTCCTTCTGTACCACTAGCACATCCAGCTCCTTACGCTGCTGTTCCCAAACAAGGAGTTGCATGTATCTTCTTCCAGAAGGGTTTCTGTTTAAAAGGACACCTATGTCCCTTCTTACACGGCCCACCAAGTGCCATCAATAACAAACCCACACCAACGGGCCCCACTAACCCTATAGCAGACCCTCCTAAGGCATCTCTTCCTGTTCAAAATAAACATACTCAAGAACAGAAGTTCCCGCAACAAGCAACCACTCGAAAGCCGACTCCTTTTTCAGCAACACCTTTTTCAGCCAGAAACGGTGTTGTTGACAGAAGGGCATCGTCCTTTAGTGCAAGTGTTGAGGAGCCTCCTAAGTACAAACCAGCCCGTGTGGTTCCACAACCTGTCGTGAATGAACAACCATCCAACAAGTTTAACCGCGGGTTTCATAACGAGAGAATTTTGAATGGAAAGGCTGCAGATGTATATTCAAGAGAACCGTCCCCTGGTTTTGATGTACTTGTGGATAATGAGATTGAAGATGGCGAATATCATCAGGAAAAAGAAGAAAGTTTTGCTAGATCAAGAAGTCAAGATTATAATGTTGATCGTGCTGGACGAGAGCATCGAGATTTTGACAGTTATACTGAAAGGGATGGTCAGTATGTATGGGACGAGACTCGTCAAGAAAGAAGACCTCATTATAGAAATAATAGTCCTGATCAGCATAACAGGTCGGATTTACGCCAACGTATATCGAACCAGCGAAGGGCTCATGGTTCGGGTTCTGACCAAGGATCGAGATCTGTTGCCAGCCGTGAATATGCTGACCGGATGCCAAGAAGAGATAACTACCTCCCTGATTCTCGTCAAGATTACCGTCAAGACCACCGTCCAGACCGTGGAGCAATCAGTAGCCGACTTCAAGGACGAATAAAGATTCCAGGAAGATCAACCTCTCCTACTAATGGACTTAGAACAGAAAGGGAAATCGATACAGAAAGGAAGCATCTTTCCAGGTTTAGAGACAGAATAAGTGATGACGATACTAAGTTTGCTGGACCAAAAAGACTGTCGGATCTAAAAACTGGTGGTAGAACCGAACACCAGCCAAACGAGGATCAATCTTTGGGAAAAAGGAAATACTTAAGAATTGAGGAAGATGCATCATTCAAAGGTCCAATGCCTCTTAGTGAAATTTTGAAGCGAAAAAGAGGGATTGTGAATAATAGTACTGATAACAATACTAATAATACCAATAACGAAGTTCACATTCCTTCTGTGGATACTGACAATAACCAGAAGGAAAAAGAGGAACACATCTCTGTGTCAGCCGTCTTTGAACCTGAAAAAGTTGAAGATAAGCCGGTGGACGACACACCTGTAAATTATGATACTGCTGAGGTGGAAAACGAAGATGGTATGGCTAATGATGATGCACCACTTGACGAGGAGCTTGAAGCGTACGAAGATGATGGGGAGGGAGAGTATGAATATGAACCTATGGATGGTGAAGAAGGTTATGAATATGATGAAGGCGAGTATGCCGATGAAGTGGAAGGTGAGGAGTATGAAAAGAAAGACGGCGAAGATGTGTATGCTTAGAAAATAATGAGTTTCAAGTTTATTTGAATTGTAGTTTATGGAAAAAGGGATATGTTTACCAACTTATTCTTTTTAACCTTTGTATTGTTGTAGATTTTGATCTGTATTCTAGTATTTATAAATTGTGGCTTTTTTCAGCCAACATAATTTGAGGAAAGTATCTTTTTACAGAATTATGTGCTTATATAGTGTAACATTACAGTAAATTAGAAATCAGAACATAAATATGCAATGAACTGGATGTTTCAGGCAATTGTGACTGCCCACAAGTATGCAATGATAAGTGCTAATTTTTGCTTATTTAATGTGTTACACACCGTAAATAAGCAAAGCATTTTTTTACTTGCTTATTTTCAAGGAGATGGATAATTTTCAATGTTTGGTTAATAATCCAAACTGCTCAGAGGTGCAAATAAACCGGATAAAACCAGATTCAGATTTAAAAAATCCGGATTTGATAAAATCGGATTTTCAAAAATTCGGATTCGGATCGGATCGGATTTTTTGGAATCGGTTTTTTTCGGATAAAAATATTCGTATCGGATTTTTTTCGGTTAAAAATATTCGTTATCGGTTTTTTTTTGGGTCGTTTTTTTCGATTAACTTAATAAGCAGTTTTAAAATATATTTTGGTACTTTGGTAGTTTGGTCGGTGGTTTATACTTAATAAGCAGTTTTATTGCTTATGCTTAATGCTTAGCTGCAATCTGTATGTTTATTTGGGATAGAAGTGACTTTGTGCCTTTGCATTACCTAGAAATCATCTGCTTCTCAAAATATATTTCAAGGTAAAATATGATTAACAAATCAAACACTATAAATAAATTGTTTATTTACAAATTGTTTAAATAAGCTTTCGTGATACCCGAACTCGTCAAAAAGTGGTTGTTACTAGCAAGTAGCAACGCAATTTTCACTGTAATCCGTTAAGTAAAACTAAAAAAATGTTCTAAGATGTTTTTACACATTCTCGAGTTTTGTTCTGAAAAAGATTCTAATAACACGAGAATTCATCATCCAACATAAAACCTTGTATGACGTGCACATAACCCATTAAAATACCAATATAACGCAAGAATAAAATAAAAATAAAATAACAAATCCCATCACTTATGATAGTAAGAGGGAACGGTGTGGTGGCGAGGGTGGCTCGCCGTGCCTAGGTGGCAGGCTCGCCGCCGCTCGCCGCCCTTCGCCGTTACACCGACCCCCCTCTCGCCGGTTGTCAAATGTCACAAAGTGACATTGCTCGTTGGATGCAGTAGGTGGGGCCCACAATTTTTTTTAACCGTTACAAACGGCTATATTTTAAAAAAAAAAAAAAAAAAATTTTTTTTTATTATTTTTAAACCCTATATAAACTCATTACCTTATACATTTTTAAACACACAAAATACATTCTACAATAAAAAAAACACTCCAAAAATCACAAAAAAAATGTCAAACCTCCCAAACGATTACCTCAACTACGCTAACATCCTCAACCACGGCACGGATCCGAATCAATCGTCGTCTTCTTCTCCCGTGACACAATCCGGCCAAGGATCCGGCCAAGGTTCCGGTCAAAACTATTCGCAACAATACTTTCCACCATTAACACCCCACCAAATTTATCAACAACAACTAGCGTTTCACCAAAATCAATATTCACCACCTCAATATCCATATCCACCATCTCAATATCCATATCCACCATCTCAATATCCACCATCTCAAAATGTCCCCGAAACTCAATTCAAAGTACCACAAATTAAACGCGGGTAAAGAGCTGTACGATTCGAGGAAAGCTAAAGCCGATGCCGAGAAGGCTAAAGTGGATGCCGATATGGAGTTTAAAGAGCTGGAGTTTCTCTCCATTCGGACCGACGATTTGCCAGAACCTCAAAAGTCGGTTATCATGAGGAAACAACTACAAATCGCGGCAAAATATCAAATCTAGGATGTTTTTTTTTTGTATTGTTTTTTTTTCGTATTGTCTTTTTTTTCCGTATTTTTATATTCGTAACGTAATTTTATTTCTCGTATTTGTATTTTATTTTTTAGTATTTTGTAATTTTTAATTTTATGAAATGAATTTTTATTTTGTGTGAAAATTGAAAAATCAAATAAAATGGTGAGTGGTGGGACCCAAGTGAAGAGGAGAGAGACTAGTTGTGATAAAGGGGGTGTTTTTGGAGAAGAGGAGAGAGATTAGTTGGTATGACGTGGCGCTGATGTGACGCAGTGAAGAGGTGTTTACCTAGCCGTGATACCTTTCCCTCTAAGGACGACACCAAACCTCATGACACCAAGTTCGGTATAGTTGCGGCATCACAAAATCGGGCTGAAACGGTAACGCTATCGCCATGACAAACAACTTTTACTTTGGGCTTTTAAGAAGAAAAAAAAAAGATTGATTTTCTTTTATATAAAAAAAAAAGAAAAAAAGAAAAAAAAGTAAACACACATAAATTAAGCAATTCATTTTCACACTTTTACTTTTTATTTATTAACATACTCCGATATACGCAGCTTAAAAACCGGTTAAATAAAATGAACTGAATCGGTTTAAAAACCGCTTAAAATCGAAACAAACTGAACCGGTTAAATCTGCCAAAAAATCGATATTTGAAACCGAAACGATTAGAAACCGATTTTAAACCAAAAACTAGTGTAGTACTGTATGATACTCCGCCTCCGAATTCAACATCTCCGATAATAAGGAAGTACAAAGCCCCAATTTCATGGCAGACGAAAACGAGGTTGTTTTTTTTTTTCTTTTTGACTTTTATTTATTTATATAATTGTTGGTTATTTATGTTTCTATTGGTGTTCAATTAGTTTATCTAACTTTCCTACTTTATTATTCACTTATAAAAAAAGGTTGTGAATTGGCACCTTTGGCACCGACCATTGTTCGCCCCGGAAGGAATAGCTCCGACAACTTTCTTCTTGGCCAGTGGGCACTATACGCACGAGGCAAATCTTGCCCATTTTGTTAATTACGGGTATTTTTAGCCCGGCACTTTTTTCTAAACAAGTATTATTATTTTTTTATTTTTCGTTTTTATATGTTTTTTTTTCTCCCGCGCCCGTTTAGCCCGCCGCCCGTTTTGTCCCTGCCCATTTTGCCACCTCTAGCAGGAGCGGACACTGAATCTTTTTTATCCACAAAATCTCTCTAGCATGGGTTTTATATAACTGAACTATAGTATTATGATGTTAGACCTACATTCGCTACATTCCATGACTACAGACAGTTTTTTCGGTTATTCACACCCTTTCGACCATAATATGCCTATCCCAAACTGTTGTAGCCTGGAAACTTGGCTGGGTGTTTGTTTAAACTTATTTATGACCTTATGTGTTTTCTCCTTATATTTCATAACCTCAACTTTTTTGGCTTATTTAGAAATTTGTGAACTTATGTAAGTCTCAAAATAAGCAAAAGTTTTCGGCAGCCGAAAACAAACACCCAACTCCGGACATAACCCGAATATAAATTGGGCTTATGTTATGATACTTCATGTTACACATTATTCAACACAGCCAACTCCAGACATATGATTGTATGGGACTTTCTGTGTATGTATGGAATGGGTCGATCAACATGTCTAGATATTTTCTGACTCGATGATCGCCGCATTCTTTATATGACGCTAAAGTTCTAACCATGTTTGGTGAACAAATCTGAAGTGTCCATGCAAACCTCCTAAATGGGAGGGCTTACCCGGTTTAGGTTTGTGTGGCGGTGGGCTCAAACCACACGGATTAGTCAGACAAAAGGTCGGAAACTATGGTTGCCAAAAAAAGAACAAAATTACTAATAAAACCACACCTAATGTAGTTTCTACTTGAAATCAAACGGTGCAAAATGGGTCGAAAGTCACTGTGATTCAAATACTTAACAGCCTTTTAATCATACTAATAATTATTTATGACAGTTGGATTGTTTTTTAGTAGTAGTATATTTGTAGCTGTACTTGATGTATAAATCGTCTAAAATTGAAGAATGGAAAATAACATGTTGGCGGGATAGACCTGCCCACTCTACCCTTCTTACCGACCTAATACATATATGTATAATGGATTAAAATGCAAACATGTACATGTATGTGTACCTCAACTTCTGGAAAGGAGCGTTTGTATGGTTGTGTTGTGTTTATTTAGGGATAGTCCCATTGAATTTGTTATTTTCTATAGTTACTCATTTATATTTTCTCAAAGTAAAGAGCATTTCATTAAGTAATTAAGCTTTATAGTTTATATAAAGAACACTCGCATGTTACATCTATTTTGTGAAGGTTGTAATGGGACCAAGATGGAAAGGGAAAGGGTCGGAAGTGAAAGCACTTGCGAATCCCATATCAAGTTCAATTTTGGATCTTCAGCGTTCTCTAAAGAAATCAAATTCTCAAGGAATACTCTCTGGCTCTAGCGTTCTTCTTGTATGTAATCCTGAACAGACTAACCTTTTGAATTTAACGTGTTTTGGTAAACCAATTATCACAGTTAAAGATGAGTTGGATAAAGATAAGCAGTGGTTTGAGTTTGGTTTAGAGGAGGCCTTTTATCTATGCTTTTCCTTAAAATGTATTACGATATTAGATGGCGATGATAGTATAAAAACACAGAATGAGTTATGGGACTACATGACCTCCAAAAACGAATCCTTCCCTGAGTTTTTCAAGGCTTATTCTCATCTACGGGACAAGAATTGGGTAGTGAGGTCAGGGGATCAGTATGGTGTTGACTTTGTTGCTTACCGTCACCATCCTTCACTTGTTCACTCTGAATACGGTGTGCTGGTTTTATCTGAAGGGAATGAGAATGGGAACATGAATGGTAATGATCGGTTAAGAGTTTGGTCTGATGTTCAATGCACACTTCGACTTCTTGGTAGTGTTGCAAAGACACTGTTGATTCTTCATGTAAACAGAAATGGTGCAAATTTGATTGGTTTGTCACCTTCTTGTTTAGATGGATATATTGTCAAAGAGCGTACAATCACAAGATGGAATCCAGAACGCTGCAGGGAGGATCAAGCTCTTAAGAGTACAAGATGGATTCCAGAACTCCCCAGGGAGGATCAAGCACTTAAGACCAAGTAGGTTGCATTAACTCTTCCTGTAATATGAGTGGTCGTATTATTATTATTAGCTAACAAGCTGAATACGTGTTTATCATGCTTCATGATGTACAGATGGAATCTGTGTTCCCCTTTATTTTTCTGTTGTCTGCTGATGTTTATGTATTGCTTTATCTTTTGTGAAAGTGATCTGAAATTTTGGATGATATGGTTAATCGTTTTGTTATGGCCTTATGGGGCTTTTAAGTTTTAATTCTATTAAGTACTTAAAATGTAACCAGATGTATCCATCTCCAAAACGTTGAGGTGGTAAACACATCTTTTTATCCGTTAAATAGGTTTTTAAACCACGAGGGGGTGTTTGGTTGGAGGAAATAAAATTAAAGATGCGGAAATGATTACATTTCCCTTGTTTGGTAGATGCTGATAAATGGAAAACCAGGTTCTCTTCTTGTACTAAATTTAATATTCTTGTTAGGACTTTGTATCTCATAAACCTCTCTTGTTTGGTAGATTGCTTCAGGGTTGAACTTCATTTGCATAATTTGAAGTTGGTTCCTTTTTATATCATTTAGGTCACAGCTGACATTTTTAGCTTGGGTTCAAACAGATTTTCGCACTTTTTGGAGCAACAATTCATTTGTTTGCATGAGTATCAGAAGCTTTAATGCTTTCGCCTGTGTAATCTATATGGGATTGTATAGATTGTTTACATGTTCTTAAGAACAACATCTATTATAACACAAACCTGGTATAGGGTTCTCAATCTTATGAATATTATGGCAGTATGCGAAATTTACTGATTTATGCGGTTGATTTGATGATATGGGACTTTGTTCTCGTGTATCAAATACTCCTTTTGTGTTTGCTGTGTGATAGGTTCTATCGAATTAAGAATCAAGAACGAATGATGTTTTCTATTAATGAGTTGTAAGAGAATGTTATCAATGATTACAGTAAGTTTGGAATCGAGAGAGAAATTGATTACAATAAAAAAAGCTAAGCTACAATGAAATACATTATAGGGATTTGGCAAAGGGAAAGACTTGTGCCCGACTCCTAACAATCCACCTTCCTTAAAAAGTTTCTTTCCTTCAGCAATTGTAAGTCCAGTGCTCCCTTTGGCGTCTCCTCTGGAGTCTCTTTTGGTGTCTACTAGTATAAGAATCAGTCTTACGCCAAACACCCCTCATGTGGCTCAAATCAAAAGTCGAGTGTGTGTAGTATATTGACATCCAATTCCCCACTTCAAGACAAATTGTGTAGTACTTAAGCCACATACCCCTTTGTTTACTTGAAATCTCACTCTCCAAAATATCAACTTCGTTCCAGCAGAATAGTAACTCTACACTTCTTCCTTCCTTTTTCCTGACTTTCCCACCGAATACTAGCTCTAAACTTCTTCCTTCTTTTTCCCTTTTTGGCCATTTCAAAACACAAAACTTCCACTCTCTATGCTTCCTTCTGCAATTTGTATGTCGTAGTCTCTTCCTCTTAAGCCATTTTCATTTGTCCAAAATGATCAATTCTATCTTCATTATTTGTAGCATCCAAATCACTTATTCTCACTTTACATGTTATAGTTGTTAGAGGTGATGCCCATATTCTAGTTTGGTTGACGATAGGTGCAAAGCATTCACGTGCCTCCAATAAACTTCCTTACGCTTCTCGTATTGCAACAACTCATAGTAGGGCTGAGCATCGGTCTCGGACCGGACCGGACTGGACCGAATCGAGGACCGAAATGGTCCGAAACCCCGGACCGAGACCGGACCGAAATAGTCCGATTAGGTCTGGTTTGGTCCGGTCCGGTCCTATTAGGCAAAATACGAGATTTTTTGTAAGAGCGAACCGGATCGGACCGACCGAACCGAGGACCGAAATGGTCCAAAACTCTGGACCGAGGACCGGACCGAAATTATACGGTTCGGTTCGGGTCGGTCGGGCCCGCTTTTTCGGTCCGGTTCGATTTTAGATCTACCATGCTCAACCCTAATAGTAACAAAGTATCTATAGTACCTCATTTATCCTTGAAATCATACCCATTAGCAGCCACACTAAACCTGTTAGACCCATTAGGAAACTAGGGAGACCGAAGTTGCCAAAATTTAGTTAGTTCTATCGAATTAAGAATCAAGAACGAAATGATGATTTCTATTAATCAATTGTAATAGAATGTTATAGTGATTACACTGGGTTTGAAATTGAGAGAGAAGTTCATTACAATAAAAAAAACAATCTAACTAACAAATGAAAGGCATATACTATTTATAAGAGAATGGGTGGTCCTGCGTAAAGTTGTTGGGTTGATTTTTTCTGTTGATCTCATCTATTTTGACCTATAACAATCCACACCCCTTAAAATGATGTTATCCTCAAGATCATCAAATCACAACCCATTTTCTTCTGCAATCTTGTGCTCGTTCTGTAACCTACGACATGTGTGTTTCACTACATTAACAACTCCAAGTAACATTCCATGAAACTGCTTCATGTAACATACACTTCTGACCTTGTTCCCACTTCCCACATAATACTAGTGCACGTGTTCTTCCCTTTTTCTCGTTTGGCGATTTCAAAATGTCAAACCCCCACTGCCATTTCAAAATGTCAAACCCCAAGATGCTTGATTTTACAATTTGTGCATCCTAGTTTCTTCCTCTTACGCTAAACACCCAACAATGTGTAACATTTGGCTTCTTTTCTTTTCCTCTTCCACCCTTTACCTTCAACTTCACAGCTTGTGTAACACTTAAGCCAAACACCAAATATGTGATGTCTTTTCTTTGTTTTCCATTTCTGTTTCTCAAATTTCCATCTTCCATGTTTGAACTTGCATATTATATCATTTATTTTCTTCCTTTTGAGGCCACTTCCATAGAATACTTGCATACTTGTTTTCTCCTTTTAATTGCATAAACATATACCTGAAATCTAATTGACCCACAATAAAGTTTCATGTTTCCTTTATACCTCCTCTTTTAGTGAATACTATATCGAGTCTTGTTTCCTTTTGAATCTTCCTCCTGATCATTATCTTCCCTAGCAACCATTGTACCTAAATCATGACATAGTTCCAACACACAAATACCGTTTTGTAAACACTTCTCCTTTGAAATCATTTCATGATCATGATCACTAATACAAGTACGTGAGAGGTACAACAATGTTTTTGTAAATTCTGCAAATATTTGTCTTCTTAAATCAACATCTAATTCTTTATTATCAACATATGCATCAAAATCCTTAACAAACACATTCAAATCTTTATCCTTATCTTCTCCACCTCAGAACATATCTCCTTACTCTCTATAATTTCATCATCTAATTTATCCAACATACCACCATCCCAAAACACCGTTCCTTTTGGCTTCTCCTTTTGATACAACTCATCAACACAATTCAGAATTCTTTTTGTCAATTCCTGGTTATTGTAATCACAATCAAACAACACCTTATCACTTATGTTCTTATCTCCTTGATCTTCAAAAATCCTATGATTGTTAACACTTGCAACCAAAGAATTATTTTCTCATTTGTCCACATCTAGACCATCAAAACCACTTTGCTCGTGAAGACCAAAATCGTTTCGTTCATACATTCTATCAAAACTACCATCTTCAAACCTACGCTCCAAATGCTCACGGAGACCAGAACCAATAACATCGATATACAGTGACGACTTCAAGCACTCTACACGTTCACCATTACCATGTGAGTTATCATCATCATAAACATTTGTATCATCTCCACCTAATCTATTTGTATCAACCTTCACATTTCTCACTTCACTTAAATCTTCAACATTTACAACAAAAACATCTTTTTCTCCTTTGTTGGTCTCTAATCACAATCTTCCTCTCCTACAACAACATAAACTCCATTTCGCCATTCTCACTCCTATTCTTCTTCCCTATATCCTTCACAAAAGCCTCCACTTGCATCTCACTTGTACATCCCTCAATAAACTCTTCATCTATAAATCCGTTATCCTCATCACCTACTTCGTTAACACTTTCAACTCCAACATATTCTAAAGCATCATAATCCTCAAGTTCTTATTTTCTTCCCCATTTTTGGATGTCCATCAACAACACACTCGTTGTCCACCTCCACCCCACTTACCACCGACTTAGTTTCTTTACCATCGTGACCAAGAACCATCACACAATCGCTATCTTCTTCAGTTCCTCTTGTATCATCAACAATATCTTTAACGCCAACATATTCTTGGCAACATTCTACATAACCAACTCACTCAAATCTATTAGTCGGTGTATGCTTATTAGTTAGTCTAGTATTGCATAATGGGTTTAGGTCATGTTTAGGCCAAGCCCTGTTCTAGAATTATCATTGTAATCTCTATATATTTGGTGATTATCATAATGCAAATCGAGGAATCAAATTAAGCCTTCTAGTATGGTATCACAGCCAAACTATCCATCCTAAAAATTCTCTAATAAACCAATCCTTTCTCCCTACCTCTCTCACTTCTTCTTCTGCCTCCAAAACCTTAAAACCAAAAAATTAGCAGCCATGGCTGTTGAAGAAGTAGAAAACCCACCACTACCACCACATACCGATAAAATCATTCCTTTCAGTATACCTAACAAGGTTCCTATCAAACTAGACCTTGAAAAACATAACTACAACTTATGGAGTTCGTTTTTTTATTCACCTAGGCAGCCTCGGCGTTAAATCTCATGTCGAATCAGACACATCGTCACAATGTAGAATGGTGTTAACTTGACGACCTAATCAAGATGTGGATTCTAAGCTCCCTTTGTGATTCCCTTCAAGAACAAGTGGTCACCACAGAAGGGAATGCCAAAGCACTATGGGACCGCCTGAAAAACCTCTTTCATGATAACAAGGACACTCGTGCAATTAATTTGGATAACGAACTTCGTTCTATCAAGATTGGAACAATGACCGTCAATGCCTATTGTACGAAGATTAAATCTATGGCGGATAGACTCAAGAACTTAGGGACCGCGGTTAGTGACAAGAATTTAGTCATATACACCGTCAATGGATTTGACTCACGGTTTGCTACCATTGTTGAAATCATACGCAATCGCGACACCCTGCCTACATTCGAAAGCACTCGCACCATGCTCCTGTTCAAGGAGTCCTCATTTGATGATGACTCCATGGACAACACCACGTTCGAAGGGAATACCTCCTCTCCAATAGCCCTTATTACAGCAAACTCTCGCAACAACGAGAAAACCACACCTCAAAACTGTCCCAAGTCCCACAACTTTGTAATCACTTCAATAAGGGACTTGTAGATTTGGTGATCGATGCAAATTCACATGTTGGGTCAAGATTTGACCCAATTGTTCCTCACAAGTATTTGAATATAAAATAGCATCTGAAGACCTGAAGAATTATTGAAGACATCTTCAGAATTTGCTGAAGACATTTGAGTACCAGGTCCAACACTAGTCTTGCTGAAGACAGTTCAACACCAACACTTCCAGAGTCCTTTGAAGATAAAGTCTTCACCTTCAGTAGCTGATGCGGATCAGCATCTGAAGGTCAGGCCTGAAGGAAGTTGCCTTCAGTTTAGCTTAGAGTGACAAACCCAGCTGAACGATGTTCATCTAACTCTCGAATTACAACCTGAAGATATTGGCGGGAACTTGCTAGAAGACAAGATTACAAGAGTGGTTACTTGTACAACCAATAAGAAAGTCAAAAGTATTACTTACTTTTATACTATGATGGAAAAGAAAGCATGGGAGCACATGGGCTTCACTTTAGTGAAAGCTTCCCTTGGAAGCTTTACCTTTTCTTTCCCTATATATAGATAGGTTGTTAGTAGAGTTAGATAAGTTTTTCATTTCACATAAAACACAAAGTGTAGTATTAGGAATTCTTCCTCTCTTGTTCATCAAGAGAGAACCCTTGTCATTCAACCACTTTGTTTCCGCAAACAAAGTGGGTTATAGATTCTTTATTTTATTCTAATAAAAGTCTATACATTGAAAAGTACAAGTTGTGTTATTAGTAGTTAATTGGTCAATCGTGTTAAGATTACACGATTCTAGGACCCAACAAGTGATGGTCTACGAATCTTGTGCAAACATATAATCAATAAGAATAAATGAAGAAACATTTGCTCAATTAAACCAATTGACTAACTAATAACACAAGCTCATACTTTTCATCGTTTGTATATCTTATTAATAATGAATCAACAAATATACAAGACTTGCCCGGTTGTTTGAGGAATAACAAGCGGGGCGATGAATGACAAACTAAACTCCCATGTTCATAGCTAGCTAAGCTTATGCAACCATGGGAGGATGAAACCTGAAATTGAGATTTTGCTAGGTTAAAGGTTCGTTTTCTCGGTGTCTTAACGCATTGATTTCCGGTTCAAAGTGCGACTCAATTGTTTTTGGTTAAGAAAAAGGGAAGTTGATTATCTATAACTAATTAAAAAGTAAATGCGAAAAGTATTTAAAAAAACAAACTAAAGACAAGTACAAATAATAAAACTAAAACAAGGTGAATATTAAAAACTAAAAATTAAAACGATATTAAAACGAATATTAAAACAAATAATAAAACGAAATTTAAAGCGAAACAATTAATAAAAATAAAACTAAAGGATGAAATCAACTATCGACTCGAAAATAAAGTTTACTAAATGAAAAAGGAGAGAATAAAACTAAAATGGTACTTTAAAGCTAAACGAGGGAAAACCTAAAGCGGGTACTAAATAAAAGATAAAACTTGAACTTTACGAAAAAATATTAATACTAAAAATCGATGAAAAATTTAACTAAAAATACGTAACTTTCAGAAATAAAATCGGAACAACTTTCAGATAAAACTAAACAATTACGGAACAATACTATTAAATAAAAAGCTAGCAGGCTAGCTGCTGGAAGCTAGCAAGCTAGCTGCTTAGTTGGCGAAAAAAAAATGAGTAAGCTAGCAAGCTAGCTGGTCACTTCCATCGTACTTTACCATTGTACTTCCATCGTACTATTGTTAAGCTAGCAGGCTAGCTGGTCACTTCCATCGTACCATGCATCGTACTCATGCATCGTACTCATGCATCGTAGCCAAGGATCGTAGCCACGGATCGCACCCACGGATCGCACCCACGATCGCAACAAGTGATCGTGGTGAGGATTATGGAGTGTGATCGTGGTGACGATCGTACTAAGGATCGCAGTAATGGATCGCAAGTAGAAACCCTCGGGGTTTATGCGATCACACTTACTGGATCGTATTGGTAAAATCCTTAAGCATTACGATGGCATACAATAAGCAAATAAGTAAATACCAAATAAGCACTTATCTAAAAACTTAACCAAATCAAATTTAAGAAAAAGCTAATAGACCAAAATTTAAAAACTTTTAAAAATACTAAATAATAAAAAATATTTAAAAACAACTTTTTATAGAAATTAACTAAAAAGAACTCAATCAAAAATAAGAAAATTAACACAATAAGCACTAAAACACTTTAAGCTATAAAAATCAAACATTAAAAGATCAATAAGCATAAATTTGAAAACTTTTAAATTACGAAATAAGCAAACTTTAAAAAGACTAAACTTTTTAAGAAAACTAAAAAGTAAATAAGCTAAATACAAAATAAGCCAATAAGATTGTCAAACTTATAGCTTAATTCGTATAAAAGCTTAGATGAAACAAAAAGATGAACTTTTTAATCAAACATCAAAATCAACAAGACATGTATATAAAGAGATCGGATTTAAGATCATATATAAAAAAACTAAGAAAGATAGAATAAGATTTAGATTAAAACAAGAATTAAGCTATTTGAAAGTAAAGTTTTGATTACAAACAAGAAAGGAAGATAAAAGATTGAGATCCTAGTGAGAGAAACTGTCACTTTCTCTCTCTAGAATCACCTACCAAAATGAAAATGAAAACTACCATAAACTAAAACTAACCAACCCTCTTAAATGAGTTTAGGAGGGTATTTATAGGAAATGGGGAGGTGCATGTGTTGCCTCCTCTTTCTTTCTTTCTTCACGTCTTCTCGTCTTTTAAGTTCTTCGACTTTATCGACTTTGTCTCGAGATTAATTAAACTCGTCTTATAATTTATTTATTTATTAGACTCGAGTTCTTCGGCTTTATTAAACTTCCGTCTTTTAGACTTGTTCTTCGATAAATCTTCAGAATAGGCCTTGGACTTCCGTTCTTTTTGCATTCTTGATCTCTTGACTTCGTCTTTTTGTCGTTTTCTTCGATAAAAGCCCGTGAAAGCCCGTGTTTTCTTCCCTTTTCACATTTTGGTCCTAAATCACAACAAAAACACAAACCACACATAATTCCGACATTTACGACATAAAATACACGTTTTGGCTTGGTTATTATTGTAATTAAGTGGTAAAAGGATGGGTGTTTTCACACCTATCAAATCCCCTACACTTGACCATTGCAATGCCCTCATGCAATGCATTAATTTCAAAGCACGGTCTACATTTTTCATAATAGATAACCCACCTTGGCCTTTATTAAATACTAAACACTAAGAAAACTTTAAAGAACAAAACAAGTAGAGAAATCGAAGACTTACATTGGGGTATTGGCCGTCATGAGTATTCATCATCCTCAAGTTTCACGTTCCCCATACCAAGCTTAAAAACGAGATCATTGTTATTATAAGTTAGCAAACTAACACGAACTCATGTGGCCCAATTATTCACTTAGACTCCCTTATTCCTAGGTGTATCTCTTATATTTTATTTTTGTCATGAATGATCACGAGGATGCATTGTTGACTTATTTCAATAGTTATTTAGGCTGAAAATAAAGTAGGACGATTTAATCAATAGTTAGCTAAAGGACAAAATCTTTTAAAACTGCTTCTCGGGACCTCATAAAGTTCATATCTTGGCATAACTTGCTTCATGATTTGAGACCTTTCTCGGACCGATATTTGGCAGCGACTTCATACTTCAAATCTTGAGAGACGTTCTTGAAATTATGGTCTTCTCTTCATAATAGGAATTTCTTCACTTTAAGTTTTGAGAGATTCTTCATACTTGGACCACGACTTATTCATTTTTCTCCAATCTTTACTTTGGACTTTGATATACAACGATCCGCCTCCTTTTAGGACTTGGATCTATTTATCCTCATAACTTGTTAGGGCCTTTTTGGATAGACTTCTCCATGATCTTTACGGGAGTATTTGCTTTTCGTCGTGTGTCTCGATCCTTCATATTGATTTTCGATAAATGATTCTTCACATCACTTTTGGATCTTCAGCAACAAAATGTAGCCCTCATGCCTTGTTAGGGCCTTTTCAGACTCGCCAATCTTCGCATCCCGCTTCAATAAGTTATGCCTTGGCTATGAACTCTAATTAATACCGAGCAACTTTTAAACGATCTTGGGCTAGAAGCTAAGTAACTTTTCAAATCGTACAACCTTATTTATTGCAGATAGATTTATTAGCAAGCGATGGGAGAATAGGCTCATAATCAACTCACATAAATTCACGAAAGAATACCAAACTTATAATTGACTCTATCATCTCTCGTTCTCCACAATTTAAAATCTCAAGGAATGAGACTCGTGGATGCTTAGCCAATTAAATCAAAGTTTTGGGTTTTCGAGTCATCTATAGGATCTTGCAAACTCCTAGACTTTTTCAAGTTTAGAATTCGCATTTTAAAGTTCCCTTGATAAACGACTCTCTAGGATCAATTATAGGAACTTGCGAAAAGTTCTTGTTCTTAACCCGTGAGAGTTAAGACTTTCGTCTTTTAAAGTTCCCTATATAAAAGCCTAGCAAAACTTGACTTAAACACGTTAAGGATACTAGCTAGAGTAAACTTAGACAAGTAAACTCGGGTTGAGTCAAAATATTCACGACTTTGAAAAATTTAAAACCACTTTATTAAACTTTATTTTAGCAAGGAAAGAAAATAACCATAACAAAGGAAAATAAAACTATACAACTAGGCCAAAATAGATTAAAAATTTGGAAAAAATGTCGAAAAATTAGATTTTCCGGTTAAAATGAGGGCAAATTCATGGAAAAGACCACTTAACTTCGATAGAAGTCCCCCCTACACTTAATATAAACATTGTCCTCAATGTTTAAGCATGTGGGAGTAAACTCCCCTACACTTAGGACATTGTGCACGTTGATTAAATCTTGCTAAGAAAGAGACAACTAAAGAGATTCCTATTTTAATATTGAGAAATATAAAATAGAGAATCAAAAGAGTTTAGGATAGAACCGGGAAGACGGAAACACGGAATCACGGGTCGTCAAAAATCATCAAGACTGTGTCTTTGAAGCTCTAATCCCTGCACATGATAAGAAAGAAAACAAGAAACACCAACGGGGCTCCCCTACACTTATGATGAAAACAGATAAATATAGATAATCGGGTTGCCTCCCGAAGAGCGCTTGTTTATTGTAAACCGAGTCACGAGCCTGACTCGTCCCCGAATTAAATGGTCCACGGGGAAGCCTCAAATGTAATACCGGGATCAAAGACCTTGTCCTCGTTCCCGGAGGAAAATAATAAAGGAGAGGCCGGAGGATAAGTTTTGAAAGGTAGAAAAGTCCTTTCAACATACGAGAAGTATGTGAAGTCTTGATCCACGGGAGGTGGGGTGGGTAAAGGAGACAAATTGTCATCCCCCAAAGACAATGGATGGTCACTATTCGGCAAATCCGTAAAGGTATCAATCATAGATTGGTCATTGTCACCTCCCGGGTCAAAGCACTCGTCCTCATTGCCCGGTATGAAACGAGGAGAGTAAAAGCGATACATCACCCGCTTGGGTGTGCACACGGTAGGATGAGGTGGCAATATAATATGAAAAGTATGAGAACAATTACCTTCCACCTGTGTAGAGTCAAGTCTTTCCACCTCTGCGATAGAAGGAGACATGGCTAACAAAGGATGCTCATTAATAGCAAGAGAATCAGAGCTATCAATGTCCTCAATCCTTCCGTCAAAGAGGGGATTCACCTCACTAGATATGTAGGCGTCATCAAAATCAAATAAAGGGTTCGAATAAATCTTGAAAGTTTCTTTCGGAACGTCTTCATCAGATAGTGACTCGTCATCACTAGAAGTGAAATCATCATCTTGATCAAAAAGAGGATTAGAGAAAGCCAAAGAATCATCTCCCAAAGTGTTGGTGGAAGGAACATCATCATTAAGAGCGACCTCATCCGTAAGCTCCTCAAAAGTTAGCACATCACAAACCTCATCAAAGAATTTATCAACACCAAAATCACTAATCTCACTCGAAGTATCACAATCCTTAGAGGCATTGGGGATATTAAGAGAGGGAAGTACAATTGCGCTAGGACATTGAGCAACTAGATCATTCCAAGAAATAGTATTCTCATCGTCATCATCATCATAATAGTATTGACGCATAAGAGGAGGGGTATAATCACTAAGATTAGATACTTGCTCTTGTTGCTGTCGCTTTTCCTCCTCCCTAACTTCTTTAAGCAGAAGAACGGCTTCTTGAAGTTTCAAAACAATGGAGTGTGTTCCGTCATTCAAATTAGTGAGTTGTTGGGCAATACGAATTCTCTGAGAGGATTGATGATTGAGGTTGTGTTGGGTCAAAAAGTTGATGTGGCAGAAACTCAAAAACGAAGAAAACATGAAGATATTGTCCAAGCGTTGTCAAGAGTTAATCAAGCGTTGATAAGAGCAAATTAGGCGTTGTTAGCTCAAGAGTTGTCATGTGCAATCTAAGCATTGTCACATGCAATTTAAGCATTGACAAAACGTAGACAAAGAAGCTTATGGAAGCTTCTATTTAGATAAACATGCAAAGATATTCTGCATAAGTTTATTTAAATAGAAGATTTACTTGTTTATTCATTCTTATCTCTTGTAAACCCTAATCCTTACACTATAAAAGGAACCAAGGGTATTAGGTTTATTCATAACTTTCATATACAATGTAAACCTAAAGTGTGTGTCGACTAGGTGTGGGATTCAATGTACACACACCTAGTGATTGTTTGTTATTAATATAATGAACAATCCAATTGTGTTTTAATTCATGTTATTCGTGCCTAAACACCTTGTTAATGTGTCGTGTTCTAATTCCGCTTTGATTGTTTAATCATATGAACATGATGCATTCCTAGTTGCTTAAAAGATCCGGAAACCAAGGTTTCCACAATTGGTATCAGAGCCTCGTGGCTCGTGATGCTAGGACCAACAAGGTGCTCGTGTATGGTGAAAAGAAGAAAAATCCGTCTAGGGTTTTTCTGGACGTTTTTGTGTGCGCAGCAGTATTCAGAAGGCCATAACATTTTATTGAACCGTTGGATCGCCACGAAATTTTATATGTGTGTTCTACATACATATATCTAGATATCCACTGGAGGGATTGTCGAGATCTATCCCCAAGAAAAAGTTATTAAGCGTCGAAGTCAGCATGGGTCATATGCTGTTTTCTGTGAACTGTTATAGTAAAAACGCGATTTCTCATTCGTTAACCGTTGGATCGTCGTGAAATTCGATCTGTAGGTTCTTGACACTTACGTCTAGGATCTCACCGAAGGGATCTTCGATCTGAGCATTTATGAAGAAGTTATTCGCTGTCGAAGTTCACTGCAGTTTATGGATTTTCACATGAAATAATGATTTAGGGTTTATAAAACCCTAGATCAATTACCCGCTGATGGGAGTTATTTAGACGCTGATAGATGTTGGTGTGACGCTGACAAGGCATGGATGAGACGCTGATGACGTCAGCGTTTGGGACAAGACGCTGACAAGGTTTAAAGTTGACGCTGACGTTTGTTATTTAGGCGCTGACAGGCTTAATTTTGACGCTGACATAATAAGTCAACGCTGACAGCGTTGACAGTGTTGTCCGAGATATGGTTTTTCAAACGCTGATAAGTGTTGTCCGATATCTGACAATGCATCTGATTAAAGATGTTGGACAGTGAAGGTTCTCGGATGACAAAAGGATTGCTGCTGTTTGAGAAAATTGGTACGTTTTTAGCACACAAAAGGAGGATTATACACACGAAGGTACATGGAATCTCCGTTTTAATATAGAATATCATGTTGATATTTATGGCTCAGATATTTTTAAAAGGTATTAATGATTTTTAAGTAAGTTAGCAACAATTCATGAAGAATTTTATTGGATTATGTAATCGGGATAGCCTTGTGAAAGAGTTATTCGCTAACAGCTTTTACATATGAAGATATTGACTTGTCATGAAGAGGTGTTAGCTTAAGGGGAAGAGTTCTTATGGTAAGTTTGATGATTGAAGAAGATTTTCGCGAGTTCGTGTTCTATCATATCTTAAAGTCGTGCACTCCCAGTCATAGACTTTAAAGATAACTTGTTCGTGCTTCAAATGTTTGGTGACGAAGACTTGTCATAACACTTGAAGGAGTTACATTATCGTGCTCAGTGTCTCACATAGGATGAGAATATTGACAAGAGATCGAGGTCTGCTTATAATGCTAAAGGTATAAGTTCTTTATCACGTGGATAGTACAAGACATGGAACACAAGGTTGGTTTATTCTACTTCTACATCAAAAATATTATATTAATTGTTCTTTAAGATCGTTACATAGAGCTACATTTGGGAGAATCTTCAAAGATTGCATACATTGTTTACTTCCTTGTTGATGTGACAAAAAGGGGAAGAAATACATGCTACACTTGAGGGGAAGCAATTTGAAGATCATGTACAACTTACAAGAGATACACATAGAGTTTTGCCGACATCAACTAGGGGAAGATTGTTGGGTCAAAAAGTTGATGTGGCAGAAACTCAAAAACGAAGAAAACATGAAGATATTGTCCAAGCGTTTTCAAGAGTTAATCAAGCGTTGATAAGAGCAAATTAGGCGTTGTTAGCTCAAGAGTTGTCATGTGCAATCTAAGCATTGTCACATGCAATTTAAGCATTGACAAAACGTAGACAAAGAAGCTTATGGAAGCTTCTATTTAGATAAACATGCAAAGATATTCTGCATAAGTTTATTTAAATAGAAGATTTACTTGTTTATTCATTCTTATCTCTTGTAAACCCTAATCCTTACACTATAAAAGGAACCAAGGGTATTAGGTTTATTCATAACTTTCATATACAATGTAAACCTAAAGTGTGTGTCGACTAGGTGTGGGATTCAATGTACACACACCTAGTGATTGTTTTTTATTAATATAATGAACAATCCAATTGTGTTTTAATTCATGTTATTCGTGCCTAAACAACTTGTTAATGTGTCGTGTTCTAATTCCGCTTTGATTGTTTAATCATATGAACATGATGCATTCCTAGTTGCTTAAAAGATCCGGAAACCAAGGTTTCCACAGGTTGGGATGTGGGGGCTCACAGTTTTGAAAACCAGAATTATAGCACGGATGTGGCTCATAGTAAGTCATCGGTTGAGAAGAATTAGAACACGGATTTGGTTCATAATAATCCATCGGTGAAGAAAAATGAGGACACGGATTTGGTTCATAATAATTCATTGGCTGACAATAAGAAGTATCGTGAGGGCCCCCACAATTTTGGCAACATGGGTATGGAGAAAAATCCGGTGAGTTTTGTGGATAGCTATTTCCATTGTCATAATTGTAACCCGGTTCTTGCCCGTGATCATACGGGTATTGAACCGGACACGAAACATGCCAATGAGAATCGCTGCCACAATAGATGCAAGGGGGAATAGGAGGTGGATTAGAAAAGGACGAATTAGTCGAGTTGCACGATGGAAAAAATCCAAATTGTGTATGGTCGATATCGTTTCCGCACCGCTCACATGTACACCATTGACAAGAGTCGTTCCCGTATAATCGTCTCCCACACCCGACGCAATGGACATAAGAATCCATAAAGAAAAATAGATAAGCAAGAAGAATATTTTTGGTGAAAAACTTTGAAAAAGAAATGCTTTTTATGATTTTTCAAATGTTTTTGGATTTTTGAAAATTTTGGACACGAAAAATAACGTTCACAAGTGAACGGATCCCAAAAGCCAACGCGTCTCTCACAAAAAACCGTTAATCTTCACGAAAAGAGCCGGCAGCGGCGCCATTTGAAGTTGAGATTTTGCTAGGTTAAAAGTTCGTTTTCCCGGTGTCTTAACGAATTGATTTCCGGTTCAAAGTGCGACTCAATTGTTTTTGGTTAAGAAAAAGGGAAGTTGATTATCTATAACTAATTAAAAAGTAAATGCGAAAAGTATTTAAAAAAACAAACTAAAGACAAGTACAAATAATAAAACTAAAACAAGGTGAATATTAAAAACTAAAAATTAAAACGATATTAAAACGAATATTAAAACAAATAATAAAACGAAATTTAAAGCGAAACAATTAATAAAATAAAACTAAAAGACGAAATCAACTATCGACTCGAAAATAAAGTTTACTAAATGAAAAAGGAGAGAATAAAACTAAAATGGTACTTTAAAGCTAAACGAGGGAAAACCTAAAGTGGGTACTAAATAAAAGATAAAACTTGAACTTTACGAAAAAATATTAATACTAAAAATCGACGAAAAATTTAACTAAAAATACGTAACTTTCAGAATTAGAATCGGAACAACTTTCAGATAAAACTAAACAATTACGGAACAATACTATTAAATAAACAAGCTAGCAGGCTAGCAGGCTAGCAAGCTAGCAGGCTAGCAAGCTAGCAGGCTAGCTGCTGGAAGCTAGCAAGCTAGCTGCTTAATTGGCGGAAAAATGAGTAAGCTAGCAAGCTAACTGGTCACTTCCATCGTACTTTACCATCGTACTTCCATCGTACTATTGTTAAGCTAGCAGGCTAGCTGGTCACTTCCATCGTACCATGCATCGTACTCATGCATCGTACTCATGCATCGTAGCCAAGGATCGTAGCCACGGATCGCACCCACGAATCGCACCCACGATCGCAACAAGTGATCGTGGTGAGAATTATGGAGTGTGATCGTGGTGACGATCGTACTAAGGCTCGCAGTAATGGATCACAAGTAGAAACCCTTGGGGTTTATGCGATCACACTTACTGGATCGTACTGGTAAAACCCTTAAGCATTACGATGGCATACAATAAGCAAATAAGTAAATACCAAATAAGCACTTATCTAAAAACTTAACCAAATCAAATTTAAGAAAAAGCTAATAGACCAAAATTTAAAAACTTTTAAAAATACTAAATAATAAAAAATATTTTAAAACAACTTTTTATAAAAATTAACTAAAAAGCACTCAATCAAAAATAAGAAAATTAACACAATAAGCACTAAAACACTTTAAGCTATAAAAATCAAACATTAAAAGATCAATAAGCATAAATTTGAAAACTTTTAAATTACGAAATAAGCAAACTTTAAAAAGACTAAATTTTTTAAGAAAACTAAAAAGTAAATAAGCTAAATACAAAATAAGCCAATAAGATTGTCAAACTTATAGCTTAATTCGTATAAAAGCTTAGATGAAACAAAAAGATGAACTTTTTAATCAAACATCAAAATCAACAAGACATGTATATAAAGAGATCGGATTTAAGATCATATATAAAAAAAACTAAGAAAGATAGAATAAGATTAAGATTAAAACAAGAATTAAGCTATTTGAAAGTAAAGTTTTGATTACAAACAAGAAAGGAAGATAAAAGATTGAGATCCTAGTGAGAGAAACTGTCACTTTCTCTCTCTAGAATCACCTACCAAAATGAAAATGAAAACTACCCTAAACTAAAACTAACCAACCCTCTTAAATGAGTTTAGGAGGGTATTTATAGGAAATGGGGAGGTGCATGTGTTGCCTCCTCTTTCTTTCTTTCTTCACGTCTTCTCGTCTTTTAAGTTCTTCGACTTTATCGACTTTGTCTCGGGATTAATTAAACTCGTCTTATAATTTATTTATTTATTAGACTCGAGTTCTTCGGCTTTATTAAACTTCCGTATTTTAGACTTGTTCTTCGATTAATCTTCAGAATAGGCCTTGGACTTCCGTTATTTTTGCATTCTTGATCTCTTGACTTCGTCTTTTTTGTCGTTTTCTTCGATAAAAGCCCGTGAAAGCCCGTGTTTTCTTCCCTTTTCAAATTTTGGTCCTAAATCACAACAAAAACACAAACCACACATAATTCCGACATTTACGACATAAAATACACGTTTTGGCTTGGTTATTATTGTAATTAAGTGGTAAAAGGATGGGTGTTTTCACACCTATCAAAACCCCTATCCACTAAAGTGTTACATGTGTGTTTTCTTTGGTGGGAACCATTGGCCTATTCTATTACAAGGACCACATATATATAATGGGGTGTGAAGCTTCCTTGAGAAGCTTTTTGATAGGTGTGTAAATACCCATCTTTTCTACCACTTATTTCTTGCTAAAACAAGACCAAAACGCGTATTTAAGGTCATTTGTTTGGAATTATGCGTGGTTTGTGTGTTTGTTATGTTTTCAGAGCCAACCGGATAAATATTGGAGAAAACATGGGATTGCACGGGTTTTATCAAGGAAAAAGACTCAAGACGAAGTCTATTGACCAAGAGGTGCAAAAGATTTGAAGTCACTAGGCCTATTCGAAGATTTATCGAAGAAAAGGACTAAAGACGGAAGATTTTCATAAGTCGAAGAAACTCAAGTCTATTTAACGAAGAAATTAAAAGACGAGTTGAATTTAATCGACAACAAATCCCGAATCAGAATCGAAAACGTCAACTTTTCTGAAAAGACGAGAAGACAAAAAGAAGGGAAGAAAGCCCACTCACCAACCAAGGGAGAAGCCTATAAATACTCCTCCCAATACACACACGAAACATTCTCTTCTTCTTTTTCCAGTTTTATTTTCTTCCTAGTTCTTAGGAACCATCTCCCTTAAGGAGTGGTTTTAATCTTTGTTTGATTTATCTTCCAATCTTGTAAGTTAATCTTTGTTGTTTTGAATCTTAAATCATTAATACAATTCCTCTTTTAATCTTTTGATTCATCTTGTTCTTCTTCATCTTTTTCTTTCATGTTCTTAAGCTCTATTTGGTTCTAGCTTGATTCTAAAAAGTTGTTGAATTGGTGTTTTTATGATTGGGATTTGATCCTTGTAGTTAGTAGATGATTTGTGGTTGATTTGGTAAAACCTTTCTACTTGATTGAGTTGGTTTGTGATCTCTCGTATCTTACTGTTTCTCGTCAGCTTCATAAGTTCCCCAGATTCCGAATAGGGGATCTGGGTGTGTGTCCATTCGGAATTCTCAATTATTCCGAGTAAGGATTTGAATTCTTGTCTATTCGGAACTTTCATTTATTCCGAGTAAGGGGTTTAAGTTTTGTGTTATTCGGAACATTCCAACATTCCGAGTAAGGGTTTTGTCATTTTGGTTATTCGGAACATTTCCATATTCCGAATAGTCCATTCTTTCCGCATAGATTTCAGATTTTCCGAGTAGAAGACTTTTTCCGCATAGGACTGTTTGAGTTTCTCCATTCGGAACTTTTTCCGAATAAACCAATTTTCCGAATCACCCTCATTATTCCGCATAGGCTTATTTCCATTACCTCTATTCGGAATATTCCATATTCCGAATAGCCCAAATTTTCCGAGTAGCTTAATATTCCGAATAAGAAGATTTTTCTGCATGATCATGACTTTCCGCATGGAGCAAATTATTCCGAGTAAGGCCAACATTCCGAATAGAAGAATTCCAGATTTATTTTTTATGAGGTATTACTGTTGCATTTAAAGCTTCTAGTTTAGTTTAATTATTACCCGCCTTTATCATTTTAGTAGATTTAGACCAAAGCTCCCCCTTTTAGTCACCAATTACAACTATTCCACTTTTGACCGTGATCGATTCGAGAAGATACCGAGAACGAAACAACGATATATCAATTGGGTACGAGCAACGCAAAGAGAGATCTTGCAAGCAAAAACCTTTTATTAACCAACCCAAAACTCAGTTATTAAAATGGCGCCGCTGCCGGCTCTTTTCGTAAGGATCAACGGTTTCTTGTGAGAAAAATTGGATTTTGGGATCCGTTCTTTCGGGGACGTTATTTTCAAGCACAAAAATTTTCAAAAATCCATAAAAATATAAAATTTCCAAAAACACAAAAACAATATAAAACCTATAAAAACCAAAAATATTTTCTCTTGCATTTTCTTTTTAGTGTATGCGTACTCGATCCACGTCTTATTCAGAGCCCGAGACTCTCGAACAATTAGACATGGCAGGTGTACACAACAACAACAATAATATTCCACCCCCCCAAAACAACAATAATAATAATAACCCACCCCACCCAAATATGAATAATCCACCTGACTTACGAACCATGGAGGAGCTATGCCAACCCACAATGAACGGACGTGGAGGCCCGATTGCACCAATGCATGTCACGGCTCAGGAGTTTTCGTTGAAACATCACATGATCCAGCAAGTACAAACGAATCCATTT
The DNA here is from genome assembly GCA_025667525.1 of Glebionis coronaria. Lineage (NCBI taxonomy): Eukaryota > Viridiplantae > Streptophyta > Magnoliopsida > Asterales > Asteraceae > Glebionis > Glebionis coronaria. Next base: position 504,548,547 of record CM046881.1, on the reverse strand, counting down.
CGCGGAATTCCGGATGATGATGCCAACAAACACCTCGACAAATTCATCACTATTACCCAAAGCATGAAATCTCCCGGTGTTTCTATGGATGACCTTCGCCTCCAACTCTTTCCTCACTCGCTTTCTCACCATGCCGAAAAATGGTTTGACCGTCTTCCTAAGAATTCTATTCATACATGGAACGACATGACTCAACGCTTTTTATCGCGCTACTTTCCCCCATCCATGGTCACTAGCCTTCGTAACCAAATCAGTGGATTTATGCAAGAGAATGATGAATCGCTTTTCGATGCTTGGGAACGTTACAATGATTTGATCGACCGCTGTCCTAATCACAATATGCTACCCGTCACTCTCATTGACACCTTCTATAATGGTCTCACCTTTCGTGATCGTGACACGATCAATGCCGCCGCCGGTGGTACTTTTATGAAAAGGAGACCAGAGGAGTGTCGAGAGTTGATTGAAAACATGACTACTCACCACAAGAATTGGGATTCATCCGCATCCTCAAGATCTAACTCGAGAGTCAATGTTTCTTCTACTACCTCCAATCCTGAAATGTCTGAAATTTCTCGACAACTTGCCGAAATGAACAAAAATTTCATGACCATGGCCACAAACCACTTTCAACAAGCTAAAGCCGTTGCTATGTCTTGTGACACATGTGGTGGTCCTCATTCTTATAATGATTGTCCTTCCACTCAAGGCAATTATTCTGAAAACGTTAACGCAGCATACGGTACCTATCCCACGGGAGGCTATCAAGCTCGCCCTCAAGGAGACCGTAGCTTGCTAAGTTATCGTTCCAACAATTATCTTGCACCTCCCGGTTTCCCTCCTGCAAACCAAACCCAACAACAAAACTATAACCGCAACAACCAATCCCAACCTCGTGCTCAAACCCAATATCCGTCCCAAAGAAATACCTACCAAACTCAAGGAAATTCTCAAGCTTACCAAGTTCCACCTCTCAATCAACCGATGGCAGTGAATCCCGACGTCGAGTCATTCATGAAGACCAATCGTGAGATGGTGACGAATCTTCAGAGTCAGTTTGTCAACTTGAAGAATGACATGGTGAAACAAGGAAGCGATATTCGAGCCGAGCTAAGGAATGATATGGCCAAACATAGCGATGCTATTAATACCAACATGCAAAACTCTTTCAATAATCAAGCTCTTCACCTTCGTGATATGATTGGTTCGCTCATCCAAGGTAATCAACCCTCTTCTTCGGGTACTCTTCCGAGTAATACCGTTGCAAATCCAAGAGGGGAGATGAAAGCAATCACCACTCGTAGTGGAAAAGGTTATATGGAACCCGAGCTTCCTACACCTCCACCCGTGATTGTGAACAAGGAAAAAGAGCAACTTTCTTCACCTTCTATCCCCATTTCCCCACCACCCGTGGTTGTGAGTGATCCTATCCCCTTAAAGCCTTCTTCTTCATCCAATATACCTTATCCTTCAAGGTTGAGGAAAGAGAAGCAAAAGAGCAAGGATGATATTCAGGTTTCTAACTTTCTTAAAATGTTTAAACAACTGAATTTCAATATCTCCTTTGCCGAGGCTCTCGCTCACATGCCCAAATATGCTAAGATGTTTAAAGATCTTCTAAGTGATAAAGAAAAGCTTCTTGACATTGCTCAGACCCAACTTAATGAGAACTGCTCCGCAGTGCTCTTAAGGAAATTGCCCACCAAACTTGGTGATCCGGGTCGCTTCTTGATTCCTTGCAATTTCCCGGGAGTAGAGAATTGCATGGCCCTAGCCGATCTAGGTGCCAGTATAAACTTAATGCCTTTAAGCGTTTGGAAGCAATTATCTCTCCCCGAGCTAGTCCCCACACGAATGACTTTGGAATTAGCCAACCGTACGGTTGCTTATCCAGTGGGGATAGCCGAAGATGTCTTTGTTGGCGTTGATAAATTCACCTTCCCGGCTGATTTTGTCGTCGTTGACTACGAGATGGACCCTCGTGTTCCATTAATCGTTGGACGTCCATTCCTGAGGACCGGTCGCACTCTCATTGATGTAGCCGCGGGCGAAATAATCATGAGAGTTGGTGACGATCAAATTGTCTTCAACATGGGTAAGATTTCTAAGCAACCTTATTCGTATGAGAGCGTTAATGCTATTGATGTTCTCGATGAGGCTTGTGAAGAACATTTTCATGATGCTTGCAAAAGTACTCTTTCTTCCCTACCCAATGTTGAGACCGTTGCCTCAATTGCTCCAGCATTGACTCCTTTTGGAGAAAGTGACTTGGATGACTTCGAAGCTAGCTTGGGTCCTCTCGATATTAAGTATGATAATTTGTCCACAAATTGGGACGAAGACATTAGTACTATTGAGAGACTTCTCAATGAGGACCCATTGTCTCCTCCTGCTCCTACAGAGGTGACTAATGATGATCCATCGTTAGTTTCACCATCTATTGAGGCTCCTCCTACTCTCGAGCTTAAGGACCTACCGCCTCATCTTGAGTACGTTTTCCTAGAAGACGACGAGAAGTTACCGGTTATCATCGCAAAGGATCTGAAAGAAGACGAAAAAGCCCGACTTGTTGCAGTGTTGAAGAAGCATAAACGCGCTATCGCTTGGAAAATCTCCGACATCCGCGGAATTGATCCTCACTTTTGCACACATAAAATTCTCATGGAGGACGACTTTAAGCCCACTATTCAAAGCCAAAGAAGGGTGAATCCTAAAATCCATGATGTCATCAAAAAAGAGGTTATCAAACTTCTTGATGCGGGTATGATTTACCCTATTTCGGATTCCCCATGGGTTAGTCCAGTCCATTGTGTGCCTAAGAAAGGCGGAATCACCGTTGTGCCCAATGCAAACAACGAGTTAATTCCTACCCGTCTCGTTACTGGGTGGAGAGTTTGTATAGACTACCGCAAACTCAATGATGCCACGAGAAAGGATCATTTCCCTCTACCTTTTATGGACCAAATGCTTGAACGCTTAGCTGGTAATGAATATTACTGCTTTCTGGATGGTTTCTCGGGTTATTTTCAAATACCCATCGATCCCCAAGATCAAGAAAAGACAACATTCACTTGTCCCTACGGCACATTTGCTTATAAAAGAATGCCTTTTGGTTTATGCAATGCCCCCGGGACTTTCCAAAGGTGCATGTTGGCTATATTCCATGACATGGTTGAGCAAACCATGGAAGTCTTCATGGATGATTTCTCGGTTTTCGGGGATTCTTTCTCTGCTTGCCTTGCCAATTTGGAACGCATGCTTAAGCGGTGCGAAGACACTCGCCTTGTTCTAAATTGGGAAAAATGCCATTTTATGGTAAAAGAAGGCATTGTGCTAGGACACAAAATTTCTAAAGCCGGTCTTGAAGTCGACCGTGCTAAAGTTGATGTCATAGCCAAATTACCTCCACCTTCAACCGTGAAGGGTGTGAGAAGCTTTTTGGGTCATGCGGGATTCTATCGTAGATTCATTCAAGATTTCTCTAAAATCGCTCGCCCGATGACCCACCTCTTGGAAAAAGATACTCCTTTTATCTTTTCTAAAGAGTGTCTCGAAGCATTCAATCTTCTCAAGGATAAGCTGACTAAGGCACCGGTCTTGGTTACCCCCAATTGGGAGCTGCCTTTTGAATTGATGTGCGATGCTAGCGACTTTGCTATTGGTGCGGTTTTGGGCCAAAGAGTGAATAAACACTTCCAACCAATCCACTACGCTAGCAAAACAATGACAGGGGCTCAATTGCATTATACGACAACCGAAAAAGAGCTTTTAGCTGTTGTCTATGCTTTTGAGAAATTTCGCCCCTATCTTGTTTTATCCACCACCATCGTATACACGGACCATTCCGCGTTGAAGTACTTGATGACCAAGAATGATTCTAAGCCAAGACTTCTCCGCTGGGTTTTACTCCTTCAAGAATTCAACATTGAAATTCGTGACAAGAAGGGTGCTGAAAACCTGGCCGCGGATCATCTGAGCCGACTTGAGGATCCATATCAAGGGGACCATCCGAACAAAGAGATCAATGACTCTTTTCCCCTTGAAACCTTAATGTCTATCAATCCCAATCTTGATGGCACCCCGTGGTTTGCCGATATTGCAAACTACTTAGCGGGTGGTGTTCTCATCCAAGGGTTAACGTCCCAACAAAAGAAGAAGTTCTTGAACGATGTTAAGACTTACTTCTGGGAGGACCCTTTTCTATTCAAACAATGCGCTGACCTGATTATTCGTCGGTGTGTTGACGGACCGGCAGCTTTTGATATTCTCCAAGCGTGCCACAAAGGACCCACCGGTGGTCACTTTGGTCCCAACTTCACCGCCAAAAAAGTGTTTGACTCGGGATTCTATTGGCCCACCATTTATCGTGATGCTCACGAGATGGTTAAACATTGTGATGCTTGCCAAAAACAAGGCCAGATCACACATAAAGATGAGATGCCTCAAAATTTCATACAAGAATGTGAAATCTTTGATGTCTGGGGCATCGACTTTATGGGGCCATTCCCGTCTTCTAAAGGCAACAAATACATCCTTGTCGCTGTCGACTACGTTTCTAAATGGGTTGAAGCAAAAGCTTTACCCACTAACGACGCGAGGGTGGTTTGTAATTTCTTGAAACAACTATTTGCTCGTTTCGGTGTTCCTCGTGCTATTATCAGTGACCGCGGGACTCATTTTTGCAACGATCAATTTGCAAGAGTCATGGCTAAGTACGGTGTCAATCACCGTCTTTCCACCGCCTATCATCCTCAAACCAACGGTCAAGCCGAGATATCCAACCGTGGATTGAAGAGAATTTTGGAACGTACTGTGGGAGAGCATCGTGCCTCGTGGGCCGATAAACTTGATGATGCTCTGTGGGCTTTCCGTACCGCCTATAAGACGCCGATTGGTTGTACACCTTATCGTCTTGTGTACGGGAAAGCCTGCCACCTTCCCATCGAGCTAGAACATAAGGCATACTGGGCCTTGAAGTGGGCTAACTTCGACATCAACAAAGCCGGTGATTTTCGGAAGATTCAACTCAACGAGCTTCAAGAATTGAGGAATCAAGCTTACGAGAACTCATTGATTTACAAGGAGAAGACCAAGATTATCCACGATGCTAAAATCAAGAACCGAGAGTTCAACGTTGGTGATCAAGTCTTACTCTTTAACTCTCGGTTGAAGATCTTCTCAGGCAAGTTGAAGAGCCGCTGGTCTGGTCCATTCACCATCGCCAATGTCTTTCCCTATGGTACCATTGAGCTTTCTCAGCCAAATGGGCCTAACTTCAAGGTGAATGGCCAGCGTTTGAAGTTGTACGTTGGTGAGGACATCTCTAAGGAGATGATTCCATCCCTCACCACGTTTCCCTTGAATTAGTTCGGGACCGAGTCAGGCTCGCGACTCGGTAAACAAAAACAAGCGCTCCTCGGGAGGCAACCCGAGTATCTATCCCCCTTTCCCGTTTTCATCATAAGTGTAGGGGGAGCTATATAGGTTGCTTGTTTTTGGATGGTGATGTGATTACAGGGATTATTGCACTCTTGGAATCTTTGAACTACCGTGATCCCATGTTATCCGAAATCTGGTTCTATCTCTCAACTATCGTGATCCAATTTTCTTCATACTCACATTTGAAATTGATCACTTTAGTCGTCTCTTCCTTAACTTGAGTTAACCAACGTGCACAATGTCATAAGTGTAGGGGAGCCCTTCCCACATGCTTAAACATTGAGGACAATGTTTATCTTAAGTGTAGGGGAGACTTCTATCGAATTTTTAAGTGGACTTTTCCATGAAAATGCCTTCATTTAACCGGAAAATCATACTTTTCAACATTTTTCAAATTTTTAATCAACTTTGGCCATTTTGTCGTAAATTTTAAATTTTTATCGTTGCTTTCATATGTATATATCCCGCAATAAAGTCAAAAATATTAATAAATTGGTGTAGCTAGTTTAGAAGTCTTTTAACATATTAGGCCCGTTGCGTTTATTTTGACTCAACCCGAATAGACTTATTCTTGTCTATTCTAGCTAGTATCCTTAACCATATGGACCTTAATTGGTTTATTTGGCTAAGCATCCACGAGTCTCATTCCTTGAGATTTTAAATTGTGGAGAACGAGAAATGATAGAGTCAATTATAAGTCGGTATCCTTGCACAAGCTCACTTGGTGTAATTATTTGCCTATTCTCCCATCACTTGCTAATAAGTTATCTGCAATAAGTAAGGTCGTACGATTTGAAAGGTTACCTAGCTTCTAGCCCAAGATCGTTTAAAAGTTGCTCGGTAATGACGAGAGTTCATAGCCAAGGCATAACTTATGAAGCGGGGCGCGAAGATTGGCGAGTCCGAAAAGGCCCTAACAAGGCATGAGGATTCAATTTTATTGCTGAAGATCCCAAAAGTGATGTGAAAAGCATTATCTCCAAAATCAATATGAAGGATCAAGACTCACGACGAAAAGCAATCAACTCCCACAAAGATGATGGAGAAGTCTATCCGAAAAGACCCTAACAAGGTATGAGGATAAATAGATCCAAGTCCGAAAAGGAGGCGGATCGTTGTATCTCAAAATCCCAATTAGAGATTGAAGAAATAATCATGAAGTCGTGGTCAACAAAGTTGGAGTACCCCTCAAAAGTCTCCAAAGTGAAGAAACTCTATTATGATGAGAAGACCATTACCTCAAGAAACGTCTCTCGAAGATATGAAGTATGAAGTACATGCCAAATATCGGCCCGAGAAAGGTCTCAAATCGTGAACCAAGTTATGCCAAGATATGAACTTTCTGATATCCCGAGAAGCAGTTTTAAGAGATTTTGTCCTTTAGCTAACTATTGATCAAATCGTCCTACTTTGCTTTCAGCCTAAATAAACTATCGAAATAAGTCCAAAAATGCATCTTCATGATCATTCTAAGACAAAAATAAAATATAAGAGATACACCTAGGAATAAGGGAGTTTAAGCATTTAATTAAGCCATGTGTGTAAGTGTTTGAATTGCTAACTTATAATAACAATGATCTCGTTTTTAAGCTTAGTTTGGGGAACGTGAAACTTGAGGGTGATAAATCTTCGCAGCACCAAAAGCCCTAATGTAAGCCCTCGATCTCTTTACAAGTTATTTCCACATAGTTATGTTCTATCTTTTTGTTTGCTTTAAATTTCTTTTAGTGCTTTAATTTTTGTTTAGTAGTATTTGAATAAGGCCAAGGTTAATTAATTATGAGAAAAGTGTAATGTTGCTTTATCACTAAGCATTGCATGAGGGCATGGCAATGGTTAAGTGTAGGGGATTTGATAGGTGTGTAAATACCCATCTTTTCTACCACTTATTTCTTGCTAAAACAAGACCAAAACGCGTATTTAAGGTCATTTGTTTGGAATTATGCGTGGTTTGTGTGTTTGTTATGTTTTCAGAGCCAACCGGATAAATATTGGAGAAAACATGGGATTGCACGGGTTTTATCAAGGAAAAAGACTCAAGACGAAGTCTATTGACCAAGAGGTGCAAAAGATTTGAAGTCACTAGGCCTATTCGAAGATTTATCGAAGAAAAGGACTAAAGACGGAAGATTTTCATAAGTCGAAGAAACTCAAGTCTATTTAACGAAGAAATTAAAAGACGAGTTGAATTTAATCGACAACAAATCCCGAATCAGAATCGAAAACGTCAACTTTTCTGAAAAGACGAGAAGACAAAAAGAAGGGAAGAAAGCCCACTCACTAACCAAGGGAGAAGCCTATAAATACTCCTCCCAATACACACACGAAACATTCTCTTCTTCTTTTTCCAGTTTTATTTTCTTCCTAGTTCTTAGGAACCATCTCCCTTAAGGAGTGGTTTTAATCTTTGTTTGATTTATCTTCCAATCTTGTAAGTTAATCTTTGTTGTTTTGAATCTTAAATCATTAATACAATTCCTCTTTTAATCTTTTGATTCATCTTGTTCTTCTTCATCTTTTTCTTTCATGTTCTTAAGCTCTATTTGGTTCTAGCTTGATTCTAAAAAGTTGTTGAATTGGTGTTTTTATGATTGGGATTTGATCCTTGTAGTTAGTAGATGATTTGTGGTTGATTTGGTAAAACCTTTCTACTTGATTGAGTTGGTTTGTGATCTCTCGTATCTTACTGTTTCTCGTCAGCTTCATAAGTTCCCCAGATTCCGAATAGGGGATCTGGGTGTGTGTCCATTCGGAATTCTCAATTATTCCGAGTAAGGATTTGAATTCTTGTCTATTCGGAACTTTCATTTATTCCGAGTAAGGGGTTTAAGTTTTGTGTTATTCGGAACATTCCAACATTCCGAGTAAGGGTTTTGTCATTTTGGTTATTCGGAACATTTCCATATTCCGAATAGTCCATTCTTTCCGCATAGATTTCAGATTTTCCGAGTAGAAGACTTTTTCCGCATAGGACTGTTTGAGTTTCTCCATTCGGAACTTTTTCCGAATAAACCAATTTTCCGAATCACCCTCATTATTCCGCATAGGCTTATTTCCATTACCTCTATTCGGAATATTCCATATTCCGAATAGCCCAAATTTTCCGAGTAGCTTAATATTCCGAATAAGAAGATTTTTCTGCATGATCATGACTTTCCGCATGGAGCAAATTATTCCGAGTAAGGCCAACATTCCGAATAGAAGAATTCCAGATTTATTTTTTATGAGGTATTACTGTTGCATTTAAAGCTTCTAGTTTAGTTTAATTATTACCCGCCTTTATCATTTTAGTAGATTTAGACCAAAGCTCCCCCTTTTAGTCACCAATTACAACTATTCCACTTTTGACCGTGATCGATTCGAGAAGATACCGAGAACGAAACAACGATATATCAATTGGGTACGAGCAACGCAAAGAGAGATCTTGCAAGCAAAAACCTTTTATTAACCAACCCAAAACTCAGTTATTACTTTTACTAAAATACAAGTAACCACCTTGTAGTTTGTAGTCTTCCACTAATACTTCAGACAGACACTTTAGACACTTCTTCAGGTCTTTTAACATCTTCAGGTCTTGTAGTAAGTAATAGTCTTGAGGAGTTAGCAAGCTATTATGTCATCACTTACTAACTCCATCATCCTTGATTCTATGTACACTTACTGAGATCCGCCTCAGCTAATGACGAGTCTATCTCGTAGACTCTAAAGAACTATAAAGAATGACACACTGAACTTATAACATACGTGAGTTCAGTGACAAACACTACTTAGGCTGGTTTACATACAAATCCTGTGCAAAGGACAAATCAGACACTGAATTGGCTCAACAATCTCCCCCTATTTGGATAGAAAAGTAGCCTAAGTTAAATAGCAGTAAGTGAGCATAAAGGCTTCTTCTTACCTGCTATATTACAACAAAGTATACCAAGAATAACTAGCTTATCTAGTTGAAGTCATCCACTGACTTGTTTGGCCTGTTGTAGTTGTTACTAAGCTTATACAATCTCTGATCTTGTATAATGAAAACTTGAACAAACTCCCTGATGCTTATATAGTAGAACCCCCCAATGACTACTTCACTTCGGTTAAGAGTGAAGTGTATATATGCTTGTTCATTACATATCATATGCCCTCCACTAGCATATATAAAGTATGGCATATTCTATCAATTAAGATCTGGAGTTCATTTACCTTTAAACAACGGAGTGGTCAATGGTTGATGCAGCAACCATAATAGATCATAGAGTAAGCTCAGCAACCCATCTTCAGCGACTTGGCTCAATCAGCCATATATGTAAACATGTAAGTCCCTGAAGGTTGTGTGTTGTGATGTATGTGTGTATGTAGCGTGAGTAAACTTCATGTTTCTTCACATAAACACAAGTTTACCTCCGTCCTCGTTTCTCTCCCCCTCAAAATTTGCTAGGGAACCAAGCAACTTTTGACCGGCTACACACTATTACACAATCATAGCGTGATGGTGTTCATCTCGCTTGAAGTACAACTCCCCCTGAATTTCATCTCCTACCAAACGCCTGATATAATCAAACCCGATGGTATCAAACCCCTGTATAATCAATGTTTCACCAATTCCCTGTAACACATCCTGGTTTCACAAAACTATACGGCTGGGGTCACAGCGGCGGGGGAAGGGTGACAACTGCTGGGGAGGGTGGGGGTGGCTGTGGAGATCAATAGCTGGAGATTTTAGCCAATGGTTGTGGGATTCAACAGCTTAAAAGTTTAGCCAATGGCTGTGGTTTGAGGTAATAACCTATGAAGATCTTCTTTCTTTATCTTGGTGAGAGAAAATAGTTCTTGAGTGACCAAGTCCTTCAAATGCAAATGCTGAAGGCATATTGAGTGTCTTGCACTCGAACAAATCCTTTGATGATGTAGTTGCTTCAACAACTTGAGTTTAGTGTAAGGATTTGTTTAGGTTCTGTGGTTATGGGAATCAACAGGTGGGGGTTCATCGGCTTGTGGGGATCAACAGCTGGAGGTTAGGACAACAATAGGAGTAGCTGTAGAGTGGTTGTGGCCTGGTTGGCACAGCGACCTCGGGGGTGTTTAGAGACAGAGGAGGTTCAGAGAAAGGGGTCCAACATGTTTACTGTTGGTTTAACTCTATGGGGTCAGCAACTTGTATTTTAGAGCGTCCACAGTAGGCAAGCTGTTGTCACAGCCACAAAAGTTCATCTTTTTATAACCATAGCTCTTTCTTTTATAGACATTGATGAGCAACAAACCTCTGATAATGTTGTATGCGGGTTCAGCTGGTTGAGGTTCAGTGCGGCTACATACAAAGTATGTCAACTCAGCGTTCTAACAGCTGTTATGTTCATCACATCATCTATGGTTGGGGCAACTACCCATTATTTTCATTCAACAAAACCACAGCTCAGATACATGGGGCTGTGGGTCATTCATCTATAGGGTTCAGGGTTCAGAGACAGCGCTTCGCTGTGAGATGACCTATTTGCGTCACCGCCTGTGCATCGACCTTTGATATTGAGTTGTTGAACCCCTGAAGTGGTTGGATACCTGTGGTGTAAACCCCTGTGATTGGCCAGTGTTTATGTGAAGAAACATGAAGTTTACTCACGCTACATACACACTATCATACATCACAACACACAACCTTCAGGGACTTACATGTTTACATATATGGCTGATTGAGCTTGTACAACATTATTCAGTTGTGGCTGTGGGGTCAGGGGGTTCACTTTTAAATCAACCGCCTGTTGTTGTTCTCGAACACCTAACAGAACCTCTGGTGAGCCTTATAAGATCAGGGGGTTTGCTGATCTAGTTGAGTAAGTTGTTCAATCATTATCTGTTCATTGATATCCACCCAAATCTTTAACGCAAACAACCACTCAACTTCATAAACTAGTCTCATCTGCCATACTAATTGTCACCTGTTCCCAGCCGTGTCATATCAGGGAACCAATCAGCTAATTTCCTATAAATCAAACACCTGAACACATATTTTCAAACGCTTAAACAACCAAGCATTGGTTTTAGCGGTGGATCACGTATTTTCAAACTGTTGAGTTTAGGATGATCAAAGTCACTCTAATTATTGTTTAAACTAGCTGATGTTTTATGAACACTCCCGGAGTAAACCAAAGTTGTTTATCACCCGAATCATCTGTCAATCGTTACCCAGTAATAAACAACCGCAACAACAAACACCATTTCAACAATTACCATATCCAAGTACCAGGAAATCATCATCTTAATTAAAACCTCAGTACCGATACATTACCCATATAGAAAAAAAAACACAATCGATCTTCAATTTAAATCAAACTTCATCCAGTGGCCAAAAGGAGAGAATCGATCTTCTTTTCGATTTGTGTTTTTAGTGGTTTTTTTCGATTTGTGTGATAGAAGATGACGGGTTAAGAGAAGAATGGATTGAATCGATGGTGGGTTTTTTGAGTTGTTTTTCTTGATTCGGTGTGATGCGGTCTCTTGAGATTTTGGAGCGAAGATTTGAGGAGAAGGTGTAATGAAAAGAGAAGTGGAATAAAAAGAGAATGAAGGAGAATGTGATAGAATATAGATTAGGGATAGGTGACGGTAGGGTTATTTCTGTTCGTGGGAGATGGTGGGTTGTGAGATTGAGATGGTGGAATAATGAAGGGAGAAGGTGGAGTATTCTTTTTGAGATGAGGAGACGGTGTGGAGTTGGAATAGATATGAATTTATGGAAGTTATTTTGTGAGATAAGAGATGGAATAACACAAATAACGGCGTGGGATTTTGGATGTGGTTTTGTTTGATGAAGGAAGGACGGAGAGAGTAAGAAGAAGCCTTTATGCTCACTTACTGAGATCCGCCTCAGCTAATGACGAGTCTATCTCGTAGACTCTAAAGAACTCTAAAGAATGATACACTGAACTTATAACATACGTGAGTTTAGTGACTAACACTACTTAGGCTGCTTTACATACAAATCCTTTGCAAAGGACAAATCAGGCACTGAATTGGCCCAACAATCTCCCCCTATTTGGATAGAAAAGTAGCCTAAGTTAAATAGCAGTAAGTGAGCATAAAGGCTTCTTCTTACCTGCTATATTACAACAAAGTATACCAAGAATAACTAGCTTATCTAGTTGAAGTTATCCACTGACTTGTTTGGCCTGTTGTAGTTGTTACTAAGCTTATACAATCTCTGATCTTGTATAATGAAAACTTGAACAAACTCCCTGATGCTTATATAGTAGAACCCCCTAATGACTACTTCACTTCGGTTAAGAGTGAAGTGTATATATGCCTGTTCATTACATATCATATGCCCTCCACTAGCATATATAAAGTGTGGCATATTCTATCAATTAAGATCTGGAGTTCATTTACCTTTAAACAGCGGAGTGGTCAATGGTTGATGCAGCGACCATAATAGATCATAGAGTAAGCTCAGCAACCCATCTTCAGCGACTTGGCTCAATCAGCCATATATGTAAACATGTAAGTACCTGAAGGTTGTGTGTTGTGATGTATGATAGTGTGTATGTAGCGTGAGTAAACTTCATGTTTCTTCACATAAACACAAGTTTACCTCCGTCCTCGTTTCTTGTTGGGTCCTAGAATCGTGTAATCTTATAACGATTGACCAATTAACTACTAATAACATAACTGGTACTTTTCAACGTATAGACTTTTATTAGAATCAAATAAAGAATCTATAACCTACTTTGTTTGCGGAAACAAAGTGGTTGAATGACAAGAGTTCTCTCTTGATGAACAAGAGAGGAAGAATTCCTAACACTACACTTTGTGTTTTATGTGAAATGGAAAACTTATCTAACTCTACTAACAACCTATCTATATAGGGAAAGAAAAGGTAAAGCTTCCAAAGGAAGCTTTCACTAAAGTGAAGCCCATGCGCTCCTATGCTTTCTTTCCCATCATAGTACAAAAGCAAGTGATATTTGATTTTGCATATGTGTACTCAATCGTCTCGGTATCTAATCGAATTGATCACAGTTTAAGGTGGAACTATTGTATTTGGTCACTAAAAGGGGGAGCTTGAGATTATCTATTGCTATTAAAATGACAAGTTAACAAAGCTAAGGTAAAAGACTTACACAAAATATCAAGGAATTAAAGTAATTAAAAACTAATTTAAAAGTAAATTTTGAAAATAAAGTAATATTAAACTAAGACAAATCAAAGTTAAATATAACACTAAGTTAAATGAGGGAAAAGTAAAATTTAAAACTTAAAATAAAACAACAAATAAAATCCAAACTTGTGAATGAGTCGTAGCTGGATCGAACTCCCAGATCGTACTCACGATCGCACTTTGGATCGTGGTCCCTGATCGCACCCACATGATCGCAACCAAGTGATCGCAGCCCATGATCGTAACAATCGATCGTAGTCTGGTGATCGTGGTATATGTGATCGCACTCAATGTAATCGTGACGAGTGATCGCACTCAAGGCGATCGTAACCAGTGATCGTACCCTGGATCGAACCTACATATCGTAACCAAGATCGCAACAAGTGATCGTGGTAGGGATCGTAGTTTGTGATCTCAGTTTGTGATCACAACTAATGATCGCAGTTTCTGATCACAAGTAGAAACCCTAGGGTTTATGTGATCACGAAACTTGATCGTACCAGGTAAAACCTTAAGAACTTACGAATGGATACAAGATGCAAATAAACAAAAACTCAATAAGCACTTCCTCAAATAAGCTTATACCGAAACTTAACCAAATCTAAACAAGCACAAATTTAACAACCTTTAAAACACTAAATGAGCAAACTTTATAGATCAGACTTTAAAAAGGCGAAACTTTTAAGAAAACTTATAAAATAAGCTAACTAAAAAATAAGCCAAAAAGCATAATAAGCTCCAAGCTTAAATCGTATAAAAACTTAGATATGAACAAAAAGATAAAGTTTTTAATCACACAAACATCAAGATGAAACAAGATGCATGATTATTTCGGCTCAAAGGCAAATCAAAATCAAGAAAGGTAGAAAAAGATTAATGATAATAAGCTTAAACTTGAACTTGTAGATTAATGATTCCAAAATACAAGATTAAATGAAAGCTTAGAACTTGAAAGAAAAATGAAGAAATCTAGAGAGAGAAAGTAGAAACACCTACTTCTCTCTAAAGATATGAAAAACTTAAGAAAAATAAAAAATGATAATCTAACTAACACCCTCCTAATGAAGCATTAGTAGGGTATTTATAGGAGAAGGGATGGTGTGGTGTGTTGCTTCTTTCTTCCTTTTTGTCTTCTCGTCTTTTTAAATGAATCGTCTTTCTCGACTTTGTCTCGGGATTAGTCGAATGATAATATGAACCCGTCTTCTAATTTCTTCATTTAGTTGACTTGGTTCCTCGACTTTGTCAAACTTCCGTCTTTAGACTTTTTCTTCGATAAATCTTTAGAATAGGCCTTTGACTTCCGTTCTTCTTGCACTTTTGATCTTTTGACTTCGTCTTTCTTCCTTTTCTTTGATAAAATCCCGTGAAAGCCCGTGTTTTCTTCCTTTTTCATCTTTTGGCCTCAAAACACAATAAAAACACAAACCACGCATAATTCCGACTTTTACGATATAAAATACACGTTTTGGTCTTGTTTTTATTATAATTAAGTGGTAAAAGGATAGGTGTTTTCACACTTATTAAATCCCCTACACTTGACCATTGCAATGTCCTCATGCAATGCATTAATTTCAAAGCACAGTTTACATTTCCCGTCATAATTAACCTACTTTGGCCTTTATTAAATACTAAACAATAAGGAAACTAAAAAGATTAGAAAATTAAAAAATGCAAGTAGGAAGAACAAGTAAAGATCGAGACTTACATTAGGGCTTTGTCCGTCATGAATGTTTATCACCCTCAAGTTTCACGTTCCCCAAAACCAAGCTTAAAAACGAGATCATTGTTATTATAAGTTAGTAAGCTAACACAAACTCATGTGGCCCAATTATTCACTTAGACTCCCTTATTCCTAGGTGTATCTCTTATATTTTATTATTGTCTTGAATGATCACGAGGATGCATTGTTTGACTTATTTCGATAATTTATCTAGGCCGAAAATAAAGTGAGACGATTTAATCAATAGTTAGCTAAAGGAAAAAATCTTTTAAAACTGCTTCTCAGGACCTCTTAAAGTTCATATCTTGGCATAACTTGCTTCACGATTTGAGACCTTTCTCGGACCGATATTTGGCATTGACTTCATACTTTGAATCTTGAGAGACGTTCATAAAATAATGGTCTTCTCTTCATAATAGGAATTTCTTCACTTGAAGTTTTGAGAGATTCTTCATACTTGGACCACGACTTCTTCATTTTTCTCCAATCTTTATTTGGGATTTTGATATACAACGATCCGCCTCCTTTTAGGAATTGGATCTATTTATCCTCATACCTTGCTAGGGCCTTTTTGGATGGACTTCTCCATGATCTTTAGGGGAGTATTTGATTTTCGTCGTGTGTCTTGATCCTTCATATTGATTTTTGATAAATGATTCTTCACATCACTTTGGATCTTTAGCAACAGAATGTAGCCCTCATGCCTTGTTAGGGCCTTTTCGGACTCGCCAATCTTCGCATCCCGCGTCAATAAGTTATGCCTTGGCTATGAACTATAATTAATACTGAGCAACTTTTAAACGATCTTGTGCTAGAAGCTAAGTAACTTTTCAAATTGTACGACCTTATTTATTGTAATTAAATTATTAACAAGCGATGGGAGAAAAAGCTCATAATTAACTCACATAAATTCATGAAAGAATACCAAACTTATAATTGACTCTATCATCTCTCGTTCTCCATAATTTAAAATCTCAAGGAATGAGACTCGTGGATGCTTAGCCTATTAAATCAAAGTTTTAGGTTTTCAAGTCATCTACAGGATCTTGCAACTTCTTAGACTTTTTCAAGTTTAGAATTCGCATTTTAAGTTCCCTTGATAAACGACTCTCTAGGATCAATTATAGGAACTTGCGAAAAGTTCTTGTTCTTAACCCGTAAGAGTTAAGACTTTTACGTTTTAAAGTTCCCTATATAAAAGCCTAGCAAAACTTGATTTAAACACATTAAGGATACTAGCTAGAGTAAACCTTGATAAGTAAACCCGGGTTGAGTCAAAAGCTTCATGACGAGCCTAATATATCAAACACATCTAAACTCATTAAAACCATTTTATTTAACTTTATTTTTCTCTTTTGACTTTATTTTTGAAATGAAATATATATGCATGAAAAGGAAAGAACATAAAAGACAATAAATGAAAAATACTACTTGGCCAAAATAGATAAATATTTTGAAAAATATCGAAAAATCAAATTTTCTGGTTAAAATAAGGACAAATTAATGGAAAAGCCCACTTAACTTCGATAGAAGTCACGCTACACTTGATATAAACATTGTCCTCAATGTTTAAGCATGTGGAGTAAACTCCCCTACACTTAGGACATTGTGCACGTTGCTTAAATCTTGCTAAGGAAGAGACAACTAAAGTGATTCCTATTTTAATATTGAAGAATATAAAATAGTGAATCAAAAGAGTTTAGGATAGAACCGGGAAGACGGGTACACGGAATCACGGGTCGTCAAAAGTCATCAATAATGGATCTTTGAAAGCTCGAATCCCTGCACATCATAAGAAAGAAAACAACAAACACATACGAGGGTCTCCCCCTACACTTATTATAAAAACGGATAAAAAAGATAGATATTCCGGTTGCCTCCCGAGAAGCGCTTGTTTTTGTTCAGCGAGTCGTGAGCCTGATTCGACCTTGATTAGCATGGGAAGAACCTTGAAGAACATCCACCGAGGTCAAATACATGGTTCTCGTCCATCAAATAGCACAAGCTTAAGGTGAACAAGGCATGCCAAAGAAGAGTAGGCAAGGTTTCCTTAAGCATTTGTTGAGCACGGTGGTAGAAAGTATGATGAAGTGCAAGCATATCTCCAGTTTTTCCAAAAATCTTTCCTTTTATTTCATCAGATGGATACTGAGATGGCTTAAAAATTGTGATACCCGGATCGAACACCTTTTCCTTTAGGGGAAAATAAGACTTAGACTCAGTAGACCTTGAAGATTCGCCCATAAACCGCACAATCTCATCCTCAGAAGGTGGAAAGAGAGGTGTTAAGACATAGGTACTACGAATATTGGCGTCTTCCGGTTTCTTTTCCTTTGAAACGGGTTTCTTAACATCCGAAGGAGGATGAGGACCATATCAAAGTCCAAAGGAGGAGAATCATTCTCATTGGGGAAGTATGTATTGAGAAAAGTGGCAAAATCTTCCTCAAATGAGTAATCATCCAAAGTAGGATCAAGCATTGTTGGTGGAGGATCTTCATATGAAGAATCACTCGAAAAAGTATCAACATCATCAAAGTCATCATAAGTTGGCATGTCTTTATACTCTGAAGAAAAATCATCATAATCATCCACATCAAAACTAAAATCATCATCATAGATTGGTGGAGAATCATATATTGGTGGGGCATCCAAATTGGAGAGAGGATCTTCAGAGTCTTCCACATTTTCTTGAAAAAGTGGATTATCATAGAGAGGCTCGAAAAGAGGGTTGTTGTAGACGACAAAATCATCAAGCTTTGTACTTTCCGAAGGAGTTGTATTAAGCTCGTCTTAAAGCACATCAATCATATTCGCTGATTCTCTTCCATTGGATTTGTTTGTGATCTTCCCCATCTTAAAAATTTGTTGATCATTCCCGACTCTTAAGATTAGTTCACCTTCGGCAACATCGACTAAAGCTTTTCTGGTTCTCAAGAATGGCCGTCTAAGTATTAACGGAATACGAGGGTCTATTTCATAATCAACAACAACAAAGTAGACCGAAAAAGTGAAGGTACCAACTTTAACAAACACATCTTCGGCAATACCAACGGGGTAAGCGAGAGTTCGATTTGCTAGCTCAAGAGTCATCTTTGTTGGTGTAAGATCGGGTAATGATAACTTTTTCCAAACACTTAATGGCATCAAATTTATACTTGCCCCGAGATCGGCTAAGGCAGTAAATTCTTCGGTTTGGTTAAAAGTACATGGTAGCACAAAACGATCGGGATCTCCAAGTTATCCAGAAGTTCTTTAAGAAGGACTGCAAAACAATTCTCATTCAATCGATTATTAACAAACTCGGCCATCTTCTCCTTCTTACTAAGCAATTCCTTGAATGCTTTCACAAATTTCGGCATTTAGACAAGTGCTTCAACGAGGCTAATGTTAAAGTTCATTTGTGTAATCATCTTCAAAAAGGAAGTAACTTGAGCATCCTATTTAGTGAACACTTTGCACTTGTCTAAGCGAGAAGAATAAGGGATATTGGGTTTAGTTGGTGTAGGTGTAGTAGGTGTAGATTTAAATGTTGAGGGTGGGGATGATGAAGGTTTTGTCTTTGGTACTTCTTCCGTAAGAGGTGGAGACGGTAATGTAGAACTAGTACTAGGCGTGGAAGTAGGAGGAATAAATGGGGGTGGAGGGGGTGTAGATGGAGTAACTGGGGGAGGGGTAGATGGTCCTACTAGAGTTGCTCCACTGCGTGTAGTAATAACACTTACATTTGCTCTTGGGTTGGTGACGGTATTCGAAGGAAGAGAGCCCAAAGTAGAGGGTTGAGTGGTTTGGAAGAAACTAGCCATCATATTCCTCAAATCGTTCGTTTGATTGCTTAAAGAAGTTTGCATATCATTTCTAAGCTCGGTTCGAATATCATTCCCTTGTTTAGTGATATCACCTTTCAAGTTAATAATTTGGCTTTGAAGGTTTTTAACCACCTCTCCTTGGGTCCTCATGAAAGTTTCAATATCTTGATTAAATGTCGTGGATTGAGCGAGGGGTGGAACTTGGTGAGCGGGTGGGTGATATGGATTAGAAGCTCGAGGTGGGTTTGGATTGATTCTATTAAAGTTGTTTGGGTTGTGGTTTTGAGGAGAAAAACCGGGTGAAAGAAAGTTGTTGGAACGATAACTTAGCAAGTTACGATCACCTTGCGGTCGGGCTTGATAGCCTTCCGTGTAATAGTTACCGTTAGCCGCATACACGTTTTCCGGATTGTCATGAGTAGAAGGACAATCAGTGTATGAATGAGGACCGCCGCAGATCTCTCAAGAAAGTGCTACAGTTTTAACTTGTTGTAGTTGATTCGTAGCCATGAGTTGGATATTTTTGTTCATTTCGGCCATCATGCGGGTGAGTTCGGTCATCTTGGGGCTGGAAGAAGTAGAAGAAACATTGACTCTCGGATTATTTCTTGAAGATGCGGATGAATCCCAATTTTTGTGATGAGTGGTCATGTTCTCTATAAGCTCTCTACATTCCTCGGGTTTTCTTTTCATAAATGTACCACCGGCGGCTGATTAATCGTATCACGATCACGAAAAGTTAAACCATTGTAGAAAGTATCAATTAAGGTGACGGGGAGCATATTATGATTAGGACATCGATCGATCAAAGCATTATAACATTCCCAAGCATCAAAAAGTGATTCATCAGGTTCTTGTGTGAAACCACTGATATGATTCCGAAGGCTCGTTACCATGGATGGTGGAAAGTAGCGCGACAAAAATCGTTGAGTCATCTCGTCCCATATATGAATTGAATTCTTAGGAAGATGATCAAACCATTTTTCGGCATGGTGGGATAAAGTGTGTGGAAATGGATGAAGGCGAACAAAATCCATGGTAACACCAGGCAGTTTCATGCTTTGAGTAACGGTAATGAATTTGTCGAGGTGTTTGTTGGCATCATCATCTGGTAATCTGCGAAATGGACAAGCGTTTTGAACTTGTTGGATCATGTGATGCTTCAACGAAAATTAAGGAGCCGTGATTTGCATCAGCGCAATCGGTCCTCCTCGCCCGTTCATGGTTGGTTGTCAAAGCTCCTCCATCGTACGAAGGTCGGGTGGAGGGACATGGTTGTTGTTGTTGTTATTATTCAAATTGAGGTGAGGTGGGTTGTGTTGTCCCATATTATTTAGATGATTATAGATAGAAAAGAAAGGAAGAAAATAGATGAAAAGAGATGGATTCCTAGAGAGAGAAAGTAGTGAGAGAAAGTAGAGAGAGATGATTAACTTGGTGAATATTAGATTAGGAATAATGAGAGTTACAAATGACCATCCACCCTCCTAACATGCTAGGAGGGTAGTATATATAGTTCACCCACATGCGGGCTTTAATGGGCTATATATTGGGCCGGGCTTGTCTTTTGGACTTTAATTAGTTTAAATCCAAGCCCGTAAACCACGACTAATTAACTACCTATTACAACGTTCTAATAAATATTACAATAAAAACCTATGACCGAACATTCTTGTTTGACTCAATATTTTGAGGCTAACAATCTCCCCCAATGTGAGGTCATTCCTTTTCGATATTTGGAGTCCAATGGAGATTAATGAATTTCGTCATAACTGAGTCTTGAACGTGTATCAGTAGTTTTGTTCCTTCATGCTGTGATCTTTGAGCCTTTATCATTGTCTTTCGACTTTGTCTTTTATCTTGAGATCTTCACATCATTCTTGACTTATCTTTGCCATCTTGCGATCTTGTGTCTTTATTCACATGCTCACACTATTAATTGTTGAATAAGTCTCTGGGCATGAATATGTGGTTTTGAATCTTTGACTTTGCTGAGTACACCGTGAGGCCACCTTCTCGAGACAAAACATAGACACGGACTGAATGGGTTTGACATTCGTCCTAAATCGGTAGCGTTTTACCTCCGGTCGGTGAAGACCGTTATACGATATTAAATATCGTACCTGTGATTAGGTAGATTCAATTAAGAATCTCCTTGACAGGGTTTCGCGGCTGTACTAGCCGTTCTCTTTACTCGACTGTCTCAAAGCAAGACTACGAACATAAAGAGTGAATCAATTGGATAAATATCCGCTTGATTAAAGTCGTCAATTCAAATTCCTGGAACAAGTTTGATTCATTAAGAATCTTACCATTGTTGCTTTCCAGTTGACACAAGTTTGATTCATAAGAATCTCACAAGTCACCTACCGTAGCGCTGTTTGATGTTGACGCTAGAAGGATTTCCATTCGTCACTGTGAATACTAATGAATATCACTCTGAATGTTCAGGCAAGACCATAAAGATATTGTGTAGAAACCTGAAACGAGTTTGAATCTATTCAGAATCAAACCACTGTTGCTTTTCAGTTTTGCACATGTTCAATTCATAAAGAATCTTGCATATGACCTACCGCAGTGCTGTTTGATGTTAACACCGGAAGGATTTCCACTCATCATTGTGAATACTAAGTAGTATCACTCTGAGTGTTCTAGCAATATCACAAGGATATAGCGTAGGACTCTCTTGATCTTCATCCGTGTGTCCTAACGAGATTTGATTGATCTCTTGGCTCTAGACTCGATTTGTGCACTTTTAGTGGTCGGAGGCTGGAGCAGATGCCACCTATTCAATATCAACTATCTCGGAGTGAGAAAGTCAATAGAAGTCGTGTTGATCTCCGTGACAATAAAACAAACTTCTTTTGAGAGAAGCCTGAGTAGCTAGGAAAGGGTTGTGCTTCACATCACTGGGTCCATGATGAGTTTGTCTTCATGATGAGTTGACCCAGTTTCTGCCTAAGTTGTATGGAGGGCTTCTTTCTTTAGACCCTTTATCCTTACATTTCTTTTTCATTCTTCAACCCCTTCAATGCTTACCAAGACATCATTAATAGCACCTTGTTGTGATTGTTCCAGTGCTATCATCAGTACTTATTCGGCATTCAGCTACGTTCACATTCTACTCCATCTTTCCTAAGGACTTCTAATAATCTATTGTATTGTCCCTGGGAAGATCCCTCCGGTTCTGGTTGGATCATAGGACTTAACCTAACCACCCTTTTGACACCAATAACGTCGTGAATTAAAGATGTTGTGGGTATTTGATCAAAACCATGAGTGCTTGAGTCTTTAGATCACATTTTAATCACATTTTCTCCCCTATCTCTAATATATAAAATCTTTTGATATTAGAGATACCAAATTTGATTAAAATATATTTTGAAAAATAGTCTTGAACATATTCGGGAGAAAAATGTGTCAAACTTAGCATGAATTTTGGAAAGCTCCCCCTCAAAATAATGATCCATTGGAATTGTCATTACGAGGATTTGATCCACATTAAACTTTTGAGGATAGGAGTTGTTGAACACACAATTTTTGAAAGATTTTGAATATCATTGAGAAATTCTTGAAAGAATTGTGTTCAACGCTTTTTGAAGATTTAACTTCTTTTGCTAAGGGTAAGAGCACGAAATCGTACACTCCCCCGTGAATATAGTTCCGGGTTGCAATCTCAAAGTGATTACAAGTCATTGTGTTGAGCTCAAAACGTTGAATGTTTTGTGACTAGCTCAACCCGTGATAGATTGCTCTACCCGTTTGTTAGGATAAGGTATATTTAAAGATACACTTTCCTTTATTTGAGGTCCAAGTTACAGTCTGACATTTAACTGTAAGTCGTTTACATGAGCTTAAAAACTTTGAATGTTTTTATCGATAGCTCATGACCGAGAAATTTAATTTTCCCGTTGTTGAGGATAAGTAATCATCGTGATCAACTTTCCTTTCTTTGAAGTACGAATCACAATCTGAGGTAATTGTAAATCATTTTACATGAGCTTAAAAACTTTGAATGTTTTTAATATAGCTCATGATCGATAAATTTTTAGTTTCCCGTTCAGAGGATAAGTTATCATCGGGATGAACTTTCCTGTCTTGTGAGCCCGGGTTACAGTCTGTGAGTTGACTATAAGCCATTGTGATGAGCTTACTTGTGAAACCCCTAAGACACATATTTCTCGGATATTTGTTTCTTCAGCAACCAAACTCTGAGAGTGTATTTTGTTGAACGGTATGAATAAGGAAAACCTTCATGTTCTTGTTGAAACGTTACTTTATTACCTGAACTTTCATCAGTAGTTTGTATGCTTGCATGTGGGTTAGCGATATCTTGATGAGAACCATGTGGGGGTTCACTTTGAACCTTCTTCGTGCTAGAGGGAAATATATTTCTAGTAGGAACCCATTTAAGACCAGTTGTTTTGAAGATTCTACCCGTTGGTATCTACTTTAGACAAGGTCTTGGAAACGTAGTTTTCTCATGCACAGCGGAAGACTTAATTTGAGAAAATCTATTTCCTATTGGTTTCCGTCCTTGAGATGCTCTAGCGTTTTGGTTCACCTTGTTCAGGACTTTTGTGATACAATCATCATGAATGGCATTAAACATGCATTTATTACATTTCGTGCAAACAAAGTGCTTAGCATCTGAGAAGGATCTAGTGTTCCTAGGATAGGCTGATTTGGGCACATCATAGAAGGGTCTAGAATTCCTAGATGTGTGATTAGCGCTCCTAGGTTTCGGTTGGGTCCTATCCCTTCCTTGTGTCTTAATCTTAGCATCCTCTAGATAGCTTTTATGACCCGTGTCATTTGAGCTACTTTGAGGCAAGTTCTTGGAGTTATTTCTAGAGTTTCTTGAAGCATTCATGTGATTGGGTTTTGCATAGGCAAAATGTGTTAAGGGGGATCTAGATAATGGAGTGACTGTTTTTGGCAAATTGCTACGCACGTCAACTTGGGATGCAAACCTCGAGTTTGATGTTTTGGGTCGTTCAGATTTAAACGCATTCGGTTGTCTAGCAACTGAGCGGTTTCTGAATGGTTGAGTAGGAGGTTTCCCCAAGATTGACTGATTTGCTATCTTAGTATCCACACTATTTCCTTTTAGCTTCCTTAATTCATTTTTTACCGCTGTTAATGCAAAAACCTTTTCCTGAATCTGAGCTTTCAATTGCTCATTTTGTAGAAGTAATTGAGCGACACGTTGTTCTAACTTAATGTTCATATTATCAAATACGTCGTTATCAGCATTCGCGTCATTACTATCTACAGTGTCGATAGGTTGCACAGATATTTCACTTAGTGAAGCAGGCGGAGGACTTAGATTTTGAGAAGCCAAATTTGATTCTAACAAATTTATTTGTTTCACAAAATGTTCTTTTTCCGCATTAGAATCTTGAATCTTACGATCCAGTTTTTGTTCAAGAACAACGTTTGCTTTTTCAAGTTTTTCAAAATAAGCTTCAAATTTGTTATTTTTCTTCGAAAACTCGAGTTTGGCATTCTCAAAATCTTTTGTCTTTCGAGCTAACATAGTTTCAAGCTCATGAAGTTTAGAATCAATATATTGATGATCATCATACACAACATTTAATTGTACCTCAGCCATTGGCTCTTCATCATAAATGGGTCTGATATCTGCATCATCGGTTGCTGGATCATTCCCTGAGTTGTGGATGGTTTGTTGCTGTTCTGATTCTATCCCGCTGATTTCTGTGATAATCGAACACTCATCCAATGTTTGACCATCATCGACATTGATCTCGTTCGTCTGCATCAGTCTTTCATTCACCCGTCTTTCAACTGCTAGTTTATGACGTGTTCTTTCGGCAATTAACTTCCTTACATCTCTCATGTGTTGAAGAAACGTCTCCTTGAATTCTTGAACATCTAACCGAGTATATTTAAAGAAGTATTTATTTATGAATTCTCGATCATAGCGTACAGACACCTGTGTACCAATGAATTGCTAAAACTGATTTTCGAGAACCAAAACGGCATCTATGGATTCAAGCTCTTGAAATTCATCGTTGGCAAGTTGTTGTTCAAGGTGAGCTGCATTGAGTAACATTGTTCTTGTGAATGTCTCAACATCTTGACCAGTTAGTGACATGAATACCCATTTGAATCCAAGTTCGACGTGAGTGCCTTTTAAATCGTCATTTGAAATAACTTGAAGGTGTGACTTGAGTGATCTAAAGTGTGTCATGCATCGTTCTTTTGCAACCGACATCTTGGATTTGAGTGCATGCACATCTTGTGTTACGGAATCCATAATGGGTGACACAGTTGATGAATTGACTTTGGATCTTAAGTAGATATGGTGTGATTGGTTTGTGGTTGCAATTTCGAAAATTCCGATTTTTTCTCAGTCCGACAATAAATTCCTCAGTCCGACAAACACGGTAAACTGAAAAATTTGTCTTACCAAATTATGAAATCAAGTCCGAAATAGCCAAAAACCAATAGGGAAAAATTTTGAAAAGTGAAAATTTTTGACAAAAATAAAACCTAAAAATGGCCTAAAAATTTGAATTTTGGTCCGAAAATTTGAATTTTTGGTCGAAAAATTTTTCGCATCGCCAAAATTTGAAATCGAAGCATAAATGGCCTAAAAATGGTCTAGGAAAAAACTAAAATTTAAAATGGTTTTCCCGCCAAAAAACTCTTTTTTTGTTTTTTTGTTTTTTTGTTTTTGGAAACGATGTTCCGAACCTAGTCTAGATAGTGGCTAAGTCTAAAAATGCTTCAATCAAAAATACCATCAGACATTTTCAGAATAACTGACATTTTCAGAAAAATTGGCTATTTTAGAATAATGAGGTTTTTAGAGAAATGCCTTTCTTCGGAATATTGATGTTTTCAGAAAAAACAATTTCTTCGGAATAATGGTGATTTCAGAAGAACATGGATCTTCGGAAAAATGATGTTTTCAGGAAAAACAACTTCTTCGGAATAATGGTGATTTCAAAAAAACATGGATCTGCGGAAAAATGATGTTTTCAGGAAAAACAACTTCTTCGGAATAATGGTGATTTCAGAAAAACATGGATCTTCGGAATAATCTTCGGAATAAATGCTTTTTCAGAAAATGAGACTTTTCGGAATAATCTTCGGAATAATCTTCGGAAAATCTTCGGAATAATCTTCGGAATAATCTTCGGAATAATCTTCGGAATAATACAAAATTCAGAGAAAATGAAAAATTCAGAGAAACTTACCTTCTTCGGAATAAACGTTTCTTCGGAATAAGTAGATTTTCAGAGAAACACTTCTTCGGAATACTGAAATCTTCGGAATCTTTTTCGGAATAATGATAATTTCAGAAAAAATTTCGGAAAAACCTCTTTTTCAGAAAAAACCCTTTTTCAGAAAATTCACTTCTTCGCAATAGAAAACCCTTTTCCGAAAAACTGTTTTTCGGAATAATAAACCCTTTTCTGAAAATTTTCTTTTCGGAATGTTCTTGAGGCAAAGAAACCGTAACTCAAAAACAATCCAAATACCTCAAAATCTTGCGATTTTGACCACGATAACCAAACCAAATCCCTACCAAATCGATATAAATGATTTATATCAAGATTTCTAGCCCGAAGATACTAAACAAAATTTAGTTCGGGATGATTTATATGGAAAAATCAACCGAATCAAATTCAAATCAAACAACCAAACACAATCTACCCCGTGGCGATTGATACCAAATGTTGTCCCATATTATTTAGATGATTATAGATAGAAAAGAAAGGAAGAAAATAGATGAAAAGAGATGGATTCCTAGAGAGAGAAAGTAGAGAGAGATGATTAACTTGGTGAATATTAGATTAGGAATAATGAGAGTTACAAATGACCATCCACCCTCCTAACATGCTAGGAGGGTAGTATATATAGTCCACCCATATGCGGGATTTAATGGGCTATATATTGGGCCGGGCTTGTCTTTTGGACTTTAATTAGTTTAAATCCAAGCCCGTAAACCACGACTAATTAACTACCTATTACAACGTTCTAATAAATATTACAATAAAAACCTATGACCGAACATTCTTGTTTGACTCAATATTTTGAGGCTAACAGGTTGTTATTATTATTGTGCACACCGGTCATATCTAAGTCTCTAAGAGTCTCGGGCTCAGAATAAGACGTAGATCGAGTACGCATACACTAAAATGAAAAACAATATTTTTGATTTTTATCTTTTTTTTTGGATTTTTGATTTTTGATTTTTTTTTTGAAATTTTTTTTGTGCTTGAAAATAACGTTCCCAAAAGGACGGATCCCAAAATCCAATTTTTCTCACTAAAAACCGTTAATCTTTACGAAAAGAGCCGGCAGCGGCGCCATTTGATATTTGATTTTGCATATGTGTACTCAATCGTCTCAGTATCTAATCGAATTGATCACGGTTTAAGGTGGAACTATCGTATTTGGTCACTAAAAGGCGGAGCTTGAGATTATCTATTGCTATTAAAATGACAAGTTAACAAAGCTAAGGTAAAAAACTTACACAAAATATCAAGGAATTAATGTAATTAAAAACTAATTTAAAAGTAAATTTTGAAAATAAAGTAATATTAAACTAAGACAAATCAAAGTTAAATATAACACTAATTTAAATGAGGGAAAAGTAAAATTTAAAACTAAAAATAAAACAAGAAATAAAATCCAAACTTGTGAATGAGTCGTAGCTGGATCGAACTCCCAGATCATACTCACGATCGCAATTTGGATCATGGTCCCTGATCGCACCCACGTGATCGCAACCAAGTGATCGCAGCCTACGATCGTAACAATCGATCGTAGTCTGGTGATCGTGGTATATGTGATCGCACTCAATGCAATCGTGACGAGTGATCACACTCAAGGCGATCGTAACCAGTGATCGCATCCTGGATCGCACCTACAGATCGTAACCAAGATCCCAACAAGTGATCGTGGTAGGGATCGTAGTGTTTGATCTCAGTTTGTGATCACAACTAATGATCGCAGTTTCTGATCACAAGTAGAAACCCTAGGGTTTATGTGATCACGAAACTTGATCGTACCAGGTAAAACCTTAAGAACTTACGAATGGATACAAGATGCAAATAAGCAAAAAGTCAATAAGCACTTCCTCAAATAAGCTTATACCAAAACTTAACCAAATCTAAACAAGCACAAATTTAACAACCTTTGAAATACTAAATGAGCAAACTTTATAGATCAAACTTTAAAAAGGCGAAACTTTTAAGAAAACTTAAAATAAAATAAGCTAAATACAAAATAAGACAAAAAGCAAAATAAGCTCCAAGCTTAAATCGTATAAAAACTTAGATATGAACAAAAAGATAAACTTTTTAATCACACAAACATCAAGATGAAACAATATGCATGATTATTTCGGCTCAAAGGCAAATCAAAATCAAGAAAGGTAGAAAAAGATTAATGATGAAAAGTTTAAACTTGAACTTGTAGATTCATGATTCCAAAATACAAGATTAAATGAAAGATTAGAACTTGAAAGAAAAATGAAAAAATCTAGAGAGAGAAAGTAGAAACACCTACTTCTCTCTAAAGATATGAAAAACTTAAGAAAAATAAAAAATGACAATCTAACTAACACCCTCCTAATGAAGCATTAGGAGGGTATTTATTGGAGAAGGGATGGTGTGGTGTGTTGCTTCTTTCTTCCTTTTTGTCTTCTCGTCTTTTTAAGTGACTCGTCTTTCTCGACTTTGTCTCGAGATTAGTCGAATGATAATATGAACTCGTCTTCTAATTTCTTCATTTAGTTGACTTGGTTCCTCGACTTTGTCAAACTTCCGTCTTTAGACTTTTTCTTCGATAAATCTTCAGAATAGGCCTTTGACTTCCGTTCTTCTTGCACTTTTGATCTTTTGGCTTCGTCTTTCTTCCTTTTCTTCGATAAAAGCCCGTGAAAGCCCGTGTTTTCTTCCTTTTTTATCTTTTGGCCCTAAAACACAATAAAAACACAAACCACGCATAATTCCGACTTTTACGACATAAAATACACGTTTTGGTCTTGTTTTTATTATAATTAAGTGGTAAAAGGATAAGTGTTTTCACACTTATTAAATCCCCTACACTTGATCATTGCAATGTCCTCATGCAATGCATTAATTTCAAAGTACAATTTACATTTCCCGTCATAATTAACCTACTTTGGCCTTTATTAAATATTAAACAATAAGAAAAGTAAAAAGATTAGAAAATGACAAAATGCAAGAAGGAAGAACAAGTAAAGATCAAATACTTACATTAGGGTTTTGGTCGTCATGAATGTTTATCACCCTCAAGTTTTACGTTCCCCAATCTAAGCTTAAAAACGAGATCATTGTTATTATAAGTGAGTAAGCTAACACAAACTCATGTGGCCCAATTATTCACATAGACTCCCTTATTCCTAGGTGTATCTCTTATATTTTATTATTGTCTTGAATGATCACGAGGATGCATTGTTTGACTTATTTCGATAGTTTATTTAGGCCGAAAATAAAGTGAGACGATTTAATAAATAGTTAGCTAAAGGACAAAATCTTTTAAAACTGCTTCTCGGGACCTCTTAAAGTTCATATCTTGGCATAACTCGCTTCACGATTTGAGACCTTTCTCGGACCGATATTTGGCAGCGACTTCATACTTCGAATCTTGAGAGACGTTCATGAAATAATGGTCTTCTCTTCATAATAGGAATTTCTTCACTTGAAGTTTTGAGATATTCTTCATACTTGGACCACGACTTCTTCATTTTTCTCCAATCTTTTTTTGGGATTTTGATATACAACGATCCGCCTCCGTTTAGGACTTGGATCTATTTATCCTCATACCTTGCTAGGGCCTTTTTGGATAGACTTCTCCATGATCTTTAGGGGAGTATTTGATTTTCTTCGTGTGTCTTGATCCTTCATATTGATTTTTGATAAATGATTCTTCACATCACTTTGGGTCTTTAGCAACAGAATGTAGCCCTTATGCCTTGTTAGGGCCTTTTCAGACTCGCCAATCTTCTCATCCCGCGTCAATAAGTTATGCCTTGGCTATGAACTCTAATTAATACCAGCAACTTTTAAACGATCTTGTGCTAGAAGCTAAGTAACTTTTCAAATCGTACGACCTTATTTATTGCAATTAAATTATTAACAAGCGATGGGAGAAAAAGCTCATAATTAACTCATATAAATTCATGAAAGAATACCAAACTTATAATTGACTCTATCATCTCTCGTTCTCCACAATTTAAAATCTCAAGGAATGAGACTCGTGGATGCTTAGCCTATTAAATCAAAGTTTTGGGTTTTCAAGTCATCTATAGGATCTTGCAACTTCTTAGACTTTTTCAAGTTTAGACTTCGCATTTTAAAGTTCCCTTGAGAAACGAATCTCTAGGATCAATTATAGGAACTTGAGAAAAGTTCTTGTTCTTAACCCGTAAGAGTTTAGACTTTCGCGTTTTAAAGTTACCTATATAAAAGCCTAGCAAAACTTGATTTAAACACGTTAAGGATACTAGCTAGAGTAAACTTGGATAAGTCAACTCGGGTTGAGTCAAAAGCTTCATGACGGGCCTAATATATCAAAGACATCTAAACTCATTAAAACCATTTTATTTAACTTTATTTTTCTCTTTTGACATTATTTTTGAAATGAAATATATACGTACGAAAAGGAAAGAACATAAAAGAGAATAAATGAAAAATACTACTTGGCCAAAATAGATCAAAAATTTTGAAAAATGTCGAAAAATCAATTTTTTCGGTTAAAATGAGGACAAATTAATGGAAAAGCCCACTTAACTTCGATAGAAGTCCCCCTACACTTGATATAAACATTGTCCTCAATGTTTAAGCATGTGGGAGTAAACACCCCTACACTTAGGACATTGTGCACGTTGTTTAAATCTTGCTAAGGAAGAGACAACTAAAGCGATTCATATTTTAATATTGAAGAATAAAGAATAGTGAATCAAAAGAGTTTAGGATAGAACCGGAAAGATGGGTACACAGAATCACGGGTCGTTAAAAGTCATCAAGAATGGATCTTTGAAAGCTCGAATCCCTGCACATCATAAGAAAGAAAACAACAAACAAATACGAGGGTCTCCCCTACACTTATTATAAAAACGGATAAAAAAAAGATAGATACTCGGGTTGCCTCCCGAGAAGCGCTTGTTTTTGTTCACCGAGTCGTGAGCCTGACTCGACCTTGATTAGCATTGGAAGAACCTTGAAGAACATCCACCGGAGTCAAATACATGGTTCTCGTCCATCAAATAGCACAAGCTTAAGGTGAACAAGGCAAGCCAAAGAAGATTAGGCAAGGTTCCCTTAAGCATTTGTTGAGCATGTTGGTAGAAAGTATGATGAAGTGCAAGCATATCTCCATTGTTTCCAAAAATCTTTCCTTTTATTTCATCAGATGGATACTAAGATGGCTTAAAAATCGTGATACCCGGATCGAACACCTTTTCCTTTAGGGGAAAATAAGACTTAGACTCAGTAGACCTTGAAGATTCGCCCATAAACCGCACAATCTCATCCTCAGAAGGTGGAAAGAGAGGTGTTAAGACATAGATACTACGAATATTGGTGTCTTCCGATTTCTTCTCCTTTGAAACGGGTTTCTTAACATCCGAAGGAGGATGAAGACCATAATCAAAGTCCAAAGAGGAGAATCATTCTCATTAGGGAAGTATGTATTGAGAAAAGTGGCAAAATCTTCCTCAAATGAGTAATCATCCAAAGTAGGATCAAGCATTGTTGGTGGAGGATCTTAATTTGAAGAATCACTCGAAAGAGTATCAACATCATCAAAGTCATCATAAGTTGGCATGTCTTTATACTCTGAAGAAAAATCATCATAATCATCCACATCGGAACTAAAATCATCATCATAGATTGGTGGAGCATCATATATTGGTGGGGCATCCAAATTGGAGAGAGGATCTTCAGAGTCTTCCACATTTTATTGAAAAAGTGGATTTCATAGAGAGGCTCGAAAAGAGGGTTGTTGTAGACGACAAAATCATCAAGATTTGTACTTTCCAAAGGAGTTGTATTAAGCTCGTCTTGAAGCACATCAATCGTATTCAATGATTATCTTCCATTACATTCGTTTGTGATCTTCCCCATCTTAAAATTTTGTTGATCATTCCCAACCCTTAAGATTAGTTCACCTTCGGCAACATCGACTAAAGCTTTTCCGGTTCTCAAGAATGGTCGTCCAAGTATTAACGGAATACGAGGGTCTATTTCATAATCAACAACAACAAAGTCGGCCGGAAAAGTGAAGGTACCAACTTTAACAAACACATCTTCGGCAATACCAACGGGGTAAGCGAGATTTCGATTTGCTAGCTCAAGAGTCATCTTTGTTGGTGTAAGATCGGGTAATGATAACTTTTTCCAAACACTTAATGGCATCAAATTTATACTTGCCCCGAGATCGGCTAAGGCTGTAAATTCTTCGGTTTGGTTAAAAGTACATGGTAGCACAAAACGACCAGGATCTCCAAGTTTTTCCAGAAGTTATTTAAGAAGGACTGCAGAACAATTCTCATTCAATCGAGTATTAACAAACTCGGCCATCTCCTCCTTCTTACTAAGAAATTCCTTGAATGCTTTCATAAATTTTGGCATTTGGAAAAGTGCTTCAACGAGGCTAATGTTAAAGTTCATTTGTGTAATCATCTTCAAAAAGGAAGTAACTTGAGCATCCTCTTTAGTGAGCACTTTGCACTTGTCTAAACGAGAAGGATAAGGGATATTGGGTTTAGTTGGTGTAGGTGTAGTAGGTGTAGATTTAGATGTTGAGGGTGGGGATGATGAAAGTTTTGTCTTTGGTACTTCTTCCGTAAGAGGTGGAGACGGTAATGTAGAACTAGTACTAGGCGTGGAAGTAGGAGGAATAAATGGGGGTGGAGGGGTGTAGATGAAGTAACTGGGGGAGGGGTAGATGGTCCTACTAGAGTTGCTCCTCTGCGTCTAGTAATAGCACTTACATTTGCTCTTGGGTTGGTGACGGTATTCGAAGGAAGAGAGCCCGAAGTAGAGGGTTGAGTGGTCTGGAAGAAACTAGCCATCATATTCCTCAAATCGTTCGTTTGATTGCTTAAAGAAGTTTTCACATCATTTCTATGCTCGGTTCAAATATCATTCCCTTGTTTAGTGATATCACCTTTCAAGTTCATAATTTGGCTTTGAAGGTTTTTAACAACCTCTCCTTGGGTCCTCATGAAAGTTTCAACATCTTGATTAAATGTCGTGAATTGAGCGAGGGGTGGAACTTGGTGAGCGGGTGGGTGATATGGATTAGAAGCTCGAGGTGGGTTTGGATTGCTTCTATTAAAGTTGTTTGGGTTGTGGTTTTGAGGAGAAAAACCGGGTGAAAGAAAGTTGTTGGAACGATAACTTAGCAAGTTACGATCACCTTGCGGTCGAGCTTGATAGCCTTCCGTGTAATAGTTACCGTTAGCCGCATACACGTTTTCCGGATTGTCATGAGTAGAAGGACAACCAGTGTATGAATGAGTACCGCCGCAGATCTCACAAGAAAGTGCTACATTTTTAACTTGTTGTAGTTGATTCGTAGCCATGAGTTGGATATTTTTGTTCATTTCAGCCATCATGCGGGTGAGTTCGGTCATCTCGGGACTGGAAGAAGTAGATGAAACATTGACTCTCGGATTATTTCTAGAAGATGCGGATGAATCCCAATTTTTTTGATGAGTGATCATGTTCTCTATAAGCTCTCTACACTCCTCGGGTCTTCTTTTCATAAATGTGCCACCGACGGCTGCATTAATCGTATCACGATCACGAAAAGTTAAACCATTGTAGAAAGTATCAATTAAGGTGACGGGGAGCATATTATGATTAGGACATCGATCAATCAAAACATTATAACGTTCCCAAGCATCGAAAAGTGATTCATCAGGTTCTTGTGTGAAACCACTGATTTGATTCCGAAGGCTCGTTACCATGGATGGTGGAAAGTAGCGCGACAAAAATCGTTGAGTCATCTCGTCCCATGTATGAATTGAATTATTAGGAATACGATCAAACCATATTTTGGCATGGTGGGATAAAGTGTGTGGAAATAGATGAAGGCGAAGAAAATCCATGGTAACACCGGGCAATTTCATGCTTTGAGTAACAGTAATGAATTTGTCGAGGTGTTTGTTGGCATCATCATCCGGTAATCCGCGAAATGGACAATTGAACTTGTTGGATCATGTGATGCTTCAATGAAAATTCAGGAGCCGTGATTTGCATCGGTGCAATCGGTCCTCCTCGTCCGTTCATGGTTGGTTGACAAAGCTCCTCCATTGTACGAAGGTCGGGTGGAGGGACATGGTTGTTGTTGTCGTTATTATTCAAATTGGGGTGAGGTGGGTTGTTAATATTATTGTGCACACTGGTCATATCTAAGTCTCTAAGAGTCTCGGGCTCAGAATAAGACGTAGATCGAGTATGCATACACTAAAATTAAAAACAATATTTTTGGTTTTTTATTTTTTTTTTATTTTTTTGGATTTTTGAAAATTATATATTTTTTGATTTTTTTGAAAATTTTTTTGTGCTTGAAAATAGCGTTCCCAAAAGAACGGATCCCAAAATCAAATTTTTCTCACTAAAAACCGTTAATCTTTACGAAAAGAGCCGGCATCGGCGCCATTTGATATTTGATTTGCATATGTGTACTCAATCGTCTCGGTATCTAATCGAATTGATCACGGTTTAAGGTGGAACTATCGTATTTGGTCACTAAAAGGGGGAGCTTGAGATTACTTGTTGCTATTAAAATGACAAGTTAACAAAGCTAAGGTAAAAGACTTACACAAAATATCAAGGAATTAAAGTAATTAAAAACTAATTTTAAAGTAAATTTTGAAAATAAAGTAATATTAAACTAAGACAAATCAAAGTTAAATATAACACTAAGTTAAATGAGGGGAAAAGTAAAATTTAAAATTTAAAATAAAACAAGAAATAAAATCCAAACTTGTGAATGAGTCGTAGCTGGATCGAACTCCAAGATGTACTCACGGATCGTACTCACGATCGCACTTTGGATCGTGGTCCCTGATCTCACCCACGTGATCGCAACCAAGTGATCGCAGCCTACGATCGTAACAATCGATCGTAGTCTGGTGATCGTGGTATATGTGATCGCACTCAATGCAATCGTGACGAGTGATCGCACTCAAGGCAATCGTAACCAGTGATCGCACCTATAGATCGTAACCAAGATCGCAACAAGTGATCGTGGTAGGGATCGTAGTGTGTGATCTTAGTTTGTGATCACAACTAATGATCGCAGTTTCTGATCACAAGTAGAAACCCTAGGGTTTATGTGATCACGAAACTTGATCGTACCAGGTAAAACCTTAAGAACTTACGAATGGATACAAGATGCAAATAAGCAAAAACTCAATAAGCACTTCCTCAAATAAGCTTATACCGAAACTTAACCAAATCTAAACAAGCACAAATTTAACAACTTTAAAACACTAAATGAGCAAACTTTATAGATCAAACTTTAAAAAGGCGAAACTTTTAAGAAAACTTAAAATAAAATAAGCTAAATACAAAATAAGCCAAAAAGCATAATAAGCTCCAAGCTTAAATCGTATAAAAACTTAGATATGAAGAAAAAGATAAACTTTTTAATCACACAAACATCAAGATGAAACAAGATGCATGATTATTTCGGCTCAAAGGCAAATCAAAATCAAGAAAGGTAGAAAAAGATTAATGATGAAAAGCTTAAACTTGAACTTGTAGATTAATGATTCCAAAATACAAGATTAAATGAAAGCTTAGAACTTGAAAGAAAAATGAAGAAATCTAGAGAGAGAAAGTAGAAACACCTACTTCTCTCTAAAGATATGAAAAACTTAAGAAAAATGAAAAATTTCAATCTAACTAACACCCTTCTAATGAAGCATTAGGAGGGTATTTATAGGAGAAGGGATGGTGTGGTGTGTTGCTTCTTTCTTCCTTTTTGTCTTCTCGTCTTTTTAAATGATCCGTCTTTCTCGACTTTGTCTCGGGATTAGTCGAATGATAATATGAACTCGTCTTCTAATTTCTTCATTTAGTTGACTTGGTTCCTCGACTTTGTCTAACTTCCGTCTTTAGACTTTTTCTTCGATAAATCTTTAGAATAGGCCTTTGACTTCCGTTCTTCTTGCACTTTTGATCTTTTGACTTCGTCTTTCGTCCTTTTCTTCGATAAAAGCCCGTGAAAGCCCGTGTTTTCTTCCTTTTTCATCTTTTGGCCCTAAAACACAATTAAAACACAAACCACGCATAATTCCGACTTTTACAACATAAAATGCACGTTTTGGTCTTGTTTTTATTATAATTAAGTGGTAAAAGGATAAGTGTTTTCACACTTATTGGTAAGTAATACTTTTGACTTTCTTATTGGTTGTACAAGTAACCTCTCCTGTACTCTTGTCTTCTAGCAAGTTCCCGCCAATATCTTCAGGTTGTAATTCGAGAGTTAGATGAACATCGTTCAGCTTGGTTTGTCACTCTAAGCTAAACTGAAGGCAACTTCATTCAGGCCTGTCCTTCAGATGCTGATCCACATCAGCTACTGAAGGTGAAGACTTTATCTTCAAAGGACTCTGGAATTGCTGGTGCTGAACTGTCTTCAGCAAGACTAGTGCTGGACCTGGTGCTCAAATGTCTTCAGCAAATTCTGAAGATGTCTTCAATAATTATTCAGGTCTTCAGCTGCTATTTTATATTCAAATAGTGAGGAACAATTGGGTCAAATCTTGACCCAACAATCTCTTCCTATTTGGATATAAAAATAGCCCGAGTTGTCGTCTTCTTTGTTCAAGTCTTCTTTTTCTGCTGACCATCATTAGTCACTGAAGCTTGAAATCTTGAAGATGACAAACTGAGTGTTTTTCACTCAGTACATACACTTAGCCTATTTGTTGTTCAAATCCTAGTCCAACATCACACATGATCATCGTAACAGGTCCGACTTCTCTACCACATGAACCTAACAACGCGGCAAAAACTCCTCTATGGCTGGGGTATGGAACTCCATGAACCCTCAACAACACTTTCGATCTGCTAGCACCTTTGCTCAATACAGGCCGCAAAACCCCCTACCAGGACCAGGCCCGACTATTTTTTTACACAAACCCATATGCGGCTCAGCCCATGTTGGCCCAATCACAACCGGTCTTCACCCACTACAACCAACATTAGCCTCAATTACCTTACACGACCCACCCACAACAACTGTACCAGCAACCCCTCTATCCTGCTCAGCAACCCACAACTCCTCAGTCGGCTGGACTACTCAGTCCAGCTCCTAATAAGCACCCCACCCAGGCCGCCTGTTTACCAAGTGCTTTTAGCACCATGACCGTGCAATACCCAACGTGGAACATGGACACAGGTTCGTCATCTCATTTAAATTCTAGTACACGTAATTTGAGTTCTATTTTCAATCAACGTATGTTTCCCTCAATTTTTGTTGGTGATGAAAAATCCATCCCCGTCACTAATACCAGACATAGCATTATTCCTTCTACCCATCACCCTCTACACCTTCACAATGTCATTGTCACACCTAATATAATCAAAAACCTTATTTTTATTCGTCAATTTACTAGAGATAATAATTGCACTATTGAATTTGATGCATTTGGTTTTTCTGTGAAGGATTTCTTGACTCGCCATATCCTCCTTCGATGTGACAGCTCAGGCGATCTTTACCTAGTTACCAAGCCGTCAACCCCTCATACTGCACTTGTTTCTACTAGTTCCTCCACTTGGCACCAACGCCTTGGTCACCCCGAGGATGAAGTGCTTCATAATCTCAGCTCTTGTCATTTAATTTATTGTAATAAAACAAAGTCTTCACATGTGTGTCATGCGTGTCAACTTGGCAAACATGTGAAACTTCCTTTTCATAGTTCAAATTCCGTTGTTAATCATTGTTTTGACATTATTCAATTAGATTTGTGGACCTCTCCCATTGTTAGTTCTGGTGGTTTCAAGTATTATGTTTTGTTTCTTGATCATTTCTCTCATTATTTATGGATATACCCACTTCGTTCTAAGTCTGACATGTTTGACAAATTTTTCCATTTTCGTAATTATGTCAAAAAACAATTTAAAAGCGACATTAAAAGTTTCTAATATGATCATGGTGGTGAGTTTGATCATCACTGTCTACATAACCTTTTCAACAAACATGGCATTCAATTTAGATTCTCATGCCCAATAACCTCCCAACAAATTGGCAAAGCCGGACGAATGATTCGTACCATCAATAACGTCATTCGTACCCTACTGTTTCAAGCCCACTTACCCTAACGTTTTGGGTCGAAGCCCTTCACATGGAAACCTACCTACTTAATATACTACCCTCTTCCGCAATTAAAAATGACATCCCCTTTACCCGCCTTTTTGGCACCCAACCTGACTATTCTCAACTTCTTATCTTCGGGTGTCTTTGCTAACCCCACCTCCACTCACCTCATAAATTAGCCCCTCGTGCCACACCTTGCATTTTTCTCGGTTACCCCGCCTATCACCGCGGATCCCGTTGCTTAAATCTCGAAACCAATAAAATAATTCTTTCTCGTCACGTCACTTTCGACGAGAAGCAATTCCCTTACAAATCAATGACACCTTCACTGCCCCCGTCTTACACCTTCCTAGACCATCTAATATCCCCACTTATCACAATCTCCAACTCCCATGTTACTCCTTATATACCTATTGTTACCCAAACTCCACAACAGAACCACTCTCCCGCCCCGCATACCCCAACCCAAACTCCACAATAGAACCACTCTCTCGCCCTGCATACCCTGATACCCTTCCCCTCGCCCGGTCCTGACTTACCCACTCAAAACAGCCCACCTAGCCCTATCCCCCCTTCCACCACGTAGCCTACTGCCCCCCATTACAACCTAATGAGCCCACCCGAACTCACCACATGATCACTAGGTCACATTTAGGTGTTGTGAAACCCATTCACCGGTTGTCTCTCTCTACTTTATCTATCTCTCCTATTCCTAAAACCCTCGTGAGGCCCTCACAGATCCTCATTGGCGTAATGCTATGTTCGATGAGTACAATGCGTTGATTAAAAATGGTACTTAGATTCTTGTACCTAGACCGGCCGGTGCCAATATGGTTCGATCTATGTGGTTATTTAAACACAAGTTTCATGCTAACGGGACATTGAGACGCTACAAGGCTCGGTTGGTTGTTAATGGGAGCAGTCAGCAACAGGGTGTAGATGTTGATGAGACTTTTAGTCCGGTTGTCAAACCAGCCACGATTCGTACAGTCTTGACTCTTGCGATGTCTCACAATTGGCCTATTCATCAACTTGATGTTAAGAATGCATTTCTTAACGGTGATTTATCTGAGATTGTGTAAATGCATCAGCCCCTTGGATTTATAGACTCCCGGTATCCTAATCATGTTTGTCTCCTTCAGAGATCTCTTTATGGATTAAAACAAGCACCTCGTGCTTGGTTTCAACGGTTGGCAGGTTATGCTACACGGACTGGGTTCTATCATAGTAGATGTGACTCCTCATTATTTATCTACCGACAGGGCTCTCAGGTTGCCTATTTACTTATCTATGTGGATGATATTATTCTTACTGCCTCTTCTGCTGCTCTCCTACACCAGATTACAGCTTCTTTACATAAGGAGTTTGATATGACAGACCTTGGGGCCCTCAATTATTTCCTTGGCATCTCTACGGTTCGTTCTTCTACAGGTCTATTTTTATCC
Source organism: Glebionis coronaria (assembly GCA_025667525.1). NCBI lineage: Eukaryota > Viridiplantae > Streptophyta > Magnoliopsida > Asterales > Asteraceae > Glebionis > Glebionis coronaria. Next base: position 504,508,651 of record CM046881.1, on the reverse strand, counting down.
CAAAGACAGTATGCTCTTCAGCTGCTTGAGCGTGCTAACATGGTTAACTGTAACCCCTCTCGAACACCAATTGATCCTGAGTCTAAACTAGGTCTAGAAGGGGTTCTACTACAAGATCCCATGTTATATCGCAGCCTTGCAGGAGGCTTACAGTATCTTACAGTCACTCGACCCGATTTGTCTTATGCTATGCAGTAGGTTTGTCTTTACATGCATGATCCATGAGAGCCTCACTTTGCATCTCTCGAGCGTATTTTTCACTACGTTCGGGGGACTGTTTACTTGGGTCTCTAGTTATATGCTTCCCATACTACATCTCTTGTCGGTTATACTGATACAGATTGGGCTGGGTGCCCCTTTACTCGCATGTCCACTTCTGGTTATTGTGTTTTTCTTGGTGACAATCTTTTGTCGTGATCGGCTAAACGGCAACATACTATTTCTCGCTCGAGTGCTGAAGCTGAGTATCGGGGTGTAGCTAATGTTGTTGTAGAGACTTCATAGCTTTGTAATTTCCTCCATGAGTTACATTCTCCCTTGTCCTCTGCAACCCTTGTTTATTTTGATAATGTGAGTGTCGTCTACTTGTCCGCCAACCCGGTTCAACATCAAAGAACGAAACACATTGAGATTGATATTCATTTTGTTCGTGATCTGGTCACTGCTGGTAAGGTTCGCGTGCTTCATGTTCATTCTCGCTTTCAGTTTGGGAATATCTTCACCAAAGGCCTTCCATTTGCCTTATTTAAAGATTTTCGGGCCAGTTTGAGCATTCGTCCTCCTCCCGCTCCAACTGCGGGGGCGTATTAGTCAGTGTATGCTTATTAGTTAGTCTAGTATTGCATAATGGGTTTAGGTCATGTTTAGGCCAAGCCATGTTCTTGAATTATCATTGTAATCTCTATAAATTTGGTGATTATCATAATGCAAATCAAGGAATCAAATTAAGCCTTCCAATAAAATCTTCCTTCATCTTCTCTATTATCAACCAAATTCCTCAAATCCATATTACTTTCCAGCCCCACGTCAACAACTTCATGACTAACCACCAAACCAACAATACTATACATCACTTCACTACAATATTTTACACACTGAGATTGAATTTCCGATTCCAAATTTTCCATAGACTTCGTGATGTTAATGAGCGGTTCTTGAACACGAGCCAATTCATAAGCCCGCAAAAGAAAGTCTAGACTACCCAATTGAAACAATTCCTTTATTCATGGTAGTAACCCCAAAACACAGAAACTAACGAGGAGCCATCCATTAAAACCCCCTTTTTAAGCCAAGAAATGTACGCATCATTATAAGAAGTAAATGCATCCTAATACACATTAATTGATGTTTCTTGGTTAATCTTCTTTAGTAAAGTCATTTCATCAAACAAGTTGTAAAGACCATTTCCACCGTCACTATTTCTTGTTGAAAAATCCATAGAACTTTACAAGTATCACAACTTCAACTAGAATCTTGATTAAAGAATCTGAAACATAATCAAGAACGAAACAAATTTGATCAGGAAAGTTCACCGAAAAAATAACAAATTCATCGGAAAACCAAGAACTTGCAAACTAGAACACGAATGATCAAAACAATGAGAACTCACAAGGAAAATTATCTAATACCAAATTGATGGGTGAAAACCAATAGGAACATAATTAGGCAACCAAGGAGATCGAAGTTTCCAGAAATCAGTTAGGTTCTATCGAATTAAGAATCTGTTGATCCAAAACTCAGATCTTAAACCTTAGCTTGTTTAAGGGTTGTGGTAGAAAGAATAAATTCAATCTAACACTAGAGAAACTTTGCAACAAAAATTAACTAAACAAGATGCGGAATATAGTGTTTAGCACAAGAACAAATGTTTAGATCAAACGTTAAACTTTAATATATCATAGATATACGAATACCCAATAATGGTATTAGGGTTTACAAAACCTTAAAGTATGAAATGAAATGAACAGAGAAAGATATATTCTACATGACAACCTAGTGAGTCCTTTTATAGCACAAGGACTCACGTACAAGATCACTACTAACAAACTAGGAAACTATCTCGGAGTAGTAACTGAAACGCGTTATAATCTCTTCCAAGTTTAACTTAGTAGCAGGGTCTTTGACTTCAGCAGGGGGACCAATCCCCCTGCCTTTGTTATTTAGCAGGGGGAACTTACTCTAGCAGGGGGAACTTTGACCAACTAGCAGGGGGAACTAAAACTCTTATATTTATTCCCAACAATCCTCCCCTAAACTTGTGTTTTATCCTAAAGACAAGTTTCTGAATAAATGCTAGTTGATGAGGATGCTTACAAAGTTCCTGGCCAAAGCTGACTATACATTAACCTTACCAAATCATAAGCAACATGTGCTTTAGCATCTACAATCAAGTCAGCCTGTGCTAGCTTCTTCAAGGTCTCTTGAGTGAAAGGATAATAACAATGATTAAGCAAATAAACACTTACACCTTCCATGGCCACCTCATAAACCCCATAATTGGTAAACAACTTCCAATACAGCAGATTTCCTCCATTCACTGCATCAAATATGGGATCAAACATCTCATGCTCATACATCCTGTGCATGCAATCCCAAATCACACCGTCCTTCTCTACGCCATCCAAAGTAGGAGGATTTGCAGCAAATGTCTTCTTCAAAAGCTTCCATAGATCATCTAAGTCCTCACTATCTAAAGTTTGAAATAGCAGATCTAACCTAAAAAATGTTTGTGTTGTATTGTCAGCTCTTGTAAGCTTCTACCATGACATCCCCTTGTGTTCATAAATAGCATACTCTATTATGGCATATTTCTTCCCAAACTCACTTGGTGGGATTTCATCATTCTCTTGCACAATCAACTGCTTATCTATTTCTTCATTGGAGGGATGCTAAGTTTCCTTAGTAACTATACCAACCTTTTCCATCCTTTTTAACCTTTTGGCTGCTCTCTGTGCATTGAGAACAAATCTCTCAATTGCTGGAAAAATTGCACCTACTTGTGTTGTTTCCACTGCAATTTCTTCAGCCTTTCTTTTTCTGGACTCCTTAGCTCTCTGAATCATCTCATTTTGCCTCCTAAGATACTCAACCTCTTCAGAGTATTTACACCTATGAAGTCATCCACATTTGTCTCTCTTAGAACTGGTCTGACTGCCTTTTCTATATCCTCAAAAGTCATGTCTTTAATGTAAGCATCAATCCACCTCTTGTGTCTTTTGAGCATAACTTTGTAGTGTGCCAGCCTCCCCTTTTCAGATTTCAAATACTTTTCCTTCTGAATCTGATTCGCCCTTCTTTCCAGATATTCCTTTTGATATTTGAACACCAAAAGTGTCAGTTCATACTTGTCTTCCAAAGGAGCATTCACCAACTCCTTTTCCCATTGATCTAGAAATTGTTGAACATGAGGTACCCTTTCATCTAGCCCTCTATGCATGATTTCAATCTGTTTGAGCATTTCTTTGTACCTTATTTGTTGCATTCTATGATCTTGCATGTGTAGCTATTCTTCTTGAAGTCTGAGAGCTACATGTTCATCATATTCTTCTTGAGCCCTTAGTTGTTCAAGCGTTTTGTGCTTGTACTTTCTCTTGGGCTGTTAAACCATTTTCCCCTTTCCCTTATCTTTTGGATCCACTGTTGGTTTTGCTTTTGGTGCAGGTTCTCCAATTTTTATTCCCTTCTGAGCTGGTTGCCTTCTGTTCTTCCTAACAAATGTTTGAGTAATAGGTTTAGCAGGGGAAAGACTTACAACAGGGAGATCAGGCTTAGCAGGGGAAAATTTTGTAGAAGCATGGGCTTCTTCTTGATTGCCCATATTCAACAAGGTTTGGGCAATATCTTTTGTGGCACTCCCCTTATCACTTCCTTTCTCAGCACTTGCCATCTTTTCTTGTCCTAGATCTTGTTTACCAGGATATTCATACCACTGAGTAGACCCTTCTGTTTGAGGAACATCCTCCCCTTTGGAAGCATCCTCATCTGTGGAGATAATAAGCTTAGGTCTTCTCCTCCCCTCAAGTTTAGCAAGTCTGGTCTCCATATTATTTATAACCAGACCTTGCTTTTTGACAGTTTGTACAAGTTGTAAATTTTTCTCTTTCAAGCTAATGCACATATTCGTCAATTCTAAGATGGATAATGGTTGCATTCTGCTCTCAACCCTAGAAGGGGATTGCTCCCCTCTTTGGGTATCACTGAGTGAGGGAGAGGACTTACTTATGGTGTCACTATACTGCTCATCCCTTGGGGATGAGATAGTAGTGGCAGCCAAACCCCCAGTATGCTCCAACCTTTTGGAGACTCTCCTCTCTACTACTTTTAAAGATTCACCAGGAAAGGGAGACTTGGCAAACCTGGTTTTGGTTCTCCTTTCATGTTGTGGATCAACAGGGGGTAGAGAGCTGGCAGGGGTATCATCAGTTTTGGCAGGGGAATCAGATGGTGTGTGTTTGGCTACTTTTGTTTTAGCTACTTCTTGTCTGATTTGTTTCATCATTATAGGAGTGAGAGGAACAACCCTGCCAGAAAATTGTGGAGTTGGTGCAGTAAGTGTGGTAAACAGTTTGGTAGTATGTTTGTTGGCTGTAAAGTGGCGTTTGTGTTTGATAGGACCATGTTCTCTCATATTCAGTAAAAATTGTGTAAACCTTGGATACATACAAAATTTAGAACTACTTGTAACATTTTTGACCATACCTTTGAAAATCATTTGAGAAAAACAATACTTTCGCCCTATTGCTAAGCATATCAGGGCAGAAGCAACCTCACTTCCAAATTCATTAAAAGTAGTGGTTTTAGGTGACAAACATTGTAAAATTGTATGAATCAAATATTTCCAATATGGGGCAAACTGACCTTTAGCAAACTTACACTTTTGATTTTCAGAAAGAGCGTACCCCAACTTTTCAAGACCCTCAAAAATTTCGGCATCAGGTAGGTTAACCACCCCATCCTCATCTTCAAAGACAAGCTTGTCTCGAATGGAGGCAAGTGTAATCACCTTGGGATGGCCATCTACCATGCTTTGAATTGTTACCTCTCCATCCACTGTTTTGGTCATTGAATTAGACCAAAATTCTTGGATGTGTGAGGTGTAAATCCTGGGATTAATGAGAAGAGCTACTCTAAAATATGACGAATTTAGAAAAGCCACTGCATTAGTGAATTCTACTGTTTCGTCATGTAAAAGGGCAATTTGATTGTGATTAGCAGCAATTTTGAGAGACATGATCAGTGTTGTAAAAGTTTAAAGGTATTATATTTGTGAAAAATAAGTGGGATTTGATCGAAAGAGTGAGTTAGGCCTGCTGGTCAAGGGAATTGAGTTTATATAGGCAAATTGAAGAGCCGTGATTGGACCAAATTTTCAAATTGCAAAAATATCAGAAATAAATCTTGATAAGAAAGTAATTTAAGTGAAATAATAAAGAATAAGTTACCAATCAGCGAAGAAAGCGCCTTAAATATCTTTTGAAAAGAATAAAATATTCCCTAACCAAAAATTAGCAAGCAGGCCCAACGGCTATAAGCAGGGCAACGGTATTGTCGGTCAATGGTCAAACAGGGGAATGTTGTATTAGCAGGGTTATAAAAAACGAAAGCAGGGGAAACTTTCCTAGGGGTATTAGACTAATCCTGAATAGATCAATGCTAAATAGCTCTGCTCTAATGCACACCCTTGAAAAAACAAGTTAGATACATAGAAACTCAAGAGTCCTCCATTCAACAAAGTTCTAAACAGAAAGAGTTAACACATAAGCAACCCTGCACCTGGTCAACCCAAGAAAATAAGCATACCCCAATCTCCGTCCCTACCATTTCCTTACTATGGTTAGTTGGTCTTGGAAATATGTACTAAAAAACTTAATTTGGACAGCAAGCTGGTGAATAAATAATTTTAAGTACACATTACAGTGCCTCAAGGTTTCAGAACTCCAACAAGCTTTGCAGCAAGTCTTCATTGTCCCAAACCCCTACTCACCAGTGGATATGATCTAGAATCATATATGAGTATCCTAAGGATACCCTAAATCCTAAAGGTGTGACCTAACCTCCCCTGAAACATAGAGCATATACCTGATCCTCCCATAATATAGTATGCTCCATTTGGATCTCTGCATTGTTAGTCTAGAAACCACATATAACCACTTTAGAAAGAACAAACCTAACTTTAAGAGTAAGCCTCTTAGCAGGGAAAAATGCCTTAGCAGGGGGATGAACCCCAGCAGAGGAATCTTTGTTCAAAAGCAGTTGAATGACAAATAGTGGAAAAAGTGACTAACACATGTACAAAAACAGCAATAAAGCAATCCTGAATATACAAGACAAATTAGACATCAATTTTTAAGCAGTGACCATTCCAATACTTGCAACCAAGTACTGAAACCTCCCCACATAAAATCTTTTGTCAAAAGATCAGCAACATTAAGTTCTGTATCAATTGCCTCTGGGACAATTAATCCTTTTTCAAAACAATCTCTAATTAAATGATGTCTGATTTCAATATGTTTAGTCTTGCTATGAAAAACAGGATTTTTAATAATGTAAATTGTGTTGTTATTGTCAATGAATATCTTGGTTTTAAGAAATTATACCCATAATCAAGAGTTGGTTCTGAACCCAAAGAACTTTTCCACAGCATGCAACAGCTGCTACATACTCAGCTTCAGTTGTGGATGTAGCCAGAATAGTCTGCTTTTTACACTGCCAAGATATGAGTCTGCTTCCGAAAAACAAACATCCACCTGTTGTAGAATTCCTATCATTATTGTCACCAGCATATTCACTATCTGAATAGGATACCAGCTCAAATGGTGACTCCTTGGGATACCAAAGTGCTAAAGTTGGATGACACTTCAGATGCCTAAAAGTTCTCTTTACAGCCAATAGGCGAGACTCAGTGGGTGCCACCTAGTATCTTGCACATAAGCAGACTGCAAACATGATGTTAGGCCTAAAAGCTGTGAGGTACATGAGAGATCCAATCATGGACCTATAGTTCCTGACATCAATAGGCTTCCCTGGTCCAACTTTTCCCCAAGGATTCTCTTTATCCATTGGAGTGGAGACGTTCTTTCCTTCACACATTCCAAACTTCTTCACAATTTCAGCCACATACTTGTCTTGAGAGATAAATATCCCATCCTTTCTCTGCTGAACTTGTAACCCCATAAAGAAGTTGAGCTCACCTATTGCACTCATTTGAAATTTATCTTGCATCAACTTGGCAAACTCTTTGCTAAGCATAGAGTTTGTGGATCCAAAGATGATGTCATCCACATATACTTGCACCAAAAGAAAGTCACCCTTTTGTTTCTTAATAAATAGGGTCTGGTCAATTTTCCCCCTGTTGAAGCCATTATCCAACAGGTATTTAGAAAGAGTTCCATACCAGGCCCTAGGAGCTTGATGAAGTCCATACATAGCCTTCTTTACCTTGTACACTTTGTCTGGGTGTTCTGGGTCTTCAAATCCTGGAGGTTGCATAACATAGACTTCCTCATCAATGGTGCCATATAAAAATTCACTCTTAACATCCATTCGGTATACTGTGAAGTCCATGAAGGAAGCATAAGAAAGAAACAATCTGATGGCTTCAATTCTGGCTACTGGAGCAAAGACCTCCTCATAATCAATATCTTTTTCCTGAGTATATCCCTGTGCTACCAACCTTGCTTTGTTTCTGACTACAATACCCCTCTCATCCTTTTTGTTCCTAAGCACCCACTTTGTCCCAATGGGCCTTGCCCACTTTGGAAAATCTACCAGAATCCACACTTCTTGGATGTCAAATTGTAAGAGTTCTTCTTGTATAGCTTCAACCCAGCTTGGATCATTGAGAGCCTGAAAGATCTTCTTTGGCTCTTCTTGTGACAAAAAGGCAGTAAACAAACAGCATTGCATATTGTAATGGTTAAACCTCATAGTAATGTTAGCAATGAAGCTGTGTTCCTTTGCTGAATACCTTGTTTGTCTGGGTGTCTTAAGAACACCTATGATTTGAGATTGGGGGTGTTCTTTATTGATTCTATAGGTAGGCTGCATGCTCATGATTACTTATGTTTCATCCTCTTCCAAATCAGGATTTATTGGACTATCTTGATTGGGAAAGAACTCCTCAAAAGAGCTTCCAAATGATACTGCATGACTGAGGGATGGATGCTGATGAGTTGAATGCAACTCTGAATAACTTGGACCTCCATTCCTAATTATTCTGCTTCCACTGCTGGATATAAGTGGACCAACAGTGATAGGTGAAGATGAGGAAATGAGTGGGGATTCTCTTTCATCATCATCAACATCATTGAAAGCTAATTCTTGATTAGCAGGGGAAGCATTTGGTCTAGCAGGGGAATCCAGGATTCCACTACTTTTAGCCATTCCACTACTTTCAGGAATTGGCTTAGCAAGGGAAGGGATTGACTGCTTTTTCCTTTGAGATGTGTCATCTTCTTCACCTGTTTTAGTAGCAACATCATCAATGGGAAACAATGAGGGTACAGTCATGTACCTCATTGGTGGCTTCTCCACAGTAGTTGGTTCTTTTGTACCTGAAATGTTAGTATTTTGCAAAGCAACAGGCACATAATTCATAGATTTTGAAAGTACTTCAATGTCAAAGAACCAATCAGGAACTGTTTGTACATATTCAGGTTTGTCTTCAAGAAAATCTACATGGATATTTTCTAATTACTTTGCTTGTCTTCTTGTTGAAGACCCTATATCCCTTGCTGTTTAATGAATAACCAATAAAGTACCCATCATCCCCTTTTTCATTGAACTTGCCTAAATTGTCAATTGTGTTCCGAATGATCACATGACATCCAAATGGTCTAAAGAAGTCAATCAAAGGAGGTCTGCCATTGAACAACTGATAAGGGGTCTTGTTGTGTGCCTTAACCACCAAGGCCCTGTTTTGAACATAACAAGCAGTGGCTACAGCTTCAGCCCAAAAGATAACTGGAAGCTTAGAATCAGATAGCATAGTCCTTGGAGCTTCAATAAGTGTCCTGTTTCTTCTTTCTGCAACTCCATTTTGTTGAGGTGTTCTTGCTATACTGTATTCCCTCTTTATTCCTTTGTTTGTGCATAAAGTGTCCAGTTTCTTGTTTCTGAACTCACCACCATTGTCTGATCTCATGGTTACTACCTTCATACTTTTGGAAAGTTCAATCTGATTGATAAACCCTATGAGTACATTTGTTGTGTCACTCTTTTCAAACAGAAAGAATGTCCATATGAATCTTGAAAAATCACCAGTAATCACCAGGCAGTACCATTTCTTCATTATGCTTGCCACAGAAGTAGGACCAAACAAATCCATGTGCAATAATTCCAATGGCTTGGTAGTGGACAAACTTGTTTTTGACTTACAAGAGGCTCTATGTTGCTTTCCTTTCAGGCAAGCATCACAAGTATGATCATTGGCAAAGGACTTGAAGGGAAGACCATGAACCAAATTATACTTGACTAGTTTGTTCATGTTCTTGAAGTTAAGATGACCAAGTCTTCTATGCCATTTCTTGCATTCATCAACTGATGCTTTGGCAATGAAACAGCTTTCATTGTCTTGAAGAGAGATGTCCTTTAGATCAATTGTGTACATATTCTTCTGTCTTGGAGTTCTGAGCACAATAGGAGTGTTTGGTGGTAAAACAAACTCCTTCCCCAACACAAGACATTCAGTATCAGTAAATAGGACAAAATTCTTGTTATCAGTCATCTGGGACACACTGAAGAGGTTGTACTTTAGCTCTTTCACCAAGTAGACATTATCAAATGTCATCCCATTGGTGACAATAGTTCCTTTTCCTATGATTGTTCCATGCCCATCTCCAAAAGAAACACCATCATTGTCATGTAGGGGAACAAAGTTAGACAGATAGGATATATGTCCAATCATGCTCCTTGAGCATCCACTATCCCAATAGGCTTTATCATTCCTGGTCTGCTTTGTCACCTGTAAAAGGAAGAACAATTTAGTTTCTCTTGGGGACCCAAGCCATTACAGACTTGGATCTACCTCGTGTATCAATGTAAGATAACTTGTCAAAGACTAGAGATACACCATTGGATTGAGTACCCCTATTGGGTACCCAAACCTAACGAGCTGAGGCTTTCACAGCTTTTCCCCATCTTCCCATGTTTCTAGAGGGCAAAACTTTGCTAGTAGAGGATACCCTAGACTTAGCAGGGGAATCCCTATGCTTAGCAGATGGAATCCATCTTTTGTTTTGGCCTCTATTGGTGTGTTGGTAGGGTCTATAGACAGATGTATATGTAGTATGAGGTGCTGGTTTGGTCATGCAAGAGTTAGACTTGGGACATGCATCATTCACCTTTCTTAGAGCAGGAACTACATACTTATCAAATACCTTGTTTCTCAAAGCAGGGGCAACATACTTAGCAGGGGAAAAAGATTTTTCCCCTGCATTCAAAAGAATGGCTTTTGGTTGCATATCCTTTAAAGGATTTACAGCCACCACTTCCATTGGTGCCTGATAGTTTTGATAAGTGTGATCAAAACTACCACATGTGAAGCAAGGTTTGGTGTTTATCACAAAGTCCTCTCCTAATTGATGAGACTTTTGGTCATTGTAATTTCTCTGATTACCTATAATAGGCCTATACATACTAGCATATTTAACAGTAGTCTTTGAGGGATTTGATCCTGATTTAGATCTGCTAGAGGTTCTGGATGAACTACTTTTAGAGCTTGAATCACTTCCAAATAATCCTTCTCTTGAAAAGAGAATAGGGTTATCTATTTTCCACTGTTTTAAAGCAATTTGTTCCTTTTCAAAGTCCCTAACATCACTAGTTTTCACTAATGGTTATTCTGTTTCTAGATTGTTTGGAATGTATGCATTTAAGTCAAATTCAATATCTTCCTGCTTTTTGAAGCAAGAAAAGACCAGTCTAAGACAAATACTTTCTAGGGAATGGTGCATGTATATTGGCAGGTGGTGGAGGAATAGTAGCATGCTCATTTTTGTTGGTGTTTACTTCGTCCCAACTAGGGTAAGATAATCAATCATAGATACGTACCAAAACAATGGTTACCGGATATCACTTGGAATCGTGTAATCACTTTCCAAAGTAAATTATTCGACCCTAATGCCTGGGTATCACGAATACCTACTTGGGATAAGACCAAATGCTGTTAGTGACTTAGGCATAAATCACTAACCCTTTTGCTGTTATGTGTTTATGTTTCTATATATGTTTCATGCGAGTTATGATCACCTATTTATAGGTGGAGCACTCAAACCCTAGTCAATGGAATTAAGAGGAATTAACGGCCAATTAAGTTCCTCTTAATGTGCTCCATAATACCAGGAAAATGGTTACAAGACCAATTAAACGTGGTCATTAACTCAACTTGATTTGGTCAAAAGACCGTTACAAATGTACAAGTTCAGCTCCAGCATTTGTCTATTCTTTAGTCCTACTAAAGCATTAGCAAACACAGAAGGGTGTTACCGCTAAAGCCTTCAGTACTGAAAGGACTTGCTGATGAGTAAACACTGAAGACTAGTCTTCAGTGAAATACTCCCTGATGAATACCTTCAGTCCAGAGTTCAACTCACTGAAGATCATCAGCAATGCTGAACAACATTAACCACAATATGAGTCAGGTGTTCAGGGACTTATGGGTGTACACTCCGTACCTCCTTACCCATTCACCAGTATGAACTGGCCCACAATTGAACTATATTTCCAACAATCCTCCCCAATATAGTACAATTCCTTTTGAATGAAAATTAACATTAACAAAACCAGTGCATTAATGAAAATATCCTAAGGATTGAATTTCCATCTTAGTACAATACTTCAAACATTCGAGAATTAGGGTAATCTAAGAATTGAACCCTTCAACTACTTTGAATACCTGAAGATAGAATACACACAAGTTTTCAAATACATAACAACTCCTGACACTACTAGCCACGTGTCCATATCCAAATTCATAAATGTTGTAAGAGCCAAGTCCATGCTCCCTGAGGCAGCGAAACCTCAACATTTACATAGGTGGTTTCTCTTTAGATCATGCTCTTGCTTCAACACTTTTTCAAAGATATTAACCATTGAGAAGTTTATAACTTCATCCTCCTTCAGCAAGAACAAGAACATCATTAGGATGATATACACGTGCTTCAGTCCCTGAATGTTCAGCTTTCCACATTGAACTCAACTCCCAAGTTTCCTCAGGAGGGAGTTGGGTGTCCTAGCATTCAGTGACTAGAGTGGACTTTTAAACCCATCCCTTCAACAGACTTTATAACCAAGTCTCTTGCCAATCCCTTCGTCACGTGATCAGCTAATTTTTGTTGAGATCTCACAAACTCTATTGAAATCACCCCATTCATGATTAACTCACGAATCATGCTATGTCTAACACCTAAGTGTCTAGACTTACCATTGTACATTTGGCTATATGCCTTAGCCAATGTAGCTGCACTATCACAATGGATAGAAATGGGTGCCATAGGTTTGACTCACAATGGAATATCAAGAAGCAAGTTTCTCAACCATTCAGCTTCTTTACCAGCAGCTGCTAGAGCCACAAACTCAGATTCCATGGTAGAACCAGTAATGCAGGTTTGCTTCTTGGATGCCCAAGAAATTGCACCACCACCAAGTAGGAATACCCAACCACTGGTGGATGAGTTATCCTTAGTATTTCTGATCCAACTTGCATCAGTGTAACCTTCCAACACTAATGGATATCCAGTATATGACAAACAATAATCCATTGTTCCTTTCAAATACTTCAGTACCCTCTGAATTGCTTGCCAATGCTGAGTACTAGGATTACTAGTGTACCTACTCAGTTTACCCACAACAAATGCAATGTCAGGCCTAGTACTAGTCATGGTATACATCAAGCAACCAATCACCCTTGAATACTCAAGCCAACCTGACCATTGTTAGGCATCAGTTTCTCACTTGTATCCATTGGTGTACTCACTGGAGTACAATCAAAGTGATTGAATTTCTTCAGCACATTCTCAATGTAACGAGACTAAGAAATTACAATACCATCACTTTCATGTTTAATCCTTATGCCAAGGATAACATCATCCTCCCCCATGTATTTCATGGAGAACTTTGATGACAAGAAAATCTTTTGTTTGATCAACCTTAGCTTGGTCAGAACCAAAGATTAACATGTCATCAACATATAGGCAAATGATGACTCCTTTACCAAATTCATCAAATTTGCTATATACACATTTGTCAACTTGGTTAAGTGAATAACCATTAGACAAAACCACTTCATCAAACTTCTGGTGCCATTGCTTAGGTACCTGCTTTAGTCCATATAAGGACTTAATCAGTTTACACACCTTGCCTTCATGACCAGGCATGATGAAACCTAGAGGTTGGTTCATGTAAACCTCCTCATCCAAATCATCATTCAAGAATGTTGTCTTCACATCCATCTGATGAATAATCAGATTGTGAATACTTGCTAGAGCAATCAACATTCTTATGGTACTAATACGTGCTACTGGAGCATAAGTATCAAAATAGTCTATCACTGACTTTTGTTTAAAGCCCTGAATGACTAACTTTGCCTTGAACTTTTCAACAGTTCCATCTACCTTCATTTTCCTTTTGAAAATCCATTTGTTACGAAGTGGATTGCAACCTGGAGGTAGATCAACCAACACCCAAGTGTTGTTGCCCATGATGGAATCCATCTCATCATTTATTGCTTCTTTCCAGAAAGCAACATCCTGGGACTTCATTGCTTCCTCAAATGTTTTGGGATCATCCTCAACATTAAAGCAATAGGAGTATTGGTCTGAGACCTCATCCCTTGTATCTTCAACCAAGTATAGTTGAAACTCAGGCGCAAAATTCCTTGGAGTCCTATGCCTTGTGCTTCTTCTAAGCTCAGGCTCAGGTTGCTGAACCACAACCACATCAGTGACCCTTTCAGGTTCTACTGAAGCACCAATGTCCTCAGCTCGAGCAGGAGTCCTAAGGCTTGGTCTAGGGACTGATGAGAACCTTGTTTCATCAAAGTTAACATCCCTAGATTCAATGATTGAGTTTATAGAAACTGAATCATTAGGTTCAATAACATAGAACCTATAAGCCTTGGAATGCTCAGCATATCCAACAAAGATGCATTCAATGCCTCTTTCACCCAAAATTTTCACCTTTGGATCAGGGAGTCTTACAACAGCCCTACAACCCCAAACCTTGAGATAGTTCAAGTTTGGTTTCCTTTTAGTCCAGAGTTCATAAGGGGTAATTCTGTTCCTTTTGTTGGGAACCATATTTAGTAAATAGCAAGCTATTAACATAGCTTCACCCCAAAACCCTTGACCCAGCCCTGAATAGGACAACATGGAGTTAACCATTTCCTTTAGTACACTATTCTTCCTTTCAGATATACCATTTTGCTGAGGGGTATAGGGAGCAGTCGTTTCATGGATAATACCAACAGACTGAAAATACTGAGCATCCATGTACTCACCTCCCCTATCAGTCCTAAATCTTTTGATTTGGACTCCTTGTTGTAATTCAACTTCAGTTTTAAATACTTTAAATTTATCTAATGCTTCATCCTTCGTATGCAACAAATAAACATAACAAAACCTTGAAGCATCATCAATAAATGTTACCAAGTATTTCTTATTCCCTAATGAGGGAGTAGCATGCAAATCACATAAATCACTATGGATTAGCTCCAAAACTTCATTTTCATGTTTTACATCTTGAAATGGTTTCTTAGTTATTTTGTTCAGCATGCAAGTATGACACTTTTTAGTGTCTATGTCAAATGCTGGGATTAACCCATCCTTAGACATATCTTGCATCCTCTTAAAGTGGACATGGCCCAGCCAAGCATGCCATAGTGAAGAATCCTTCAGTTTACTAGTGGACACTGAGGCTGAACAAATATTTGCACTACCAGCACTCACTGAGTTAATGCTGGTGGTTGTTTCATTAATAACTAGCTTTTACTTAGTTATGAAAGTTCGTTAATCCAGTCTTTTCGAATTGATTACAAGTTGAAAGTGTGACTCAGTCATTCTTGGTGGAAAATAAAATAGTTTGATTATCTATTTTAAGCTAAAAGTGAAAATGTCGTTTGAGTAAATAAATAAAAATGAAAGCTTGAAAATTTAAACTAAAAATAAAGACAAGTTAAAATAATGCTAAGTAAAAAGGCGGGAAAAATTAAAGTTTGAAAAATGAAAACAATTCAGGAAACTAAAATTTAAACTAAGTCTGGAAACAAGAAAATTTGACTTATCCGGAATCTGAATTATGACTATTATTTGGAATATTTCTTCTGATGACTATCCCGAATCCTTGACTTTGGTCCTTATCCGGAATGTGTGATAGAGAGACTATCCGGAATCCAAAATAAAATTACTTATCCGGAATCTACAACTTATTCTTATCCGGAATCTGGCTCTTTGTCCATATCCAGAATATGTTAAATCGATCCTTTATCCGGAATCTGTTGAAACTCTTATCCGGAATTCTTGATGATGCTTATCCGGAATATGTTAACTGGACTCTTATCCGGAATGTATGACTATCCGGAATGCTATACGGAATGTACCTTCTACACCATATTCGGAATATACAACTTGAAGGCTTATCCGGAATGTATGTGGGGATGCTTATCCGGAATTGAAGATTATAGTGGCTTTATACGGAATGAGGGAAATCGTTCTATTTGGAATATAGGGGTTTTAAACCCGGATGACACAAAAATTTAGCAAATAAGCAAATCCAAAAATAAGCACTTACCAAAACTTAAACCAAAAAGATTTTTAAGGAAAACTAATAAGCCACAATTTAAAAACTATGAAAATACTAAATAATCTAAATATTGAAAATCAACTTTTTATGAAAAATATTAAACTAACCAAAATCAACTTATTTTTTAAAAATTATTAAGCATTAAAATTAAGCAAATAAGCACCTTAATCTATAAATTTTAAAATCACCAACTCAATAAGCACAATCAAATAAGCTAAACAATCATATCATCAACAAAATTAAATAAACTACATGATTATCAAAATTTGACAAGATTAAAAAGATTAAGAAAGGTAGAATGAGAATTAAGAAAATAAGCTTGATTAAATTGAAGATTAAGATCAAAAGATTACAAGATTAATGTTTGATAAGCTTGAAAAACTAGAGAGAAGAAAATTAAACACACTTAAAAATAAAAACTAAAAATTGACTAAAAACTAAAACAACTAACACCCTCCTAATGACATATTAGGAGGGTATTTATAGGAGGTGGGGAGGTTAAGTGTTTATGCTTCCTTCTTTCTTTCTTCTCGTCTCGACTCGATTTAATTTCTTTGTCTTTCTCGACGTCGTCTCGGGATTTGTCGACATAAATTGAACTCGTCTTATAATTTTCATCTATAATTAGACTTGAGTTCTTCGACTTCATTAAACTTCCGTCTTTAGACTTTTTCTTCGATAAATCTTCATAATAGGCCTTGGACTTCCGTTCTTTATGCACTCTCGATCTTTTGACTTTGTCTTTTGTCTTTTTCTTTGATAAAAGCCCGTGATAGCCCATGTTTTCTTCCTTTTCATATTTTTTATCCTGAAACACAATAAAAACACAAACCACGCATAATTCCGACTTTTACGACATAAAATACACGTTTTGGTCTTGTTATTATTGGAAGTAAGTGGTAAAAGGATAAGTGTTTTCACACTTATTAAATCCCCTACACTTGACCATTGCAAGTCCCTCATGCAATGCATTAATTTCAAAGCATGGTTTACATTTTTCATCATAAATAACCCACCTTGGTCTTTATTAAATACTAAACACTAAGGAAACTAAAAGAACAAAACAAGTAAGAAATCAAAGACTTACATTGGGGTTTTGGTTGTCATGAATGTTTATCATCCTCAAGTTTCACGTTCCCCATACCAAGCTTAAAAACGAGATCATTGTTATTATAAGTTAGCAAACTAACACAAACTCATGTGGCCCAATTATTAACTTAGACTCCCTTATTCCTAGGTGTATCTCTTATATTTTATGGTTGTCTTAAATGATCACGAGGATGCATTGTTTGACTTATTTCGATAGTTATTTAGGCCGAAAATAAAGTAGAACGATTTAATCAATAGTTAGCTAAAGGACAAAATCTTTTAAAACTGCTTATCGGGACCTCATAAAGTTCATATCTTGGCATAACTCGCTTCACGATTTGAGACCTTTCTCGGACCGATATTTGGCAGTGACTTCATACTTCTAATCTTGAGAGACGTTCATGAAAGAATGGTCTTCTCTTCATAATAGGAATTTCTTCACTTGAAGTTTTGAGAGATTCTTCATACTTGGACCACGACTTCTTCATTTTTCTCCAATCTTTATTTTGGACTTTGATATACAACGATCCGCCTCCTTTTAGGACTTGGATCTATTTATCCTCATACCTTGTTAGGGCCTTTTTGGATAGACTTCTCCATGATCTTTAGAGGAGTATTTGCTTTTCGTCGTGTGTCTCGATCCTTCATATTGATTTTTGATAAATGATTCTTCACATCACTTTTGGATCTTTAGCAACAAAATGTAGCCCTCATGTCTTGTTAGGACCTTTTCAGACTCGCCAATCTTCGCATCCCGCTTCAATAAGTTATGCCTTGGCTATGAACTCTAATTAATACCGAGCAACTTTTAAACGATCTTGTGCTAGAAGCTAAGTATTTTTTCAAATCGTACAACCTTATTTATTGCAAATAAATTTATTAGCAAGCGATGGGAGAAAAAGCTTATAATCAACTCACATAAATTCGTGAAAGAATACCAAAATTATAATTGACTCTATCATCTCTCGTTCTCCATAATTTTAAATCTCAAGGAATGAGACTCGTGGATGCTTAGCCAATCAAATCAAAGTTTTGGGTTTTCAAGTTATCTATAGGATCTTGCAAATTCTTAGACTCTTTCAAGTTTAGAATTCGCATTTTAAAGTTCCCTTGATAAACGAATTTCTAGGATCAATTATAGGAACTTGCGAAAAGTTCTTGTTCTTAACCCGTGAGAGTTAAGACTTTCGCGTTTTAAAGCTCCCTATATAAAAGCCTATCCAAACTTGACTTAAACACGTTAAGGATACTAGCTAGAGTAAACTTGGATAAGTAAACTCGGGTTGAGTCAAAAGATTCATGACTATGAAAAATTAAAACCACTTTATTCAAAATTTATTCTAGCAAAGGAAGTAAATAACGATAGCAAAGGAAAATACTACTATACAACTAGGCCAAAATAGATTAAAAATTTTGAAAAATGTCGAAAAATCAAATTTTCCGATTAAAATGAGGACAAATTAATGGAAAAGTCCACTTACTTCGATAGAAGTCCCCCCTACACTTGATATAAACATTGTCCTCGATGTTTAAGCATGTGGGAGTGATAGGTGTGAAAACACCCATCCTTTTACCACTTATTTCTTACTAAAACAAGACCAAAACGCGTATTTAATGTCATTTGTTTGGAATTATGCGTGGTTTGTGTGTTTGTTGTGTTTTCAGAGCCAACCGGATAAATATTAAAGAAAACATGGGATTGCACGGGTTTTATCGAAGAAAAAGACTCAAGACGAAGTCTATTGTCCAAGAGATGCAAAAGATTTGAAGTCAATGGCCTATTTGAAGATTTATCGAAAAAAGGACCAAAGATGGAAGATTTACATATGACGAAAGAACTCAAGTCTATTAAACGAAGAAATTAAAAGACGAGTCAAATTTATTCGTCGACAAATCCCGAATCAGAATCGAAAACGTCAACTTTTCTAAAAAGACGAGAAGACAAGAAGAAAGGGAGAAAGCCCACTCACCAACCAACTTGAAGGCCTATAAATAGGATCCCTTCACACACAATTAGACTAGTTTTTTAGTTTTTTTCATTCCCATTTTTGTTCTTCCTTTTATTTCGTAGGATACCAACACCATTAAGGTGTTGGTGATTTTTCATTTTTGTTAATTCACAAATCTTGTAAGTTTTTATCCTTCCTTTTGTTTACTCTACCTTAATCAATCAATATCATCCATTTAATCTTGTTCATCTTTCTCTTTTTGATTCAAAGTCTTAAGTTTCATTTGGTTGATTTTGATCTTCAAAAGTAAGTGGGTTTTGTGTTTTTATTGTTTTGGTTTGATGTTTATGATTAGAAAATGATTAGTGGTTAAATTGGTTTAAGTTTTGGTTAAAAACTTGGTTGATTTTGGTAAAAAAATCGTTTGTTCTTGTTTCCCTATTCTTTGCACTTCTTCATCAGTCCAGATTCCGAATGAAGGAAATTTATTCTGAATGAAGGTTTGTTAAAAAGTTCTGAATGAAGGTTTGTTAAAAAGTTCCGAATGAAGGTCTGTTAAAAAGTTCCGAATGAAGGTTTGTTAAAAGGTTCCGAATGAAGGTTTGTTAAAAAGTTCCGAATGAAGGTTTGTTAAAAAGTTCCGAATGAAGGTTTGGTTAGAAAGTTCCGAATGAACAGTTTCCTATTTTTTATTCCGAGTCAAGCAATTTGTTAAATTTGTTCCGAACCAAATTTTCTTAATCAGTTTTGTTCTGAATCAATTTTGTTCCGAATCAGTGTTATTCCGGATCAAGCAAAATGTTCCGGATGAACATATATCCCGAATGAAGGAAATCTTCCGAATGAAGCTTTTGTCCAATTCTTCCGAATGAGCAGTTTTTGTCATTTTATTCCGGATCAAGGAACATTCCGGATGAGCAAATTTATTCCGCATCAAGGTTATTCCGAATGAACCTTTTGTGTTATATTCTGAATCAAGCATTTTTTAGTAAAGGTTATTCTACTATTTCTGAGTTATTGTTTAATTGTTTAATTTTAATTCATGCTTTATTTTATTAACTGCTTTTAATTAATTGCTTGCTTTTAGTTTATCCTTATTTACTTCACGCATTTACCTTTTTAATAGCTTAGAAAACCAAACCCCTTTTTGTAACCAAGAACAACTATTCCACTTTGAACCGTGATCAATTCGAGAAGATACCGAGAACTAAATTGAACCCATGCAAAAACTCAGTTATCAAATGGCGCCGCTGCCGGCTCTTTTCGTAGAGATTAACGGAACTTTGTGAGAAATTGGATTTTGGGATCCGTTCACCGTGAATGTTACTTTTTCCTCATCTAAAATTTTCAAAAATCCTAAAAGATATAAAATTTTCAAAAATACAAAAAAATTAAAAAACATAAAAAACCAAAAATATTTCTTGCTTTGTTAGTACTTTTGCAGGTGTATGCGCACTCGATCAACGTCTTATCAAGAGCCCGAGACTCTCGATAACTTAGACATGGCCGGTGTACACAACAACAATAACAATCCACCTCAAAACAACATGAATAATAACAACAATGAACCTCTACCGGACAATCGTCCTATGATCGAACTTTTGCAAGCACATGTAGAGGGCAACAACGATCCAATTGTCATACCCGCGATTGCAACCAACAACTTTGAGCTCAAATCCGGCTTTATTCAAATGGTCTCTGCTCAACCATTCTTGGGGCGTACCATTGATGATCCTCATGACCACATCAAAAGGTTCCTGCAACTCACAAATACGGTCAAATTCAATGGTGTTTCACAAGAGGTAATCCGTTTACAACTTTTTCCTTTCTCCTTAGAGGGACAAGCCCGGCATTGGCTTGCAAAGGAACCGCCACAAAGTATTCTGACGTGGACGGACTTAGAGGCCAAATTCATAAACTACTTTTTCCCACCCTCTCGTACTACCGCTTTGCGGAATGAAATTATTAATTTTGAACAAAAGTACGATGAGTCTTTTAGTGAATCTTGGGACCGTTTTAAAGACCTTTTAAGAAAGTGCCCAAAACATGGTTTTACCAAAGTGCACCAAATTAATACTTTTTACAATGGTTTAAGCATGAATGACCAAGATTCACTAAATAGTGCCTCGGGGGGGGGGGGGGGGGGGTAATATTTTGGTTAAGAGTTCTAATGCCGCTTGGGATATTATTGAGAATAAGTCTAGAGTGAAAACCAAGAGTGTTCGGACCAATGCCGCTAGTGCTAGTACTAGTGACAACGACAAGAGACTTGACAAAATTACTTCGCTTCTTGAATCGCTTGCTGCCCAAACCGCTAACAATACCAAAAGCATCAACGCTCAAAACGCTCAGGTCAATGCTGTAAGCCAACCATGTGAAATATGCGGGGGTCCTCACTCTTACACTACTTGTACCTCCACCCAAGACTATCCTTGTGAGAATGTTAACGCAGCATATGGTACCTATCCTCCGGCCGGCTATCAAGCACGTCCTCAAGGTGACCGCAACTTGCTCAGATATCGCTCAAACAACTTTCTTTCCCCGCCCGGTTTTCCCGCAACCAATCAAAACCAACAACAAAACCTTAACCGAACCAACCAAAACCAACCTCGCGCACCATACAAACCACCTCAAAGACAACCATATCCACCTCAAAATCCTACTCAAGTTTACCAACCCGCTCCTTACCAACCACCTGCTTATCAAGCAACTCCTCCTACTCAACCCACCGTTTTTAACGATGAGGTCGAAACGTACATGCGGAAGAATGATGTGTTGGTGAAGAATCTGCATACCCAGATTATCAATTTGAAGGGCGACATGGTGAAACAAGGGAATGATCTTAGAGCCGATATGTGAAACTCTTTGAGTAGTCAAACGAATGACCTAAGGGACATGATGGCTGGTTTCTTCCAAGGTAATCAAACCTCTTCTTCGGGTACTCTTCCGAGTAACACCGTTGCTAATCCAAGAGGGGAGATGAAAGCAATCACCACTCGCAGTGGAAAAGATACCAAGGAACCCGAGCTTCCTATACCTCCACTGGTGATTGTGACTAAGGAAAACGAGTCACCTACTCATATTCCTCATCTTTCTACTTCCCCAATTCCTCCACCTTTTACTTCTACCCCTCCACCACCCAAGGATGTGAGTGATCCTACTATTCCAAAGCCTTCCTCTTCTTTCGATATACCTTATCCCTCAAGGTTGAGGAAAGAGAAGCTCAAACGCAAGGACGATATTCAAGTTTCGAACTTTCTCAAAATGTTTAAACAATTGAAATTCAACATCTCCTTCGCTGAGGCTCTCGCTCACAGGCCTAAATATGCGAAGATGTTTAAAGATCTTCTTAGTGACAAGGAGAAGCTTCTTGATATTGCTAATATCCAACTTAACGAGAATTGCTCCGCGGTTCTCTTAAGGAAATTGCCAACCAAACTTGGTGATCCGGGTCGCTTCTTAATCCCTTGCAACTTCCCGGGAGTAGAGAATTGCATGGCCCTAGCCGATCTAGGTGCTAGTATCAACTTTATGCCTTTAAGCGTTTGGAAGCAATTATCTCTCCCCAAGCTAGTCCCCACCAAAATGACTTTGGAATTAGCTAACCGTACGGTTGCTTATCCAGTGGGGATAGCCGAAGACGTTTTTGTAGGAGTCGACAAATTCACTTTTCCCGCCAATTTCGTCGTAGTCGACTACGAGATGGACCCTCGTGTTCCATTAATCGTGGGACGTCTATTCTTGAGGACCGGTCGCACTCTCATCGATGTAGAAGCGGGTGAGCTTATCATGAGAGTGGGTGACGATCAAATTGTCTTCAACATGGGTAAGATTTCTAAACAGCCTTATTCATACGAGAGTGTTAATTGTATCGACGTTCTTGATGAGGCTTGTGAAGAACACTTTAAAGATGCTTGTAAAAGTAGTCGTACCCCTCTTCCCAATGTTGAGACCGTTGCCTCCCTTGCTCCATCACTAACTCCATTTGGAGAAAGTGATTTCCTTCTGACTGAATTTGAAGCAACTCTGGGAGATGTGAACTTACAATATGACGATTCTCCCACCGATTGGGAAGAAGACATTCGTACCATTGAGAAACTTCTCAATGAGGACCATATTTCTCCACCATCTCCCAAGGATATTGCTATCGATGAACCGACTTTGAATACGCCTTCCATCGAATATCCTCCGGATTTAGAGCTTAAGAAGTTACCGTCCCATCTCGAGTACGTATTTCTTGAAGACAAGAAGAAGTCGCCCGTCATCATCGCTAAGGACTTGAAAGAAGAAGAAAAATCTCGCCTTATCGCCGTGCTTAAATATCATAAGAAGGCAATTGCTTGGAAAATCTCCGATATCGGAATTGATCCAAACTTTTGTACTCATAAAATTCTCATGGAAGATGACTTTAAACCCGTAATCCAAAGACAAATAAGGGTTAATCCTCGAATTCATGACATCAGCAAACAAGAGGTTATCAAACTTCTAGATGCCGACATGATTTACCCTATTTCGGATTCGTCATGGGTAAGTCTCGTCCATTATGTGCCCAAGAAAGACGGAATAACCGTTGTTCCCAATGAACACAACGAGTTGATTCCTACTCGTCTCGTTACTGGGTGAAGAGTTTGTATCAACTATCGCAAACTCAATGATGCCACGAGAAAATATCACTTTCCTCTTCCTTTCATGGATCAAATGCTCGAGCGTCTAGCGGGTAATGACTATTACTGCTTCTTAGACGGTTTTTCCGGGTATTTTCAAATTCCCATCGATCTCAAAGACCAAGAGAAAACCACATTCACTTGTCCCTACGGAACATTTGCTTACAAACGCATGCCTTTCGGTTTATGCAATGCTCCTGGGATGTTCCAAAGGTGTATGATGGCTATCTTCCATGACATGGTTGAAGAAACTATGAAAGTCTTCATGGATGATTTCTCGATTTATGGCGATTCTTTCTCTGCTTGCCTTGCTAATTTAGAACGTATGCTTAAGCGGTGTGAAGACACTCGCCTTGTTCTTAATTGGGAAAAATGCCATTTCATGGTAAAAGAGGGCATCGTGCCAGGACACAAAATCTCTAAAGTCGGTCTTGAAGTGGACCGTGCTAAAGTCGATGTTATTGCAAAATTTCCTCCACCTTCAACCGTGAAGGGTGTGAGAAGTTTACTCGGTCATGCGGGCTTCTACCGTCGATTCATCAAAGATTTTTCTAAAATCGCTCGCCAGATGACCCACCTCTTGGAAAAAGATACTCCTTTTATCTTTTCCAAAGAGTGTATTGAAACCTTCAACCTTCTTAAGGATAAGCTAACTAAGGCACCGGTCTTGGTTACCCCTAATTGGGAGCTGCCTTTCGAGGTGATGTGCGATGCTAGCGACTTTGCTATTGGAGCAGTTTTGGGCGAAAGAGTGAACAAACACTTCCAACCAATCTACTACGCTAGCAAGACAATGACAGGGGCTCAATTGCATTACGCGACAACCGAAAAAGAGCTTTTAGCTGTTGTCTATGCTTTTGAAAAGTTCCGCCCCTATCTTGTCCTTTCTACCACCCTCGTGTATACCGATCATTGCGCGTTGAAGTACTTGTTAACTAAACAAGATTCTAAACCAAGACTTCTTCGCTGGGTTTTGCTACTTCAAGAATTTAAAATCGAAATTCGTGATAAGAAGGGAGCTGAAAATCTAGCCGCGGATCATCTTAGTAGACTTGAGGATCCTTATCAAGGGGATCATCCGAACAAAGAGATCAATGACTCTTTTCCCCTGGAGACCTTAATGTCTATCAACTCGAATTTTGATGAAACCCCGTGGTTTGCGGACATTGCAAACTACTTGGCGGGTGGAATTCTCATTGACGGGTTAACATCGCAACAAAAGAAAACGTTCTTTAAAGACATTAAGACTTACTTTTGGGATGACCCGTATCTCTTCAAACAATGCGCTGATTTGATTATTCGCTGATGTGTTGATGGACCGGAAGCTTTAGACATTCTCGAAGCTTTCCACAAAGGACCCACCGGTGGTCACTTTGGTCCCAACTTCACTGCTAAGAAAGTGTTTGACTCGGGATTCTATTGGCCCTCCATTTATCGTGACGCTCACGAAATGGTGAAAAATTGTGATGCTTGCCAACGACAAGGCAAGATCACACATAAAGATGAGATGCCTCAAAATTTCATACAAGAATGTGAAATCTTTGATGTATGGGGCATCGACTTTATGGGGCCATTCCCTTCATCTAAAGGAAACAAATACATCCTTGTAGCCGTTGACTACATTTCTAAATGGGTTGAAGCCAAAGCTTTACCCACTAACGACGCAAGGGTGGTTTGTAACTTTTTGAAGTCGCTATTCGCTAGATTCGGTGTGCCTCGTGCCATTATTAGTGATCGCGGGACTCATTTTTGCAATGATCAATTCGCAAGAGTCATGGCTAAGTATGGTGTCAATCATCGTCTTTCCACCGCATACCACCCACAAACTAATGGGCAGGCTGAAATCTCTAACCGAGGGTTAAAGCGAATTCTTGAATGAACCGTGCGAGAGCATCGTGCCTCATGGGCCGATAAACTTGATGATGCTTTATGGGCTTTCCATACCGCATACAAGACTCCGATTGGTTGTACACCATATCGTCTCGTGTACGGGAAAGCATGACACCTCCCCATTGAGTTGGAGCACAAGGCTTACTGGGCCTTGAAGTGGGCTAATTTCGATATCAACAAAGCCGGTGACCTACGCAAAATCCAACTCAATGAGCTTAATGAACTCCGGAATGAGACTTATGAAAATTCTTTGATCTATAAGGAAAAGACTAAGCTCATTCATGACTCTAAGATTAAAAACCGAGAGTTCCAAGTTGGAGACAAAGTTTTACTCTTCAACTCTCGGTTGAAAATCTTTTTGGGCAAGCTCAAATCTCGTTGGTCTGGCCCATTCACCATTGCCCAAATTTTTCCATATGGTACTCTCGAGCTCGCTCGACCTAATGGACCTAATTTTAAGGTGAATGGCCAACGAGTGAAGTTGTACTTTGGTGAGGACATCTCTCATGAGATGATTCCATCCCTCACCACGTTTCCCATGAACTAGTTGGGTCGAGTCAGGCTCGTGACTCGGTTATCAAAAACAAGCGCTCCTCGGGAGGCAACCCGAGTATCTATCCCTTTCCGTTTTACCTCCTATGTGTAGGGGGAACTATATAGGTTGTTTATGTTTGTGTGGTGATGTGATTACAGGGATAAATGCACTTTTGGAACCTTTGAAGAACCGTGCTCCCGTGTTATCCGCAATCCGGTTCTATCTCTCAACTATCGTGATTCAATTTTCTTCATACTCACATTTGAAATTGATCACTTTAGTCGTCTCTTCCTTAATTTGATTTAACCAACGTGTACAATGTCATAAGTGTAGGGGAGACTTTTCCCACATGCTTAAACATTGAGGACAATGTTTATATTAAGTGTAGGGGAGACTTCTATCGAAGTTTTAAGTGGAATTTTCCATTAAAATGCCTTCATTTAACCGGAAAATCATCTTTTTTTCAGCATTTTTCAATTTTTTAATTAACTTTGGCCATATAGTCGTAATTTTTAAATTTTTATCGTTGCTTTCATATGTATATATCCCATAATAAAGTCAAAAATATTAATAAAGTGGTGTAGCTAGTTGAGAAGTCTATGACATATTAGGCCCGTTGCGATTATTTTGACTCAACCCGAATAGACTTATCCAAGTTTATTCTATCAAGTATCCTTAACCATGTAGACCTTAATTGGTTTATTAGGCTAAGCATCCACGAGTCTCATTACTTGAGATTTTAAATTGTGGAGAACGAGAAATGATAGAGTCAATTATAAGTCGGTATTCTTGCACAAGCACACTTGGTGTGATTATAAGCCTATTCTCCCATCGCTTGCTAATAAATTATCTGCAATAAGTAAGGTCGTACGATTTTATTGAATAACTTAGCTTCTAGCCCAAGATCGTTTAAAAGTTGCTCGGCAATGATAAGAGTTCATAGCCAAGGCATAACTAATGAAGCGGGGCGCGAAGATTGGCGAGTCCGAAAAGGCCCTAACAAGGCATGAGGATTCCATTTAATTCCTAAAGATCCAAGGTGATGTGAAAAGTATTATTCCCAAAATCAATATGAAGGATCAAGACTCACGACGAAAAGCAATCAACTCCCATAAAGATCATGGAGAAGTCTATCCGAGAAGACCCTAACAAGGTATGAGGATAAATAGATCCAAGTCCGAAAAGGAGGCGGATCGTTGTATCTCAAAATCCCAATTAGCGATTGAAGAAATAATGATGAAGTCGTGGTCAAAAAAGTTGGAGTATCCCTCAAAATTATCCAAGTGAAGAAACTCTATTAACGAAGAGAAGACCATTATCTCAAGAACGTCTCTCAAGATATGAAGTATGAAGTACATGCCAAATATCGGCCCGAGAAAGGTCTCAAATCGTGAAGCGAGTTATGCCAAGATATGAACTTTTTGGTATCCCGAGAAGCAGTTTTAAGAGATTTTGTCCTTTAGCTAACTATTAATCAAATCGTCCTACTTTGCTTTCAGCCTAAATAAACTATCACAATAAGTCCAAAAATGCATCTTCATGATCATTCTAAGACAAAAATAAAATATAAGAGATACACCTAGGAATAAGGGAGTTTAAGCATATAATTAAGCCATGTGTGTAAGTGTTTGTTTTGCTAACTTATAATAACACTGATCTTGTTTTTAAGCTTAGTTTGGGGAACGTGAAACTTGAGGGTGATAAATCTTCGCAACACCGAAGCCCTAATATAAGTCTTAGATCTCTTTGCAAATTATTTCCATGCAGCTATTTTCAAGTGAAAATGGTTTTCTATCCTTTTGTTTCCTTTAAAGTTTTAATTTCTCTTAGTACTCTAATTTTTGTTTTAGTAGTATGTTAATAAGGCCAAGGTTGATTGATTATGAGAAAAGTGTAAACTTTCTTTATCACTAAGCATTGCATGAGGGCATGACAATGGTTAAGTGTAGGGGATTTGATAGGTGTGAAAACACCCATCCTTTTACCACTTATTTCTTACTAAAACAAGACCAAAACGGGTATTTAATGTCATTTGTTTGGAATTATGCGTGGTTCGTGTGTTTGTTGTGTTTTCAGAGCCAACCGGATAAATATTAAAGAAAACATGGGATTGCACGGGTTTTATCGAAGAAAAAGACTCAAGACGAAGTCTATTGTCCAAGAGATGCAAAAGATTTGAAGTCAATGGGCCTATTTGAAGATTTATCGAAGAAAAGGACCAAAGATGGAAGATTTACATATGACGAAAGAACTCAAGTCTATTAAACGAAGAAATTAAAAGACGAGTCAAATTTATTCGTCGACAAAACCCGAATCAGAATCGAAAACGTCAACTTTTCTGAAAAGACGAGAAGACAAGAAGAAAGGGAGAAAGCCCACTCACCAACCAACTTGAAGGCCTATAAATAGGATCCCTTCACACACAATTAGACTAGTTTTTTTCAGTTTTTTTCATTCCCAGTTTTGTTCTTCCTTTTATTTCGTAGGATACCAACACCATTAAGGTGTTGGTGATTTTTCATTTTTGTTAATTCACAAATCTTGTAAGTTTTTATCCTTCCTTTTGTTTACTCTACCTTAATCAATCAATATCATCTTTCATTTAATCTTGTTCATCTTTATCTTTTTGATTCAAAGTCTTAAGTTTCATTTGGTTGATTTTGATCTTCAAAAGTAGGTGGGTTTTGTGTTTTTATTGTTTTTGTTTGATGTTTATGATTAGCAAATGATTAGTGGTTAAATTGGTTTAAGTTTTGGTTAAAAACTTGG
Source organism: Glebionis coronaria (assembly GCA_025667525.1). Taxonomy (NCBI): domain Eukaryota; kingdom Viridiplantae; phylum Streptophyta; class Magnoliopsida; order Asterales; family Asteraceae; genus Glebionis; species Glebionis coronaria. Next base: position 504,479,960 of record CM046881.1, on the reverse strand, counting down.
TTGATTTTGGTAAAAAAATCGTTTGTTCTTGTTTCCATGTTCTTCGCACTTCTTCATCAGCCCAGATTCCGAATGAAGGAAATTTATTCTGAATGAAGGTTTGTTAAAAAGTTCTGAATGAAGGTTTGTTAAAAAGTTCCGAATGAAGGTTTGTTAAAAAGTTCCGAATGAAGGTTTGTTAAAAGGTTCCGAATGAAGGTTTGTTAAAAAGTTCCGAATGAAGGTTTGTTAAAAAGTTCCGAATGTAGGTTTGGTTAGAAAGTTCCGAATGAACAGTTTCCTATTTTTTATTCCGAGTCAAGCAATTTGTTAAATTTGTTCCGAACCAAATTTTCTTAATCAGTTTTGTTCCGAATCAATTTTGTTCCGAATCAGTGTTATTCCGGATCAAGCAAAATGTTCCGGATGAACATATATTCCGAATGAAAGAAATCTTCCGAATGAAGCTTTTGTCCAATTCTTCCGAATGAGCAGTTTTTGTCATTTTATTCCGGATCAAGGAACATTCTGGGTGAGCAAATTTATTCCGCATCAAGGTTATTCCGAATGAACCTTTTGTGTTATATTCTGAATCAAGCATTTTTCAGTAAAGTTTATTCTACTGTTTCTGAGTTATTGTTTAATTGTTTAATTGTTTAATTTTAATTCATGCTTTATTTTATTAACCGCTTTTAATTATTTGCTTACTTTTAGTTTATCCTTATTTACTTCACGCATTTACCTTTTTAATAGCTTAGAAAACCAAACCCCTTTTTGTAACCAAGAACAACTATTCCACTTTGAACCGTGATCAATTCGAGAAGATACCGAGAACTAAATTGAACCAATGCAAAAACTCAGTTATCAAATGAACTAGTTTTAGGTCGAGTCAGGCTCGTGACTTGGTTATCAAAAACAAGCGCTCCTCGGGAGGCAACCCGAGTATCTATCCCTTTCCGTTTACCTCCTAAGTGTAGGGGGACCTATATAGGTTGTTTGTGTTTGTGTGGTGATGTGATTACAGGGATAAATGCACTTTTGGAACCTTTGAAGAACCGTGCTCCCGTGTTATCCGCAATTCGGTTCTATCTCTCAACTATCGTGATTCAATTTTCTTCATACTCACATTTGAAATTGATCACTTTAGTCGTCTCTTCCTTAACTTGATTTAACCAACGTGCACAATGTCATAAGTGTAGGGGATACTTTTCCCACATGCTTAAACATTGAGGACAATGTTTATATTAAGTGTAGGGGAGACTTCTATCGAAGTTTTAAGTGGACTTTTCCATTAAAATGCCCTTATTTAACCGGAAAATCATCTTTTTCAGCATTTTTCAAATTTTTAATTAACTTTGGCCATATAGTCGTAATTTTTAAATTTTTATCGTTGCTTTCATATGTATATATCCCACAATAAAGTCAAAAATATTAATAAAGTGGTGTAGCTAATTGAGAAGTCTTTGACATATTAGGCCCGTTGCGATTATTTTGACTCAACCCGAATAGACTTATCCAAGTTTATTCTAGCAAGTATCTAATAAGTGTGAAAACACTTATCCTTTTACCGCTTATTACCAATAATAACAAGACTAAAACGTGTAATTTATGTCGTAAAAGTCGGAATTATGCGTAGTTTGTGTTTTTATTGTGTTTTAGGACCAAAAGATGAAAAAGGAAGAAAACACGGGCTTTCACGGGCTTTTATCGAAGAAAACGAGAAAAGACGAAGTCAAGAGATCAAGAGTGCTTAAAGAACGGATGTCCAAGACCTATTCCGAAGATTTATCGAAGAAAAAGTCTAAAGACAGAAGGTTTAATGAAGTCGAAGAACTTAAGTCTAAATTAAAGATGAAAATTATTAAGACAAGTTCAAATTCCGAGACGACGTCGAGAAAAGACAACGATTTAAATCGAGTCGAGAAGAAAAGAAAGAAGGAAGCACACCACACATGCACTTCCCACTTAGCCTATAAATACCCTCCTAATCACATTAGGAGGGTGGTTAGCTAGTTGAACTTTTAATTTTTCTTTTCTAGTTTTTAGAGAGAGAAAGTTATAAACTTTCTCTCACTAAGTCTTTCATCTTCTCTTTTAATCTTTCAAATTTAAGCTTTTTGTATTTGGATTCCACTAATCAAGTTCAAGTTAAGTTTTAAGTTCTTTAATCTTCTTCTACATTTCTTGGTTTACTTTATCTTTTGATCCGAATTGCATACTTCATTCGTTTGATTTGATGTTTTCGTGATTAAAGGTTAATCTTCCTTGTTTACACATAAGCTCTTACACATATAAGCTATAAGCTCTTAATGCTTATTGGCCTATTTCAAGTTTTAGCTTATTGGTTCTCGGATTTCTCAAAGGTTTTAGTCACTTTAAAGTTCATTTCATAAAGTTTATGATCTTTTCCGTTTTACAAGTTGTCTAATTTTAGCTTTTTGAGTTGTTTAAGTTTCGGATGAGTTAGCTTATTGATTGTGCTTATTGAGTTTTAAGCTTGCCACCAATTTTGGATTAAGTATTGCTGTGATCGCAATATTGGGGCTTTGGACATTCCGACGGATAGCTGGTTTAGATCGCAATAACCCTTAAGGGTTTTACTTTGCGATCACTTGGTAACTTCCACCTTATTTCGATCTGGGATTGCGATCCTCATTGCGATCGCATATTCCGACGGGATTATGGTTACTTTGAAACGAAAATCTGCCAAATTTTACTTTACAACATTCCGACAGATTTGCAACATTCCGATAGACATCATTGCGACTGAGAGGATTGAGTTTGTATTCCGATCTGGATATTGCGACCATAGTGCATTCCGACAGATTTCACCTTGATTATTCCGATGGGTATTCATATGAATATTCCGATGGTTTGTTTTGATATTCATTCCGATGGTTATGACTTTGGTGCATTCTGATAGAAATGATTTGCAACATTCCGATAGAACATGTTTTTAAGTTTTAAAGTTTTACATAGAGTTTTTTCTAAATAGCTTCTAGTTTAATATTTAAACGCTTTAATTTCGCTCAACGACATTTTCATACTTGCTTGTAGTTCAAATTAGATAACCAAACCAAACCATTCTCTTGTTCACCAAAAGACAATTGAGTCGCACTTTAGACTGGAAATCAATTCGAAGAGATCGGACGATAAACTTTTCATACTTGGGGTAAAAAGCCTTGTATAAAATGGCGCCGCTGCCGGCTCTTTTCGTTAAGATTAGCGGTTTCTAGTGAGAGACGCATTGAATTTTGGGACCCGTTCTTTCGGGAACGTTATTTTCAAGTACAAAAATTTTCAAAAACCCATAAAAATTTTAAAACTTTTCAAAAATACAAAAACATTGGAAAAATCATAAAAAGCAATTCTTTTCCAAAGGTTTGCACCAAAAAGATTATATATATATATATATTCTCTCTGTATATTTTTCTTTTGCAGGTGTATGCGTACTAGATCTTCAAACTATTCTGAGCCCGAGACCCGTGAAGATTTAGATATGGCTGGTGTTCATAACAACAATAATAACCCACCTCTACCCAATTTGAATAACAATAACAACAACAATGTTCCCCTACCTGATTTACGAACAATGGAGGAATTGTGTCAACCCACCATGAACGGACGCGGAGGCCCGATTGCGCCGATGCAAATCATGGCTCAGGAGTTTTCGTTGAAGCATCACATGATCCAACAAGTGCAAACTAATCCATTTCGCGGAATTCCGGATGATGATGCCAACAAACACCTCGACAAATTCATTACCATCACCCAAAGCATTAAGTCACCCGGTGTTTCTATGGATGAACTTCGCCTTCAACTATTTCCCCACTCGCTTTCTCACCATGCCGAAAAATGGCTTGATCGTCTCCCAAGGAATTCTATTCATACTTGGAATGACATGACTCAACGCTTTTTGTCGTGCTACTTCCCACCATCCATGGTCACAAGCCTTCGTAACCAAATTAGTGGATTCATGCAAGACAATGATGAATCGCTCTTTGATGCTTGGGAACGCTACAATGATTTGATCGACCGTTGTCCGAACCATAACATGCTCCCCGTCACTCTCATTGATACTTTCTACAATGGTCTCACTTTTCGTGATCGTGACACGATCAACGCCGCCGCCGGTGGTACTTTTATGAAAAGGAGACCGGAGGAGTGTAGAGAGTTGATTGAAAACATGACTACTCACCACAAGAATTGGGATTCATCCGCATCCTCAAGATCTAATCCGAGAGTCAATGTTTCATCTACTTCTTCCACCACCGACATGTCCGCCATGGAGCGTGCTATTCTTGAAATTAGCAAAAGTATGCAAATTTTGGCTTCTAACCAAACTCAACAAGCTAAAGCCGTTGCTATTTCTTGTGACACATGCGGTGGTCCCCATTCTTACAATGATTTTCCTTCTACTCAAGGCAATTTTTCTGAAAACGTTAACGCGACATACGGTACTTATCCCACGGGAGGCTATCAAGCTCGTCCTCAAGGAGACCGTAACTTGCTAAGTTATCGTTCAAAAAACTATCTTGCTCCACCCGGTTTTACTCCCCCAAACCAAAACCAACAACAAAGCTACAACCGAAATAACCAATCCCAACCTCGTGCTAACAATCAATATCAATCCCAAAGAAACCCATACCCACCTCAAGGAAATTCTCAAGCTTACCAAGCTCCACCTCTCAATCAACCGATGGCATTGAATCAAGACGTCGAGACGTTCATGAGGACTAATAGAGAGATGGTGACGAATCTTCAGAGTCAATTCATCAACTTGAAGGGAGAAATGGCGAAACAAGGGAGCGATATTCGAGCCGAGCTAAGGAATGACATGGCAACAAAAAGCAATCATATTCGTGCAGACATAAGAGACTCTTTCAGCACTCAAGCGGATAATTTACGTGATATGTTAGGTTCGCTCTTCCAAGGTAATCAACCCTCTTCTTCGGGTACTCTTCCGAGTAACACCGTTACGAATCCAAGAGGGGAGATGAAAGCAATCACCACTCGTAGTGGAAAAGGTTATACGGAACCCGAGCTTCCTACACCTCCACCCGTGATTGTGAACAAGGAAAAAGAGCAACTTTCCTCACCTCCTTTGCCTTCTACCCCCATTCCCCCACCACCCGCGGTTGTTAGTGATCCTACCCCCCTAAAGCCTTCCTCTTCATCCGATATACCTTATCCTTCAAGGTTGAGGAAAGAGAAGCAACATAGCAAGGATGATATTCAGGTTTCAAACTTTCTCAAAATGTTTAAACAATTGAATTTTAACATCTCCTTTGCTGAGGCTCTTGCTCACATGCCTAAATACGCGAAGATGTTTAAAGATCTTCTTAGTGACAAGGAGAAGCTTCTTGAAATTGCTCAGACCCAACTTAATGAGAATTTCTCCGTGGTTCTCTTAAGGAAATTTCCCACCAAACTTGGTGATCCGGGTCGCTTCTTGATTCCTTGCAACTTCCCGGGAGTAGAGAATTGCATGGCCCTAGCCGATCTAGGTGCCAGTATAAACTTAATGCCTTTAAGTGTTTGGAAGCAATTATCTCTCCCTGAGCTAGTCCCCACCAAAATGACTTTGGAATTAGCTAACCGTACGGTTTCTTATCCAGTGGGGATAGCCGAAGACGTCTTCGTTGGCGTTGATAAATTCACCTTCCCGGCGGATTTTGTTGTCGTTGACTACGAGATGGATCCTCGTGTTCCATTAATCGTTGGAAGTCCCTTCTTGAGGACCGATCGCACTCTCATTGATGTAGCCGCGGGCAAAATAATCATGAGAGTTGGTGACGATAAAATTGTCTTCAACATGGGTAAGATTTCTAAGCAACCTTATTCATATGAGAGTGTTAATGCTATTGATGTTGTCGATGATGCTTGTGAAGAACACTTTCATGATGCTTGCAAAAGTATTCTCTCTTCTCTACCCAATGTTGAGACCGTTGCCTCAATTGCTCCGTCATTAATGTTGGGAATAAATTATAGCCAGTCTACTTGAGCGCTGATAAGAGTAAAACAAGCGTTGATGCATTGAAGACAAGCACTGATGGAAGGATATACTCTACATGTTTATTGTATTCTAGATTACTTCTAGTAAAGATAGGAACAACAATGTATTTTCTATATTTATCTTTACCTAGAATAGTTGATACGTAGATTATTGTACAAGGCTTCTTATGTCTATAAAAGAAGACCTTTAGGTTAATGTTCAATATAAGTTTTCATACGTAAACTACTTTCATTGTAAGCAAGTTTGATATCATTAATCAAAGTGAAAGTTTGTTTACATCTTGTGTGTTCTTGTTTAAGTGTTAAATCCGCATAACACTTAGATTGTCATATACATATACAAAGGTTTCTCTAAGTGTATTACTTGATCTAATCTCGTATACATAAAGCTAAATCGATCTAAGTTTGGGATCAACAAGTGGTATCAGAGCTTGTTGAGAAACTTTTGATCTTAAAGAACTCAAGAACCCTAATAATCACCAAAACCCTAATTTTCTCAAAACCCTAACAACATCATGTAAAATTCAGAAATAACCTCCTCCTCCTCACCTTTACCAAACATCAAGATTCCCATGCTTGATGCAACCAACTTTGAATTGTGGAAATTCAACTTTGAGCAATATCTAGGGATCTATGACTACACACTATTGAATATGGAAACACATTCAATAAAGCCCAAAAGATTGCTGGTGCTATTGTTGGAAGAGCAGCTGTTGCTGGATGTTCAGAAGCAGATAAGAGAGAAAAGCCCGATGACGGTAGAGCTGTGTCTACTGAAGACATAGCAAAGAAAAGGGTTGACATGAAAACCCTAAACATTCTGAAAGTCTCTTTGGGACAAGAGAACCAACATAAATACAGAGGTTATGAATCTGCTAAGGATCTTTGGGCAACTCTTAAAGTTGCATATGGGGGCAATGAGGATACTAAGGAAGAAAAGAAGAAGCAACTCATGCATGATTATGTTGTCTTCAAGGCTCAACCCAATGAGAAGCTTAGCAGTGTGAGAAGTAGATTGCTTGACATCACAAGCAAATTGTCCTTCATGGGGACACAACTTGGTGATGTTGACATCAATGCCACTTTTCTCAAAAGTCTAGGTGAGGTGTGGAAGATTGAGGCAAGATCTATACTTTCCAACAACACTCACAAAAGTTCTACTTTTGATGATATCTACAACAAACTGAGGCTGTTGGTAGATGAAACTCTTTTGGAGCATGGAAGGAAGTCTACCAACAGTAACATGGCCTTCTTTTCTCATAGTGAAGGTCAATTCAATCAGAAGGACTCTTACATGCATCCAGTTACTGGATCATCATGTGTCAGCGCTGGAACATGTTCTGTCAACGTCTCATACATGGACGCTAACACATACAAAAATGACTCACCAAGAGTTAAACCTGCTGGTTTGGATCTGGATACTGTATGTGCTTATATTGCTTCTTTGCCCAATGGTTCAGTGATTACATATGAGGACCTTGAGCAGATAAGTGATGAGCACTTGGAAGAGATGGATATTAAGTGGAACATGGCTCTTGCTAGTATAAGAGCAAACAGGTGGAACATAAGGTTTAAGAAGAAGATGACCTTCAATGCAAAGGACACAGCTGGATTTGATAAATCTAAAGTTGAGTGCTACAACTGTCATCGTATGGGGCACTTCATGAGGGAATGCAGATCTCCTAGAAGATCTGATGCTGGCAAACCTTCAAGCCTGATTGTTAAGGCTTAGGATCCTAAGGCCATGGTTGCAGTTTAAGGAATTGATGGCATGGGATGGGATTGGAGCTATTTGGCTAAGGATGTGGAAGAGGATAAAGCTTTGGTTGCTGAGATAGAATAAGAAGAGCATGTTCAATATGCTCTCATGGCACACTCCTCCTCTTCATCTGATAATGAGGTATACGATGATGCTTTTTGTAGTAAAGGTTGTAGGTTAAATACTGAAAGACTTAACAAAGAGGTGTTAAGATTACTAGATGATGTGAGTACTGAGAGATGCAAACTGTCTAACTATCAACTAGCTCTCACTCAAATTGAGAAGACAGTTTTTGAATACAAGAAAATGGAGTTTGACTTAAAAGATAAAATAAATATCTTAAAACATGAGTTGAATTCTAGTAATGATATTAGGAGTATCATGGAAAGGGTTAGTGGTGAGTTACAGGCTAAGTTAGATGAGGCCATTAAGAATAAAGATAATGTTGGCCTTAAAATTCAAAGATTTGATAAGGCCACACAAACCCTAGGAGAATGTGTGAGTAAACAAAGGGATCCTAAGGATATGACTGTGATTGGGATGAAAGACTACTCTGTGGTTCCACCACCAGCTGGTGACTTCTATAGTGTCCAACAAAAGGACCTATCTTGACTGGTTTGCCAGAACTCCAAGAGGAGGAATTCATTCCTCCACCAAGAGTTGTTACCCCAGTTGAAGAGTATCAACAAAAGTTGACTGACTTGAATGAATGGAGGAAATCCAACCCTACCTTATTTGTTAAGGGTGGCTTGTTATGTGAAAGTCCTAATGAGTCAACTCCCATTAAGGTTACAAACCCAATCACTGGTAAGGCTGTTGATCTTGGCTCAAACACTGTTAGAAAACCTAGCATTAAGTGTGCAGAGATGTATAGGAATACTAGGTCACCTAAGAGCCAAATTAGCAATGATGGAATAGGCTTCTTCTCGTCTAGACCTAAGGTTGTGTCTAGAAAAGCCTGTTACACCTGTGGTAGCTTTTCACATTTAGCATATAAGTGTGTCAACGCTCCCAAAGTCAATGTTGTTAGAAAGTCAAACATTGTCAGACCCAAACCTTGTGTGCAGCAAAGTCCACAAGTTGTTAGACCTGCCCCATTCTTCACTAGAGGGTCTAACACTCATGGACAAAGACCATTTCAAAAGACAAACACTTGGTCTAACAGGCAATGGGTTTCTATAGCAAACCCTAGGTTCAACACTGACAAGGGTAATTTCAGCGTTGGTAAGACCAAATCCAACGCTGACAGAAACGTGTCCAGACCTAAATATTTGCAACCACAGGGTAAGGGGTCTAAAGCTTCTTCAAGCTTGACATGGAGACCAAAGAAAGATCAAAACCCTAATAATAATGGGATTTCAATGACCTGCAACAGATTTAATTACATTTCAAAGGTCATTACAAAACCTATTGGGGTTAACTGGGTATTTCATCCAAAGAAGGATGAAAATGGGGTTGTTATGAGAACTAAGTCTGTTCTTATTGAACAACCAGATGAATCCAAGTCTGCTAAGGCTTGGGTTCCCAAAGAAAACTAACTTGTTTTCTTTATGTGCAGGGTATTCAAAAACAGGTCAATGATTATGGATATTGGGATAGTGGATGCTCAAGGCACATGACAGGGAAGGAAGATTATTTGACCAACTTCACTCCCATTAAGGATGGTGATAAGGTTTACTTTGGAGGAGGATATGGTACTATCACAGGAAAAGGAACACTTCTCACCAAGAATTTGCGTTTTGAAAACGTATTTTTGGTAAAGGAACTTGATTACAATCTTTTTAGTGTATCACAAGTTTGTGACAACAAAAATAAAGTTCTGTTTACTGATACTGAATGTTTGGTGTTAAGCAAGGATTATAAGATCCCTGATGAGAAATATATTGACTATAGAACACCTAGACATAAATACATATATAATGTGAATCTGAATGGGATTAGAATGAATAACAATATGTCATGTTTTTATGCTAAAGCTTCAGTAGATGAGAGTAATTTATGGCACAGGAGACTAGGGCACATAAACTTCAAGAATATAAACAGGCTTGTGAGACTTGGTTTGGTTGATGGTTTGCCTGAAAAGGCCTTTCACAATGACCACTCTTGGGTTGCATGTCTTAAAGGCAAGAAGCACAAGGTCTCATTCAAGTCTAAACAGGTGCATTCCAGTACTAGACCTCTTCACTTGCTTCATATGAACCTATTTGGTCCAACCAATATAGAGAGTTTGAATGGTAAATCATACTGCTTTGTCATCATAGATGACTTTTCTAGGTTTACTTGGACTTTCTTTTTAGCTTTGAAGAGTGATACAACTGACACTTTAATTGATTTTATCACTCAGATTGAGAAGAAGACTGGTAATGAAGTCAAAATGCTTAGGAGTGATAATGGTGGAGAATTTAGGAATAAAGTGTTAGATGATTTTTGTGCAAGGAAAGGAATTACTAGGCAATTTAGTGTTGCCAGAACCCCACAGCAAAATGGGGCTGCTGAGAGGAAGAATAGAACCCTAATTGAAGCAGCCAGAACCATGTTAGCTGATGCTCATTTCCCTATAGCTTTTTGGGCTGAGGCTGTTAATACAACTTGCTATGTTCAGAATAGAGCATTGGTCAACAAAATACAGAACAAAACACCTTATGAGTTACTTTGGGGAAGAAAACCTAATATTGGTTTTCTCAGACCTTTTGGATGTCATGTAGTTGTTTTAGATACTAGTGATGCCTTAGGTAAATTTAGTGCAAAAGGTGATGAAGGCTACTTCATGGGGTATTCAGTGCAGAGCAAGGGATATAGGGTTTATCTTAAAAAGGAAAAACGTATACTTGAAAGAGTACATGTTAGGTTTTTAGAGAGTAAACCTAGTGATCCTGAAAGTGGTCCCAATTGGTTGTTTGAATTTGAACATTTATCTAGGACTTTAAATTATATGCCTGTCACTAATCCAGACATTGTGAAGGTAACTTCAAATGTTGTGGAAGAACAAGTTGTTAATGTATCAGGTACACAGGTTCATGAAAAGTTTGGATCACAAGCAGAAAAGTCATCTCCTATACAAGAGTATGTCACAATTCCCATATGGACAGATGCTTTTGCTGCTGCTGCTGCTGCTGGAAAAGATAATGGTGGTCCCCAAGTACCACCGGATACAAACATACATGGTCCTTCAGGCGCTGACAAAGGCAAATCTAGCACTGACAAGACCAATTCAGACGTTGATGGCTCAGACGTTGACAACAACAGTTCAAGCGTTGTTAGCTCACACGCTGACAAACAAGGTTCAGGCGTAGACAACACTTTTGCACATCTTTTCTCTTCTACTTTTGAACAGGGTGAACCTTCTAATTTATATGAAGAGGTTCATCCTCATGCTGATGAAAGAGAGTCTGATGAAGAAGATATTGGCAACTTGGAGAATGAGATTAAAGACACCAGACTTTTTGAAGGAGGAGTTCTCACTTCTACTATGAAGAATCACCCCACTTCTCAAATCATTAGTGATATTATGACTCCTGTTCGAACTAGAAGATCTCATCAAGGTCTTGGTGGATTTATTGCCAATATTCACAAGAAGGTTGATATCCCTCTTGTGCAAGCATGTTTGTTTGCCTGTTTTCTGTCACAACAGGAACCCAAGAAGATATTTGATGATCTCAAAGAACCAAGTTGGGTGGAAGCAATGCAGGATGAGCTTCACCAGTTTGCAATTCAGGATGTTTGGGAGCTGGTTGATTGTCCCAGATATGTCAGACCTATAGGGACAAGATTGGTTCTAAGAAACAAGAGAGATGAAAGAGGTATCGTGGTCAGAAACAAGGCAATATTAGTGGCTCAGGGATATACACAAGAGGAGGGGATAGACTATGAAGAATTCTTTGCAACAGTTGCAAGGATTGAAGCTATAAGGATCTTTCTAGCCTATACATCATGCATGGCCTTCACTGTCTATCAAATGGATGTCAAGAGTGCCTTCCTCTATGGAACAATTATTGAGGAGGTATATGTGATGCAACCTCTTGGTTTTGAGGATCCAGAGAATCTAGACAAGGTGTATAGAGTCAAGAAGGCTATGTATGGTCTTCATCAAGCCCCAAGAGCATGGTATGGTACTTTGTCTACTTATTTAGTGGACAATGGATTCAAGAGGGGCACCATAGATCAGACACTATTTACAAAGAAGAAAGGTAAGGATGTGTTGCTTATTCAGGTCTATGTTGATGACATCATTTTTGGATCCACAGATCCAAAGATGAGTGAGGATTTCTCCAAACTTATGACAGAAAAATTCAAGATGAGTGCTATGGGAGAGATGAACTTCTTTCTTGGGTTACAAGTTCAGCAGAAAGAAGATGGTATCTTCATCTCCTAGGATAAATATGTGGCTGAGATCTTGAAGAAGTTTGGCTTTTCTCCACATGAAAAGAGGGCTACTACTCCTATGGATAGAGAACACCCTTGGGGAAAGATTGGAGATAGAAAGGATGTTGATGTCAGGCACTATAGATCAATGATTGGTTCATTGATGTATCTCACAGCCTCTAGACCTGACATCATGTTTGCTGTGTGTGCTTGTGCACGCCATCAAGTGGCTCCCAAAGAATGTCACCTTTATGCTGTCAAGAGGATATTTAGGTACCTAAGATGCTATCCTAGTCTTGGTTTGTGGTACCCAAAGGATTCACCATTGGAGCTGATTGCATATTCAGACAGTGACTATGGAGGTGATAAGTTTGATCGAAAATCCACAACTGGTGGATGTCAGTTTCTTGGGAGCAGGTTGATATCTTGGCAATACAAGAAACAAACAGTGGTGGCTAATTCTACAACTGAAGCAGAGTATGTGGCTGCAGCTGCTTGTTATGGACAAGTTTTGTGGATTCAGAACCAGCTGTTGGACTATGGGTATAATTTCATGCATACCAAGATATTTGTTGACAATAACAGCACATTATGCATTATTAAAAATCCTGTACATCATTCTAAAACTAAACACATAGAAATTAGACACCATTTTATAAGAGATTGTTTTGAAAAGGATTTAATACAACCAGATAGGGTTGACACAGAAGAGAATGTGTCAGATTTACTAACTAAACCTTTTGATGCTGGAAGGTTTCAATACTTGGTAACAAGTATTGGAATGATCAATCTCACATAATATGTGTTTTGAAGCCTTTTTGTAAAAGTATGTACAGGATAATGCATTGTTATTGGTCTTTTGAGGATTTAGATTTTCCACTATATTTTTCTAACACTGACAAAGGTTGCTTGAACGATGATAAGTGTTTTTGTGACGTTGTCAGCAATATATTTGTCTATCGCTGACAAAGCTTTCCTCAACGCTGTCAAGTGTTATCGGGACGTTGTCAGCAACAATGTTAGTTTTGTGGTTTTCAATCTAAATGTGCAGGTGGTGTTAGCAGTATACCATTGGATACAGAGTTGCGTATGGATCATTGGAGAAGCATTTGGACATGTTTTTATTAATGGATGATGGTTGGAGTTTTTCATTCCTATCTTGACATAAATTTTTTATGTTCATGCATATTTTTGGTAACTTATGTATCACTGTTTAAGGGGAGATTTTAGGAACCTTTAGGATGTTTGGGTATCCATATGATACTCTTATCACAATTCTAGATTGTGTCCACAGGTGAGTATGAGTTAGTTTTACTAAATCATGAGGCACTGTAGCATGCAAAGTTGATATACTATGCATGTTGCCAAGACATTTTTGGCCTAGAATTGGTTGTGGTCTGCTGGGAGACTTGGGAATTATTTTGTCATGGGATTTACCTAGGAGTAACAAGGAATTTTATAAGGTAACTTAGTTGTTAAGAGTTTTGGTTAGCAAGGGACACTAGAGGACTGTTATGTCTATCTTGCATAAGCAAGTGTGCATAACTGGATAGTGCTTGCCGCCCTATAAGAATTATCAACTTTTTGGTTATCTTCTCTAGGATAAATTACTTTGTTAAGGTCATTTTTCATTTTTTATAAATTTTTATTTTTGGACGCTGACAAGTATTTTTCCAAGCGTTGTTGTGACCAATTTAGACGCTGACATGGATTAGGCAAACGTTGACAAGAAAATAGCCATTGGGCGTTGATGGGTTAATTTTTACCGTTGACACTCAATGGGACCTACCCAGTTGTTACTTTTTGACATATTTTTAGGCCGTAATTTTGGGAGCAGCTAACTTTCATTTAATGCATGAGATAAACTTATTCTTTTTCAATATTTTCATGATTACATTTTGAAAATACTTGCCTATTTTTGGGCCAATCACATGCATTTTCTTCTCCTATATATTTGGCTCCTGTTTTAAACAGGGTACCTATTATTCTTGTCTAACATAATTTTCTCCTATAAACTTCATCTTTCTCAATCATTCAAACAGCTTTCAACAATGGCACCAAAGTTTAAACCATCTGATTTGGAATTGAGGTTCAGAAGTCAACACAACATGGTCGCGTATCTTGAAGCTGATGATGCTCTGTTTCCCCAATACACGCAAATGGTGGCGTATTTGAACGCATCCCCCCTTAGGTATGCTCTTTCTCATGCTCCACTCATTCCTGTCACACATATTAAACAGTTTTGGAACACTGTTAGTTCCTCAACAGTTAATAGAGTGACTACATTATCTACTATTGTTCATGGGAGAACATGGGTGGTTACTGAAGCTTTGGTACGCCAAGCTTTGCATCTTGATGATGCTGATGGTATAACCACCCTCCCCATTACTGAAATAGAACACGGACTAAGGGCTTTGGGTTATCCTTTTCCTGCTGAAGGAACTTTAAATAAATATCATAAACAGGAATTTCCCCCAGCTTGGAAGTACCTAATACATGTCCTCTTACAATGTTTGAGTCCCAAGTGTACTGCACACAATGAGATCAATAGGTCTATTGCAAGTGCTATTGTGAGTATTGCTACTGGGCAAAAATTTAATTATTCCAAAATGATTTTTGAGGGCATGTGTAAAAATAAAGGGAACAAAATGACTTTAGCTTATCCCAGATTTTTACAAATGGTTTTTGAGGTCCAAGGTTACTGCACAAGGGATCATGATGATTTTTATGAGATCCCTGTGCAAAAGAAAGCAATTTTTATGAATATGAACTCACCCCCACATCGTGACCTACCCCTAACCCCAACTATGCTTGCTGTTATTGCAGCAGCTCAACCCCAACCCGACCCCCAACCCCAAATTGACCCAATACCTGAACAATTACCTTCCCCACAACATATGCAAATTGACCAAGAACCCTTTGACGCTGACACGTTAAATGTTGGCGTTGATGTGTCTATTTCAAATGTTGCCACAAATCCTTCACAGACCCAAACACCCCTTAACCAACCCACATCAACCCAATCCACATCTTCTTCTCCCCCAACACAATATAGGTTACAAAAACGCCAAAGGACTACTAGAGTGTTCTCCTCTAGTGGTCCTAGCCATGTAGCAGAGAGAACCACCACCACAAGTGTGGTTGGTGCTATGGATGAGGCTGGGGCTATTGGTTCTAGCTTAGAAGCTGGCCAAGGCAGTCCTAACATAATTAAGACCTCATCCATGCCCAATGAATCTGACTTGGGAGGTCAAATACCCATTTTAGAATAGGGCAGATTGGAACCAGTGACTTTGATGGAATTGACGGCAGTCTGCATGAGCTTGCAAAAGCAAAATGCAGACTTGGTACAAGTTGTTAGCACACAAGGCCTTGAACTCAAGCAATTGAGGGAGAGCATTGTTATTTTGGAAACAGTTGAATCAAGGAGAAGGCAGACAAGGGTCCTTTTATCTGAGGAGGATTCTTACAAAGGGGAGGAAGCTGCTACAGAGCCTGTTAATTTGAGTGATAAAGGCTCCCATGAAGCTGCTACAGAACCTTTTGTTGAGAGTGGAAAATATTCATATGATGAAGAATCTTTGGGCGTTGCTGAAGCCCTTACTAGTTTGAAGAAACAGACAGGTTTTGATATGTCTCTAGTTGCTCCTACCAACTTAAATTTGTCATTTACAGCCATGTTGGAGGAAATTGCAAGAGGTGCTGAGACAGGTACATTGGGCGCTGACAAGGCAAAAGTGAGCGTTGACAGACCTGCAAATGAGGTTGATGTATTCCAGTCATCTTCCATCATCAAGGAGGTTTCTTCACAGGTATTACCATCTACCTTACCAACAATTGATCGATTAGATAAGGGTAAGGGTATTATGGTAGAAGAGGTTGTTCCAAAGAATGCAGCACAAATTGAGTTTGATAGAAAGTTGGCTGCACAAATTGTGGAACAAGAAAGAAAGGAGGTGGGAGAGTCACATTTTGTTATCACTTCAGAAGAGCAAGAGGGAAGTGATGAAGCCAGTTCAGACTCAAGTGTTATGATCATAGAACAGCCAGAGAGACTTGAGTATGGAGATGAGCTGGCCAAGGAGAAATTGAATGAGTTGAAATTGCAGATTGATTTTGATATGCCAGAGGTGGTTTAGATGTACCATGCTTGGGAAGATAGGTGTATGGAGAATCCACACTTGACCATTTCAGATCAGATATGGGGTTTGGAGATTCTTCTCAGAGTACAAAAGGATTGCAAGGTCATTCTGAAACACAAAGCAAGCAATGTTCTCTTAAATTTGAAAAGGGATAGAAAGGAGTTGTATTTCATGCTGCTCAGATGTCATGGAACAAGTTGGACTTATAAGAAATTGGCCGGGTTGACATTTGAAGAGTTTGAGTGTAGAGCTTATCCCATTCAGGTTAGAGTGCAGGAGGAAAACACTCTAAGACTTCTTTCTGATAAAAGAAAAGAAGAACTTGCAGAGGAAAATGGAGCTTAAGAAGGCAATGTTTGTTCCCAGACCAGTGAAAAAGGGAGTCCCTCTTGAGTTTCCCAAAGATATGGATCCATTACATCCAAGTGAAGTTGTCATAAGAAAGAGCCTCAAGCTCTCACCATTAGAAGCTTCAGACATGGTACAAGTGTTACCACTTGATTCCAGAAACCCAATTGTAAGCTATGAAGAGGATGAATGTGGGTTTTGGAAGATTGGCAGGTATGGAAAAGAGGTTCACACTTTTACCACCCTTATATCTTTGTTTTCAAGTTTTGACAGATAAGACTTGGTAGACCTATGGAGGTTATTAGAGGCCAAGTATGTGACTGAAGCACCAAATTCAGTCAATGGAATAAAACTGTGGTCCACATTCAAGAGAATGTGTGGACCAAGAGATGAAGATCCTGCTATTTGGAAGGATCTTGAAGATGATCTCAGTGGTCTTCAATGGAGATTGTATTCAGCTGCTGGTATTTATTATTTGAGTTCTACAAAGTTTGCTGAGTATCTACTTGTGGATGGTCAGTATTTCATGTCCAAGGAAGTCTTGGAGAAGATGAAGAACACACAGCTGGAAATTGATTATTCAAGTGACGTGGCAAAAGATTTGATCAGATTTATTTATTACCAATATGAGAAGGTTTGTAAGATTCCTCCTAGTTCTTAATGTTTATTCAGAAACTTGATCACTAGAGTAGATATCAAGTTTAGGGGAGGATTGTAGGGAATAAATTATAGCCAGTCTACTTGAGCGCTGACAAGAGTAAAACAAGCGTTGATGCATTGAAGACAAGCACTGATGGAAGGATATACTCTACGCGTTTATTGTATTCTAGATTACTTCTAGTAAAGATAGGAACAACAATGTATTTTCTATATTTATCTTTACCTAGAATAGTTGATACGTAGATTATTGTACAAGGCTTCCTATGTCTATAAAAGAAGACCTTTAGGTTAATGTTCAATATAAGTTTTCATACGTAAACTACTTCCATTGTAAGCAAGTTTGATATCATTAATCAAAGTGAAAGTTTGTTTACATCTTGTGTATTCTTGTTTAAGTGTTAATTCCGCATAACACTTAGATTGTCATATACATATACAAAGGTTTCTCTAAGTGTATTACTTGATCTAATCTCGTATACATAAAGCTAAATCGATCTAAGTTTGGGATCAAAAATTAACTCCATTTGGAGAAAGTGACTTAGATGATTTTGAAGCTAGTTTGGGTCCTCTCGATCTTAAGTATGATGATTCTCCCACCGATTGGGATGAAGACATTCGTACAATTGAGAAACTTCTCAATGAAGACCCGTTTTCTCCTCCTTCTCCTAAAGAGGTGACTAATGATGATCCATCGTTAGTTACACCATCTATTGAGAATCCTCCTACTCTTGAGCTTAAAGACCTACCTCCTCATCTCGAGTACGTTTTCCTTGAAGACAACAAGAAGTTACCGGTCATCATCGCAAAGGACCTGAAAGAAGAAGAAAAATCCCGACTTATCGCCGCGCTGAAGAATCATAAGAAAACGATTGCTTGCAAAATCTCTGATATCCGTGGAATTGATCCTCACTTTTGCACACATAAAATTCTCATGGAGGACGACTTTAAACCCACTATTCAAAGCCAAAGAAGGGTGAATCCTAAGATCCATGACGTAATCAAAAAAGAGGTTATCAAACTTCTTGATGCGGGCATGATCTATCCTATCTCGGATTCACCATGGGTTAGTCTCGTCCATTGTGTGCCTAAGAAAGGCGGAATCACCGTTGTTCCCAATGAAAACAATGAGTTGATTCCTACTCGTCTCGTTAAAAGGTGGAGAGTTTGTATAGACTATCGCAAACTCAATGATGCCACGAGAAAGGATCATTTTCCCCTTCCTTTCATGGACCAAATGCTTGAATGTCTAGCGGGTAATGATTATTACTGCTTCTTAGACGGTTTCTCCAGGTATTTTCAAATACCCATCGATCCCCATGACCAAGAGAAAACCACATTCACTTATCCTTATGGAACATTTGCTTAGAAAAGAATGCCTTTCGGCTTGTGCAATGCTCCTGGGACATTCCAGAGGTGTATGATGGCTATCTTCCATGACATGGTTGAAGAAACTATGGAAGTCTTCATGGATGATTTCTCGGTTTATGGTGATTCATTCTCTTCTTGCCTTGCCAATTTAGAACGTATGCTTAAGCGGTGCGAAGACACTCGCCTTGTTCTAAATTGGGAAAAAAGCCATTTTATGGTAAAATAAGGCATCGTGCTAGGACACAAAATCTCCAAAGCCGGTCTTGAAGTGGACCGTGCTAAAGTCGATATTATTGCTAAATTGCCTCCACCTTCAACTGTGAAGGGTGTGAGAAGTTTCCTCGGTCATGCGGGCTTCTATCGTCGATTCATTCAAGATTTTTCTAAAATCGCTCGCCCGATGACCCACCTCTTGGAAAAAGATACTCCTTTTATCTTTTCCAAAGAGTGTATTGAAGCCTTCAATCTTCTCAAGGATAAGCTAACTAAGGCACCGGTCTTGGTCACTGATGTGTTGTAAAATCACACTTGTTTAGGAAAACAAGGCAATAATATAGGGTAAGCACGACGATTTAGGAAAACCGTGTGTAAATGACCCTAAAAGTGAGTTCGTTCTCTCGAGGAGGCACGTGTGTTGTGTAATGAATGATTGATTATGTTTTTGATTATTAATGAGAAGAAAAGAAGAGAAAATGACGAAGACGAAAAAAAAATAGAAAAATAAGGCGAAAACACTACTAGAAAGTTACGACGAAGAACGTAAAAAGCACAAAATTTAAAATTTTAATCTAAAAATTCCTAAAAATTACTAAAAAATCCCAAATAATATTCTAAGAGTTTACAAAAAAATCCAAACTTGTCAAAACCTTTTAATTAATTTAATAATGACCTTTTAATGCTAATTAAAGCCCTAAAAATCACTTTTAAATATTAAAAAGCCCTAAACAAGGGTTTCAAGTTTGTAAACCTTAAAAATGACCTAATTAAGCTAAAAACTATTTTTAAAAAATTTAAAACCAAATTAAACTATTTTTAAACTCCTAAAAACTATTAAAATCTATTAAATCTTAAATTAATTCTAAAAATTAAATGAAAAGCCTAAAAATTTTTCTACAAATGGGAAAAGTCCTAATTAATGATAAAGAACCTAGGAAAAATGAAAAAGAAATAAAAATTAAACTTTGACTTTTTATGATTAAAATAATATTAAAATATTCAAAAAAATAAAAAGTTCTCAAATAAATTCTAAAAAATTCTCAAATATCCTAAATATTCTAACTAAGAAGAAAATGTAAAATAAAGCTCCTAAAACCTTTTAATTAATTTTATATTAATTTTTAAAGTTGTCTAAAAACCCTAAAATTAAATAAAATTAAAAATTAAAGTTTCTGAAAACTTTTTGGTATGTAAACCTCAAAAATAAGAATTAAAACCTAAAAACTATTTTTTTGTATTTTTTTATTACTGTTTAATATTTTTAAATGACTTTCTAAATTTAAAAATAGAAATAAACCTAGAAATTAATTAAATAATGTGAAAAATAAAACTTTTAGCCAGAAAAATCCTAAAACCTATTATAATCCTAGGAAAAATGAAAAGAAGCCAAAAAGCTTAATAAATAAGCTGAAAATGAGCAAATAAGCCACGGCTTATTTATATAAGCCCAACTCAAAAACGTGTTAAATACAATTCAAAACCAAACCTATCAGTCAAAGTCCCTAGGGCGCAGATGGTTAGCACGTTGGTTTGTGAGAGGAGTGGCGCAGGTTCGAGTCCTGGCCACGTCCTTTTTGATGTTTATATTTTTTTTTTTTTAAATTTTAAAAACTCAAACAGTACAACTTATAAGCTAATAAACATAAATCCAAATCCAATTTTACCCAGGATTAAGCTGTTTAAGATCAAAAATGTGGCCAGGTCTGCTGCTCTTTCTGATGAACAAGTGTGTTCACTTGTAAAATTAGAAACCAAGAGGGGCTTGGCTGTATACTTGTTTGGTGATGATTTCTTGGAACAAAATGGCACCCTTATGCTTATTGAAGCACAAGGAGTCAACACAAAGCAGAAAATACACACTAGCAAGCAAAATCAAAGCAAATCAAGCACACCAAAAGCATATCAAGTTTCTGAGACAAAAATGAGGACTGGTGGACTATACTTGCAAATTTCTAGCACCCTAATGACTTTTAAATGCTCAACTTTTGCACACAAACTCAACACTTAGCATACAAACCAAATCAACCCCTGAATCACCCTAAGATTTAACAGATTTGCAAGAATCAAGCTTCAAATTTCACTAAATCAAGCAAAAAATGGCTATGCAGATTTTAGCTATATGTTTTCCTTTTAAACTCAACAAACTTGCTTCCAAACTATCCAAACTTACTTACCATCTAACTAACAACCTGTATCAACCTATTCCAATCCTTCTAACACCTTTTTCAAACACAAATTAAAACTTCTACCCTGCTTAAACACGAATCCAAACACCCTATTAAAACTTGAAAACAAGATTTTTCAAATCAAAAGCCTACTAAATCTATCCAAACTGATTCAAATTGCATCAATCATGCATATAAGCTCACAAGAACACAAATCCAACACCTTAACATACTTCTATCAGCAAATCAAACAAAATCAAATGAAACTACACTTTCTGAGATTTTACAAAGGTAAAAGAGATTTACCTTAGGACCTTACTTCCAAGGCCCTTGTGGTTGCATAACCACCTCCTACCAACCCGGGTTGGTGCTGATCAATCATCAACAACAGGTCTTCCCACCTGTTTAAGAAAATCAAAAGAAAAGAAACACAAATATATAATCCAATATATCTTTCTGTTTTACTTTGTCCTTCTTAAAAAATTTTCACAAATCTTTCCAAAACTTACAAACACGTTTTAAAACCTCTTCAAAACTCACAAATTACTTACCTTTTCCACTTTCACTTCCAAGGTAAAATACTTTATGAAATTTTGAACTTTTTGAACCCTTTTTGAAAATCAAACACAAACCTTGACAAATTAATGGAACTCAGCCTTAGCATATAACTCAATACACAAACTTTTTAACTTAACCAAAGGAATTACACTTGTTCTTTTCACAAATACCAAACTTAATTAATTAAAAAAGGAATTACAAGAGATTTTTGCTAAAGCTGGAACCAGAGTAATGCACATGTCGCATTCTCTTTAAATACTACTCTATAGAAGAACCTAGAAGCTAAAAACCCTAATTGGTAAAGCCCTAATTTGCCCTTGGACGATTTGACTGAAATTTGGTCAAAATAAGTGCCATGTGATGAGCCAGCTGGTGTTGGTGACATTTGAATGAATCTTGGACGTTGGATGAGCCTTGGGGACAAAGGAGTTGCATCAAACCATTGAAATTGTCGGGACATAGGGTTTGGGGGAAAGTGATGGGTGCAGGGGAGGCTTGGGGAGGGTCCCATAGCCCATGTGGGATGGTTTTGTGAGGTGGGAAAGGATTAGGGGAGGGGTAATTAGTATTCTGCACAAAATTAGGGCAAAGCCCTTTGTTTTTGGTGTTGATCGAATCTGGGGAATGGTTAGGGTTTAAGGTGGTTAAGGGTGGGTTAGATCTGTTTTGGGGTAATTAACATTTTAAATTAATGTTATGGAGGGAAGGGGGTTTAAGTGGGTTGACTGGTTGACTGGGGTTTAACCACGTTTTAATAATAAACTGGTTTAAATGGGATTGGGTAGGGTCGGTTTTGGGTAAGGGTTATGGGTTGGTGGGTAAATGGGTGGGTGAGGGTGACGTGTCACTGGTTGATTGGTTGTGGGAGTTTGGTGGTTGGGCAGATTTGGTCCCCAAGGTATTAACCTTCTTTCACTTTGTAAAAATTCCCATCAGCGTCCAATTATAGCTTTGTCAACTTTGGACAAGTTGCTGAAAATGGCACAAACTCTTCTAAACTTTTATCCAAGGGTTTAACTTGTAAATTCTTGATTCCCAAGGGCTGAACTTGTAATATCTTCAAACATAAAGGATCATACTTGTACATTTGATATTTTGAGGGTCAAATGTGACAAGTTCTTCAAAGATGAGGGACTAATTTTTCCAATCTTCAATTCTTCAAGGGTATTTTTGCAAAATTCCAACTTGGGCCCGGTTCATTGTGCGACTTCGTTTCCCGTGTTCGTTTTTGATTGATTCTTGTGATCTTTTGCCAATTCCTCAATATCCGTACCTAAAAATACACAAGTAACAAACACGAGCATATATTTGGCATATTTCATGATTTTTAATGCATTTAAAGGCCGTTTTTGATGATGAGATCATGTATAAAAGCCATCTCATCACTCCCCCATACTAAACCATTGCCGTGCCCTCACGCAATGCTAGAATAAAGTATCAAAGCATCTCCAAAATTTAATTTTATTCACTTTTATGAAATGATAAACTAGCTACACTACACTATTGCTACTACTTGCGTTTTAGACATAATGTATGATTTTCATCGCAAAATGGGACGTTTAGGTTCATAGAATAAGAACACGTGAATGCTTCGTTAGAAATAACTTCATCGTCCTCGATTTTCACCTTAATTCCATGCTAAGCGTGCAACGAGATCATTGTCATTATAAGTTAGTAATGCTAACACTACTCATATGCCCTAATCACGTACTTATTCTCCCATTATTCCTAAGTTGTATCTCTTATATTTTATTATGTCTTAATGATCACGAGGATACATCATTGACTTATGCGATAATAGAGATTTAGGTCTAAAAATAGAGTCCTAACGGTGTAACTAAGACCATCAAATCAATAACCCCTCCTAATAGACAACGATGTTAAAAAATTAAGTTGACAAGAAGAATCGATAAACACGGTTTTATAACGGTTTTGAACATGAGACTTATTACCAAGACTTTTATACGCCCCCTAACGGAAGGGCCTTATTATCTTTGGTTTACCTCCATCTTTTATTCAACTTCGCCATGAAGCTTTTATTATGACTTCGGTCTTGCCTTGCCTTTTATTATCCGCCATCATCGGTGGTTTTATTAGCCAAAGACGTATATCCTCACGCTAAAGCGAATTTTGGATCTTTAAAGCTTCGAAGATTAAGGCTTGATTCACTTTCAATTTTTGCATAGATTTTAGGCCTTGTGGGGCTTCAAATTGTTTGCTAGATTTAGGTGAGCACTTGAAATCTTATTATTGGGTGAAGCTTTCGATTATTAGGGTGCCAATACTTCAAAACCGTGACGCTGGCGATACCTTAATGTCTTCCCAATTTAATTACACGGAAGCTACTAGAAAAGACTAGAAACCCAACAATCAAAACTAAACCGCTAAATCAATATTTATTAAGCAAAAAATATTTACATGTGAAGGGAGAATAAGCAAACAACGAGAACACATGAGTTTTTGAAAGAATACGAGTACTCTACGTTTAGCATAGTAACTTATAATTAACTCTATCATTTCTCGTCCTCATTTAAGAGACTTAGCCTAATGTGTAGTTAAGGAATCAAAGCTAAGTGCTCAACACGCACGGTCGAGTCAAAAATTACTCTTATTCTCGCCATCGGAAAATCTACATTCGTGTCTTCAAACACTTATAAAAAATGAGAAAATTTTTAAAATTTGGCCATTTTTAGCCTTATTTTGCAACAAAACGATAACAAAACGATAAACTTTGGAAAGCGTGAAGGTTTGGCAAGGCAAGTGTCTATTCACCCCCCCATACTAAAGTTAAACATTGTCCTCAATGTTTCGAGTCTAGGGGTGCAAACACCCCCATACTAGAGACGTAGTCGAATGCCTAATCTAGCATGGAAAGGGTGTAACCAATAAGTTTAAAGCTGTTTATGAAGTGTGCTAATAAACCTAAGGTTAGAACATCAAAGGATATATCATATGGATATTGGGAATGGCCTCCAAAGCAAACGATCGAGTGCTCCCATGAAACGAACACGAGAAGCTCCAATCGTGAAGATGATGATCTAAAAGACACAATTCACAAACAACCACGGAACAAAGGTTGGAAGGGCACAAATCCCCTCACATTACACTAATTAGAAAGCAATAATATGTACATGGATAAGCATGGGTTTCCCCCACGAGGCACCTTGTTTTTGATAACCGAGTCAAAAGCTCGACTCGAATCCCCATAAATGTGATCATTTAGGGATAATCATGGTTTGGTCAATTTTTGGTGGGGCTTACATGATAAACAAGGCCCAAAAGCACGTGGAGTACTTTAAAAATCCGATAAACGTATACCGGGGTCAAAGATAGCGTCCTCGTTTTCGGATGAAAGACGAGACAACACAACTCCAACACAAATCCCAATGGGATAGAAGAAAATAGGAGAGAAGAAATAGAAGGGTGGGACAATGGGTAGGGCAAAACATTGAGCTACTCGAGGTAGACTCGCACCAATCAAATGAAAAGATTTTCCATTTATTGCATCGGTGGAAGACCGAGATTTCCCTATATAAGCAATTCCAGGATCAAATATCTCGTCCTCGGTGGAGAAAGGGAAGGGAACATAAGGGGCTTCCCCCACACTAGGTCCACACAAAGCATCGTCAAAAGGAGAAGACGAGCTTGTAGTACTCAAGACACGCGGTGATGACGGAGTTACAATTGTAGAAAAATCTTTTAAATTAGATTCAAAATCTTTTCCTTTTTCATCTTTAATACTCTCCTTGGGAAAACCCGATTTAATTATGTCAAAAATATTTGGTGTATCTAAAACAATGTTAGTCACACTAAAAATTCTCACATTTTGAAAGCGTTTTGGTTTAGGTGGTGGCAAGTTTTCAAATCTTTTGTCAACAAAGAAAACCTCCCCATCGGGATCAACGTATTCATCATCCGAAGAATCACTCGAGATTGGAATCATAGGCTTAACACTCTTAACCTCCATCGGCGGAGGGGACGGAACTTCATTTTTCTCAACAACTCCTAAAACTCTATTTGAAATCTTTTGACAAATGTTTTTGGTGGAATCGACATTGTACAAAGATGTGATCGAATAAACATGAGAAAGCGTGGAGTTTTGGGTTGCATTAATGACGAGTTCTTCCTCATTGAAACGAAGAGTGATTTTCCTTGCATGCACATCGATAAGTGCTCTCGAGGTATCCAAAAAAGATCGACCTAAAATTAACGGAACTTTAGGATCGATGGGAATATCAACAACAATGAAGTCCACGGGATAATAGAATTTCCCAACTTTCACAAAGACGTCCTCGGCAACTCCACAAGCTAGAATCGTAGAATGATCGGCCATTTCGATTGACATTCTTGAAGGAGTGAGATTTGGAAGATTGAGCGACTTAAAAATCTCGAGAGGCATCAAATTAATACTAGCACCAAGATCGGCCAAGGCGTAGCATTCTTCCATGTCTTGGATAGCACATGGGATTAAAAACTTTCCAGGATCACCGACTTTTTGTGGTATGCGGCTTAGAAAAACCGATGAACAACTAGACGATTTTTTCAATTTTTCTTTGTTATTCAACATACTTTTGAAGTTTGCGGCAAATCGAGGCATCATGACTAAGGCGTCGGCAAAACTTATATTGAAATGCAAGTCACGAAACATTTTCATAAAGAGTTCAAATTGATAATTATTTCGTTCTTGTGCCTTTTCCTTGTCTCGTCTTGATGGGTAGGGTAAAGGTGGTGTGGGTTGGGGCAAATTAGGCATAGGCATCGGCCTTGGAATCTCGGGTTCCATAATGGGTATTGGTTCAACCGTAGGTGTGGTTTGAGCGGTACTTCGTGGGATTGTAATATGCTCCTTTTCGACCATCACCTCGGGTTCTTTCTCTTTTTCCTTCTCCATAGAAGTACTTGGACGAGAAATGGGTTCTTTGAAAGTTTTACCACTACGAGTAGTAATAACCTTCAATTCTCCTTTCGGGTTCACGATGGTATCACTAGGAAGACCACCCGAAGAAGAGGGCTTACACATGATAGCTTCAAACATTTTAGCCATACGGTCTTCAAACTTAGATTGCCTAGCATCCGCTTTTAACAACTCTTGCTTAATCTCATGTTGTCCTTGCTCCATTTTTTGTTGATTTTATTGGAGTCGTGTGACATTTCCTTCCATTTTATTAGCATGAGTTTTAAGTTCATTAGCAAGTTCGGTTTTAAGCTCGTTTTTCAACTCGGATCTTAAGCTATCATCTCACGTTGCATGTTATCAAACTTAGCATCATTAGCCTTAGCATAATCTAAAAATTCTCCTTGCAAATTTTTAGTGTGAGCATTTTGAAAACCTTGAGTAGGAGTTTGAAAATCACGGTTTTGGTTTTGGTTTGAAATTTGCCCATTACCACTTTGATAATTACCTTTGTTATAGTTCCTTTGATTTCCTTGGTAATTTCCACCTTGGTTGTTGTTGTTGCGATAATTATTAGCATTTTGATTTTGTGGAGCTTGATTTGAACGTGAACCTTGACCGATTTGGTTATAAGTTCCCGTGGCTACATAAGCATTCGAAGTGTTACCATCCGCGGTAATGCACTCGGAAAAATCATGAGCTCCACCACATGAAATACAACTCTTAGCAACCGCTTTAACCGAAGCGGTGTTTGAAGCTTCTTGAGCTTTCCAATGAGACATAAGAGTCGAAAACCTATCGAAAAACCGATTCTCCTCATTTGCTTCATCTTGCAAGGCATTAATGGAACGAGATGATGACGAGCCCAAATTGGCAACACTCGGTGTGTTACGAGGGCTATAGACCTTAGACCTATTTTCTATGATTTTCAAAGCCTCATTGGTCGTTTTGCACAAAAAATTACCACCCGCGGCGGCATTTAAATAATCTCGTTCATGTTCATTAAGCCCATTATAAAAAGTGTCAATTTGATGCAATTCGGAAAAATCATGGTGTGGACATTCATGTAGCATTTCTTTAAATCTTTCCCAAGCCATTGAAAAACTTTCATTTGGTCTTTGTGTAAAACGTGAAATTTCGTTTTTCAAATGTGTTGTCTTAGATGGTGGAAAAAATTGATTCACAAATTTAGACACGAGATCGGCCCATGTCAAAATCGAATTTGGCGGTTCTTTCTCAAGCCAAATCTTGGCGGGTCCATCTAACGAGTAAGGAAACAACATCATCTTAATGGCATCGTGTGGTACATCCTTAAACTTGCTTGTCGCGGTGAGACGATTAAATTGCCTAATGTGATAATGTGGGTTGTCTTTTTCGTGACCGCGAAACTTGTTTGCTTGAAGCATAGACATTAAACCCGTTTTGATCTCAAAGTTCTCCGCAAGGATGGCGGGAATCACAATGGCCTCTCCAAAACCCTCGGTGGGTGCTTGAAGCAACTCCATCATAGTACGATTAGCCATGATAGCTTCTTGTTCTACAATAGGTTCCTCACTTGGAGACTCCTCACTAGATTGAGTGAGTGATTTGTTTCTTCGTTTACGAGCACGTCTAGCTTTAGAGCGAGTTTGCATAAACGTCACGTATAACGAGAAGGCGAGCAAAGAAGATTCTTTTTGGTATTTTGTGTTTTTTCAATTTTTTTGTGGTTTTTGATTGTATTAACCTTTTTTTGGAAATTGGTGAATGTATTAAGTAGACAATGAGTCCACAAATCTCCTCACTAATCAAATCTCTTGATTAAAAAGGCCTCAAGGAATGAAAACGATCACGTGGAGTGAACGCCTTCGATGACTTTAGAACTATGGTGGAACACCAAATCGTTCAAGAGGGTTTAATCAAATGGAAACCAAGAAAATATATATGATATGTACTAATACTTTGGGCGGCAAAACCCTCGATTCACTCTCAAAATCAAATACGCACAAGCAAGCGGAGGAAACGAGGCAGCGCGAAGCACTTAAGAGCCTTTTTCCTTTAGGTCGTGAAATACAACCGCCTTATACCCACCTTATAGTTTGTATTATCAAAATTAAGCTTCACGAAAGTATTTATCTATTTTTGCCTTTTTCTTTGGTTTGAGATTCGAATAAAATGATCGAGTGATGAAATCCCGAATCAAGGTTGTGATTGCTCACGTATTTGGAGTACTTGTGTATTTATTGTTCTACGTATACAATATAGTAATAATATTCACACAAAAACCGAAAAACGATAATACGTATTAATAGAGTGCTATTAATACAAATACTATTATGGCTAATATAGAAAAACAACAATGGTTCAATCAAAACACAACACGCCTCCCCGGCAGCGGCGCCAAAATTGATGTGTTGTAAAATCACACTTGTTTAGGAAAACAAGGCAATAATATAGGGTAAGCACGACGATTTAGGAAAACCGTGTGTAAATGACCCTAAAAGTGAGTTCGTTCTCTCGAGGAGGCACGTGTGTTGTGTAATGAATGATTGATTATGTTTTTGATTATTAATGAGAAGAAAAGAAGAGAAAATGACGAAGACGAAAAAAAAATAGAAAAATAAGGCGAAAACACTACTAGAAAGTTACGACGAAGAACGTAAAAAGCACAAAATTTAAAATTTTAATCTAAAAATTCTTAAAAATTACTAAAAAATCCCAAATAATATTCTAAGAGTTTACAAAAAAATCCAAACTTGTCAAAACCTTTTAATTAATTTAATAATGACTTTTTAATGCTAATTAAAGCCCTAAAAATCACTTTTAAATATTAAAAAGCCCTAAACAAGGGTTTCAAGTTTGTAAACCTTAAAAATGACCTAATTAAGCTAAAAACTATTTTTAAAAAATTTAAAACCAAATTAAACTATTTTTAAACTCCTAAAAACTATTAAAATCTATTAAATCTTAAATTAATTCTAAAAATTAAATGAAAAGCCTAAAAATTATTCTACAAATGGGAAAGGTCCTAATTAATGATAAAGAACCTAGGAAAAATGAAAAAGAAATAAAAATTAAACTTTGACTTTTTATGATTAAAATAATATTAAAATATTCAAAAAAATAAAAAGTTCTCAAATAAATTCTAAAAAATTCTCAAAAATCCTAAATATTCTAACTAAGAAGAAAATGTAAATTAAAGCTCCTAAAACCTTTTAATTAATTTTATATTAATTTTTAAAGTTGTCTAAAAACCCTAAAATTAAATAAAATTAAAAATTAAAGTTTCTGAAAACTTTTTGGTATGTAAACCTCAAAAATAAGAATTAAAACCTAAAAACTATTTTTTTGTATTTTTTTATTACTGTTTAATATTTTTAAATGACTTTCTAAATTTAAAAATAGAAATAAACCTAGAAATTAATTAAATAATGTGAAAAATAAAACTTTTAGCCAGAAAAATCCTAAAACCTATTATAATCCTAGGAAAAATGAAAAGAAGCCAAAAAGCTTAATAAATAAGCTGAAAATGAGCAAATAAGCCACGGCTTATTTATATAAGCCCAACTCAAAAACGTGTTAAATACAATTCAAAACCAAACCTATCAGTCAAAGTCCCTAGGGCGCAGATGGTTAGCACGTTGGTTTGTGAGAGGAGTGGCGCAGGTTCGAGTCCTGGCCACGTCCTTTTTGATGTTTATATTTTTTTTTTAAAATTTTAAAAACTCAAACAGTACAACTTATAAGCTAATAAACATAAATCCAAATCCAATTTTACCCAGGATTAAGCTGTTTAAGATCAAAAATGTGGCCAGGTCTGCTGCTCTTTCTGATGAACAAGTGTGTTCACTTGTAAAATTAGAAACCAAGAGGGGCTTGGCTGTATACTTGTTTGGTGATGATTTCTTGGAACAAAATGGCACCCTTATGCTTATTGAAGCACAAGGAGTCAACACAAAGCAGAAAATACACACTAGCAAGCAAAATCAAAGCAAATCAAGCACACCAAAAGCATATCAAGTTTCTGAGACAAAAATGAGGACTGGTGGACTATACTTGCAAATTTCTAGCACCCTAATGACTTTTAAATGCTCAACTTTTGCACACAAACTCAACACTTAGCATACAAACCAAATCAACCCCTGAATCACCCTAAGATTTAACAGATTTGCAAGAATCAAGCTTCAAATTTCACTAAATCAAGCAAAAAATGGCTATGCAGATTTTAGCTATATGTTTTCCTTTTAAACTCAACAAACTTGCTTCCAAACTATCCAAACTTACTTACCATCTAACTAACAACCTGTATCAACCTATTCCAATCCTTCTAACACCTTTTTCAAACACAAATTAAAACTTCTACCCTGCTTAAACACGAATCCAAACACCCTATTAAAACTTGAAAACAAGATTTTTCAAATCAAAAGCCTACTAAATCTATCCAAACTGATTCAAATTGCATCAATCATGCATATAAGCTCACAAGAACACAAATCCAACACCTTAACATACTTCTATCAGCAAATCAAACAAAATCAAATGAAACTACACTTTCTGAGATTTTACAAAGGTAAAAGAGATTTACCTTAGGACCTTACTTCCAAGGCCCTTGTGGTTGCATAACCACCTCCTACCAACCCGGGTTGGTGCTGATCAATCATCAACAACAGGTCTTCCCACCTGTTTAAGAAAATCAAAAGAAAAGAAACACAAATATATAATCCAATATATCTTTCTGTTTTACTTTGTCCTTCTTAAAAAATTTTCACAAATCTTTCCAAAACTTACAAACACGTTTTAAAACCTCTTCAAAACTCACAAATTACTTACCTTTTCCACTTTCATTTCCAAGGTAAAATACTTTATGAAATTTTGAACTTTTTGAACCCTTTTTGAAAATCAAACACAAACCTTGACAAATTAATGGAACTCAGCCTTAGAATATAACTCAATACACAAACTTTTTAACTTAACCAAAGGAATTACACTTGTTCTTTTCACAAATACCAAACTTAATTAATTAAAAAAGGAATTACAAGAGATTTTTGCTAAAGCTGGAACCAGAGTAATGCACATGTCGCATTCTCTTTAAATACTACTCTATAGAAGAACCTAGAAGCTAAAAACCCTAATTGGTAAAGCCCTAATTTGCCCTTGGACGATTTGACTGAAATTTGGTCAAAATAAGTGCCATGTGATGAGCCAGCTGGTGTTGGTGACATTTGAATGAATCTTGGACGTTGGATGAGCCTTGGGGACAAAGGAGTTGCATCAAACCATTGAAATTGTCGGGACATAGGGTTTGGGGGAAAGTGATGGGTGCAGGGGAGGCTTGGGGAGGGTCCCACAGCCCATGTGGGATGGTTTTGTGAGGTGGGAAAGGATTAGGGGAGGGGTAATTAGTATTCTGCACAAAATTAGGGCAAAGCCCTTTGTTTTTGGTGTTGATCGAATCTGGGGAATGGTTAGGGTTTAAGGTGGTTAAGGGTGGGTTAGATCTGTTTTGGGGTAATTAACATTTTAAATTAATGTTATGGAGGGAAGGGGGTTTAAGTGGGTTGACTGGTTGACTGGGGTTTAACCACGTTTTAATAATAAACTGGTTTAAATGGGATTGGGTAGGGTCGGTTTTGGGTAAGGGTTATGGGTTGGTGGGTAAATGGGTGGGTGAGGGTGACGTGTCACTGGTTGATTGGTTGTGGGAGTTTGGTGGTTGGGCAGATTTGGTCCCCAAGGTATTAACCTTCTTTCACTTTGTAAACATTCCCATCAGCGTCCAATTATAGCTTTGTCAACTTTGGACAAGTTGCTGAAAATGGCACAAACTCTTCTAAACTTTTATCCAAGGGTTTAACTTGTAAATTCTTGATTCCCAAGGGCTGAACTTGTAATATCTTCAAACATAAAGGATCATACTTGTACATTTGATATTTTGAGGGTCAAATGTGACAAGTTCTTCAAAGATGAGGGACTAATTTTGCCAATCTTCAATTCTTCAAGGGTATTTTTGCAAAATTCCAACTTGGGCCCGGTTCATTGTGCGACTTCGTTTCCCGTGTTCGTTTTTGATTGATTCTTGTGATCTTTTGCTAATTCCTCAATATCCGTACCTAAAAATACACAAGTAACAAACACGAGCATATATTTGGCATATTTCATGATTTTTAATGCATTTAAAGGCCGTTTTTGATGATGAGATCATGTATAAAAGCCATCTCATCAGTCACCCCTAATTGGGAGCTACATTTTGAATTGATGTGCGATGCTAGCGACTTTGCTATTGGAGCGGTTTTGGGCCAAAGAGTGAACAAACACTTCCAACCAATCCATTATGCTATCAAGACAATGACGGGGGCTCCATTGCATTATACGTCAACCGAAAAAGAGCTTTTAGCTGTTGTCTATGCTTTTGAAAAATTTCGCCCCTATCTTGTTTTATCCACCACAATCGTATACACGGACCATTCTGCGTTGAAGTACTTGATGACTAAGCACGACTCTAAGCCAAGACTTCTTCGCTAGGTTTTACTCCTTCAAGAATTCAACATTGAAATTCGTGACAAGAAGGGAGCTGAAAACCTAGCCGTGGATCATCTGAGTAGACTTGAGGATCCGTATCAAGGGGATCATCCGAACCAAGAGATCAATGACTCTTTTCCCCTTGAGACTTTAATGTCTATTCACTCCAATCTTGATGACACCCCGTGGTTTGCGGACATTGCAAACTACTTAGCGGGTGGTATTCTCATCAAAGGGTTAACATCCCAAGAAAAGAAGAAGTTCTTTAAAGATGTTAAGACTTACTTTTGGGATGAATCTTATCTATTCAAACAATGTGCTGATCTGATCATTCGTCGATGTGTTGATGGACCGGCAGCTTTGCAAATACTTGATGCTTGCCATAAAGGACCCACCGGTGGTCACTTTGGTCCCAACTACACCGCTAAGAAAGTGTTTGACTCTGGATTCTATTGGCCCACCATTTATCGTGATGCTCACGAAATGGTTAAGCATTGTGATACTTGCCAACGCCAAGGCAAGGTCACACATAAAGATGAGATGCCTCAAAATTTCATACAAGAATGTGAAATCTTTGACGTATGGGGCATCGAATTTATAGGGCCATTTCCATCATCCAAAGGGAACAAGTACATCCTCGTAGCCGTTGACTATGTATCCAAATGGGTTGAAGCTAAGGCTCTTCCTACGAATGATGCGAGGGTGGCTGTGAACTTTTTGAAGCAGCTTTTCGGTCGATTCGGTGTTCCTCGTGCTATAATCAGTGACCACGGGACTCATTTTTGCAATGATCAATTTGCAAGAGTCATGGCTAAGTACGGTGTTAATCATCGTCTTTCCACCGCCTATCATCCCCAAACCAATGGTCAAGCCGAGATTTCCAACCGTGGATTGAAGCAAATTCTGGAACGTACTGTGGGAGAGCATCGTGCCGCGTGGGCCGATAAGTTAGATGATGCTCTGTGGGCTTTCCGTACCGCATATAAGACTCCGATTGGTTGCACACCTTATCTTCTTGTGTACGGGAAAGCATGCCACCTCCCCATCGAGCTGGAACATAAGGCGTACTGGGCCTTGAAGTGGGCTAACTTCGACATCAACAAAGCCGGTGATCTTCGCAAGATTCAACTCAACGAGCTTAATGAATTGAGGAATGAAGCTTACGAGAACTCACTGGTCTACAAGGAGAAGACCAAGATCATCCATGACGCAAGGATTAAGAACCGAGAGTTCCACGTTGGTGATCAAGTTTTACTCTTTAACTCTCGGTTGAAGATCTTCTCGGGCAAGTTGAAGAGCCGCTGGTCTGGTCCATTCACCGTCGCCAAAGTCTTTCCATATGGCACCATTGAGCTTTCTCAACCAAATGGGCCTAATTTCAAGGTGAATGGCCAGCGTTTGAAGTTGTACTTTGGTGAGGACATCTCTCATGAGATGATTCCATCCCTCACCACGTTTCCCATGAACTAGTTTTGGGTCGAGTCAGGCTCGTGACTCGGTGATAAAAAACAAGCGCTTCTCGGGAGGCAACCCGTGATCTATCCTTTACTGCTTTCATAATAAGTGTAGGGGGAGCCCCGTATGTGTTGGTTTTCTTGTTTCTTATTTTGTGCAGGGATTCAAGCTTCAAAGAGCACCTCGATGACTTTTGACGCACGGTGATCCCGTGTACCCGTCTTCCCGGTTCTATCCTAAACTCTCGTAATTCAATATTTCATATCTTATATGTTCACATTGAAATCACTATAGTTGTCCTTTCCTTAGCAAGATTTAAACAACGTGCACAATGTCCTAAGTGTAGGGGAGTTTACTCCCACATGCTTAAACATTGAGGACAATGTTTATATCAAGTGTAGGGGGACTTCTATCGAAGTAAGTGGTCTTTTCCATGAAATTGTCCTCATTTTAACCGGAAAATTTGATTTTTAGACATTTTTCAAAAATTTTAATCTATTTTGGCCTAGTTGTATAGTTGTATTTTCCTTTGTTATGGTTATTTTCTTTCCTTGCTAGAATAAATTTTCAATAAAGTGGTTTTAAATTTGTCAAAGTCGTGGATATTTTGACTCAACCCGAGTTTACTTATCTAAGTTTACTCTAGCTAGTATCCTTAACGTGTTTAAGTCAAGTTTTGCTAGACTTTTATATAGGGAGCTTTAAAACGCGAAAGTCTTAACTCTCACGGGTTAAGAACAAGAACTTTTCGCAAGTTCCTATAATTGATCCTAGAGAGTTGTTTATCAAGGGAACTTTAAAATGCGAATTCTAAACTTGAAAAAGTCTAAGAATTTGCAAGATCCTATAGATGACTCGAAAACCCAAAACTTTGATTTAATAGGCTAAGCATCCACGAGTCTCATTCCTTGAGATTTTAAACTGTGGAGGACGAGAGATGATAGAGTCAATTATAAGTTTGGTATTCTTTCGTGAATTTATGTGAGTTAATTATGAGCCTATTCTCCCATCGCTTGTTAATAAATTTATCTGCAATAAATAAGGTTGTACGATTTGAAAAGTTACTTAACTTCTAGCCCAAGATCAAAGTTGCTCGGTATTAATTAGAGTTCATAGCCAAGGCATAACTTATTGAAGCAGGATGCGAAGATTGGCGAGTCCGAAAAGGCCCTAACAAGGCATGAGGGCTACATTTTGTTGCTAAAGATCCAAAAGTGATGTGAAGAATCATTTATCGAAAATCAATATGAAGGATCGAGACACACGACGAAAAGCAAATACTCCCCAAAAGATCATGGAGAAGTCTATCCGAAAAGACCCTAGCAAGGTATGAGGATAAATAGATCCAAGTCCTAAAAGGAGGCGGATCGTTGTATATCAAAGTCTAAAATAAATATTGGAGAATAATGAAGAAGTCGTGGTCCAAATATGAAGAATCTCTCAAACTTCAAGTGAAGACATTCCTATTATGAAGAGAAGACCATTATTTCATGAACGTCTCTCAAGATTTGAAGTATGAAGTCGCTGCCAAATATCGGTCCGAGAAAGGTCTCAAATCGTGAAGCGAGTTATGCCAAGATTTGAACTTTATGAGGTCCCGAGAAGCAGTTTTAAAAGATTTTGTCCTTTAGCTAACTATTGATTAAATCGTCCACTTTATTTTCGGCCTAAATAACTATCGAAATAAGTCAAACAATGAATCCTCGTGATCATTCAAGACAAAAATAAAATATAAGAGATACACCTAGGAATAAGGGAGTCTAAGTGAATAATTGGCCCACATGAATTCGTGTTAGTTTGCTAACTTATAATAACAATGATCTCGTTTTTAAGCTTGGTATAGGGAACGTGAAACTTGAGGATGATAAACGTTCATGACAGCCTAAAACCAATGTAAGTCTTTGATTTCTTTACTTGTTTTCCATCTTCTTATTTTCCTTAAATGTTTTGTATTTAATAAAGGCCAAGGTGGGTTATTTATGATGAAGAATGTAAACCGTGCTTTAAAATTAATGCATTGCATGAGGGCATTGCAATGGTCAAGTGTAGGGGATTTAATAAGTGTGAAAACACTTATCCTTTTACCGCTTATTACCAATAATAACAAGACCAAAACGTGTAATTTATGTCGTAAAATTCGGAATTATGCGTGGTTTGTGTTTTTATTGTGTTTTAGGACCAAAAGATGAAAAAGGAAGAAAACACGGGCTTTCACGGGCTTTTATCGAAGAAAATGAGAAAAGACGAAGTCAAGAGATCAAGAGTGCTTAAAGAACGGATGTCCAAGACCTATTCCGAAGATTTATCGAAGAAAAAGTCTAAAGACGGAAGTTTAATGAAGTCGAAGAACTTAAGTCTAAATTAAAGAAGAAAATTATTAAGACAAGTTCAAATCCCGAGACGACATCGAGAAAAGACAACAATTTAAATCGAGTCGAGAAGAAAAGAAAGAAGGAAGCACACCACACATGCACTTTCCACTTAGCCTATAAATACCCTCCTAATCACATTAGGAGGGTGGTTAGCTAGTTGCACTTTTAATTATTCTTTTCTAGTTTTTAGAGAGAGAAAGTTCTAAACTTTCTCTCACTAAGTCTTTCATCTTCTCTTTTAATCTTTCAAATTTAAGCTTTTTGTATTTGGATTCCATTAATCAAGTTCAAGTTAAGTTTTAAGTTCTTTAATCTTCTTCTACATTTCTTGGTTTACTTTATCTTTTGATCCGAATTGCATACTTCATTCGTTTGATTTGATGTTTTCGTGATTAAAGGTTAATCTTCCTTGTTTACACATAAGCTCTTACACATATAAGTTGTAAGCTCTTAATGCTTATTGGCCCATTTCAAGTTTTAGCTTATTGGTTCTCGGATTTCTCATAGGTTTTAGTCACTTTAAAGTTCATTTCATAAAGTTTATGATCTTTTCTGTTTTACAAGTTGTCAAATTTAAGCTTTTTGAGTTGTTTAAGTTTCGGATGAGTTACCTTATTAATTGTGCTTATTGAGTTTTAAGCTTGCCACCAATTTCGGATTAAGTATTGTTGTGATCGCAATATTGGGGCTTTGGACATTCCGACGGATAGCTGGTTTAGATCGCAATAACCCTTAAGGGTTTCACTTTGCGATCACTTGGTAACTTCCCCCTTATTCTGATCTGGGATTGCGATCGCTCATTGCGATCGCATATTCTGACGGGATTAAGGTTACTTTGAAACGAAACTCTGCCAAATTCTACTTTACAACATTCCGACAGATTTGCAACATTCCGATAGACATCATTGCGACTAAGAGGATTGAGTTTGTATTCCGATCTAAAATATTCCGATCTGGATATTGCGACCATAGTACATTCCGACAGATTTGACCTTGATTATTCCGATGGGTATTCATATGAATATTCCGATGGTTTGTTTTGATATTCATTCCGATGGTTATGACTTTGGTGCATTCCGATAGAAATGATTTGCAACATTCCGATAGAACATGTTTTTAAGTTTTAAAGTTTTACATAGAGTTTTTTCTAAATAGCTTCTAGTTTAATATTTAAACGCTTTAATTTCGCTCAACGACATTTTCATACTTGCTTGTAGTTCAAATTAGATAACCAAACCAAACCATTCTCTTTTTCACCAAAAGACAATTGAGTCGCACTTTAGACTGGAAATCAATTTGAAGAGATCGGACGATAAACTTTTCATACTTGGGGTAAAAAGCCTTGTATTAGTATCCTTAACCATGTAGACCTTAATTGGTTTATTAGGCTAAGCATCCACGAGTCTCATTACTTGAGATTTTAAATTGTGGAGAACGAGAAATGATAGAGTCAATTATAAGTCGGTATTCTTGCACAAGCACACTTTGTAACACCCCCAAATTTATACAACTCAGTACAGCGGAAGACTGGTTGGTGTTACGGGATAGCACATTACTCACATCATAGACAACGCATAAAAATCGCGTCGTTTAATAATAAATCATTTCCATTCATAAATATCAAAGTTACATAGGTCCCAAGTCATATTATTTCATACAAAGTTTTACAAGCATTTGAATGGAAATTATTGTTTAAGTGCGGGCCATGAATTCTTGTCGTCTTCCCGAGAATTACCTTCAAGTACCTGAGATAAAACATGTTAAAAGAAAAGGTCAGCGATAACGCCGAGTGAATTCATAGAGTTTAATAAATTTCATCAATATAACTTTGGTATATAATCAGTACCAAAAATCATTTCGTACAAATCATTGTAATAGGCCATAAAATA
Source organism: Glebionis coronaria (assembly GCA_025667525.1). Lineage (NCBI taxonomy): Eukaryota > Viridiplantae > Streptophyta > Magnoliopsida > Asterales > Asteraceae > Glebionis > Glebionis coronaria. The sequence continues at coordinate 504,441,280 of CM046881.1, read as the reverse complement.
GCCAAAATCATTTTATACAAATCTTTATCAAAATCATAATATAGGCATTTGCCTTAAAAATCATTAAACGAGCCAATGTCGTAAAAACATCATACAATACGTCTTACAACGTTGTATGAAAAATAAAAACCGTTATATGAATATGGTTATGAAAAATCATTATACGAGCCAATGTCGTAAAAACATCATACAATACGTCTTATAACGTTGTATGAAAATAAAAACCGTTATATGAATATGGTTACGAAAACCAAAACACAAACATAATATCAATAGTATGACCCCGTATTGCTAGTCAGGCAATACTTCATAATTCGGTGCGTCTAATAGTATTTCGTTAGTTTTTGGATTATTATAAGCCGCATGACATTGTTACCTTACTAAACCAACAACGGGTAGCTAACCCGATCTTCAATTTGCCCATCTAAAGTAGCATGTCGTCACAAAGGTCACGCTATGGAAATCTTCTCATACATAAATTCGCTTACCAATCAATGTGGCACGACGGGGATCAACCGTCAAGGCGCGAACTGGGGTGATCGTCCCCAAATAGTACTATTAAATGCATAAGCGTCTTCCAAATCCCGGTAGTTCACAATTCATGCTAATGGGACTTTTAGTGACATAACCTAACTTTAATAATCCATTTAATTTCATCTATCGGGTCCTTTAATCATTTATCGGGTCATACATTCGGGTCATTCAATCATTCGGGTCCAAAATCAATAAACAAACAATCGGGACAAATGGTGTCCTATTTAATAAAAACTAACATGTTATCTCCCTCGCGGGTTTATAAAACATTTATAAAAACATTTAAAAGAGTGCGAGGCTATGAACTCACGTTGATGTGGGAAGGCGGTTATCGGCGATTTGGATGTACGGTACGTGCATCAATCACGGAAACGTAGACAAATAATACTCGTCTTAGACTCATGTCCAATGACTTCATAAAAATAACAATTATGTATACATATGATGATTATATATATATGATGATCAAGTGGGTTTACATATTCTCGTTTACTCATTTTAGTGTTATATGTCGATAACGTTTATACTAGTTTACTAGTTTTACCTATTTATGTGTTTTAAGTCCAATAAACTTATTATAAGTTCTTTAACTCTTATTAATCCATTTTATACTTATATTATCAGTATTTAAACTTTCCATGTTGGGCCCAAATGGGTTAAGCCCAATGAGTTCTTTTTACAAGTATTTATCTTATTAAGTCCAATTATTAGCTCAAGTATTAGTCCACTATGTTTAGTTAGCTCGTAAATGTCCGTATTTCTTATAGTTCGGGTTTTATCGGTTTTTACTTGTATTAGTTACTTATACATCAGTATATGACTTTTATAAACTTTACATTAGACGGGTTTGGTTGTCTAAGTTTTATTTGGCGAAAAACGTTAATTTTACGGCAATAGCCGAAAAAGTCGTAAAAATCATGTTTATAGTTTTTATAACTTATAAAACATAACAAGTTACCATTTTTATAAAATGTCCACTTATTTATCATTGTACATATTTATATAAATAAAATCCAAGAGTTAGTGGGTTTTAACTTTACATTTTATACAATATAACTTTGAGTGCTTATATAATAGTATTATACTTTATTTTCCAAAATCTGATTTTTATTTTCATCTTCACCAAAACTGCCATATCTTGAGTTCTATATGGAGATAGAAGCTCAAATTTTTATCACATAAACTAAATGATATGTGCTACATTTAACTCTACTATAGCTACTGTTGAATCATCTTCTAAATATTTTTTAAAAATCGTCCAAAACAGTAACCTCAGATTTATACCCTAAACTTGTTTTGAACATATCTCATTCATTACAATGATTCCATTGCATGGCCAACTCTCACATGTGTACAAGACATATAGCTTACTGTAAATCCATTCTACTTCATCATTTTATCAGCCCATGACCTGTTTCTTTACTGTTTTATACAGCCATCACTTTTAACCAAGATTTTAACCTTGTTCTTTATAGTTTTTCACCTTTTTAATCATGTTTATCAACACCAAATCCCCACATAACATTTTTATCATCATATAATCATCATATACATATACAATAGAAAATAAAATACATGTTTACATAATCAAAATAACAAGAAGATGAGGAGGACAATCTTTATACCACCATGATGATGTAGGTTGTGATCAAAACATGGATTTGGATGGAGAAACTTGTGATGCACCAAGACCATCTTCATGACCACCAATCTTCATAAACTCCTTGTGGAAAATCAGCCCCAAGACACCATGAATACTTCTCCTTGAATGTTATAAGCACCACCAATCAATAGGGTTTCAAAAGGGCTTCAACATATGTGTGTATAACATAGGATTTTGTGGTTAGTTTTTGATCAATGATGGTGGTGATGGTGATGTATATGGACGGCAAAGGTAGGGTGGGTTGAGAGAATTGTGTGTTTTCATGAGTTGAATAATGAAGCTAATGGTTTAGCTTTTGGTGGTTTTGTGGTGCATGCATTTGGTGTAAGTAACTAGGACATGTGTCCTAGCTTACTTAGTAAGCTTTGACACCTCACAAGGGTGTGTGGCTAAGGCTTAGCCGTCCATGGTGTGGGGGTGGGGCAAGTTTATCTTGTCTCATCCCCATTTAATTACGGGTACTCTTCGATTCTAGTTTCCTCGATTTGCGTGCCCTCGGGTCGTTTTACGAAAAACGTTTTTATAAATTATGGATCAACGGCACAAAACGAATCTAATAAAAATTGTTTCATCAAAAACGGAGTTCGAAAACGTAAATACGTAATCCTAAGGTTTCCGGTTTAGTCGTAAAGTACGTTAAAATAAAATCGTATGTCCTAATCTCTTCTCGTAAATTTTTGAGTTTATGAACCAACACAAATTTAAAACTCCAAAATAATATTCACGGATAAATTTATTTTCTGAAATGTCGGACTGTCACCAAAGACGGTGTATGTAAACGTAAGCACGTAACGTTGAATCCTCCGGTTTAGACGTAGTCGATGCTACTCCAAGACGTAAATCCAAATTTCTTCCCAAAAATAAGTGAGTTCATATTGTAACATTAAAATAATATTTTCAAATAATATTTGAGAATAATATATCAATCGTAAGTTGACGGATTGTCACAGCATTTACCCCTAAACAGGATCTTTGTCCTCAAAGATCATCTTACCTTACTACTCGCTTCTTATAGAGTTAAAGCCATGTGGGTATTTCCTCCACATTCGGTCTTCTCTCACAAGTGTAATCCATTATAATACGCGAGTTTCATCAAACATAACTACGGGAATAAGATCAGGCTAAATGTTGACTTACTTTCTCTATCCATGATATTCACGGGTTTTTGATGAATGCAACTTTTCGCCGATCTAAGCTCTACTAAGAATAATCAGATTCTCACTTGATAGATATTCCATCAAGTTCGATATACGAAACATAATTTACGCAGTCCTTGAAGTCCTAGGGTAGATCCAGCTTATATGCCTTTCAAACCAATCTTTCACATCATCTCAATGGTCCCAAACAGCGGGGACTTATATCCCATGATTTGTCAGATCATGAATTTATTTTTCCAAAGTTAAAAATTGTGGCATAACTTCGCTACCCATTTGGCACTTCAGGATCTACATTTCATATTCACATATCCTCTTGCCCACTACCGGCAGTCAGTAATCAGATCCTAATTTCAACAATCATTTCAGATCTCGCGGGTCGTGTATTCTGTAAGGTTAGGTTCGCCATTATAGGAAACCTTAACCCTAAAAGACATGTCCAACTCACAATGGGTGTATGTCAGGTGTCTTTATCTCAACTCCTGCTTACAGATGTTCTAATATTTAGATTCTAACAAGATTCGATCTCAATCCTAATATGATGATTATCATTGATAATCTCTCCAAAGGAAAACGATTATACGGTCTATTACCAAAGGTCAATCATTCAAACATAAAACAGAACTTATATTACTTTGTATCGTTACTTTACCTCGTCCCTTCGATTTGGGGTGGTACATAGTACTCTCATCAAGGTTCGTTCTCAATGATTTCTGAGCAAATCTCTTAGAAATTCGATGCAAAGCGAGGATCTTGATAAAGATGTTTGATACAGGCACACTATGTTTACATAATTCTTTTGCATTTATCATTAACGGGAATGATATTATTAGATTTGGTCAGTCTGTCGACGATAACCCAAATCGAATCAAATTCAGATGATGACCTTTGAAATAGCTAGATGTTTACTAATGTATGAGGTGGTGTCTGCCTTCATAATTGCCATCAGTACAACTTCTTCAGACAAAGATACTTTTAGTCATAAATGACATAAATAGAATACTTATACTTACAAATTCCAACATAACTATATCTCACAATCTCCATATTTAGGCAACCATAAGTGGTCTTTAAAATATTTAACGTTATCGGCTTCTCAATTTTTAATGGTTCATATTAGCCGCGAACCCCTTTTTATTATTTATATTATCCTTCTTACAAACATCGTTTATTTTATATTGCTCGGCAATTTATTTTGCACCTTCATTATTAAGGAACACAATCCTAATTGATTCTTTATCCTTTTTATATAATATGTCAGTATCTATATTCACTTCTCATGATGATGTGATTATCATGTCCACAATTCACTCAGATATACTTTCTATATTATGCGTCAGTAATTACGTTCACTTTCTCCTGATGAAATAAATATCATAACTGTATTTATTCAAAATTCTTTCTTCATATCTTTTATGTTTCAGTTTCGTCTCAACTATCATTTTTATCATTTTTTCTCAATCCGACGTCTAAAGCGTTGATAACTATTACAATTAATTAAATAATAATTATTATAACTAATTAAATATTAAGTATTCAATTATTATGAAATGTAAACGTAAAGATTTTAAATTTCTTAGTTCGACCAATTATATGAAATGTTCAAAAATAAATTTGAATTTAATTAACAAGATTTTTGTTGATTTATCCAAAATATTTAATAAGATCCGTAATTGTTCGAAAAATCTTTGGTTTATACTTTGGTCAAAATTTTCTTAGTTGAAAAGCAAAAAGTGTCGTTTAAAATTTCAAGTCATGGTATAAATGGTTTTACTCAATCCTTCTTAAGTTATCTTGAGGTATACACAAACATTTACCCCTAAACAGAAGTTTAGTTAAATGTTTAGTGTATAAGGGAATAATCCCTTTTAAAATCCTTTGTTAAAACATTTGTCAAAACATATTTCCATTTCCTTTTTGGTAAAAATCCAAAGTCTTAAAAGGGCTCTTAATTTTTGAAGAGTCAATTTATATTCCATTATATATTAATCACATGGTTAAATCATGTAAAGGTTCAAGTCTTTAATCACGTGTTAAATATTTAAGGTATAGGTTTTCATTGTTCGGCCAATTCAGGGCAATCTATAAATAATTACTAACTCCTTCTTATAATTATAAACAAACAAATGGTCCTTAATGATCACGAGCATGAATTTATCAAATTACAGCCTACACACGTGATTCATCATAATTATGAATACTACATGTGCATTGTCAATCCAAACGACATCACGTGAAACTCATAACGTTCATCACAAGTTCAGGATGTGATGATTGGAATAGATAATCTTCTTCGCAGATGCGAAGTTGATAATAACCATGCCGTGGATCAAATCTTTAAAACATACGCTAGAACCTTGTAAATGATCGAACAAATCTTCCATTTCGAGTTATGGATATCGTTTTCGATTGTCAATTTACTCAGTCACAGTAATCTATAAATATAAGGAATGAAAACACCATAGCTCTTCAGGATGACAGGCTTGGTAGAATAAAATCTTTCTCCGACAACTCTCTCAGTTGTACGGTAATTCCTTAAATTCAAATGGTGCTGACGTACAGTGCACAAGCCACAAGTGCAGCACCGGAAATATAATCAATACCAATTTCAACTTTCCTTAATGGCGAAAGTCTAGGTAATTCATCAATAAATACCTCCTAAAGTTTCAGATAACAGAATTATCTTTTCAATAAATTCATATTAAGTTCTTTCTAGATGATAATATCTATGACTAGTTCATAACCATTCACGGTAAAATTTTAAGTCTTAATACAGGATATGGTCATCCATCAAGAATTATTTAGATCACTTTTAACAATCAACATCTTATCATTTAGGGGAATTCTACTCGAGTTCCCATCAATTAAGACAATGTCGTCATGTCATAATTAATCAATCCATTCCACTGGCACTATCAACTTTCCAGTTTTATTGCCGTTGATAAGATGTGAACTTCTCAAAAGACTAATAATAACTCATAATCCTTCACAAGTTCAAGGATATCAGGAGACATAACTATCTTAAAAGAGTAAGGTCAACGCTTAATCTATACGAGAGAATTTCAAATCAGGTACAGACGAAAACATTTAACGAATATGAATATATCCCATGTTTTCATAATTTGAGTACGCATTCGAAAGCTCCTCGGATCGTTACCCAGGTCATTCAAATGAAATCAAATCAAAAGAAATGATAAGAACGTCGATACATCTAGTCGGGTATCAACACTCGGTAATCAGATACTTTTCCTAAGAATCTTACTACGGGTGAATTTGGACAAGAACGAATTGTCAAATAAGACAAATTCCACTGATGAGTAAATTCGACTCAGAAGAATAGATGCTATAGGCACATATGTAGGTGTCCCTAACACTATGTCCTTATTTTTCACTTCTTGCAGATCTCATAAAATTTTAATCTTTCACAATCTTCAAAGAAAATGTAGTGTTTACTCATTAGTTTTATGGTGACTACTAATCAGTCTTGCATAGTCCATTCCAAATTGTATGTAGGCGCGCAACTATATACAATTTCAAGATTAACGATGCAATACTCAGTTCGTCAAAATTATATCATCATGTTTATAATAAAAACATTTTCATGCTTAATTCTTAAATAAGAATCAAAAATAAATTTACAAAGATTTTCTTTGTCATGAAAACAATTAAGTTTCTAAAGCGTTTCATAAACAACTTCATTTCGATAACAATCACTTATAAATCTCACTTTGAATAATCCTTATAGTGATGAAAATTAAATTTTCTCAAAGGATACCATTTTAACTTTTATAAAAACAATGAGTGATCTGCAAAAGAGTGATGAAAGCTTGTTCACCAAGAATTAACTACGATATGATAGGAAATGAGCTTAGCCAATTAATCATGAGGTTCATGACCTCGATAGCACTCACGAAGAATGATTCACAACGTAACTCAGATCAAGATGAGTACTTGTTCAATGGTTGCATCACTAATGCGAACATTAGGATGAAGAAACAAAAGATAGATAACATCGATACATGTAGAATTTAGCAATCAAAGGTACTCTTTCCATTAATCATAAACAAGTCAAATTGTATCGTAACACATTACGTGTCACTATGTCATACAATTCTCAGAACTCATCCTACCAACTGATGTCTCAGTTAAGTTAGGGATTATTTTTAAAAGATACCACAATGAATACTAACCTACAAGAGTCATTAGGTGTTCCATATGTCCCGGAAGATCCATCGGTCTCAATTCAGAAGAAGATTTCTTCAATTTATTTCTTGGACACTGGGCATCCTCATTAGTGGACAATGGCCTAGGAACAACCCTTAACACGAATCAACAATCAATTAAAACCTTATAATTCAATCACAAAACTTAACGACTTCTATTAATAATCTCATATTCCATACGGGTTAAACTTTACTTCATCCAAGTTTTAACCAATTTTATACTCAATTCGATATCCTACCTCATTTCCCAATACTTCAACTTTATTTTTCGGCCTTATAAAGGAAATACAATCTCAATATGAATCAACACTTAATTTCCAATCCTATTAGCTCTTACAACAACAATTATCAAATGAGTCATTAATATGAAACGACTTGATCATTCAACTAGACTTCTCGGAAAGGTATTAGTGGCATGAGGCTTTTGGGTAATGGTTCCAATAACAGCCTCAAGTGCAACATTCACCCTTTCGATTTCAAATTTAAGAATTGGATGACAACGAATCAGATGACATCTTTCTAGGTGGTAATGTTTTGTCAAACTCTACTCTATAAGAAAAGATCGTCATGACATCGATATCATATTTAATCTCACCAATTCTTCTCCAATATCACAATCAACTAATATCTACATTTCTACGAATATCAACCATTTGTTGGGATCATAAATTTCCACAACTTGGTTTAGATCTAGGATAGCTAGAATTCCTACGAGAATAGCTTCGATAAATTTACTAGGGGAGTTAGGGTTACTTGTGACAATCTACGTCGTATAAATACCTCGTAAAAAATCAAAATAATCATCAAACAATCATGTAATAAAATTACATCATATATATATAATCCAAGTTATATATATATTAAAATAACACTTCTCAGTCTTGGCCTTGTCGGTAACTCGGGAATTCTTCGGCACCGTTATAGTCAAAAGATTTTTAGACATTTTTAGAAAAATGTTTATAGTTAAAAGATTTTGAAAAGTTTTATTCAAAACCTTAGTTTTAAAAATCTTTCGTTCTCTATAACGAGAGCTCTGATACCAAACTGTAACACCCCCAAATTTATACAACTCAGTACAACGGAAGACTGGTTGGTGTTACGGGATAGCACATTAATCACATCATAGACAACGCATAAAAATCGCGTCGTTTAATAATAAATCATTTCCATTCATAAATATCAAAGTTACATAGGTCCCAAGTCATATTATTTCATACAAAGTTTTACAAGCATTTGAATGGAAATTATTGTTTAAGTGCGGGCCATGAATTCTTGTCGTCTTCCCGAGAATTACCTTCAAGTACCTGAGATAAAACATGTTAAAAGAAAAGGTCAGCGATAACGCCGAGTGGATTCATAGAGTTTAATAAATTTCATCAATATAACTTTGGTATAAAATTAGTACCAAAAATCATTTCGTACAAATCATTGTAATAGGCCATAAAACAGCCAAAATCATTTTATACAAATCTTTGTCAAAATCATAATATAGGCATTTGCCTTAAAAATCATTAAACGAGCCAATGTCGTAAAAACATCATACAATACGTCTTATAACGTTGTATGAAAAATAAAAACCGTTATATGAATATGGTTATGAAAAATCATTATACGAGCCAATGTCGTAAAAACATCATACAATACGTCTTATGACGTTGTATGAAAATAAAAACCGTTATATGAATATGGTTACGAAAACCAAAACACAAACATAATATCAATAGTATGACCCCATATTGCTAGTCAGGCAATACTTCGTAATTCGGTGCGTCTAATAGTATTTCGTTAGTTTTTGGATTATTATAAGCCGCATGACATTGTTACCTTACTAAACCAACAACGGGTAGCTAACCCGATCTTCAATTTGCCCATCTAAAGTAGCGTGTCGTCACAAAGGTCACGCTATGGAAATCTTCTCATACATAAATTCGCTTACCAATCAATGTGGCACGACGGGGATCAACCGTCAAGGCGCGAACTGGGGTGATCGTCCCCAAATAGTACTATTAAATGCATAAGCGTCTACCAAATCCCGGTAGTTTATAATTCACGCTAATGGGACTTTTAGTGAAATAACCTAACTTTAATAATCCATTTAATTTCATCTATCGGGTCCTTTAATCATTTATCGGGTCATACATTCGGGTCATTCAATCATTCGGGTCCAAAATCAATAAACAAACAATCGGGACAAATGGTGTCCTATTTAATAAAAACTAACATGTTATCTCCCTCGCGGGTTTATAAAACATTTATAAAAACATTTAAAAGAGTGCGAGGCTATGAACTCACGTTGATGTGGGAAGGCGGTTATCGGCGATTTGGATGTACGGTACGTGCTTCAATCACAGAAACCTAGACAAATAATACTCGTCTTAGACTCATGTCCAATGACTTCATAAAAATAAAAATTATGTATACATATGCTGATTATATATATATGATGATCAAGTGGGTTTACATATTCTCGTTTACTCATTTTAGTGTTATATGTCGATAACGTTTATACTAGTTTACTAGTTTTACCTATTTATGTGTTTTAAGTCCAATAAACTTATTATAAGTTCTTTAACTCTTATTAATCCATTTTATACTTATATTATCAGTATTTAAACTTTCCATGTTGGGCCCAAATGGGTTAAGCCCAATGAGTTCTTTTTACAAGTATTTATCTTATTAAGTCCAATTATTAGCTCAAGTATTAGTCCACTATGTTTAGTTAGCTCGTAAATGTCCGTATTTCTTATAGTTCGAGTTTTATCGGTTTTTACTTGTATTAGTTACTTATACATCAGTATATGACTTTTATAAACTTTACATTAGACGGGTTTGGTCGTCTAAGTTTTATTTGGCGAAAAACGTTAATTTTACGGCAATAGCCGAAAAAGTCGTAAAAATCATGTTTATAGTTTTTATAACTTATAAAACATAACAAGTTACCATTTTTATAAAATTTCCACTTATTTATCATTTTACATATTTATATAAATAAAATCCAAGAGTTAGTGGGTTTTTAACTTTACATTTTATACAATATAATTTTGAGTGCTTATATAATAGTATTATACTTTATTTTCCAAAATCTGATTTTTATTTTCATCTTCACCAAAACTGCCATATCTTGAGTTCTATATGGAGATAGAAGCTCATGTTTTTATCACATAAACTAAATGATATGTGCTACATTTAACTCTTCTATAGCTACTGTTGAATCATCTTCTAAATAGTTTTTAAAAATCGTCCAAAACAGTAACCTCAGATTTATACCCTAAACTTGTTTTGATCATATCTCATTCATTACAATGATTCCATTGCATGGACAACTCTCACATGTGTACAAGACATATAGCTTACTGTAAATCCATTCTACTTCATCATTATATCAGCCCATGACCTGTTTCTTTACTGTTTTATACAGCCATCACTTTTAACCAAGATTTTAACCTTGTTCTTTATAGTTTTTCACCTTTTTAATCATGTTTATCAACACCAAATCCCCACATAACATTTTTATCATCATATAATCATCATATACATATACAATAGGAAATAAAATACATGTTTACATAATCAAAATAACAAGAAGATGAGGAGGACAATCTTTATACTACCATGATGATGTAGGTTGTGATCAAAACATAGATTTGGATGGAGAAACTTGTGATGCACCAAGACCATCTTCATGACCACCAATCTTCATAAACTCCTTGTGGAAAATCAGCCCCAAGACACCATGAATACTCCTCCTTGCATGTTATAAGCACCACCAATCAATAGGGTTTCAAAAGGGCTTCAACATATGTGTGTATAACATAGGATTTTGTGGTTAGTTTTTTATCAATGATGGTGGTGATGGTGATGTATATGGACGGCAAAGGTAGGGTGGGTTGAGAGAATTGTGTGTTTTCATGAGTTGAATAATGAAGCTAATGGTTTAGCTTTTGGTGGTTTTGTGGTGCATGCATTTGGTGTAAGTAACTAGGACATGTGTCCTAGCTTACTTAGTAAGCTTTGACACCTCACAAGGGTGTGTGGCTAAGGCTTAGCCGTCCATGGTGTGGGGGTGGGGCAAGTTTATCTTGTCTCATCCCCATTTAATTACGGGTACTCCTCGATTCTAGTTTCCTCGATTTGCGTGCCCTCGGGTCGTTTTACGAAAAATGTTTTTATAAATTATGGATAACGGCACAAAACGAATCTAATAAAAATTGTTTCATCAAAAACGGAGTTCGAAAACGTAAATACGTAATCCTAAGGTTTCCGGTTTAGTCGTAAAGGACGTTAAAATAAAATCGTAAGTCCTAATCTCTTCTCGTAAATTTGTGAGTTTATGAACCAACACAAATTTAAAACTCCAAAATAATATTCACGGATAAATTTATTTTCTGAAATGTCGGACTGTCACCAAAGACGGTGTATGTAAACGTAAGCACGTAACGTTGAATCCTCCGGTTTAGACGTAGTCGATGCTACTCCAAGACGTAAATCCAAATTTCTTCCCAAAAATAAGTGAGTTCATATTGTAACATTAAAATAATATTTTCAAATAATATTTGAGAATAAAATATCAATCGTAAATTGACGGATTGTCACACACTTGGTGTGATTATAAGCCTATTCTCCCATCGCTTGCTAATAAATTATCTGCAATAAGTAAGGTCGTACGATTTTATTGAATAACTTAGCTTCTAGCCCAAGATCGTTTAAAAGTTGCTCGGTAATGATAAGAGTTCATAGCCAAGGCATAACTAATGAAGCGGGGCGCGAAGATTGGCGAGTCCAAAAAGGCCCTAACAAGGCATGAGGATTCCATTTTATTGTTAAAGATCCAAGGTGATGTGAAAAGCATTATTCCTAAAATCAATATGAAGGATCAAGACTCACGACAAAAAGCAATCAACTCCCATAAAGATCATGGAGAAGTCTATCCGAAAAGACCCTAACAAGGTATGAGGATAAATAGATCCAAGTCCGAAAAGGAGGCGGATCGTTGTATCTCAAAATCCCAATTAGCGATTGAAGAAATAATGATGAAGTTGTGGTCAACAAAGTTGGAGTATCCCTCAAAAGTCTCCAAGTGAAGAAACTCTATTAACGAAGAGAAGACCATTATCTCAAGAACGTCTCTCAAGATATGAAGTATGACGTACATCCCAAATATCGGCCCGAGAAAGGTCTCAAATCGTGAAGCGAGTTATGCCAAGATATGAACTTTTTGATATCCCGAGAAGCAGTTTTAAGAGATTTTGTACTTTAGCTAACTATTAATCAAATCGTCCTACTTTGCTTTCAGCCTAAATAAACTATCGCAATAAGTCCAAAAATGCATCTTCATGATCATTCTAAGACAAAAATAAAATATAAGAGATACACCTAGGAATAAGGGAGTTTAAGCATATAATTAATTCATGTGTGTAAGTGTTTGTTTTGCTAACTTATAATAACAATGATCTCGTTTTTAAGCTTAGTTTGGGGAACGTGAAACTTGAGGGTGATAAATCTTCGCAGCACCGAAGCCCTAATGTAAGTCTTAGATCTCTTTGCAAGTTATTTCCATGCAGCTATTTTCAAGTGAAAATGGTTTTCTATCCTTTTGTTTCCTTTGAAGTTTTAATTTCTCTTAGTACTCTAATTTTTGTTTTAGTAGTATGTTAATAAGGCCAAGGTTGATTGATTATGAGAAAATTGTAAACTTGCTTTATCACTAAGCATTGCATGAGGGCATGGCAATGGTTAAGTGTAGGGGATTTGATAGGTGTGAAAACACCCATCCTTTTACCACTTACTTCTTACTAAAACAAGACCAAAACGCGTATTTAATGTCATTTGTTTGGAATTATGCGTGGTTTGTGTGTTTGTTGTGTTTTCAGAGCCAACCGGATAAATATTAAAGAAAACATGGGATTGCACGGGTTTTATCGAAGAAAAAGACTCAAGACGAAGTCTATTGTCCAAGAGATGCAAAAGATTTGAAGGCAATGGGACTATTTGAAGATTTATCGAAGAAAAGGACCAAAGATGGAAGATTTACATATGACGAAAGAACTCAAGTCTATTAAACAAAGAAATTAAAAGACGAGTCAAATTTATTCGTCGACAAATCCCGAATCAGAATCGAAAACGTCAACTTTTCTGAAAAGACGAGAAGACGAGAAGAAAGGGAGAAAGCCCACTCACCAACCAACTTGAAGGCCTATAAATAGGATCCCTTCACACACAATTAGACTAGTTTTTTAGTTTTTTTCATTCCCAGTTTTGTTCTTCCTTTTATTTCGTAGGATACCAACACCATTAAGGTGTTGGTGATTTTTCATTTTTGTTAATTCATAAATCTTGTAAGTTTTTATCCTTCCTTTTGTTTACTCTACCTTAATCAATCAATATCATCTTTCATTTAATCTTGTTCATCTTTCTCTTTTTGATTCAAAGTCTTAAGTTTCATTTGGTTGATTTTGATATTCAAAAGTAAGTGGGTTTTGTGTTTTTATTGTTTTGGTTTGATGTTTATGATTAGCAAATGATTAGTGGTTAAATTGGTTTAAGTTTTGGTTAAAAACTTGGTTGATTTTGGTAAAAAAATCGTTTGTTCTTGTTTCCCTATTCTTCGCACTTCTTCATCAGCCCAGATTCCGAATGAAGGAAATTTATTCTGAATGAAGGTTTGTTAAAAAGTTCTGAATGAAGGTTTGTTAAAAAGTTCCGAATGAAGGTTTGTTAAAAAGTTCCGAATGAAGGTTTGTTAAAAGGTTCCGAATGAAGGTTTGTTAAAAAGTTCTGAATGAAGGTTTGTTAAAAAGTTCCGAATGAAGGTTTGGTTAGAAAGTTCTGAATGAACAGTTTCCTATTTTTTATTCCGAGTCAAGCAATTTGTTAAATTTGTTCCGAACCAAATTTTCTTAATCAGTTTTGTTCCGAATCAATTTTGTTCCGAATCAGTGTTATTCCGGATCAAGCAAAATGTTCCGGATGAACATATATTCCGAATGAAGAAAATCTTCCGAATGAGGCTTTTGTCCAATTCTTCCGAATGAGCAGTTTTTGTCATTTTATTCCGGATCAAGGAACATTCCGGATGGGCAAATTTATTCCGCATCAAGGTTATTCCGAATGAACCTTTTGTGTTATATTCTGAATCAAGCATTTTTCAGTAAAGGTTATTCTACTGTTTCCGATTTATTGTTTAATTGTTTAATTTTAATTCATGCTTTATTTTATTAAGTGCTTTTAATTAATTGATTGCTTTTAGTTTATCCTTATTTACTTCATGCATTTACCTTTTTAATAGCTTAGAAAACCAAACCCCTTTTTGTAACCAAGAACAACTATTCCACTTTGAACCGTGATCAATTCGAGAAGATATCGAGAACTAAATTGAACCCATGCAAAAACTCAGTTATCAGGGAGTAAATCCCCTACACTTAGGACATTGTGCACGTTGTTTAAATCTTGCTAAGGAAAGGACAACTATAGTGATTTCAATGTGAACATATAAGGTATGAAATATTGAATCACGACGAGAAGACGGGTACACAGGATCACGGTTCGTCAAAAGTCATCGAGAATGGATCTTTGAAGCTTTAATCTCTACACATCATAAGAAACAAGACAAAAACACATACGGGGCTCCCCTACACTTATTATGAAAACGATAAAGGATAGATCAACAGGTTGCCTCCTGAGAAGCGCTTGTTTTTGTTAACCGAGTCACGAGCCTGACTCGACCCAGAACTAATTCAAGGGAAACGTGGTGAGGGATGGAATCATCTCATAAGAGATGTCCTCACCAAAGTACAGCTTCACACGCTGGCCATTCACTTTAAAATTAGGCCCATTTTGGCTGAGAAAGCTCAATGGTGCCGTAAGGGAAAACTTTGGCGACGATGAATGGACCAGACCAACGGCTCTTCAGCTTGCCGGAGAAGATCTTCAACCGAGAGTTAAAAAGTAAGACTTGATCACCAACATGGAACTCTCAGTTCTTAATCCTTGCATCATTGATGATCTTGGTCTTCTCCTTGTAGATCAATGAGTTCTCATAAGCTTCATTCCTCAGTTTATTTAGCTCATTGAGTTGAATCTTCCGAAGATCACCGGTTTTGTTAATGTCAAAATTGGCCCACTTCAAGGCCTAGTACGCTTATGTTCCATCTCAATAGGGAGGTGGCATGCCTTCCCGTACACAAGACGATATGGAGTGCAACCAATCGGCGTCTTATATGCGGTACGGGAAGCCCACAAAGCATCATCTAACTTATCGGCCCACAAGGCACGATGCTCTCCTATAGTACGCTCAAGAATTCTCTTCAATCCACGGTTAGAAATCTCAGCTTGACCATTTGTTTGAGGATGATAAGCGGTGGAAAGACGGTGATTGACACCGTACTTAGCCATGACTCGAGCAAATTGATCATTGCAAAAATGAGTCCTGCGGTCACTGATGATAGCACGAGGAACACCGAATCAAGCAAAAAGCTGCTTCAAAAAGTTCACAACCCTCGCATCATTCGTAGAGAGAGCCTTTGCTTCAAACCATTTGGATACGTAGTCAACGGCTACGAGGATGTACTTGTTCCCTTTAGATGAAGGAAATGGCCCCATAAAGTCGATACCCCATACATTAAAGATTTCACATTCTTGTATGAAATTTTGAGGCATAACATCTTTATGTGTGATCTTGCCTTGGCGTTGGCAACCATCACAATGTTTAACCATTTCATGAGCGTCTTGATAAATGGAGGGCCAATAGAATCCAGAGTCGAACACTTTCTTCGCGGTGTAATTAGGACCAAAGTTACCACCGGTGGGTCCTTTATGGCAAGCTTCAAGGATTAGTAATGCTGTCGACCCATCAACACATCGACGAATGACAAGATCTGCACATTGTTTGAAAAGGTAAGGGTCGTCCCAAAAATAGTGTTCAATGTCTTTAAAGAACTTTTTCTTTTGTTGAGACATTAACCCTTCCTTGAGAATTCCACCCGCTAAGTAGTTTGCAATGTCCGCAAACCACGCAGTGTCATCAAGATTGGAATTTATAGACATTAAGGCCTCAAGGGGAAAAGAGTCATTGATCTCTTGATTCGGATGATCCCCTTGATAAGGATCCTCAAGTCTACTTAGATGATCCGCGGCTAGGTTTTCCGCTCTCTTTTTGTCACGAATTTTGATTTTAAATTCTTGAAGGAGCAAAACCCAACGAAGAAGTCTTGGCTTAGAATCTTGCTTAGTCAACAAGTACTTCAACGCGGAATGATCGGTGTATACGATTGTGGTGGAAAGAACAAAATATGGGCGGAACTTCTCAAAAGCATACACTACAGCTAAAAGCTCTTTTTCGGTAGTGGTATAATGCAATTGAGCCCCCGTCATTATCTTGCTAGCATAATGTATTGGTTGGAAGTGTTTGTTCACTCTTTGGCCCAAAACCGCTCCAATAGCAAAGTCGCTAGCATCACACATCAATTCAAAAGGTAGCTCCCAATTAGGGGTAACCAAGACCGGTGCCTTAGTTAGCTTCTCCTTAAGAAGATTGAAATATTCAAGACACTCTTTAGAAAAGATAAAGGGAGTATCTTTTTCCAAGAGGTGGGTCATCAGGCGAGCGATTTTAGAAAAATCTTGAATGAATCGACGATAGAAGCCCGCATGACCAAGGAAACTTCTCACACCCTTCTTGGTTGAAGGTGGAGGTAATTTTGCTATGACATCAACTTTAGCACGGTCCACTTCAAGACCGGCTTTTGAGATTTTATGTCCAAGCACAATCCCTTATTTTTACCATGAAATGGCATTTTTCCCAATTTAGAACAAGGCGAGTGTCTTCACACCGCTTAAGCATGTGTTCCAAATTAGCAAGGCAATGAGAGAAAGAATCACCTTAGACCGAGAAATAATCCATGAAGACTTCCATAGTTTCTTCAACCATGTCATGGAAGATAGCCATCATACACATTTGGAAAGTCCCGGGAGCATTGCATAAGCCGAAAGGCATTCGTTTGTAAGCAAATGTTCCATAAGGACAAGTGAATGTGGTTTTCTCTTGGTCTTTAGGATCGATGGGAATTTGAAAATACCCGTAGAAACCGTCTAAAAAGCAATAATAGTCATTACCCGCTAGACGCTCGAGCATTTGATCCATGAAAGGAAGAGGGAAATGATCCTTTCTCGTAGCATCATTGAGTTTGCGATAGTCTATACAAACTCTCCACCCTGTAACGAGACGAGTAGGAATTAACTTGTTGTTTTCATTGGGCACAACGGTGATTCCGCCTTTCTTAGGCACACAATGGACCGGACTAACCCATGGTGAATCCGAGATAGGGTAGAACATTCCCGCATCAAGAAGTTTGATAACCTCTTTTTTGATAAGCTCATGGATCTTGGGATTCACCCTTCTTTGGTTTTGAATAGTGGGTTTAAGTTCGTCCTCCATGAGAATTTTATGTGTGCAAAAGTGAGGATCAATTCCACAAATATCAAAGATTTTCCAAGCAATCGATTTCTTATGATTCTTCAGCACGGCGATAAGTCGAGATTTTTCTTCTTCTTTCAAATCCTTAGCGATGATGATGGGTAACTTCTTATTGTCTTCAAGGAAAACATACTCGAGATGAGATGGTAGGTCCTTAAGCTCTAAATCCGGAGGATTTTTGATGGAAGGCGTAGTCAAATTCAGATCATCGATAGAGATATCCTTAGGAGATGGTGGAGAAATATGGTCCTCATTGAGAAGTTTCTCAATGGTACGAATGTCTTCATCCCAATCGGTGGGAGAATCGTCATATTTTAAGTCCACATCTCCCAAAGTTGCTTCAAATTCTTTGAAAAGGAAATCACTTTCTCCAAATGGAGTTAGTGAGGGAGCAATGGAGGAAACGGTCTCAACAATGGGTAGAGAAGAAGAACCACTTTTACAAGCATCTTTGAAATGCTCTTCACAAACCTCATCAAGAACGTCAATGAAATTAACGCTCTCGTTTTCAGAAGGCTGCTTAGAAAGTTTACCCATGTTGAAGACGATTTTATCATCACCAACTCTCATGATTAATTCGCTCGTGGCTACATCAATGAGAGTGTGACCGGTCCTCAAGAATGGACGTCCAACGATTAATGGAACACGGGGATCCATCTCGTAGTCAACGACAATAAAGTCCGCCGGAAAGGTGAATTTGTCGACACCGACGAAGACATCTTCGGCTATCCCCACTGGATAAGCAACCGTATGGTTAGCTAATTCCAAGGTCATTCGTGTGGGGACTAGCTCGGGTAGAGATAATTGTTTCCAAACACTTAATGGCATTAAGTTTATACTAGCACCTAGATCAGCTAGGGCCATACAATTCTCTACCCCGGGGAAGTTGCAAGGAATGAGAAAACGACCCGGATGACCAAGTTTGGTGGGTAATTTCCTTAAGAGCACTACGGAGCAATTCTCGTTAAGTTGGGTCTGAGCGATGTCAAGAAGTTTCTTCTTATCACTAAGAAGATCTTTAAACATTTTAGCATATTTCGGCATGTGAGCGAGAGCCTCGGCAATGGAGATGTTGAAATTTAGTTGTTTAAACATTTTGAGAAAGTTAGAAACCTGAATATCATCCTTGCTCTTCAACTTCTCTTTCCTCAACCTTGAGGGATAAGGTATATTGGGTTGAGATGAAGGATTTGGAATGGAATTCTCACTCACATCCTTGGGTGGTGGAGGGGTGGAAGTAGAAGGTGGAGGGATTGGAGAAGGGGACTCGTTTTCATTTGTCATAATCACCGGTGTAGGTGTAGGAAGCTCGGTTTCCTTTAAACCTTTTCCACTTCGAGTGGTGATTGCTTTCATCTCCCCTCTTGGATTAGCAACGGTGTTACTCGGAAGAGAACCCGAACCAGAGGCTTGATTACTTTGGAAGAAACTAGCCATCATATCCCTTAAGTCATTCATTTGACTGCTCAAAGAGTTTCGCATATCGGCTCGAAGATCATTCCCTTGTTTCACCATATCTCCTTTCAAGTTGTTGAGTTGCCGCTGAAGATTCTGCACTATCGCATCATTAGTCCTCATGTAAGTGTCAACCTCTTGATTAAATGCGGTGGGTTGGGTGGGGGGAAGAGCATGGTAGGCAGGTGGTTGATAAGTGGGTGGTTGGTGAACTTGATTGTTTCCTTGAGGTGGATATGGGTTTCTTTGGGTTTGATATTGATTTGGAGCTCGTGGTTCGTTTTGATTGTTGCGATTGAGGTTGTTTGGGTTTTGAGGTGGAAAACCGGGTGGTGAAAGAAAGTTGTTTGAGCGATAGCTGAGAAAATTGCGGTCACCTTGAGGACGTGCTTGATAGCCTCCCATCGAAAAGTTACCGTTGGCGGCATACACATGTTCCGGATTGTCGTGAGTCTAAGGACAATCGGTGTATGAATGAGAACCCCCGCATATTTCACATGACTGATTCAAAGCATTAACTTGTGCATTGATGGCTTTGGTATTGTTAGCGGTTTGTAGAGCAAGTGTTTCAACAAGCGAATTAAGCTTATCAATTCTCTTGTCGCTCTCACTAGTACTAGCACTAGCCACATTAGTCCGAACACTCTTAGTTTTCATTCTAGACTTATTCTCAATAATATCCCATGCGGCATTAGAAGACTTAACCAAAATATTACCCCCCCCCCAAGGCACTATTTAGTGAATCTTGGTCATTCATGCTTAAACCATTGTAAAAAAGTATTAATTTGATGTAGTTTTGTGAAACCATGTTGTGGACACTTTCTTAAAAGTTCCTTAAAACGGTTCCAAGATTCACTAAATGTCTCACCGTACTTTTGTTCAAAGGTAATGATTTCATTCTGCAAAGCGGTAGTACGTGAGGGTGGGAAAAAGTAGTTGATGAATTTAGTCTCTAAATCCATCCACGTAAGAATACTTTGTGGCGGTTCCTTATCAAGCCAATTTCGGGCTTGTCCCTCTAAGGAGAAAGGAAAAAGTTGCAAGCGAATCACTTCTTGTGAAACCCCATTATACTTAACCGTATTAGTGAGTTGAAGGAACCTTTTTATATGGTCATGAGGATCATCAAGTGTACGTCCCAAGAAAGGTTGAGCAGAGACCATTTGAATGAAACCGGATTTGAGCTCAAAGTTGTTGGCTCCAATCTCGGGTATGACAATAGCATCGGTGTTGTCCTCTACTTGCGATTGCAAAAGCTCAATCATTGGTTGATTGTCCATGGTGACAATAGGTGGAGTAATGACTTCGGCTTGAGCTGCTTTCTTCTTACGAGCACGAGTACGCATGCACACCTACAAAAAGAAAAGAAAAATAGACAAAAAATATTTTTGGTTTTTTATGTTTTTCTATTTTTTTGGATTTTTGAAAATTTAAGCAAGAAAAATAACGTTAAAAAATGAACGGATCCCAAAATCCAACGCGTCTCTCACTCAAAACCGTTAATCTTAACGAAAAGAGCCGGCAACGGCGCCATTTAATAACTAGCTTTTACTTAGTTATGAAAGTTTGTTAATCCAGTATTTTCGAATTGATTACAAGTTGAAAGTGTGACTCAGCCGTTCTTGGTGGAAAATAAAATAGTTTGATTATCTATTTTAAGCTAAAAGTGAAAATGTCGTTGAGTAAATAAATAAAAATGAAAGCTTGAAAATTTAAACTAAAAATAAAGACAAGTTAAAATAATGCTAAGTAAAAAGGCGGGAAAAATTAAAGTTTGAAAAATGAAAACAATTCAGAAAACTAAAATTTAAACTAAGTCGGGAAACAAGAAAATTTGACTTATCTGGAATCTGAATTATGGCTATTATCCGGAATATTTCTTCTGATGACTATCCCGAATCCTTGCGTTTGGTCCTTATCCGGAATGTGTGACAGAGAGACTATCCGGAATCCAGAATAAAAGTAGTTATCCGGAATCTACAACTTCTTCTTAACAGGAATCTGGCTCTTTGTCCATATCCGGAATATGTTAAATCGATCCTTTATCCGGAATCAGTTGAAACTCTTATCCGGAATTCTTGATGATGCTTATCCGGAATATGTTAACTGGACTCTTATCCGGAATGTATGACTATCCGAAATGCTATACGGAATGTACCTTCTACACCATATTCGGAATATACAACTTGAAGGCTTATCCGGAATGTATGTGGGGATGCTTATCCGGAATTGAAGATTACAGTGGCTTTATACGGAATGAGGAAAATCGTTCTATTCGGAATATAGGGGTTTTAAAACCCGGATGACACAAAAATTTAGCAAATAAGCAAATCCAAAAATAAGCACTTACCAAAACTTAAACCAAAAAGATTTTTAAGGAAAACTAATAAGCCACAATTTAAAAACTATGAAAACACTAAATAATCTAATATTGAAAATCATCTTTTTATGAAAAATATTAAACTTACCAAAATCAACTTATTTTTTAAAAATTATTAAGCATTAAAATTAAGAAAATAAGCACCTTAATCTAAAACTTTTAAAATCACCAACTCAATAAGCACAATCAAAAAAGCTAAAACAATCATATCATCAACAAAATTAATAAACTACATGATTATAAAAATTTAACAAGATTAAAAAGATTAAGAAAGGTAGAATGAGAATTAAGAAAATAAGCTTGATTAAATTGAAGATTAAGATCAAAAGATTACAAGTTAATGTTTGATAAGCTTGAAAAACTAGAGAGAAGAAAATTAAACACACTTAAAAATAAAAACTAAAAATTGACTGAAAACTAAAACAACTAACACCCTCCTAATGACATATTAGGAAGGTATTTATAGGAAGTGGGGAGGTTAAGTGTTTATGCTTCCTTCTTTCTTTCTTCTCGTCTCGACTCGATTTAATTTCTTTGTCTTTCTCGACGTCGTCTCGGGATTTGTCGACATAAATTGAACTCGTCTTAAAATTTTCATCTATAATTAGACTTGAGTTCTTCGACTTCATTAAACTTCCGTCTTTAGATTTTTTCTTCGATAAATATTCAGAATAAGCCTTGGACTTCCGTTCTTTATGCACTCTCGATCTTTTGACTTCGTCTTTTGTCTTTTTCTTCGATAAAAGCCCGTGATAGCCCGTGTTTTCTTCCTTTTTCATTTTTTTTATCCTGAAACACAATAAAAACACAAACCACGCATAATTCCGACTTTTATGACATAAAATACACGTTTTGGTCTTGTTATTATTGGAAATAAGTGGTAAAAGGATAAGTGTTTTCACACTTATTAAATCCCCTACACTTGACCATTGCAATGCCCTCATGCAATGCATTAATTTCAAAGCATGATTTATATTTTTCATCATAAATAACCCACCTTGGCCTTTATTAAATACTAAACACTATGGAAACTAAAAGAACAAAACAAGTAAGAAATCAAAGACTTACATTGGGGTTTTGGTTGTCATGAATGTTTATCATCCTCAAGTTTCACGTTCCCCATACCAAGCTTAAAAACGAGATCATTGTTATTATAAGTTAGAAAACTAACACAGACTCATGTGGCCCAATTATTCACTTAGACTCCCTTATTCCTAGGTGTATCTCTTATATTTTATTGTTGTCTTAAATGATCACGAGGATGTATTGTTTGACTTATTTTGATAGTTATTTAGGCCGAAAATAAAGTAGAACGATTTAATCAATAGTTAGCTAAAGGACAAAATCTTTTAAAACTACTTCTCGGGACCTCATAAAGTTCATATCTTGGCATAACTCGCTTCACGATTTGAGACCTTTCTCAGACCGATATTTGGCAGTGATTTCATACTTCAAATCTTGAGAGACGTTCATGATATAATGGTCTTCTCTTCATAATAGGAATTTCTTCACTTGAAGTTTTGAGAGATTCTTCATACTTGGACCACGACTTCTTCATTTTTCTCCAATCTTTATTTTGGACTTTGATATACAACGATCCGCCTCCTTTTAGGACTTGGATCTATTTATCCTCATACCTTGTTAGGGACTTTTTGGATAGACTTCTCCATGATCTTTAGGGGAGTATTTGCTTTTCGTCGTGTGTCTCGATCCTTCATATTGATTTTTGATAAATGATTCTTCACATCACTTTTGGATCTTTAGCAACAAAATGTAGCCCTCATGTCTTGTTAGGACCTTTTCGGACTCGCCAATCTTTGCATCCCTCTTCAATAAGTTATGCCTTGGCTGTGAACTCTAATTAAAACCGAGCAACTTTTAAACGATCTTGTGCTAGAAGCTAAGTAACTTTTCAAATCGTACAACCTTATTATTGCAAATAAATTTATTAGCAAGTGATGGGAGAAAAAGCTTATAATCAACTCCACATAAATTCATGAAAAAATACCAAACTTATAATTGACTCTATCATCTCTCGTTCTCCACGATTTAAAATTTCAAGGAATGAGAATCGTGGATGCTTAGCCAATTAAATCAAAGTTTTGGGTTTTCAAGTCATCTATAGGATCTTGCAAATTCTTAGACTCTTTCAAGTTTAGAATTCGCATTTTAAAGTTCCCTTGATAAACGACTTTCTAGGATCAATTATAGGAACTTGCGAAAAGTTCTTGTTCTTAACCCGTGAGAGTTAAGACTTTCGCGTTTTAAAGCTCCCTATATAAAAGCCTAGCAAAACTTGACTTAAACACGTTAAGGATACTAGATAGAGTAAACTTGGATAAGTAAACTCGGGTTGAGTCAAAAGATTCATGACTATGAAAAAATAAAACCACTTTAGAAAAATTTATTCTAGCAAAGAAAATAAATAACGATAGCAAAGAAAAATACTACTATACAACTAGGCCAAATAGATTAAAAATTATGAAAAATGTCGAAAAATCAATTTTCCGATTAAAATGAGGACAAATTAATGGAAAAGCCCACTTACTTCGATAGAAGTCCCCCCACACTTGATATAAACATTGTCCTCAATGTTTAAGCATGTGGGAGTAAATACCCTACACTTAGGATATTGTGCACGTTGTTTAAATCTTGCTAAGGAAAGGACAACTATAGTGATTTCATTGTGAACATATAAGATATGAAATATTGAATCACGATAGTTTAGGATAGAACCGGTAAGACGGGTACACGGGATCACGGTTCGTCAAAATTCATTGAGAATGGATCTTTGAAGCTTTAATCCCTGCACATCATAAGAAAAAAGACAACAAACACATACGGGGCTCCCCCTACACTTATTATGAAAGAAGTAAAGGATAGTCAACGGGTTGCCTCCTGAGAAGCGCTTGTTTTTGTTAACCGAGTCACGAGCCTGACTCGACCCAATATTAAGCCTGAAAAATTGATTGCTCAAATAACCAAAACCAATAAACACGCCATGTTTGGATAAAACAAATTTGTTAGATTCAATCACTTGTTTATAACCACAATTATTCAAAACACGACTAGAAACCAAATTCTTCCTAATATGAGGAAACATGCAAAACATTAAACAAGCTAACAGTTTTTCTAGAACTAAACTTAAGATCTACACAACCACGTCTATGCACTAGGGCTGTTGACTCATTTCCCATGTGAAGAATAGATCCATCATTCAGTGACTCATAAGTCTTGAACCAGCATCTATCTTTACACACATGTATTGTTGCTCCAGAGTCAACCCACCACGCAACATCATCATCTTGCATAAAATAAGCTTCAGATACATATGTAACATAATAAATCTGGAGAGATTCATTAAACATATTCTGACCTTTCAGTGTTGTGTTGTTAGAACCAATCACTGAACCTTTTGTGCCTGATCCACTAGCTTTGCTGCCAGTATCAACACCTTTGCAATCCCTTTTGAAGTGTCCAGGTTTCCCACACTTCCAACAAGCCACTGATGACTTCTTGTTAGGATTAGCTTTGGTGTTATCATGATGCTTACGTTTGCCCTTGTTGTCATTGTACCTGATGGAGTTGTTATGCTCCACCATATTGACAACTGATGAACCAACAACATTGTTGCTCTTTGGCTTGTCACTTTCATGCACTCTGAGAGATTCCTCAATGCGCAAATGACTGCCCAACTCAACAAGATTTAATTCCTCCTTCTTATGTTTCAAGGTATGCTTGAAATCTTTCCAAGAAGGAGGTAATTTGTCAATGACACAAGAGACCTAAATGGTCTCATCCATGTTCATTTTATGTTGTGTAAATCTACCAAGTATTCCAAGAAGTTCATTGTATTGTTCCATGACTGGTCTTGAATCAGTCATTTTGTAATTTGTGAAATCACTCACAAGGAACTTCTTACTTGGTGCATCCTCAGCCATATATTTGGCTTCCAAGGAATCCCATAGTTCTTTACCAGATTCAGAATTTTGGTAAATATCAAATAGCAAATCAGACATACCATTGAGAATAATACCACGACATACATAGTCGTCATTCTCCCATTTGCTCCTTTTCCTCAGTTCCTCCAAAGTAGCATCATCACCACCATCATGAATGGGAGTAGTCAGCACATACACCACGTTCATGGTAGAAAGAAAAAAGTGCATCTTCTTTTGCCATCTTCTGAAATCCACCCCT
This sequence comes from Glebionis coronaria, assembly GCA_025667525.1. Classification (NCBI taxonomy): domain Eukaryota; kingdom Viridiplantae; phylum Streptophyta; class Magnoliopsida; order Asterales; family Asteraceae; genus Glebionis; species Glebionis coronaria. Next base: position 504,415,200 of record CM046881.1, on the reverse strand, counting down.
TCAAACTTATCCAGCTTTGAGAAGTTAGCCACCATATGCTTCATAGTAGCCGCTATTGATTATCACAAGATAATTTACTTTGATTGTAGGTGTTTACTTCGTCCCAACCAGGGTAAGATAATCAATCCTAGCTACGTACCAAAATAATGGTTACCGGATATCACTTGGAATCGTGTAATCACTTTCCAAAGTAAATTATTCGACCCTAATGCCTGGGTATCATGAATACCTACTTGGGATAAGACCAAATGTTGTTAGTGATTTAGGCACAAATCACTAACCATTTTGCGTATATGTGTTTATGTTTCTGTATATGTTTCATGCAAGTTATGATCACCTATTTATAGGTGGAGCACTCAAACCCTAGTCAATGGAATTAAGAGGAATTAACGGCCAATTAAGTTTCTCTTAATGTGCTCCATAATACCAGGAAAGTGGTTACAAGACCAATTAAACGTGGTCATTAACTCAACTTGATTTGGTCAAAAGACCGTTACAAATGTACAAGTTCAACTCCAGCATTTGTCTATTCTTCAGTCCCACTGAAGCATCAACAAAGACTGAAGGGTGTTACCGCTGAAGCCTTCAGTACTGAAAGGACTTGCTGATGAGTAAACATTGAAGACTAGTCTTCAGTGAAATACTCCCTGATGAATACCTTCAGTCCAGAGTTCAACTCACTGAAGATCATCAGCAATGCTGAACAACATTAACCATAATATGAGTCAGGGTGTTCAGGGACTTATGGGTGTACACTCCGTACCTCCTTACCCATTCACCAGTATGAACTGACCCACAATTGAACTATATTTCCAACAGTTTTTGACACCAAAACCTGTTTTGTCCCTAGGAGACTTCCCAATTTCAACTGCTTTTGATAAATCTTTAGAAGCTTTTCCAAATTTTCAACAGTTTGTTCATCTATCTTCTTGTTAGATCTAAAAACTTCTAATTCAACAGTTAATTCCTTAATGGAATCATTATTTTCTTTAGCATCTCTCTCTAATACGACAATATGATCTCTGTAATCATTTTCTCTTTGTTTATACTCTCTTATTGTGGACTCTAATTGTTCTAAAGCACGTTTGTAGTTATCAAGGTCATTATCACAATTAATATAATCAACTTTTAACTTTCTTATTTGATCATTCAAAGACTCAGTATTGTTTCTACAAGCTTTAGTACAATATGAATCATCATATACCTCATTGTCTGAACTAGAGCTTGACATAGCCATAAGAGCAAAATCTTCCTCCTTTTCTTCAACAACTAATGCTCGATTTCTTTAAACACTCTCTGTCATAGCACTCAAGTCCCATCCACCTGCTCCATCTATCCCTTGCATGGCTACCATATCCTTAACACTAGAATCATCATCCTTGCTTTCCTTCCTATAGCTGCTCCCATTCTTTGGCCCTCTGCACTCCCTAGCAAAATGACCTTTATTGCCACAGTTGTATCATTCTACTTTTGTTTTGTCAAATCCAGCTACATCAGAAGGATTGATGGAAATCTTCTTCCCATACTTCTTGTAAAATCGGTTGGCTCTCATGCTGAGTAGAGCCATGTTCCACTTAATGTCCATCTCCTCCAGTCCTTGCTTGGTGATTTGACTCAGATCTTCATGCAACACAGTAGATCCTTGACTTCCTTGAGATGCTATGAAAGCACAAGCAGTATCAAGACTGAAGGTTGCATGCCTTTCTTCATCATAAGATGGTCCAGACCTTGCAGCAGGGGAATGGTTAGCAGGGGAAACTTCAATCCCACTACTTTTAGAGATCCCATTGCTGTGAGATATAAATGACATGTTAGCAGGGGGATCAGCAGTTCCACTTGAATTTATGGGAATAGTGACTAATGCCTTCATTTCATTAACCATTGGCTCAAAGACCTTGAGGTTGTTGTAGATATCATCAATGTTCTTATCATCAGTGTCATCTCTGTTTTGCCAAATGGCTTTGTAGACAAACCATTCCTTTTGTAGACTATTGAGGAATCTAGCATTCACTTGTTCTCTAGACACCCCAATGTCCAAGAATTCCAATTGAGCAACAGGATCTTGAAGCCTATTGTAGATTGAACCAATTACTTCATCGCCATTTGCTTTGAAAGAAGCAAACTGTTCTATCATCTGATTCTTTTTCTTCTTCTTTGTTGCCTCATTTTCTCAAAAAGTATTACCAATAGCTTCCTTGAGTTCCTTAGTTGTCTTATACTTTCTGAACCTTAGCTGATGTCTATCAGGTAGAGCCAACAGCAAAGAACTGTGAGCCCTGACATCATGCCTTCTTGCTAGTATCTCCTTGTCAGCAAGAGCAACAGACTTCTTCTTGCTGTCACCTTTGGAGCGTTCACCTTTTTCTTCTCCCTTATCTTTTTCTTCAACTGGTATAGTCTTGGAAAATTGATCACCAAATTCTATGATCTCCTATAGAACATAGTTCCATCTTGAGGTATTCTTGAATCCTGAACTCCCATAATTCAAAGTTTTCAGGATCCAGAAAGGGTAGTTTGAGAGAGTTGTTGTTGGTTGAGGATGAATGAGAATCTGAAGACATGGTTGATGTTGGTTGTGAGAGATGTTTTGTTCTTGGTTTAATCAAAGTTTCTCAACAAGCTCTGATACCACTTGTTGATCCCAAACTCAGATCTTAAACCTTAGCTTGTTTAAGGGTTGTGGTAGAAAGAATAAATTTAATCTAACACTAGAGAAACTTTGCAACACAAAGTAACTAAACAAGATGCGGAATATAGTGTTTAGCACAAGAACAAATGTTTAGATCAAACGTTAAACTTTAATATATCATAGATATACGAATACCCAATAATGGTATTAGGGTTTACAAAACCTTAAAGTATGAAATGAAATGAACAGAGAAATATATATTCTACATGACAACCTAGTGAGTCCTTTTATAGCACAAAGACTCACGTACAAGATCACTACTAACAAACTAGGAAACTATCTCGGAGTAGTAACTGAAACGCGTTATAATGTATTCCAAGTTTAACTTAGTAGCAGGGTCTTTGACTTCAGCAGGGGGACCAATCCCCCTGCCTTTGTTATTTAGCAGGGGGAACTTACTCTAGCAGGGGGAACTTTGACCAACTAGCAGGGGGAACTAAAACTCTTATATTTATTCCCAACAGAATCCACAACGAAATGATGATTTTTATTAATCGAAATGTTGTCAATGATTGCAATGGGTTTAGGTCCATTAAAATAAAAACAGATAACTAACAAATGAAAGACATATACTATTTATAAGGGAATGGGTGAGTCCTGATGTAAAATTGTTGGTTGATTTTTCTATTCACCTCATCATTTTGAGTTTTTGACCCATAACACTATGAATTGACAAAAACCTAGTTTGGGTCGCTTCCAAAATATCCAGTTTCATACTACTTGCATCAAAACAAAAGACGAGTTTCTAAAATAAAAATTGTAACTTTAGGTTAATATAATAACATTTCTCTATCTCTACTAATATATAAAGGGTGTATCTCATTTGTTGAAAATGTTGAATTTTCAACATTTTCTGATATAGATTGTCTTTTTCATACAATATTATCGGGTCACGGGTTCGACCAACGGGTCAATCCTGTCGAGTCATCGAATAACGGGATCAATCGTCGGGCCACCCGATCGAGTCACCGGGTCACGAATTCCACCATTTGGTTAGCCTGATCGAGTCACTGGTCCACGAGTTCGACAACCGGGTTAACCCGATCGAGTCACCGTATCACTGATTCGACCATCGGATCAACCCGGTCGAGTCAGCGGATTACCGGTTCGACCACCAGGTTAATTAACATATCGTAAACTATTTGTCGCTAGAAAATTTTCACCGCTATATACAGATACATGTCTAGTTTTTATACAATTATTCAAACTCCAACCTTTCAAAACATGTGTATTAGAGGCGAGATCACGGGTAATACCTACATGCTCTTAAATGAAAAAAATGTTCAATCATAACTATTCATTTTTCATCAAATAAAAACCCATAATTTTCATCTTTTTTAAACAACATACTTTGCAAACAGTAAATCGTTAAACTATAAAAAAACATACTATTTCGATGAGAATATCTTTTATTTCAGTAAAAGGGCACTTGATATATTTTTGACAATTTTTAATTATTAGAAAATTTCGTCAAATAACATCACATTTGACTTTTTTGACGGTATAAATATATAATTTTATTATTATTTACAAGATGCACCGCTAGCCATTTTTAATTGAAAATCTAATTCTTTTGTAAATCACATTCGTGGATCTTGGGTCATAACACTACTATTTATAATCCGTTAGACTATGTTAAGTAGTTGCCTTAGGATTAAGAAAAGTAAAGGTATCAATTATTTTTAAAATGATGACGATAATATTATTATTTTTTAGCGGACAATCATTTTTATATGCTTTCGACGACTTCTACTGTTGAAATGTCCGCCAAAACAAATGACACGTGATTTGTCATTTTAAAATTCACCTGTATCGCATGTAATTTCACATGTAATTTTTATAGTATAAAATCAGCGTGGTTCATAAATCCATAAGTCGCGTACGATATCATAAATTCACGTATAGATTTCAAGATATTAAATCACATATGCTTTTTAGATCACTAGTGATTTTTCCGTGAGCAAATAAAAAAAAAACTCATCGAAAGTATATAAAAGTGCACTTTTATAAAAATATAATGTAATTCTCGTCACGATTGTGTAATTAATTTTGTTTAACGATTAACGGTTTGAGAGATATTAACTTTTAAAAAATAAGATTAAAAATTAGTTTTTAATTAAATTAAAATGACAATTAATATAAACCAAATGAAAATAAAATAGATGATTCATATCAAGTGATTCATTAATTCTATGCTCTTTGTATACGGATCTTTTCATTTATCTTATCAACTTCTGTATTAAGAACATGCATGTTAGGTGTTTAGATAAAGCATGTAGCGACCTTATACTGTGTTTAGTGACAAGATTTTTAAAGTATTTAACGTTTAGAATATTATAATTGTCTATATTTGAAACACTAAAGAATGTTTAGTTAGAGGTATTAGGCTAAAATAAATGAGAAATATAATAAATAAACATGTTTGGTTTTTTATAATGCAATAACGTAAAACGATACTCACCAAATTGTGAGAATGAATTTAACTACCTTATAATTTAAGGTAAATGTCGAAAATACCCAATGTACTTTTCCAAATAATCCATTATACACATTGTACTATTTTAAATGAGAAATACCCATTTGAATAATATTTCAAAGTTTAACTTTTTTTTAACTGTTGGACCGGGCCCACTAATGGGTAATCGGTTATTGCCAAAATATTCTCCCATTTCACACATACTCGATCAAAACCATTTCTCGCCCATTTCACCAACACCCCTTTCTTCATTTCTCCTCCATTTCGCCAAGAACACCAAGGACCCTTCTCTATTTCGCCTCTATCTCGATCCAAAAAACACATACTCGATCCATTTCGTTTCCATTTCGCCAAGAACAGCAACAACACATCACCATCTTCTTTGTAAACATTAACGTAAGTTCTTCTATTCTTGATGTTTGCTTTATTATTTATGAAGCTAGCTCATTATTAGAACCCTAAAAAAATAAAGATTTAATAATCCACTTAATTTTATCTTAACTAGAAAACTAAGCTAAATTGATAAAGGCAAAGGTATGATTCTTATCAAGCTTCATTTTATTTCTAGAAAAGATGATTATGTTAAGTTCTTCTGTGATTTTTATTTAATTTTCATTATGTATAGCTGCTAGTATCATCAGTGGGCCTAACCCTAGTAACAAAGCCACACCAGTTGCTAGTGATTCATCTTCTTGGTCTAGTTATGATCCTATGTATTCTTTTAGCATAGACTCATTTCCTTTGAAACCTGGGTCGCCTATCACAAAAAAGTCAAAACACTAATTCACAAACCTCGTGTGGGACTAATTCTTTTCATTTCTCATCTAAGAAGCCTTAGCAAAACTGAAAACTGAAGATCCAAGTCTTGAATTGCTTGACTATCATGGCTGTGGAGACTCAATACAAGAGTTTAAGGATTATTGTATGCATTATGGGTCAGATTATTACACAAAATCTTTTGTGAAACATACCATCGGGGGTTTTAAGGACCCTAAAACATAAAGATTATGAAGAAGATCCTGGGTTTCCTGTAACTATTGAAGCAAAATAAGCCGTTTACAAATTGAGAACTCAAGGTCCAACACAAGAATTCCTAGACTTTCATGGCTTTAGGTCAGATCAAGAGTATGAACATACATGTATCTCCGATAGGTCTAACTATTTCATGAAGATTTTTGTAAGAAATACAATTGGTGGTTTCCCGAGAAAGGTTTTAAAAGAATCTACTAATGAAGTGCAAAGCAAATCATCAAAGAGTGTTGGTGCATCCAAGAATGTCAAAACACCAAAAGAGGCTGTTGTTGGTGCATCCTAGAATGCCAAAACAACTAGAGAAGGCCCATCAACCAATGCCTAAAAAATGGAAGGTCCATCAAACAAACTCCCAAACATGGCTACAATAACAGAAACGCGCCATCTTTACTTCTAATCTCTAATATCATATTCATATAACACATTTATTAGCCTATGGTCATCTACGCTGAAAACATGTGCACCAAACAAGAAACATTTTAAACAAAATATATTACATTTATAACGGTTCACTAAACCGATCATATAGACATAACATTAGACTCACAAAGAAAATACGTACATGCATACATAAAGACATTACCCTAAAGACTGGACACACAAAACCTAGGAATTTTATTAGAGACCTGAACACCAACAACCACAGACTCCGTTCACCAGGGTCCGTTGGCCCTGAGCTTGGCAAGAAAACCCTCCTTCAATGCGATCATATTTTGGATCGTGGTTGCCTCTGTCTACAGCTTCTCGATGAAAGCATTCTCTTTCGCCTGTTTCAGGTCCAGCAAGGCTATCATCATGCCAATCATAAGGTCGATGGAAAGGTCTTCAGTTCTTGGATAAAGTGCTCACGCTCGACGACGCCATTGAAAACCTTTCTACGGACCCTCTCTAGTTTATTCTTCCATGCTTTGTCTGCTTTGATGTCCTTGCCCAAATAACAAATAAACAGGCTGCCCAAATCCTTAGCCCCGGTCTCAGCTTCCAATGCCCATATTCTAGGAACATATGTCGTTTTTTCTTTCTTAAGGTTTGGCAGAGTAGTTAAATGATTTGTGTGAGATTAACAAATGTACACATGTCCTTAAATAGCATAACTTGGGACTCTACTGTTTCTACAGTTGAGATTCCAGTTACCATTTAGTACAAGTAGATAACCAAAGTTATCTCACACTTACAACCAGCTTAGTTCACTTACAACTTGGAAACACACTTTCCCATAACACATGTCCTCACCAAAGCATCCCTTACCAAAAGTAGATAAAAAAATAACCCCTCAAATATAGTATCCACATATTGGTTAAGACAAATGTGTCAAAGTCACTTACTACCTCCGTCCCAAAATTATTGTCCACAGACAAAAAACACACAGTTTTAGAAAAACATCACTTTTTCAGCTTTCTCTCTCTTACTTTTTGTAGAATGACAGTTTTACCCTTAACCAATTAATGTTATGCTTTTTTATTGTTTGTAATAATAACCTCAAGTGAGGGTAATATGGTAAACTCAAGCAAAATTCTTTATCTAATTTTGGAAGTTTTGGAAGTGGATAATAATTTTGGGACAACCCAAAATGGAATAGTGGACAATAATATTGGGACGGAGGTAGTACTTTTCAGCAAGATACTCAGTTGGCACAACTTGATGACCGCATACACATTCCCACTTGATGACTGCATACCATTTTTTAAAATTTAAAAGGTTTCCGTATATTTATTTCCTTTTTTTGGAACACCAACCATGCATACATTTACATATTTTTATATGCTGGTTTGCTATGTCACAATGTTGATATATCACAATGTGCAGGTACTTCAACAAAAGCCATTGAAGGCAAATATCTTTGCCTGGGTAACAGAAACAAAAGATTGTGGATTTGGCAAAAGCCTTGTTCCAGTAACAAGAGTTGCTCTAGGGTTATCAAATGGGAAAACTTGGGAGCATATCCTCAAGCAGGGTAAAAAGAAAGTATGATGCATCAGCTAGTTTGTATTTGGCACCTATTCAGTTTGTATGTGAACAATGGTAGTTAAGTATGTTTTTTTTGGTACCTATTAAGTTTCAAGTTTAATGCATTTAGTTTATGTTACGATTTTTTGTGCTATGTTTGTAAATCTAAATTTCCAGATTTGCAAGTTTCAACTTGCTGTAAAGATGCAGAAAGTTGCTACCAAATACACAGTTTATAACATTTGTGCCCAGACTGATGATACAGTTTATACACTTGCTACCAAATACACAGTTTATAACATTTCCAAGTTTGAACTAGCTGAATCTATATTCTATACATAGGAGGGTACCTTATGTGAGGTTACAGTAAGCCTGCACACAACATAACTAGTAAAGAAAGAACCAACCACAAACATAACCATAAAAGTGACTTTACATCAGCATAGTAGTTAATATAACCATAAAAGTTTCATTACATAAAAGTGACATTACATGATTACTGCTAATGTGATAACAAGCATAGATAAAATTAGTGTATAGGAAAATACAGAAACACCTAAACAATACAACAAATGTAAAAAGCATCAGGCCTTTGCCTTACCCTTCCCCTTCCCCTTGGAACCATCCTTTGCCTTCCCCTTCCCTTTGGAACCAGTAGGCCTTTTCCCCATTTTTTGGATAATCTGTTCCCAAGTTGTATTGTTAGCAAGTCAAAGAATGGCATTGTTAATAGGGGTAGGGATTTTCCGAATGTTTTTTGCTACATAGTTCACATTAGGACCTCTTTTCTTTAGGGTGTCTTCATAGAACTCAAGTGAGTTAATGTTGTCTTCATCAGCATCACCTGTATCATCAGAAGAGGAATCAACAAATGGACTACCTTTATCTTCATCCCAAGTCTCCCAATATTGTGAATCGGCTTTATACTTAGCAACATCAACATATCCATACTATTGTAGAACCTCTTTTGAGATATAACTAATCCTAAACCTGTAAGCAACCTCAGCCGTAACAGCAGGCCTAGGCCTTTTGGCTGTTCCTAAGGGAGGAAGTGCACGGTGCTTTGAAGATCCTTCACACCCCGGTTCAATCCACCCACCATATCTACTAGGACAAAACACATCTCCGCTGCTAGACTCACTCAACTCAATCACTTGAAATTTTTTGGTCATTTTATAGATCTGAGATATTAATGTTAGACATAGAGGTTAGTCATAACAAATGGGGGTAACCTAACATAAACACAATTAAAAGGAGTAATAAACAAATACATTCAATCTGCACTTGATCCCCACAAGTTCTTAGTATAACTTAAAAATTAGCAACTTGTTTACCTAAATGTGTAACTAAAAAAATTAGCACTTGTTTACCTAAATTTTTACCCATTAAATCTGCACTTGTTTACCTAAATGTGTAACTAAAAAATAGCAACTATTCAAATACATAAGTAAATGGAATGACTACATCTACCCAGGTGAGTATTTAATCTTTATTCCAAATAGCATTTCTCAGACATTTCAAGATATCAACTTTATTCGAAATAGCAACCTTATTCTAAGTATTTAATCTCTTATTTAAGGCTAGTCATAAGATGAAAGCATTTCTCGGAATATTTTGGCTGAACCACACAAGCTTATACCAAGGCAGATAAATCAGACCAATCAATTTTGACACATGCTTATTGTAACACCCCCATGATGGTCAAATGCAGCGTAATAATACTTGGGGTGGTACTTTGGTGGATCGATAGCACACAGTATATAGAGCAATGATCATAATAGTCATTTAAAAACATATTACATGAATTAACTTGTACACATTTAGTATCTTGTCTGAAAACAACATTTATTATAATGTGAAAAATATCCCAGCCCGATGGTAACATGATGCTTCAATGATGCTGGAATCCAATGTATGAACCTGTTAATTTTCCTGAGAAAACATATAAAATATAATATGGGGGTCAACACGAGGTTGGTGAATTCACAGGTTTAATTTAGTAAATAAATGTACTGATATGCCAAACACCACGATCATAGTAGGACAATCACAGCCATTACTATAGAAGTTCATATTGCCATGTAATAGAAGCTAGATATGATTTTCAGGCGCCATTATGGTCAAACCCGATGTTGTTTCCCTCGGTCTGACAATGAAATAAACTTGTTGCTTGGCCTAAGCGTTTCGTGATAGCAAGTCATGCAGGCCGGGTGTTGCCCATACCCGAAAAGATCTATTCATAACGTTTCGCACTACACTACTAACTATTACAGTCCACGGGAATGGAGCAAACAATAGGCAATAAGTTGTTATGTGTTGATGTTATCCGTGCGTGTTTTCATATAAAAAGTTAAGTATGTTTTCTCCCCCAGTTATAAATACAGTAAAGATGGGGCCATGAACTCACCTCAGTGGTAATGGTGTAGTGATGATGTCACTGAATAAACTGGCACAGTATAATCACGAAGTGGTAGGAATACCTAAGTAAATTATGTATGACTCAGTAAATGCACAATAATAATGCACCAATAATGTAACTCATGAAAATGCATGATCACAAATTAATAAGTCGTTACGATTGTTTAAGTGCTTAAACTTATAGTGAGCTGTCAATACTATAATATATATTTTTAGTTTCTAAAAATATATTTAATTTGTTCATTAAACAAAAGCGTAATAAGTTAAATAAATACATTTTAATTTAATTTAATTAATTGTAAGAAAATAATATATTCCATTTAATTTCCTTAAGGATCCAAATATATTTAATGTGGTTCGTTTGTTTATTAAGTCTTGTAAATAAATCTTAGTAATTTATTTAATAGCCAAAATAATTAATCTAATTTATTAATAAAATACTTTATTAATATTTTTAACTAAATTAAAATTACACGTAAGTCCTTGTAGTATAATAACTTTTAAAAATACCATTTAGGGTTTAGCTCGTTAAGTGTTTCACATCGTTAGTCCTTGTTTGTTAAGTTTATTTCCAAAACGCCCCCTAGGGCTTACAATACTTTCGGTATATGGCAATTAAGGCCCCTAGGATTTCCTTGTCTCAAAATAATTACAAACCGAGTCCCTAGGGCTCGGTTTATCTTTGTGAAATGGAAAAACACCCCCCTTAAGTCTCGAAAACATTTAATAAGGGGGTTAGGGCTTGAATTAAGTTTTGTAAATGACACAACTAGTCCCTTGTGTCTCGAAAATATTAATTTGAGGCATAGAAAGTAACCTAGGGTTTTATATATGTTTCCAAAGTGACATAATTGGTCCTTATGGTTTTGTTGGTTCTCGGTTTAAACAAAAACGCACCCTACACTTTTAGAATGACAAATTTGGTCCTTATACTTCTTTAAAGTCACAAAATTTATGTACATGTTTTATATATTTACGTTTTTTACTATAACTTTCACCAAAATACAACAAAGGCACGAAAAGTCTCCTAAACATGATTTTTGGGCTTGGTTGGCCCAATAGGGTCACGGTTTGGATTAAATGGGTCTAACGGGCTTGTTTGAGTTACTAAAAATCTTATTAGGCAAAACTAATAAATCCAAACTAGTTAATTGGGCTTATGGGCTTATAGGGTTCTCAGTTATAGCTTATAACCTATTTGTGTCTCGGCTTATAATGATAAGCCGTATAATAGCTTATTTGACTCATGGCTTATTAGAGGCTTATACAAGTTTATGGGCTTATATATCTAGGCTTACAATAAACTTATGGGCTTATTTATCTCGGCTTAGAATAAGCTTATGGGCTTATTTGTCTCGGCTTAAAATAAGCTTATTAGGGATACCTTATCTTAATGTACCAAGTTATTAATAAGTCTCCTCTACTACTAAACCTTATTTTCGAGCTTAATAATTCAATGTTTTTGCTCGGCTTAATAATAAGCTGAGACTTATGGCTAGGTTGTTTTGGCTTATAGATTTCTTCCTTAATGTTAAAAATATGTTCCTACTAAACTTAGTTTTGTTAGCATTTCTAAAGCAAGACTCCTATAGGTGTTAGATGTAGATTTGTCTAGTCCTAACACGAAATCAAGCCAAGGGTTTTACTAGATAATTTTTGGTATACATTTTACGTGTGCATGCATTTATCGTTTCGTTTTCTAGGTTTCTACATGCATGACGTGTAATGAGAAGTAAGAAAGGATTGAAATGGAATCATGGAGGTTTAAACTTACTTGTTTTGGTGGAGAAGATGATGTTTGATCAAAACTAGGGCTTCTATGCATTGGTTCTTCTTAGACGTGACATAGGAGGATCTTGGCTTGTCTTGAATGCTATGAATCTTAGACTAGCTATAAATGCCTTGGAACCAAGATTTTGTTGTAGTAAATGTTTAGTGTAAGAGTTTGTTTCGTCTAGGTGATATATGAAGTTGTGAGATCCGAATTTTGAGTGTGTGAAGGTGAGGAGTGATAGTTCAAGTTGATAAATATCTTTGATGAGGGAGAGGTGTGTGGATTGGGGTTAAGCCACGGCAAGAGAGAGCTTTGGCTTAGATATGAAGTGATTTCCCAAGCACAAGTAGTACTAGGTTATTAATGCAATGGATGTACATTTGGCTTTTGGAAAGTCCCCATCCGTCGCATCTATGTATGTCAAAGGGGACAAATTGGAGTTGCATATTGTAACTATAATGAGGTGTTGTACAAGATAGCAAGTTTATGTGGTTTGGGGTTTCTACACGTCTAGAGGAAATGGTATGTGTTAGTTGTTTTGGTTTTTACTACTTTGCACATCTTAGGACTTAGATATTCCTAGTACACTCCATAAATGCAAGAAATGTACACATTGCCTCTTCCATTCTACCTAGCTGTCAAATAGTGGTCTTAGGGGGACAAGTTTGTAAGTAATAGTGCTAGTTTTAATTGCCTAAGTTTGTACAAGTTCAATTTATGTCTAAGGTAGTTTTATAAGACTCAAAGTTAGTATACTTTGTGAGTGGTGTAGTATTCGGCTAAAATGTATGTCTAGGATAGTTTTAGGTTCGATTGTAGTGTCTTGGTATGGTTACTAGGAGTCTAGGTATAATGTTGTAGAAGTAGGTTTAAGTCCTAAGTCGATTTGGTTAAGTTTTAGGATCCTTGGTGAAAGTATAATCATAACTAAATAAATGTGTAATTTCTTTTATTTAAAATGTATGACACTTGTGAAAATGTGTTAAAGTGGGTCATTGTAATGTTTAATAATAAAAATTAATTGATGTTGTATCGTAGTTTTGTTTTTGAGGTGAGGAAAATATATAATCATATATTTTGAAGCATAAAATAGTTCTTTGGTAAACGTTATTAAATTGTGATCATGAGTTTAGATTTTTATATATCAAATTGATGTATGCATATGATCAAGTGGTTCAGGTGACTTATAGTCCCAATAGAAAAGATGGTTTAAGACCTCGTATGCTCATATAATGTAGTCATACAAATGTGATTGTGTCCTTATGATTAAATACTCATAATCATAATATAATGTCATATGATCAAATGTTTCCATGTTTTGATGATTTAAATGATGTATTCTCATGTATGATGCATATGATTTCTTAAAGATTTCATGCAAAGGTGGTAATATATAGATATCATGAGGTGACGTGTACAATGATGTCATAGTCAAAACCTGAAATTTACAGGTTTTACAGCACTATCTCGTTATTTTAGCTTTGTCCTCAAAGCTTAAGATGACGTTACTGCTCAGTGAACAGGTGTGGGTACTTAGCTCTAAATGAGTCTTCGCGTTCCCAAATGAACTCAGGACCTCTCCTAGAGTTCCAACGTATCTTAACTAACGGAATCTGGCTTCGCTTCATTTTCTTGACTACTCTCTCCATGACTTCAACACGTTCTTCTATGAATTGGAGTTTGTCATCAAAGTGGACTCCCTCCAATGACATGGCTAACAGCTCATCCGCGTAGCACTTCTTTAAGTTTGAGACATGGAATGTAGAGTGTACCCGGCTCAACTACTGGGGTAACTCTAAACGATAAATGAATTCACCGATTTTGGTGATCACTTTGAAGGGTCCTATGTAACGTGGATTTAATTTCCCACGTTTTCCAAATCGTACAACGCCCTTCCAAGGTGATACCTTGAGCATAACACGATCACCTACTGTGAATTCCATAGGTTTTCGTTTGCGATCTACATATCTCTTCTGTCTGTCTTGTGCAGCTTGAATCCTTTGCTTGATGAGAGTGATTTTCTCAATAGTCTCTTGGATTAGTTCGGGTCCAGTCAGCTGAAATTTCCCCACCTCTGCCCAACACACAGGTGATATGCACTTACGGCCATAGAGGGCCTCAAATGGTGCTGCTTTGATGCTGGCATGGTAGCTTTTGTTGTAGGAGAATTCAACTAATGGTATATGTTCGACCCATCCTTTTCCAAAGTCGATCACACATGCCCTCAACATGTCTTCCAATGTTTGGATTGTCCGTTCACTCTGACCGTCAGTCTGTGGGTGATAAGCAGTACTCATGTCCAAGTTTATTCCCACGGTTTGTTGAAAAGCTTTCCAAAAGTTTGATGTAAATCTACCATCTCGATCATAGATGATTGAGACTAGTATACCGTGCCTAGTCACAACTTCCTTTAGGTCCAGTTTGGCCAACTTGTTCAGAGAGTCCTTTTCTCTGATGGGCAGGAAATGAGCTGATTTTGTGAGTCGGTCTATGATTACCCAAATTGTATCGTAACTGTGAGATGAAGTAGGAAGTTTGGTAATGAATTCTGATGAGACTACTTTTATACATAGTCTCATCGTCCAAAATAGGCTTAAAATGCATAAAATATCATAAAATATGCCAAATATATGCTTGTGTTTGTTCAATATGTATTTTAGGTACGGATATTGAGAAAATGGAAAATATCACAAGAAACAAGCAAAAACGAACACGGGAAACGAAGCCGCACAATGAACTGGGCCATAGAGTTGATTTTCCAAGAATAACCCTTGAAGAATTGAAGATTGTACAAGAAGGGTCCTTCAATATTGAAGAATTGACACTTTAAACCCTTGTATATTCATAATTACAAGTGTGGTCCTTAAAGTTTGGTCCTTAAAGTTTGTCAAATTTACAAAAAGGACCCTCAACTTTGAAGAATTGGAAAAAATGGTCCCTCAATTATGAAGACTTGTCAATTTTAGTCCTCCATAAAGTCAACCATACAAGTCAAGACCTTGAAGAATGAATACATTACAAGATTGGTCCTTCAAAAATCATCAAATGGCAAAAAAAGTCCTTGAAATCCCTCTATAAAACTTTTTGGGGCAAAAGTCTAAATAACAAAACTTGGATAACAAAGGGATTCGGATTAGTACTTGTTTAAACTGAATTGAAAGAAGAAAGAAAGAAAGGGGGTGAAATCTGCCAAGACACCGAAGATTCATAGACCAGTGATAGTGTGCCATGTGTCCCACTCAACCATTTCAGCCAATTAATAAGTGTGAAAACACTTATCCTTTTACCACTTATTTCCAATAATAACAAGACCAAAACGTGTGATTTATGTCGTAAAAGTCGGAATTATGCGTGGTTTGTGTTTTTATTGTGTTTTAGGACCAAATTATGAAAAAGGAAGAAAACACGGGCTTTCACGGGCTTTTATTGAAGATAACGGGAAAAAGTCGAAGACAAAAGATCAAGAGTGCAAAAAGAACGGAAGTCCAAGGCCTATTCTGAAGATTTATCGAAGAAAAAGTCAAAAGACGGAAGTTTAACGAAGTCGAAGAACTTAAGTCTAATAGAAGAAGAAAATTAAAAGGCAAGTTCAAATCCCGAGACGACAAAGACGAAGAATTAAAGTCGAGTCGAGAAAACGTGAAGAAAGCAAGAAAGAAGATGCAACACATGCACTCCTTCCACCTTCCCTATAAATACCCTCCTAATAGTCATTAGGAGGGTGGTTAGATTTTTAGTTAATTGTTCACTTTTTAGTTTTTAGAGAGAGAAAGTCTTAAACTTTCTCTCACTAGTTCATCTTTTTCTTTTAATCTTTCAAGATTAAACACTTAGTATTGCTTATTTTTATTAATCAAGTTCATTTTAAGCTTTTATTTCTTAATCTCATTCTACTTTTCTTTGATTTAAGATTGATTTTGGTGCGCATATCATAAGATCCGTGTTGTTCTAGTTGATTTCGTGCTTAAAAGTTAATCTTTTGATCATCTTATAAGATTTCATTTGATTAAGCTTTAAGACTTTTGTGCTTATTGGCTTATTTTCATGATTATCTTATTTTTCTCATTAAAAAGTTTTATTAAAAAGTTTGTGTTTTTATTGTTTAATCTAAAAAGTTGTTTGATTTTGAGTTAGATAAGTTGATTAAAGTGCTTATTTGATTCGGATTTGTAATTGATTCGGATTGGTTTGGGTATTAGCTTATTACTTTAGCTTATTACCTAGCTTTTCCCCATTTCCATAAATTTCGGAAAGGGTGGTAAAACCCCTTTCCGATTGGCATTATTCCGACCGGGTGTCCCCCCTAACCGATTTCCACCATTTTCGGAAAGGGCTTAAAACCCTTTTCCGATCGGCACCCCATCTTCACTTTCCGATTGGTTGTCTTGTGTCCATATTCCGACGGAGGTTGTCCAGCTTATATTCCGATCGGTATTCCTTTAATATTCCGATCACAACCAAGCCACCATATTCCGATTGATAGTTCTTCCCATATTCCGATTGTGGTCAAGCTACTTATTCCGATTGGTACCCCCTTTTGCAGTCATATTCCGATTGACCCCCTTTTTATACACATTCCGATTGAGTGCGTTCCACCATTTTCCGATCAACCGATCGGAAAGCATTCCGATCAGGGGTCTTTTTGGCTTGTTTTGGTTTCTTTCGATATCACTTTCTTATAGTACTTTTTATTTTTTATTTTCTGAAAATTTTCCGAGTGTTAGTTTTATTTAGTGAGTTGGTACTTTTCCATTTTACCTCTAAGTTTATAAGCATTTATTTTTACTCGTCATTCAAATTGATCTTTTAACTTCCATTTTACTCAACGACACTTTAATTACTTGTTGATAGTTTAAAACAAACAAACCAAACCATTCTCTTGATTCACCAAAAGACGATTGAGTCGCACTTAAGACCGGTTTTCAATTCGAAAAGACTTGGGACAACAAAATTTTATATTTGGTGTAAAAGCTAAGTATTAAATGGCGCCGTTGCCGGCTCTTTTCGTTAAGATAAACGGTTTCTAGTGAGAGACGCATTGAATTTTGGGATCCGTTCTTTGAACGTTATTTTCATTGCTATAAAAATTTTCAAAAATCCTAAAAAAAAATATAAAACTCTTCAAAAATACAAAAACATTAAAAAATCCTATAAAAACCAAAAAGATTATATAGATATTCTTTGTGTATATTTTTCTTCTGCAGGTGCATGCGTACTAGATCTACGAACTATTCTGAGCCCGAGAATCGTGAAGATTTAGATATGGCTGGTGTTAACAACAACAATAATCACCCACCTCAACACAATTTGAATAACAACAACAACAACAACAACAACAATGTCCTTCTACCTGATTTACGAACCATGGAGGAATTGTGCCAACCCACCATGAACGGACGCGGAGGCCCGATTGCGCCAATGCACGTCACGGTTCAGGAGTTTTCGTTGAAGCATCACATGATACAACAAGTGCAAACGAACCCATTTCGTGGAATTCCGGATGATGATGCCAACAAACACCTCGACAAATTCATTACCATGACCCAAAGCATGAAGTGCTCCGGTGTTTCTATGGATGACCTTCGCCTCCAACTTTTTCCACACTCGCTTTCTCACCATGCCGAAAAATGGTTTGACCGTCTTCCTAAGAATTCTATTCATACGTGGAATGACATGACTCAACGCTTTTTATCGCGCTACTTTCCCCCATCCATGGTCACTAGCCTTCGTAACCAAATCAGTGGATTTATGCAAGAGAATGATGAATCGCTTTTCGATGCTTGGGAACGCTACAATGATTTGATCGATCGCTGTCCTAATCACAATATGCTCCCCGTCACTCTCATTGATACCTTCTACAATGGTCTCACTTTTCGTGATCGTGACACGATCAATGCCGCCGCCGGTGGTACTTTTATGAAAAGGAGACCGGAGGAGTGTCGAGAGTTGATCGAAAACATGACTACTCACCACAAGAATTGGGATTCATCCGCATCCTCAAGATCTAACTCGAGAGTCAATGTTTCTTCTACTACCTCCAATCCTGAAATGTCTGAAATTTCTCGACAACTCGCTGAAATGAACAAGAATTTCATGGCCATGGCCACAAACCACTTTCAACAAGCTAAAGCCGTTGCTATTTCTTGTGACACATGTGGTGGCCCTCACTCTTATAATGATTGCCCTTCTACCCAAAGCAATTATTCTGAAAACGTTAACGCAGCTTACGGCACTTATCCCACGGGAGGCTATCAAGCCCGCCCGCAAGGAGACCGTGGCTTGCTCAGTTATCGTTCCAAAAATTATCTTGCTCCTCCCGGTTTCCCTCCTGCAAACCAAAACCAACAACAAAGCTATAACCGAAACAACCAATCCCAACCTCGTGCTCAAAATCAATATCAATCCCAAAGAAACCCACACCCAACTCAAGGAAATTCTCAAGCTTACCAAGCTCCACCTCTCAATCAACCGATGGCAGTGAATTCAGATGTCGAGACATTTATGAAGACCAATCGTGAGATGGTGACGAATCTTCAGAGTTAATTTGTCAACTTGAAGAATGACATGGTGAAACAAGGGAGCGATATTCGAGGCGAGCTAAGGAATGACATGGCCAAACACAACAATGATATTAATGCCAACATGCAAAACTCTTTTAACAATCAAGCTCTTCACCTTCGTGATATGATTGGTTCGCTCATCCAAAGTAATCAACCCTCTGCTTCGGGTACTCTTCCGAGTAATACCGTGGCGAATCCAAGGGGGGAGATGAAAGCAATCACCACTCGTAGTGGAAAAGGTAATATGGAACCCGAGCTTCTTACACCTCCAACCGTGATTGTGAACAAGGAAAAAGAGCAACTTTTCCCACCTCCTTCACCTTCTATCCCCATTTCCCCACCACCCGTGGTTGTGAGTGATCCTATTCCCTTAAAGCCTTCTTCTTCATCCAATATACCTTATCCTTCAAGGTTGAGGAAAGAAAAGCAAAAGAGCAAGGATGATATTCAGGTTTCAAACTTCCTAAAAATGTTTAAACAATTGAATTTTAACATCTCCTTTGCCGAGGCTCTCGCTCACATGCCCAAATACGCTAAGATGTTTAAAGATCTTTTAAGCGATAAGGAAAAGCTTCTTGACATTGCTCAGACCCAACTTAATGAGAACTGCTCCGCAGTGCTCTTAAGGAAATTACCCACCAAACTTGGTGATCCGGGTCGCTTCTTGATTCCTTTCAACTTCCCGGGAGTAGAGAATTGCATGGCCCTAGCCGATCTAGGTGCCAGTATAAACTTAATGCCTTTAAGTGTTTGGAAGCAATTATCTCTCCCCGAGCTAGTCCCCACCAAAATGACTTTGGAATTAGCCAACCGTACGGTTGCTTATCCAGTGGGGATAGCCGAAGATGTCTTTGTTGGCGTCGATAAATTCACCTTCCCGGCGGATTTTGTCGTCGTTGATTACGAGATGGATCCCCGTGTTCCATTAATCGTTGGACGTCCATTTCTGAGGACCGGTCGCACTCTCATTGATGTAGCCGCAGGCGAAATAATCATGAGAGTTGGTGACGATAAAATTGTCTTCAACATGGGTAAGATTTCTAAGCAACCTTATTCGTATGAGAGCGTTAATGCTATTGATGTTCTCGATGAGGCTTGTGAAGAACATTTTCATGATGCTTGCAAAAGTACTCTATCTTCTCTACCCAATGTTGAGACCGTTGCCTCAATTGCTCCAGCACTGACTCCTTTTGGAGAAAGTGACTTGGATGATTTTGAAGCTAGCTTGGGTCCTCTCGATATTAAGTATGATAATTTGTCCACAAATTGGGATGAAGACATTAGTACTATTGAGAGACTTCTCAATGAGGACCCGTTCTCTCCTCCTGCTCCTAAAGAGGTGACTAATGATGATCCATCGTTAGTTTCACCATCTATTGAGGATCCTCCTACTCTTGAGCTTAAGGACTTACCTCCTCATCTTGAGTACGTTTTCCTGGAAGACGACGAGAAGCTACCAGTCATCATCGCAAAGGATCTGAAAGAAGACGAAAAAGCCCGACTTGTCGCTGTGTTGAAGAAGCATAAACGCGCTATCGCTTGGAAAATCTCCGACATCCGTGGAATTGATCCTCATTTCTGCACACATAAAATTCTCATGGAGGACGACTATAAGCCCACAATTCAAAACCAACGAAGGGTGAATCCTAAAATACATGAAGTCATCAAAAAAAGAGGTTATCAAACTTCTTGATGCGGGTATGATTTACCCTATTTCGGATTCACCATGGGTTAGTCCAGTCCATTGTGTGCCTAAGAAAGGCGGAATCACCGTTGTGCCCAATGCAAACAACGAGTTAATTCCTACCCGTCTCGTTACTGGGTGGAGAGTTTGTATAGACTACCGCAAACTCAATGATGCCACGAGAAAGGATCATTTCCCTCTACCTTTTATGGACCAAATGCTTGAACGTTTAGCTGGTAATGAATATTACTGCTTTTTGGATGGTTTCTCGGGTTATTTTCAAATACCCATCGATCCTCAAGATCAAGAGAAGACAACATTCACTTGTCCCTACGACACATTTGCTTATAAAAGAATGCCATTTGTCTTATGCAATGCCCCCGAGACTTTCCAACGGTGTATGTTGGCCATCTTCCATGACATGGTTGAGCAAACCATGGAAGTCTTCATGGATGATTTCTCGGTCTTCGGGGATTCCTTCTCTTCTTGCCTTGCCAATTTGGAACGTATGCTTAAGCGGTGCGAAGACACTCGCCTTGTTCTGAATTGGGAAAAATGCCATTTTATGGTAAAAGAAGGCATTGTGCTAGGACACAAAATCTCTAAAGCCGGTCTTGAAGTTGACCGTGCTAAAGTTGATGTCATAGCCAAATTACCTCCACCTTCAACTGTGAAGGGTGTGAGAAGCTTTCTGGGTCATGCGGGCTTCTATCGTCGATTCATTCAAGATTTCTCTAAAATCGCTCGCCCGATGACCCACCTCTTGGAGAAAGATACTCCTTTTATCTTTTCTAAAGAGTGTCTCGAAGCCTTCAATCTTCTCAAGGATAAGCTAACTAAGGCACCGGTCTTGGTTACCCCTAATTGGGAGCTGCCTTTTGAATTGATGTGCGATGCTAGCGACTTTGCTATTGGTGCGGTTTTGGGCCAAAGAGTGAATAAACACTTCCAACCAATCCACTACGCTAGCAAAACAATGACGGGGGCTCAATTGCATTATACGACAACCGAAAAAGAGCTTTTAGCTGTTGTCTATGCTTTTGAGAAATTTCGCCCCTACCTTGTTTTATCCACCACCATCGTATACACGGACCATTCCGCGTTGAAGTACTTGATGACTAAGAACGATTCTAAGCCAAGACTTCTTCGCTGGGTTTTGCTCCTCCAAGAATTCAACATTGAAATTCGTGACAAGAAGGGAGCCGAAAACCTGGCCGCGGATCATTTGAGTCGACTTGAGGATCCATATCAGGGGGATCATCCGAACAAAGAGATCAATGACTCTTTCCCCCTGGAGACTCTAATGTCTATACATCTCAATCTTGATGGCACCCCGTGGTTTGCAGACATTGCAAACTACTTAGCGGGTGGTATTCTCATCCAAGGGTTAACATCCCAACAAAAGAAGAAGTTCTTGAACGATGTTAAGACTTACTTTTGGGATGACCCTTATCTATTCAAACAGTGTGCTGATCTGATTATTCGTCGATGTGTTGACGGACCGGCAGCTTTTGACATCCTTCAAGCTTGCCACAAAGGACCCACCGGTGGTCACTTTGGTCCCAACTACACCGCTAAGAAAGTGTTTGATTCTGGATTCTACTGGCCCACCATTTATCGTGACGCTCACGAAATGGTTAAGCATTGTGATGCTTGCCAACGTCAAGGCAAGATCACACATAAGGATGAGATGCCTCAAAATTTCATACAGGAATGTGAAATCTTTGATGTATGGGGCATCGACTTTATGGGGCCATTTCCATCCTCCAAAGGGAACAAGTACATCCTCGTCGCTGTCGACTACGTCTCTAAATGGGTTGAAGCTAAGGCTCTTCCTACGAATTATGCGAGGGTGGTTGTGAACTTTTTGAAGCAGCTTTTCACTCGATTTGGCGTTCCTCGTGCTATCATCAGTGACCGCGGGACTCATTTTTGCAACGATCAATTTGCACGAGTCATGGCAAAGTATGGTGTCAATCACCGTCTTTCCACCGCCTATCATCCCCAAACCAATGGGCAAGCCGAAATTTCCAATCGTGGCTTGAAGAGAATTTTGGAGCGAACTGTGGGAGAGCATCGTGCCGCGTGGGCCGATAAGTTAGATGATGCTCTGTGGGCTTTCCGTACTGCTTACAAGACCCCGATCGGTTGCACACCTTATCGTCTTGTGTACGGGAAAGCCTGCCACCTACCCATCGAGCTGGAACATAAGGCGCACTGGGCCTTGAAGTGGGCTAACTTCGACATCCTCAAAGCCGGTGATCATCGCAAGGTTCAACTCAACGAGCTAAATGAACTGAGGAATGAAGCTTATGAGAACTCGCTCATCTACAAGGAGAAGACGAAGATGATCCACGATGCTAAAATCAAGAACCGAGAGTTCCACGTTGGTGATCAAGTCTTACTCTTTAACTCTCGGTTGAAGATCTTCTCTGGCAAGTTGAAGAGCCGCTGGTCTGGTCCATTCACCGTCGCCAAAGTCTTTCCTTATGGGACCATTGAGCTTTCTCAGCCGAATGGGCCCAATTTCAAGGTGAATGGCCAGCGTTTGAAGCTGTACTTTGGTGAGGACATCTCTCAAGAGATGATTCCATCCCTCACCATGTTCCCCATGAACTAAAATTGGGTCGAGTCAGGCTCATGACTCGGTGAACAAAAACAAGCGCTTCTCGGGAGGCAACCCGTGTTCTATCCTTTACGGCTTTCATAATAAGTGTAGGGGGAGCCCCGCATATGTTTGTTGTCTTGTTTCTTGTGATGTGCAGGGATTAAAGCTTCAGAGAGCATCTTGATGACTTTTGATGAACCGTGATACCGTGTTTTCCATCTTCCCGGTTCTATCTTAAACTCTTGTGATTCAATATTTCATATTCTATATGTTCACATTGAATTCACTTTAGTTGTCTTTTCCTTAGCAAGATTTAAACAAAGTGCACAATGTCCTAAGTGTAGGGGAGTTTACTCCCACATGCTTAAACATTGAGGACAATGTTTATCTCAAGTGTAGGGGGGACTTCTATCGAAGTAAGTGGTCTTTTCCATGAATTTGCCCTCATTTTAACCGGAAAATTTGATTTTTCGACATGTTTCAAAATTTTTAATCTATTTTGGCCTAGTTGTATAGTTGTATTTGCCTTTGTTATGTTTCCTTTGCTAGAATAGTTTTTCAATAAAGTGGTTTTAGATTTTTCTTAGTCGTGAACATTTTGACTCAACCCGAGTTTACTTATCTAAGTTTGCTCTAGCTAGTATCCTTAACATGTTTAAGTCAAGTTTTGCTAGGCTTTTATATAGGGAGCTATAAAACGCGAAAGTCTTAACTCTCACGGGTTAAGAACAAGAACTTTTCGCAAGTTCCGATAATTGACCCTAGAGAGTCGTTTATCAAGGGAACTTTAAAACGCGATTTCTAAACTTGAAAAAGTCTAAGAAGTTGCAAGATCCTATAGGCGACTCGAAAACCCAAAACTTTGATTTAATAGGCTAAGCATCCACGAGTCTCATTCCTTGAGATTTTAAACTGTGGAGAACGAGAGATGATCGAGTCAATTATAAGTTCGGTATTCTTTCATGAATTTATGTGAGTTAATTATGAGCCTATTCTCCCTCCGTTTGTTAATAAATTAATCTGCTAATAAATAAGGTTGTACGATTTAAAAGGTTACTTAGCTTCTAGCCCCAGATCGTTTAAAAGTTGCTCGGTAATGACGAGAGTTCATAGCCAAGGCATAACTTATGAAGCGGGGCGCGAAGATTGGCGAGTCCGAAAAGGCCCTAACAAGGCATGAGGGCTACATTTTGTTGCTAAAGATCCAAAAAGTGATGTGAAGAATCATTTATCGAAAATCAATATGAAGGATCAAGACACACGACGAAAAGCAAGAACTCCCCAAAAGTCATGGAGAAGTCTATCCGAAAAGACCCTAACAAGGTATGAGGATAAATAGATCCAAGTCCTAAAAGGAGGCGGATCGTTGTATATCAAAGTCCAAAATAAAGATTGGAGAAAAATGAAGAAGTCGTGGTCTAAAGATGAAGAATCTCTCAAAAACTTCAAGTGAAGAAATTCCTATTATGAAGAGAAGACCATAATTTCAAGAACGTCTCTCAAAGATTCGAAGTATGAATTCGCTGCCAAATATCGGCCCGAGAAAGGTCTCAAATCGCGAACCAAGTTATGCCAAGATATGAACTTTTTGATATCCCGAGAAGCAGTTTTAAAAGATTTGGTCCTTTAGCTAACTATTGATTAAATCGTTCACCTTATTTTCGGACTAAATAACTATCGAAATAAGTCAAACAATGCATCCTCGTGATCATTCAAGACAAAAATAAAATATAAGAGATACACCTAGGAATAAGGGAGTTTAAGTGAATAATTGGCCCACATGAGTTCGTGATAGTTTGCTAACTTATAATAACAATGATCTCGTTTTTAAGCTTGGTATGGGGAACGTGAAACTTGAGGATGATAAACGTTCATGACCGCCAAAACCCAATGTAAGTTTTTAATTTCTTTACTTATTTCTATCTTTTATGTTTAGTATTTAATAAAGGCCAAGGTGGGTTATTTATGATGGAAAATGTAAACCGTGCTTTAAAAATTAATGCATTGCATGAGGGCATTGCAATGGTCAAGTGTAGGGGATTTAATAAGTGTGAAAACAATTATCCTTTTACCACTTATTTCCAATAATAACAAGACCAAAACGTGTGATTTATGTCGTAAAAGTCGGAATTATGCGTGGTTTGTGTTTTTATTGTGTTTTAGGACCAAATTATGAAAAAGGAAGAAAACACGGGCTTTCACGGGCTTTTATTGAAGATAACGGGAAAAAGTCGAAGACAAAAGATCAAGAGTGCAAAAAGAACGGAAGTCCAAGGCCTATTCTGAAGATTTATCGAAGAAAAAGTCAAAAGACGGAAGTTTAACGAAGTCGAAGAACTTAAGTCTAATAGAAGAAGAAAATTAAAAGGCAAGTTCAAATCCCGAGACGACAAAGACGAAGAATTAAAGTCGAGTCGAGAAAACGTGAAGAAAGCAAGAAAGAAGATGCAACACATGCACTCCTTCCACCTTCCCTATAAATACCCTCCTAATAGTCATTAGGAGGGTGGTTAGATTTTTAGTTAATTTTTCACTTTTTAGTTTTTAGAGAGAGAAAGTCTTAAACTTTCTCTCACTAGTTCATCTTTTTCTTTTAATCTTTCAAGATTAAACACTTTGTATTGCTTATTTTTATTAATCAAGTTCATTTTAAGCTTTTATTTCTTAATCTCATTCTACTTTTCTTTGATTTAAGATTGATTTTGGTGCGCATATCATAAGATCCGTGTTGTTCTAGTTGATTTCGTGCTTAAAAGTTAATCTTTTGATCATCTTATAAGATTTCATTTGATTAAGCTTTAAGACTTTTGTGCTTATTGGCTTATTTTCATGATTATCTTATTTTTCTCATTAAAAAGTTTGTGTTTTTATTGTTTAATCTAAAAAGTTGTTTGATTTTGAGTTAGATAAGTTGATTAAAGTGCTTATTGGATTCGGATTTGTAATTGATTCGGATTGGTTTGGGTATTAGCTTATTACTTTAGCTTATTACCTAGCTTTTCCCCATTTCCATAAATTTCGGAAAGGGTGGTAAAACCCCTTTCCGATTGGCATTATTCCGACCGGGTGTCCCCCCTAACCGATTTCCACCATTTTCGGAAAGGGCTTAAAACCCTTTTCCGATCGGCACCCCATCTTCACTTTCCGATTGGTTGTCTTGTGTCCATATTCCGACGGAGGTTGTCCAGCTTATATTCCGATCGGTATTCCTTTAATATTCCGATCACAACCAAGCCACCATATTCCGATTGATAGTTCTTCCCATATTCCGATTGTGGTCAAGCTACTTATTCCGATTGGTACCCCCTTTTGCAGTCATATTCCGATTGACCCCCTTTTTATACACATTCCGATTGAGTGCGTTCCACCATTTTCCAATCAACCGATCGGAAAGCATTCCGATCAGGGGTCTTTTTGGCTTGTTTTGGTTTCTTTCGATATCACTTTCTTATAGTACTTTTTATTTTTTATTTTCTGAAAATTTTCCGAGTGTTAGTTTTATTTAGTGAGTTGGTACTTTTCCATTTTACCTCTAAGTTTATAAGCATTTATTTTTACTCGTCATTCAAATTGATCTTTTAACTTCCATTTTACTCAACGACACTTTAATTACTTGTTGATAGTTTAAAACAAACAAACCAAACCATTCTCTTGATTCACCAAAAGACGATTGAGTCGCACTTAAGACCGGTTTTCAATTCGAAAAGACTTGGGACAACAAAATTTTATATTTGGTGTAAAAGCTAAGTATTACCAATCACAACCTTCCCCTTTACCAACTCACTAATCCATTTAACCGGTTTTTAACTAACTTATTTAATTAAGTTTTAAAAACGCGGTTAACATATTTTTAAACTCAAAACTGGATTAAAACACCTACTATTCATCCTATGAACACAATTAGGGGTTTGCTAATTACTTGCAATTAAACCCTAAAACTCTCCAGTTTTATGATTGATGGTCCACTAAACATAACCCAAACCTTAAACTTCATGCCACATCACCCCAAAAGGCCACATGAAATTCCCCTGCTACAAAGTGGAGAAGAAGACAAAAGCAAACAGTGGGATCAACGAACTACATTCAGCTTCATTCATAAGCATTGTTGGGAGCCCTTTGATCAAATTCCACCACTTTACACCTCCACAAACGTCCAAGATAACTTCACATGATCTAGCATTTTTCAAATTCTACAAGGGCAATTCTGGAAGTTCAAGGCCTAGGGTTTTCACATTTTCAGCTTTCTAGGACTATGTTCACCCTCTATATAAAGGGTTTAGTGCACAACATTACAATTTGCTCTTGGTTTTTCTTTGGTCAACATTCTGTAAATCCTTGTTTCAAGATTAATGAAAAAGTGTTTGAATTGTTTGATGAAATCCAAGTGCCACTCTTATTCTACTCTTTTTATTGTTACATGTTTGTGATTTTGAAGTTTCAAAACTTGTTTTCAAAGCTTGTGCAAGAAAATGCATAGTTTTCTAAAATCTGATATTTTTCTAAGTTCTTGGTTCAAACCTTTGAAATTCTTGGATTAAAAGTGGTCATAGCACCCTGACAAATAGCTAATCAAGGTGTAGTGAGCTTGTGATTTGGGGATAATCAAGGAGTGGGAACAAGCTTAAATTAATCAGCTTTTATTTTCCATTTTCCTTTTTCATATAATCTGTTTATTCTCACCTTGTTGTTCTTAGCAGCTATTGGAAGCTTGTGCCTTGTTAAGCTAGGCACATAAGCTCAAAAATTAGTGAGTATGGATGTACATTCATGAGGTTTAAGTTCTCTTACCAAAAATCTATTACAAAAGTGATATTTTGTGATTTTGTGATCTGTTGTTATATGTGATGTTCTTGTGGCTTAAATCTTGTTTATACTGCATGATAATGTTGGTATGATGTTAGATTAAGCTTGGGAAAACCTGAAATACATATTTGCTTGTTTAAATCTTGGATTAAAAAGTGAATGGGGTGTTTGGGTCTACTGATTTAAGGTTCTTGTTTGATTTTAAGTTAGTGTTTAGGGTTGTTAAGTGCTTGTATCTGATATTTATTTGGTTGTGTGCTATTATTTTCAAGTTTTGCTCTTTGAAACACCAAATCTGATATTGTGCTATATCTTGCTTGAATTTGCAAACTTTGACCTAAAATCTTGGTAACACTTAGAGTGTATGCTTGTTTAGGATTAACAAGTGCTTAAATCAAGTTTGTGTAACCTGTTTTAGAAATTTGAAGGATTGAAATTGGATATGTGGTCAAATATATCAGCAACCTCACTTTGTGTTCTTCATTTGTTCATCAGTAACTTTTATAGCTTGAATCTTTGTCTAAACCTTGAACCAGTGTATGAAACAAGTTTATTTGTGTTCATTTGAATTTATTATAGCTTGTGTATGCATTTGGTGAACTTTGGTTGGCTTAATCTTGCTAAAACTGCTTATTTTGTTCAAAACTGCTTATGTTCATGTATGTGCTAGATTTGTATGCTTTTTGATTAAACTGTACTAATTGGCTGGTTGGATTTGTGATTTCATTGTTGTTATTGACTCCTTATAACCCACTGGTTATAAGGGTGCCATTGTGTTCTTTGAATCCAACAAAAATCCATATAAGACAAAAATTCAATTAAGTCAAGCAGTGGAAACTTTTCCCACTACTGGACACCCAAAACTAGCCACTGCTAGTGCAATTTTTCAGTCAGCTTATTAATAAGCTATAATAGCTTATCCAGACCTACAACAACTTTGATTTTGTGATCAATCTTCATCATTTGACCCATTTGACTATTCTAGAGCTTTTTAGGGTTTGACTTTTAGGTTTGACTAGAAAACCAATTGACTTGACTTTTTCATTAGTGCTTAATTGCTTATTCTAGCTTATTGAGTCGTTCTTTTTGAAAACTTTTTGTTGGTTTTGCTTATTTAAGTCATTTGAAACCTTTTGCAACAAGAATCAGCCCTTGAATTGGTCTACAACTCGAAAACGACTATTTTGTCGTTTTGTGTAGAGAGATTTTGCTTATTTCAGGCTTATTTCTTGGGCTTTTTCAAAATTTCTTTTTACAGATCTCTTTAGTATCCCAAAAGAAGCTTGTGTGTCAAATTATAGCTTATGGCATTAGCTTATGGCTTAATGGGCCAAAAAGCCCATTAAAAATAAGTTGTTGACTGTTAAGCTATGATAAGCGCATTTTCAGCTTTTGGGCCTTTAGACTTTTGTTCTTAAAATCAAATTTTGAGACAAATAGGTGATTTTGAGCTTAATTGGACAACCTTTTGCTTATTGGGCCAAAAAGCCCATTTAGGTGGACTGTTTTTCATTTTAGCCCATTTGGAGGCCCATTAGGGGTAATTTGGTCATTTCAAGTTCATTTTTGTTTAAATTAGGTTAAAATAAACTAGTTTGAAAGTTTCTAGAAATTTTTATAAATTTTGGATTTTTATTAATATTTTATTATTATTTTATTATTAAAATTAGTTTTTAATATTTTTGCAACTTTTCCGTTTTTCATAGCTTAAAAACATTAAGTTAGGAATTTTAAAATTTTTAGATTAATTTTCTTGTCATTTAATTAATTTTTAGGATTATTTTATTATTTTTATAGTTTTAAATCATTTTTAAATTGTTTTAATTAATTTTAAATTTTCCAAAAATAGTTTTTAGTTTAATTAAGTTAATTTAGAGGTTTACAAAGTGAAAAATTTCATTTTGGGCTTTTTGTTAATTAAATTGATTTTTGGGCTTTAATTAGCATTAAAAAATTATTATTCAATTAAATAAGAGGTTTGAGTGATTTTTGATTTTTTTTTAAACTCTAATTACATTTGTTTGGATTTATTGCAATTTTCTAGGAAATTTTAGGTTAATTTTTAAATTTCGTCATATTTTACGGTTTTACGTGTACGACTTTCGTCTTAGTGTAATTTTAATCGTATCCGTCATCCTTTTCTATTTTCTTTCTTCATAATCATAATCACAAATATTAATCATCTCTTTACACAACACACTAGCCTCCTTGAGAACGAACTCACTCATTGGATCATTTGTGCACGGTTTTCCTAAACCGCCGTGCTTACCACTATATTTACCTCTTTTGTTTTTCATAAAGCAAAGGTAGTGTAAATTGCAACTATCCTTTTGGTGCCACTGCCGGGGAGGCGTGTTGTGTTTTAATTTGAACAAATTTTATTTTTATATTAGCCATAATAACAATTTATGTGATTAGCACTCTAATCATACGTATAATCGGTTTTTCGTTTTTGTGTGAATATTATAACTATATTGTATACGTAAAACAATAAATTCACAAGTACTCCAAAAGTGTGAAAACACAACCTTGATTCGAGATTTCATCACTCGATCATTGTATTCGAATCTCAAACAAAGAAAAAAGGCAAAATAAATAATTACTTTCGTGAAGCTTAATTTTGAAAAACACAAACTATAAGGTGGGTATAAGGCGGGTGTTATAAAATACACCCTAAAGAAAAAAGGTTCTTAAGTGCTTCGCGCCGCCTCGTTTCTCCGCTTGCTTGTGCGTGTTTAGATAAAAAGGGCTAATCGAGGGTTTGCCAACCAAAGTATTATCTACATATCTATATATTTTCTTGGTTGCAAAAGATTAAACCCTCTTGAACGTTTTGGTGTTCCACCAACGTCCTAAAGTCATCGAAGGTGTTCACTTCACGTGATCGTTTTCATTCCTTGAGGCTCCTTTAATTAAGAGATTTGATTTGAGGAGAGATCGTTTTCATTCCTTGAGGCTCATCCCCACATTGTACGTGACGTTTATGCAAACTCGCAACCAAGCAAGACGTGCACGTAAACGTAGAAACCGAAAGGATTCCACACCTAACCTTTCAAGTGAAGAATCTCCTATTGACGAACCTATCATAGAACAAGAAGCAACCATGGCTAATCGAACTATGATGGAGTTACTTCAAGCACCCACCGAGGGTTATGGAGAGGCTATTGTGAAACTCCTACTTACGATACTTATAGTGATGACACTTCTTTAAGTGATCACGCTATCTTCGGTTTAGACGGCCATCTTTTGACCCACCCACTTGTGACCCACCCACTTTTGATCCACCAATCTTTGATGATTACGATGATGACACTTCTTTAACTAATCTCATTATTTTTGATGACCCACCGCATGACCTTAATGCACCTCATATCTCTATGAGTGATTCTTCCATTATGGAGACTCCTTTTGACCTTTATACCCCACTTTTAGAAGTCATGACTTTTGAGGAGGATCCTCCATTCATAGAGATCATTCCTACTTTAGAGGATATTCCATTTGAGGAGGATTTAGATATCTTTCTAAATACCTATTTTCCTCACGAGGAAGAGTTTTCCTATGACTCCGATGATACTTATGTTTTCACATCGAGTTTGAAAGAGGACGACTTTCCCACTTTGGATTATGGTGACATTTTGAGCTTTAATGTCAACACCTCTTGCTATTTTCCCATTAAGGAACCGGTGTTTGATCCCGGAATAGAGACTTTTGTGCTATCCTTACCATATCACCATACCACCCTTTCATTTAAGAGATCGTTGCCTAAGGATACCCCACTCGACTTATCCTTGTGTGATTTTACCACCTCGGGGTTTATTTCCTTTCGTGATGCAAATTATGTGTTTGACCCGGGTGGATTTTTCTTGGGGTATTCCTTATATGACTTTGTTTCACCCTTTATCATGGAGAGATTTTCCTCCCTTGGAAATCTCGGCTTTTCCATGACTTTTCCCATTTGAATGATGATATTCGGGAAATCGAGTCGAGCTAGAGACTCGTGATAAATAAATCAAGCATCGTTTAACTACGTTAGATTTTTACCTTTTCCACCCTTTTTCACCTTCACCCATTTCCACCAATAAGTGTAGGGGGAGCCAATTAGGTTGTGTTTTGTGATGTTGTGCAGGGACATGTGCTTTAATGATCCACTTTTGGTGTTTTTGATGCGACCGGTGATCCCG
Source organism: Glebionis coronaria (assembly GCA_025667525.1). NCBI lineage: Eukaryota > Viridiplantae > Streptophyta > Magnoliopsida > Asterales > Asteraceae > Glebionis > Glebionis coronaria. The sequence goes on along the minus strand of CM046881.1, from coordinate 504,383,028 downwards.
TGATCCCGTGTACCCGGTTCTATCAAAACTATTGTGATTCATACATGTATATAAATAAGATGAATAAATGTAATCACTTTAGTTGTCTCTTCCTTAGCTCGATTTAAACAACGTACTCAATGTCCTAAGTGTAGGGGAGTTTATTCTCCCACATGCTTAAACATTGAGGGCAATGTTTATATTAAGTGTAGGGGGACTTCTATCAAATTTTAGTAGACTTTTCCATGAATTTTACCTCATTTAACCGGAAAATTAAAATTTTTCAACCTTTCTCAAATTTTTGATCTATTTTGGACTAGTAGTATTTCCATTTATTTTCTTTTTTTTCTTTCCTTTTTTCATCGCATCGTATGAATATTTTCCATTTCAAAGAAGAAAGTCAAAAAATAAATAAATGAATAAAATGGTTTTAATAAGTTTAGATGTCTTTGATATATTAGGCCCGTCGTGAATATTTTGACTCAACCCGAGTTTACTTATCCAAGTTTACTCTAGCTAGTATCCTTAACCATATGGACCTTAATTGGTTTATTAGGCTAAGCATCCACGAGTCTCATTCCTTGATATTTTAAATTGTGGAGAACGAGAGATGATAGAGTTGATAATAAGTTTAAGGGTTAATTCTTTCTTATATGAGTTTTTGTGGCTCTTTCTTCCCGCTTGTATATTCAATTGCTTAATAAATGAGGATTTTTGCGGTGTAGATTCGATATCTTAGCTCTTAGCCAAATCTTTTATCTCCTTGTAATTAAAGCATGAACACATTTAGGGTGCCAGCGTTGTGGACTTCCGACTAAGGTGGCTCATAACCACTAAGTAGGAGGTATTCAGACCATGGGACCATAGAATTTGGCCTAATATATATATCATAAATAAAGAAAGAATAAGATTAAAACATGACCTCAAGGAGCCTTAGGGTGTGGGGCATGTAGCACGAACCTTGTCATTAGAGCCTTAGGGTGTATGGCATGGTAAGTGTTGAATAAAAATTGATCAAAAATCAATTCCCTTGTTTATGGTTAAAGGAGCCTTAGGGTGTGGACCATAGATAAGGAGCATTTTACATCTTAAAGAGCCTAAGGGTGTATGATGTGAACTTGCTAAACTCCACATAAAGTCTACATGACTTTGGAGGAATAAATAATAAGTAGTACTATTGGCCAAATTTTGGATCCGGGATTTTATTCACCAAATCGTGTTAAATTATCCTTGATGTGGGCTTACTTTAGTAACAACGTTTTTTAGGACGAGGTTAGGTTCTAAGTGTCGGGTTTGCACCGTGTTGCCTTCATTTTTGGACTAAAGATTATTAAATAAGTCAAATGAGCCTACGGGTGAATGACAATCTTTAAAATCTAGAGATACAACTTAGGAATGGGAGAAAGAGTATTACACAATTGTCTTATATAAGTGGTTTTAACTTAAGAACTTATGGTAAACAATGATCTTGTTTTTAAGCTTGGTATGGGGAACATGAAACTTGAGGGTGATTAATATTCATGACACCAAAGCCCTAATCTAAGTCTTAGATTTCTTACAAGTTTCTTCCATCAAATAATTTCAAAGTTAATAAATTAATTATTATAACTTTTGTTTCCTTGAATAAAGTTTTTATCTTTTCATCGTTCTTTAGTAGTAATAGTGTATCGTAATAAAGGCCAAGATGGGTTAATTGTGAGGAAAATGTAACTTTATGCTTTAAAATTATGCATTGCATGGGGCCATTGCAATGATCAAGTGTAGGGGATTTAATAAGTGTGTAAACACTTATCCTTTTACCACTAAAATCAATGAAAAACAAGACCTAATCATGTGTTTAATATCGTAGAAGTCGGAATTACGCGTGGTTTTGTGTTTTTGTGTGAAATAGGTACATATGATCAAAAGGAAAGAAAACACGGGATTTCACGGTCAATTGTTGAAGAAAAGTAAAAGAAAGAGACAAAGTCAAAGTCAAAGAACCAAAAGTGTACCGAAGATCTCGAAAACCGGCAAAATCGACACAGAGTTTGAAGAAAGATCGAGAAGCCAAATAACAAGTCGCTTTTAGAGGATTTAATATTTTAAAAGTTAATGGGTCTTTGTGGGCCCCACTCTTGGTTATTGGGCTCAAAAGCCCAATAAGGGATTTTAACTATTCATCTTTGTAAACAAAAGCCCAATACCATAAGCCCATTACACGTTCTATGGGACGGATGAAGGCATGTGAAAACTTGGGCCCAAGCCCAATGTCTTAACACATTCATATGAAACGAAGAGGCCCATTTAGATTCTACTATGGACGAGTTTTTAAAAGAATGAAAAGTAAATACTTTTCACTTCATAACTCAGTCAAACGAAACCACTCACACACAAATTAAAGCTTCGATAAAAACAATGTCATTTTTTTCTCTCTCTCTCTCTCAAAAATAACCAGTCACCACAGTTAACCTTCATCTTTTCACCCAAACCCTAAAAATAAATAAATTGGGGGTTTCATTATTCAAGAGCGTGAAGCACACGCAAGGGGAATTAATTCCCCCTTTTACCGGATGTTGAAGATGGAGGAGTTGTGGGTGACGTGGCCCCATTCTCGCCTCTGATTAGATGAAACAGCTCTTACACTTTCATCCACCAATAAAAGAAGGCCACCTCAGCAAAGAAGAAACAAAAGAAACACAGATTTAGCCAGGTTGGCAATCCGTGTGACTAAGATAGATTCTCGACCATTAGATCAAAAAGAAAGAAGAAAGAGAAGAAATCAATGGCTATGATTGAAGATCGTGCTCAACAAGCTTCACCAACAGTCTTGGGGTTGGCTATAAAAACCCCCATATGCTGTAATTTTTGCATTCCATTTTTTTTCTTTAGTTTTATTATGTAAAAATAGATTTAGGGATAATTGTAATTTCTTTTTTATTAGTTTTGTAATCAGTTTCAGTAATTAATAAAAAGTTCCTTTGAATTTAATTTGTCTTGATTTTTCCGTTGATTTAATTTCAGTTTTATGCTATAATTTAAATTGATATTATAATAAATATTATTTGATTAAAATTTTTACAATAGCTCTTTATAATTAATATCAGTGGAATTTGGACAAACTTTTTCCCACTGGAAAAGTAAAGTTACTAGTTGAATAGTGGTTCGAGATCTCTGTTTCTTTTCGTGTGGTGTGATATTTTTGGTTCAAGTAATGGTGGTGGTTCGAATGGTGGCAAATGATGGTGATGATTTGAGTTAAATGCCAGCTCAGCGTTGCACATCTTCTCAAAGGTTACTACAAAAGGTTCGATACAATTTAAATTTCATGTTATTTTATATTTTAGAATAATTCTGTTTTAGTGATCTTAAGAGTTATATGATAAATAGATTAGGTTTGTAGGGTTTTGATTTAAGTTTTGTTGAATCTGTTTGGTTATATGTTTGATGATTTTATATGCTTTAGTGTAATATTGCTTAAACTTACTGATTAATAAATCTGAATAAGTGATTTTTTTTAATGCGAGTTTGTTTTAAGCTGATATGAATATGTTTTAAAAGGAGATTTAAATAATCTGAATATCTGTTAAGTCTGTTTTATTTAATCTGTTTTTGGGTAATATTTTAATCTGAGTTTTAATAAGTTTAGTATTTGTCTTCAAATTTAGTTTGTTTAATAAGTCTGATGATTATGCAGCTATATGCTAAGTTTCTTAGATTGTTTTTCTTTTTTTTCCTTTAAATGGTTGTTAGTATGATAAATTTCGGATATCTTGGTCATGATTCTAATATAAGTTTGACTTTTGATTTTAGCTTGTCCTTGATTCCTATTTTGCTTGCTTGCTATAAATGTTTGTTTGCTGAGCATTTAGCTAACAGACTCAATTAGTCTGCTACTTTATAAACTGAATTTATCAGTCGTCTAGTTGTTGATTCGAGGAGTCAAATCTGTGACTTCAGTTTCATTTTAATTGTCTATATAAAAAAATAACAATAATAATCACCAAAAACGTCTACTACTAGACTCGAACCCTTGACCTCTCTTATAACAACCCAACGAGATAACCACTTGTGCCAACTGCTTATTTGTGTTTAATTTAGTCTGTCAAAATTAATATAGCTTTGTTAGTTGAGCTGTCAGTTTTATCATAAAATTAGTTCTCTTTAAAATTAGTTTTAATATATTTAGTTTTTTTTATAAAAGTTAGTTATTAACTAGACTTTGTTTATTAAAAGTAAAAGTAAATTTTTTAAATTAGTTTATAATTTTTGAATAGTTTTTTTAAATTTGTTTAATTAGATTTTTAATAGTGAAAAAGTATTTTTAATTAAATAGTTTCTTTTTAAATAGATTAAAATTAGTTTTTAAATAGTTATTACTTTTAGAAATTTAAATTGTTTTAAAATTAGTTTTTAAATAAATTAGTTTTTAATAATTTAGTTTTATATAAAGTTAGTTTTAAGTTTTGTTTAAATTTAAAATAGTTTTTAAATTTGTTTAAATAGTTTTATTTTAAATAGTCTAAATTAGTTTATAGTTTTAAATAGTTAAGTTTTAGTTAATTTCATTAGTCTAAAATTAAAATAGTTTTAAATTAGTTTAATTAGTTTTAATAGAGATTTGAATAGTATAAAAGTATTTTCTTTTTAATAGATTAAATTTTAGTTTTAAATACCAAACAAGTTTTATTAACCAAGAACAATTAATCTCTACGTTAAAATTGGAAATCAATTCGAGTGAGTCGAGGAACGAAAAATTAGAGATAAAAAGAATTGAAAAATTCCTACATTAAATTGGCGTCGCTGCCGCTTCGCTCGTTACGATTGACGATTTTTCGTGAGAAGCTTTGGATTTTGGGATCCGTTCAATTTTGAACGTTATTTTTCTTGCTAAAAAAATCAAAAACATAAAAAAATCAAAAACTTAAAAATACAAAAAAATAAAAAATCATCAAAAGCAAACTCTTTCCTAAGACTTGCACCAAAAAAATTAAAAAAATCCAAAAGTAATACTTTTCTTAAAGTATTACACCAAAAATATTACGTATTATTGTTATTTTGCTTATTTCGATTTCTTTCGCTTTTTATTGTGAATATATATTTTTCTAAAAAAATACAAAAAGATTTTTCTTTTACTATATTGTATTACGTAGAACAATCAATTTACCTACTTCCAAATAAGACCTTAGTTGGGATTTCATCACCTAGCTATTGTATTCGAATCCAAAACGAAAAAAAAAAGCAAAATAGATAAATACTAATAAAAAGTTTGAACTCGATTTATACAAACTATAAGGTGGGTATAAGGCGACGCGCTATAAAAGGCCGTCTAAGGAAAAAGGTTTTTAAGTGCTTTGTGCCACCTCGTTTCCCCGCTTGCTTGTGTGTATATTGAGAGGGACGACCGATTATTGGTTTGCCAACTCAAGTAGTATTACGTATATATTTTTTGTAGCTTTTTAATATTGAACCGCGAGAGGGATAATACCTTTCCTCTCAAAGTCGACCGAGGTCTCCTACCTCATTCCTCGAGTTTAGTTGTATGCACACTCGCGCGCGTGTACACATACCGAGTGGTGTACCAAATACTTCTAATTCTTCCAAAAAGAAGAAGAACAACAAAAAGACCGTCAATCAAGCCGATCCTGAGAATCGAGCTTTGAACAAAACGATGGTAACGGATAATCGACCAATGATTGAGATTTTACAATCTCACGTTGAAGGAAATGATGACGCGATTGTGGTGCCGGATATTGGAGCGAATAATTTTGAACTAAAAACGGGTTTTATTCAAATGGTTTCCGCTACACCATTTTTAGGCCGTACTAATGATGACCCACACGCTCATATAAAACGTTTCATACAATTGGCAAACACCGTCAAATACAATAGGGTGCCACAAGAGGCCATTCGTTTACTCCTCTTTCCTTTTTCCCTCGAGGGACAAGCCCGGATTTGGCTTGATAAGGAACCACCCCAAAGTATCACCACATGGGTTGATTTTGAGACCAAGTTCATTAACTACTTTTTCCCACCATCACGGACCACCGCTTTAAGGAATGACATCATTACCTTTGAACAAAAATATGGGGAAACGTTTAGTGAGTCTTGGGACCGTTTTAAGGAGCTTTTACGAAAATGTCCACAACATGGTTTTACAAAAGTGCATCAAATCAATACGTTTTACAATGGTTTACTCTTAATGACCAAGACTCACTTAATAGTGCCGCGGGGGGTAATATTCTTGTGAAATCCATGAACAAGGCTTGGGTAATAATTGAAAACAAGGCAAAAGTTCAAACCAAGAGTGTACGGACTACAATAGCTAGTTCTAGTGATAATGAGGTGACTAATCAAATTAAGGAGCTTACTTCAATTGTGAAACAACTTGTTTTAAGAGATAACCCTCCCACTACACATGTTAATGCCTTAAAAGAGACTTGTGAAACGTGTGAGACTTGTGGTGGACTACATTCGTATTATAATTGTGACAAGGTTTACAATCAACAACAAGCAGTTTATGCTTATAACAACAATGAAAATGAGCGAGTTCATTTCAAACCATGTTGATGTTAACCATTTGTCTTATAAGTCTAATAACTATTTGGCTCCCCCGGGTTTTGTAGATCCACAAAGACCACCCCCACCCGCCCAAAATACCCAATACCAAAATAGGAACCAAGGTCCTCAAATGGGTAATTTTCAAGGGAATTCAAACGCAAGGGGTTTTAACCAAAATCAAGGGAATTTTCAAGGGCAAAACCAAGGGTTTAATACTCAAATCAAGGCTTTAATAACCAAGGTTTTCAAAATCAAGGCTTTCAAAATCCTAATCAATTTCAAAATCAAGGGTTTAATAATCAAGGGTTTAACAATCAAGGGTATAATCAAATGAACATGCATAATCCTTAAATGGACTTGGTTCTACAAAAAATTACCGAACATGAGAGAACTATGAAACAAATGCAAGAGTCCACCGATAGGAAGTTCGTGCAAATGTTGCAAGCCCTTAGACCCCAAGGAGCCTTACCTTATAATACCGAGACTAACCCTCGTGCTAATGTGAGTGCTATCACTACTCGAAGTGGAAACACTTTGTAGGATTGTAAATCTATGCTTATGTTTTAGAGATAGAAAGAGATAGAGAGATGGTGGATTTTACACAAAGCTAGAGAGAGAAAGTAATGTTTACTATGTGAAAAATAATGAAACCACACCCCTCTCCATCAAAGGAGAGGGTTTATATACCCAAGCCCTTGTCATGGGCTTGGGCTTACATTTTGGGCCGGCCTACACATGTTGTAGGCTAGGCTTGATGTTGTTTGATAAACAAATAAAGTTAACTAAACTACGAGCTATTACATGAACTATCGTTGGAGTGACCGATCCTTCTTAATACGTAAAACGTATTTCCAACAATCTCCCCCTAAGGGAGGTCACTCCAAACAAGGGCGTTACCCAAGTTACAATAATAAAATAAACCTAGCATACTATTCTTGTCTTGAGCTCGTAGTCTTTGTCTTTCTTTTTCTTTTTCTTTTCTGGTGAACATGCTGATGTGATCTTTGATATCAATCTTTGAGCATTAATCTCTTGCCTTGATCTCGTGCATCCATCACTTGTGATCTTCGCCTCTTCGTGACACCATGTCCCACATACTTATACCTTCGTAATTCTTGAAAGCTTCAGAGTTCGATACAGCGGAAGACTTAACTTTTAGGCTTTCTTGAATTAGATGAGATATTAAGTGCATAAAGTATAAGCATGCGGGGACGACTTCTTCTTGGATTCCGCAACGCCACCGTCTTCAAATGCCGCAACATAAGTAGACACGAACGAAATGGCTTTGAACATTTCATTCTAATTCGGTAGCATTTTACCTCCGGTCGGTGAAGACCGTTGGACGATATTAGATATCGTACCCGTGACGGATAGTTTCAATTAAGTAACTTCCTGACAGGATTTCGCGGGTAAACCCGTTCTCTTTATTCGACCGTCCAAAGCTGACTGCAAACATAAAGAGTGAATCATTTGGATAATAATATCCGCATGATTTGAAGCCGTCAATTCATGTTCCTGGAACAAGTGAAATTCAATTAAGAACCGCACCATCGTTGCTTTCCAGTTGTCACGAGCTTGATTCGTATAGAATCTTGCAAGTTACCTACCAAGTGCTGTTTGAGGTTAACACTAGAAGGATTTCCACTCATCACTGTGAACACTAAGTTATCACTCTGAGTGTTCTGGCAAGATCACTAAGATATTGCGTAGAGGCCTGGAACGTGTTTAAATTCAGTTAAGAATTAAACAGCTGTTGCTTTCCAGTTATCACAAGTTTGATTCATAAAGAATCGCACAAGTCACCTACCATGAGCTTTTTGATATTCGCTCAAGAAGGATTTCCATCTTCATTGTAAATACTTTCGTATTACTCGGATGTTCAGGCAAGATCATGAAGATTTTGCGTAGGACTCTTAAAATCTTTCTTACTTTTCACAGTGTGTGAAGAAGCAAGGAAATATGAAAGTGTGTCCTAATGAGATATTTGATGATCTCAAATGGCTCTAGACTCGATCGTGCATTTTGGATTTTTAGTGATCGGAGGCTGGAGAGGAGTGCCACCATTTCAATACCAATTTATTCGGAGTGAATAAATCGATAGATAACGTGTTGTCTCCGTGTGATTAAAACAAATATCTTTTAAGAGATATCTGAGTTAGCTGGGATGGGTTGTGCATTGCATCACTGGGTCCATGATGTCTGTCTTCAATATCAAGAATCATTAAAATGATCTCAATAGCATATGTGTTGACCCGGTTTCTGCCTAAAGTTGTAAGGAGGGCTTCTTTCTTTACACCCTTTATCTTTACAATTCTTTTTCATTCTTCAACCCCTTCAATGCTTACCAATACGTCATAACTAGTACCTTGTTGTGATTGTTCCAGTGCTAACTTAAGTACTTGGTCGGCATTCAGCTACGTTCACAATCTTTCTCCAACTTTCCTAAGGACTACTATTTCTAGCTATGGAATGTCCTTGGGAAGATTCCTCCGGTTCTGGAAGAATCATAGGACTTAACCTATCCTACCATCCTTATGTCACCACAATCTTCATCGTCGTGAAATAAATGGGTTTTGGGTAAGTATATGTCACCATGAAAATCCATTTTGATATGCAAATCCGTTTTGCTCCCCCTTAACATATGCCACGATATTCGAAAACATTTCGCACATGTCGGGATGAGCCAACACATTAAGTCAAACCATTTGTGATAATATCCCATATTAAATCACATTTTCTCCCCCATATTAAAAATATTAACCCAATCGATGTTTTTAATATCAATTGATTTAATGAAGTTTTAACAAAGGTTTTGGGAAGAAAAATGCAAGTCCATTTTATCTTCATGATATCAAACGTATGAGATATGATACCGATTTGTAACATGATCACATATTCACCATATTAAAAAGAATTGACAAGGTTGGACCTGATAGATGAGAACATCATATGATAAGATCAAATGGTTCTTGGCAGCATATGTTGGTCGCCTCGTCACGTCTGAAGTCATCTCTTGAAACCACATGTACGATTGGTATTGTTGTCTTGACACCAACTTGTGAACTTGGCACGTTCGGCATCGAAGATTCTGAATGCTTGACAATTGCTCCCCCTCAATTGTTGACCCGTGTTCTATTGAAAGAGCTGTAGTCGTCGGTTGAGTAGTCGCATCGTCGAGTATGTAGATACCAATTGTAGATTGCTATGGTTGTAGAGATGATAGCTTCATAAAAACAAGACTTCTCTTGTTTTAACAAATAAATGCACTGAAACGTACATAGATTTGTGTTAGACCAAGTTATAAAGTAAACTTGATCCCTTACAAGGTTTTAAAGTAAACCTTGCCCGAGAAAATTAATTCCCGTTGTGAGCCAAAGCTTTCATACGAAATACTTGACTTTAATGTGAAAACCGGGTTGCAGTCTGAAATAACTACAAGCCATTTAGGCATGTTTTATGAAAAATTTACAACTTTTGTACGAACTCTATTTATGGCGCCGTGTCGATATTAATCAACATTTCTAAGGCCGTAAATATTATCGTACCAAAAGACATGCCTTTGAAAAATAAAGTAAAAATATTTTTGGATTTTTATGAATTTTTCACTTTTTATGGTTTTTATATGGTTTTATATTTTTGTATTTTGCTTTTGTGGATAAAAATATAAACAATATATACAGATGATCACCAAGGATACGGAGAATAGTTTTACCAAGACTATTCTTTCGCTTCATCTGCTAGTTCCTTTAGAGTCTCAGGCGAGAAGGTTCTCATTCCTAGCTTGTCGGCCAAAAATTCAATTCGAGCGCGATCTAAAGCCTTCGTGAAAATATCCGCCAATTGATACTCAGATCGGACAAAGTAAAGCTCGATTACTCCATTTTCCACTTGCTCCTTGATGAAATGGTAGCGAATGTCAATATGCTTCGACCGGGAGAATTGAACATTGTTGCAGCATAAGGCAATTGCACTTTTGTTGTCGCAGTACATCGGAATCTTGTTGAAACCTAGACCATAGTCGGTTAATTGCGATCTCATCCAAAGAATTTGAGCACAGCAACCGGACATAGCTATGTATTCTGCTTCCGTACTTGAGATTGCAGCGCTTTTCTGCCTTTTCGATGCCCAACTGATTAGTCGATCTCCTAGTAGTTGCAAAGTTCCACTCGTGCTACGCCTGGTATCTTGACAACCCGCGTGATCCGCATCTGCATATGCCATTAGTGTAATAGAAGAGTCCTTCGAATACCAAAGTCCCCTATTAATGGTTCCTTTAAGATATCGAAAGATCCTTTTAACAGTAGCTAAGTGTAACTCAGTAGGCCTAGTTTGATACCTGGCACACATACATATAGCAAACTGAAGATCAGGTCGACTGGCTGTGATATACAGAAGAGTACCGATCATTCCACGATAAAGTGTCGGATCAACGGCAACTCCATGAGGATCTGCATCAAGCTTAGTTCGTTCCACCATTGGAGTATCCACGGGGTCGCAAGATTCCATCTTATACTTCTTAAGCGATTCAAGGGCATACTTGGATTGATTGATAAAGATGCCTCTGGGACTCTGAGATATCTGAAGTCCTAAGAAGAATGATACCTTTCCCATCATTGACATCTTAAACTTGGAAGACATGAGTGTCCCAAACTCATCCGATAAGGTTTGGGTCGAGGCTGCAAATATAATATCATCAACATATATTTGTACCATAATCATATCTTTACCTCGTTTCTGAATGAACAGCGTGGGATCCACCTTGCCTTTAGCGAAGCCTTGCATAATGAGGAATTGTGACAATAGATCATACCATGCGCGAGGAGCTTGCTTCAACCCATAGAGAGCCTTCTTAAGCTTGTACACATGATTAGGATAATTAGGATTCACAAAACCATCCGGCTGTTGAACATAGACCTCTTCCTTGAGTTCACCATTAAGAAATGCCGTCTTCACATCCATCTGATAGACAATCATATTCATATGGGCTGCATAAGCGAGGAATAGTCTAATAGCTTCCAAACGGGCAACAGGTGCAAAGGATTCCATAAAGTCGATGCCCAATAATTGCTTGTATCCACGAGCTACTAGTCGAGCTTTGTTCTTCAATATTCCGCCTAACTCATCGAGTTTCACCTTGTAAACCCATTTCAAAGTGAGTAACTGCACTTGATCCGGGCATGGGACAAGTTCCCAAACATCAAGACGTATGAATTCGTTAAGTTCTTCTTGCATAGCTTCTATCCAACAGGATTGAGTAAAAGCTTGTTGCCATGTCTTAGGTTCAACTTCAGTGAGAAAAGCATCAAAGTGACAAAACAGTGCACTTTCTTGTAACTGACTTCGTGTGGATACTGGACGATTAGGGTCACCAATAATAGAATCTATAGGATGATCCTTTGTCCACTTGCTGTCATGTTCACGAATCCGTGGATTGGAGTAAACTGTAGAAGGAGCTTCCTCTGAGGTGGACGACCCGGCTTGATTAGGGTCGGGAATAGATACACCAAAGAATGGAAGTTCACGCATTTGAGCGAATTCCAAATCGTGATCATCATCATCCTCTTCATCATCAATAGGCATGACATGGGTAGTTGAAACATGTGTTGTTTGAGAATTACTTGTTGAAGGTATATCTTGACCAATTGTTGGTGCAGATGTATCTGATTGTGCAACGGTTGCTGGAGCGACAACTTCGGTTACCGGAGCTATTACTTCAGATTCTGGAGCAACAATACTTGGAGGAGTAAAGAATTCATCAAAGAACGGTTGAAACAACGTATCCCATTCCTTCCTAGTAGGTGGTGTAAATGATGATGAAGTAGGGTTGTTTGGGACAAGACCAGAACTAATGTTACTGGGTCCCATTTCATGAAGTGCGGGTTCAGAGCTGCTTTGCTCAGAAGCCATTGCTGTCAGCTCATCAAAATCAACATTCATAGTTTCGAGGATCTTGCGAGAGTTACGGTTGTATATTCGGTATGCCTTCTTTGCGGGGGCGTAACCAATGAAAATACCAATATCAGCCTTTGGTTGAAGTTTTCCCAAATTGTCACCATCATTATTTGGATAACAAAGAGAACCAAATACATGAAGATATGATAAATCTGGTACTTTTCCATGGAGAAGTTCATAAGGTGTTTTACCATGGCGTTTACGAATTAGTGACCGGTTTTGGGTGTACACTGCTGTAGATACTGCTTCTGCCCATAAAAACAATGGAGCCTTTGCGTAAATTAACATCGTTCGAGCAGCTTCCATAAGTGTGCGATTTCGCCTTTCAACGACACCGTTTTGTTGTGGAGTGCGTGCAACGGATGTTTCATGAGAAATGCCAACTTCTTCATAATAATCACGCAAAATTTGATTCACAAATTCGGTTCCATTATCTGTACGAATGCGTCGGACAGTAGTGTTGAGACGCACTTGAATCATCTTGAGAAATCCGATGATGAATTTAGGTGCCTCATTCTTTGCTTTAAGAAATTTCACCCATGTAAACCGAGAGTAATCATCGACAATGACGAGGATGTACTTTTTGCCACTAAGACTTTCAACACGCATTGGCCCACAAAGATCCATATGCAAAAGATAAAGTTTCTCTTGGTTGGTGTCTTCCGTCTTGGGTTTGTAAGATTTCTTAGTGCTTTTCCCCATTGTACACGCGGAACACAAATGATCCTTGTGAAATGATAGTTTAGGAAGACCACGAACAAGTTCGTTTTTGGCCAAGTGATTAATAGCGTCAAAGTTAAGATGAGATAACCGTCGATGCCATAACCAAGACTTAGTCTTCGATGCTTTGGAGAGAAGACATACGGGAGAAGCGGCCATCATGTCTTGTAGAGACAAAGTATACAAATTATTCCCTCGAGTACCTTTCAATAAATCAACCCCTTCTAAATTACGAATGAAGCAGGTATGCTCTCGAAAAGCAACTTCTAGGTTTGCATCACAAAATTGTCCCACAGAAAATAAGTTGTGACCGAGACCTTCCACATAATACACTCTTGAAATTATAACATTCCCAATATGATATTCACCATAACCCATTATCTTTGCAATATGATCATTTCCAAATCGAACCGTACCAAGAAACTTGCTGACGAAATTTCTGAGCTGAGAGCGATCTCCGGTCATATGCTTGGAGCAACCAGAGTCCAAATACCAGAGAACAATTTGGACCACCTGTTTTCAATCACAACAGTAGACAATGCATTGGAAACTATTGGTTCCGGAGTGTTAGCAGATACAGATATGTTATTATCAGAATTGCTAACATTTTTGTTATCCTTAGATTTCCTGCATTTTCTAATGTGAGTTTTAGCATTTACAGGTTTTACTGTTCCAATTTGCTGAGGTTTTGGAGTATTAGCGGGCACTACAATGGGAGTAGACCTATTTAAAGGGCACTTTGTTCCTACAGTAGTGTTGGTGTTCCTAGTTAAAGGACACGCTTGTGTTTTGGTAGCCTTGGTACTCCTAGTTAAAGGGCACGCTTTCTTCGCTTTAGTGGGAGTGATCCTAGTCAAAGGGCACGTATTTCCTACTATAGTGAAAGTTCTACCAGTGGGGCGCCACATCCAACCAACTTGGGTTAACACCTTCCCAGTCGGTTTCCATTCTAATCCATTTTTCCGGGCATACATCTCATTCACATGGTCAATAAGGCAAGAATCATGACGACTAGAAAACATACATTCATTGCAATTCCAACATTTTAAATTAGAATTCACAGTAGGCTTAGAACACTGCACAACCGCAGAGCCTTTAGGTTTAGCTACATGATTCTTTTTATTCAAAACAGAAATAACATTCCTAGGATGGACTTCTACTTTCTTCTTCACTTGACTACTAGATGGGGGCAAGATCCTATCATTCTTCTTGTTGCTCTTAAGCTTAGATCTTTGAGCCTTAGTAGTGGTGCTTACTCCTGTAGAAGGCAACACGGGAATATTAGAAGCTGGTTTTGATTCCGCCTTATCTTTAGTGACCAATGTTTGAGAAGGTTTAGTCTTAGGGCCCTTGTTAAGTGGTGTGACGGCTATAAGGTTCCTTTTGATGGCACTAGAGGACGGTGCTGAGATAGTGGCTGCGTTATCCACAACATTCTTACCTTTTAGAGTACGAAGTGTTTCCTTTAACTCAGCCAAGACCAGATTTTTATCACAAATTTGTTCCCTCAAATCAGATATTTCCACCGACTTTCGATTCAATTGTTCAATCAAAGATTGATTCTGTGCAGTGGTATCAACACATGCGGGCTGTACTGAATCGAAGAGTCGTGTATTTTTCTGTTTTAAGTTATCAACTTTGGACAAAATCTTGGAAACTCGATTATCTAGATCAAGTCTAAAATTCTCAGCGGCCTCAAGTACGTTCACACAGTTATTCTCCTTAGATTTCTCTATGGCTATCGGCAAAGACTTAGCAACCTTGTCACTTGGCTGACGCTGTTTTGATTGTAAATTCAATCGAAAATTCATTTCAAAGTTTGCATCATCGATATTAACACCTTCGAATGACGTTTCAAAGATTTCTTGAATAAATTGTTGCTTGCATTCAAGCGAAATACAATGTGTTTGAATCTCATCAAAACGTTTTGAAAGCGAAGAATATGAATCTTGAAGCTTTAAAAATTCAGCGTCAGATTCATGACAAGTACTATCTACCACATTATCCACAGATTCAACATTATGCACAATAGAATCATTATCAACACTTGTATTCACACAAACAGAAACTATATCATGAGACATCACTTGATTCAGAAGCAGATCATTTTGGCGTGAAACTCGTTCTATTTCAAGTAAACTGTTTTCATAAGCATCATCCATTTCATTGAAAACACGTTTAACTTCTTCTATTTCCAAATACAAATCTTGATCAAGATTACTAAGACAAGCTTTAACATTCTTTACAAACGGAACAATTTCATCTCGAAACGCAGCTCTAGTGTGCTCAAAGTTCCATTCACCTTCCGTTATGGCCGTGGCCGTCGTACGTTCCAAAATGACCTTGTCAAAATCGGCTAAGTGTTGGTGAACCGCATTTAAGTTAACGGACGCCTTACTTACCGGTGGAATTAACTTCGTTAAATCCTTTTTGACGAGTGTAGGAGACGTACTAGGAAGGTTTTCATTTGACAAACTTTGGGGCACAAGAACTGTTAATTCTGCTAATTCCTTTTGTAAGCGAATGCGTGTCTTTTTCGAAAATTGATCTTTGTTATGTTGATCATAATCAATTGTATGGAATTTTGAAAGCATTTTAGAATGAGTTTCATCCCCAAGTGATTGTGTCTCCTTAGTACTACGAACAAAAGGTGCTTCTTTCGATTTGCCAATTATGGTCATATCATAAAGACCGGGAATATATTCCTGAGCTTGTTTTGCATAACCAGGATTAGGTGGTAAATCTTGAAGACGCTTAAGTTCGAATTCTTTAAATGATTTAGTTAAAAGATGAACCTTTTCTGTGGAAGCGTATTGTTTTAAAAGCTGCTGTTCTTTGAATTTAAGAAGTTTGGTAGCATTAATTTCCGATTCAACCTTTTTAGACTCGATGTTTCGAAATCCATTTTAAGTTTCTGAAAATCATTGACAACCGACTCTTTTTCTTTTAATTCATTGGAAAGATTAGCTTTTAATGATTCTATTTCTTTCAAGTGTTCAATTTTTTCAAAACGAAATTGGTCAAATTCAGAACATGTTATTTTCTCTTCTTGAGGGACCATTTCAAAAGTTTTGACCTTTTCTTTATGCAACGCAAGCTCAGCAGTTAGGGTGGAATTGGTATCTACGGATTGTCTGAGGGCCATATGCATTTGATCAATAATATGTTTAGGCACCATGACCAAATCATGTGGAGCATAAGATTTCATACCCGTCGTAGCATTTGGTTGAGGTTCACTCAAATGTGTAGGATTGGGTACCACCGCATTTGAGTTACTAGTCCCCGAATGCTGTTCGAGGTTGTCATTTTCATGCCCAACTTGATGTTGGTTATCATCAATATTATTAGATGTCGATGGTACCTCACTGATGACATCAGAACCGTAGTGAGAGAGATTAGCAACGAGAGCAGCTTGGGCAGAGTGAATGTCATCACAATCCGAATCGTATGCATCAAGATCGTCCGCTTGATAAGCTGCATTAGAAGTGGAAACAACTGCAATGCCGTCAGTATCTGCTGCCCCTGGGTCTGCAAGAAATGCTAACTCCTCTGAATCCAAAATCTTCCCCTTAGACTGAGCATCAACCAAATACATCTTCTCACGAAACCATGCATCATCCCTCCTCCTTTTCGGCTGAGTGCATTCCCTAGCCATATGACCTTGTCCTCGGCAATTGTAGCAAGTCACAACCTTCTTAGGACCAATAGGACTCCCATTACCACTAGCTTGAGAATTCACAGCTTGATTGTTCCCAGTCCTTGTAGGAGGTCCATATGAATTTTGCC
The DNA here is from genome assembly GCA_025667525.1 of Glebionis coronaria. NCBI lineage: Eukaryota > Viridiplantae > Streptophyta > Magnoliopsida > Asterales > Asteraceae > Glebionis > Glebionis coronaria. The sequence continues at coordinate 504,366,051 of CM046881.1, read as the reverse complement.
TTCCCTGAATTGGTTGCACCATCACTTGACCATCTTGAACAGTGGCTTGTTGTCGAGGATTTGAGGAGGTGCGGAGCTGATTGTTTGTTGGTGGAAATCCTCTAGTTGCAACAAGTTTTGACAAGTAGGCTGTGAGATGGTTTAGAACATCAGCTGGCGTATCATTTGGTGTAAAGACCGGTGCTTCGATTGGTGGAAGTTCATTAGAGTAGAAAGCTTGTGTTGATTGTGCTTCAATTGGAAAATATCCTTGCTGAGGAGTATAGCCCAATGGAGAAGTGTTGGCTTGTGATGGTGATGTCTGATATGGTGGTTGCTGTGGAAAAGATTGTTGATGAACACCTTGTTGAAATGCTTGCTGTGGCATCACTAGTGGTGGATAAGATGGTTGCTGTGGTTGCTGATAGTTGTGTGGTGGTGTCTGCTGCAAGTATGATGGTTGCTGATAAGTATAAGCCATGTTTTGTTGAGAAGCATACATTGCAAGTGGATCATGAACTTGAGGTGTAGACAACCGAGCCTCGATCACATGGCATTCGTGTTGTTGAAGAAAGGCTTGAAGTTGATCCACATTGGTGTTATGCAAGTCCTTAGCCAATTTAACATCCGTCACGTATTTTTTCCATTCTGAAGGAAGAGTGTTCAAATACTTGGTGTTCAATTGAAAGGTAGGAATTGTCATGCCATAGATATTGAGCTCATTCAACAAGAGGGTAAATCTCAGATAGTAATCGTTGAGAGTCTCCCCTGGCACATAGGCAAACTTATCAAAAGTATCATAAAGCTTACACTCTCGTTCTTGTTTAGTTAACGAGGTGCCTTGCATGAGAACACGAATTCTATCCCATAACTCTTTGGCAACTTTATGTTTGCTGACGAGTTTGTAGACATCTGGAGGAAGAGCTTGGAGAATGATGTTTGTAGCATACTTATCACATTTATCTTGAATCTTCATATCTCCAGTCAACTCACCCGTTGTGCGAGGACGAGTAGTCGTACCTTCCGTCACAGTACCATAATCTAATGGTCCATTGAGCACCGATGCCCAAATAAGATGTCCATTCTCCTTGTTCAACATATAAAGTTCCATTCGGGAAGCCCATTCCTCATACATAGTCTTCACCAACATTGGTGGACGATTATCCGTACCCGAGAGGATGGACTTATCCGTAAGAGATGTGTACTCCATTTCAATAAGTTAAGATTTACAAACTTTGATCGATCAATGAAAGAAAGTAAATGTGTTTGTTGTTGTGAGTTGAGGTCGAGAAACAATGTTAAAAATCCCTAAAATATGTTCTCAATAAACCAAAAATTCCAAGTCAAAATTACACACGATGTTCGAAATTTTTTAAGGAATAATTTTGTTATCGAAATGTTGATCGGAATAGTGATCGGAATATCAGTCGGAATCTCCCAAATCGGAATACCTTGATCGGAATGGGTGATCGGAATACCCAATCTGAATACCAATCGGAATGGGTGATCGGAATACCCAATCTGAATACCAATCGGAATGTACCAAAATCTGAATACCAACCAATCGGAATGCCGATCCGAATGCCAATCGGAATGCCCAATCTGAATACCAACCAATCGGAATGCCGATCTGAATGCCAATCGGAATGCCCAATCTGAATATCAACCAATCGGAATGCCGATCTGAATGCCAATCGGAATGCCCAATCTGAATACCAACCAATCGGAATGCCGATCTGAATGCCAATCGGAATGCCCAATCTGAATATCAACCAATCGGAATGCCGATCTGAATGCGTAAACCCTTTCCGATTTGACCAGATCGGAATATTTTCCACTTTTCTCGGACAAAACTCAACCAATTCGTGATTTTAAGCCAAAAAATGATCAAAACACCCAAAAATTTTGTGTTTTTAGCCAAAGTAACTATACCAAATCCCTACCACAACTATGTAGAAGATTTGTATCAAGAAAAAACCATCAAAAACACAAAAAAAAATTTGGACGTGTGAAAATGGATCAAAAATGGCGTATGAATCAAGAACACAAACACATGAACAATACAATCATCCCATGGCTCTTGATACCATTTGTAGGATTGTAAATCTATGCTTATGTTTTAGAGATAGAAAGAGATAGAGAGATGGTGGATTTTACACAAAGCTAGAGAGAGAAAGTAATGTTTACTATGTGAAAAATAATGAAACCACACCCCTCTCCATCAAAGGAGAGGGTTTATATACCCAAGCCCTTGTCATGGGCTTGGGCTTACATTTTGGGCCGGCCTACACATGTTGTCGGCTAGGCTTGATGTTGTTTGATAAACAAATAAAGTTAACTAAACTACGAGCTATTACATGAACTATCGTTGGAGTGACCGATCCTTCTTAATACGTAAAACGTATTTCCAACACACTTTAGTGGGACCTTCCATCTCTTCGCCCATAAAAGAGAGACAAGGCCCGGAGGTCATAATGAGTAATCCTACTCCCCCTTCGGTGATTCCTCCAACTACCACTCCTAGTACAAGTTCTCCATTGCCTAATGAGCCTAACCATAAGGTTGTTCAAGAAGCGAGTCCTTCTCCTTCTCAACCCTCAACGTCTAAGCCCAATATCCATTATCCCTCTAGGTTGGACAAGGCTAAAGTGCTCACCAAAGATGACGTTCATGTTTCCAACTTTTTGAAAATGATTTCCCAAGTGAATGTTAACATTAGCCTTATTGAAGCACTTGCTCAAATGCCTAAATTTGTGAAAATGTTCAAAGATTTGCTCAATAAGAAAGAAAAAATGTTTGAGCTCGTTAACACTCGTTTAAATGAGAATTGTTCCGCGATTCTTCTCAAAGAGCTTCCCGAAAAGCTAGGAGATCTCGGACGATTCGTGTTACCTTGCTCGTTTCCTCAAATTGATGATTGTATGGCTTTAGCGGATCTCGACGCTAGCATCAATCTTATGCCACTCTCGGTATGGAAACAATTATCAGTACCTGACCTTGTACCGACTCGCATGACTCTCGAGTTAGCTAATAGAACTCTCGCATACCCCATTGGTATTGCCGAATACGTTTTTGTTCAAGTTGGTACATTCACTTTTCCCGTGTACTTTGTCGTCGTCGACTATGAGATGGATCCTCGTATTCCGTTAATACTTGGTAGACCATTCTTACGATCCGGAAAAGCCTTAGTTGATGTGGCCGAAGGGGAGTTAATTCTTAGGATTAGGGATGAACAACAAGTTTTTAAAATGGGAAAAATCACAACTAAATCAAATGGAAAAGAGTCGGTCAATATGATTGATGTTCTTAATTATGATAATGAAGAGATTTTTATTAATCCTTTTGGAATTCAAAAGTCTAATCAAAATGATTTTGTGATAACTTCATCCCTTCCCTTAGAGCCTCAAATTTTTGAAACTCCTATTTACGATACTTATAGTGATGACACTTCTTTAAGTGATCACTATCTTCGGTTTAGACGACCCATCTTTTGACCCACCCACTTTTGACCCACCCACTTTTGACCCACCCACTTTTGATCCACCAATCTTTGATGATTACGATGATGACACTTCTTTAAGTGATCTCATAATTTTTGATGACCCACCGCATGACCTTAATGCACCTCATATCTCTATGAGTGATTCTTCCATTATGGAGACTCCTTTTGACTTTTATACCCTACTTTTAGAAGTCATGACTTTTGAGGAGGATCCTCCATTCTTAGAGATCATTCCTACTTTAGAGGATATTCCATTTGAGGAGGATTTAGATATCTTTCTAAATACCTATTTTCCTCACGAGGAAGAGTTTTCCTATGACTCCGATGATACTTATGTTTTCACATCGAGTTTGGAAGAGGACGACTTTCCCACTTTGGATTATGATGACATTTTGAGCTTTAATGTCAACACCTCTTGCTATTTTCCCGTTAAGGAACCGGTGTTTGATCCTGGAATAGAGACTTTTGTGCTATCCTTAGCATATCACCATACCACCCTTTCATTCAAGAGATCGTTGCCTAAGGATACCCCACTCGACTTATCCTTGTGTGATTTTACCACCTCGGGGTTTATTTCCTTTCGTGATGGAAATTATGTGTTTGACCCGGGTGGATTTTTCTGGGGTATTTCTTATATGACTTTGTTTCACCCTTTATCATGGAGAGATTTCCCTCCCTTGGAAATCTCGGTTTTTCCATGACTTTACCCATTTGAATGATGATATTCGGGAAATCGAGTCGAGCTAGAGACTCGTGATAAATAAATCAAGCATCGTTTAACTAGGTTAGATTTTTACCTTTTCCACCCTTTCCACCCTTTTTCACCTTCACCCATTTCCACCAATAAGTGTAGGGGGCAAGTAGGTTGTGTTTTGTGATGTTGTGCAGGGACATGTGCTTTAATGATCCACTTTTGGTGTTTTTGATGTGACCCGTGATCCCGTGATCCTGTGTACCCGGTTCTATCAAAACTATTGTGATTCATACATGTATATAAATAAGATGAATAAATGTAATCACTTTAGTTGTCTCTTCCTTAGCTCGATTTAAACAACGTACTCAATGTCCTAAGTGTAGGGGAGTTTATCCTCCCACATGCTTAAACATTAAGAGCAATGTTTATATTAAGTGTAGGGGGACTTCTATCAAATTTTAGTGGACTTTTCCATGAATTTGACCTCATTTAACCGGAAAATTAAAAATTTTCAACCTTTCTCAAATTTTCGATCTATTTTGGCCTAGTAGTATTTCCATTTATTTTCTTTTATTTTCTTTCCTTTTGTCATCGCATCGTATGAATAATTTTCCATTTCAAAGAATAAAGTCAAAAAATAAATAAATGAGTAAAATGGTTTTAACAAGTTTAGATGTCTTTGATATATTAGGTCCGTCGTGAATATTTTGACTCAACCCGAGTTTACTTATCCAAGTTTACTCTAGCTAGTATCCTTAACCATATGGACCTTAATTGGTTTATTAGGCTAAGCATCCACGAGTCTTATTCCTTGATATTTTAAATTGTGGAGAACGAGAGATGATAGAGTTGATAATAAGTTTAAGGGTTAATTCTTGCTTATATGAGTTTTTGTGGCTCTTTCTTCCCGCTTGTATATTCAATTGCTTAATAAATGAGGATTTTTGCGGTGTAGATTCGATATTTTAGCTCTTAGCCAAATCTTTTATCTCCTTGTAATTAAAGCATGAACACATTTAGGGTGCCAGCGTTGTGGACTTCTGTTTGGACTTATAGACGGTGAGTTGATATGACAAAATAGATGAAGGACTTAATAATAAATAGTTAGCTTAGTTAGTAAGCTAGGGTTGAATTCTTGGGACTTATAGACGGTGAGTTGATATGACAAAATAGATGAAGGACTAAATAATAAATAGTTAGCTTAGTTAGTAAGCTAGGGTTGACATGTAACCCTAGTACCTCTATTATATAAAGAGGGTTAGGCACACATGGTTATTCACTCATTCACAAACAATGTAAACCATAGGTGTGTGTGTGTGTTCCTCCTGGCGTCAAGCTTATAAGGCGCCAGGACTAGTAGCTTATTAGTAGTCAGCTTATTAGTAAGCTTATTGATAGTAATCATTTATTAGTGAAATCCTTGTTCTTGGTTATGATTGTTCTTATTCTTATTCCGTTGTGCATGTTACAATCATGATCATGATATCCCAGATGAGTCTAGATCCTAAGACTCAACAAGTGGTATCAGAGCTTGTTGGCTCTCGATCTGGTTGATCTACAAGGTTTTCGTTAGTATTCTCTGTTTTTATATAAATAAAGTTGTTGATCTAGGGTTTTTCCCAACAAACCCTAGATGATTCATATGATGTTGCTCGTACTTTAATGGTTGCTGCTGTTCATATGTTACTGTGATGTTGCTGTTGGTTCTTTGATGAGACTGATGTTTCTTGATGCTGTTGTGATCGTGATGTGATTATACTAGCCTTGGTGAGTTGATTCTTGAATCAACGATGAACCCTAGTGTGATCTAAGGTGACATGTTTATGGCTGTTGTGGTTTTCTGTTTATGATATTAGGGTTTTTCAACAACCTTAAGATCTGTATAACAGAAATATGGGTTACATTTGTTGCTGTTTGAATCTCGTAAATAGAGAATGACAGAATGTTTGAAGCCGTGATACAAGTGTGTTGCTGCTGCGATTAGGGTTTTTACCCTAGGACGAGTTCATTCTGATAGGGTTTCATAGTAGCAGGCTTTAAGGCGTGTACTTGTTCTCATATGGCTGTGTCAGAAAAATGAAGACGTTGGATGGGAGAAGAGAATTGATTGCAGATGTCGTCCATGTGATTGGTGGTACTACTGCTCCTAGGTATGTCCTGCTGATCACAAGAACATGGCTGCAAGTTGTTATGTGGTCCACGTTTGACTAACATAATAGTATATTTTGGGCGTGATATGTTCACGTGTGAATTGATGCCAAGAAAAATACATGAGCTGTGGTCCTAGTTTTCATTCGAGGGAAACGATTATGGCACTTGAAAGGTACTGTTTAATCAGCTTTTGGTCCATGACAAGTAGCACGTAAATATTCAAGGTACTATTTTCTGTCTTAAAAGTTCTATGTCGTATGTTTATGTGTGATATGTTTGCTGGTGATTGAAAATCTGGTCCAACGTAAATTTGGAAGGAGTATTTGGTGGTTAAACAAAAATACCGTCTTTTATGGGATTGTATTGTTTTCCATTTTTAGTGCCTGCTTGTTCAACGCATCTTGACAGTTGATAGTTCCTATGTTCATGGGATGGACTCGGATATTTATGGGCAATATTTACATGATTTCTGGTTTTCTACGTTCATGGATTTGAATTAAAGATGTGGGTGATATATATTGATATGGGTACGAAATTTTGGGTTGACTGGTTGTTTTGATTATGGTATATATACGTTATTTATGGAAATAGTTATGGATCCGAAAGTTTAGGTAAGGTTATGCTACGTAAAATATGGGGATATACTTTGCATCCTATTTTATAGGATTTATTTGATTCTCCTATTTTGGACGTGGGGTACTGGCTAAGCATTAGGAACTTTATTCTGATCTCAAAAAGAAATTGCCATATTTATGAGATACGTGAGTATGGAAGTTATTATTCTTGCGTAAACTTTTGGAGATACAGCATGATTTGAATAAGTCTACACTTTAATTAGCTAAAAAGGTGGAATATACTTTGTCATGCGTAATATATGGAAGGTTGTGATGTTATTTTCGTGGGATATGAGGTATACACCATCTTCTGTTATTTTATGCGAGAATTAAGGATGGAAACTATTTTGGTTTGATAAAATATGGAAACAGTTGATGGACTATATGCTAAAAACGTGTGATCATCATTTTTTGGACGTGATTGAAATTTGAAGATGTCGTTTATGCTGCCTGGGGTTCGGCTGAATATTAGGAGTTGTGGTTTATTTCCACAATACCTTCAATATATATTTGATACGTGTGATATAGGCTGGTATGCATGGGAGCACAAGTATTACGTTACTAATATTGAAGTAGGGCCCAGGTCATGACAAGTAATAGTGACAGCGCAGCAATACAATGGTGACAGATTAAATGACGACAACAACAGCTTTGGCAACAGGTGGTGACCGAATGTGAAAAAAAAAATTGAAAAAAAAAGAAAAGAAAAGAAAAGAAAATGGGTTTGAGATGCTACTGGTAGGTTATGTTGCTCCTACTAGTGCATTATGGTTCCTATGGGTCATATATTGTTCGTGGTGGTTTTGTTCTCGGTTCCTCCTAGTAATATTTGATGGTTCCTTCTGGTTGAATCATCGGTTCATACTAGTCGGTTCCTACTAGTCCGTACCACTGGTCGGTTCCTACTGGTTTGTTCCTCCTGGTAGGCATATGTTCTTGCTGACTTGATTATGGTTCTTGCTGGCTTGTTGTATACTAACTTTTCTTTGGCCAGTTTTGGTTCCTTCTAGTCAAGTAAGATTGATACTACTCTGTTTTAGTGACTAGTCTGATGTCACTACTGTTACTAGAGGAAGAGTTCTCAGCCATCATCATTCGTTGGGGTGATTCATTGAAGAAGACATTTGATTATCACTGATTTTATGTTGTAGTTGATTTTCACGGGTTTTGTGTTCTTATCATATCTTAAAAGGAAAGGAGTACCTTTTAAGATAACTTGTTTGGTTTATATGGTGACGAAGACTCGACATATCTAGCGAAGGGGTACGATCTATTTATATCTTAAAAGGAGTAGTAGCCTTTTTAAGATAACTTGCTCTATGCGTACATTTGCTATTGCTTGAAGGGGTTACGTTATTGTGCTCAGTGTCTCATTTATTTGAGGATTTTGTTCGAGCTTGACGTCACGTGGTTAGTGCAAGACATAAGACACAAGTTTGGGAGATTCCACTTCTTCATCAAATTTGTTATACTTGATTTTCTTCATCAGTGATCTCTCCAAGGAAGCCTACTGGATTCGACATGCACTTCTTAAGGAGAAGACGATCCCTTTTGAGTTGATGTGACAAAAAGGGGAAGAATGCATGGATCGAGGGGAAGCTTAAGCCTTCATCTATATTAGCTTCAGGGGAAGCTCGTGCTTACTGGTTTTGTCAAATCAACTAGGGGAAGATTGTTGGGACTTATAGACGGTGAGTTGATATGACAAAATAGATGAAGGACTTAATAATAAATAGTTAGCTTAGTTAGTAAGCAAGGGTTGACATGTAACCCTAGTACCTCTATTATATAAAGAGGGTTAGGCACACATGGTTATTCACTCATTCACAAACAATGTAAACCATAGGTGTGTGTGTGTTCCTCCTGGCGTCAAGCCTATAAGGCGCCAGGACTAGTAGCTTATTAGTAAGCTTATTAATAGTAATCATTTATTAGTGAAAGCCTTGTTCTTGGTTATGATTGTTCTTATTCTTATTCCGCTGTGCATGTTACAATCATGATCATCATATCCCAGATGAGTCTAGATCCTAAGACTCAACAACTTCCGACTAAGGTGGCTCATAACCACTAAGTAGGAGGTATTCAGACCATGGGACCGCGGAATTTGGCCTAATATATATATATCATAAATAAAGAAAGAATAAGATTAAAACATAACCTCAAGGAGCCTTAGGGTGTGGGGCATGTAGCATGAACCTTGTCATTAGAGCCTTAGGGTGTATGGCATAGTAAGTGTTGAATAAAAATTGATCAAAAATCAATTCCCTTGTTTATGGTTCAAGGAGCCTTAGGGTGTGGACCATAGATAAGGAGCATTTTTACATCTTAAAGAGCCTAAGGGTATATGATGTGAACTTTCTAAACTTCAAATAAAGTCTACATGACTTTGGAGGAATAAATAATAAGTAGTACTATTGGCCAAATTTTGGATCCAGGAATTTATTCCCCAAATCGTGTTAAATTATCCTTGATGTGGGCTTACTTTAGTAACAACATTTTTTAGGACGTGGTTAGGTTTCGAGTGTCGGGTTTGCACCGTGTTGCCTTCATTTTTGGACTAAAGATTATTAACGAAGTCAAATGAGCCTACGGGTGAATGACAATCTTTAAAATCTAGAGATACAACTTAGGAATTGGAGAAAGAGTATTACACAATTGTCTTATATAAGTGGTTTTAACTTAAGAACTTATGGTAAACAATGATCTTGTTTTTAAGCTTGGTATGGGGAACGTGAAACTTGAGGGTGATTAATATTCATGACACCAAAGCCCTAATCTAATTCTTAGATTTCTTTACAAGTTTCTTCCATCAAATAATTTCAAAGTTAATAAATTAATTATCATAACTTTTGTTTCCTTGAATAAATTTTTTAACTTTTCATCGTTCTTTAGTAGTAATAGTGTATCGTAATAAAGGCCAAGATGGGTTAATTGTGAGGAAAATGTAACTTTATGCTTTAAAATTATGCATTGCATGGGGTCATTGCAATGGTGAAGTGTAGGGGATTTAATAAGTGTGTAAACACTTGTCCTTATACCACTAAAATCAATGAAAAACAAGACCTAATCATGTGTTTAATATCGTAAAAGTCGGAATTACGCGTGGTTTTGTGTTTTGGTATGAAATAGGTACAAATGATCAAAATGAAAGAAAACACGGGATTTCACGGTCAATTTTTGAAGAAAAGTCAAAGAAAGAGACAAAGTCAAAGTCAAAGAACCAAAAGTGTAATCGACACAGAGTTTGAGGAAAGATCGAGAAGCCAAATAACAAGTCGTTTTTAGAGGATTTAATATTTTAAAATTTAATGGGCCTTTGTGGGCCTCACTCTTGGTTATTGGGCTCAAAAGCCCAATAAGGGATTTTAACTATTCATCTTTGTAAACAAAAGCCCAATACCATAAGCCCATTACACGTTCTATGGGACGGATGAAGGCATGTGAAAACTTGGGCCCAAGCCCAATGTCTTAACACATTCATATGAAACGAAGAGGCCCATTTGGATTCTACTATGGACGAGCTTTTAAAAGAATGAAAAGTAAATACTTTTCACTTCATAACTCAGTCAAACGAAACCACTCACACAAAATTAAAGCTTCGATACAAACAATGTCATTTTTTCTCTCTCTCTCAAAAATAACCAGCCACCACAGTTAACCTTCATCTTTTCACCCAAACCCCAAAAATAAATAAATTGGGGGTTTCATTATTCAAGCGCGTGAAGCACACGCAAGGGGAATTAATTCCCCCTTTTACCGGATGTTGAAGATGGAGGAGTTGTGGGTGACGTGGCCCCATTCTCGCCTCTGATTGGATGAAACAGCTCTTACACTTTCATCCACCAATAAAAGAAGGCCACCTCAGCAAAGAAGAAACACAAGAAACACAGATTTAGCCAGGTTGGCAATCCGTGTGATTAAGATGGACTCTCCACCCTTAGATCAAAAAGAAAGAAGAAAGAAAATAAATCGATGGCTATGATTGAAGATCGTGCTCAACAAGCTTCACCAACAGCCTTGGGGGTTGGCTATAAAAACCCCCATATTCTGTAATTTTTGCATTCCATTTTTTTTTCTTTTTATTATGAAAAAATAGATTTAGGGATAATTGTATTTCTTTTTTAATAGTTTTGTAATCAGTTTCAGTAATTAATAAAAAGTTCCTTTGAATTTAATATGTCTTGATTTTTCTGTTGATTTAATTTTAGTTTTGTGCTATAATTTAAATTGATATTATAATAAATATTATTTTATTAAAATTTTTACAATAGCTCTATATAATTAATATCAGTGGAATTTGGACAAACTTTTTCCCACTGGAAAAGTAAAGTTACTAGTTGAATAGTGGTTCGAGATCTCTGTTTCTTTTCGTGTGGTGTGATATTTTTGGTTCAAGTAATGGTGGTGGTTCGAATGGTGGCAAATGATGGTGATGATTCGAATTAAATGCCAGCTCAGCGCTGCGCATCTTCTCAAAGGTTACTACAAAAGGTTCGATACCATTTGAATTTCATGTTATTTTATATTTTAGAATAATTTTGTTTTAGTGATCTTAAGAGTTATATGATAAATGGATTAGGTTTGTAGGGTTTTGATTTAAGTTTTGTTGAATCTGTTTGGTTATATGTTTGATGATTTTATATGCTTTAGTGTAATATTGCTTAAACTTATTGATTAATAAATCTGAATAAGTGATTTTTTTTAATGCGAGTTTGTTTTTAAGCTGATATAAATCTGTTTTAAAAGGAGATTTAAATAATATTAATATCTGTTAAGTCTGTTTTATTTAATCTATTTTGGGTAATATTTTAATCTGAGTTTTAATAAGTTTAGTATTTGTCTTTAAATTTAGTTTGTTTCATAAGTCTGATGATTATGCAGCTATATGCTAAGTTTCTTAGATTGTTTTTCTTTTTTTTCTTTAAATGGTTGTTAGTATGATAAACTTCTGATATCTTGGTCATGATTCTGATATAAGTTTGACTTTTGATTTTAACTTGTCCTTGATTCCTATTTTGCTTGCTTGCTGTAATTGTTTGTTTGCTGAGCATTTAGCTAACAGACTCAATTAGTCTTTTACTTTATAAACTGAATTTATCAGTCGTCTAGCTGTTGATTCGAGGAGTCATATCTGTAACTTCAGTTTATTTTAATTGTCTATATAAAAAAAATAATAACAATAATAATCACCAAAAATGTCTACTACTAGACTCGAACCCTTGACCTCTCTTATAACAACCCAACGAGATAACCACTTGTGCCAACTACTTATTTGTGTTTTAATTTAGTTTGTCTAATTAATATAGCTTAGCTAGTTGGGCTGTCAGTTTTATCTTAAAATTAGTTCTCTTTAAAACTAGTTTTAATATATTTAGTTTTTTTATAAAAGTTAGTTATTAACTAGAGTTTGTTTATTAAAAGTAAAATTAAATTTTTTAAATTAGTTTATAATTTTTAAATAGTTTTTTTAATTTGTTTAATTAGATTTTTAATAGTGAAAAAGTATTTTTAATTAAATATTTTCTTTTTAAATAGATTAAAATTAGTTTTTAAATAGTTATTACTTTTAGAAATTTAAATTGTTTTTAAAATTATTTTTTAAATATACTAGTTTTTAATTAATTTAGTTTTGTATACTATTAGTTTTAAGTTTTGTTTAAATTTAAGATAGTTTTTAAATTTGTTTAAATAGTTTTATTTTAAATAGTCTAAATTAGTTTATAATTTTAAATAGTTAAGTTTTAGTTAATTTCATTAGTCTAAAATTTAAAATAGTTTTAAATTAGTTTAATTTGTTTTAATAGAGATTTGAATAGTATAAAAGTATTTTCTTTTTAATAGATTAAATTTTAGTTTTGAATACCATACAAGTTTTATTAACCAAGAATAATTAATCTCTACGTTAAAATTGGAAATCAATTCAAGTGAGTCGAGGAACGAAAAATTAGAGATAAAAAGAATTCAAAAAATTTCTACATTAATGCTTAAGGCCGATAAGAGGCAATCTATGTTTGAGGATAAAATTTCATCCATGTTTGAGGCTATAATGTGTAAACCGTCTTCGAGTAGTCTTCCTAGTAACACCATATCGAACCCTAAGGGAGAGATGAAAGTGATTATCACACGAAGTGGTAAGACACTTAAGGAACCGACTCCTCAACCAATTACTCCAACGGTGGAGGAAATTGAGGAAGAATCTGAGGTGGTGGTCGAAGAGGAGCATATCTCAATCCCACGAAGTATCGCTCAAACCACACCTACGGTTGACCCATTACCATCATTGGAACCCGAGATTCCAAAGGCTATGCCTATGTCTCAACCCACACCACCTTTGCCTTACCCATCGAGACTTCGTAAGGAGAAACGGCAAGAACGCGAGAATTACCAATTTGAGTTTTTTATGAAAATGTTTCGTGATTTGCATTTCAATATAAGTTTTGCCGACGCTTTGGTCATGATGCCTCGATTTGCCGCTAACTTTAAGAGTATGTTAAACAACAAGGAGAAATTGCAACAATTGTCTAGTTGTTCATCGGTTTATCTTAACCGCATACCTCAAAAAGTCGGTGATCCCGGTAAATTCTTGATTCCATGTGCAATTCAAGATATGGAAGAATGCTATGCCTTGGCCGATCTTGGTGCTAGTATTAACTTGATGCCACTTGCAATCTTCAAGTCGCTCAATCTTCCTAATCTTACTCCTTCACTAATGTCTATCGAATTGGCCGATCATTCCACTATTCCCGCATGTGGATTGGCCGAAGACATTTTTGTGAAAGTGGGAAAGTTCTATTATCAGGTAGACTTTATCGTTGTCGATATTCCCACGGATCCTCAAGTTCCTCTTATTTTAGGTCGTTCGTTTTTGGATACGTCTATGGCGTTGATTGATGTGCATGCTAGAAAAATCACCTTACGTTTCAACGACGAGGAACTTGTTATAAATGCAACACAAAACTCTCAACTTTCTCATGTTTATTCTGTCGCGACCATAAACCTCGTTGATATGATCGATGTCGTTTGCGAGTAATTTTCACAAGAAGTTTTAGGTTTTGTTGACGATGAAAATAGTGGCAATCCCACTATGCTCGATCCTATTCTTGATAATTCGACACCATACTTAACTCTATTTAAAGGTTGTGGTTTTACGTTGGAAGAATTTGATGTTCCTCGTACTTGTAACGAAGACCGCGACAACGATGAGGACTTCTCGATTATCAAGGATTTTCTTAACGATTTCCCATTTCCTCCACCCGAGGAGGTTATGAGTATCGAACCCAAATCTTCAATTGAGGAACCACCAATCCTCGAGTTGAAAGATTTACCTGCTCATCTTGAATACGTTTTCTTGGAAGGAGACGATAAGTTGCCGGTTATTATTGCGAAAGATCTTTCGAATGATGAAAAAACCGTACTTATCGATGTTCTAAAGGACCACAAAGGGGAAATTGCGTGGAAATTATCCGAAATTAAGGGGATCGATCCCAAATTTTGTACCCACAAAATCTTAATGGAGGAGGACTACAAACCCGCAATCCAATGTCAAAGGAGGTGAACCCTAAAATTCACGACGTCATCAAAAATGAGGTCCTAAAACACCTTGATGCAGGAATGATTTACCCTATTTCCGATAGCCCTTGGGTGAGTCCTATTCATTGTGTCCCTAAGAAGGGAGGAATGACCGTTGTGCCAAACGATGCCAACGACTTAATTCCAACTCGACTCGTGACCGGTTAGAGGGTGTGCAGACTATCACAAGTTGAATGACGCCACTCGTAAAGACCATTTTCCCTTGCCCTTCATGGACCAAATGTTGGAGCGTCTTACGGGAAACGATTTCTATTGCTTTTTAGATGGGTTTTCCGGTTACTTCCAAATCCCGATCGATCCTCGTGATCAAGAAAAAACTACGTTTACGTGTCCATATGGAACGTTTGCCTATCGTAGAATTCCATTCGGACTTTGCAATGCACCGGGAACTTTTCAAAGGTGTATGATGGCTATTTTTCATGACATGATCGAGAAGACAGTGGAAGTCTTTATGGATAATTTTTTCCATGTTTGGTTGTTCGTTCACTTCGTGTTTGTCGAATCTTGAGAGAATGTTGAAACGTTGTGAGGAAACCAACCTTGTGCTCAATTAGGTAAAATGTCATTTTATGGTTAATGAAGGAATCGTCTTAGGGCGCAAGGTCTCGAAAGCGGGGACTGAGGTAGACAAAGCTAAGGTAGACGTCATCGCCAAATTACCTCATTCGAAAACCGTTAAGGGAGTTAGGAGTTTCCTAGGCCACGCGGGCTTTTATCGTCGATTCATCAAGGATTTTTCAAAGATTTCTCGACCTATTACACATCTCCTCGAAAAAGATGCTCATTTGTCTTTAACGAAGATTGTGTACGAGTCTTTGAAATCCTTAAGAGGAAATTTACCGAAGCTCCCATTCTTGTTGCTCCCAATTGGGACCTCCCCTTTGAGCTCATGTGTGATGCAAGTGATTACGCCATAGGGGCCGTTTTGGGGCAACGTCATGAAGAGCACTTCTTGCCTATCCACTATGCTAGCAAGACGATGACCGAGGCTCAACTTAAGTACACTACAACGGAAAAAAAGTTCCTTGCCGTGGTGTATGCATTTGAGAAATTCCGACCTTACCTCGTCTTGACCCAATGCATAGTGTATATGGATCACTCGGCAATCAAGTATCTCATGGCTAAGCAAGATGCAAAGCCGATATTGCTTCATTGAATGCCCCTCCTACAAGAATTCAATGTCACAATTCTTGACAAAAAAGGAGCCGAGAATCTAGCGGCCGATCATATTTCTCGCTTGGAAGAACCTCACCAAAGTGTGAACGAGAACAAGGAAATCACCGAAACTTTTCCTCTTGAGACACTTGGTGTAGTGAATTCTAAGCTTGACTCATCCACCCCATGGTTTGCGGACATCGCAAATTACCATGCGGGGAACTTCATCATTAAGGGTATGACGACTCAACAAAAACGAAAATTCTTTCGTGACGTCAAGTTCTACTTTTGGAACGAACCTTACCTCTTTCGGACTTGTGCGGATCAAATTATTCGACGTTGTGTTTTTGGCACCGAATCTTCTAATATCCTTAGAGCTTGTCACGATGGACCAACGGGTGGTCACCATGGTGCTAATCTCACGGTGAAGAAAGGTCTTTGATGCCGGTTTCTTTTGGCCTACTATTTACCGAGATGCACATGCACTTGTGAAGTCGTGTGACTCATGCCAACCACAAGGAAAAGCCTCACAAAAAGATGAAGTACCACAAAACACCATCCAAGTGTGTGAGATCATTGACGTTTGGGGAATTGATTTTATGGGGTCGTTCCCATCATCTCGTGGTAATAAGTACATCCTTGTCGCCGTTGACTACCTATCCAAGTGGGTGTAAGCTAAGGCTTTGCCTACGAACGATGCTCGTGTGGTAGTCAAGTTTTTGAAGAATTTGTTTTCTCGGTTTGGAACCCCTCGTGCGATCATAAGCGATCGTGGAACCCATTTTTGTAATGACCAATTCGAAAGAAATTCTAAGGAAATATGGGGTTACACATCGGCTTTCGACGACTTATCACCCACAAACGAGTGGGCAAGTCGAGGTTTCAAACCGAGCGTTGAAGAGGATCTTGGAAAGATCAATTGGAGAGAACCGACAATTGTGGTCAGATAAGTTAGACGATGCTTTATGAGCCTTTCGTACCGCTCATAAGATGCCCATTGGGTGCACTCCTTATAAGCTCGTGTATGGGAAGAATTGTCACTTGCCAATTGAACTCGAACACAAAGCTTATTGGGCCCTTAAGCATTGTAATGATGACATAGAGACCGCGGGAAAACAACGTAAAATGTAACTTAATGAATTAGATGAATTGAGAGACATTGCTTATGAAAATTCATAGATTTATAAGGAGAAAACCAAAAAGTTTCATGATTCTAAAATTAAAAACCGGGTTTTTAACATTGGAGATCAAGTGTTGCTTTTTAACTTACATTTGAAAATCTTTTCCGACAAGTTGAAATCCCGTTGGTCCGGTCCATTCACCGTTACCCAAGTTTTTCCATATGGGACCATCGAGCTATCTCAAAATGATGGCCCTAATTTCAAAGTGAATAGACATAGGTTGAAGCACTACTTTGGTGGGGAAGTTCCCTCTTTGAACTACCTCGACCAAGTCACCTTCCCCAATGATAATTAGTATTGAGGGGATCGAGTCGAGCTCATGACTCGGTAATCAAAAACGAGGTACCTCGTGGGGGAGTCCCATGCTTATCAATGTACATATTATCGCTTTCTAATGTAGTTAACGTGAGGGGATTTGTGCCCTTCCAACCTTTGTTCTGTGTTTGTTTATGCATTGTGGTTCTTAGATGATCATGATCTTCACGATTGGAGACTCTCGTGTTCGTTTTATGGGAGCACTCGATCGTTTACTTTGAAGAATTTCTTGATATCCACATGATATATCCTTGATTGTCCTAACCTTAGGTTTTTAGCACACTTCATAAACGGCTATTAATTTAACGGTTCCACCCTTTTCATGCTAGATTAAGCATTTGACTTCGTCTCTAGTATGGGGTATCCTACCCTTAGACTCGAAACATTAAGGACAATGTTTAACTTTAGTATGGGGGGTGAATAGATACTTGCCTTGCCAAACCTTCACGCTTTCCAAATTTTATCTTTTTGTTTATCGTTTTGTTGCAAAACAAGGCTAAAAATGGCCAAATTTTAAAAAACTTCTCATGTTTTATAAGTGTTTGAAGACACGAATGTAGATTTTCCGATGGCGAGAATAAGAGTAATTTTTTACTTGACCGTGCGTGTTGACCACTTAGCTTCGATTCCTTAACTTCACATTAGGCTAAGTCTCTTAAATGAGGACGAGAAAGGATAGAGTTAATTATAAGTTACTATGCTAAACGTAGAGTACTCGTATTCTTTCAAAAACTCATGTGTTCTCGTTGTTTGCTTATTCTCCCTTCGTTTGTATATATATTTTGCTTAATAAGTATTGTCTTTGCGGTTTAGTCTTGATTGTTGGTTTCTAGTCTTTTCTAGTAGCTTCCATGTAAATAAATTGGGAAAACATTAAGGTATCGCCAGCGTCACGGTTTTGAAGTACTGGCAACCCGAATAATCAAAAGCTTCACCTAATAATAAGATTTCAAGTGCTCACCTAAATCAAGCAAACAATTTGAAGCTCACAAGGCCGAAAAATCTATGCGAAATTGAAAGTGAATTATGCCTTAATCTTTGAAGCTTTAAAGATCCAAAATTCGTTTTTAACGTGAGGATATACGTCTTTGGCCATAATAAACACCTCATGGCGAGGTTAAATAAAAGGCAAGGCAAGACAGAAGTCATAATAAAAGCTTCATGGCGAATTTGAATAAAATATAGAGGTAAACCTATGATAATAAGGCCCATCCGTTAGGGGGCGTATAAAAGTCTTGGTAATAAGTCTCATGTTAAAAACTGTTACAAAACCGTGTTTATCGATCCTTCTTGTTGACTTAATTTTTTGACATCGTTGTCTATTAGGGGGGGTTATTAATTCGATGGTCTTGGTTACACTGTTATGACTCTATTTTTATATCTAAATCTCTATCATCGCATAAGTAAAAAATGTATCCTCTTGAAACATTCAAGACAAAAATAAAATATAAGAGATACCACTTAGGAAAATGGGAGTCTAAGTACGTGATTAGGGCATATGAGTAGTGTTAGCATTACTAACTTATAATGACAATGATCTCGTTGCACGCTTGGCATGGAATTGGGGTGAAAATCGAGGACGACGAAATTATTTCTAACGAAGCATTCACGTGTTCTTGTTCTATGAACCTAAACGTCCCATTTTGCGATGAAAATCCTACATTATGTCGAAAACACAAGTAGTACTAAGTAGTAGTAGTGTAGCAAGTTTATCATTCAATAAAAGTGCATAAAAATTAATTTTGAAGGTGCTACGATACTTCATTCTAGCATTGCGTGAGGGCACGACAATGGTTTAGTATGAGGGAGTGATGAGATTGCTTTTATACATAGTCTCATCGTCCAAAATAGGCTTAAATGCATAAAATATCATACAATTTGCCAAATATATGCTTGTGTTTGTTCATTGTGTATTTTAGGTACGGATATTGAGAAAATGGCAAAATATCACAAGAAACAAGCAAAAACGAACACTGGAAACGAAGCCGCACAATGAACCGGGTCCTAGAGTTGATTTTCCAAGAATAACCCTTGAAGAATTGAAGATTATACAAGAAGGTTCCTCCAATATTGAAGAATTGACACTTTAAACCCTTGTATATTCATAATTACAAGTTTGGTCCTTAAAGTTTTTCAAATTTACAAAAAGGACCCTCAACTTTAAGAATTGGAAAAAATGGTCCGTCAATTATGAAGACTTGTCAATTTTAGTCCTCCATACAAGTCAAGACCTTGAAGAATGAAGACATTACAAGATTGGCCCTTCAAAAATCATTAAATGGCAAAATAAGTCCTTGAAATCCCTTTGTAAAACTTTTTGGGGCAAAAGTCTAAAAAACAAAACTTGGATAACAAAAGGATTCGGATTATTACTTGTCTAAACTGAATTGAAAGAAGAAAGAAAGAAAGGGGGTGAAATCTGCCAAGACACCAAAGATACATAGACCAGTGATAGTGTGCCATGTGTCCCACTCAACCATTTCAGCCAATCACAACCTTACCCTTTGCCAACTCACCAATCCACTTAACCGTTTTTAACTAACTTATTTAATTAAGTTTTAAAAACGCGGTTGCACATTTTTAAACTCAAAACTGGATTAAAACACCCACTGTTCATCCTATGAACACAATTAGGGGTTTGCTAATTACTTGCAATTAAACCCTAAAACTCTCCAGTTTTATGATTGATGGTCCACTAAACATAACCCAAACCTTAAACTTCATGCCACATCACCCAAAAAGGCCACATGAGATTCCCCTTCTACAAAGTGGAGAAGAAGATAAAAGCAAATAGTGGGATCAACGAACTACATTTAGCTTCATTCCTAAGCATTGTTGGGAGCCCTTTGATCAAATTCCACCACTTTACACCTCCACAAACGTCCAAGATAACTTCACATGATCTAGCATTTTTCAAATTCCACAAGGGCAATTCTGGAAGTTCAAGGCTTAGGGTTTTCACATTTTCAGCTTTCTAGGACTATGTTCACCCTCTATATAAAGGGTTTAGTGCACAACATTACAATTTGCTCATGGTTTTTCTTTGGTCAACATTCTGTAGATCCTTGTTTCAAGATTAATGAAAAAGTGTTTGAATTGTTTGACGAAATCCAAGTGCCACTCTTATTCTACTCTTGTTATTGTTACATGTTTGTGATTTTGAAGTTTCAAAACCTGTTTTCAAAACTTGTGCAAGAAATTGCAAAGTTTTCTAAAATCTAGTATTTTTCTAAGTTCTTGGTTTAAACCTTTGAAATTTTTGGATTACAAGTGATCATAGCACCCTGATAAAGAGCTTATCAAGGTATAGTTAGCTTGTGGTTTGGGGATATTCAAGGAGTGGGAACAAGCTTGAATTAATCAGCTTTTATTTTCCATTTTCCTTTTTCATATAATCTGTTTGTTCTCACCTTGTTGTTCTTAGCATCTATTGGAAGCTTGTGCCTTGTTAAGCTAGGCACATAAGCTCAAAAATTCGTGAGTGTGGATGTACATTCATGAGGTTTGAGTTCTCTTACCAAAAATCTGTTAAAAAGTGATATTTTGTGATTTTGTGATCTGTTGTTATATGTGATGTTCTTGTGGCTTGAATCTGGTTTATATTGCATGATAATGTTGGTATGATGTTAGATTAAGGTTGGGAAAACCTGAAATACACATTTGCTTGTTTAAATCTTGGATTAAAAAGTGAAAGGGGTGTTTGGGTCTACTGATTTATAGTTCTTGTTTGATTTTAAGTTAGTGTTTAGGGTTGTTAAGGGCTTGTATCTGATATTTACTTGGTTGTGTGCTATTATTTGCAAGTTTTGCTCTTTGAAACACCAAATCTGATATTGTGCTATATCTTGCTTGATTTTGCAAATTTTGACCTAAAATCTTGGTAACACTTAGAGTGTATGCATTTTTAGGATTAACAAGTGCTTAAATCAAGTTTGTATAACCTGTTTTAGAGATTTGAAGTATTGAAATTGGATTTGTGGTCAAATATATCAGCAACCTCACTTTGTGTTCTTCATTTGTTCATCAGTAAATTTTATTGCTTGAATCTTTGTCTAAACCTTGAACCAATGTATGAAACAAGTTTATTTGTGTTCATTTGAATTTATTATAGCTTGTGTATGCATTTGGTGAACTTTGGTTAGCTTAATCTTGCTAAAACTGCTTATTTTGTTCAAAACTGCTTATGTTCATGTATGTGCTAGATCTGTATGCTTTTTGATTAAACTGTACTAATTGGCTGGTTGGATTTGTGATTTCTTTGTTGTTATTGACTCCTTATAACCCACTGGTTATAAGGGTGCCTTTGTGTTCTTTTAATCCAACAAAAATCCATATAAGACAAAAAGTCAATTAAGTCAAGCAGTGGCAACTTTTCCCACTGTTGGACACCCAAAACTAGCCACTGCTAGTGCAATTTTTCAATCAGCTTATTAATAAGCTATAATAGCTTATCCAGACCTGGAACAACTTTGATTTTGTGATCAATCTTCATCATTTGACCCATTTGACTATTCTAGAGCTTTTTAGGGTTTGACTTTTAGGTTTGACTAGAAAACCAATTGACTTGACCTTTTCATAAGTGCTTAACTGCTTATTCCAGCTTATTGAGTCGTTCTTTTTGAAAACGTTTTGTTGATTTTGCTTATTTAAGTCATTTGAAACCTTTTGCAACAAGAATCAACCCTTGAATTAGTCTAGAACTCGAAAACGACTATTTTGTCATTTTGTGTAAAGAGCTTTTGCTTATTTCAGGCTTATTTATTTGGCTTTTTCAAAATTTCTATTTATAGATCTCTTTAGTATCCCAAAAGAAGCTTGTGTGTCAAATTAGAGCTTATGGCATTAGCTTATGGCTTAATGGGCCAAAAAGCCCATTAAGAATAAGCTGTTGACTATTAAGCTGTGATAAGCACATTTTCAGCTTTTGGGCCTTTATACTTTTGTTCTTAAAATCAAATTTTGAGTCAGATAGGTCATTTTGAGCTTAATTGGACAACTTTTTGCTTATTGGGCCAAAAAGCCCATTTAGGTAGACTGTTTTTCATTTTAGCCCATTTGGAGGCCCATTAAGTGTAATTTGGTCATTTCTAGTTTGCAAGTTTTTAGAAATATTAATAAATTTTGGATTTTTATTAATATTTTATTATTATTTTATTATTAAAATTAGTTTTCAATATTTTTGCAACTATTCCATTTTTCATAGCTTAAAAACATTAAGTTAGGAATTTTAAAACTTTTAGATTAATTTTCTTGTCATTTAATTAATATTTAGGTTTATTTTATTATTTTTATAGTTTTAAATCATTTTTAAATAGTTTTAATTAATTTTAAATTTTCCAAAAATAGTTTTTAGTTTAATTAAGTTAATTTAGAGGTTTAAAAAGTGAAAAATCTCATTTTGGGCTTTTTTTTTAATTAAATTGATTTTTTGGGCTTTAATTAGCATTAAAAAAATTATTATTTAATTAAATAAAAGGTTTGAATGATTTTTGATTTTTTTGTAAACTCTAATTACATTTTTTTGGATTTATTGCAATTTTCTATGAAATTTTAGGTTAATTTTTAAATTTCGTCCTATTTTACGGTTTTACGTGTACGACTTTCGTCTTAGTGTAATTGTAATCGTATCCGTCATCCTTTTCTATTTTCTTTCTTCATAATCATAATCACAAATATTAATCATCTCTTTACACAACACACTAGCCTCCTTGAGAACGAACTCACTCATTGGGTCATTTGTGCACGGTTTTCCTAAACCGTCGTGCTTACCACTATATTTACCTCTTTTGTTTTTCCTAACGCAAAGGTAGTGTAAATTGCAACTATCAAAGTCCATGGTGATGTTGTCCCATTTCCATTTCGGTATCTCGGGTTGGACTAACAAACTTGATGGTCTCTGATGTTCTGTTTTCACTCTGGCACAAGTAAGACATTTCTTCACGTATGTGGCAATGTCTGCCTTCATGTTTGGCCACCAATATAATTTCTTCACGTCCTGATACATCTTTTCAGATCCGGGATGTACGGAATACTTAGACTTATGAGATTCGTGCATGATCACGTTTCTCAAGTCTCCGTAGCATGGTAACCAACTTCTCCCGTGTAAACATAGTGTTCGATCTGCTCTGGTTTCTAACTTCTCCTTGCTTAGATCAATCCCAAGCATTCCTCCTATGTCTTCCTTCCCAATGTTTTCAGATTTCTGTGCTTGGAGTTGAGCCTCTAATATCTGCTTGGGTAGATCCAAGCTAATGGTCATAACTAGGGCTCGAACTCTCATGGGAGGATCACTTCCCTTGCGGCTTAGTGCATTTGCAACTACGTTGGCTTTACCTGGGTGGTATTTGATATCACAGTCGTAGTCACTGAGCAATTCTATGAAACGACGTTGTCTCATGTTCAGTTCCTTCTGTTCTAGAATGTGTTGCAAACTTTTGTGGTCGGTATGCACTGTGCACTTTGTTCCATATAGGTAGTACCTCCAAAGTTTTATGGCAAAACTACAAATCCAAGCTCTAGATCATGAGTAGAGTAATTCTGCTCGTGCTTCTTCAGTTGCCTTGAAGCATAAGCAATCACTTTCTATCTCTGCATTAACACAACTCCTAAGCCTTTGTGTGAGGCATCACAGTAGACAACGAAATATTTGTTGCCTTCTGGTAAGGCTAAAATAGGTGCACTACACAATTTCTGTTTTATGGTTTGGAATGCGGCTTCTTCTTTTTCTCCCCAATCAAATTTCACGCCTTTCTGAGTAAGCTTCGTCATAGATTTAGCTATCTTGTAAAATCCTTCTATAAATCTCTGTAGTAACCGGCAAGACCTAAGAATTGGTGAATTTCTTTTGGCGAAGTGGGTGCTGCCCAATCCTTTACGGATTCGACTTTTGCGGGATCTACCTGAATTCCTTTGTTGTCGATCACGTGACCAAGAAAATGTACTTTAGGAATCCAAAAATCACATTTGGAGAATTTGACGTATAGCTTCTCTTCCTTAAGTAATTTCAGTACTTGAGCAAGATGTTCTCCGTGCTCTTGCTCATTCTTGGAATAGATGAGTATGTCGCTGATGAACACGATGACGAATTTATCCAGATACGGTATGCACACTCGATTCATGAGGTCCATGAATATGGCTGGTGCGTTGGTCAATCCAAATGGCATGACCTGAAATTCGTAATGACCGTCACGAGTACTGAAGGCTGTTTTTTGTATGTCCTACTCTCTGACTCTCAGTTGATGGTATCCAGATCTTAAGTCAATCTTGGAATACACACTTGATCCTTGTAGTTGATCAAATAGGTCGTCGATTCGCGGTAGTGGATAACGATTCTTTACAGTTAACTTATTTAGTTCCCTGTAATCGATGCACATTCGGAAAGAACCATCTTTATTTTTGACAAAAAAGTACTAGAGCTCGTCAGGGTGAGGAACTGGGTCTGATAAAACCTTTGTCTGATAGTTCTTGAACTTTTTCAGCTAGTTGTTTCATCTCGGTCGGTGCTAATCGGTATGGTGCTTTAGCTACAGGTGCAGCTCCTGGTATCAAGTCGATTTGAAATTCCACTTGACGAGTCGGAGGTAAACCAGGTAAGTCGTCTGGGAAAACTTCGGGATAATCACGAACAATTGGCACGTCCTTGATTTGTTTCTTCTCTGGTTCCTCTTCTTTGTCTGTCTTTGAAACATGTGCTACAAAGATAGGGCATCCTTTTAGTATATACTTCTGACCTTTGGTGCATGAGATAACACTCATCTGGTGTCAGTTCTATCTGAATTTCCTTCTCCTCGAACAATTAGATTTTCCGTTCCCCACGGTATATGGACTAGCTTTTCGTCACACACAATGGTTGTGTGATATTTTGCTAACCAGTCCATACCAATAATGACGTCGAAACTACCCAAATTTACAGGTATCAAATGAATGTCGAATGGATGATTTAGAAGATTTAAGGTACAACCTCTTAGAATAGTATTTATTTCGATGATTTTACCGTCTGCTAATTCGACTCTATAACAGTCGTCTAGCTGTGAAGGAGTGATGCCTAGTCAACTACTAAACTCTGTGGATATAAAACTCCTATCGGCTCCCGTATCAAACAAAATAGTTGCATAACGATTGTTCAGAAGAAACGTACCAGTAACCACATTAGAGTCGGGGTTGGTCTTGGTATCTCCTATAACATAAACTCTGGCCGGTGCTCCTCCTCTGTTCTTGTTCCTAACTGCTCGCTTTGGGCACTCAGGCTTGATGTGTCCGATCTCCCCGCAACCATATCAACGAACTTCCCTACGTGCCATACTACCACTGCCGGTGTGTTGCCGGTTTCCCTGCTTTCCACTTCCACGGAAGTTCTGACTGTTGCCATTGTTGGGCCTGTAGTTGGTACTGGAGTTGTTCCTGATGGCCGGAGCATGTGTGTTGCTCTGTCCGGGCCTTCGACATTCATAAGTAGGGTAGTGATAGAAATTACACTTGGAACACTTTGGCTTGTTACCTACATATGGAGATGGTACTGAGGAAACAACACTGCAGACCTGACCCAAGTTTTGTCTTTTTGGTTGCTGGGTCTGGTGATGACTGCGGTAGTTCTCATCAACTTTCCTCTTGTACTCTGACTGTCTAAGCAAGTGATCACGTCCCCGTTTGTCCATCAACTCTGTGGAAAACTCTATGGCACTCTCGACCGTAGTGGGTCGGGATGCGAGTACACTGTCATGAACAGAATTAGGAAGTCCACTAACATACTTCTCTATCTTGTCTTTCACGTCAGGGAACATTCGAGTACACATCAAAGTCAACTCCTGAAACTTCTGATTGTAGGCCGTGATGTCATGATTCGTGCATTTGAGGTTCCACAAGTCAATCTCTAGTTTCTTGATTTCACCGCAAGGACAGTATTTCACGGTAAGTCTTTCTTTCAATGCATTCCAAGTCATCCCATAGGCTTCATCATGCCCAAGGGTAGCAACTAGTGAGTTCCACCATGTGAGAGCATGTTCCAAAAGAGTACAGGTGGAAAATTTCACCTTGTTTTCTTCAGTACAATCACTAATGCGGAACACAGTCTCGGTTCTCTCGAACCATTACATAAGTTCCACTACACCTTCCTTGCCCTTGAAGTAACTAGGCTTGCATTTCAGGAAGTCGGGGTAGGTACACCCTCTAGCAGTTCGATCTCTAGAAATTGAGTTTTGGCTGTCGCCCTGGTTCCCGTTGGGATGTGTTTCCCTGGCGGCTAGAGCATCAACAATGCCTTGACCGATAAGCACTCTAAGTTGTGCTTCTGAAATAGTCGTTGTGGGAACAGCGTCGGGATTCTGTCGAGTGACTCTTTGTGCCATTATTCTATAATACACAAGGATGAGATTTATTAGCTGATCAATAAGATTATTATATTAAGCTGCATGGGAAATGTGTATGCATAAAATTCACAACAAATTGGATAACCTGTCAAGAGTTCATAATAATATTAATACAAGCAAACAAGTAGATGATAGCATGTCAACTCTGATGAATAACAATATAATGAAAGTACAACCAATCTAAGACAGGGATACAATAATCCTGTCTAAAATAGTGGTACACATGTTTGTGGTACAACAAAAGATAACCTACCAACAAAGGTTAGGTGCTAAGGATAGAGATACAACTGAAATGAAATATAAGTACAAAAGACCTAAATCATGCGAGCTGAGATGCAACTCAATGCTTGTCATGATGTACAAAGATATTTATCCTACACTAGTATGACTGCCTACAGGTGCGGCCATCTGGTAGTGTGGGTGCCCGAGTATACTGCATGCGAATCATAGCTCTTCTGGTCTCCCGGGAAAGCCTCATAGTCTTGAGAAACTGAATCTGGCGTGCAGTATGGGCACTCTGAAGAAAATTTGTCTCAGCAGTGACCCCCTGGTGACGAAAATCTGCCAGGTCGATGAAGGTCATGAAGGTCGCCTCCTGTGTGAGTATAGCAGCCTGGGTCTCATACTGATGACCCTCTAGTGAAGCTAAGCAACATCGGAGGTAAGAAACCTCATCCAAAATCCACTGTATGGTTCCCTGGGTCATCCCCAAAGAACTCTGGGTGGTATGTGACTCACCAACCACAGTCTAGTAGAGAGAGTTAAATCTCTCCTGAAGTACAGCGCGACCCTGATGGTCCGCCTGCAGTAAGGCATGGATGAGTGCGGTATCCTGGGCCTGTCGGGCTACAAGAGCGTCGACCTGTGCCTATAGAGCGCCAAGTCTAGCCTGACTAGCTCCCGAACCCTCTCCTATCTCGAAGGTCGAGTCAGGAGTAAAGTCACGCCTCCTCTTGCGAGGTGGCAAGGTACTGGTGGGATAAGAGTGAAGTGTAGAAGGTGGTGGCAAGGGCGGTAGAGTAGGTACAACCTGATCCGCCTCCCTAGGTGGAGATTCATGTACAACTAATAGAGGTGAAGTAGGAGAAATAGCAGGTGGTGATGGGGTAGGAGAATCCGAAAGTATGAAAACTCCATCTGGCTAGTCACCTCTGGACTCAGTGTCGGATGCATGTCCGGCAAGTACCAATGACGGCGATAGCGGTGCGATGGTAGGAACCATGAGCTCCTCGAAAGTAGTCACGATGGTTTCAAAGTTGAGTAAGTATTAGCTTACACAATTCAATAAGTTTTCAAAAATGCATATGCAATGCGGTTTATGTCCCTTTAACAATGCTTGTTAAAAGTAGGTGTAGATACTTAGGTGATTTAATAACTCGGAGGTCATAAATCAACGTATAGTTAGTTCACATAATATGCATGCTCTATATGCTATATGCCTAACTATAAAGGTTCCCCAAAAATCAATTTTTTCATTTTGATTTAATTGATTTAAAATTTCAGTTATAGTCCAGTTTAAATTTTTATTATTTCAAAAATTTATAATTGATCTGGTTCTCTATAACCATGCGCTCTGATACCATTTCTGTAACACCCCCACGATGGTCAAATGCAGCGGAATAGTACTTGGGGTGTTTTTGGTGGATCGATAGCACACAGTATATAGAGCAATGATCATAATAGTCATTTGAAAACATA
Organism: Glebionis coronaria; assembly: GCA_025667525.1. Taxonomy (NCBI): domain Eukaryota; kingdom Viridiplantae; phylum Streptophyta; class Magnoliopsida; order Asterales; family Asteraceae; genus Glebionis; species Glebionis coronaria. The sequence continues at coordinate 504,337,807 of CM046881.1, read as the reverse complement.
TTACATGAATTAACTTGTACACATTTAGTATCTTGTCTGAAAACAACATTTATTTATAATGTGAAAAAGATCCTAGCCCGATGGTAACATGATGCTTCAATGATGCTGGAATCCAATGCATGAACTTGTTTATTTTCCTGAGAAAACACATAAAATAAAATGTGGGGGTCAACACGAGGTTGGTGAATTCACAAGTTTAATTTAATAAATAAATGTACTGATATGCCAAACACCACGATCATAGTAGGACAATCACAACTAATACTATAGAAGTTCCTATTGCCCTGTAATAGAAGCTAGACATGATGCTCAGGCGCCATTATGGTCAAACCCGATGTTGTTTCCCTCAGTCCGACAATGAAATAAACCTGTTGCTTGGCCTAAGCGTTTCGTGATAGCAAGTCACGCAGGCCGGGTGTTGTCAATACCCGAATAAATCTATTCATAACATTTCGCGCTACACTACTAACTATTAAAGTCCGTGGGAATGAGGCAAACAATAGGCAATAAGTTGTTATGTGTTGATGTTATCCGTGCGTGTTTGCATAAAAAAAGTTAAGTATGTTTTCTCCCCCAGTTATAAATACAGTAAAGATGGGGCCATGAACTCACCTCAGTGGTAATGGTGTAGTGATGATGTCACTGAATAAACTGGCACAGTATAATCACGAAGTGGTAGGAATACCTAAGTAAATTATGTATGACTCAGTAAATTCACAATAATAATGCACCAATAATGTAACTGATGAAAATGCATGATCACGAACTAATAAGTCGTTATAATTGTTTAAGTGATTAAACTTATAGTGAGTTGTCAATACTATAATATATATTTTTAGTTTCTAAAAATATATTTAATTTTTTCATTAAACAAAAGTGTAACAAGTTAAATAAATACATTTTTATTTAATTTAATTAACTGTAAGGAAATAATATATTCCATTTAATTTCCTTAAGGATCCAAATATATTTAATATGGTTCGTTTGTTTATTAAGTCTTGTAAATAAATATTAGTAATTTATTTAATAGCCAAAATAAATAATCTAATTTATTAATAAAATACTTTATTAATATTCTTAACTAAATTAAAATTACACGTAAGTCCTTGTAGTATAATAACTTTTAAAAATACCATTTAGGGTTTAGCTCGGTAAGTGTTTCACATCGTTCCCCTAGGGCTTACAATACTTTCGGTATATGGCAATTAAGGCCCCTAGGGTTTCCTAGTCTCGAAATAATTACAAATCGAGTCCCTATGGCTCGGTTTATCTTTGTGAGATGGCAAAACACCCCCTTAAGTCTCGAAAACATTTAATAAGGGGGCTAGGGCTTGTATTAAGTTTTTTAAATGACACAACTAGTCCTTGTGTCTCGAAAATATTAATTTGAGGCACAAAAAATAACCTAGGGTTTTATATATGTTTCCAAAGTGACATAATTGGTCCTCATGGTTTGGTTGGTTCTCAGTTTAAACACAAACGCACCCTACACTTTTAGAATGACAAATTTGGTCCTTATACTTCTTTAAAGTCACGAAATTTATGTACATGTTTTATATATTTACGTTTTTGACTATAACTTTCACCAAAATACAACAAAGGCACGAAAAGTCTCCCAAACATGATTTTTGGGCTTGGTTGGCCCAATAGAGTCACGGTTTGGATTAAATGGGCCTAACGGGCTTGTTTTGAGTTACTAAAAATCTTATTAGGCAAAACTAATAAATCTAAACTAGTTAATTGGGCTTATGGGCTTATAGGGTTCTCAGTTTATAGCTTATAGCTTATTTATGTCTCGGCTTATAATGATAAGCCGTATAATAGGTTATTCGACTCATGGCTTATTAGAGGCTTATACAAGTTTATGGGCTTATATATCTCGGCTTACAATAAACTTATGGGCTTATTTGTCTCGACTTAGAATAAGCTTATGGGCTTATTTGTCTCGGCTTAAAATAAGCTTATTAGGGATAGCTTATCTTAATGTACCAAGTTGATAATAAGTCTCCTCTACTCCTAAACCTTATTTTCGAGCTTAATAATTCAATGTTTATGCCCAGCTTAATAATAAACCGAGACTTATGGCTAGGTTGTTTTGGCTTATAGATTTCTTCCTTAATGTTAAAAATATGTTCCTACTAAACTTAGTTTTGTTAGCATTTCTAAAGCAAGACTCCTATAGGTGTTAGATGTAGATTCGTCTAGTCCTAACACGAAATCAAGCCAAGGGTTTTACTAGATAAGTTTTTGGTATACATTTTACGTGTGCATGCATTTATAGTTTTGTTTTCTAGGTTTCGACATGCATGACGTGTAATGAGAAGTAAGAAAGGATTCAAATGGAATCATGGAGGTTTACACTTACTTGTTTTGGTGGAGAAGATGATGTTTGATCAAAACTAGGGCTTCTATTCGTCGGTTCTTCTTAGACGTGACCTAGGAGGGTCTTGGCTTGTCTTGAATGCTATGAATCTTGTGTAGACTAGCTATAAATGCCTTGGAACCAAGATTTTGGTGTATTAAATGTTTAGTGAAAGAGTTTGTTGCGTCTAGGTGATATATGAAGGTGTGAGATCCAAATTTTGAGTGTGTGAAGGTGAGGAGTGATAGTTCAAGTTGCTAAATATCTTTGATGAGGGAGAGGTGTGTGGATTGGGGTTAAGCCACGGCAAGAGAGAGCTTTGTCTTAGATATGAAGTGATTTCCCAAGTACAAGTAGTACTAGGTTATTAATGCAATGGATGTACATTTTACTTTTGGAAAGTCCCCATCTGTCGCATCTATGTATGTCAAAGGGGACAAATTGGAGTTGCATAGTGTAACTATAATGTGGTGTTGTACAAGATAGCAAGTTTATGTGGTTTGGGGTTTCTACACGTCTAGAGGAAATGGTATGTGTTAGTTGTTTTGGTTTTTACTACTTTGCATATCTTAGGACTTAGATATTCCTAATACACTCCATAAATGCAACAAATGTACACATTTCCTCTTCCATTCTACCTAGCCGTCGCATAGTGGTCTTAGGGGGGACAAGTTTGTAAGTAATAGTACTAGTTTTAATTGCCTAAGTTTGTACAAGTTCAATTTATGTCTAAGGTAGTTTTGTAAGACTCAAAGTTAGTATACTTTGTGAGTGGTGTAGTATACGGCTAAAATGTATGTCTAGGATAGTTTTAGGTTCGATTGTAGTGTCTTGGTATGGTTACTAGGAGTCTAGGTATAATGTTGTAGAAGTAGGTGCAAGTCCTAAGTCGATTTGGTTAAGTTTTGGGATCCTTGGTGAAAGTATAGTCATAACTAAATAAATGTGTAATTTCTTTTATTTAAAATGTATGACACTTGTGAAAATGTGTTAAAGTGGGTCATTGTAATGTTTAATAATAAAAAGTAATTGATGTCGTATCATAGTTTTGTTTTTGAGGCGAGGAAAATATATAATCATATATTTTGAAGCATAAAATAGTTCTTTGGTAAACGTTATTAAATTGTGATCATGAGTTTAGATTTTTATAAATCAAATTGATGTATGCATATGATCAAGTGGTTCAGGTGACTTATAGTCCCAATAGAAAAGATTGTTTAAGACCTCGTATGCTCATATAATGTAGTCATACAAATGTGATTGTGTCCTTATGATTAAATACTCATAATCATAATATAATGTCATATAATCAAATGTTTCCATGTTCTGATGATTTAAATGATGTATGTTCATGTATGATGCATATGATTGCTCAAAGATTTCATGCAAAGGTGGTAATATATATAGATATCATGAGGTGACGTGTACAATGATGTCATAGTCAAAACTTGAAATTTACAGGTTTTACAGCACTATCTCGTTATTTTAGCTTTGTCCTCAAAGCTTAAGATGACGTTACTACTCAGACGAACAGGTGTGGGTACTTAGCTCTAAATGAGTCTCTGCGTTCCCAAGTGAACTCAGGACCTCTCCTAGAGTTCCAACGTATCTTAACTAACGGAATTTGGCTTCGCTTCAGTTTCTTAACTACTCTCTCCATGACTTCAACAGGTTCTTCTATGATTTGGAGTTTGTCATCAAAGTGGACTCCCTCCAATGGCATGGCTAACGACTCATCCGCGTAGCACTTCTTTAAGTTTGAGACATGGAATGTAGAGTGTACCCGGCTCAACTGCTGGGGTAACTCTAAACGATAAGCGACTTCACCGATTCTGGCGATCACTTTGAAGGGTCCTACGTAACGTGGATTTAATTTCCCACGTTTTCTAAATCGTACAACGCCCTTCCAAGGTGATACCTTGAGCATAACACGGTCACCTACTGCAAATTCCATAGGTTTTCGTTTACGATCTGCATAGTGTTGATGCAAAAGTGGGGTGATCCTTGCTAGACCCGAATTAGGCTTAATTCGGGTTGGCTGGGCTCCGGCTCCTGCACCAAGTGAACTGTATGGTTGGGATCCTGCACACTAAACAACACGCGTTAGACTTACCGTGGGAATGTTTCCCACGATTAGACTCCGGCGTGAGAGTAAGTATCGGTTTAGGGTTTATGAGAATTGAGTGAGTTGAGAGTATAGAACGTAATACCTTTGTGGAACCCTTGGGGGTTCCTTATAGGCAGTGAAACCCTAATGGGCTGTCACTGATGCTTCGGCCCCAAGGAAAGGATAAGCACCAGAATTAGATTGATTGTTATCTTCTAATTATAATGAGTGGATATCCTCTTCTTTGGAGTGAATCATATTCAGAGATAGAATATGATTCTGTCTAACCCTGTACCGGTCATGTCGGGCCGTGGGCCGCACACATGTGTGCGCTTACTGTTCATCCAAGCCCATAAGCTCAAATGACATTATTCCCACCCATCCGTGATGGGCCGGATACGGGTAGTACCCGTGGGCCGGGTTCATGACCCGGCTGGGGACTATACGTCATCATGTCCCCCCAGTCTAGCTGTTACAGCCATGGGCGTAACCTCTAGACTATCAAGATGCTCCCTGGACGTACCAAGAAAAAATAGGAAATGATAATTTGTCCAAGAATTTGTTTCGGCCGCACGTGGCAACCTGATCTAGGAAATTATTCCATGATTATCTCAGCCGTACGTGACTTCCGAGACAAATTAAATGCAGCATTGAATTTGGGTCTTACGTAAGAGCCGCATATCCCGACATAAATAATTGTTCACCTGCCACTTTGACTGACAAAGTGCAAACAGTCAAAACCTCGAGCAGCGTAATCGTCCGAGTCAGAAGTGGCCCGTGGGTCCCACCTAACGTTTCACTTGCCACTTGCACCCTAACCACACGATTAAGAATAGTGGCAAACACGTGTCACGCATCCAACATGCCATGACCCACGAGACAACCCTATAAATAAGCCACCCCTACGGCTGTGTGAAACACACAGTTCTTATTTCCATTTCTGCCATTAAAGCTTTCTTCTTAGCTTCAATTAATCACGCACGGATCCCTTCCTCCGCAGGTTAGAATACCACGTCCTTACCTTTTTATTCAGTAATGGCTCACAGAAACAACCCCACAATTAGATCCGTGCTTAATGTAATGACCCAGGAGCAACTAGATCACTTTTGTACGAATTATTTCATCCCTACCAACCTACACTCCTCACTTCCTGGCGCCGGAGACCTCATAACTGAGGCTCCGGAGGGTAAAATTGGCCTTTACACTCGCCTTTTTGATGCGGCCAACTACCGCATTCCATTTACCCGTTTCCTCATAGATCTATTAGGATATTATGATGTACATATTAGTCAGCTTCACTGTATAGGCGCGTGTAAGATAAGTCAATTCGAGATTCTTTGCCGTGCTAGAAGAATCCCCCCAACCGTAGAACTATTCCAGCTATTTTACACCCCCAGCATAGTAAATGGTTGGTTATCCTTTAAGAAACGATCTCTGAACAGCCCCCAGTCTCATAATAAGCCCATGGACTCATTGAAAAACTAGTACGACCACTACTTTTTCATTGACTCGATAGTATGGCCGGCTGATTATGCCTTCAAACATAGGGTATCCCACGACCCCTTGCCGCACGTTAATACATATAACCCCCAACACTCCCGAGAAATAGATCTGAACAGGACAGGATTCCATAGAAACCTCCCCGAAGCATTTCTATGTTTGCTAGGGATTAGCCGCAACTATTTTGGCTCGTCCAACAGATATCCTGTGTTTTGGAGAAGGCAGGGTGAAGGTAGGCTAGCATCCGTACACCCAAAAAGCGCATTCAATTATTTTGTAATGCCTAACATATTTTGTTGTTTGTGGCAGAAATGAACTTTTTTGGACTTCTACGTCAAGGCGACCCAAAGCTCGTACCAGAGGGTTCTCGTCCCAGACGTGAGAACGAATAACCCCTCCTTGAGCATACCCGAAATGTGACGGTTGCTCTTGAGGCCGTGCCGGACCCCCATTCGGACGAAGAAGAAACAACTCTGATGAGGACTCCCGTTGACTTCAGCAACGAGGATGGTGATAATAGGATGCTCGAAGGAGGAGTCGGGCCCTCCTCGCCGCCTAAGACTGCCACTCCCGCACATGGGGAAGAGCAAGGAGACAACATCGATTTGACCACCTCCAGCCTTCGCCAGATGCTGGGCGACGATGAGGAAGAGGTACAGCAAGTCAATGAAGAGGAAGATGAGGAAGCTGAAAAAGAAGTTGAAGAGGAGGTTGAAGAAGCAATAACTCAGCCCGTCGCTAAGCGTACCCGCAGAAAGAACAAGCGGGTAAGAAGAGCCGCTCTGGCCGAAATTGGCGAACACAATGCCCCCGCCAAAAAACTTCAAGAGGATCACCCCTTATACCAATCTGTTGGGAGTACCACCCAGGCCTCCGAGACGGTCCGAGCTGCACATGTCGATCCAGTTACTCAGATTCCCCCGACTACATCAGAATTAGCAGGGAATAACATGTAAGGCTCCATCTTGCTAAGTAAGAGCGACAAATTCCCTTTAAGCAATACTTAATATGTATCCCAATGCTTGTTTTGAAGGAATGAACAAACTGGTGTCGTGCCTCCACCTGATGTCCAAATGGAGAAGGGAAAAGAAAAGGAAGTGGAGAGAAACCCTATGCTTCATACGGCCGCCACGAGATCCGGTCCCGTATTCGAAGAAGGTACCCCCACAGCCTCCCAAGACCTCCCAACATCCGGCCCCCTCAATCGTTCAATCCTGTTTGGAATATTACCACTGCGTCACGAATGAGGGAAGCCGAGGAATGCCGTGAGTACCTCAACAACTGCATACCACCAGGCTTGGTACGAGAAGTAAATGCACTAAGCCATGCTGACCTGGCGGGTGAGTACAACGGTGCCTTGGTGCATCAAATGGCAATGGGCACCTCAATGAGAGTAAGATTCGAAGCCGCGCTTGGGAATGTAGAGTCCCTCAAGAGGAAAGTTGGACGGAGGGAGAGAATGATCGAGGAGAATGAAGCTCAAATTGCTGCCCTCTAGTCCCAACTTGCTAGTGCCAAGGTGACCGTGAAGGAGCAATCAGCCCGTGCGAATGCTTATGACCAACAAGTGGCCGAACTCGAGGCAAAACTGGATGCCACGACAACCAAGGTACATATCCTCGACGCACCACTCTTATTTCATAAGAAACATAATCTAACAAGTAATCTCTCATATAGGTGACCGCAGCGGAGGCGTCTGCCAAGTCCTCCTCCAGCCAGGTATCCGTGCTTACCAAAAAACTTGAGGATGCTCAGACGACAATCCAGAGCTTGGAGAAGATACAAGAGGAGCTTGCTTATGAGAGGGTTATGACCAAGGAGCTAAAGGAGGCGTCCGCCCAAAAAGATGTGATGATAGATGCCCTTACCGTCGAACGCGACGACGTGCTATGCCCCCAACTACTAGCAGCCATTGCCGGCCGTAGGTGGATGGTGGGACATGGGGCACGTCTGGCCGTCACCAAGGTACTAGAGGCCCCTGAATTTGTGCAACAGTTTGCAAGCCTTGTGTCAGATGGTATTGACCACGGCCGCCATGAAGGAATGGTCCAGGTCGTAGAGCTAATCAAGAAAAAGGAGAACTTCACCAGGCATGCTTTCTTTAATCCTGAAGCTGCTAACAAGATGACTACTTCCATGGCCGCGATGCGAGATCTACATTATCCATTCTTGGCCGAGCTGGAGGCCACGAAGGATGCATCGAACATGGAGATCATGGAAAAGCTCAGCCTTGGTGCGTTCTCTCAAGATGAGGGTCACTCCCGTGCTTCCTTCACTCCCTCGCCCAGCCACCTGACGCTTCCTATCTATGAGGACGTAACCAGGATCGTGCTTGATGAAGAACCTTAAGCGGGGTGCTGGAGAGGAATGCGTCCCAAGCCTTTAAGCGGAGGGAACGTGGTGAGAGGTTGCCTTGCTTGGCTGAGGAACAAGTGGAGATAGGTAAGTTTCTCCCCCCCCCCCCCCCCCCCCCCATGTAGGGTGCCCCTACCTTATTATCTATTTCAGACAATTTGGTTTGTAACCTTTGAATATTTGTAGTTTTTATTCGTCCATGCATGTACATGGCTAAGACATGTGTGAAATAACTGTCCTTTGTATATAAGTCCGTGATGACCATAGCTATTTTGTTATTTATTTGGAAACTCGTGTATTTTTATTTTGTTGAATATTATATACCAATACTGCATGACATGTCATGTCTTACACAAAAGGGAAAATACATACAAGTCTATAATTTACTAGACATACGACGTGCGTCTTTACCATGCAAAGCACTGCGTGAGTACGGCATACGAAACTTACCACAACGTCTTGTGAGTAAGGTGTCTAGTAAGGATACATGATCCGTGCCGCTAGGGTTGCATCCCTCTTACGCGGCAAGTTGAATTAGTAGGTTCACTTAATCCTCTTACCCCGCCTGGAGGCGTATAGTACATGTACGGTGTTTGAATGAATGCATATGAATGAAACATGGCATATTATAGTAATAATTAAAATTCACATGACTAACAAAATCCTAAGGAATAATTTGCACAAAACAAGCCGTGGAGCTAGCTAGGCACCACGACATTTTATTAGAACGTTTACATTTTTTGTTTGAACAAGAATGATAAGTCCTAAAAAACAAAAAAGGAACCTAGAAAAAACATAAGAAGCAAAACAGATAGAGTACATGGATCTTCATTAAAGCCACATATAGCGAAGTACCCATGCGGAAGCCGTAGCTTTCAAAGATAGCACCTTTTGAGATTGGAGATGTTCCATGTGCGTTCTAGATCGCGGCCATCCATGTCACGTAACTTGTACGCGCCTCGTCCTAAGGCTTCCGTGACCTCAACGGCCCTTCCCACTTAGGGCCCAGCTTTCCTGTATTCTCCGCTCGACTTGCTTCATTAACACGATAGACATAATCTCCCGGTCGAAAAGAAACACCTTTAACCTTGGCGTCATAATAAGCCTTCATTTTAGCCTTGGACTTAGCCTCATTGATGGCTGTTATCTCCCTTTTTTCTTCCAACAAATCCAGGTTGATTCGCAGTTGCTCGTCGTTCGTGACGACATTAACCTCCGCCGTGCGGATGCTAGGCATTCTGATTTCTGCTGGTATAACAGCTTCAGTGCCGTAGGCCAGTGCAAATGGAGTGTCTTCGTTGGCTGTTATGATCATAGTCCTATGCGCCCATAGAACATGTGGTAGCTCATCCACCCATTTGGCACTTCGTTCATCCAGACGTGCCTTGATGCCGTTTCCCAAGCTTCTATTTGCTCGTTCCACAAGGCCATTTGTCTGCGGATGCTTAACAGACGCGAAGCGCCGTTTGATATTTAATGATGCGCACCAGTCCTTGAATGGGTTATCCGCGAACTGTTTACTGTTGTCCGATATGATTTCCCCTGGTAGGCCAAAACGGCACACAATATGCTCCCACACAAACTTTTTAACTTGTTTGCCTGTAATGGATTTGACTGCCTTGGCCTCTATCCATCGCGTGAAATAGTCCATCGCGACAATCAAGAACTTAACTCCCCCCGCAGCTACAGGAAATGGTCCTGCGATGTCGATTCCCCACTTATAGAATGGCCATGGGGATGTGATAGGTGTAAGCTCCTGCTGCGGATGTCGCGGCACTGGTCTATGCACTTGGCAATCATTACACTTGTGAATCATGTCACGTGCGTCCTTGTGTATGGTAGGCCAATAATATCTTGTTCGTAAGGCTCGAGCTACCACGGATCGTGGACCTGCGTGCATGCCGCATAACCCTTCATGTATTTCACTGATTACATAAGTGGCCTAACGTGGTCCAACACACCGCAACCACGGCTGCAAGAAAGAGCGCTTATAAAGGATACCTTCTCGAAGTTCGAAGTGCTGCGACTTCCTTCTGATGCGTCGCGCCGCTTTTTCATCGTCCGGAAGGGTTTCACTAGTCAAATAGTTGATGATCGGGGTCATCCATGTAGGTCCATCTTCCTCAACTATAGTAGCGACCACCCCTTCTGTTATAGACTTTTCCTTGAGTATTTCCACCAAGACTTGCTTGGACAAGTGGGCGAAGCTCGTGGATGCGATCTTGCTAAGAGCGTCCGACTTTTTGTTCTCACCTCTTGGCACCTGCTTGATGGAAAACTTGCTGAAAGCCGCGATGAGTGACTTGACTTTCTCCAAGTACCGGACCATGTTATCCTCCTTGGCCACATATCCACCTAGAATGTGGTTCGCGACAAGCCGTGAGTCCACGTAGGCCTCAAGGTTGCGGACTCCCATTTGGCGGCGATTTTTAAACCCGCAATCAATGCCTCATATTCCGCTTCGTTGTTGGTGGCTGTGAACTCAAAATGGAGGGCGTACGTAAACTATATTCCTTCCGGATTTGTGAGGATGAGACCAGCTCCTGACCCATCCGTACACGAAGATCCGTCTGTAAATAACACCCATGGTTCTGTTGGAGTCTCGTCTTGTTTTACGATTGGTCCTTCCTCATACGGCTTCTCTATCAAGAAATCTGCCAAGATCTGGCCTTTAACAGCCGTCCTTGGCCTATAAGATATATTATGCTCCCCCAATAGAATACTCAATTTTTGTAGCCTTCCTGCTACATCCGGTCTAGAGATGACTTGCTTTATTGGTTGGTCAGTAATGACTACGATTGGGTGCGCCTGAAAGTATCGGCGCAACCGCTTTGTAGCAAACACTAGTGCCAAAACCAATTTTTCCATCGAGGAGTAATTCAACTCCGGCCCTTGTAGTGTTCTACTTATGAAGTAGACCGGAGTTTGTACCGTATCCCTATCCGTCATGAGTACCGCACTTATTGCTCCATGAGTGGCTGAGAGATACATAATGAGTTCCTCCTTTGGCCGGGGAGCTACTAGCATAGGGAGAGATGCAAGGTGCTGCTTGAGTTGGCCAAAAGCTTCCTCGGCTTCCTTTGTCCACCGGAAGTCTCCCTTCCTAATGCACTTCTTGAGCGTCTTAAATAGGGGTAATGACTTCTCTACGGATTTGGATAGGAACCTATTTAGCCCGGCCAGCTTCCCATTTAAGGATTGCACCTCCTTCCGTGTCTGAGGGGATGGCAGCTGTATTACTGCGTCTGTCTTCTATGGGAAAGGTTTGATGCCATTTGGATCAATCATATATCCAAGGAACATTCCCTCTGTTGCCCCAAACGTGCATTTCTTTGGGTTTAGCTTCATATTAATCCTCCTCAGTGTGTCGAATGTCTCTTGGACATCCCAGAGAAGTTCATCCTCCGTATGACTTTTTATGACTAAGTCATCCACATAGACTTCCAGGTTGCGGCCTATCTGCGAGTCAAAGGCTTTGTCCACAAGCTGCTGGTATGTAGCACCGGCGTTCTTTAGTCCAAACGGTATTTTCGTATAACAATATACGCCCTGACTAGTATGGAACGCCGTCTTTTCCGCGTCCTCCTCCGCCATCTGGATCTGGTGGTATCCTTTATATGCGTCTAGGAAGCACTTAAATGGATATCCACATAGGGATTCTACCTTCCAGTCAATCTCCGGTAATGGGTAACAATCCTGTGGACAGGCTTTGTTCAGATCCGTGAAATCCACACACATGCGCCAACTTCCGTCATGTTTTTTGACCATGATCGGATTGGATAACCACTCGTGGTAGTATACCTCGCGCATGATACCTGTGTCCACTAGTTTCCGTACTTCCTCCAATATCACTCGACTGCGCTCTGGCGCCTGGCCGCGCTTTCTTTTGCTTGACGGGTTGTTACCCCTGGTGGATTTGGAGCTTATGTTCTGCTATTGCGCGTGGTACGCCTGTCATATGCTTTGGCTCCCATGCGAATACATCTAGATTTGCACTTAAAAGAGAGCACATGGCCCTTTTGCCGCTATCCGAGAGCGCCCCCCCTATGGATATCTCCTGTTCCGGATAGTCAGGATGGATTGTCACCTTCCAATTGGGAGGTGGCGATCCATCCTTGGGTGGAACAGGTGGAGACGGTGTTGTCACGGTATGACACTCGGATGTTGGTACGATTATGTTGTAAATGGTGACGATTCCTCCCTCAACAGGGAACTTGATCATTCCGTGTGCCGTGGAAGGTACCGCCCGTATAGCCAGAATACCTGGTCTGCCTATGATCCCATTGTACGGAGAATGTGAGCGTATCACCATGAAGTTCATCCACGCAGTAGTGGAGTGTTCCTCATTCCCAATGGTTACAAGCAGACGCAGTTGCCCTATCGGCCAGATGGTGTCTCCACTAAAGCCAGTGAGCGGCGTCGTGGCCGGTACTAATTGGCTTCTTATTTCTGGCCGTAACTGCACAAAACAGTGTTCATACAGTACTTCTGCTGATGACCCTCCATCCACATACATGCGAAGAACATTGTGTGTTATAATGCGTATCTCAATAGTGAGAGGCGCATCAATCGCATCGCTTGCTGTGATGGGAGGGAATGAGATTTCCCTGCCGCGTGAAAATTTTTGGCCAATTTTCTGCCTCGTGCGGCGCTGTCTGGATTGGATCATGTATATGGTCGAAGGTTTGTCCTTTTGGGGATCCTTCTTGTCATACTTCTTGTTGTCTTTTCCATCCTTCCAATCCTTAACCAAATGCTTGAGTTTGCCTGATTTGATCAGTGACTCAATGTGCTTCTTGAGCTAGATACACTCCTCCGTGCCATGGCCCTTGTCATTATGGAACTTGCAGAAGCGATTTCCTTGCCGACGGTCCGGCGGAGTTGTCATTGGGGGAGGCCTCGGAAAATTTGCCCCCTCCGTCAGCAAGATCTCCCGGTAGGACATCTTTAGGGGGGTAAACTTATCGTCCGGCCGTCCTCCTTTGTTTTGGCTCTTATAGTCTGAGCCCCTACTATTGTTCTGATTGCTTTGACTGCCTGATTGCCTCCTGGACTGGTCGCTTGATCGGTAGCCGTTTCCTTTTGAAGGGTAAGCCGCGGCAACCGCCGTTTCTCCTTCTATGAAGTTTCTGACCCTTTCCATGAGGTCATCATATCTCTCCGGACGCTTGTCATTGAGACGCCTGATTAAATCCCTGTCTGTTATGGCGTGCATGTAGTCGGAGATTTTCAGGAGTTCCGGCATTGTCTTTGTGCGTGTGCACTCGTCGTTGAAGCGTTCAGTGAAGGCTTCTGTAGACTCCCCCGGCCGTTGCTTGACAGTTGCTAATGAGACCGGATCCCTATTATACTTCTTCCGCTGAGTATAATTATTCTTGAACGCAGTGCGTAGTTCCGTGAAGCTATCAATGCTTTGTGGAGGGAGTCCCTCAAACCAGTCACGGGCATTGCCGATCAAAGCCGAATTGAACATTTGACACCATATAGGCATGGGCCATCGCTCAATTTTAGCCTGCGTATCAAATATTTTGAGGTGATCATCCGGATCACCAGTCCCATCATAGGTCTTGACACACGCCGGCATGCGACGTTTTGTGTCCTCGGAGTAGTTCCGTATACGGAGAGTAAAAGGATCTTCCCTGGGATCCACCCATGGACGGGTGAGCCTAGGGTCATCCCATGGGTCATACCACGGGCGGGAAAGATCCTTTGCTTCTGCCTCTCAATAATAAGGGCCACCATAATATTCATCATTGTTTGGTGGTGGTGGAGGGGTACGCCTAGGTCGGCGACGCTTGGGCGGATGGTCATCCGAGTCCTCTCCTGATGGATCTGGAGACGGGGGTGGTGCCCCATCCCTTGGGTGAGGGCCACTCTTTTGAGAAGAGCCAGGAGCATTCTTCCCAGTGTCCATCCTATCCCACACACTTGTGCGGCGAGCGGCTCTGGTCAGCTCTCGGTCTGGTCGCTCGAGTGAACCGTCGGACTTTTCTCCCCCTTCTTGAGACTGCGTTAGTTCCTGTATGAGGCGATATCCTATGCGATCGAACACATTCCTAGGTTGAGGAGTTTCCTCGAAGATGCTCTGCTCCTGAGGCCGGGTTTTCCTTTTCCTCTGATTTTGGGAAGAGGTGATTGGTCCGGTATTGCCAAAGTTGAGTCTAGATTGGAGGTTTCTCCCTAGATTCAACCTTGATGCAATCCCTGGGATGATCCTATCGAAGTTCTGCGTGAGAACTCGAGTGAGATCCTCCTCGCTGAGTGGTTGGACTTCTACTTCCTCCTCAATCGCTGGTCTGCGCGGCTCCTTGTTAGGGGGATTGGGCGCACTCCCTGGATCAGGGTTGTCCAGGGTTGAAGTAGGTGGGGGAGTTATGGAGATCGTTCTCGTCACCCCCATGGACTGAAAACCACCACGGTTACTAGGTCCGCCCGCTGGGCGGCTAGGGGACTGATTGGGGATGAGTATCCCTTCCCCTTGGGACTTCCGATTTCCAGGATTTATGTTCCTGGGATTAGCTTGCGGATGCCCCTTCGTCATTGAGAGTTCAAGATGAGATTCTGCTCTAGCTTAGTGTAATGGGTCCCACGGATAGCGCCAACTTGTTGATGCAAAAGTTGGGTGATCCTTGCTAGACCCGAATTAGGCTTAATTCGGGTTGGCTGGGCTCCGGCTCCTGCACCAAGTGAACTGTATGGTTGGGATCCTGCACACTAAACAACACACGTTAGACTTACCGTGGGAATGTTTCCCACGATTAGACTCCGGCGTAAGAGTAAGTATCGGTTTAGGGTTTATGAGAATTGAGTGAGTTGAGAGTATAGAACGTAATACCTTTGTGGAACCCTTGGGGGTTCCTTTTATAGGCAGTGAAACCCTAATGGGCTGTCACTGATGCTTCGGCCCCAAGGAAAGGATAAGCACCAGAATTAGATTGATTGTTATCT
Source organism: Glebionis coronaria (assembly GCA_025667525.1). Lineage (NCBI taxonomy): Eukaryota > Viridiplantae > Streptophyta > Magnoliopsida > Asterales > Asteraceae > Glebionis > Glebionis coronaria. Next base: position 504,322,535 of record CM046881.1, on the reverse strand, counting down.
TCTAATTATAGTGAGTGAATATCCTCTTCTTTGGAGTGAATCATATTCAGAGATAGAATATGATTATGTCTAACCCTGTATCGGTCATGCCGGGCCGTGGGCCGCACACATGTGTGCGGTTACTGTTCATCCAAGCCCATAAGCTCAAATGACATTATTCCCATCCATCCGTGATGGGCCGGATACGGGTAGTACCCGTGGGCCGGGTTCATGACCCGGCTGGGGACTATACGTCATCACATAGCTCTTCTGTCTGTCTTGTGCAGCTTGAATCCTTTGCTTGATGAGAGTGATTTTATCAGTAGTATCTTGGATCAGTTCGGGTCCACTCAGCTGAAATTCCCCCACCTCTTTGCGGCCATAGAGGGCCTCAAATGGTGTTGCTTTGATGCTGGCATGGTAGTTGTTGTTGTAGGAGAATTCAACTAATGGTATATGTTCGACCCATCATTTTCCAAAGTCGATCACACATGCGCTCAGCATATCTTCCAATGTTTGGATTGTTCGTTCACTCTGACCGTCAGTTTGTGGGTGATAAGCAGTACTCATGTCCAAGTTTGTTCCCAAGGCTCGTTGACCTAAATGTGTAACTAAATAATTGGCAAAATCCCTTAACCTAAATGTGTAACTAAATAATTGGAAAAAGCCCTTACCTCATTCAATCTGCAATTGATGCAAAAACTTGTTTACCTAAATGGAGTGACTTTTTAATCCATTCAATCTGCACTAGTTTACCTAAATAGGAGTCTAACTGCAATTATTTCACTTTCACAAAGCCATATATCCTAACCCATATGTAACTGCTATGATTTTACTACAATGAATTTACTAGCAGATAACATTCTATCAAAGCAAATAACATTCTATCAAAGCCATATATCTTTACCCATATGTAGCAACAATAAGTTTACTAGTAAAAAACTTTCTATCAAACAATAAGCTCTAACTCAGCATCATGGGATTCAATTAGGGTTGTATTTGATTACTATCTCCAGTTCAGAACACAAATTAGTGATGGTAATAAACAGGTTTTAAAACTTACGAACCCAGATTAATAGGTTAAACATAACAGCCAAGATGGGGTTCAATTAGGTTTCTAATTGAGATCAAATCAAGTGGCCCATTAGATCTTCATATTTTTAGGATTCTAATAATGAATTAGGGATCATCAATAACAAAACAATATAAACAATAGTATAACATACCTTTAAGTTTACAAAAACGCTGTTCCTGGTGTTCTTAAAAAAATGGAGAAGTATTTATGGGGGAAGAAGAAGATGTTTGGATCGTCTTGGTGTTACTGGCGAAATGGAGATGAAATGGGCGAAATGGTTTTGATCCAGTATGTGTGAAATGGGATAATGTTTTGGCAATAACAGGTTACCCATTAGTGGGCCCAGTCCAACGGTTAAAAAAGAGTCAAACTTTGAAATATTATTCAAATGGGTATTTCTCACTTAAAATAATACAGTGGGTATAATGGATTATTTGAGAAAGTACATTGGGTATTTTCGACATTTACCCTATAATTTATGGTTAAATAATTTGTCACCCATAATTCTCCTATTTCAATCCTACCCTTTCGATCGACCCATTTCTCTCAAACAACAGTGAATAACAATCATGGACGAAAAAAAACGAGAATAATAAACAAAATTGGTGCACTAAAGTTTTATTCAAAGAAATATCATGTAATCTTTTTATTTTCATTGTTGTTTTTAGGATTTTGGTCTACATATAAAATACTAATACATAAGAAAATCTAACTTGATTAATAATTTTCCAAATGATGATCTGACTATTCAACTTGTATGATCATCTATTAATTATCATAACAATTGTTTTGTGTGTTCTTTATATTATATGTAAATGACAATGTTGAATTCATTTCATATATCAATCAAGCAATACTAATACAATGATAATACATCATAACATTCTTTTATATTCCTTTTGCCTTTTTCATCGCTTTTTCCTCTACAAACAAAGCACACCGTGATAAACGAAACGTTCAACGTCGAACTTGACTTTTACGTCATTTTACACTTTAAAATCAATAACTACAATATCTCGATGGAATTAATGGCTACTACTAATAGGTAACTCTTTGCTTGTTTTGCCAAACAAGTATTTAGTTTTATAGGTTTTTATAAGGTTTTTATAAGTTTATTTATTGTGCTTATTTTGGACTGTTTGGCTTATTTTGTGGCTATTATAATAAAAGATAGTTTTACCTTTGGTTTGGCTTATTTGTGACAACTTTGCTTATGGATTTTTATAGAAAACCTTATAAGCTTATTAATTGGTATGCGAAGATGAATAATAATAAAATTGTTTTCAAAATTTGTGTTTACTTATGCAATAATAGTTTATGTGTCGTTTCCATGGGCTCATTTTTACTCAAACATGTGTTTATCTATGCTTGTTTGATTTAAAATTTGAGTTTTTTCGTTTAAACCAATGCTCATTTAGACCGTTTTCTCTAACACAATGTACGAGTACTAACTTTAAGAGTGGTTGGTTTGTAATAGGGATGTCAACGGGGCGAGAATGTGGTAGGTTTAAGTGAACAAATACTCATTTATAATATCCGTATGCATAAATGCTCCATTACTCATAAGATACCTTGTTATTATTCATATTGTTTTTTATGTTTTTACATGAGTATCTATAAGAATTTAATAATTAAAGAAACACATTTTAATATCTATAAAATAATTTAGCATTAAAATGATTCATGTATAAAATGCAAGATCATAAAAATTCTTATGTCATAGAAGGAACACATAGACAATTAAGTATGAGATTTGTTAGCTAGTGGTCCTTGCACATCTCATAAAAGATAAATGTATGCTTTTAATGTGTAATTAATACACCAAAAAATTATTTTTTCAATCAAAGTTCATTTAATGAACATTAAATATGTATAAAATAATATATTATAATTAAATGTGATTTTTTAATTTAATCATACTATCTTATTAAACATTTTGTTCTTTTATTTTTAGAATACTTGAAATTTTCAAATTACACTATATATTGCTATTTGTACAAGCAAAGCAAACATGCATACTAAAATTAAAAAACTTAAAGCATATTACATTCAATTTTATAATTAAAACTTAAAAAAAGTTACATTAAATTCTATAATTAAAACGCCTTGTCACCCTATTTTATAATTAAAACAACACATAGTACAAATAATAGAACCACTTTACAAATGTAATAGATGTAATTAATAGTATAATAATTACAACATAATTAGAAATCAATTAAGAGCATCCAAAATGGGAGCTTTTTTGAAAAGCTTTTCACTTTTTAACAAAGTCATTCATAAGCTTTTTACCATTAAAGACAATGACGTTTTAAACCATTTGAAACAAAGACTTGGTAGGTTTCAAGTGGTTTGAAAGAATGACTTGTTACTTGAGCTATTGTTATAAATGCATGAAGCCATAACACCCCAAATAGTTATGATTATTAATGCATCAAGTCTTTGTGTAGTTTGTAGCATTGCTCATGCTCTAAAGCATAAAAACATAATTTAAAACTAATATTAAAACTAATTTATACATAATAATTAATACACATTTAAGAATAAAAACTATTAATACTAATTAATATATAATTAATATGTCCGATTACTTAAAATTACAATTATATATTCACATTATACAACAATTAAAAGCATATATACAAAAGTTGTCTAACTAAAATGATGGTGTACATAGTCTTAAAAATCGAATCGGGCCAATGGGTTCATCGGGAACATAAGTCACCATCGATTTGACTAGCCAATAAAAGCCGTTCGAAAACGAGCTGAAGACCCATTGAAACTGATAAAAATTACATAAATTTATACTACTTAATAAAAAGTTCATTGTCACTCCAAAATTTTAAGCAGTATAACCTTACAAAATTTTGGTACGAAACTTTACAACACGAAAACTTTATAAATTTCTTTCTGTTTTAGTTCGTGAGCAATACACATTATATGATAAAATAAATAAAATTAATACGCGACATGTACAAATGATTAATGCTACAAACAATTTTTTTTGCATATAATTATTTAAGTTGTTCCTTAATGTAAGTTTAATATCATATATTTGTATTTGGTTATGAACATTCATTTATTTTTAAAATTTGCATATTCGAAAACGTACATCATCTATGTATCTATTATAGAACAAATTTAGTGAAATACTAATCAGTTTTCTAATTAATTTTATTGAATTGTACATGTCAAAGTAGGAAAATTTTAAGGTTATTTTAATGTATGAAAACGTATAAACATATAAACTACAAAGATTGCGCATATTTACACGTTATATAATATTGTGACGAATGTTACACAGATTAGCAAATACATTTCAACATCAATTATCACAATATCGTAATACTATTTTATATGATATGGTTCATTATTGCCTAAAGTTATTACAACTTAAACTATTATCAATTTATCATTGTTCGCAAAATTATTATAAAAAAATATATATAATCATAAAACATTATACACACAATTTTAGTTTCAGGGTACCCGCCGCCGCAACGCGCGGGTACCCTTCTATTACACTTAAAGTTTCTATATGTATAAACTTTAAAAAATTCCAAATGAGCACCCGTTAGCAAATCCCATTAAGTAAAACTCATACGTTTTAAAATTATTGTCATTCAACGAAAGCACACCGTTAAATAAAAGAAAAAAAATTGTTCAAACTAAATACACGGCTTAATGATGCCTAGGCATTACAAGGTTATCAACTTTGCTGATTTAAGTAGATGTAAATTACTGACTGTCAATTGTGGGTTTGTGGTTAACCAGCGATTAACGACGGTCAATAGCGGTCAAACTTGTCGAAAACCTACAAATCATCCTAACAATACCCAAAACTCAATGTAAACTTGCGTTGATCACTTATATTAACTATTTATATACATTACACGTTAAAATTACCTACCTTTTAAAAAATACTCAAATTTTACAGGAAATATCGATCTAATTAATCACCGACTAATCCCGTCTATAACGGACCGATTACAAAATACAAAATAATCGACCACTCCACTAGCTATATACACCTTTGCAACTTTGGTTTTCTCTCTTAAATACATAAAGATAAGTTCGGGTGTGTTTGTTGAAATGAGCTGTGAGTAGGAGCAGTGAACAGTAGCTGTGAGCACGAGCAGCAAGCAGTAGTTGTGAGCAGGAGCAGCGAGCAGTAGCTGTCATAGCTCATCGCTTATTTATTCACCGCTCATTTGTCACCGCTCCTTATAGGAAGCATTGAAAAACTAGCATTCCTAAAAAATAGCACCGCTCCTTTTGCGAAACAAGCATTAAAAATCAAAACGCTCTTCTTCACCGCTCACCGCTCCAAAATGTTTTACCACCGCATCTTGCCAAACACAGCTTTGTCCGAGTAATCGTAAAAGTCTAAATTCATTAATGAAAGTGTCATAAATGAAAAAAAAAAGAAGTTATTATTAAAGTGGGAGTGCGGGAGTATAAAATTGAAAACTCCTAAACCACCAAACCGATGTATCTATCCTAGAAAAAAAAGAGAGCAAAAAATGTAATTTGATATTTTGTTATTTTTAATCAGATCAAAATCAAGAGGCTAGGGTCCGATGCATTTACCCTCAGATTTGTTCGGTTGCTTTCCTTCTCCCCTGTACGAGGTTAGAGTTTTTGTTTTGAATACAAAATGTTTATTAGTCTAGACATTGATTTTTATATGTTTCTTTATATGGTTTAATGTTATTATCCGATTTTATTTTATTCTGGATTCACAAACCAAATATGGTTTAATGCCATTTCCACCAGTTTAGGATCACATGGCTGGTTTCATAAGCTCACTTTTTACGGTTATTTTCAAACTTTTCGGCTAACGGGGTGTTTGTTTCGGTTTATATAGCCAGCTTAAGGCTTATTTGGTTTTGGGCTTATGTTTCATAAGCCGAATTTTTGTGGCTTATTTTCAAACTCCATAATAAACTTACATAAGGCGAAAAGTTTCAAAGTAAGCCACAAAATGTGAGTTTATGAAACATAAGCCCAAACTCAAATAAGCCATGTTGGCTACATTATATAAGTAAAAAAAATTACAAAATTCAAAGTAAGCCACAAAATGTGAGCTTATCAAACATAAACCCAAAACCAAATAAGCTATAAGGCGAAACAAACACCAACTTAACTAACTTACCAACTAAATTGTCATGAATTACCGTTAAATTTGTTCATGTACTGTTAGCTACTTCAGTAAGTTGGTTAGTTGCGTTTGATAGAGGCTTGTATATGATGTAGTAGTCATGTTGCCTGAGTTTCTTTCTAGGCGTTTAAGCAATAATGATACTTAACATTTACTATGCTTATGTTTCTTCATATATCTGATATACCATTTCTGCTTATATTCTCTCTTCATCTGTCTACACTTTACCTCCCCATACAGTGCCTTGGCAGGATTGGTATCGTTGTTGTTGTTGAATATAAGTGTATTCTGCACTCAACAATTTTGAAACTTACATGCTGAGAAATTATCTTTAAGATTAGGGCTGTAAACGAACCGGAAGAGCACAAACGAAACTTTATTCATGTTCGTACATTTAATTTACCCGAAAAATAAACAAACACGAAAGCTTAAACGGACGAATTTTTTTGTTCATGTTCGTTTATTAAGAAACGAGGTATTCATGTTCGTTCATTATGAAACTAAATGGGCCTCAAATGAATCATCGATCATAAATGAACGAAGAGAAAAAAAACATAAAATTGATAAATGCATAATATTTTGTTTCATCAGTGTTGTTGTGTTTAAATATATGAGTTCTAAAGTATACACTTAAAAGATATGATATACGAACATAAGCATATAAATGAATATAAACGAACGTTCATGAACTTTTGCTCATGTTCGTTTCTTTAACTAAACAAACATAAGCTAATGTTCATGTTTCTTCATATAATAAATAATCGAACAAAAATGAGCTTTTTACCGAACTATTGTTCATCAAATGTTCAGTTTGTTTACAACCCTATTTAACATATTAGAGACGAGAGTGACAAAATAACAAAAGACGGGTTCGGGAATTAGGATATAAGGAAACATAGCAAGAGGTTTGTAATTTCTTAATAAATGTCTTGAATGAAAATAAAACTACTTAACCTATTATCTGTATATAATAATATCACATGCGACAGCCTAGTAAAACTTGCGTTTTTATCTTGTGAGTTTTACCCAAATAGTCCCTTACGACCTTAAAAATAACTATAATACATTTGCTGATCAATGTGAAAATATCCACTAGAATTGGAGTATCATCATACGAAAAATGAAGTGAATACACACTTTAAGATAATTAGCTTACATGTAAGAGTGTTTTTAACATAAAATAACAACTTGACCCAGTTTTGTCATTGTACTTTTGGTACATCTGATCGTTTGAATCATTTTCTAGGCATACTTTAATGATTCGGACATGACACAACTCAATGATTAAAAAAGTAGAATGACTATAACAAGACAAATGAAAGTAACATTCAAATGAAAACTAAGTAAATAAAAAGAGATCACTCATCGTGAGTCCAGCCATTACCTACAACTCCATCCAATCACGTTTTCCCCACCCAACGGAGAGAATAGACTTTCAACATACATGGCTCCACTAAACGCCTTGAGACTAAAAATTATTGTTTCACCACGAATATGACCAAAACTTCACCCTAGGAGACGAAAACGAGCGACATCTACTATATATGATAACTTAATCCAACATCCCCATGCTTTGACACTATCCAAACTTCATTAGATGGTTTAGTGTAACGAATAAAACATAACTTCTTTTAAAAAAGACACCAAATTCATAATTAAAAGACAACACTAACCAATGGGGTATGCAAATTTCTTTAAGTATCCGGTGTGATAAATCAAAATATACAATAACAAGGTCGAGAACTTTATCTTAACCACAATTTTTAAACATTACCCAATGTGGAAAACCATTGAGTTACTCTACGAGCATCTTCCATGAGTCCGTTTTGCAATTGTACACTTTAGCCGTAGTTAGCATCATAATTTCCCACGTCATAGAAATGGGAACATTTTACTTAATTCTTCTTTACAACTAGCAACACACACAATCCTCACAACTTTGTTTGAGGAAGTTTTTGAATCATACCCAAGTGCAATGTTCCTATATTCTCCTTTAAATATATAAGTGCAATCAAAAGCCCTATATGCACCGGTTGACGGATTCCACATGTAATACGTACTCAAATTATCGCATCTCTCAGAATCAATGTGTTGCAAGAGCCTAAAATCTCTACAACAGGTACTTGACGAAAAAGTTGAATTGGGGTTACTATTTTCATACCTTGCTTCCTTGCCTTCTTATGTTGTGGATTGGATCATTCCGTTTCTTTAGTATTTATATATCTTCTCTTTTGAAAGTTGTGTACACCATTCGCATGTCAAGGTGATTTTGAATGAAAAGGGCGTCATATAACACATTCCATCACATAGAACAAACCAACTTCATTTGTAGCAAAATTTTTGAAAGTGAAGTTAAGAAATTGAAAAAGTGTAGAGTAGATACACTATGCGAGTAGATACTAGATACACTATGCATTCTGCACTTGGTTGAATCCTTCAAATAGCAGTGAACGAACAATAATACTATGAAATAAGAAGGGCGTTGTCATGAATTTCTTGATATCTTCTGCTTTGATTTTTTATGAGATGTTCACATGACTTTGTTGGGCTGCATTGCATGTACGAATCATAGAACCTATTCTACTTCATACTCCCTCTATTTTCTAACATTTTACCAATCTGTGAGTGCCTGTTTTCTCCTTGTTCTATTGTTGAACCTCTACATAAGTCCTAGTAGGGAATTGTACATATCACGAAATGAGAAGGCGTTGTCCTAAATTTCTTGATATGTCTTGCGTAGATTTTTCAAGCGATGTCACATGACTCTCTGTTGGAATCATAGAACCTTTTCTATTCCGTAGTCCCTCTACTTTCAACAATTTACCAATCTCTAAGTGCCCATTTTCTGCTTATTCTATTGTTTGAACCTATTTATGTCTTCTTAGTATGACGTCTTCATTCTTTTAAGTTCACCTCCAAATTTGTTGTGAAATCTCTAAATGATGAAATCTAAAGAAATCAACCAATTGCGGAATGCATAATCTATTTACTATATTCCCTTTCACATTCTTAAGTTCACCTACAAATTTTTTTCTAAAAATGAAGTCGCTTTGTTCAATGTGGTGAAATATGGTATCTGACCCCCTTTTTACTAAAAGTCACATTGACATAGCGTATGATGTACACAATTTCAAAAGAGAAGATACGTAAGTACTAATGAAGCTTGAATGATCCCATCCACAACATTTGAAGGCAAAGAAGAAAGGTATGAACATACATGTTCTTTCTCTTCGCATGTTTGGTGTAATGTTCGGGAGTTGGCTGATATGGGATCTGTACCTCCGAGATTTGCGGACATTTTTGCCTATTTATCCCCTATTTCGAAGGCTCGATCTGTAATTAGCATTATTGGCCGAATGGTCTTGGCTGCGACTTCTTATTTTTTATGGGCTGAACGGAATTCTCGTTTGTTCAGAGGGCAACGCAGGAATGTTGATCAAGTTGTGGTGTTGATTTGTGATACTATTCGACTAAAGCTTGTCACCTTCAGATTTAAGAAGGTTAGTGCCCGTTCCAAGTCCTTGTTGGATCGGTGGAGATTTCCTAGTATATGCGTTTCTCATGGTGGTGTTAGTGTATGAGGGTCGTACTCTTTTTTCCTTCTTGGGGTTTTTCCCATTGGGTTTTTCTCGAGAAGGTTTTTTAAGGAGGCGGCCTCATGTGGATCCTTTGCTGCCGCTGGCGTACTGTTGGAGTGGTGGGGTGTTTTCTTTGTTTCAAGACTTCATTCTGCTGGTGTTCATCTGTTCGATGATTAGTTTATGATGTAGTCTATGTCATTTGATATATGTAGTGTGTTTATGGCATGTCATAAGCACTTGTTTTCAAGCCTTTGCTTGAGGTTAATGTGGTACTTCGGCCACATTCCTGTGTACTTAACATTATTTTTTGGTTAATATATTTACCGGGGTAACCCATTACCAAAAAAAAAAACTAACTCCCGTTCAACTTTTTCACCCACATAGAGATTTTAGGCTTTTGCAACGGGTTGATATTGTTAGGTGATAATTTGAGTAGTTATCACATGTGGAATCCGTCAACCCGTGCATGTAAAGCTTTTGATGGTACTTATATACTTAAAGGAGAATATAGGAACATTGCACTTGGGTATGACTCGAAAATTCCTTATACAAAGTTGTATGGATTGTGTGTGTTGCTAGTTGTAAACAAGAATTGAGTAAAACAGGTGGATTGTGGTCGCATTTTTATGATGAGGGAAATTATGATGCAACTATGGCTAAAGTCTACAATTGCAAGACCGACTCTTAATAAGATTAAAGACTTCACATATGTCATTTTGAAGATGCTCGTGGACTAACTATGAATGTTTTTCCACACTGGCAGATGTTAAAAAATCGTGGTTAAGATAAAGCTCTTTACTTTGTTATTGTATATTTTGATTTATCATTAGAGGTATTTAAGGAAATTTGCATACCCCATTGGTTATTGTTGTCGTCTAATTATGAATTTGGTGTTTTTGAAGAGAAGTAGTGTTTTATTCATTACACTAAAGCATCTAACGAAGTTTGGGTAATGCCAAAGCATGGGGAACGTTGGATTAACTTATCATCTGTAGTAGATGTCGCTCATTTTCATCTCCCACTGTGGAGTTTTGGTCATGTTTGTGGCGAAACAAGAATTTTAATCCGAAGGCGTTTAGTGGGGCCATGTATGGTGAGATCAAGTCTTGGGTGGGAAAACATGATTGGACTGACAATGCAACATGCCTTTTCATTAATTACATAATGATCGAATGAAGTTGTAGGTAATGATTGGACTGACAATGCAAGGTGTTACTTTTTCTTTTCTTAGTTTTTTACTATTGATTTGTTATTTACATAAGCCAACATGCCTTTTCATTTGTCTTGTTTTTAGTCATATTACTTTTTTATACATCCAAGTCTTATTAGATGGTTTTGTAACACAATCATTAAGTTGTGTCATGCCCGAGTCATTATTAAAGTATGCCTAGAAAATGATTCAACGATACACAAAGCTATCATTAAACAACTCAAATGTACCAAGAAATACATTGAGAACACCGGGTGAATTATAATTTTTACGCTGTTATTTTATGTAAAAAACACTCTTACATGTTAGCTAATTATCTTAAAGATGTTAGAAGTAATTAATGTATTTTACCTTATTTTTCGTGTGATAACTCTGATTAAGTTGATGTTTTCACATTGATCTCATCAACAAACGTTTCATAGTAAATTTTTAATGTCGTAGGGGGACTATTAGGCTATTAGCATAATCAGGGCACAGTTTGGTGTTGGTGGGTTTTAAATCGGTTATTTGTTTGTATGATTTTAGATTGTATTTATAATAACCAATATATGAATCTTACATTTTTATATGTTATATTGTGACTTATTCCAGTTGGTTTGAACTTTGAAGTTTAAAAATTATAACGTTTTCTTTAATTGAATTGGTTATTACTCCGTAGTATTTATGTACATTAATAATAAGGGTACCATATAAGATATGCAAGTAAAGTAAATTTTAACATAATTGTTTAAAAAGTGATCAAAATTTAGGTGGTCATTTACGGATGCTTTTAGCTTAATATAGACATCTCTTTAGGTTTGGAATGCTTTTTAGCTTAAGATAGCATCTCTTTAAATGTATTTTGATATATTATTGTTTATAAACGATTCAAAATGAAGCTCAATTTTGTTTGGTTGCTTTCGCTTACTCTTGTAAGTTTCTACGTCATCATATATGATGAGTTAGACAGAAGCGGTATAAAAGGACAAATGCTGGCCTTTTGGCATGTGTCTAAAACTTGATGGGATTTTTGAAGTCTTTTACCGTCTCTACTAGTAGGAAGATTATAAGGTCTTCAACGGCACTTTTGGTAGTGCTGACTCGTTAGCCTTTTTGCACAGGTATGTGAATTCATCTATGGATTTCACTTTTGAAGGTCAACTTCTCCTTGACTAATCTCTTGCCAAATCAATTTATCAACAATTTCATGCTTGACCTATTTGAAATGTTTGTCACACAAACCCTTATTGTTTACTCTCTTTCTATATTTCTGTTGGTGCATCGTATCTAAATTTTGAATATCTAATAAGATCTCATACAATTAGCTAAATCATTTCTTTCATGCTATATCTGAATACCTTTCCCGGTAATTTAAACTTGGTTTGAGGGAGGATTGTTAGGTCGAAGCCTAAAATGACGTAAGAAATATAAAAGCTTACATATAAGATGCATCAGTTCCTCCTTGTATTGTCACGGGTATTAGAGTGTGGAACCGCTGTTATATGGTCCAAATAAAGATTTTTATCGTAAGTAGTGTGGAAATGTGCTTGGCACTAATGTTTTTAAAACCGGGTTTGTTTACGCACAAGAGAACAAAGCAAAAACACCGCGAGATAATGTGTGTTTTCGTATGTTAGAATGAGACCATCTGTGTAAAGCTCAACGAGCATGCACTCCACACTTCCAAAACTCGTATCCGTGCATATAGCATCCGAGCATAATATGAAATCCTATTGGTCTCTCGTGAATCGCAATTACCAAAAATAGTTGATGTCACTAAAATCACCAACAAATGTTTTTTGTTGTGGTTTGATGTTATCCAATTTTATTCTGGATTCACAAACCAAAAAATGCCATTTGAACCTGTTATCTATAAATGATCTGTATCCCAATGTCGCATGTGATAAACTAACTTAGCAACTAGATTGTCATCACCTTATGTATTACGGTTAAAATTGTTAATGTACAATTGCACTTCGTCTTAGTGATGTACTGTTAGCTACTTCAGTTAGTTACATTTGACAGAGGCTCGTCCATGATAGATAGTTGAGTCATGTGGTGTGAGTTACTTTCAAGGCGTTTATGCAATAATGATTCTTAGCATTTACTATGTTTATCTTTCTTCATATCTCTGATATACCATCTATGCTTTTATCGTCTCTTTAATATCATGAAAGCAAAACGGTAGGTTTTAGAAATAATGATAATATTTTGATGTTATGTTTTTTTTGACCGGACGTAACCTTAAAATCTACCTCTGTCCCAGTTCTGTTTTGTAATGTTGCTGCTCAGTCGATTGTTGCTGGTGGTCTCTCTCTCTCTCATGTAAGTTTCCCACATAAAAATACTTCAATTTTACCCATGATTTTGCATTTCGTTTTCTTAGTGACAAGGTTTATTAGATTAGAGATAGATGTGTAGATTAGAAAACAGAGATTTGTTCGTAATTTCTCAGAAATGTTTTGAATGAAAATTATGCCATTTGAACCTATGATCTTTAAATATTGGTAGTGCAGACGTGTAACTAATTAACATACTGTTATGATTTACAAATTTGCTGATGTTAGCTACTTGAGTGATTTAGATAGAGGTTCCTTGAATATGTATAGATAGTGGAGTTATGTGGCGTTGATTTCTTTCAAGGCATTTTTATCAATAATGAAAACATTTACCTGATTTTGGTTAAACATTATTCATTCCTCAGTTGTTGATTTCTTCGTTTATCTGATTTTAGTTCATTGATAAGCAAGCAATCCTTGTTTATAGTCTCTTCTTTTTGATTGATTGGTTTAAGCATTTAGTATCTACTGTGTGGGATATAACATCCAACTGTTGCAAGAAACCGCGAGATACAACAAAAAAATATTGTATGTTGCCTAATTTTCCAAAATAAATAACTTAAAACATGCGGATTGTTGGGCATTTACATTAGTTATTGGAACATGACGATGAATATGAATAAGAGAAGTTGCAAGTCAAAGAGAAAGCGAATTAGTTGAAAAAGAAGTCGGGTCTGTGGGTTGACTAATAAGTCCTAGTATTACAGTTTTCTTTATGAAAGCTGATTTAAACATGGTTTTGAGATATGGAAGGCTGTATGCTTCTCGGAGGAAACTCTTAAACCATGTGCCAGATGGACCCTTTAGAACTATTGGTAAGTTTGTAACATATGGGGATTATCAGCATCCGTCGGGACCAGTAAGCCACTTATTTTGGTCTTAATTCCCAACATAAGTTGACAAGTTCGGCGACATTTTTAGTTTAGGAAGAATATTGAAATTTGCTATCCTGTATGAAAAGAGTGAGAGAGCATTACACCGAGACATATATCTCTACTTAATGATCGACGCATGCCAACAAGGAGTTCGATGAAAATCTTGAGGGTGGTGAAGTGTTATGACGTAACATAACATTACCTGTGGAGTCGGGGCCGTAAATGCTAGAGGAGAAGCATTAAATTTTTGGTTTGCTATAAGTTCAGCAATAGAAAGCAGAATGGTATTTGGAGATTAATAATGTTGGAATAAGTTAGACCACAACTTACGTAAAATACTTCAATTACCCCATAAGAAAATTTAGAGGCCTTTGTGGATGACTTGGTTGTACGCAATAACCCCATAAGAAAAACCCGAAACCTTTAGGACACCCCTATATATATTAATATATTAATGTGAAACTTAACCTTCTCTAAGCATTGAAGTAAAAAACATGGTATTATTATTTTATGGAGAACGATTGAAATTAGATTGGGAACAATAGGCAAATTGTAGTTTCTTTTTTTTGTCGCACAATATGTCAATGACGACTGTGTCTTTTTAATCTATACTGAGATCTTACTTTTAGTTCTACATCATCACATATGCTGAGTTAGAAAGAAGCGGTATCAAAGGACAATGCTGGCCTTTTGGCATGTGTCTAAAACTTGATGGGATTTTTGAATACTTTTACCGTCTCTACTAGTAGGAAGATAATAAGGTCTTCAACGGCACTTTTGGTAGTGCTGACTCGTTAGCCTTTTTGCACAGGTATGTGAATTCATCTATGGTACATTTTCACTTTTGAAGGTCAACTTCCCCTTGAATAATCTCTTGCCAAATCAATTTATCAACAATTTCATGCTTGACCTATTTGAAATGTTTGTCACACAAACCCTTATTGTTTACTTCCTTTCTATATTTCTGTTGGTGCATCTTATCTAAATTTTGAATATCTAATAAGATCTCATATAATTAGCTAAATCATTTCATTCATGCAATCATGTTATATCTGAATTCCTTTCCCGGTAATTTAGACTTTGGTTTGAGGGAGGATTGCTAGGTCCAAGCCTAAAATCACGTAAAAAATATAAAAACATACATATAATCTGCATCTGTTCCTCCTTGTATTGTCACCGGGTATTAGAGTGGAACCGCTGTTATATGGTCCAAATAAAGATTTCAATCGTAAGTAGTGTGGAAATGTGCTTGGCACTAATGTTTTTAAAACCCGGTTTGTTTACGCACAAGAGAACAAAGCAAAAACACTGCTAGAAAATGTGTGTGTTTTCGTATGTTAAAATGAGACCTCTGTGTAAAGCTCAACGAGTGTGCACTCCATGCTTCCGGAACTCGTATCTGTGCATATAGCATCCGAGCATAATATGAAATCCTATTGGTCTCTCGTGAATCGCAATTACCAAAAATAGTTGATGTCACTAAAATCACCAAAAAATGCCATTTGAACCTGTTATCTATAAATGATATGTATCCCAATGTCACATGTGATGAACTAACTTAGCAACTAAATTGTCATCACTTTATGTATTACGGTTAAAATTGTTAGTGTACAGTTGCACTTCGTCCTAGTGATGTACTGTTAGCTACTTCAGTTAGTTAAATTTGACAAAGGCTCGTCCATGATAGATAGTTGAGTCATGTGGTGTGAGTTACTTTCAAGGTGTTTATGCAATAATTATTCTTAGCATTTACTATGTTTATGTTTCTTCATATCTCTGATATACCATCTATGCTTATATCGTCTCTATAATATAATGAAAGCAAAACGGTAGGTTTTAGAAATAATGATAATATTTTGATGTTATTTTTTTTTTTGACCGGACGTAACCTTAAAATCGACCTCTGTCCTAGTTTTGTTTTGTAATGTTGCTGCTCAGTCGATTGTTGCTGGTGGTCTCTCTCTCTCTCATGTAAGTTTCCCACATAAAAATGGACTTAATACTTCAATTTTACCAATGATTTTGCATTTCGTTTTCTTAGTGACAAAGAGTTATGATTTTATTTTTGCTTTGATTTGAATAACAAGGTTTATTAGATTAGAAATAGATGTGTTGATAAGAAAACAGAGATTTGTTGTAATTTCTCAGAAATGTTTTGAATGAAAATTATGCCACTTGAACCTATGATCTTTAGATATTGGTAGTGCAGATGTCACGTGTGACTAATTAACATACTGTTATGATTTACAAATTTGCTGATGTTAGCTACTTGAGTGATTTAGATAGAGGTTCCTTGAATATGTATAGATAGTGGAGTTATGTGGCGTTGATTTCTTTCAAGGCATTTTATCAATAATGAAAACATTTACCTGATTTTGGTTAAACATTGTTCATTCCTCAGTTGTTGATTTCTTCGTTGTTGATTTCTTCGTTTATCTGATTTTAGTTCATTGATAAGCAAGCAATCCTTGTTTATAGTCTCTTCTTTTTGATTGATTGGTTTAAGCATTTAGTATCTACTGTGTGGGATATAACATCCAACTGTTCAAGAAACCGCGAGATACAACAAAAAAATATTGTATGTTGCCTGATTTTCCAAAATAAATAACTTAAAACAAACGGATTGTTGGGCATTTACATTAGTTGTTGGAACATGACGATGAATATGAATGAGAAGTTTCAAGTCAAAGAGAAAGCGAATTAGAAGAAAAAGAAGTCGGGTCTGTGGGTTGACTTATAAGTCCTAGTATTACAGTTTTCTTTATGAAAGCTGATTTAAACATGGTTTTGAGATATAGAAGGCTGTATGCTTCTCGGAGGAAACTCTTAAACCATGTGCCAGATGGACCCTTTAGAACTATTGGTAAGTTGGTAACATCTAATATGGGAATTATCAGCATCCGTCAGGACCAGTAAGCCACTTATTTTGGTCTTAATTCCCAACATAAGTTGACAAGTTCGGCGACATTTTTAGTTTAGAAGCAATATTGAAATTTGCTATCCTGTATGAAAATAGTGAGAGAGCATTACACCGAGACATATATCTCTACTTAATGATCCAATGTTTTCAGACCCGGGTCGACCCGACCGGGTCAACCGGTTGAACCGGTTCCGGCCGAAAAACGAGTCATATTGAGCCGGGTTTCATATTTTCGAAACCCGCCCGGTTCAACCCGGTTCTCAAGACCCGTCCGGGTTTCGAATTTTTTGGGGTTTTTTTGAAAAAAAATAATTAATTTTACGTATTTGCGACGAAATTTTATTTTTACATATTACATTGGTTGGTAAACAATTTATATTTTTAATATACGTAAGTTTTAATTGTTTTTATAAGTATAATTTTGTTAATTATTAAAAATAAAAATAATTTTTTTTTTTTAGAAAACCGGGTTGACCCGGACCCGGCGACTCGACCGGGTCGATCTAAGACTCGGGTTTTAAAACATTGTAATGATCGACGCATGCCAACAAGGAGTTCGATGAAAATGTTGAGGGTGGTGAAGTGTTATGACGTAACATAACATTACCTGTGGAGTCGGGGCCGTAAATGCTAGAGGAGAAGCATTAAATTTTTGGTTTGCTATAAGTTCAGCAATAGAAAGCAGAATGGTATTTGGAGATTAATAATGTTGGAATAAGTTAGACCATAACTTACGCAAAATACTTCAATTACCCCATAAGAAAATTTAGAGGCCTTTAGGACACCCCTATATATATTAATATATTAATGTGAAACTTAACCTTCTCTAAGCATTGAAGTAAAAAACATGGTATTATTATTTTATGGAGAACGATTGAAAGTAGATTGGGAACAATAGGCAAATTGTAGTTTCTTTTTTTTGTCGCACAATATGTCAATGACGACTGTGTCGTTTTAATCTATACTGAGATCTTACTTTTAGTTCTACATCATCACTTATTCTGAGTTAGAAAGAAGCGGTATCAAAGGACAAATGCTGGCCTTTTGGCATGTGTCTAAAACTTGATGGGATTTTTGAAGTCTTTTACCATCTCTACTAGTAGGAAGATTATAAGGTCTTCAACGGCACTTTTGGTAGTGCTGACTCGTTAGCCTTTTTGCACAGGTATGTGAATTCATCTATGGTACATTTTCACTTTTGAAGGTCAACTTCCCCTTGACTAATCTCTTGCCAAATCAATTTATCAACAATTTCATGACCTATTTGAAATGTTTGTCACACAAACCCTTACTGTTAACTTCCTTTCTATATTTCTGTTGGGGCATCGTATCTAAATTTTGAATATCTAATAAGATCTCATATAATTAGCTAAATCATTTCATTCATGCTATATCTGAATTCCTTTCCCGGTAATTTAGACTTTGGTTTGAGGGAGGATTGCTAGGTCCAAGCCTAAAATCACGTAAAAAATATAAAAGCATACATATAAGCTGCATCAGTTCCTCCTTGTATTGTCACCGGGTATTAGAGTGGAACCGCTGTTATATGGTCCAAATAAAGATTTCAATCGTAAGTAGTGTGGAAATGTGCTTGGCACTAATGTTTTGATAACCCGGTTTGTTTACGCACAAGAGAACAAAGCAAAATCATTGCAAGAAAATGTGTGTTTTCGTATGTTAAAATGAGACCATCTGTGTAAAGCTCAACGAGTGTGCACTCCACGCTTCCGGAATTCGTATCTGTGCATTTAGCATCCGAGCATAATATGAAATCCTATTGGTCTCTCGTGAATCGCAATTACCAAAAATAGTTGATGTCACTAAAATCACCAAAAAATGCCATTTGAACCTGTTATCTATAAATGATCTGTATCCCAATGTCACATCTGATGAACTGACTTAGCAACTAAATTGTCATCACTTTATGTATTACGGTTAAAATTGTTAGTGTACAATTGCACTTCGTCTTAGTGATGTACTGTTAGCTACTTCAGTTACTTACATTTGACAGAGGCTCGTCCATGATAGATAGTTGAGTCATGTGGTGTGAGTTACTTTCAATGCGTTTATGCAATAATGATTCTTAGCATTTACTATGTTTATGTTTCTTCATATCTCCGATATACCATCTATGCTTATATCATCTCTTTAATATCATGAAAGCAAAACGGTAGGTTTTAGAAATAATGATAATATTTTGATGTTATGTTTTTTTTGACCGGACGTAACCTTAAAATCGACCTCTGTCCCAGTTCTGTTTTGTAATGTTGCTGCTCAGTCGATTGTTGCTGGTGGTCTCTCTCTCATGTAAGTTTCCAACATAAAAATGGACTTAATACTTCAATTTTACCCATGATTTTGCATTTCATTTTCTTAGTGACAAAGAGTTATGATTTTATTTTTGCTTTGATTTGAATAACAATGTTTATTAGATTAGAGATAGATGTGTAGATAAGAAAACAGATGTTTGTAATTTCTCAGAAATGTTTTGTTGTTTTTTGTT
Organism: Glebionis coronaria; assembly: GCA_025667525.1. Classification (NCBI taxonomy): domain Eukaryota; kingdom Viridiplantae; phylum Streptophyta; class Magnoliopsida; order Asterales; family Asteraceae; genus Glebionis; species Glebionis coronaria. Next base: position 504,302,913 of record CM046881.1, on the reverse strand, counting down.
GGTTAAAAACACTCTTACAAGTTAGCTAATTATCTTAAGAGTTACAAGTACTTCATGTATTTACCTGCATGTTTGTGTGATGAGACCACAATTCTAGTGGATATTTTCACATTGATCTCATCAACAAATGTATTGTTAGTTTTTTTTTAGGTCGTAAGGGGGACTACTAGGCTATTAGCACACATATCGTGACTTAACTATCGATGCAGCATTTTCTCATGTTGAGAAATGCTATATGCTTCTAAAAAGTTCCTAATTATCGTCCCAATACCAAATATAGAGGTGGTAAAACAGGCAGGTTGGACAGGCTGGGTAACGGGTTCAATTTGAGAAAATTGGTGAACAGGTTTTTTTTAGGTCACCTGGTCTAATTGGTTGGTTAATTAAGGACCAGTTAAAAATCGCTGAACGACTAAAAATAACTTTTGTTCCTATTAAAAATCAGGCACAATGTGATTCGCTTTTTTTTTTTTGGTTTGGTTTTAGATTATCTTCTATAATAACCAATATATGAATGTAACTTTATATTTTGTTATTACTGCAAAATAAAACTGTAGAGTTAAAGTAGCAAACTGATTATAGTGGCTTATTCCAGTTGGTTTGAACTTTGAAGTTCAAAAAATATAAAGGTTTTTTCTAATCATATTGGTTATTAATATATATGTTATCTAATAATAAGGGTATCATATATGAAATTTTGATTTAGTGTAAGTAAAGTAATTTTTTACATAATCGTTTAAAACTGATTAATTAAAATATCAATAAGTTGATAAACGTGGTAAGTATTCAAGAAAGAAAACAGTGTGTGCATGGTGTTACACTGTCACCGCTCCAGCTCTTATTTTGGGGTTGGCTAAGATCCGTTTTGTACTTCACTAGTTCTTACCCACCTATCTGTCCATTCAGATTTCAGACCCACTAAAATTACTACTATTTATTTACCTTCAGGTCTAATATGATCTGCATGGAAATGTTTTAGAGCCCAATAAGCGCCCGAGAACTTAATTTAATACCTAATCATACCCAAAGTATGTGTCTGGGCAGATGTTGCTGGCTCTAGCGACATGTCAGTCATCTGTATAACTAGAATATGGACTCATTCATTCACTCTATTAGATGTTTGGTCATGTGATCAGGAATGCTTTTAGCTTAATATAGCATCTCTTTAAATCTATACTAGTTGTATCGGGCCAATTTTTTTGGTCTAATTGTGCATGTCTTCTTGCAGAATCAATCTAGATAAGTCAAGGAGCATACCGAGAGGCTTGACTGATGGATTCTGTGTATTTTCTCTTCCTGTTTTTTGTTTATGTTAAATGTATGAAGACCTGGAATCTGCAACCTTTTTGTGTCATGTACTGGTTTATCTTTTGTTTAAGAAATCTGGAATTTCGGATGTTATGATTAATCTTTTTTGTTATGGTCGATCTTTCTGGAATTTTGGATGTTATGTACTGCTTTATCCGCTAACTTTTTTAAACCACGAGGGGGCATTTGGTTGGCGGAAATGAGTTGCATTTCCCTTGTTTGGTAAATGCTAAAAATGGAAAACCAGGTTTGGGGCTGGATCATTGGATTGGATCATGTACCAATTCTAATATTCTTGTTGGAATTTCTATCCAATAAAGTTAGATTATGTGTTTTCTTTTATTTCTAAGTGGTTTGCTTTACGCCACAATTTCTTTTATCGGCATTTACCCAACTATTGGTTAATATGCTTCAGGGTTGAACTTTGCATTTTTGGAAGTGGGTTGTTTTTCATCTCACTTAGACTAAGTTTATCAGCGATTTATTCCAACCGGTCGTGGGTGTAAAGACAAAAGCACAGTAATATAATATTGAAATTATTCAATATAAAGCAAATGAGGAGGCATCCGACCTAGTCGTAGAGTGACTCCACAATCTACTGTCCAACCTTGATACATGTCTTTTAAGGAGTGGGTAATTTTTCCTTGAGACCCAACAAGCAAATCTCTCTCTTTCTTATGATTTTAATAATTTGTATTCACAAACTTTGATATTTCTTTATACACTTGGAATTCATGTTGATCAATATTCATACTAAACCACACTCCATCTTCTTTTTGCATTTACACAGCTTACCCATATGATATGGGTTTAAGATGATGATAATAGTTTTTTTTTGTCTATATATATCTAAGAGGGCTGGGAACCGTCGCGCCGTGGGGTGCCAAACCCACGGCGCCGATGGCGTGATGACTCCCAACGGAGCCAAAACTCACGGCGTGAGACCCCGGCGCGGGTATACTCACGCCGCGTGAGAGATTTTAAAAAAAAAAAAATTCATTTTACCCCCCCCAAACGGCTAGATTTTTAAAAAAATTTCATTTAACCCCCCCCCCCCCCCCCCAAACGGCTAGTATTTTAAAAATTTCCATTTCACCCCCCAACGGCTAGTTTTTTGAAATTCGAATTATAACGGCTATATTTTTCGATCCGTCTATAAATATACCTCAAAATCAACCATTTCTTACACACCAAAACATAAACACTCTCTACAAACAAATATGAATCCCAATCACGTTCCGTCAGTTTTTGAAATCGATGAGGAATTCGATGCTTACTTCTTGCCAATAGCACACAATCATTATCAACGGTTGCTTGAAGAAGAGAATCGTCCAAGACTAACTCGGATCCCAGTCAACCGTGACCGAGAAGGTGCTGAGGAACGGCTCATGAACGATTATTTCGTTGAGAATTGCAGGTATCCTTTGGTTAAGTTTCGTGAAAGATTTCGAATGAGCCGAAGACTATTTTTAAAAATAGTTAACGGCATAAAAAATTATCAGGCCGATCCTCTTCCTGAGCATTTTAATTATTTTACTTCTCGACCCGATGCTACGGGTCGAATGAGTATTAGTGGTATTATGAAGTGCACAATGGCTATACGTCAATTGGCATACGGCAACACGCCGGATGCATTTGATGAATATTTACAAATTGCTAATCGAACCGGACGTGAGTGTCTAATGTATTTTAATATGTGTGTTATTGACTTGTATATGGCCAAGTATTTAAGAAAACCAACTCCGGCCGATGTTGATCAAATATATGATCTACATCTTACGAAACATGGTTTTCCGGGGATGCTTGGCAGCATTGATTGTATGCACTGGGAATGGAAAAATTTTCCAGTTGCGTGGCATGGGCAATACGCTGGTGGTTATAAAAGATACCCTACTTTGATGCTTGAAGCTGTTGCTTCGCAAGATCTGTGGATTTGGCATGCGTTTTTTGGGATGGCAGGTGCGAATAACGATATTAATGTTTTAGATAATTCTCCGTTATTTGATGACCTTCTGAATGACGAAGCACCGGTAAAACCGTATACGGTTAACGGAGTTGAGTATCAAAATGGGTATTACTTAGCGGATGGTATTTACCCACAATGGGCGAGTTTCGTGAAATCTTTCACGGTTGCAACTGACGCAAAACATGCTCACTTCAAAAGGCGTCAAGAAGCTGCACGGAAAGATGTTGAACGTGCATTTGGTGTTCTCCAAGGACGTTGGGGAATACTACGTCAACCAGCACGCGCGTATGAAGTAAACACCTTACGACGACTCATGTATACGTGCATCATACTTCATAACATGATTTTGAAAGATCAAGGTATGCAGGTGTTAGATTGGAACCAAAATTACGTTAACCCGTCAAGAAATATGCAACGAACATGGCTTGAGCGGTGTGAAGTTTACCGCCGAAAAAACAAAGAACTACGTGACCGAGAAACCCATCAAAGTCTTCAACAAAACCTTATGGATCATATGTGGAATCAAATTGACCACGGAGATGAAGATGCATATGAAGATGAAGAAAACTAAACGGCGGGTCGTATGATTTTTAATTTTCGTATGTTTTTTTAATTTTCGTATGTCTTTTTTATTATGTTCGTTTTATTTTAAAAGTATTGTAATGTTGCTTATGTTTAATGAAATATTTAAGTTTGTTTAGGGGGTGTTTTGTAAAATTCTGAAAAACTGGATTTCACTTGGAGTGATCACTCCCCTGTTTTTTCTGAGTGAGTGAGTTTTGCTGACGTGGCACCCAAAAACCCACTCACTCGGAGTGATGACTCCCAGCGCTCTAAAGCTTAGGTGGGAGGCGGATACTTCTATGCCAAAATTAAGGTTGTGAATATGAAAAGAATATGGATAAAACATTTCTTGGGTTTACTTAATGGGCTTATGTAATTTTAAAAGCGACTAAAATGATAATAGTGAAGTACTGTATTAACTATTAAGTAACTAAATTAATGATTATCTTATTCTAAGTAGCTATTGAGTATAATAGGTTTAAGTAGTTAAATTAAGTGTAAAAAGAATATATTATATGTGGATCGGGTTGGGGTTGGGTTGTGAATAAATGATGAAAAAGTTGAGATTCGTTGTATGTGTAGATTGTATAGATGAAAGAGTGAGAAAATAATATTTTAATTAAAGATTGGGTTGGGTTGGGAGAGATTGTGAATAAACATAGTCTTAGGTTGTGGGACTTGTGGTCGAGTAGCCGACATTTTTAGCTTGGGGTTTTAACAATATTCGCACTTTTCGGAGCAATGATTCCTTTGTTAGCAATATAATAGAAAGCGTTGATGCTTTTGAGTTCTGATAACTAATGGGATTATATAGTTTATCTACGTGGTTACAAAAAAAACAATCAGGGCACTAACCTGGTTTGAGGTTCAGTCTTATGAGACCAGAAAAAGCATTCATAACACTCTTTTAGTTTTATATACTTGCACTGAATCTAACGTAGCGTTTGGTATACATAAATCTTTGAAAACTATATTAATGATAATGATAATTATCAGTTGAATATAACTCGCAAGTTTAAATAAAGGCTAAGGAAACTTCCCAAGTTTTCTAAAGTTATTATAGGTTTCGTTTCTCAAAATGATTCTTCTAGAGAATATATGATATGTAAAAGAGAAGCTTGTTTTATAAGACGAGTTGTTACGTTTTCCGTTATATTCATCGATTCCATATCATGGAAAAATTATGTTACGATTACATATGAGTCATATCTTTATAAATCCGTGGTAAAATTCGAAATTCTGTTTCATAGTTGGATTTATTATCCTTAGATATGAATGATAATCAACATAGTAAGTTTTGTATAAACCTAAAAGATACACCTTGTGTTCGATAAGCATTTATATGTATCCCTATACATATGTGACAAATGTTTTCTGATATGAGTATACCTTGGATTCTGAATTGTTTCTATTATTTCCCTTCATTCTAAACCCTAAAAGTATTTGACGAAGAATTGATGATGATGTGGCTGCAATCCTGTAAGTGAAATTGTCAATAAGAAGTATTATCCGGAAGAAGACTCGATGACTAGTTAGTTTTTGATATCCAAATAAGAAAAAATGCTATTAGTATCACCCGTTGGATTGAAAGAGCCAATTCAATAACCTATCGTAGTAATCGCATTTGAAATTGTAAAGTGAAGTTTGCTATAAGAAGATAGCACTTCGTCAGTTATCTTGGTAAATTCTTTATGCTCAACCTATTGAGATAAAAAGAAGTACATAAGATCGCTTGATTAAATTTCAAATATTTCTTAGAAAGATGATCTCGAGAAGATGGAAGAAGAACTCCGCTATCTAATGATAAAAGGAATTAACCTCGAGACATACACGAGGAAGTTTCAAGAGTTAGTAGACTTAGATCCTATTCTAAAGAATAATAAAAGCCTTCATCAGAAGATTTTATCATGGAATTATGTCATGGAATTTCATCTGAAATTCTATTAAGAAGACTCCATCAGAAGATTATGTTAGAAAAGTTTATTAAGGAATTCTATCGAATATTTTGAAGAAAGATTACCACTTCCAAAATCCCAATATATTGGAAAAAGTCATTAACATTTACCCAAAGAGTTTATGAACAAGGTAATTAAATCACAATTCTGTGCAAAAATCAGAAATCTTAAGCGTAAAATCGGCAGTGAAAGAACGTCCATAGATTCTAGTAAACAGGAATCTAGGATTATAAATCCAATCTACGGTGAATGTGATGGAAATTTTCTTCTGTGTAAGAAATGCACTGTGCATCACACAGGACTTGGCACCATCTGGTGTCGGATTTTCAACATAGTAGGTCGTTGGATTTGGGATTTTAAGGGCAAGTGGCCTCATAAGCTATATGTTCAATAGAATTACCATGTATCTTATATACATGTTGTGAGGAATAAAATACCGTCTTCTATTTTAACGTCATTCATCTCTAGAAATCGTATTCTTAGATATTATATACAGGACATCTTACTTACGTCGACGTAAGAAGGAAATTTAAGGAAATAATAAATATGTCAAATGCTAGAATATATTTTTATATTCGTGTTATGTCAAAAATTTCTAAGTCAATGATTTACATCCTATTTATTTGATTGAATTAGGACGCTTCTTTAGTCAAATGAATAAATTTAAATCGCCAAATATATGATTTCTTCCTTACATAAAGTTGGACGCATCTTTATGTTAGTAAGAGTTTATAAATGGACTTAAAGATATTCGATATAAGACAAGTATAGACTTAATATACTTGGAAACGCGAGGATTTTGCTCGTCTCTGTTTTATGACATTACTCTTTATCTAAATCTCGGGACGAGATTTCTTTAAGGGGGAGAGACTATGACAATCCATAAATTTCACATATGTGATATATGTTATGATTAAATAAAAGTGGAAAATCCATTAGAAATTTTTGTTTTTTATGCCTTACTTGATAAGATGAATTGTTTCTTACAACCTGAACTGCCACTTCAACATATTCCTATATGTTGGAAATACAATGTATATATATCAAGTATAAGTTCAAAAAGTAATCTAATAAGTTGAATATTGATAAGAATATCTCAAATATAACTACGATGCCCTAAATTCCCTTAGAAACCCTAGAATCCCTTTAAATGAGTTGTACACTCAAGAATGGTAAACTATGAATGGAGAATATATATGAATAAGTCATTATGGATTATAAACATGTTTTAAACTATACTTTGAAGATATAATACTACCTAAGAATGGTAAGAACAAACTATACAAAGCTAAATACCAATAAATGTACATAATAGTCTAGATCATCACCTAGAAATCCTTGGTAGACAATCTTTCAAGCAATATCTATATACCCTATAAAGGGTGTATCCCAAATGTTGAAAGTTGAAAGTTTGAAAACTTTTGCATGGTAATGTTGAAAAGTTGTGGTTATTTACACAATATAAGGCAATGTTGAGTAAATTGTGTGGATATTTAAGAAAAGATATCAAACTTTAATGAAAAATTGATTTATGAAAGAAAGTATTCAACTCCTCAATGAAACGCATTGCTGTAAAACACAACAGACAATCAATGAAATGCGGACAACTTTGTTTTAGAAAATTCTTCAACGCAGTGGGTAAAGATCCAGGTAATACATTCAATGATGTCTCATCTTATATATCGCATATCTCATCTTACACACTCTCGCTCGGCTCTATTTTTTCTCATGCTCAGCTGCCACTTGTTACTTCGATGCCACCATTCAAGGTGTGTGATGATGGTGTTGGGTGCGTGACGATGGTGAGTAAAGTAGTGATGTCGGTGGTGTGGGATGAGTGATATTTAGCATTCTTTGATCTTTATCAAGATCTTTGACCAAAGTTTTTCTGAGTTAGATCTAAATTATCATTCTTTGGTGTTTAGTGCCATATGAGTGATGAAGTATAATGGTGTTGGGCCTGCTGTATTTCGTGTAAAAGATATGATGATGAAGCTAGCTACTCAAAGCTAACAATGGTTTTGCTACTCTTAACGTTGATGTTAATGTTGGATTGTATCAATGGGTTTGTTTTCAGTTTTTAATTTTCAATTGTTTAAATTTAATTTCATTTACCCTTAATTTGTTGTATGTAGATGTTATTAAACAATAAATAGATTCTAGGTTTGTCATTATTTTGTTTTTTCATTGTTAATTCTTGTGTATTTACTATTTTTCAATGGGGTTTAAGTTTTTTTTATTAGCTTTGTTCATATTGTTAGGAGTTTTGGTAAATGAATTGTTAGAATGATGAGTAATGAGGGGTTTTGGTTTAGCTTATTGCATTCATTTGTTCTCATAATATAATCGTTGTATGCTATGCAGGTCGAGACCTCTTGAAATGGTTAAGGGTGCAACCCTTGACACCAACACATTCTTTGCAGCTGCTTACTGCTGTCGAAGCATCTTTGCTGAAGCAATTAATGTTGTTTGATAAATGGATATCATCGCAGGCACAATTAACCCATATGAGGTAATTCTGAAATACTTGATTCTTTAAGTATTCACATAGTTTCATGATTTACAGTGAAACTTTTGTAAGTCTAGGCTCGAATTCACTTTTAGCTTTACAAAATAAACAAATAACCAATATTTTGTACTAATATAAAGCATTCAAAGTGATGATACTTCTATTTTTATAACTCAAATAGAATTTAAGTACTTTGTGAACTCCTCTTCAGAAATCCCATTTCCATGAAAATCCAAACAATATACCTTGTATAATGCTATGTTACAACTGATCATTTGATTGTACTTATTTTTTTAACCATAAGCAACTTTGATAAGCAGCCCCCAAACACCCACTAAGTTCGTATTGGAAGAAATATTAGAAGACAACTATATTAGCCAAGATACTAGCTTTATGAAAGAGTACCTATAAGTTGGCGTTTACTTGAATACCTAAGAGATATTGAATTCGTAGAAAGCAAATTTAAAAAATATAAATCATCATAAAGCATGCCCATGACATAAAGGTTGTTATGTCATGTGTATTAAAATGACATAAATCATGCCCATGACATAAAGGTCATTATAGATCATCATAAAGCATATCATACTTACAATATGATTAAGGGTTGATTAAAGCAAGCAAGAAAAAAACAATGAAAAAACGCATCCAATTGTAAGCCACAAACGTAACGATTGAGACCCTAAAGAAGATGAAAATTGTCCCCTTTTTAAATAATAATCATAAAAATCCCCACCACCAAACATGTGGTTCTGTTTTTTTATGTTGATGTTAGACTAACAAAAGAACATATAAAAAATCCTAATCTTTAAGTTTGTAAAATATGTGCTTAAATTTGACAACTGGAAATGCTACTGTGGCTGTCGTCGCATATCGACACTGCTTTTTCCAAGTTAGCAACAATATCGGTCATCGTTGGTCCTCGACCCTCTGAGTTCCCAAGATGTATAGCAGTATATGCCATTAGTTCCACTTCCTCAGACTCATTCACCTCAAGAAGCCCTACTATTTTGTCCAATATCTTTGCAATTCGCTTAAGAAGATTTGTGGTACAACGTACTCCACTAAACTTGTGGGCATACTACCGGTATCCTCTTTACTTTTGAATATCGCTCTTTTTCCTGTCAGGAGATCTAGCAGGACAACTCCAAATCCATAGACATCACTCTTGGGAGTAACTACATTAAATCCATAGTATTCTGGATCAATCTAGCCAACTATCCCGGCTGCCTTTGTTGGTTTTTGTTGTGCATTGGAGTCTGGACCCATTAGAGATAACCCAAAATCAGATACTCTAGCTACCCAATTTGCGTCCAGTAAGATATTGGATGATTTGATGTCTGAGTAACTTATAGGTGGAACTGCGTAGCTGTGAAGGTATTCAATTCCCCTAGCAACATCTAATGAAATTTTGATACGCATCTTCTAAGAGTTTTAGAAGATGCTACTTTTTTAAGTGTACTTGTCATGTAGATGATCATACAACGCTCCATTTTTCATGTACTAATATACCAAAAGTCTTTCTTCCTGTTCTTCACAATAACCAACGAGTCGAGCCAAATGCTTGTGATGAAGCTGAAATAAGAAAGCCGATTCTGAATCAAATGAAACTTTCTTTTTCTTGGAATCTCTTTGTTTTTTGATTTGTTTTCCCTCTTTTAACAGCGACATCACGACCATCTAACAGTTTCCCTATAGAAGCAGATTGTAAAGTAAAGGGGTGTTTGCTTCTATTTACATAGTCGGCTTACGACTTATTTTGTTTTGGGCTTATGCTTCATAACCCCACTTTTTACAACTTATTTTAAAACTTTTTAACTTATATAAGCCGTAAATGAGCTTACAAAACATTATCCAAAAATTCAAGTAATCCATAAGATAGCTACATAAGCCGAAATAAACCATAAGTCTTCAACATATTACAGTAGATTTTATAATGTTCTTATCACCTGTATTGGGTCGAAAAAGCTTTGGAAACTGTTGGAAATGAGTATCTTAATATGATGCAAATATTCCAGCAACCGGAGACGTTAAGTTGGTGACTCAAATTTAGCATCCGCCTGTACCATAAAAACTTATATACTGATATGTGTACATGTTAGCCCAATGTGAGAATCAATAGTGTATTTTCATATGTTTGTTTGGACATGAAATGATATAGTCTAAAGTGGCATCAAACACATAATAGAGCACGTGCATTTGCTTTTGATTCTTTGGCACTATGAATTCTTTGTTATTGCTATTAGCTTTTTATGACATTGTGTTTGATTCAGTGTAAACATCATTTATATTTGACAGGAGCATATGGGCTATACTAGAGGTTACAAGACCAAATGAGTTGGGAGTCAGAAAAGGCCAGGAAGATAAACGGAATGATAATAGAGCGCATAGAGTTTAGACCATACATATAGCCACATATGTTTGCAAGGTGCGTCAATCAAGAAATATAGATATGTTTTGATGTAGCAGCAACTGCATGAATAATTACACACAAAATCTTTCATCCTAATTATTTGGTGTTCTTAGATTTCCTTGAAACAAACAAATATGTTTATTGGTTTTTCCGCTGCTAACTTTCTAAGTATTATGTGTGGTTGTCTTTGAACCGTACATTTGTAAAGTAACTGTAGTTTCTGAGAGAAATATGTATTGATTATCCAATTATTTTATGCATTCGAGAGTGATCATGTGTATGAAACATCATAAGGTCTAGCACCGTGCAGCAAAGCGCATGCTAAAGTCCTCGTTCTTATAGTTGATTAGCTTTATTTGTTTTGTCGCATGTTACGAGCGTTTGCAATTTCATTTTGATCTTTTCACTTTCTATTTTGAACGTTTCACGTAACACTCATAATATCCCGTATCGTTAATCATGTGCCGCTATGAATATCATCTGAACCTGAATATCATCTGAACCTGATAACTATTCTGTCGGGTTGCGGGTGAGTTTTTAGAAAGTAAAACCAACTCGACCCGATAACCCGACCCGATAACACCTCATATGGAATAGGACTAAGAACTTAAATTTGTGGTGTTAAAAAACCATGGTTTTATTTTTATGAAAGAAATGCAACTGTATATATTATTTTCTCTCCTAGCAAAGTTAGGATGATTAGCGTTCGGATACACAAGTGTGCATTTACCAAATGTATTTCCATGTCTTTTGATACATTTGAATTTTCTTTCCTCGAATTGAATTAGCGCATGTTGCAACCGTTAATTATTTGCCGTTAGGAATTCCCGCCGCTATGCGCGGGTACTCGCCTAGTAACTACATAATATCTATATACAAGCATCAAATACAATTGATAAGTGTGAAAACACCCATCCTTTTTACCACTTAATTACAATAATAACCGAGCCAAAACGTGTATTTTATGTCATTTATGTCGGAATTAAGCGTGGTTTGTGTTTTTGTTGTGATTTAGGACGAAAGGTGGAAAGTGGAGAAAACACGGCATTCACGGGCTTTTATCGAAGAAAAAGCGAAAGATGAAGTCGAAAGATCAAGAGTGGAAAAAGAACGGAAGTCCAAGACCAATTCTGAAGATTTATCGAAGAAAAAGTCAAAAGACGGAAGTTTACCAAAAGCCGAAGAACTCGAGTCTTATTTATGAAGAAAATTCAAGACGAGTTCAAAGAAATCCCGAGACAAAGTCATTAAGTCCAAGATTAACAAAAGATAAAGAAGGGAAGGACTTAACTTTGCAATTAAGGAAAATAGGAAAGAGGGAGGAAGCTTCCTAAGCTCCTCCCTAATCTCCACTATAAATAGCCATTAGCTACTTCATTTCTTGTTGTTGGTGGCTTGACAAGCCACACTTCCACCATTTTCATTTCTTAATTACTTTCTTGCATTTTTAATTTCATGTTATGCACTTTTAATTCAAGTAAGTCTTTTAATTTTTGGATCTTTTCTTTTAATCAAGTTCTTATTTTTAACCATCTTCTTCTACTTTTCTTATCTTGCTTATCTTTGATTCATGTTCATCTTGATCTTATTTTCATCTTTATGCTTATTTGATTTAAAGGTTTCTTAAAAAGTTCATCTTTTTATGTTTTGATTTTTAAGTTTGTTTATTTCAAGTTTGGAAAAGTTGTTGTTTGTGCTTATTAAGTTCATTTCGATTTTGATTCGTTTTAGTTTTAGTTTTAGCTTATTACAATAGCTTATCATTTGCTTAAATTTCGGATCCCTTATAAATCGGAAAGGGAAAACCCCTTTCCGATCGCACATTCCGACCAAGCACCCCTTTTTCCGATCTGTTGATCGGAAAAGGGTTTTACTCATTCCAATTTGGTAAGTTTTGGTATTCCGATTGTATGTATTTTACTCATTCCGATTTGGAGGTTTTCTTAGCTCATTCCGATCAGCTTAGTCTTAGTGCATTCCGATTATGAGTGTTTCATCACATTCCGATCTTGCTCATTTTGCTTTATTCCGACGAGGGGTTTGATATTCCGATCTGAGATGTTTTCAAACATTCCGATCGGAGTTCCTTTTTAACATTCCGATTGCACCTTTGCGATGGGGTTACATTCCGATCGGATTCCAATCTGGATTCCGATCGGGTGTATTCCGATTGGATGTTTTGTTTTGTTTTAATATTTTGTTTAAGTGTCAATTGTTCTCGTTTTATTTTTAGTCTATTTTAATTTCGCTTTGCATTTTTTATTTAATTGTCAGTTTACTTTTTGTTAAGTTTTAATTTTACGTCATTTAATTTCTCGTCATTTACTTTCTAAGTTTTAAATATTGCACCATTTACGTTTCAACTAGTTTTATCTTTGATTACTTGTCATTTAATTTTAAGTCTCGCACATTTATTTTACCAAAACCAAAAATATTGATTCACCAAGAACAACTAATCTCACACAATCAACCGGAGATCAATTCGAGAAGATACCGAGAAAACGAACTTTTTCAACGAGTAAAAATCTATACATTAAAATGGCGCCGCTGCCGGCTCTTTTCGTGAAGATTAATGGTTTTTTGTGAGAGACGCGTTGGCTTTTGGGACCCGTTCACTTGTGAACGTTATTTTTCGTGTCCAAAATTTTTCAAAAATCACAAAAACATATGTAAAATCATAAAAAGCATTTCTTTTTCAAAGTTTTGCACCAAAAATATTCTTCTTGCTTATCTATCTTTCTTTATGGATTTTTATGTCCATTGCGTCCGGTGTGGGAAACAATTATCTGGGAACAACTCTTGTCAATGGTGTACATGTGAGCGGTGCGGAAACGATATCGACAACACACAATTCGGATTTTGTCCCTTGTGCAACTCGACTAATTCATTCTTTTTGAACCCACCTCCTGTTCCCCCGTGCATATATTGTGGAAGCGATTCTCATTGGCATGTTTCGTGCCCGGTTCGATACCTGTATGGTCACGGGCAAGAACCGAGGTACAATTATGACAATGATAATAGCTATCCACAAGACGCACCTGATTTTTCTCCATACCCGATTTGCAACAACTGTGGGGGTCCTCACGATACTTATTATTGTCAACCAATGAATTATTATGAGCAAAATCCGTGTCCTCAATTTTCTTCACCAATGGATTATTATGAACCAAACCCGGTTTCTAATTCTTCCCAACCGATGAACTACTATGAGCCACAACCATGCTATAATTCAGGTTTTCAACACTTTGAGCCCCCACATCACACCCTCAATCATCAATCCTCTCAGCAAACTAGTCTTGATCAAAAACTCACTTCTTTGAATGGCATTTTAGAAAGTATAGCTCAACTTCGAGCTGACTTGCATCAGGAAAGGCAACCGTTGCTTGATGTGGACGAAACCTTGAAAACCACCGACACCTTTTTTAGCCAATTTAGTCGTTTTCCCTTCTTTTCTACACCAAAATGTTTAATTACAGCGTGGGATAGAATTGGTGAAATTGAACATACTCGGGGCGATGAACAACAAAAGTTGCTGCATGAGCTTCTTAAAGATGTGGAGGTTATCAAGGAAGAGTTAGCCGACTACGTCACTCCTAACTGGACTCGTCCCATCTATTATGATGATGATGATGACGATGAGCCTACTATTTCTTGGAATGATCTTACTGCTCAATGTCCTAGTGCAATTGTCATCCCTTCTCTCAATATCCCAAACGAGTCTAAGGATTGTGATTCGTTGAATGAGCTTAGTGATGTTGGTCTCGACAAAGTATTGGATGATGAGGTTCGTGACTTACCTGCTATGGAGCCTGAGGACGACGTTGCTCTTACGGACGAGGTCGATCCTAGTGATGACAATTTTTCTCCAAGCTATGAGAATTTCAATTTTGAAATTTCTCAATCTCCACCGGGAGATGCGGGCAATGACGATTTATTCTCTCCGGTTTACGAGAAGTTCACTGATGAACATGATCTTGTGGATGAGGTGGAAGACGTACTTCTTCGAGATAGATTACGGAAAGTGCACCTTCTTATTGCTCAAATCGAAGCGTTGACTTCTCCTCCTCTTTCCAAGTCTTTACCCCCATCTATTCCTCCCGTTGAAGATAATGACCCATTGCTGGAAGAAATCGACATCCACTCCATCCCTCCAGGTATTGATGATTCTGACACGGAGGGGGACATTATTTTTGATAATTTGCTACAGGAAGATATTGTCCCAAGTCCCCCTCCCGAGCACCTTTCATCCTCCCCTTTAGCCACTATCACGGAGGATGAGTGCTTTGACCCGGGAGGTGACATTGATTATGCTATGCTTGATAACAATACGGCTTTGCCGCTTGCTCAGCATCTATTGTCTTTGGGGGAGGACAATGTGCTTACTTTACCCAACCCACCTCCCGTGGATCTTGAATTCACATACTTCTCGTATGTTGAACGGACCTTTCTCCCATACAAGACTTATCCCCTGCCTCTCCTTTGTTGATGTCAACCGGGAACGAGGACAAGGTTTTTGATCCCGGTATTGCATTCGAGGCTTCCCCATGGACCATTTAATTCGGGGACGAGTCAGGCTCGTGACTCGGTTAACAAAAACAAGCGCTTTTTGGGAGGCAACCCAATTATCTATCTATTTTCACCATAAGTGTAGGGGGGAGCCCCGTGGTGTTTATTGCTTTCTTTCTTATCATGTGCAGGGATTAGAGCTTCAAAGACACACTATTGATGACTTTTGACGAACCGTGACTCCGTGTTCCCGATTTCCCGGTTCTATCCTAAACTCTTTTGATTCACTATTTTATATTTTCTCAATATTAAAATAGGAATCTCTTTAGTTGTCTCTTTCTTAGCGAGATTTAAACAACGTGCACAATGTCCTAAGTGTAGGGGAGTTTAATCCCACATGCTTAAACATTGAGGACAATGTTTATCTCAAGTGTAGGGGGACTTCTATCGAAGTTAAGTGGTCTTTTCCTTGTATTTGTCCTCATTTTAACCGGAAAATCAATTTTTCGACATTTTTCAAAAATTTTGATCTATTTTGGCCTATTAGTTTTTCCCTTTGTATAGTTATTTTCTTTCTTTACTAGAATAAATGTTTAATAAAGTGGTTTTAATTTTCAAAACGTTGTGAATCTTATGACTCAACCCGAGTTTACTTATCTTAGTTTACTCTAGCTAGTATCCTTAACGTGTTTAAGTCAAGTTTTGCTAGGCTTTTATATAGGGAGCTATAAAACGCGAAAGTCTTAACTTTCACGGGTTAAGAACAAGAACTTTTCGCAAGTTCCTATAATTGATCGTAGAGAGTCGTTTATCAAGGGAACTTTAAAATGCGATTTCTAAACTTGAAAAAGTCTAAGAATTTGCAAGATCCTATAGGCGACTCGAAAACCCAAAACTTTGATTTAATAGGATAAGCATCCACGAGTCTCATTCCTTGAGATTTTAAACTGCGGAGAACGAGAGATGATAGAGCCAATTATAAGTCCGGTATTCTTTCAGGAATTTATGTGAGTTAATTATAAGCCTATTCTCCCATCGCTTGCTAATAAATTTATCTGCTAATAAATAAGGTTATACGATTTGAAAAGTTACTTAGCTTCTAGCCCAAGATCGTTTAAAAGTTGCTCGGTATGGATTAGAGTTCATAGCCAAGGCATAACTTATTGAAGCGGGATGCGAAGATTGGCGAGTCCAAAAAGGCCCTAACAAGGCATGAGGGCTATATTTTGTTGCTAAAGATCCAAAGTGATGTGAAGAATCATTTATCAAAAATCAATATGAAGGATCGAGACACACGACGAAAAGCAAATACTCCCCAAAAGTCATGGAGAAGTGTATCCGAAAAGACCCTAACAAGGTATGAGGATAAATAGATCCAAGTCATAAAAGGAGGCGGATCGTTGTATATCAAAGTCCAAAATAAAGATTGGAGAAAAATGAAGAAGTCGTGGTCCAAGTATGAATCTCTCAAAACTTCAAGTGAAGAAATTCCTATTATGAAGAGAAGACCATTATTTCATGAACGTCTCTCAAGATTTGAAGTATGAAGTCGCTGCCAAATATCGGTCTGAGAAAGGTCTCAAATCGCGAAGCGAGTTATGCCAAGATATGAACTTTATGAGGTCCCGAGAAGCAGTTTTAAAAGATTTTGTCCTTTAGCTAACTATTGATTAAATCGTCCACTTTATTTTCGGCCTAAATAACTATCGAAATAAGTCAAAAATGCATCCTCGTGATCATTCAAGACAACAATAAAATATAAAAGATACCCCTAGGAATAAGGGAGTCTAAGTAAGTAATTGGCCCACATGAGTTCGTGTTAGTTTGCTAACTTATAATAGCAATGATCTCGTTTTTAAGCTTGGTTTGGAGAAAGTGAAAACTTGAGGATGATGATCATTCACGACATTTCCAAAACCCAAGGTATGTTTTTGATTTCTTTACTTTGAATGTTTATAATTTTCTATCTCTTTAATAAAGGCCAACGTGGATTGATTGTGATGAAAAATGTAAAAGTGCTTTGTAACTAATGCATTGCATGAGGACATTGCAATGGTTAAGTGTAGGGGATTTGATAGGTGTGAAAACACCCATCCTTTTTACCACTTAATTACAATAATAACCGAGCCAAAACGTGTATTTTATGTCATTTATGTCGGAATTATGCGTGGTTTATGTTTTTGTTGTGATTTAGGACGAAAAGGTGGAAAGTGGAGAAAACACGGCATTCACGGGCTTTTATCGAAGAAAAAGACGAAAGATGAAGTCGAAAGATCAAGAGTGGAAAAAGAACGGAAGTCCAAGACCAATTCTGAAGATTTATCGAAGAAAAAGTCAAAATACGGAAGTTTACCAAAAGCCAAAGAACTCGAGTCTTATTTATGAAGAAAATTCAAGACGAGTTCAAAGAAATCCCGAGACAAAGTCATTAAGTCCAAGATTAACAAAAGATAAAGAAGGGAAGGACTTAACTTTGCAATTAAGGAAAATAGGAAAGAGGGAGGAAGCTTCCTAAGCTCCTCCCTAATCTCCACTATAAATAGCCATTAGCTACTTCATTTCTTGTTGTTGGTGGCTTGACAAGCCACACTTCCACCATTTTCATTTCTTAATTACTTTCTTGTATTTTTAATTTCATGTTATGCACTTTTAATTCAAGTAAGTCTTTTAATTTTTGAATCTTTTCTTTTAATCAAGTTCTTATTTTTAACCATCTTCTTCTACTTTTCTTATCTTGCTTATCTTTGATTCATGTTCATCTTGATCTTATTTTCATCTTTATGCTTATTTGATTTAAAGGTTTCTTAAAAAGTTCATCTTTTTATGTTTTGATTTTTAAGTTTGTTTATTTCAAGTTTGGAAAAGTTGTTGTTTGTGCTTATTAAGTTCATTTCGATTTTGATTCGTTTTAGTTTTAGTTTTAGCTTATTACAATAGCTTATCATTTGCTTAAATTTCGGATCCCTTATAAATCGGAAAGGGAAAACCCCTTTCCGATCGCACATTCCGACCAAGCACCCCTTTTTCCGATCTGTTGATCGGAAAAGGGTTTTACTCATTCCAATTTGGTAAGTTTTGGTATTCCGATTGTATGTATTTTACTCATTCCGATTTGGAGGTTTTCTTAGCTCATTCCGATCAGCTTAGTCTTAGTGCATTCCGATTATGAGTGTTTCATCACATTCCGATCTTGCTCATTTTGCTTTATTCTGACGAGGGGTTTGATATCCCGATATGAGATGTTTTCAAACATTCCGATCGGAGTTCCTTTTTAACATTCCGATTGCACCTTTGCGAACGGGTTACATTCCGATCGGATTCCAATCTGGATTCCGATCGGGTGTATTCCGATTGGAGGTTTTGTTTTGTTTTAATATTTTGTTTAAGTGTCAATTGTTCTCGTTTTATTTTTAGTCTATTTTAATTTCGCTTTGCATTTTTTATTTAATTGTCAATTTACTTTTTGTTAAGTTTTAATTTTACGTCATTTAATTTCTCGTCATTTACTTTCTAAGTTTTAAATATTGCACCATTTACGTTTCAACTAGTTTTATCTTTGATTACTTGTCATTTAATTTTAAGTCTCGCACATTTATTTTACCAAAACCAAAAATATTGATTCACCAAGAACAACTAATCTCACACAATCAACCGGAGATCAATTCGAGAAGATACCGAGAAAACGAACTTTTTAACCTAGCAAAATCTATACTAATTATAATATGTCATATAAAGGAAAGGTAATTGATTACAAAATACTAATATTCACTAATCCAAAGCTAATTACAAGTTAATACCTAGTAACCAAGATTAGCATTTAAAATCCATTTCACATTGATTAGAGTCTAATCTTTTGCAACTAATTATAAAAATCAACTATGTATCATATTAAGATTAAACTTTTATTTCAATACAAGTTACAAGTTAATAAAGCATAAGGTACAATTTATCAAATACCTAGATTATGATTACCCTATACAAACCCTTAAACTAATAATGTAGAATCAGTAGCAGTCATAAAAATAATATATGAGACTTATAATAAGCTTACATTATGATATAAACACTAATCACCCACGATAGAAAGTCATTAGGCTTAATGACCAAAAAAACCCTCATATTAAGAAATCTACATAGAATCATTACCTAGTCTTTTAGGACAAGTCTACAAAAACTTATATAATTTATTAAGGTTATAAGATTATGTTAATACAATGTATAAGTACCCTAAATCACAAGGTACAACATTTCAATGCATGGCTTATAAATTAGGTCAAAATAGGTATTTTCACCCTTTTAGACATGTTTACTTAGAATAACTTAGTAAAACTAATGTAGGACTTCATGGACACATTAAGGACAGCGTAGGAAGTATAAATTGATTTTACATCAATGGATAAACCAAAGATAATGGATTTAACAAGGATTTAACCCTAGACCATTAGAAACCCTCACCCGCCTAGGTTTTCTTCCCAATTTCACCTTAAAAATTTGTTAAACTTCAAACCAAAGATCTAAACTTCTTAATTACAATGTGTATACCATAAATAAACCCTAATCCATCAATAATCACATTCCTAAACCCTTAATCACAAAAATTGCAAAGTATAAAGTTACAAGCCCTAATTTAGGACCCAATTTTACATTTTCCCTCCAAAAACCCATTTCAAACCTTTACCTCCTAAATTTAAAATTATGATCAGATATTTATGATACCTAGAAGATATTTTCAAGCCAAAAAACCAATAACATAGGTGCATAAGCTACTTGATGGCCATTTCTCTTCCATAAACCAATTTGTGGCCTAAAAACCTTCCAACACCTCTTCCATGGATCTTAAATGTTTCTAGCCCTCCTATAAACTTTCATGGATCTTCCCTATCCTTCCTTAGTCACTACCCTTGATGTGTTACACGTTTCATTGCTTAACTTGGAGCCTAAGGGTTGAAACTAGTATAAATAGGAGCGAATACACATAGTTAGAACTTGCACCCCGTTTCCTTTGTATCTCCTACCTATTCTGCATATCCACTTCTATATAAGTCCTAGGATATCCTATAAGACCAAAAACCAGGTCTAGAAGGAATCCATTAAAGCTCTTTAAGCTTTGATAGCAAGTAGCGTTCAGAGGAAACCATAAGGAGCCATTTTGGAGCTACCTAGGTAATCTATATGTTAACTAAGATTTGATCTTGTTATAATACTTTCTTAGAGTTTTTATAATGTTAATAAGATGTTAGAAAGATAATATAAAAGAAATTAGGCCTTTTTATCATTTCAAATAAAAGTTATAAGCTAAAGATGCCTTAAAACCCTAATTTTGTAATTTACATGAAATAATAAGAAAAAACCCATTTCAAAAGCTATAATTCTAGAGAAATTTTTTATTATAATTATAAATATGTTTTGAAACTTTGTTTTAAAATCCTAGATCATTTGGTCTATTTTTGAGGTTGTTATGTGATTTTTACAAGTATAAGGACTGTTTGAAACTATTTAACATTTTGGGTCAAAAGTGTCATTTTGTGAAAGTTAAATCTATAAGAATAAATTTTGAATAATTTGAGACCCTAAGTTTAAATATTGAGGGTCAATGAAACTATATACTTTAGGGGTTAAAAGTGTAATTATACCAAAGTATAACCAAAAGGGCTATTTTTGCCAACTTTGAAACTAAAGAAGATTAATTATAAATATGAGGAAGTAATGAAAGTATCATTCTAGTAGGTAGCTTTGTAAAAAGATGTTCCATCTCGATATAACGTTCTGACTGAGTGGTTGGGTTTACGATTTAAATTGCCCTCGCTCCTCAAACGATTATAGTATGGCTTCCGAGTATGATGACCCGAACAATAATGTTATATTTACAACCAAATATTAATTAAAGAATACATAACTAATATTTAAAAGTATTGAACTAAAAATCAAAGACTTGATACTATACACAATGTGTTAATCCAGGTTTGTGTGAGAGCAAATTGTGGTTTGTATGACCAAGTTGTTTATTTGTGAATGAAATATATCTGATTATAGCTCGGATTCTATAGACATAGGGTGAGTTTATAGCCTCACTTTTAAATGCTTTGTAAATTATTTGAAAACCCGTGAGGGGGATATATGCTAAAAGTGGAATACATGTGTTTTCGTGAATTGTACGCTTTTACTTAAAATATGTTATTGCACGAGTGCTCAAACTGTTACTTAAATTTCATAAGTCATTGAACACTTTATGTGTGCGGTAATAGGGTGAATATATCTATTGGAAGTAACGAATCCTGATTATGTTACACGCTCGAGTGGGTAATCGAGCACACTTTATTATAACTAACAGGTAATCTGTACCTGTAGATTACTTGTCATGACATTCTGTCATGATGGTCACTTCGGTGAATTCTCGTTAGTTTTGATGTTATGAGCTTAGTGCAATAAAATAGTGTTTTAGGTGAGCAAATAGTAACGTAGCTCGAGGTGGTAGACATGTATTCAAAACTGTTATTACAAACCTATGAATTCACTCAACCATTATGTTGACTTTTAAGCATATGTTTCAGGAAATTGTGACTAATAGCATGGAGTAGCATAAGGATGGAATAAAGAGGCACAAACTTAAAATTATTGATATATATTTTGGGAACCTCATATTATAAAACTTTGATTTTTAATGATATATAAAGAAAGTTGATTTAATCACTCTTTCGAGTTGTTTTCTATCATTATGACTTATGTTCTATGAAGTAAACCCCAGATCAATATTCCACTGCGATAAGGTAAAAATGAGGTTGTTACATATGAGAATTACAATAGATAAACATGCTTGATTTTTTATAATGCAATAACGTATCAGGATACCCACCAAATTGTGAGAATGAATGATTACTTTATAATTTATGGTTAACTATTTTGTCACCCCGATTCTCCTATGCCAATCCTACCCTTTCGATCGTCCCCTTTCTCTCAAACAACTGTGAATAACAATCATGGATGAAAAAAAATGACAATGAAACAAAATTGGTGCACTAAAGTTTTATTCAAAGAAATATCATGTAATCTTTTTATTTTCATTATTGTTTTTAGGATTTTGGTCTACGTATAAAAAATTACGAGTTAATATAAGAACAATTGATAGTCGTTTTGCAACATGTCTGCTTCAATTCTTTTTTGACATATAATAAAATCTATCTTGATTGATAATTCTCCAAATGATGATCCGACTATTCAACTTGTATGATCATTTATTAATTATCATAACAATTGTTTTGTGTGTTCTTTATATTATATGTAAATGATAATGTTGAAGTTATTTCATATATCAACCAAGCAATATTAATACAATGATAATACATCATAACATTCTTTTATATTCCTTTTGCCTTTTTCATCGTATTCCCTCTACAAACAAAGCACACCGTGATAAACGAAGCGTTTAACGTCGACTTTCACTTTTATGTCATTTTACATTTTAAAATCAATAACTACAATATCTCAATGGAATTAGTGGCTACTGCTAATAGGTAACTATTTGCTTGTTTTGCCAAACAAGTATTTAGTTTTAATTTATAGGTTTTTATAAGGTTTTGATAAGCTTATTTATTGTGCTTATTTTGGATTGTTTGGCTTATTTTGCTATTATAATAAAAGATAGTTTTACCTTTGGTTTGGTTTTTTTTTTACAACTTTGCTTATGTATTTTTAATTTTTTATAGAAAATATATTTTAGTCATTTTAAGATATTAGCTAATTCAAGCATATTAGCTTATTAAGTTAGTATAATGAGCTAGACTAAACTTATAGAAAACCTTATAGGCTTATTAATTGGTATGTGAAGATGAATAATAATAAAATTGATTTTAAAATTTGTGTTTGCTTATGCAATAATAGTTTATGTGTTGTTTGCACGAGCTCATTTTTACTCAAACATGTGTTTATTTATGCTCGTTTGACTTAAAATTTGAGTTTTCTCGTTTAGACAAATGCTCATTTAGACCGTTTCTTGACTCACCGATCTCTAGCACAATGTACGAGTACTAATTTTAAAAGTGGTTGGTTTGTAATAGGGATGTCAACGGGGGCGAGAATGGGGTATGTTTAAGTAAACAAATACTCAATTATAATATCCGCATGCATAAATGCTCTATTACTCGTAAAATACCCTGTTATTATTCATATTGTTTTTTTATGTTTTTACGTGAGTATCTATAAGAATTTTAATAATTAATGAAACCATTTTAATATGAGTTTTTCTAACTAATGTCTACTGAGGCAGAGGTTAGTGGGTAATAAATGAACACAAACTTTCTAAATTAATATTAAAATGCATTAAATACACATTAATTTTAGTAAAAATGATGTTTATATATAGTAATTTATGAGTTTATTTAATGTGTATATAATAACATTTTAATGTTAATTTGAAAAGTTTATGTTTATTTATTACCGAGTAACCTTTGCCTAGTGGGCATTGGTTAATAAAACCCATTTAATATCTATAAAATAATTTAGCATTAAAATAATTTAGCATTAAAATAATTCATGTATAAAATCCAAGATCATAAAGATGCTTATGTCATAGAAGGAATACATAGACAATTAAGTATGAGATTTATTAGCGAGTGCTCATTGCGCATCTCATAAACAATAAATGTATGCTTTTAATATGTAATAAATACATCAAAATTTTCTTTTTTCAATTAAAATTCATTTAACGAACATTAAATATGTATAAAATAATATATAGTAATTAAATGCGATTTTTTAATTTAATCATATCATACTATTTTATTAAGCATTTTGCTTTTTTGTTTTTAGAATACTTGAAATTTTCAAGTTACACTATATAATGTTATTTATACAAGCAAAACAAACATGCATACTAAAAGTAGAAAACTTAAAACATATTACATTAAATTCTATAATTAAAACTAAATTTTTTTTACATTAAATTCTATAATTAAAACACATTCTCACCTTATTTTACAATTAAAATAACACATTGTACAACAAATAAAATAACCTTACAAATGTAATTAATAGTATAATAATACAACATAATTAGAAATCAATTAAAGCATAAAACATAATTTAATACTAATATTAAAACTAATTAATACACATTTGAGAATAAAAACTATTAATACTAATGAATATATAATTAATATGTCCCAGTACTTAAAATTACAATTATATATTCACACTGTACAACAATTGAAAACATATATACAAAAGTTGTCCAACTAAAATGATGGTGTATATAGTCTTAAAAATCGAACCGGGCCAATGGGTTCAATCGGGAACAGAAGTCACCACTGATTCGACTAGCCAATAAAAGCCGTTCAAAAACGAACTAAAGACCTATTGAAACTGATAAAAGTTACATAAATTTATACTACTTATAAAAAAAATTCACTCTCACTCCAAAATTTTAAGCAATATAACCTTACAAAATTTTGGTACGAAACTTAACAACACAAAAACTTTATAAATTTATTTATGTTTTAGTTTGTGAGCAATACACATTATATGATAAAATAAATAAAATTAATATGCGACATGTACAAATGATTAATGCTATAAACAATATATTTTTTTGCATATAATTATTTAAGTTGTTCCTTAATGTAAGTTTAATATCATATTTGTATTTGGTTATGAACATTCATTTTTTTTTTTAAATTTGCATATTCGAAAACGCACATCATCTATGTATCTATTATAGAACAAATTTAGTGAAATATAATCATTTTTCCAATTAATTTCATTGAATTGTACATGTCAAAGTAGAAAAAGATTTTAAAGTTATTGTAATGTATGAAAACGTGTAAACATATAAATTACCAAGATTGCCGATATTTACACATTATATAATATTGTGACGAACGTTACACAGATTAGCAAATACATTTGAACATCAATTACCACAATATCGTAATACTATTTTATATGATATGGTTCATTATTGCCTAAAGTTATTACAACTTAAATCTATTATCATTGTTCGCAAAATTATTATCAAGAAATATATATAATCGTAAAACATTATACACAAATAATTTTAGTTTCAGGGTACCCGCCGCCGTAACGCGCGAGTACCCTGCTAGTACACTAGAAGTTTCTATATATGTTTATCAGTTTAGTATCTTTTGTGTTTTATATTTATCTTCTAAACTAGTATTTAAGGTCTTTCAATGTTATGAATGTAATCAATCAAGTTTAAAGAAATAAACAAATGTCTGGTCCTCTCATCTCTCGTTCTTAACGTGCCAATACCCGCTAAAAGTGGTGCCCTATCCCGATACTACCCGAGAGGGTCGTATCAATTGGTGCTTTCTTTGAGAGTCGAACTCAAATACTAGTTTATTTAGGATAATGTTTATGTTACGCATGAGTATCTTTTATTTATTTAGGATAATGTTTATGTTTTATGTTTATCAGTTTAGTATCTTTTGTCTTTTATGTTTATCTTCTAAACTAGTATTTAAGGTCTTTCAATGTTATGAATGTAATCAATCAAGTTTAAAGAAATAAACAAATGTCTGGTCCTCTCATCTCTCGTTCTTAAGGAGCCAACACCCGCTAAAAGTGGTGCCCTATCCCGATACTACCCAAGAGGGTCGTATCAATTGGTGCTCTCGTTGAGAGCCCTCAACTCGTTGAGGGGTTTTGATTTAGGATTCCAATCTCAAAAAAAATTACTGTTAATCGGAAAGTTCTGTTCATCCCCCGCACTGTTCATCCGACAGGGGTACTGTTCATTCGCTGCTACTGTTCATCGCGGCTACTGTTCATCAGTGGCACTGTTAATCTGGTTACTATTCACGGGTACTGTTCATCAGTGAAAAAAAAATTAAATTATTTTTTTTCGATTTATTGCTTATGACATCGGGCAATAGCGAACGCGATGCATTATCTAAACTCTTGCAAATGGGTACGGTGGTTGAATATCAAAGTGAGTTTAAGTATCTTATAACTCGAGTAACGGGTATCTCTGAAAGTTTACTTGCCTCGTTTTATATATCCGGACTTAAACCGAAGTTACAGCTAGAATTGTTGAGGTTTTACCCGAAACCTACAACGTTAGGCGAAGCCTTCTACTTAGCCCGTATTGTAGAGACCCGTCTTGAGGCATTTGTAGAAGAAAAACAAACTATTGAAAAGAAAGCGGTTGATTCTTCTACAACACCGGCTGTGGCGATAGAAGTTGCACGAGACGAAGTGGGGAATGTTACATCCGAACCTAACAAAGATCACCTTGAGCTTGTTGGGGAATCACAACACCTTATTCGTGAATCGCAACAGCCTACTAATGACTCGCAGCCTATAGTTAATGAATCGCAACTTATGGTGGGTGAATCGCAGCCTATGGTTAGTAAATCGCAGCTTGTTGTTAGTGAATCACAACTTGTTGTTGACGAATTGCCCAAGAGAGCCACATGGTTTGTTACATCCGAATCTGAATGGAAGGAGTGTAGAGAAAAAATCCAAAAATTGTTACTTCCTGAGCCAAAGAACAAGTTGGAACAGAGTGTGCCAATGCTTAGGAAACGTTTCAAAATTTGGGACCTGGGAATCAAGAGTGTTTTTCAAGACGTCACCTTGAGGGCAAGGTGAATTCGAAGGAGTGAGGAATGTTACGCATGAGTATCTTTTATTTATTTATGATAATGTTTATGTTTTATGTTTATCAGTTTAATATCTTTTGTCTTTTATGTTTATCTTCTAAACTAGTATTTAAGGTCTTTCAATGTTATGAATGTAATCAATCAAGTTTAAAGAAATAAACAAATGTCTGGTCCTCTCATCTCTCGTTCTTAAGGAGCCAGCACCCGCTAAAAGTGGTGCCCTATCCCGATACTACCCGAGAGGGTCGTATCACTATATGTATAAACTTAAAAAAATTCCAAATGGGCACCCGTTAGCAAATCCCATTAAATAAAATTCATTCGTTTTAAAATTATTGTCATTCGATAAAAGCACACCGTTAAAAAGAAGAAAATTTTTTGTTCAAACTAAATACACGTCTTAATGATGCCTAGGCTTTACAAGGTTATCATCCTTGGCGATTTTAAGTAAACGTAAATTAATGACGATTTAAGTAAACGTATATATATTACAAGTTAAAATTACGCATAACTTTTGGAAAATACTCAAATTTTACAAAAATTACTGATCTAATTAATCACCGACTAATTCCATCTATCCCGAACCGATTACAGAATATAAAATGATTAGCTATCTACAACTTTGCAACTTTGTTTTCTCTATCAAATACATGTAAAAGATAAGTCTGTCTTTCTAACCCTAAAAGTCAAAATGAATTAATGAATGTGTCATAAATGAAAAAAAAGTTAAGAATTAGTAAAGTGGAAGTGAGGGAGTATAAAATTGAAAACTACTAAACCATCAAACCAAATGTATTTATCCTAGAAAAAAAAAGAAAGAAGAAAATGTAATTTGATAGTATTTTGTTATTTCTAATCGGAGGGCATTTGATCCGATGCATTTACCCTCAGATTTGTTCCGTTGGTTTCCTTCTCCCCTGTAAGAGGTTAGAGTTTTTATTCTGAATTTTAATGTTTATTAGATTTTGAAATGTTCTTTTATTTATGGTTTAATGTTATATTATCCGTTTTTATTTTATTCTGGATTTACAAAGTTTAATTCCATTTCAACCATGTTATCTGATTCGGATTATACCTTATTTGATTTCGGCTTATATCTTATAAGCGCCAGTTTTATGGCTTATTTTAAAACTTATCAGCTTGTATATAATAAGCCCACAAGTCATTAAATAAGATGGAAAATTGGGGCTAATGAAATATAACCCGAAATCAAATAAGCTCATACTTCCACATATTAGCCGAAACAAACACCCCATCTGTCATTTGTAACTTCAATAAGCCAAAAACTCTAAATTCATTTCATTTTTATTTCTTTTTTCTTGGAATATAAAATTAAAAACTCCTAAATCAAACCCCTGTATTTATCCTGGAAAAAAAAATTGTATTCTGATATTTTGTTATTTTTAATCGGATCAAAATCAAGAGGTTGGGGCTTATCAAACATATAATCCAAACCAAATAAGCCATAAGCTGAAACAAACTCCCCCTTAACTAACTTACCAACTAAATTGTCATGAATTGCGGTTAAATTTGTTCATGTACTGTTAGCTAGTTCAGTAAGTTGGTTAGATACGTTTGATAGAGGCTCGTATATGATGTAGTAGTCATGTGGCATGAGTTTCTTTCAAGACGTGTAAGCAATAATGATACTTAGCATTTAATATGTTTATGTTTCTTCATACATCTGATATACCATTTATGCTTATATTTTCTCTTCATATCTCTGAAATAATGATAGATGTTATGTTCTTTTAACTTGGCGAAACCATCAAAGTCAACCGGTATCCGAGTGGATCGTGGCTGGTGGTCTTTCTCCGACGTAACTTTTCCACATAAAGACAGACTTATTACTTTATATTTACCCCTGATCTGGCATTTGCTTTGATTTGAATAACATGGTTTATTAGATAATACATATACACGTAAATGTTGTGTGCTCTCTCTTGTGCTCTGTGTGCTCTCTTGCCTTATTGTATGTTTGTGCTCCTCTTGTTGGTTTGATCGTTTTGTCTTATGCATTTTCATTTTTTCTTTCATGACGTGTCCCTTCTACCTTATTATGCTTTTGGGGAAAATTTATATATATGTAAAAAAATTATTAAATAAATAAATAAAAATTAATTATTTTTTTGTTTGGAGTTGTATCGCTTTTTCTCCTCTCTTAGCCGGAGGTCTACTCAGAGCAGTCTTCTTACCCCAGTCTCCTTACCCCAGTCTCCTTACCCGCGGGTTTTCCTAATGGTAGGGGTATCATCTGTCTACACTTTACCTCCCCCATATACACTCCCTTGGCGGGATTGGTATCGTTGTTGTTGTTGATTATCGTATTCTTACACTCAACAATTTTGAAACTTGCATGCTGAGAAATTATCTTTAAGATTAGGGCTGTAAACGAACTGAAAGAACATGAACGGAACTTTATTCATGTTCGTGCGTTTAAATTAACCATAAAAATAAACAAACACGGAAGCTAAAACGGATAATTTTTCTTGTTCATGTTTGTTTATTTAGAATATGAGGTTCATGTTCGTTCATTAAGAAACTAAATGGGCCTTAAATGAATGATCGATCATAAATGAACGAAGAAAAAAAAACATAAAATTGATCAAATTATGCATAATATTTTGTTTCATTAGTGTTGTTTTGTCATAAATATGTGTTGTAAAATTATTCAGTTAAAAGATATGATATACGAACATAACCAAAACGTAAACGAACGTTAATGAACGCATAATCGGACGTTCATGAACATAAACGAACGAACGCGACTTTTGCTAATGTTCGTTTCTTCAACTAAACGAATTTAGAGCATCTCCAATGCTAAAAGTCATAAAAGACTTTTAGCATTTAAGGCATTTAGTGTATCCCATGCTAGTAGCTTAAGGGTTTGAAGAAAGACTTTGCACATGAAAAGTCTTTTTAAAAAGCTTTTTAAAAAGCCTTTGCTCCAATGGTAAAAAACCACTAACAAAACAACTTAATAAATAGTAAAAAGCTATTAGAGATGCATTGGAGATGCTCTTAAAATAATGTTCATGTTTGGTCATATAATAAAATAAATGACCAAAAACGAACTTTTTAGCGAACTATTGTTCATGAAATGTTCATTGAACGTTCAGTTTGTTTACAACCCTATTTAACATATTAGAGACGAGAGTGACAAAATAACAAAAGACGGGTTCGAGAATTAGGATATAAGGAAACATAGCAAGAGGTTTTGTAATTTTTTAAAAAATGTAATACCACCTGAACCTATTATCTATATATAATAATATCACATGCGACTATGCTATGATCCCACATTGGCCTGGTTGGTGGTTTATAAAGCCTTGTGAAACTTGCGTTTTTATCTTGTGAGTTTTACCCGAATAGTGCCTTACGACCTTAAAAAATAACTATAATACATTTGCTTATCAATGTGAAAATATCCGCTAGAACGGGAGTATCATCACACGAAAAATGAGGTGAATACACACTTAAGATAATTAGCCTACATGTAAGAGTGTTTTTAACATAAAATAACAACTTGACCTGGTTTTGTCATTGTACTTTTGGTACATCTCGGTCTTTTAACGATAGCTTTGTGTATCTTTGAATCATTTTCTAGGCATACTTCAATGATTCGGGCATGACACAACTCAATGATTCATACGAATTAAAAAGACATTTAATAAGAGTATAAGACTATGTTTTAAAAAAGTAGAATGACTAAAACAAGACAAATGAAAAGGTATGTTAATAGTGGAAAGTAACATTCAAATGAAAAAGTAAGTAAATAAAAAGAGATCACCCATTGTGAGTCCAACCATTACCGACAACTCCATCCAGTCACGTCACCCATTGTGAGTCCAACCATTACCGACAACACCATCCAGTCACGTTTTCCCCACCTAACAGAGAGAAGACTCTCAACATACTTGGCTCTACTAAACGCCTTAAGACTAAAAATCATTTGTTCGCCACTTATATGACCAAAACTCCACCGTAGGAGACGAAAACGAGCGACATCTACTATATATGATGACTTAATCCAACATTCCCATGCTTTAGCATTACCCAAACTTCATTAGATGGTTTAGTGTAACGAATAAAACATAACTTTTTTTCAAAGACACCAAATTCATAATTAAAAGACGACACTAACCATTGGGGTATGCAAATTTCTTTAAAAATCCCATGTGATACATCAAAATATACAATAACAAGGTCGAGAACTTTATCTTGACCACAATTTTTAAACATTACCCAATGTGGAAAACCATTGAGTTACTCTACGAGCATTTTCAAAAATGACATATGGGAAATCGTTAATTCTATTGCAAGAGTCCGTTTTGCAATTGTACACTTTACCCGTAGTTAGCATCATACTTTCCCACGTCATAAAAATGGGAGCATTTTACTTAATTCTTCTTTACAACAAGGAAGACACACAATCCTCACAAGTTTATATGAGGAAGTTTTTGAGTCGTACCCAAGTGCAATGTTCATATATTCTCCTTTAAATATATAAGTGCCATGAGAAGCCTTATATGCATGGGTTGACGGATTCCACATGTAATAGGTACTCAAATTACCGCACCTAACAGAATCAACGTTGTAAGAGCCTAAAGTCTCTACAACATGTAGTGGGCGAAAAAGTTGAATTGGGGCTACTATTTTCATACCTTGCTTCCTTGCCTTCTAATGTTGTGGATTGGATCATTTCGCTTCCTTAGTATTTATATATCTTCTCTTTTGAAAGTTGTGTACATCATTCCCTATGTCAATGTGATTTTGAATGAAAAGGGCGTCACATATCACATTCGATCACATAAAACAAACCGACTTCATTTGTAGCAAAATTTTTGGAAGTGAACTTAAAAAAATGAAAGTGTAGAGTAGATACACTATGCATTCTGCAGTTGGTTGATTCCTTCAAATAGGGGGGGATCATTGGGCACCGACCCAACAATAATATCACCAAACAAGGTGTTGTCATGAATTTTTTGATATCTCATGCGTAGATTTTTTATGAGATGTTCACATGACTGTGCTGGGTTGCATTGCATGTACGAATCATAGAACGTATTCTACTTCATACTCCCTCTAGTTTCTAAGATTTTACCAATCTATGAGTGCCTATTTTCTCCTTGTTCTATTGTTTGAACCTCTACATAAGTTCTAGTAGGGATCATTGTGTACTAATCCAGCATACATATCATGAAACGAGAAGGCGTTGTCCTAAATTTCTTGATATGTCTTACGTAGATTTTTCAAGAGATGTTCACATGACTCTTTGTTGGGTGATACTGCATGTACGAATCATATAGAACCTTTTCTATTCCATAGTTCCCCTACTTTCAACAATTTACCAATCTCTAAGTGCCCATTTTCTCCTTATTCTATTGTTTGAACCTCTACATGTCTTGGTATGGGCGTCTTCATTCTTTTAAGTTCACCTCCAAATTTGTTGTGCAATCTCCAAATGATCAAATCTTTAAATAAATCAACTAATTGCGGAATGCATAATTTATTTACTATACTCCCTTTCACATTCTTAAGTTCACCTCCAAAAATTTTGCTACAAATGAAGTCGGTTTGTTCAATGTGGTGAAATATGGACCCCCTTTTCACTGAAAGTCACATTGACATAGCGTATAATGTACACAATTTCAAAAGAGAAGATATATAAGTACTAATGAACCTCAAATGATCCTATCCACAACATTTGAGGGCAAGGAAGAAAGGTATGAACATACTAACTCTAGTTCAACTTTTTCACCCGCATAGAGATTTTAGGCTTTTGCAATGGGTTGATTTTGTTAGGTGATAATTTGAGTACTTATTACATGTGGAATCCGTCAACCCGTGCATGTAAAGCTTTTGATGGTACTTATATACTTAAAGGAAAATATAGGAACATTGCACTGGGGTATGAAATAAAAACTTCCATATACAAAGTTGTAAGGATTGTGCGTGTTGCTAGTTGTAGACAAGAATTGTGTAAAATGAGTGGATTTTGGTCCCATTTTTATGATGAGGGAAATTATGATGAAACTACGCCTAAAGTGTATGATTGCAAGACCGAGTCTTAATAAGATTAAAGACTTCACATATGTCATTTTGAAGATGCTTGTGGACTAACTATGAATGTTTTTCCACATTGGCAGATGTTAAAAAATCGTGGTTAGGATAAAGCTCTTTAGCGTGTTATTGTATATTTTTATTTATCATTGGAGATATTTAAAGAAATTTGCATACTCCATTGGTTATTGCTGTCGTCTATTATGAATTTGGTGTTTTTGAAGAGAAGTAGTGTTTTATTCATTACACTAAAGCATCTAACGAAGTTTGGGTAATGCCAAAGCATGGGGAACGTCGGATTAAGTTATCATCTGTAGTAGATGTCGCTCATTTTCATCTCCCACGGTGGAGTTGTGGTCATGTTTGTGGCGAAACAAGAATTTTTAATCCGAAGGCGTTTAGTGGGGCCATGTATGATGAGATCAAGTCTCGGGTGGGAAAACATGATCGAATGAAGTTGTAGGTAATGATTGGACTGACAATTCAAGGTGATCTCTTTTTCTTTTCTTAGTTTTTTACTATTGATTTGTTATTTCCATAAAATGCCAACATGCCTTTTCATTTGTCTTGTTTTAGCCATATTACTTTTCTATACATCCCAGTCTTATTAGATGGCTTTGTAACACGTATGAATCATTGACTTGTGTCATGTCCGAGTCATTATTAAAGTGTGCCTAGAAAATGATTCAAACGATACACAAAGCTATCATCAAACAACTCAAATGTACCAAGAAGTACATTGAGAAAACCGGGTAAATTTAAAATTTTAGGCTGTTACATGTTAGCTAATTATCTTAAGAATTAGAAGTAATTCATGTATTTTACCTTATTTTTCGTGTGATAACTCTGATTTTAGTTGATATTTTCACATTGATCTGATCAACAAATGTTTCGTAGTTAATATTTAAGGTCGTAGGGGGACTATTAGGCTATTAGCATAAGCAGGGCACAATTTAGTGTTGGTGGGTTTTAAATCGCTTATTTGCTTGTTTGATTTTAGATCGTATTTGTAATTAACCAATATATGAATGTTACATTAAATTTTGTTTATATTGTGACTTATACCAGTTGGTTTGAACTTTGAAGTTTAAAAATCATAATGAATTCTTTAATTAAATTGGTTATTACGGATGCTTTTAGCTTAATATAGCATCTCTTTAAATTTGGAATGCTTTTATCTTAATATAGCATCTCTTTAAATGTATTTTGATATGCCATTTGAACCTGTTATCTTTTTTTTTGAAAGGCAACATATTTGAACCTGTTATCTATAAATGATCCGTATCCCAATGTCACATGTGATGAACTAACTTAGCAACTAAATTGTCATCACTTTATGTATTACAGTTAAAATTGTTAATGTACAATTGCACTTCGTCTTAGTGATGTACTGTTAGCTACTTCAGTTAGTTACATTTGACAGACGCTCGTCCATGATAGATAGTTGAGTCATGTGGTGCGAGTTACTTTCAAGGCATTTTATGCAATAATGATTCTTTGCATTTACTATGTTATGTTTCTTCATATCTCTGATATACCATCTATGCTTTTATCGTCTCTTTCACATCATGACAGCAACCACGGTAGGTTTTAGAAATAATGAATAATATTTTGATGTTATGTTTTTTTAACCGAACATAACCTTAAAATCGACCTCTGTCCCAGTTCTGTTTTGTAATGTTGCTGCTCAGTCGATTGTTGCTCGTGGTCTCTCTCATGTAAGTTTCCCACATAAAAATGGACTAAATACTTAAATTTTACCCATGATTCTGCATTTCGTTTTCTTAGTGCCTAAAAGAGTTATGATCTTAGTTTTGCTTTAATTTTAATAGCAAGGTTAATTAGATTAGACATAGATCTATAAGGATAGTGGAGTTATGTGGTGTTGATTTCTTTCAAGGCATTTTAGCAATAATGAGAACATTTACTGTCTTGATTTCCTCAATTATTGATTTCTTCATTTATCTGATTGTGGTTCATTGATAAGCAAGCAATCCTTGTTTATAGTCTCTTCTCTTTGATTGATTGCTTTAAGCATTTGGCATCTACTATATGGGATATAACATCCAACTGTTGCAAGAAACCGTGAGATACAACAAAAAAATGTAGTATGTCAGCTGATTTTTCAAAATAAATAACTTAAAAAGAAGCTGATTGTTGGGCATTTAAATTAGTTGTTGGAAAATGATGATGAATATAAATAAGAGACTAAGAGAGTTGCAAGTCAAGGAGAAAGCGAATTAGTTAACAAAGAATGTTGGGTCTGTGGGTTGACTTATAAGTCCACTAGGATTGCAGTTTTCTTTATGAAAACAGATTCAAACATGCTTTTGAGATCTAGAAGGCTGTAATGCTTCTCGGAGGGAAACTTCTAATATATCTGTACGCCACTTATTCTGGTCTTAGTTCCCAACATAAGTCGACATGTGTGGCGCCATTTTTAGTTTAGGAAACAATATTGAAATCTGCTATCCTGTGTGAAAAGAGTGAGAGCATTATGCGGAGACACATATCTCAATCGACTCATTCTATACATGTATGGGGAAATGCCATCGATGAGTTTGATGAAAATATTCAGAGTGGTGAGGTGTCATGACGTAACATAACATCCCTGTGGAGTCGGGGCCCTAAATGCTAGAGGAGTAGCATTATGGACTTTTTGGGTTGCTATAAGTTCAGCAATAGAAAGAACAATGGTATTTGGAGATTGATAATGTTGGAATAAGTTAGACCATGTGTTGTTAGACCATAACGAACGCAAAATGCTTCAATCAATATTGGCAGTACTGATGTCACGTGTCAGTTAGAAACTGTTGTGTCGACCATTTCATGCACTAATGAAAGGCTCCGAATCACATAACAAGCGCAATGGTAGAAATGACGACTATTCCAAATTGTAGCAAACTGAAAGGCGCAGTGTAGTTGTTAAAGTCTTTAAAAGAGACACATGGCAAAATTTAGAGGCCTTTGTGGATGACTTGGTTGTATGCAATAACCCCATAAGAAAAACCCGAAACCTTTAGGACACCCGTATATATACTAATATATATTAATATTAATGTGAAACATAACCCACATATTTTGTACCTACAGAGTGAAAGACGAATTTCTTGGGCCAGTTGATTACTGCAACGGGTCTGAAAGACCGTCTCTGTCATAACAGATCAACTAACTAAGTTGATGGATTTACCTTCCCCGTAGATTTAAGCTTGTTAATTGCTTGTAGATGGTTATTTCATGTGTGTTTTCGATGGGAAAGTCATGTTTTGATGTGTGTTTCAAATTACAACATGCAGTATTGTTAGCAGTAGTGGAAGTATGATACTATGCTATACGAGATATGAATGTTATCACATTATCCATTTTATGCATATACAAGAGTACAAAGGCGATTAATATTGAATCCAAAGTGATTGGTAGCTGGAAATTGATACGAACCTATCCCATACTAGGCTCGTAATCGGTTCATAAGTCCCAAGTGTAGAACTCACTCAAAAAGCTAGCTTGTTTGAGGAGGGGACACCTAGACTTTATAAACCATCAACCAATCCCATTCTTGGCCGATGTGGGATCATAACACTACCCCACCCTTTGAAGAACCAACGTCCTCGTTGGTCACGGCTATGTTGGTCACGGTTGGCACCCACTTTGGGTCCAAGCCACCACTCCATAGGCCACCACTCCGAGCTCGTTCGTCACGGCTATGTTGGTCACGGTTAGCACCCCCCCTTTGGGTCTAAGCCACCACTCCATAGGCCACCACTCCGAGTGTTGGAACCTCATAAGGTAGGGCTAGCTTTGATACCAATTGATACGAACCTATCCCATACTAGGCTCGTAATCGGTTCATAAGTCCCAAGTGTAGAACTCACTCAAAAAGCTAGCTTGTTTGAGGAGGGGACACCTAGACTTTATAAACCATCAACCAATCCCATTCTTGGCCGATGTGGGATCATAACAGAAATGTCGTTTATTAATAAAACAAAGTTTTGAGTTTTGGAAATGGACCGATCAACCTATTCCAGATGTAAGTCTCACTGGTTGTTGACAATCATGATTGGCAGAAATTAATCTTCTGCAAGCTACAAAGCAAAAAGCATGGTATTAATATTCTATGGAGAACTATTGAAAATAGGCAAATTATAGTTTCTTTTTCATCGCACAATATGTGAATGACAGCTTTGTGTGCTTTTAATCTATACTGAAATCTTACTATTCTACATATCGCATTCGCCGAGTTAGAAAGAAGCCGTATCAAAGGACAAATGCTGGCCTTTTGACATGTGTCTAAACTTGATGAGCTTTGTGAAGCCTTTTACTGTCTCTACTAGTTGGAAGATTAAAGATTACAAGTTCTTCAACGGCACCTTTGGTAGTGCTGACTGCTGAGCCTTTTTGCAGAGGTATGTGGAGTCATATATGGTTCATTTTTACTTTTGAAATGTTTGTCACACAAACCCTTATGGTTTGCTTCCTTTCTATATTTCTGTTGGTGCATAAGTTTGCTAAATCATTTGCATTCATGCTATATCTGAATTCCTTTCTTGGTAATTTAGACTTCGGTTTGCTTAAGGATTTATTGATCCAAGCCTAAAATCACATAAGAAATGTAAAAGCATACATATAAGCTGCATTGGTTACTCTTTATATCGTCACCGGGTATTAGAGTGGAACCATTGCTATATGGGCCAAGTAAAGATTTTAATAGTAAGTAGGGTGGAAATGTGCTTGGCACTAATGTTTTAAAACCCGTTTTTTTTATCGA
Organism: Glebionis coronaria; assembly: GCA_025667525.1. Classification (NCBI taxonomy): domain Eukaryota; kingdom Viridiplantae; phylum Streptophyta; class Magnoliopsida; order Asterales; family Asteraceae; genus Glebionis; species Glebionis coronaria. The sequence continues at coordinate 504,265,249 of CM046881.1, read as the reverse complement.
CCCGCTTGAGTCACCTGTTCACCCGGTTGATATGGTTTTAGGCCAAAAAAGACTAATAAGTTGCCTAATCAAACACGTATGAATCATTTAACATTCATAACGAAACACATGCTTTAAATGATACATGCAAAATACTAAATGTATAATAAAGTTACCACACATACAATCGAATACAATACACATACAATCCATCGAGAATACAAGTTACAAACTTCAAAACAACATTACAAATGTACAAATGAAATAGTTTAACCATCAAACAACGGTTGTCCATTATTACAATCAAGCAAAACATAATTAATCAGAATCACAAAAACATCATCATTTCCTACCATACCAAAAAAAGGTGAGCCCATGGGCCACAGTAATCCGGACCGACCTGGGTCGGTCAAAACATGATGTATTGATCGGGGTATTAAGTCTTTAAAGAATCATCTTCTTCTTGCCGGGTAACATTACCATGACAGGTCATCGGTTTAACGGACCGGGTCGAGCCCGGTTATTAAACATTGCTTCGCACAAGAACATATTTATGTAATATTTAAACTTTTAGATGCAATTAATTGTATAATAAACGAAAATCATATTTCCTAAATTTACTATATTACACATTTAACGCACCTCGAGTTCTTCGCCTGTTACTTCTCTTATTTACATTACATTTCGCTCTTTCACATACCTTCTCTTAATCTCATTCCATCTATTGGCGCTTCACCCCTTCTCCTAAATACTCTACTTAAATACTTATCAAAATTGTGCAATCCCTGAAATGACAAAACATTTCAAGAAATCAACCAATTGCGAATTGGATGATGTATTCGATATACTCTTTTCCAGTTTTTTAAGTTCACCTCCAAAATCTTTGCTGCAAATGAAGTCGGTTTGTTCTATGTGGCGGAATATGGTATCTAATCCACTTTTCATAAAAAATCACCTTAAAAAAGCGAATGATGTAGACAACTTCCAAAGTAGAAGATATATAAATACTAATGAAGCTCCAAAGATCCAATCTACAACATTAGAAGGCAAGGATGCAAGGTATGAAAATACTAGCCCCACTTCAACTTTTTCACCCGATGTAGAGATTTTAGACTCTTGCAATGGGTTGATTTTGTTAGGCGATGATTTGAGTACCTATTACTTGTGGAATCCGTCAACCCGTGCATATAAAACTTTTCATGGTGCTTATATCTTTAAAGGAGAATATAGGAACATTGCACTTGGGTATGACTCAATAACGTCTTCATACAAAGTTGTAAGGATTGTGCGTATTGCTAGTTTTAAAAAAGAAATGAGTAACATGGGTGGATTGCAGTCCTTAAAAAATGACAAGGGAATTTATGATGCAACTACGGCTAAAGTGTATAATTGCAAGACGGACTCTTGGAATAAGATTAAAAATTTCCCGTATGTCATTTTTGAAGATGCTCGTGGAGTAACTATGAATGGTTTTCCACATTGGGTGATGTTTAAAATTCGTGCTCAAGATAAAGTCCTGGACCTTGTTATTGTGTATTTCGATTTATCAGAGGAGATATTTAAAGAAATTTGCATACCCCATTGGTTAGTGCCGTCGTCTAATTATGAATTTGGTGTTTTTGAAAAGCAATTATGTTTTATTCATTACACTAAACCATGTAATGAAGTTTGGGTGATGCCAAAGCATGGGGAAGGTTGGATTAATTTATCATCTGTAGTAGATGTCGCTCGTGTTCGTCGCCCAGGGTGGAGTTCTGGTCATATTTGTGGCGAAACAAGTATTTTTAATCCGAAAGCGTTTAGTGGTGCCGTGTATGTTGAGAGTCTAGTCTCTCCGTTGGGTGGGGAAAACATGATTGGACTCACAATGCAAGGTAACCGTCTTTTATTTTCTTAGTTTTGCTACTTTCTGCTAATTGTTTTGTTATTTGCATAAAATGCTAACTTGCCTTTTCATTTGTCTTGTTTTAGTCATTCTGCTTTTTTTATACATCAGAGTCATTCTAAGATGGCTTTGGTATCACGTATGAATCATTAATTTGTGTCTTGTCTGAGTCATTGAAGTATGCTAGAAAATGATTTATACGATACACAAAGCTATCATTAAACAACGCAGATGTACGGAAAAAGTACAATGACAAAAACGGGTCGATTGAAATTTTTTGTTGTTATCTTTTGTTTGTTAAAAACACTCTTACAAGTAATTCATCTATTTGCCTACTTGGTGTGACGAGACCACAATTCTAGTGGATATTTCACATTGATCTCATTAACAAATGTATTGTTGGTTCTTTTTAAGGTCAAGGGGGACTACTAGGCTATTAGCACACATATGATGACTTAACTATAGATAAAGCTTTTTTTTAGATTAAAAAATGCTATATGCTTCTTAAAAGTTCCTAATTATCATCTGAATGCCAAATTTAGAGGTGGCAAAACAGGCAGGTTGGGTAACGGGTTCAATTGGGGAAAATTGATCTAACAGGTTTTTTTTTTGGTCACCTGGTCTAATGGGTTGGTTAATTCGCAGAGCGACTAAAAATAACTTTTGTTTCTATCAAAAATCAGGTACTGTGTGAGCCGCTTATTTTTTTTTGTTTGATTTTTGATTATCTTCTATAATAACCAATATATGAATGCAACTCTATATTTTGTTATATTTGCAGAATAAAACTGTAGCATTAAAGTAGCAAACTGATTATAGTGTCTTATTCCAGTTGGTTTGAACTTTGAAGCTCAAAAAATGTAAAGGTTTTTTCTAATCAAATTGGTGAGTATGGATCCAATGAGAAGAAAAAATAAAATGAGAAGGATGAGAAGAAATAATTGGCCACACGAGGGAGAAATTTAAGGGGAGATGCATATGATTTTGTCTGTGCATCTGAGATTTGTGGTTGTAGTTTCTTCTCATCCTACTCATTTCAATTTTTCTTTATATTTGATCCGAACTCTCAAATTGGTTATTAATATATATATTTAATCTAATAATAAGGGTATCATATATGAAAATCAGATTCAATGTAAGTAAGTTTAATATAATCGCTTAAAAGCGATTAATTAAAAATATCAAAAGTTGATACACGTGGTATGTATTCAAGAAAGAAAACAGTGTGTGCATGGTGTTACACTGTCACCGCTCCAGCTCTCATTTTGGGGTTGGCTAAGATCCGTTTTGTACTTCACTAGTTCTTACCCACCTATCTGTCCATTCAGATCCACTAAAATTACTACTATTTCATTACCTTAAGGTCTAATATGATCTGCATGGAAATGTTTTAGAGCCCAATAAGCGCCCGAGAAATTAATTTAATACCCACTCATTACCCGGAAGTATGTGTCTGGGCAGATGTTGCTGGCTCTAGCGACATGTCAGTCATCTGTATAACTAGGATATGGACTCAGTCATTCACTCTATTAGATGTTTGGTCATATGATAAGGAATGCTTTTAGCTTAATATAGCATCTCTTTAAATCTATACTAGTTGTATCGGGCCATTTTTTTTTGGTCTAATTGTGCATGTCTTCTTGCAGATAGTCAATCTGAATAAGTCAAGGAGCATACCGAGAGGCTTGACTGATGGATTCTGTGTATTTTCTCTTCCTGTTTTTTGTTTATGTTAAATGTATGAAGACCTGGAATCTGCAAACCCTTTTGTATCATGTACTGGTTTATCTTTTGTTTAAGAAATCTGGAATTTTGGATGTTATGGTTGATCTTTCTGGAATTTTGGATGTTATGTACTGCTTTATCCATTAACTTTTTTAAACCACCAGGGAGCATTTGGTTGGCGGAAATGAAATTTAAGATGTGGAGGTGATTGCATTTCCCTTGTTTGGTAAATGCTGAAAAATGGAAAACCAGGTTTGGGGCTTGAATGCTTGATCATTGGATTGGATCATGTACTAATTCTAATATTCTTGTTGGAATTGCTATCCAATAAAGTTAGATTATGTGTGTTTTTTTTTTTAATTTCTATGTGGTTTGCTTTACGCCACAATTTCTTTTTTCGGCATTTACCCAATTCTTGGTTAATATGCTTCAGGGTTGAACTTTGCATTTTTGGAAGTGGGTTGGTTTTTCATCTCACTTTGTGGGACTTGTGGTCGAGTAGCCGACATTTTTAGCTTGGGGTTTTAACAATATCTGCACTTTTCGGAGCAATGATTCCTTTGTTGGCGAAATAATAGAAAGCGTTGATGCTTTTGAGTTCTGTTTGTGCAATTAATGGGATTATATAGTTTATCTACATGGTTACAAAAAAAAAAAAACATTCATCGCACTAACCTGGTTTGAGGTTTTCAGAGTTATGGGACCAGGAAAAGCATTAATAACACTCTTTTAGTTTTATACTACTTACATTGAATCTAATGTAGCGTTTGGCATGCTTGAATAGAAGGTGTAATGGAATACATTATTACAATGCAATAGAATTTTTATTTTTGTTTTGATTTTCGTGATGGAATGGTTTATTCATTGTTTCATTCCATTACGCATATAACCCTCGATTTCATTACGTAGCCACCTGCCTACGCATACGTAGTGTTTGGTATGTCGTAATCAAAGAAGGAATGAAAAAATTTATTACCTTGGAATGAAAAAATGTTTGTTTGTTTAGAGTTACTGAATGTAATAATTCATTACAAGGAATCACCCCGTTACACCAAAACCGTCTGTTAGGTCTTTTTTTTCATTACATCTCGCAATGGAATCAAAATTACATAAAAAGCCAATCGTAATTAACCACATTAAATCACCTTTCTAATATTAGTGGGTATTTTAATCTTATTATTATCGATTCCTCTACATTTGATTAATAAAAGTATTTTAATCTTATGATACAAACATGATTAATAAAAGTATTGAACGATTACATTACACTATTCATTTGATTCCTCTACATCTTATGATACTAACTATAAGCCATCATAAGCTCATTTTAATTAGCTTAGGCTTATGAAGGCTTATGCATAAAAAATATCATAAACAAGTGTGACAAACAAATTTTGTTTTATAAGCTAGTTGATTTTGACAGCTTAAGCCTCTATAAGCTCCAATTTAAGCCTCAACTAAACACAACTTACAAATGAAATGTTGACACCGGTCTCGGTCCCCCTCGCCACACCCCTATTAGTAGTCGTAAAGGTAACTGTGAAGAGTCAAGTCATTAACGATAATAGGGACTGATCCAAAGAGAATCGAAACTGAGTCTAGCGGTTCACTTACAGGTTCATTATTTTTGAGAATTCTGGTTTTCATGTCGAGTTGATTCCATACCCACGAATCCACACGAATCCACATTTTGAAAAAGAATCGAAAATTTTAAGTAGACAAAAATCCAACATGTTATTGCATGCGAGTTAGTACTCAATTCCAAACATATTTCTTTAAAACCTATCCAACCGCACACAACGTGCTCATCCTTTGTTGATAATGGTTGATTGTTAACGTTTACTTTTTATTAGGTTTATTTATTCTGATAGCGTTTTTTGACACGTTTTTGCGTGTTATCTTGATTTTATTAAATAAAACTTTATTTTGTAGGAGTTACAGTTTCAATTCATGTATAACCATACACCTAAATCCTAATCGAGAGACCAAATTAGACCGAGACACCTACTTAGCTCGGACCCTGTCTCTATTGTCGCTAGTTTTAGTTCCTCGATTATCTGTTGTGGTTCGGTTAAATTTCAACACAATAAAAGTAACCAAAACGGAAACCCAAAACCAAATTAAACAAAAGCAAAACAAAAACATTCAACCATTATTGTGATAGCGTTCTTGATATGGTTTAAGTGTTTAATAGATTTTGTTAGATAAAATTTGTTTGTGAAATTTTGATCACAATTCATGTATAACGAGACACTTAAATCGAGAATCGAACAAAAATCAGACACTCAACTCAGTAGATTCCCGACTCATATTCCTACAATTTTTCAGTCATTTGATTATTCACTTCGGTTCAAGTATATCTCGAACACAACCAAAGTATCTAGAAGAAGAACCGAAAACCAAACTGAAACAAACCAAAACAAAAACACTCAACGCCTTATTATTGTTGTTTAATAAAAATCCATTTGTTAGATCCATTTAAGTTTTAGGATTTTTCTATTTAATGTCTTTATAATGTACATCATCTTTTGAATCATACCTATTTCATTTCTACAATTATTTTGTATAATTCTGATTCCAGTTCACGTATAATCACACACGCAAACCCAAACCAAAAATCAAACTGAAAACCAAGACACCAAATCAATGCAATTACCGATACCTATTCTCACCTTTTTTCGGTCCCTCGATTATTCACTCCCGGTTCAATCTCATCTCGGACAGAACCAAAATAACCAAACAAAAAACCAAAAACCAAACTGAATCCGAGCCACCTAACTTAGTCTCATTCCGATTCCTATTCTCACTGTTGAAACAAAATCCTTCGGCTAGGCTATTGCTAGCGACTTTGCCTCGACAGTCTTGAAGGTGTGCTTGTCTCTTGACCTTGAATCTACGATACACAGAGCAACACACGTTAGCTCGTCCATGGTTTGACCCCGGGACCAAGCTCCGGCGTGAGAGTAAGTAACAGTCACACAAGTGATATCTGGTATTGAGTACCGAAGGATGAGAATATGTATTAATAGTGGTATTGAGAATGAGATGGTTTGTGTGTTAAATGCAGGGGTATTTATACTACTTCATAGTGCATACCTGGATGTGTAGTCACATCAATAGACTAGGTCTCAAAACCTAGGTTAGTCAAATCCCCACAATCGAGGGATTTGTTGTCCCAAGGGCGGCGGTGCTTCTCTTTACCCAAAGGACGGACGAAAGCCTCCTGGATACTAGGATGGGTGCCTTTTGCTTTTTCCTCCGCCCAATGTTCATTCATTAAATGCTCTACTGTTCACAGATCGACCTTATTAAATGTTCTAGGGTTCCGGTTACGAGGCGAGGGAGTGTACGTCTCCGGGGGCGTTGACCGGAGGCATACGCGAACATGTCCCCCCCAGTATCATAGCGTTAGGAAAAGCTAACGGTGTGATACTTAAAGTACGTACTCTTCAAACAGTAACGGGTCCAATTAATGCGAGCCGCCTCTTTGACTCCGCATTAATTAGTTTTGTCTTCTGGGTCTTGGGGTTGTCGGCCACTTGCGACCTTGGTTTTCGTTCTTTGACCCACGATCTGCTTCCACGTGGCCATCTTTCTTTCAACGGTGTAGATTTATCTTGGGAAATTGTGCACGTCCCTTTAGTGCCCCCTTTTTCTAGTATAAATACCTGCCTAACTTTCATTTTCTTTACACTCTTTTCCTCTCCTGTTTCCGCCATTGTTGTTCTTCCTTCCGGAGTCATCTTTTAGCAGGTGTGCCCCTCTTCCTACTCCAATTTTTGTTCGTATTATAGTTATGTCTACTAGCAGTTCTGACGAGGAGGCTTCCTTTTGTAATCCAAAATGCGATATGCATATTAGGGTTTCCACTTTGACTGATGACAACCTCAAGAAGATACGTAGAAATTATCTTATACCGAATGAGCTTCGTCCACGATTTCCTGACCCGCTTCTTACTATGAACAATCTTCCGAAACGATTTATTGGGATTTATGAGAATTATCTGAAGCATGGAAGGCTTCGGATTCCTTTCTCTACCTTTTTCTTATCTGTGTTAAGATACTTTCTTGTGCACATTTCTCAATTAGTTCCTATGAGTGTTAACCGTGTTACTATGTTTGAGATCCGCTGTCGAAGTTTGAATATACCTTGCTCGGTGACTTTATTCCGTGTCTTTTATAAGTTGGGTAAGCAGGTTCATTGGTTCTCATTCGAAAGCCGGTGGCCTGCTCGGTATGGCAAATGCTTGACGGAGACCACATCTAGCTTAAAGCTTTGGAAACACAAGTGGTTTCTTATTGACCGGGGGGCCATCCCTCATGTTATGCCTTGGAGGGACAGAGATACTGACGTCCATGACGACTTTCCCACCAACTTCAATGCAGATCATGCTAAAATGCTTGCCGATAACCCTGTCTTGCTTCGCCCCCCTCACAGACATCTATTGTTCTTGGCCGGCTTATAGGTTCCTTATGAGGATCCTTCCCTTCGTCGGATAGTAGTTGACCCTGATCACAAGGGTATTTTGCGTATATTTTTTCTTTATTTTCCGCGAGCTCTTGTTGCTCGCTCTAACCGTCGTCTCCCTTTTATTTGCAGAGCTTACCATGGACGAATTTATCAAGCTTCCGTCATTCGACAATGCCAAGGTCGGGAGGGATGAGAACGAGAGGGTGGTGTTGCCGACACCGAGGGTTACTCAGCCGTTGCCATTGAATACTCCTCTTCCCGCTTTGAATGCTCGTCAACAGGCTGTTACTACTCCTGACCCTAAGATCTTAGCAGCCCGGTTACGCCATGAGGGGAAGAATCCAGTGATGACAAAAAAGAGACCCGCTGAAGGTCAATCTTCCAGTCGTAAGTTGAAAAGGAAATCTAAGAAGGGCCAAGTGCAGTACGATGCTGAAGATACGGAGGCAGATTCGCCCCCTCCTCTTAACCACTCTCATCCTTCCGGTTCTGGCGATGGTCATAGCAAAACAGACACAGGAAGAAGACTCCTTCTCCCATCAACTTGAGTGATCATTCAGATGGTGATGATGATGCTGCGGGTATGCCCTCTCATAGACCATCCTTCTTGATATAATCTTTTTCTTTCTCCACTTTATTTTTCATATTGTTATTTTTACTCAGGAGGTGTGCAAGGTCTGGCTCGTCGGCATATACCCTCATGGCGCTTGAACGAGGATGTGCGCATTGACTCTCACTATTCTGCTCGAGAGCTGTTGTTTCATCTGGCTACACCTGCGGAGCAAAATGGGTTGTCTTCTCTTTCCAATTATGACGTGTTGAGCTATGCCTATCAGACCCTTGCCCGGAGCACGCTTACCATATCAGAGCTGATGAAGAGGTATGAGGCCCTTAGCCGAGAGCATTCCCGACTAACTGCAGCTCCGCAGGGGACTCAGGGGAACTTTGCTTCCGGAAAGACTATGCTTGATCAGATGGCTCTTGCGCACAAAACTCTTGAAGACAATTACCACGGCTGACTTGCCCGGGAGAAAGAACATCTCGAGACCATCGAGAAGCTGAAGAAAGAAGCCGAGGACCTCAAAGCTCTTACCGCTGTCAAAGACACGAAGATCGCTGAGCTGGAGCGTCTTCAGGGTGTGAGTGCTCATGATCGTATCAAGGACTTTGACAAGATTAAGGAGCTCGAGGCTGGTAAGAAACACCTGACTTCTCTTCTTGCTCAGGCTGAGGTAGACAAACAGGTTCTGGTGAGGGACGGGTTTCCCATACTTACAAGAAAGCTTCTTTCTAGCTATGAGTATAGGAAATCTCTTTCTTTAGGTTGCGCGGGAATGTACAATGATGGGTTCCTCAAGGCCGTCGAGTATGGGCGAACTCCGGAGGAGGTTGAACCTGCTATAGCCGCTGCTGATGGGCTGAATATTGAGATGGCCAAAACTTGGTGAGAAGATTTCGCTGCCTTATTCTCAGCAGAATATCCGTTTGTATCTAAAGTGTCAGCGTCCAACAAGCTTTCTGTGGTTGACATTATGCAGCTGAGCCCAGCGGACAAGCCTGGCGTTCCCGTGACTGAAGGTCCCTCCATTACCGGAACATCTGATGCTTCTAAAGCTCATGAAGACGGTCCGGATGGACCTCAAGAGACCCCAGTGAATGACGACAATACCAAATGAGTTGAAGGCCCGGAATGCCGGTGCAATTTGTCATTTACTATTTCCTGAAAACATTAGTTTGTCTGTAATAAATTCTTACTATTCCTGGTCGTCCGAACAAGTTTCACCTATGACATTTTATCTTTTTCATGAATGGTTATCTTATTTAACTTATATTGTATCTTTGTCATGGCTGTTATGCTCACCAACTGTTGGTCCGGGACCCTAATCCCTGGGAGGCACGGAACATCTCTTATAGATTTGATTTGATATTTGTGTCTGCATTTATACCTCATATATGTGGAAGACATCGGCACTTGGCCGCTTTTGCTTTGTCTCCGGATTGCTATTCGAGCGCATCTGACACTTGTACGTCTACATTGGTGTATATATGGTTTTGGGAGACATCAGAACTAAACCGCTTTTTATTTGTCTCTGGATTGTCCCTTGGACGCATCAAACATGTGCACTTGACACTTATACTTCTTTTAAGTTTATGTGAGAGACATCGGTATCGGACCGCTTTTTGTTTGTCTCTGGATTGCCCTTTAGGCGCATCCCGCACTTTAAAGCGTATTTACATACCACACGGTTAGCTAAGCCGAGGTTTATAATTACTGCAATTAAACATGCTTAAGAGTTTTCATTCATTAAAAGCAACAAAAGGAATTGATACATCTTGTTCATATTACATAAAGCATTTTTGTAGATTGGTTGCGTGCCAGGTACGTGGAATTTCTTTTCCTTCGGTGGTCTCCAACTTGTACGAACCAGTTTGATAAGCTTCGACAACCCTGTAGGGCCCCTCCCAGTTGGGACCTAGCTTCCCTATTTTTTCCTGTCGGCTGGCCATGTTGCGGCGGTATACGAAATCTCCAACCTTGAAAGAGCAGGGTCTAACACGCTTGTTGTAATATTGCTCCCCCTTCTTTTTGTACTTGGCTTCCTGTATGGCCGCGACCTCTCTTCTTTCTTGTAGCAGATCTAGGTTTAGCCGCAACTCCTCTTCATTTGTGTTATCATCGAATAGCAAGGTTCTTGCGGTAGGGATGCCTATTTCTTCCGGGATGACCGCTTCACTTTCGTAAGTGAGACTGAAGGGAGTTTCTCCATTGCTGGTTTTGAGCATCGTCCGGTGAGCCCATAACACGTGGGGCAGTTCGTCGACCCATCCGGTTAACCTTCTCCCTAGTCTTGCCTTCAGACCGTTCATCAATGACTTGTTGGCTCTTTCAACTAGACCGTTAGCTTGTGGATGCGCCACCGCAGTATTCATCTGCTTGATGTGCCATTTCTCGCACCACTTTCTGAAGGATCCGTCTATCAACTGTTTGCCATTATCGGTCACTATCACTCCCGGTAGACCGAATCTGCAAACTATGTTCTCCCAAGCAAACTTCTGAACCTCTTTTTCCCCGTTATCTTAGCTAGCGGCTTGGCCTCAATCCATTTTGTGAAGTAGTCGATGGCTACTATCACGAATTTGATGTTTCCGGCATTTCCGCTGATTGGACCTAATATATCCATTCCCCATTGCCACAACGGACCTTGCTCCGGCATGCATTCCGCAGGCTCCTTCGTGGACCTCCCTGATTATGTAGTTTGCTTGTAAAGGCCCAACACACCTTAGCATTGGAGATAAGTACGATTTTTTGAACAGTATCCCATTTTCCAGCGTATACATGGGAATTTTCATTCTTAGGTTCCTGGCTTTCTTTGGCTCATGCGGCCATATCCCCTCTTCTAAACACCTTTTGATAGGAGACATCCAATATTCTCCCTCTTCCTCGACTATATCGTTAACTTCCTGAACGTCGATGGACCTTGCGTCCAACGCTTCCACCAATACTTCCTTGGTTAAATGGTTGAACGCAACCGAAGCGAGCTTGATTAGGACGTCGGCCTTTTGGTTCTTGTTGCGTGGAATGTGTTCTATATTGAATTTTGTGAAGATGGGAAGGAGTTCTTTGACCTTGGCTAGGTATTTGGACATCCTGTCATCACTTGCTTCAAATTCCCCTTTGATTTGACAAGCCACCAATTTCGAGTCTACATTGGCTTGTAATTCTTTCACCCCCATCCTCTCGGCCATACGGAGTCCCGCTAGTAGGGCTTCATACTCAGTTTCGTTATTTGAGCAATTAAAATTGAACCTTAACGCATATGTGAACTCTACCTCCTCCGGATTGATCAGCACTAGACCGGCACTAGCTCCCTTACTGTTAGCCGCTCCATCTGTATATAGCACCCATTGTGGTTCCGGCTTCTCTTCCTCGGATACTTCATAAATTGTTGCGGTACCTTGCTGATCCAATGGAGCCTCATTGAGGAAATCTACCAATACTTGACCTTTGATGGAGTTCCTGGAGACATATGATATTTCATACGTCCCTAGTTCCACTGCGTATTTTTCTAACCTTCCGGAGGCTTCGGACTTACTTAGTATTTGCTTCAAAGGTTGGTCCGTTATGACATGAATGTCGTGGGCCTCAAAATGCCTTCTCAATCTTCGAGACAAGTGTAACAACCCTAGGACTAGCTTTTCCAACAGAGCATACCTTTTTCGGCGTCATGTAGCGTTTTACTCACATATCTTACGGGCATTTGTGTCCCATTTCGTTCTGCCAAAAGTACACCGCTGACTGCCTCTTTGGATGCGGCCAGGTAGACGTATAGAACTTCTCCCTTGAGGGGCGATGTTAGTAACGGAAGGTCTAGAATCTGTAGTAACTAGAAGGGGGGGTTGAATAGTTTCTCATAATTTACTTGTTAAAATATGGTTTCCAAAAATCCTTTTTCAAAAAAACTTAGGCTTGAGGAAATATGTGAAATCTTCCTATGCACAAATATGAACAATGATAGTGTAGCTAAACTAATACTAACAAAAATATATCCACAAAGAATAAAGAATGATAGTGTAGCTAATCTAATATTAACACATGTATATGCAAAAAGAATAAGGAATGTAAAGAGTTAAGGGTAAAGAAAGATCAAACCGAACACCAAGGATTTATAGTGGTTCGGCAACGAAGCTCACTCCTCGTTCCTACTCCACTCCTCGAGTACTCCTTACTCGAGAGTTTACTACACAACAAGCTCCTTATGGTGGAGAAAACCGTACACGTTGCTTAACCAATTTCCGACTCTAAGCTAAAAGTCGAGCCCTACTCGTAGCTAGGACCAATCTACACAACTATACTTAGTACATACACAACTTCCAAATAGACACAACTACTTGGATCTTCACAACTATGACACAACTACAAGTATATAAAAATTGATCTTCAATGGATCTTTGGTGGTAGACTCAACACTTCACTAGGATAGTGTTCTTATCTTTGCACTTGGAGAGGAAGGGATGGAAGAACAAGATTCACTTCTTAAACAAGTAATAATCAAACAAATGATCAAAGATTTGAGTGATTAAAGAAGGGGTTTGAATCTGGAAATAAATGTGCAAAAGAGGTGAGGTGAAAAGCTGAGAATGGTCCACTATTTAAAGGATAAAGGAGCCAACGACTATATCTGCCCGCGGTACCTTATCACAGCCCGCGGTACCTTATCGATAAGGTACCGCCTAGGCGCTAAGGTACCGCCGGACTAGACTCCGCTCCTTTTTTTCCTTTAGTGGTGGAGGTCTTATCTGGGTATAAAAATATCCTGAAAGGATATTCTTAACAGAATAAGAATATACCATTTTCAAATTTCGAATAATTAATTTAATAAAACATTTTCTTAAAAATAAAGTTTAATAAAAACTTGTCACATTTAATAAAAAGTGAGTTTTAAGAAAAGATTAAACCACTTGATCACTTGATTAAGGTTAGTACTTGTTTATCCATACCTTAAGTGAAAATGGGTAAAATGAAAAATACTTGAACTCAAGAATTCGTTTTTCGTTGTTTTCGTAAATGCTTGTTTTTACATACTGTCGTAATCAAAACTAAGCGAGACCGAAAAATGCAAGTAACGTTTTTAGTCATTATTGCATTAACAATCTCCCCCTTTTTGATTCCGACAATACATAAACTCAATCACACAAAAAAACAAGATTTTCGAAGACGAGTTTATTCATTTCTCCCCCTTTGTCGAAGCAAAAAGGTTGCGTAAGCCGGTGTTGAAGAAACGACTTTGCAAAGACTCCCCCTTGGTGCTTACTCCCCCTAGCTTGGGGCACCGGGGAATCGAGATATGGTGACAAGCTACATAGAAGGGTTAGTTGAACAAAAGAAACAACCAACAATATATAGCAATAGGTCACAAAAAAAAATAAAAGAGAAGAAAACACAATGACAAAGATCCAAGATAGGTTACTAAAGAAACATCATACAAGGAAGTATGAAAAAAAAAGAAACGAGCCAAAAGCATAAATCTAATCCTAGTTATTCTAGAATTCTAAGATTTGCTTGAATTTGGTGTCTTGAGGATAAGCAACCAATGCTTATATGAAATACAAGGTAATAGCGGAGGGTGGTGGTGGTGGCTTGTTGGAGATCTCATAATCAAAATGAAGAGGAGGCTTGATTAAGAGACTCTTAATGTAGCTCAACTCCTCATAGATGTGTGCCATTGCTATCACCTCAACTGCTTTGACCTGCTCACTTAGAGTGAAGATCAATAATGGGCGGAAAGGAGTTCACACAAGACCACAGAGCGAGAGAGAGAGCCTTCGCTTACCTGTTTAACCGTGCCCTCCTATCACACCTATCTCCCTTTTCCTTCAGTCACATCCAGTCTCAGTTCTGCTTCCAACTACCGATGGGGGAGAGCTTGGACCGCCCCAACCCCCTTAACTAATGGATGCTTAGATACCTGCAACTGAATCTGTAAGCGGCGCAGGGCAGGATGGACGAGAAAAGCGGCGAGAAGAAGACAAAGAGAGGGAGACCCCTTTCTATTGCCTTCCCAAGATGTTGATATTGACAACAATGACAATATGTTCCATGGTGCATGACATTATCATGAGAAGGAGGAAGAACACTAAAGGGTGGTGGTGGAAGAAAGGAAGTTCCACAATCAACATTCTTGGTAGGAGAAATATGATTAAGAGTGTTCTTGGGTAGGTTTGGATTGAAAGCAATTGGAGAAAATGGAGGAGATTCAAGGCTTTCATTTGGAGAATAAGACATTTTGGATGTGAAGAATGCAAAATGCTTATGGTTTAAATAGGGAAGGCTTAGGGTATTTTTGGGGTGGTCAAAGGGTTTGAAACAAAGATTCTCAAAAAGGTTGGAGCAAATCTGGAGTTTCAGACAAAAACCCGAAAAGGAAGGCCACTGTAGGCGGTTCCTTATCTATGGTGGCGGTACCTTATCAATAAGGTACCGCGGCTCACTTATGGAACCGCCTGCAGAAGCAGGGTTTGGTGTTTGGAGAAAGATTTTTCAGCAAATCTTATTTTTCTAGTCTAACTTATCATAGGGATGTGCTTAAAAGCTAAGATAGACAAGGAAGGTATATGCAAACTTACCAAATAGAGATTTGACCAAAATACATTGATAAAAAACAATGTAGGAGGTGTGTAAGACAAGACCTTATGACACAATGATCCTCCATGATTCAATCTTGTTCTTGCTATGTTTGAGAGAATCATACATATGAATTATGTAAGCTCTATATTAATAGCGAGAATCTATGAAAAATCGTTTTTAGATTGAATTAACAATGTCAAACGAGTTTCTCAACCGTTTTCGAAAGAGACTTTGAGAGTTTTGAAAAGGAGATGAGAAGATTTTTCAAAAGAATCTTAAAAGACTCAAGGACTCAAGGTGGTAAGAGAAAACACACAAGAAGAAAAGAATTTAAGGAAGATGTTCCATTAATCCTAGACCTAGATGCAAGTAATAAAAAGGTTCCCTCTTAAGTGGCTTAGTGAAGATATCGGCTAAGTTGTCCTCGGAGGGCACCTTTTCGATAGTAATGTTCCCCTTTTGAACATTATCTCTAAGGAAATGGTGTCTAATTTCTATGTGTTTGGTTCGCGAATGTTACACGGGATTCTTGCTTAGGTCTATAGCGCCTTTATTATCGCACATGATGGGAACATCATCAAGAGAAATCCCGTAATCAACAAGCGCTTGCTTCATCCATAGAGCTTGTTGGCATGCTTTACCGGCACTAACATACTCGGCTTCCGTGGTGGATATCGCAAGAGCAGTTTGTTTCTTGGAGAACCAAGAAGTTAAACAACAACCCATGAAGGTACAAACTCCACTAGTTCTTTTCCGGTCCACATAGTCTCCCGCATGATCCGAGTCCGCGTAGACAATGGTTTCTACGCCGGTCCCTTTAGGATACCATAATCCTAAATGTATAGTGCATTTAATGTATCGAAAGATACGCTTAACCGCTTCAAGGTGAGAGGTTTTGGGAGCCTCTTGGAAGCAATCACAAAGGCAAACACTAAACATGATATCCGGTCGACTTGCCGTTAGGTACAACAAACTACCAATCATACCTCTATATTTGGTGTTGTCTACCGACTCACAATCATCATCTACGGTGAGTTTAGTATCCGAGGCCATAGGGGTCTTCATTGGTCTAGATTCTTCTAATCCAAATTTCTTTAGCATTTCTTTAGCGTACTTAGATTGACTAAAGAAAATACCATCGTCCATTTGTTTAATTTTGAGTCCTAAAAAGAAGTTAAGTTCTCCCATCATACTCATTTCAAACTCATCATGCATGATTTTGGCAAAGTCATCACACAATTCTTGACAAGTTGAGCCAAATATAATGTCATCAACATATATTTGTACGATTATGAGGTGAGGACCTTTCTTCTTTGTAAAGAGTGTATTGTCTACCATACCCATGGTATACTCATGTTTAACAAGAAACGTTTTAAGTCTATCATACCAAGCTTTGGGTGCTTGTTTGAGTCCATAAAGTGCTTTCTTAAGCTTGTAAACATGGCCCGGTTTCTCAAAATCAATGAAGCCGAGAGGTTGAGCCACATATACCTCCTCATTGATCAAACCGTTAAGAAATGCACTCTTTACATCCATTTGTTGAAGCTTAATATCTAAGGCACAAGCGTAGGCTAAAAGGATTCTAATTGATTCTAATCTAGCTACCGGTGCATATGTCTCGTCATAATCAATCCCTTCTTGTTGATTATAGCCTTGAGCTACAAGTCTAGCCTTGTTACGAGACACAACACCATTCTCATCTAGCTTATTCCTAAATACCCATTTGGTTCCTATAATGGTAGAACTTCTAGGTGGAGGAACAAGTTCCCAAACATCATTGGCAACGAATTGATTCAATTCTTCTTGCATCGCAATGACCCAACTCTCATCCGTCAAAGCTTCTTTAACATTCTTAGGTTCAATCAAGGAGACAAAACAAAAGAAGTTGCTTTGGTTTTGGACTTGAGATCTTAGGGTCCTTTGATTTAAGTCACCAATGACATTATTGAGAGTATGATCCCTAGACTCCTTAATGTTTACTTCCTTTTCAACACTAAGGTCTTCAACTCCTATTTTTCTAACCTCTTTGGCTTTAACTACTTCTAATTCATCCAAGTCATCATCAACCAATGGTGGTGTCTTGGGTGAAGGAGGAGTTTCATCAAAGGCTACGTTGAGTGATTCTTAAATAACCCCTAAGGTTCTATTTAGAACTATGTAGGCCTTACTAGTTTGGGAATAACCTAAAAGGATACCTTCGTAAGACTTTGGGTCAAACTTGGTAAGGTAGTCTTTGGTGTTGAGGATAAAGCACTTGCTTCCAAACACCCTAAAGTATTCTAATGAGGGTTTCTTACCTTTAAGAATCTCATAGGGGGTCTTTCCTAGGAAAGGTCGAATAAGAATTCGGTTGAGGATATAAGTCGATGTATCTACGGCATTGCACCAAAACTTTTGAGGCAAAGATTGCTCGTTTAACATCGTCCTACTCATCTCTTGGAGAGTCCTATTCTTCCTTTCAACTACCCCATTTGATTGTGGAGTGCGAGGAGCCGAGAAGCTATGGGTAATACCATGAGCTTCACAAAAGGCACCAAATTGCACTTCATTATCAAATTCCCTACCATGATCCGTCCTAATAGAAACAATTGAACATCCTAGTTGATTTTGAATTCTCCGACTAAAGATTTCGAAGTGATCGAAAGCTTCATTCTTAGATGCCAAAAATCTAGTCCAAGTGAATCTAGAATAGTCGTCAACTATAACTAGGGTATAAAGATTACCTCCATAACTCCGTATGGCGGAAGGTCCAAAGAGATCCATATGTAGGAGCTCTAAGCACCGAGAGGTCGAAACCAAATTCTTGGCTTTGTGACTTGAGTGAACTTGCTTTCCAACTTTGCAAGCATCACAAAAGTGACTATCAAACTTAATCTTGGGGAGGTGTCTTACCAACTCCTTAGAGACTAAAGATTGAATTAAACGCATATTAGCGTGACCTAATCTCCTATGCCAAAGAATAGAACTATCATCTATAGTCGCAAGACATATGTTGTCTTTTGACTTCTTATTAACCTTCATGACATAAAGCCCATGCTTTCTAACACCTTTTCCAATGACTTTTCCATTTTTTTACGATTTCACTGTCATGTTCCGAAAAGATGACCTTACACTTATTATCACAAATTTGACCTATACTTAAAAGGTTAAAACCTAAGTTATCTACGTGCTCAACATTTTCAATGGTCATGGAGTCAAGAGAAACCGTACCTTTGCCAATTATATTACCACGTAGACTACTAGCGAATGTGACGTTACCTCCATCATATGCTTTGTAATGCGAGAACAAACTTCGATTACCCGTCATGTGTTTAGAACATCCACTATCCTTAATCCACTCATCGGGCTCCAAATCAATTCCCAAGCATATCTCTTTATAAGTGTGAGCCATAAGACATTTCTCCTCTTTGGGGTTGTCATCATCATCTTCACCGCTATCGCTCCAAGCGCCACTAACGAATGCCGTGTGGTTCTTATCACGAGCGGGCTTTGGACAATCACCAATGAAGTGATTTGGATCACCACATCTAAAGCAACTCCTATCACCTTTTTCGTTCTTGACAAACCGATTCTTTGACAATGGTTTCTTGTCATAGTTTGGTTGCCTAACATGTTGACCTCGTCTCTTGAAGAACTTCTTGAAATCTCTTACCGCCAATGCGTACTCCTCGTCATCACTTTCCGAGGAACTATCATGGTCACTTTGTGCCTTCTTGGCTTTAAGTGCAAGAGATTTCCTTTCACTCTTGGTTTTTACTAATTCCAAGTCCTTCAAAATTATCATCTCATGAACCTTCAAGTTTCCTGTGAGTTCATCGAGTGATAAAGTTGAGAGATCTTTCGACTCTTCAATAGCCGTGACTTTTGCTCTCCACTTTGGATGTAAGGCCCTTAGAAACTTCCTAACATTGTTGTTGCTAGAAAAACCTTCATCAAGTGCTTTTAGACTAGTAATAATGGTGTTAAACCTAGCAAATGCACTATCAATAGTTTCATCTTCTAAGATGACAAATTGTTCATATTGTTGGACAAGAAGATCGATTTTACTTTCTTTGACTTGGCTATTACCTTGGTGGGTTACTAAAAGAGTGTTCCAAATATCTTTAGCGGTTTCACACATAAAGATTCTTTCATACTCTTTCTTAGGCAAAGCATTATAAATCACCATTTTAGCCTCATTATTTTTTGAAAGTTTCTTTTTAGTATCATCATTAGCTTTGTCAAAAGTGACTAATTCTTTTGTTTTAGAAACTTCATTAAATTGAAAGGGTAAAAAATCACCATTGGTAATAACATGCCAAAGATCTAAATCTTTTGATTTCACATAAGTTTCAAATCTATTTTTCCAATTAATAAAACTATCGGTTTCAAAAAGTGGTGGTCTTTGCATAGATTGCCCTTCTAGGTACTTGTTGGAATCCATATATCGATTCAAGTTTTAAAATACAATATACTTTAAAAATTCTTGAGCAACCCGCTCTGATACCAGTTGTAGAAACTAGAAGGGGGGGGGGGGGGGGGGGGTTGAATAGTTTCTTATAATTTACTTGTTAAAATATGGTTTCCAAAAATCCTTTTTCAAAAAAAACTTAGGCTTGAGGAAATATGTGAAATCTTCTTATGCACAAATATGAACAATGATAGTGTAGCTAAACTAATACTAACAAAAATATATCCACAAAGAATAAAGAATGATAGTGTAGCTAATCTAATATTAACACATGTATATGCAAAAAGAATAAGGAATGTAAAGAGTTAAGGGTAAAGAAAGATCAAACCGAACACCAAGGATTTATAGTGGTTCGGCAACGAAGCTCACTCCTCGTTCCTACTCCACTCCTCGAGTACTCCTTACTCGAGAGTTCACTACACAACAAGCTCCTTATGGTGGAGAAAACCGTACACGTTGCTTAACTAATTTCCGACTCTAAGCTAAAAGTCGAGCCCTAATCGTAGCTAGGACCAATCTACACAACTATACTTAGTACATACACAACTTCCAAATAGACACAACTACTTGGATCTTCACAACTATGACACAACTACAAGTATATAAAAATTGATCTTCAATGGATCTTTGGTGGTGGACTCAACACTTCACTAGGATAGTGTTCTTCTCTTTGCACTTGGAGAGGAAGGGATGGAAGAACAAGATTCACTTCTTAAACAAGTAATAATCAAACAAATGATCAAAGATTTGAGTGATTAAAGAAGGGGTTTGAATCTGGAAATAAATGTGCAAAAGAGGTGAGGTGAAAAGCTGAGAATGGTCCACTATTTAAAGGATAAAGGAGCCAACAGCTATATCTGCCTACGGTACCTTATCACAGCCCGCGGTACCTTATCGATAAGGTACCGCCGGACTAGACTCCGCTCCTTTTTGTCCTTTAGTGGTGGAGGTCTTATCTGGGTATAAAAATATCCTGAAAGGATATTCTTAACAGAATAAGAATATGCCATTTTCAAATTTCAAATAATTAATTTAATAAAACATTTTCTTAAAAATAAAGTTTAATAAAAACTTGTCACATTTAATAAAAAGTGAGTTTTAAGAAAAGATTAAATCACTTGATCACTTGATTAAGGTTAGTACTTGTTTATCCATACCTTAAGTGAAAATGTGTAAAATGAAAAATACTTGAACTCAAGAATTCGTTTTTCGTTGTTTTCGTAAATGCTTGTTTTTACATATTGTCGTAATCAAAACTAAGCGAGACCGAAAAATGCAAGTAACGTTTTTAGTCATTATTGCATTAACAATCTCCCCCTTTTTGATTCCGACAATACATAAACTCAATCACACAAAAAAACAAGATTTTCGAAGACGAGTTTATTCATTTCTCCCCCTTTGTCGAAGCAAAAAGGTTGCGTAAGCCGGTGTTGAAGAAACGACTTTGCAAAGACTCCCCCTTGGTGCTTACTACCCTAGCTTGGGGCACCGGGGAATCGAGATATGGTGACAAGCTACATAGAAGGGTTAGTTGAACAAAAGAAACAACCAACAATATATAGCAATAGGTCACAAAAAAAATTAAAAGAGAAGAAAACACAATGACAAAGATCCAAGATAGGTTACTAAAGAAACATCATACAAGGAAGTATGAAAAAAAAAAAACGAGCCAAAAGCATAAATCTAATCCTAGTTATTCTAGAATTCTAAGATTTGCTTGAATTTGGTGTCTTGAGGATAAGAAACCAATGCTTATATGAAATACAAGGTAATAGCGGAGGGTGGTGGTGGTGGCTTGTTGGAGATCTCATAATCAAAATGAAGAGGAGGCTTGATTAAGAGACTCTTAATGTAGCTCAACTCCTCATAGATGTGTGCCATAGCAAGATGTTGATATTGACAACAATGACAATATGTTCCATGGTGCATGACATTATCATGAGAAGGAGAAAGAACACTAAAGGGTGGTGGTGGAAGAAAGGAAGTTCCACAATCAACATTCTTGGTAGGAGAAATGTGATTAAGAGTGTTCTTGGGTAGGTTTGGATTGAAAGCAATTAGAGAAAATGGAGGAGATTCAAGGCTTTCATTTGGAGAATAAGACATTTTGGATGTGAAGAATGCAAAATGCTTATGGTTTAAATAGGGAAGGCTTAGGGTATTTTTGGGGTGGTCAAAGGGTTTGAAACAAAGATTCTCAAAAAGGTTGGAGCAAATCTGGAGTTTCAGACAAAAACCCGAAAAGGAAGGCCACTGTAGGCGGTTCCTTATCTATGGTGGCGGTACCTTATCAATAAGGTACCGTGACTCACTTATGGAACCGCCTGCAGAAGCAGGGTTTGGTGTTTGGAGAAAGATTTTTCAGCAAATCTTATTTTTCTAGTCTAACTTAGCATAGGGATGTGCTTAAAAGCTAAGATAGACAAGGAAGGTATATGCAAACTTAACAAATAGAGATTTGACCAAAATACATTGATAAAAAAAACAATGTAGGAGGTGTGTAAGACAAGACCTTATGACACAATGATCCTCCATGATTCAATCTTGTTCTTGCTATGTTTGAGAGAATCATACATATGAATTATGTAAGCACTATATTAATAGCGAGAATCTATGAAAAATCGTTTTTAGATTGAATTAACAATGTCAAACGAGTTTCTCAACCGTTTTCGAAAGAGACTTTGAGAGTTTTGAAAAGGAGATGAGAAGATTTTTCAAAAGAATCTTAAAAGACTCAAGGACTCAAGGTGGTAAGAGAAAACACACAAGAAGAAAAGAATTTAAGGAAGATGTTCCATTAATCCTAGACCTAGACGCAAGTAATAAAAAGGTTCCCTCTTAGGTGGCTTAGTGAAGATATCGGCTAAGTTGTCCTCGGAGGGCACCATTTCGATAGTAATGTTCCCCTTTTGAACATTATCTCTAAGGAAATGGTGTCTAATTCTTATGTGTTTGGTTCGCGAATGTTTCACGGGATTCTTGCTTAGGTCTATAGCGCCTTTATTATCGCACATGATGGGAACATCATCAAGAGAAATCCCGTAATCAACAAGCGCTTGCTTCATCCATAGAGCTTGTTGGCATGCTTTACCGGCACTCACATACTCGGCTTCCGTGGTGGATATCGCAAGAGCGGTTTGTTTCTTGGAGAACCAAGAAGTTAAACAACAACCCATGAAGGTACAAACTCCACTAGTGCTTTTCCGGTCCACATAGTCTCCCGCATGATCCGAGTCCGTGTAGACAATGGTTTCTACGCCGGTCCCTTTAGGATACCATAATCCTAAATGTATAGTGCCTTTAATGTATCGGAAGATACGCTTAACCGCTTCAAGGTGAGAGGTTTTGGGAGCCTCTTGGAAGCAATCACAAAGGCAAACACTAAACATGATATCCGGTCGACTTGCCGTTAGGTACAACAAACTACCAATCATACCTCTATATTTGGTGTTGTCTACCGACTCACAATCATCATCTACGGTGAGTTTAGTATCCGAGGCCATAGGGGTCTTCATTGGTCTAGATTCTTCTAATCCAAATTTCTTTAGCATTTCTTTAGCGTACTTAGATTGACTAAAGAAAATACCATCGTCCATTTGTTTAATTTGGAGTCCTAAAAAGAAGTTAAGTTCTCCCATCATACTCATTTCAAACTCATCATGCATGATTTTGGCAAAGTCATCACACAATTCTTGACAAGTTGAGCCAAATATAATGTCATCAACATATATTTGTACGATTATGAGGTGAGGACCTTTCTTCTTTGTAAAGAGTGTATTGTCTACCATACCCATGGTATACTCATGTTTAACAAGAAACGCTTTAAGTCTATCATACCAAGCTTTGGGTGCTTGTTTGAGTCCATAAAGTTCTTTCTTAAGCTTGTAAACATGGTCCGGTTTCTCAAAATCAATGAAGCCGAGAGGTTGAGCCACATATACCTCCTCATTGATCAAACCGTTAAGAAATGCACTCTTTACATCCATTTGTTGAAGCTTAATATCTAAGGCACAAACGTAGGCTAAAAGGATTCTAATTGATTCTAATATAGCTACCGGTGCATATGTCTCGTCATAATCAATCCCTTCTTGTTGATTATAGCCTTGAGCTACAAGTCTAGCCTTGTTACGAGACACAACACCATTGTCATCTAGCTTATTCCTAAATACCCATTTGGTTCCTATAATGGTAGAACTTCTAGGTGGAGGAACAAGTTCCCAAACATCATTGGCAACGAATTGATTCAATTCTTCTTGCATCGCAATGACCCAACTCTCATCCGTCAAAGCTTCTTTAACATTCTTAGGTTCAATCAAGGAGACAAAACAAAAGAAGTTGCTTTGGTTTTGGACTTGAGATCTTAGGGTCCTTTGATTTAAGTCACCAGTGACATTATTGAGAGTATGATCCCTAGACACCTTAATGTTTACTTCCTTTTCAACACTAAGGTCTTCAACTCCTATTTTTCTAACCTCTTTGGCTTTAACTACTTCTAATTCATCCAAGTCATCATCAACCAATGGTGGTGTCTTGGGTGAAGGAGGAGTTTCATCAAAGGTTACGTTGAGTGATTCTTCAATAACCCCTGAGGTTCTATTTAGGACTATGTAGGCCTTACTAGTTTGGGAATAACCTAAAAGGATACCTTCGTAAGACTTTGGGTCAAACTTGGTAAGGTAGTCTTTGGTGTTGAGGATAAAGCACTTGCTTCCAAACACCCCTAAAGTATTTTAATGAGGGTTTCTTACCTTTAAGAATCTAATAGGGGGTCTTTCCTAGGAAAGGTCGAATAAGAATTCGGTTGAGAATATAAGTCGATGTATCTACGGTATTGCACCAAAACTTTTGAGGCAAAGATTGCTCGTTTAACATCGTCCTACTCATCTCTTGGAGAGTCCTATTCTTCCTTTCAACTACCCCATTTGATTGTGGAGTACGAGGAGCGGAGAAGTTATGGGTAATACCATGAGCTTCACAAAAGGCACCAAATTGCACTTCATTATCAAATTCCCTACCATGATCCGTCCTAATAGAAACAATTGAACATCCTAGTTGATTTTGAATTCTCCGACTAAAGATTTCGAAGTGATCGAAAGCTTCATTCTTAGATGCCAAAAATCTAGTCCAAGTGAATCTAGAATAGTCGTCAACTATAACTAGGGTATAAAGATTACCTCCATAACTCCGTATGGCGGAAGGTCCAAAGAGATCCATATGTAGGAGCTCTAAGCACCGAGAGGTCGAAACCAAATTCTTGGCTTTGTGACTTGAGTGAACTTGCTTTCCAACTTTGCAAGCATCACAAAAGTGACTATCAAACTTAATCTTGGGGAGGTGTCTTACCAACTCCTTAGAGACTAAAGATTGAATTAAACGCATATTAGCGTGACCTAATCTCCTATGCCAAAGAGTAGAACTATCATCTATAGTCGTAAGACATATGTTGTCTTTTGACTTCTTATTAACCTTCATGACATAAAGCCCATGCTTTCTAACACCTTTTCCAATGACTTTTCCATTTTTTTACGATTTCACTGTCATGTTCCGAAAAGATGACCTTACACTTATTATCACAAATTTGACCTATACTTAAAAGGTTAAAACCTAAGTTATCTACGTGCTCAACATTTTCAATGGTCATGGAGTCAAGAGAAACCGTACCTTTGCCAATGATATTACCACGTAGACTACTAGCGAATGTGACGTTACCTCCATCATATGCTTTGTAATGCGAGAACAAACTTCGATTGCCCGTCATGTGTTTAGAACATCCACTATCCTTAATCCACTCATCGGGCTCCAAATCAATTCCCAAGCATATCTCTTTAGAAGTGTGAGCCATAAGACATTTCTCCTCTTTGGGGTTGTCATCATCATCTTCACCGCTATCGCTCCAAGCGCCACTAACGAATGCCGTGTGGTTCTTATCACGAGCGGGCTTTGGACAATCACCAATGAAGTGATTTGGATCACCACATCTAAAGCAACTCCTATCACCTTTTTCGTTCTTGACAAACCGATTCTTTGACAATGGTTTCTTGTCATAGTTTGGTTGCCTAACATGTTGACCTCGTCTCTTGAAGAACTTCTTGAAATCTCTCACCGCCAATGCATACTCCTCGTCATCACTTTCCGAGGAACTATCATGGTCACTTTGTGCCTTCTTGGTTTTAAGTGCAAGAGATTTCCTTTCACTCTTGGTTTTTACTAATTCCGAGTCCTTCAAAATTATCATCTCATGAACCTTCAAGTTTCCTGTGAGTTCATCGAGTGATAAAGTTGAGAGATCTTTCGACTCTTCAATATCCGTGACTTTTGCTCTCCACTTTGGATGTAAGGCCCTTAGAAACTTCCTAACATTGTTCTTGCTAGAAAAACCTTCATCAAGTGCTTTTAGACTAGTAATAATGGTGTTAAACCTAGCAAATGCACTATCAATAGTTTCATCTTCTAAGATGACAAATTGTTCATATTGTTGGACAAGAAGATCGATTTTACTTTCTTATAATTTACTTGTTAAAATATGGTTTCCAA
Source organism: Glebionis coronaria (assembly GCA_025667525.1). Lineage (NCBI taxonomy): Eukaryota > Viridiplantae > Streptophyta > Magnoliopsida > Asterales > Asteraceae > Glebionis > Glebionis coronaria. The sequence goes on along the minus strand of CM046881.1, from coordinate 504,239,080 downwards.
AAATCCTTTTTCAAAAAAAACTTAGGCTTGAGGAAATATGTGAAATCTTCTTATGCACAAATATGAACAATGATAGTGTAGCTAAACTAATACTAACAAAAATATATCTACAAAGAATAAAGAATGATAGTGTAGCTAATCTAATATTAACACATGTATATGCAAAAAGAATAAGGAATGTAAAGAGTTAAGGGTAAAGAAAGATCAAACCGAACACCAAGGATTTATAGTGGTTCGGCAATGAAGCTCACTCCTCGTTCCTACTCCACTCCTCGAGTACTCCTTACTCGAGAGTTCACTACACAACAAGCTCCTTATGGTGGAGAAAACCGTACACGTTGCTTAACCAATTTCCGACTCTAAGCTAAAAGTCGAGCCCTAATCGTAGCTAGGACCAATCTACACAACTATACTTAGTACATACACAACTTCCAAATAGACACAACTACTTGGATCTTCACAACTATGACACAACTACAAGTATATAAAAATTGATCTTCAATGGATCTTTGGTGGTGGATTCAACACTTCACTAGGATAGTGTTCTTCTCTTTGTACTTGGAGAGGAAGGGATGGAAGAACAAGATTCACTTCTTAAACAAGTAATAATCAAACAAATGATCAAAGATTTGAGTGATTAAAGAAGGGGTTTGAATCTGGAAATAAATGTGCAAAAGAGGTGAGGTGAAAAGCTGAGAATGGTCCACTATTTAAAGGATAAAGGAGCCAACGGCTATATCTGCCCGCGGTACCTTATCACAGCCCGCGGTACCTTATCGATAAGGTACCGCCTAGGCGCTAAGGTACCGCCGGACTAGACTCTGCTCCTTTTTGTCCTTTAGTGGTGGAGGTCTTATCTGGGTATAAAAATATCCTGAAAGGATATTCTTAACAGAATAAGAATATGCCATTTTCAAATTTCAAATAATTAATTTAATAAAACATTTTCTTAAAAATAAAGTTTAATAAAAACTTGTCACATTTAATAAAAAGTGAGTTTTAAGAAAAGATTAAATCACTTGATCACTTGATTAAGGTTAGTACTTGTTTATCCATACCTTAAGTGAAAATGGGTAAAATGAAAAATACTTGAACTCAAGAATTCGTTTTTCGTTGTTTTCGTAAATGCTTGTTTTTACATATTGTCGTAATCAAAACTAAGCGAGACCGAAAAATGCAAGTAACGTTTTTAGTCATTATTGCATTAACAGAATCATCTTCTTTAATTGCTGAAAAGCGTCTTCCGCTTTGTCCGTCCACCGGAACTCATCTTTGTTTTCCTTGGTGATATTTTTCAATGTTTAGAAGAAAGGCATTGACCTTTCGGCTGATCGAGATAGAAAGCGGTTGAGCGCTGCCAGCTTACCGCTCAAAGACTGCATTTCCTTCAAAGTCTTTGGAGACCTCATCTCTGTGATTGCTTTCGTTTTCTTGGGGTTCGCTCTTATACCTTCCGACGTTACCATGTAACCCAGGAACTTCCCCTCCTCAACACCAAATGAGCATTTTTTCGGATTCAGCTTCATGTTAATTCTTTTTAGATTGTCGAAGGTTTCTTGGATATCCGCAAGCATGTCCTATTCGGTTTGACTTTTGATCATTAATTCATCCACGTATGCTTCCAATTTGTGCCATTTGCGAACGGAAGGCCGAATCAACCAACCTTTGATAAGTAGCTCCTGCATTCTTCAAGCCAAAAGGCATTTTCGTATAGCAGTACGTACCCTCATTAGTATAGAATGCCGTCTTTTCTTCATCCGCCTCGTCCATTTGCACTTGATGATATCCTTTGTATGCGTCTAGAAAACATTTGAACTTATACCCTACAACGGCTCCTATCTTTACATCTATGTCTGGTAGGGGATAATAATCCTTTGGGCAAGCGGAGTTGAGATTCTTGAAATCTATGCACATTCGCCAGTTGCCATCCGGCTTCTTAACCAGGACCGGATTGGAAATCCAGGTCGGGTATCGTACCGGTCGTATGATACCGGCTTTTGTTAACTCCGCAACATCCCTCTTGACTGCTTGGCTTTTTTCTTCACCCAACATCCTTCTTTTTTGCGCAATTGGTGCGTTCTCCATATCCACATTTAATGAATGCTTGATGATTCTCCTAGGCACCCCCGTCATATCCGAAGGTTCCCATGCAAATACATCGGCGTTATCTCTGAGCAAGTCTATGAGCTGGATTCGATGTTTTTTGGTAAACAACCTTCCGATGGTGATCAGCTGTTCCGGGTACCCAGGATTGACGCAGATCTGCTATGTCATATCTCCCGCAACCCGTTGTTGCTGATTGAATTTTTCCTTGACAGTCTACTCGTCTAACTCTCTTCCGACAGCTGTTGCTTTCATCATTTTTATCTTTTGGCTGCCCTCCATGATTCGGCACTCATAGATGGCTCGTGCTTTGGTCGTCATTGTTGCTACCCCGTTAGGGGTAGGAAACTTCATGGATGAGTGTACAGTAGAGGGTACAGCCCTTAATTCCCTGATTCCGGTTCTTCCAAGTATGATATTATAAGGGGATGGTGCTCTAATCACTGTGAAGTTCATTACCGCCCGTCTTGTTAGGCTATTTGATCCAAAGGTTATTTCTAGGTCTATCTTCCCGAGGGGGGTGGTTTCCTCCCCCGAGAAACCCCGAACTTTCACGTTATCGGGTGTTAACCTTCTTCGGATCGAGAGATCCAAATTTAGAAAGCAATGCTCGAACATGACTTGCATGGTGGCCCCTTCGTCAACAAACACCCTTTTTACCCAATATCCTTTTATTTCAGCTTCGAATATCAGAGGCTCTTCCGAAGCCTCATTGTCGGGAATCGGGGGAAAGCTTATGGGCACATTCATCCAGTCCATCTCGATCTTACACACCTCTTTCCTCTTCATACCGCTATGTCTGCTTTCTATCATGTTTATAGTCTTTCCCTTGAAATCTCCATTTCCTCTTCCCTGGTTTCCCCTATTCACTCTTCCTCGCAAATCTTTTACGAGATGGTTGAGCTTACCGGATTCTAAAGCGGCCTCCAACTGCTTTCTCAACAGATGGCAATTGTTGGTAAGATGCCCCTTCTCTTGATGATAATCGCAATACTTATCCATGTTTTCGGGCCGGATTATCCCTTTGGTTGGTTGCGGTGGAGGGAGGCACAATTGCAACTCAGTGGCTAGGATTTCCTTTGGGAATTTAGTAAGCGACTCTAGGCTGGAACGCTGGTATGGCGGCCTCCTTCCACAATTTGGGTTTACCGGAGGTACATATGGGGGAAATGGAGGTCTAGACCGATAATCATTTCTTTGACGCCCCTATGCCGTCCACGCGAACCGGAAGGACCATACTTCTCTTCCTTGCTATATTTTATGTTACCGTCACCTGCTTCTCCTGTTAGCAGTTCAGTATTTCGGTAGGCATCTTCGGATTTTATGAAATCGTCTACCCTTTGCATCATCTCTACAACCGTCAGCGGGGTATCATTTGTAAAACGTCGGACCAACTCTGGACATTTGGCTCCATTTACGAAGGCTGATATCTTCATCACTTCCGGAACCCCTTGAATGTAACTTGCCTCATCCGTCCAACGCTCTTTGAACACTGCCAAAGTTTCGTGCGCCTTGCGGACAATGGTGGTGATTTCCATCGGTGTTTTAAGGCTTTTCCTCCTCAAGGAGAATCTTTCCAGGAACTGCTCCTTTAAGTCTTCCCAGTTGTCTATGCTACCCCTCGGCAACCTTTCAAACCACCCTCCAGCGGCTCCATCTAAAGTTTGCTGAAAAAATCTACACCACACTGGCATTGGCCATTCTCCTGAATTAGCCGCACCAGCAAACCGGGTAATGTGGTCATTAGGATCCGTGGCTCCCGAGTACAATTTGAGGGTTGCGGGTAACCTATGCTTCGGCGATGAGAATTGTATAATTCTTTTGGTAAAAGGGGAGGCCATCACATCTTTGAAAGGCTTTTGTAAATCATCTTCCGGGAGGTTAACTTCCTTTTGAGCCTCACGCCCTCCATCTTTATCCTTCGGCGGATTCGACACGTCATCCTCGAAATCCAGGCGTATAGGCGAAATGGGTCTCTTAGATGCGGCATTATGACGCTCCACTAGACTTTGTAGTGCGCTCATACTTTCCAAAATCTTCTCTCGTAAGTTTAGAGGTGTTTCCGTCTCTTTCACTACCGTCGCGGGGTTACGACCGGGAGATAGCGGTGGGTCCGACTCTCCTGCGACCCCTGCCATTGCTAGCTGTTATGTGGAGATCCGAGTTTAGGGTCCCACGGATGGCGCCAATTGTTGAAACAAAATCCTCCGGCTAGGCTATTGCTAGCGACTTTGCCTCGACAGTCTTGAAGGTGTGCTTGTCTCTTGACCTTGAATCTACGATACACAGAGCAACACACGTTAGCTCGTCCAGGGTTTGACCCCGGGACCAAGCTCCGGCGTGAGAGTAAGTAACAGTCACACAAGTGATATCTGGTATTGAATACCGAAGGATGAGAATATGTATTAATGGTGGTATTGAGAATGAGATGGTTTGTGTGTTAAATGCAGGGGTATTTATACTACTTCATAGTGCATACCTGGATGTGTAGTCACATCAATAGACTAGGCCTCAAAACCTAGGTTAGTCAAATCCCCACAATCGAGGGATTTGTTGTCCCAAGAGCGGCGGTACTTCTCTTTACCCAAAGGACGGACGAAAGCCTCCTGGATACTAGGATGGGTGCCTTTTGCTTTTTCCCCAACCCAATGTTCGTTCATTAAATGCTCTACTGTTCACAGATCGACCTTATTAAATGTTCCAGGGTTCCGGTTACGAGACGAGGGAGTGTACGTCTCCGGGGGCGTTGACCGGAGGCATACGCGAACACTCACCATTTTTCGGTCCCTTTGGGCTCGATTACTCACCTCCAGTTCGATTTCTAATCAGTTATATCCGAAAACAACAAACAAAAACCAAAAACCAAAAACCAAACTAAACCGAACCGAAACAAAACAAAACACACTAACTAAGAAACACATATAAATAGATTAAGTTGACCGGTTACTCCAATTAAATCACAATTTTGTTCCAACGGTCATCGTCTCCGATCGGTAACTCTCCGTTTGATCATCAGTTATGACGTCACCTCTCTTATAATGATGACGTCACTTTTAACTAATCATTGTTTATAAATGTTGTACGAATTGATAATGCTAATTAGAACAAGTATAGATTCATCACTGAAATGTGCGATTTATTTTAGATTTAGTTTTTAGGTGTTATGTGATTGTAGGTTATATATATTGTAGAGGTGTAACGGATTACTCGATCGTTTAGCGCGTTTGGAATTGGAAGCTTGTTTGGCAAGGAGCGTTTAGCTTCTTATGTCAACAAGTGCTTAGCTTTAGCTTTTTATCTCAAGTTCAATTCCCGTGCAAACAACCTTGAAGTGGCCACGCCAACCTCATGAAAAGTGAGGGCTTTACCTGGTTTGAGTCTGTGTGGCGGTGGGCTCAAACCCAGTGGATTAGTCGGCCAATGAGTCGGAAATCACGGTTACCAAAAAAAAAAAAAAAAAAAAAAAAAAAACAAAAAGTGCTTAGCTTTAGCGTTTAGGGGCTGTTTGTTTTAGCTTATATAATAGCGTAACCCTATTTCGGCTTATATAACATAAGCCTCAAATTTGTGGCTTATTTGGAGACTTATGGGCTTATCTAAGTTTATTATGATATAATAAACTAATATAAGCCCGTAGGTCACTAATAATCTTAAAAAATTAGGGTTTATGAAATATAAGCCGAAATATGGCTTATTTTTGGCTTATATAATGTAAGCCCCAATTTTGTGGCTTATTTTGAGACTTAGGGGCTTATATAAGTTTATCATGATATAATAAACTTATATAAGCTCATAAACCTCCAAATAAGCCATAAAATTGGGGCTTATGATAAACCGAAATGGGCTTACATTATATAAGCCAAACCAAACACCCCCTTAGCTTTTACGGTCACACTTGGACCATGGCATTAGCGTTAGCGTTGCACAATCAAACTTGAACCATAGTGACTTGGAGTGTTTTGGAGCAACTACCGTTTAGAGGGCTGGCTGGTGCCCTTTTTTGTGGTTCGTTAGTGAAATGTGTCACTTAGAAGCAATTAGATTAATTATGTGATTGTAGGCTGCGACAGGGGGTTGGGGTTAGGGTGGCGAAAAGATTGTAGTTTATTTTTTTTGAAATATCTGGCTATTTTTGTAACGTGCCCCCTATCGAGCCGATTTATTGTGTAGTTTCTAAAAGTTATCAAAGTGTGCCCCCTAGACCATAACTTTCTCGCCCCTTTGTAGTGATAGATACTGTAGAGGTTTGTAACAGATTGCTCAAGCGTTTAGTGTTTAGAAATGGAGGCTTGTTTGGCAAGGAGCGTTTAGCGTTTTATTTTTTTACTATTATTACTCTACATTTCAAACCCTACGTGAAGAAGTGCTTAGTGTTTAGTGTTTAGAGCTAGTGCTAGTTTTTGCCGAACATGCCTAAAGTATGTTTGGCGCAGTGTCTTGGAGTGTTTTAGAGCAACTAGCATTTAGAGTACAAGGTATCGGGCGTCATAGGGCTGCCTGGTGCCCTACAACCCCACCCCAAGCCGTAGGGCCTCACGCCAACTTTACAGCTGAGATGGCATTTTTGAGTGTGCGTGTGTTTTATTGGGTTAAGTTTGGTCAGGGGTGTTCTATAACTTGAGTGATGGAGGGAGGATGTTTTTCAGTTAAGTTATACTAGCAGTTCTGAGTTATCGGGGAAAAGTGTTGAGGTGGCACCACTTTTTGCTATAACACGAGTCATATGGCTCACGGGCACGACAAGACCTGATAACCCGATAACCCGATAACCCGATCCGATAACACCCCTAGCCACAAGTATATTTTTATCCCTCACACTTTGTAGTAGTACGCATTCTATGACTCTGTTTGATATCTAAAGCTTGTTTGGCAAGGAGCGTGTAGCGTTTTGGATTTTATTTAGACGCTAGTATTAGATTCACTACTAAGAGAAACAAGCGTTTAAATTTGGGCGCCACTGTTTCCTGCTACTGCTAGTAGATATAGGTACTATTGACCAACATTGTTCAGCACTGTTACAGTAATCGAGAATCAATGGATATACGATGAATACTCAGAAATAAAAAGTCGGTCGTTATCGTTATGGTCGGGATTATAATAGATAGTGTGAATTCTTGTAACAGATTGCCTATGAAAATGTGTCAAATGTTTTAAGCGTTGAATGGCTGTTTGTAGTTTGGTTGTTTCATTATAGTGTTGAGTTCTAATCTGCCAGCATTGTCAAAGTAATAGATGATTAATAGAAACATCATGAATGAGCAGAAGTACGAATAAGTAATTTTTTGGTCAAAAATAAGCCCAAAAGTATAGCTATTTTTCCACCCAGACACTCACAACAACAACAACAACGATATGTGTCTCACAAAGTGTGCTTCACATCAGGACGTATGATAAGGTCTTTTATATTCTGAGCACTTGATTTAATATTCTGATCAGTACCAAAAGGGCCGAACAGGATCAAGCTTATATTCCTTTTCGACAAGTTGATTCATATAACTTCTAAGTAATCATAGATAACTATTTCAACTGAATAGGCATAACCTATTGATGCATAGCCCTGTGTTTAGAGCTCAAGTGAATAAGACTTATTTTTGCATTTCAGAGGAACTCTTCTTGAGACGGCGAATGTTCGGGGAGGGTCCGGTCCAGCAGATGCGTAAAGACTATCAAACAACATGAAGCTCGCTGCAAAGTTAGACGATCTTATAGCTGCAAGCGTATATCCTGTGACATCGTCCGCTAATGATTATGACGGAGTTGGGAGTAAACCTGGTAGATTTGGGGCCTTAAGAACGAAGACTGGCTTGACCGTTGCAGATAAGCACATAGATGTTCATGAAGAAGGATTTATTATCATTCCGTGCAGTGATGCCTTGTTACTTTTCTAATTCTTTATTACTCATGCCTTTATTTTGCTCTATCAAGTAACGGTCTCTGAATAAATACGATTCTGTTTTTCGGGTCCATGAAAATATTGATCTCAATCAGTTACTAGATAGTATTCTAAAAGACGATTTACTGGCAAATATAAATTAATTTGTATATTTGCGAATTGATGTTCATAATACAAGTCATCATAAGTGTCGAATGCTTTTGCAGAGGAACTTTCCGAGGATTGGAGTAAAGAACCAGATATGCTGTCATTTAGATCCTTGGATCGCCCATTTTTTTTTCCAGGTAGTGGTTCATCTTTACAACCTATTTCTGCTCTCTTATGCTTTGTGGTAAAACTTTATGATTTTGTTATCAGGTGAACAAGTTCATATCATAGCGTGCTTAACCCCAAGCAAGCAGGAACAGGCAGAAGAGTTGCTGATAAGATTTAAAAAATCTCATTTTTTTGCTCGAATTGCTGAGGCAGATGAAGCTCTTTGGTCGAGACGGAGACCTGAGAAAGCATTTCAAGGATCAACATCAACAATTGGAGGAAGATTCATTCCAATAGAATCCAGTAAGGATGCCATGTTACTTGATAGAGGAAGTCTTGATGCTAGCACCTCAGGCGGACTTGCGAAAAATGATGTTAAATGTGCGATGCTTGCTAATGGAGACATAGTGGTATGTTTTATAAAAGATATACACCGTTTTGCTCATATTTATATGGCCCAACCTGGTTATCCTGCATGTTTTATATCTGTATGTACTTGTGCCACAAGCCGCGTTGCATATTTGGACAAACTTTAGCATAAAATAACGTGCAAGTTAGATAAAACACACAAGTACTTTTTTCGTTTCTGAGATATCAGATTTAACGACTTGACTATGTAAGACTTCATTTTGTGTTGCTTAGTAACACGTTGGTTTATGACTGGTGGTGGCCCACAGTGAGTATGAGAGTAACTTATGTTCTAGTAAGTAGTAGTGTAAGATGTTCTGCAAGCATGAATAGAATGAAAGTTTAATGAAGTTCGGTAATTTAGTGTTTAGGCACTTACAGATGTATATACATTTAGGACCACATGTGTTTATTTCCTTGTTAGTCAGCCTCGTTCCAGTGTCTGTGAATTATAAGAAGAAAAAATGATGCAGCCTAAGCAAACAATAACCGAGTATCTGTGATATAATGTTTAGTTAGGATTTGAGGATAATAGACTTTTGTAAACATTTTCGACCTAACATCACGATTCACAAACATATAATTAAAATAGCGAAAGCGTCCTGAGCACTATAGACTAAGGCTAACAGAGTCCGTCCTGAGAACTATAGACAAACTAAATATTCTGTCCTATAAACGACCATCTACATACTCGGTCTCTTACCAAAATGTACCCTGACTAATTAATAAAATCCAGACACAGTATATAATCATCCATAAACTCGATCTCTGCAAACTAACTTATCTACAGCAACAACCGCAGGAAATTGCAAAAGTGTACGGCAAATTATATACTTCTTTACGACAAAGCAATCAAGCACAGGGGAACTTGTTACAACTACAACTAATGCTAACTAGTTTGTTTCTGTTTACATAGTCGGCTTATTTGATTTTGGGCTTATGTTGCATAAGCTCACTTTTGTTGCTTATTTTGAATCTTTTTGGCTTATATAGGTTTCATATGTTATAATAAGCTTATACAAGCCGAAAAGTTTTGAAATAAGCCACAAAAGGCTAGCTAATAAAGCATAAGCTCAAAACCAAATAAGCTACTATGAGGGAAACGTTGAACATTTTGCCATGAACCAACCTGAATGATCATGCAGCCTAAGCAAACAATAACAGACTGAATAAAATTTACTGGTTAGTTGGGACGTGTAGATTTTTGTCAACCCTTTCTTAACATAAAATTAAGTGGGAAACGATGTAAAGTTTTGGCATGAACCAACTTGGGTCAGTAATGCTGATATTACTATTACGGAGTATTTTATTTACTTGTTAGTTCTCAGTGTATTCATTATTCAAAAGGATGCATATTTTCCTTATTTGTAAATTGTAATATTGTATTGTGTTTTCGTGTTTGGAAGGATGCAGGTGCTTTTACAGATTAATATCGGTGTAGATTCTTGGAAAGATCCAGTTTTGGAAATCCTTCAGTTTGAAAAATCTCAGTCAACAACATTCTCATATGAATCCTCAGAAAACATTGATAACTCAAAACAAGACCCGTATGGAGATCTATTAAAATGGTTGCTTCCTGTACAAAATTCTGTCTCTCCACCTCGTTTTGTATCTTCTGTAGACACGAGTCCCAGTGCAACTGCTCGTAACTCAATGACCAGACCAAACCCCCCAAACTCATTTGGTTCTCAGAATTTTTTATTAGGCCAGTTTAGGAGTCATTCAATGTCGTCACTTTCATCACAAAGTGGTTCTAGACTAAACAATGGATTAGATGACTGGGATCAGGTCTTGTCTAACACGTCTGGAAGTAAAAGAAGTTTTGAAGGTCTTTTATCTTTTCGAAGGGTCCCACTGGAACCAGAAAGGTTTTCTGTTCGTTGTGGACTTGAAGGAATTTACATACCGGGTAGAAGGTGGAGGAGGAAAATTGAAATTATACAACCTTTGGAGGTTCATTGCTTTGCTGCTGACTGCAATACAAAAGATCTTCTTTGTATTCAAATAAAGGTACAAACTTATGCTTCGCCTTTTAAATTCTAGTGTTGGTAATGCTGTGCAAATTGATACAATCAGATCAAAAGAGGAACGAGTGTTGATTAGAGTAAGGGTTATATGCATAAAGTACCAACAACGTTTTTCATTTGTCATGTTTTAGTACTTGCATGTTTTTTTGTACATGTGCACATTAGAAAATTGTTTTGTGTCCGGTTTCGGTCATTTTGTGGCAATCTTAATATTATAAGTTTTGTCATTATATTTAACTTTTATCAACTTAAGACATAAATTTAACATTTTAATACGCAATTTTTTATTATCAAAATCCCGTTTCAAAGGGTGTTTTGGTTACAAATGACCCAAACGGGACACAAACCCGTTATTTTGGACAACGATGTACCAAGAAGTTATAATGACAAAAACGGAACAAATGAGAAAGTAGTTGGTCCGTTAAATTAGAGTGGCCACCCTTCTATGCTCTTTAGAACATTAGCACACGAGATATCTAATAAAGGAGCTAACTGACGGCATGTTTAAATCATATTCATGCAGAATGTTTCTCCAGCGCATTCGCCAGATATTGTTATATACTTGGATGCCATAACAGTTATATTTGAGGAGGCTTCCAAAGGTGGACCCTCTTTCTCTTCTCCAGTTGCATGTGTCGAAACTGGCAATGACCAAGGCTTGCCAGGTCTAGCCCTCAGGTTAATCCCCACCCTAATTTCCCAGTGTTTTGTTATTTTAAAGGTCTTTCAAAACTTTGATGTATCGCTTCAAATCTAAAAGTTCCCTTATATCGTCATAATGGAAGGGTAATATAGACATTGACCAAGTCAAACACTTGCTTGACAGGAAAGGCGAGGAACATTCTTTCATTCTCAAACCAGCAACACCACTTTGGAGTTCTAATGCTCCAGGGGATAGACGTGTGTACATATTCTCCGGTGTAGATCGTGGTGCCTCGCCTGCTAATAAATATGCAGTTCTTGTATCATGTAGATGCAACTACACTGGTAACTAATGTGGATCTTTCTGATAGTATCTGATTAGAAAACGGTGTTGTAAATTGTAATACATATTTCGTGCAGAATCAAGGATGCTATTCAAGCAGCCAACAAACTGGCGACCGCGTCTCCAAAAAGATATTTTGATATCAGTTGCATCTCAAATGTCAAGACATACTATCCACTCAGATGACAGAATCCCTAACTTACCTGTTCAGGTTTCTATATGGAAAATATATACTAGATGTGGCAAAATGGGTGGGTCGGATGCGTATCTTTCCCCGTACAGGATGAAATGGTATGGGTTGGGTTGTCCCAAAATCACTTTTTTGTCAATTGATGTAAAATAGTTCATTTAAATAATTAATGCACTATTTGTGGTTACAAAACAATAAAAGATAAGGGAGTTATATGCACAAAATAGACTTTGGGGACTTTTAACCTGTTTGACCAGTTGGCCCAATATTTAAACTTGATTATAATGAATCTGATTATCTGAATGTTGACATATATCACACGATAGCTCAGTGTATACTGTTTGTTTTCAGGTTTTAACGCTTCATGCTTCAAACTTAACTAACGAGGATTTAACCTTAACATTCCTTGCTCCACCTTCATTTTCATCTCCTTCCGTTTTGTCTTTAACCAGTGCACCTCCATCACCAATGAGCCCATTTGATGAAGCCGTTGGAGTGAGTGGTGATAGGCAATCTATTGCACTACAGAGGCTCTGGTCAGCATCTAAGGTACTACTAGATCCGAATAGTGGTGATGATCGTGACCGTAAATTTGCCTCTTTTAATGAGAAAACAGATGTCATTTCTGATATACTTCCTAAAAGTGATCTGGCCTGTACACATATGTGGTTGAAGAGTAGAGTTCCTCTAGGGTAAGACTTTTAATTCCGACTCTAAAACTTAACCTCTTTTTTTAGTGCTTTTAATCAAACACTCTTTCTTTGGTACCAGGTGTGTTCCTTCCCAATCGACAGTTACTGTAAAGCTCGAGTTACTTCCATTGACTGATGGCATAATTACTCTCGATTCATTACAGATTAATGTTGAACAAGGTAAATACTCGCTCTGCTTATAGAATCTATACCCATCATGCAGTAGGCCTTGAAGTTTTTCCCCAAAAAGGGCTAATTGAAAGAAAAGTCAACATGGTCATAAGTTACCGATATATTATCTGTCACGCCATCATTTGGCCGGGAGTGAAATGCACATATCATACCTGTGGTATGTCCAGATTTGCAGATTTAGTAACCGGTCTTCTGAAAGTGCAGGCGGCCTCCCTGGTCTTTAATTAAGTGTTCACTTGGTACTTTGACAGTAACGATGGTTATCCTTTGACCGTTATGTTTTGTTGCTACAGGGCTTTATTTGTCTTTTTCCTTTTTTTTTTCCCATCATCCCTTCCAACATCACCACTACCACCTGCACAATCACCACCTCCGCCGCCACCATCACCTCACCACCTCCGTCGCCATCATCACCCCACCACGAAAAATCAAAATCGCCTTATACGAACCTAAATCTTTTTATGCCGATCAAATACCCAAATATTCCCCTCATATTATACCCCCCTACCCAAAACATCATAAAAAAAACACTCATAAAAACCATCTTCACCATTTGTTGCCGTCATCATCATCACAATTCAGAATAGTTTGTTTTTCCCCATAAAGTGAGCGAAAACTACACTTATTCAGTATAATTAGATCAGACTTAATGAATTTAACACAATCGATCGTTAAATCATTGAATCAAATGAACGAAAACTAGTATAATTAGGTCAACTGAGTGAAAATAAGCCAAAAAAAAGTAACTAAAACTAGATTAATTCACACTATAATTGGATCAAATTGAGTGAAACTAAGCAAAATTAGATCAAATTAATAAAAAAAAGCAAAATGAGTGCAATTATTAGAATTGAGGCAAAATGAGTGAAATAGATTGTTATAAATAGTGAACGGATTTACAGTATAATTAGATCAGAGTTAACAGTTGACACAATCGTTAACAGTTGACACAATCAAGGTCAAATTCCGTGAAATTAAGCAAAAATAGGTCAAATTAATTATAAAAAAATAAGTATGTAAACTACATTAATTCAGTATAATTACTTAACACTAGCGAACATTCGATAATCAAATAAAGTGAGCGAAAACTGGATCAAATTAACAAGAATAAGTAGCTAACACTATAATTACAAAACTATCATCTAACTAGAAAATGCAGTAGAAGTGGGTCTAGTGTGGTTCTAGAAATCTTTTACTATATTGTTACAAAACTATCGTCACAAGATTTAGGTTCGTGTAAGGCGATTTTGATTTTTCGTGGTGGGGTGATGGTGGCGACGGAGGTGGTGAGGTGATGGTGGCGGCGGAGGTGGTGATTGTGCAGGTGGTAGTGGTGATGTTGGAAGGGATGATGGAAAAAAAGGAAAAAGACAAATAAACCCCTGTAGCAACAAAACATAACATAACGGTCAAAGGATAACCATCGTTACGGTCAAAGTACCTAAGTGAACACTTAATTAAAGACCGGGGAGGCCGCATGCACTTTCAGAGGACCGATCTGGAGTACTAAATCTGCAATCTGGACATACCAATTACTAAATCTGCAATCTGGACATACCACAGGTATGAAATGTGCATTTCACTCTTTGGCCGGTCGATTACCTTAAAAATGGATGTTTTTGACAGTTGATTACCTTAAATCAAAAGTTACTCACATGTAAGACCTTCAGATTTTTTTTATACATTGAAATGCATAATGAAACTTGTTCGTGGCTCAATAGGTCCATCCTATATCCCTGAGCACCCACTAAAGATAAATGCAACTTCTAGCGTACACATTGGAGCCAGTTAATTTAGCTTGGTTCACACCCCGCAGCAATGGTATAAGGTGGTACCTCTTCCTTTACTCGTGTGTGTGAGGTGTGGTCGATTTAGATATGTATGAGAGAAACTGAGTGGTTTTCTTTCTACTGTTTTTTTTTATCATAAGCTATATAGTATTAATCTGTTATGTTTGAATTTGGTATGACCCGAATAGCTGATAATGCATGTCCAGGTCGTTCTTGTTTTGTTTAAATAACTTTTCACACATAATGACGGGCTTCAATGCAATAAAGTATCCAAACACACAATCCTTACAAACAATCATCCGTTGTGAAATAAAAAAAAACATTAAACTACTTTTAAGCCCTAAACATGAACCCTAACCAAAAGCTCAAGCGTACTTCCATGGCTAGATCCACTTGACAATATATCTCCCCTTTTTATATTTGTCGTCTTTGTTCAGTGTACTTTTAGAACATCATTACATACCTCAGCCCAAACATTCTCTGGGTCAAATCTGAAAGGATAATATATGATGTTTTTCGTTTCCTTAATCTCCATGTCTTCCTTAACCCCATTGATCATCTTGTCATAAATCATTTTATGTGTAATGGTGATTACCCGAGACCAAATGGATTTCAAGTGTAAGTTATAATGCAAGTTCGGAGGTGCGGAGTGCACGTTTGTATAAACTAATTAACTTGATTTCGGACACGATAATGAAAAGGGTTGTGAATGTAAAGTCAAATGATGCAATAGTGACAGAATTGGTAGTCACTAATCTTGTCACTGATAGAAATACATACCTTTGAAAACAGTTAGCGACGGTTTTAGACTGTTACAAACTGTTGCTGGATAGATTTTAAAGAACCATTATGACTTTTCACAAAAAGGTATAACTTTTAAGGAAGAGTAACAACTTTTCATACAATCACCATCAAGTTTATATATACATAATAACTGAATTTTTAGTTAATTAAAAAGTGTAGCTTTTGCAAGATCTTTCTTTGTGTTGCAAGTACCCAATTATATTTGTCGTTGATTCGTTCTCGGTATCTTCTCGAATCGATCACGGTTCAAAGTGGAATTGTTGTTCTTGGTAACTAAAAGGGGGAGCTTTTGATCTATTTCTACTAAAAAGGGTAAGTGCGTGAAATAATAAAAATACTAAAAGCAATTAATGAAAATGAAACTTGAATTAAAATTAAACAGTAAAATACCTGGAAAAACTACTGATTCGGAATACTCAAAAGAAAGACTGATCCGGAATAGTTGGCTTCGTCCGGAATAAATGGTTCATGTGGAAAACTTGCTCATCCGGAATAAATGTGAAAAAGCCTTGATCCGGAATAATTGTGTTGATCCGGAATATCCTTTATTCGGAATATACCTTGCTCATTCGGAATGTATTACCTTCATGCGGAATAATCTCTTGATTCAGAAAGGGCTTGATTCGGAATAAATGTGTTGATCCGGAATATCTACTGGTTCGGAATAATAAAGACTGATTCGGAATAATGACTGATCCGGAATAAATATGTTTATTCGGAATATATTGCTTGACTCGGAATAATTTTTAACAAAGTACTCATGCGAAATATTCAACTCATCCGGAATAATGGTTCATTCGGAATGTATGTTGATCCCGAATAAAATTTGATTCGGAACATTATAAACAAAAATTGCTCGTTCAGAATACTAGCTTGATCCGGAATAACTTAAACAAAAACCCTTCATCCGGAATGATTAGTTCATCCGGAATATTTTCACTACAAATCTTGATTCGGAATACTTTGTTCAAATCCTTGGTTCGAAATGATTACTTCATTCGGAATCTGGGAGATGAAACAGAAAAACGAAGAACAGGGGATGTTTAACAATACAAATTTAACCAAAATCCACCAAGTTTTTAACCAAAACTTAAACCAATTTAACCACTAATCATCTACTAATGATAAACATCAAACCAAAACAACAAAAACTCAAAACCCACTTACTTTTGAAGATCAAACTCAATAAAATAAAAACTTAGAACTTTGAATCAACAAGAAAAGAAAGAAAGATCAAATGAAACTTGTATTAAGGATTAAGATTCAATCAAACAAAAGGAAAGATTAAACTTACAATATTATGGAGGAATCAAAGAAAATAAAAATCACCAATCTCCTTAATGGAGTTGGTGTCCTACGAACTAGGAGAAAAAGAAACAGAAAGAAGAAAACTCATCTTGAAATGTGAAGGAAGGTCTCTATTTATAGGCCTTGGCTTGGTTTGGTGAGTGGGCTTTCTCCCTTTCTTTTTGTCTTCTCGTCTTTTCAGAAAAGTTGACGTTTTCGATTTCGATTCGGGATTTGTTGACGAATAAATTCAAATCGTCTTTTAATTTCTTCATTTAATAGACTTGAGTTCTTCGACATATATAAATCTTCCATCTTTGGTCCTTTTCTTCGATAAATCTTCAAATAGGCCCATTGACTTCAAATCTTTTGCATCTCTTGGATTATAGACTTCGTCTTTCGTCTTTTTCTTCGATAAAACCCGTGCAATCCCATGTTTTCTTTTATATTTATCCGGTTGGCTCTGAAAACACAACAAACACACAAACCACACATAATTCCAAACAAATGATATTAAATACGCGTTTTGGTCTCGTTTTAGCAAGAAATAAGTGATAAAAGGATGGGTGTTTTCACACCTATCAAATCCCCTACACTTAACCATTGCCATGCCCTCATGCAATGCATTAATTTTGAAGCACGGTTTACATTTCTCATCATAAGTAACCTACCTTGGACTTTATTAAATTCTAAACACCAAAAGAACAAAACAAGTAAAGTATTCAAAGACTTACATTGGGGTTTTAGGTTGTCATGAATGTTCATCATTCTCAAGTTTCACGTTCCCCATACCAAGCTTAAAAATGAGATATTTGTTATTATAAGTTAGCAAACTAACACGAACTCATGTGGCCCAATTATTCATTTAGACTCTCTTATTCCTAGGTGTATCTCTTATATTTTATTGTTGTCTTGAATGATCACGAGGATGCATTGTTTGACTTATTTCGATAGTTATTTAGGCTGAAAATAAAGTGGGACGATTTAATCAATAGTTAGCTAAAGAACAAAATCTTTTAAAACTACTTCTCGGGACCTCATAAAGTTCATATCTTGGCATAACTCGCTTCACGATTTGAGACCTTTCTCGCACCGATATTTGACAGCGACTTCATACTTCAAATCTTTGAGAGACGTTCTTGAAATTATGATCTTCTCTTCATAATAGGAATTTCTTCACTTGAAGTTTTGAGAGATTCTTCATATTTGGACCACGACTTCTTCATTTTTCTCCAATCTTTATTTTGGACTTTGATATACAACGATCTGTCTCCTTTTAGGACTTGGATCTATTTATCCTCATACCTTGCTAGGGTCTTTTCGGATAGACTTCTCCATGATCTTTTGGGGAGTTCTTGCTTTTCGTCGTGTGTCTCGATCCTTCATATTGATTTTCGATAAATGATTCTTCACATCACTTTTGGATCTTTAGCAACAAAATGTAACCCTCATGCCTTGTTAGGGTCTTTTCGGACTCGCCAATCTTCGCATCCCGCTTCAATAAGTTATGCCTTGGCTATGAACTCTAATTAATACCGAGCAACTTTTAAATGATCTTGTGCTAGAAGCTAAGTAACTTTTCAAATCGTACAACCTTATTTATTGCAGATAAATTTATTAGCAAGCGATGGGAGAATAGGCTTATAATCAACTCACATAAATTCACGAAAGAATACCAAACTTATAATTGACTTTATCATCTCTCGTCCTCCACAGTTTAAAATCTCAAGGAATGAGACCGTGGATGCTTAGCCAATTAAATCAAAGTTTTGGGTTTTCGAGTCATCTATAGGATCTTGCAAACTCTTAGACTTTTTTAAGTTTAGAAATCGCATTTTAAAGTTCCCTTGATAAACAACTCTCTAGGATCAATTATAGGAACTTGCGAAAAGTTCTTGTTCTTAACCCGTGACAGTTAAGACTTTTGCGTTTTAAAGTTCCCTATATAAAAGCCTAACGAAACTTGACTTAAACACGTTAAGGATACTAGCTAGAGTAAACTTAGATAGGTAAACTCGGGTTGAGTCAAAAGATTCACAACGTTTGAAAATTTTAAAACCACTTTATTGAAAATTTATTCTAGCAAGGAAAGAAATTAACCATAACGAAGGAAAATACAACTATACAACTAGGCCAAAATAGATTACAATTTTTGAAAAATGTCGAAAAATCGAATTTTCCGGTTAAATGAAGGCATTTTAATGGAAAAGTCCACTTAAAACTTCGATAGAAGTCTCCCCTACACTTAATATAAACATTGTCCTCAATGTTTAAGCATGTGAGAAAAGTTTCCCCTACACTTTTGACATTGTGCACGTTGGTTAAATCAAGTTAAGGAGGAGACAACTAGAGTGATCAATTTCAAATGTGAGTATGAAGAAAATTGAATCACGATAGTTGAGAGATAGAACCGGAATTGCGGATAACATGGGAGCACGGTTCTTCAGAGATTCCAAGAGTGCACTTATCCCTGTAATCACATCACCATACAAACACAAGCAACCTATATAGCTCCCCTACACTTAGGATGAAAAACGGGAAAAAGGGGGGATAGATACTCGGGTTGCCTCCCGAGGAGCGCTTGTTTTTGTTAACCGAGTCACGAGCCTGACTCGGTCCCGAAACTAGTTCATGGGAAACGTGGCGAGGGATGGAATCATCTCATGAGAGATGTCCTCACCAAAGTACAACTTCAAACGCTGGCCATTCACCTTGAAATTGGGCCCATTTGGCTAAGAAAGCTCAATGGTGCCATAGGGAAAGACTTTGGCGATGGTGAATGGACCAGACCAGCGGCTCTTCAACTTGCCCGAGAAGATCTTCAACCGAGAGTTAAAAAGTAAGACTTGATCACCAACGTGGAACTCTCGGTTCTTAATTTTAGCATCGTGGATGATCTTGGTCTTCTCCTTGTAGATCAATGAGTTCTCGTAAGCTTCATTCCTCAGTTCATTTAGCTCGTTGAGTTGAATCTTGCGAAGATCACCGGCTTTGTTGATGTCGAAGTTAGCCCACTTCAAGGCCCAATATGCCTTATGTTCCAGCTCGATAGGGAGGTGGCATGCTTTCCCGTACACAAGACGATAAGGTGTACAACCAATCGGTGTCTTATAGGCGGTACGGAAAGCCCACAGAGCATCATCAAGTTTATCGGCCCATGAGGCACGATGCTCTCCCACAGTACGTTCTAAAATTCGCTTCAATCCACGGTTGGATATCTCGGCTTGACCGTTGGTTTGAGGATGATAAGCGGTGGAAAGACGGTGATTGACACCATACTTAGCCATGACTCTTGCAAATTGATCATTGCAAAAATGAGTCACGCGGTCACTGATTATAGCACGAGGAACACCGAATCGAGCAAATAGTTGTTTCAAGAAATTACAAACCACCCTTGCGTCGTTAGTGGCTAAAGCTTTGGCTTCAACCCATTTAGAAACGTAGTCAACGGCGACAAGGATGTATTTGTTTCCTTTAGAATAAGGGAATGGCCCCATAAAGTCGATGCCCCATTAAAAACATCAAAGATTTAACATTCTTTTATGAAATTTTGAGGCATCTCATCTTTATGTGTGATTTTGCCTTGTCTTTGGCAATCATCACAGTTTTTAACCATTGCGTGAGCGTCACGATAAATGGTGGGCCAATAGAATCCCGAGTCAAACACTTTCTTCGCGGTGAAGTTGGGACCAAAGTGACCACCGGTGGGTCCTTTGTGGCAAGCCTCAAGAATGTCTAAAGCTGCCGGTCCGTCAACACATCGGCGAATAATCAAATTAGCGCATTGTTTGAATAGAAAAGGGTCATCCCAAAAGTAGGTCTTAACATCATTCAAGAACTTTTTCTTTTGTTGGGATGTTAACCCTTTGATGAGAACACCATCCGCTAAGTAGTTTGCAATGTCAGCAAACCACGGGGTGTCATCAAGATTGGCACTAATAGACATTAAGGTCTCAAGGGGAAAAGAGTCATTGATCTCTTTGTTCGGATGATCCCCTTGATATGGATCCTCAAGTCTACTTAGATGATCCGCGGCTAGGTTTTCGGCACCCTTTTTGTCACGAATTTCTATGTTAAATTCTTGAAGGAGTAAAACCCAGCGAAGAAGTCTTGGCTTAGAGTCGTGCTTAGTCATTAAGTACTTCAACGCGGAATGGTCCGTGTATACAATGGTGGTAGATAAAACAAGATAGAGGAGAAATTTTTCAAAAGCATAGACAACAACTAAAAGCTCTTTTTCGGTTGTCGTATAATGCAGTTGAGCCCCCGTCATTGTCTTGCTAGCATAATGGATTGGTTGGAAATGTTTATTCACTCTTTGGACCAAAACCACTCCAATAGCAAAGTCGCTAGCATCGTACATCAACTCAAAAGGTAGCTCCCAATTAAGGGTAACCAAGACCGGTGCCTTAGTTAGCTTATCCTTAAGAAGATTGAAGGCTTCAATACACTCTTTAGAAAAGATAAAAGGAGTATCTTTTTCCAAGAGGTGGGTCATCGGGCGAGCGTTTTTAGAGAAATCCTGAATGAATCGACGATAGAAGCCCGCATGACCCAGAAAACTTCTCACACCCTTCACGGTTGAAGGTGGAGGTAATTTGGCTATGACATCTACTTTAGCATGGTCCACTTCAAGACCGGCTTTTGAGATTTTGTGTCCTAGCACAATGCCTTCTTTTACCATAAAATGGCATTTTTCCCAATTTAGAACAAGGCGAGTGTCTTCGCACCGCTTAAGCATACGTTCTAAATTGGCAAGGCAAGAAGAGAATGAATCCCCAAAGACCGAGAAATCATCCATGAAGACTTCCATGGTTTGCTCAACCATGTCATGGAAGATAGCCAACATACACCTTTGGAAAGTCCCGGGGGCATTGCATAAGCCAAAAGGCATTCTTTTGTAGGCAAATGTGCCATAAGGACAAGTGAATGTTGTCTTCTCTTGATCTTGGGGATTGATGGGTATTTGGAAATAACCCGAGAAACCATCTAGAAAGCAGTAATATTCATTACCCGCTAAACGTTCAAGCATTTGGTCCATAAAAGGAAGAGGAAAATGATCCTTTCTCGTGGCATCATTGAGTTTGCGATAGTCTATACAAACTCTCCACCCAGTAACGAGACGTGTAGGAATCAACTCGTTGTTTTGATTTGGCACAACGGTGATTCCGCCTTTCTTAGGCACACAATGGACTGGACTAACCCATGGTGAATCCGAGATAGGATAAATCATGCCCGCATCAAGAAGTTTGATAACCTCTTTTTTGATAACGTCATGGATTTGAGGATTCACCCTTCGTTGGCTTTGAATGGTGGGCTTAAAGTCGTCCTCCATGAGAATTTTATGTATGCAAAAGTGAGGATCAATTCCGCGAATATCGGAGATTTTCCAAGCGATAGCTCTTGTATGTTTCTTGAGAACTTCAATGAGACCAGTTTTCTCATCGGCTTTTAAGTCCTTAGCAATGATAACGGGAAGTTGATCAATGCCTTCTAAGAAAACATACTCGAGATGAGGAGGTAAGTCCTTAAGCTCAAGAGTGGGAGGATCCTCAATAGATGATGTAACTAACGATGGATCATCATTAGTCACCTATTTAGGAGAAGGAGGAGAAAAAGGGTCTTCATTGAGAAGTTTCTCAATTGTACGGATGTCTTCTTCCCAATCGGTGGGAGAATCATCATACTTAAGATCGAGTGGACCCAAGCTAGCTTCAAAATCATCCAAAAGAAAGTCACTTTCTCCAAATGGAGTCAATTACGGAGCAATTGAGGCAACGGTCTCCACATTGGGTAGAGAAGAGAGATTACTTTTGCAAGCATCATGAAAGTGTTCTTCACAAGCCTCATCGAGAACATCAATAGCATTAACACTCTCATATGAATAAGGTTGCTTAGAAATCTTACCCATGTTGAAGACAATTTTGTCATCACCAACTCTCATGATTATTTCGCCCGCGGCTACATCAATGAGAGTGCGACCGGTCCTCAAGAAGGGACGTCCAACGATTAATGGAACACGGGGGTCCATCTCGTAGTCAACGACAACAAAATCCGACAGGAAGGTGAATTTGTCAACGCCAACGAAGACGTCTTCGGCTATCCCCACTGGATAAGCAACCGTACGGTTAGCTAATTCCAAAGTCATTTTGGTGGGGACTAGCTCGGGGAGAGATAATTGCTTCCAAACACTTAAAGGCATTAAGTTAATACTAGCACCTAGATCGGCTAGGGCCATGCAATTCTCTACTCCCGGGAAGTTGCAAGGAATCAAGAAGCGACCCGGATCACCGAGTTTGGTGGGCAATTTCCTTAAGAGAACCGCGGAGCAATTCTCATTAAGTTGGGTCTGAGCAATGTCAAGAAGCTTCTCCTTGTCACTTAGAAGATCTTTAAACATCTTCGCATATTTAGGCATGTGAGCGAGAGCCTCGGCAAAGGAGATGTTAAAATTCAATTGTTTAAACATTTTGAGAAAGTTTGAAACTTGAATATCATCCTTGCTCTTTTGCTTCTCTTTCCTCAACCTTGAAGGATAAGGTATATCGGATGAAGAGGAAGGCTTTAGGGGAGTAGGATCACTCACAACCGCGGGTGGTGGGGGAATGGGGGTAGAAGGCAAAGGAGGTGAGGAAAGTTGCTCTTTTTCCTTGTTCACAATCACGGGTGGAGGTGTAGGAAGCTCGGGTTCCGTATAACCTTTTCCACTACGAGTGGTGATTGCTTTCATCTCCCCTATTGGATTAGCAACGGTGTTACTCGGAAGAGTACCCGAAGAAGAGGGCTGATTACTTTGGAAGAGCGAACCGATCATATCACGTATATTATCCGCTTGAGTGCTGAAAGAGTCTCTCATGTCTACGCGGATATCATTGCTTTGTTTCGCCATGTCATTCCTTAGCTCGGCTCGAATATCGCTTCCTTGTTTCGCCATGTCTCCCTTCAAGTTGATGAATTGACTCTGAAGATTCGTCACCATCTCTCTATTAGTCCTCATGAACGTCTCAATGTCTTGATTCAACGCCGTTGGTTGATTGAGAGGTGGAGCTTGGTAAGCTTGAGAATTTCCTTGAGGTGGGTATGAGTTTCTTTGGGATTGATATTGATTGTTAGCACGAGGTTGGGATTGGTTATTTCGGTTATAGCTTTGTTGTTGGTTTTGATTTTGAGGAGTAAAACCGGGTGGTGCAAGATAGTTGTTTGAACGATAACTTAGCAAGTTACGGTCTCCTTGAGGACGAGCTTGATAGCCTCCCGTGAGATAAGTACCGTATGCCGCGTTAACGTTTTCACCAAAATTGCCTTGAGTAGAAGGACAATCATTGTAAGAATGAGGACCACCACATGTGTCACAAGAAATAGCAACGACTTTAGCTTGTTGAGTATGGTTACTAGCCAAAATTTGCATGTTTTTGCTCATTTCGATAATGACACGTTCCATGGCGGACATGTCGGTGGTGGAAGAAGTAGGTGAAACATTGACTCTCGGATTAGATCTTGAGGATGCGGATGAATCCCAATTCTTGTGGTGAGTAGTCATGTTTTCAATCAACTCTCTACACTCCTCCGGTCTCCTTTTCATAAAAGTACCCCCGACGGCGGCGTTGATCGTGTCACGATCACGAAAAGTGAGACCATTGTAGAAAGTATCAATGAGAGTGACGGGGAGCATGTTGTGATTTGGACAACGGTCGATCAAATCATTGTAGCGTTCCCAAGCATCAAAGAGCGATTCATCATTGTCTTGCTTGAATCCACTAATTTGGTTACGAAGGCTCGTGACCATGGATGGTGGGAAGTAGCGCGACAAAAAGCGTTGAGTCATGTCGTCCCAAGTATGAATAGAATTCTTTGGGAGACGGTCAAACCATTTTTTGGCATGGTGAGAAAGCGTGTGGGGAAATAGTTGAAGGCGAAGTACATCCATAGAAACACCGGGCATCTTCATGCTTTGGGTAATGGTAATGAATTTGTCGAGGTGCTTGTTGGCATCATCATCCGGCAATCCGCGAAATGGATTTGTTTGCACTTGTTGAACCATGTGATGCTTCAACGAAAAATCCTGAGCCGTGATTTGCATCGGCGCAATCGGGCCTCCACGTCCATTCATCGTAGGTTGGCATGGCTCCTCCATAGTTCGTAAGTCGGGTAAGGGTGGATTATTCATGTTGGGGTGAGGTGGATTATTATTGTTGTTGTGTACACCGGCCATGTCTAAATCTTCGAGAGTCTCGGGCTCGGAATAAGACGTTGATCGAGTACGCATACACTAAAAAGAAAATGCAAGAGAAAATATTTTTGGTTTTTATAGGTTTTTTAATTTTTTTGTATTTTTGAAAATTTTATATTTTTATGGGTTTTTGAAAAAAAATTTGTACTTGAAAGTAACGTTCCCGAAAGAACGGATCCCAAAATTCAATTTTTCTCACAAGAGACCGTTGATCCTTATAAAAAGAGCCGGCAGCGGCGCCATTTTAATAACTGATTTTTGGTTAGTTAATAAAAAGGTTTGGTTGCAAGTACCCAATTATATTTGTCGTTGATTCGTTCTCGGTATCTTCTCGAATCGATCACGGTTCAAAGTGGAATTGTTGTTCTTGGTAACTAAAAGGGGGAGCTTTTGATCTATTTCTACTAAAAAGGGTAAGTGCGTGAAATAATAAAAATACTAAAAGCAATTAATGAAAATGAAAATTGAATTAAAATTAAACAGTAAAATACCTTCCCTTGGAAAAACTACTGATTCGGAATACTCAAAAGAAAGACTGATCCGGAATAATTGGCTTCGTCCGGAATAAATGGTTCATATGGAAAACTTGCTCATCCGGAATAAATGTAAAAAAGCCTTGATCCGGAATAATTGTGTTGATCCGGAATATCCTTTATTCGGAATATACCTTGCTCATTCGGAATGTATTACCTTCATGCGGAATAATCTCTTGATTCGGAAAGGGCTTGATTCGGAATAAATGTGTTGATCCGGAATATCTACTGGTTTGGAATAATAAAGACTGATTCGGAATAATGACTGATCCGGAATAAATCTGTTTATTCGGAATATATTGCTTGACTCGGAATAATTTTTAACAAAGTACTCATGCGGAATATTCAACTCATCCGGAATAATGGTTCATTCGGAATGTATGCTGATCCGGAATAAAATTTGATTCGGAACATTATACACAAAAATTGCTCGTTCGGAATACTAGCTTGATCCGGAATAACTTAAACAAAAACCCTTCATCCGGAATGATTAGTTCATCCGGAATATTTTCACTACAAATCTTGATTCGGAATACTTTGTTCAAATCCTTGGTTCGGAATGATTACTTCATTCGGAATTTGGGAGATGAAACAGAAAAACGAAGAACAGGGGATGTTTAACAATACGAATTTAACCAAAATCCACCAAGTTTTTAACCAAAACTTAAACCAATTTAACCACTAATCATCTACTAATGATAAACATCAAACCAAAACAACAAAAACTCAAAACCCAATTACTTTTGAAGATCAAACTCAATAAAATAAAAACTTAGAACTTTGAATCAACAAGAAAAGAAAGAAAGATCAAATGAAACTTGTATTAAGGATTAAGATTCAATCAAACAAAAGGAAAGATTAAACTTACAATATTATGGAGGAATCAAAGAAAATAAAAATCACCAATCTCCTTAATGGAGTTGGTGTCCTACGAACTAGGAGAAAAAGAAACAGAAAGAAGAAAACTCGTCTTGAAATGTGAAGGAAGGTCTCTATTTATAGGCCTTGGCTTGGTTTGGTGAGTGGGCTTTCTCCCTTTCTTTTTGTCTTCTCGTCTTTTCAGAAAAGTTGACGTTTTCGATTTCGATTCGGGATTTGTCGACGAATAAATTCAACTCGTCTTTTAATTTCTTCATTTAATAGACTTGAGTTCTTCGACATATATAGATCTTCCATCTTTGGTCCTTTTCTTCGATAAATCTTTAAATAGGCCCATTGACTTCAAATCTTTTGCATCTCTTGGATTATAGACTTCGTCTTTCGTCTTTTTCTTCGATAAAACCCGTGCAATCCCATGTTTTCTTTAATATTTATCTGGTTGGCTCTGAAACACAACAAACACACAAACCACGCATAATTCCAAACAAATGATATTAAATACGTGTTTTGGTCTCGTTTTAGCAAGAAATAAGTGGTAAAAGGATGGGTGTTTTCACACCTATCAATACATATAAACATGATTTGGTCTAAAAGATGAACATCATTATATCAACAACACAACAAATTACCCAATGTTTTGCTCTCTTTCTTGTGCCCAGAATTAGAGTGTTGTTCTTGTCTTATCCAAATACGAATTTCGTGTAACTCAAGGCACCGAATAGGGTCAAAATATTGTATTAGGAAAGTGGACCTTATACACGATTCAAGAATTTATCCGGTGATCATTGATTATCAAGACCTGAAATACCAACAAACTAATACAATATTTTGGTGATAATCGTGGCCCGGGTTGGTGAATCTGTGTATAATACGAGGGATGAATTCAAATTCGCAGTATACAAGTTTCACGAATTTGAGAATCTTGGAGATATGAATGGTGTACAGAGAGTTTATATTGCTATGGTTTAGAAAGTTTGGATCATTGATATTGTGGAAACTGATACAAAGTTTACAAACAATGAAACTAGAAACTTAGTTCATTCACGCTTACAAATTTTATGTGGTCATCTTTGCATTTGGTTGTCTTGTAATTTGGTGGGCCACTGACCGATGGAAGAATATCAAAATGATGGTACGAACATCGATCATACATACGAGTACGTATTTTCTATTCATCTCTTAAAATTAGGTCATGATAGACGTCATTGTGAATTGCGTGTAACTTACATTGATATGATTGATATGTGGTATAACAACATGGTTATTTAAGTTATGTGCTGAATTGCATGAGTGTCTCTTGAACTCTTGATTTTATGAATTAATAAGAAAGCGAAATAATTGATTATATAATCTCATATTTTATTTCATGTAAAAATCAAGAGTCTAAGTTTTGTCATCTTCTGACGAAATGAAATTGTAAAACAAGAGTCTTGTTTTGGCATATAAAACAATAGTGTTGATTGTTTTAAATTTGGTGGTCTAAAAAGGGAACTTGCATGCATGTAAATAGAAATGATTTTTTCATCAGTAATGATTCTTGAACATAAAGTTTATGTGGCAATTATAAATGTGATCAAGCACAGGGGCGGAGCCAGAATAAATCTCGAGAGGGGGCAAAAAATTTTTGTGCGACCAAATATAGAACCTAAAAAGAACATGTATTAACACTATAAATCTGAAAATGTTGGATACAACCATACATGTAAGTACAGTAAAATATTAAAAAAAAATACATGTTGTCCTCCTTTTTATTTGTCTTTTCCTACCCCTCACGTGACTTATTACCAAATCCAAGAAATAATAAGTCAAAGATGCCCGGTCTTCATCTTCTTCACAACAATGGTCTCAAATCCACTTCATCTTCTTCATCATTGCAAAAAAAAAATACGTGGTCCATCTTAAAACACAGGTTTTGCTTCTCATTTTACAGGAAACAAATAACTTTAGAGGGGCACATCCAGAAAATATCACAAAATTTCAAAAAATTTACACTACAAATTTTTTTGGTGGGGGGGGGGGGGGGCACGTGCCCCCTTGCCCCCTGTGGCTCTGCCTCTGATCAAGCAAAATCATTTGGGGCAGTAGTGAATGTTATTTGGTGGTTATATATGCTTGTGATATTTTATATGGATATCAATGTTTTTACATGGTACTAATGTCAAGATAACATTATTAAATGATAACAAATGTTTAGTGAAAGCATAAATGGTTCCAATTTAAGATACACACATAGAAGTAATTCACACGGATATAAGAATTTGATGATGTGCATGAATAACAATTGTTATTTCATAGCATCTGTTTCAAAAGGTGGGATTTATAATTCGTAAAGACGCGTTCTTACGAATGATCCTTGGGTGTGATATGCATATATCTATGAATCACAAATGTTAATTTTGTAAAGGTTTTATTATATCTTACTGGCATGATGAATTACTATACTACATATTCAGAAAATGGTTATTCCATTTTACATCTTTGTTTGTTAAGTGAGGGAATGAATGACGGTTATCATTTAGATAACAAATAAAGTGTGTGATATGACTTGAGACTAATTTTTTTGAACACGATTACATGTGTAAAATATGTGTTTCCTGCATGTTGTTAGAAGTGTCAATGCGAATTGCAAAACATGCTACCCGGTTGTACCAGTAGGCTTATTTCGACAAGGTTATAATTTTTTTTTCAACTGGGTAAGTGAACATAAGGCGCCATGTTTGCTAAATAATTACTTGGGTGAATTTGATTTGCATTAAATTGTTAGTCTTCTTAACGGGTAATTACATGTTCAACATGTGGCTTAAGTTTGAACTGTGATCCTTCATGTTTGATTAAATTGGTTAGAGTTATTACCAAAGAAAGGACATGAATGACCAACTAGACGCTGACATGATGCTATACATGTCAGAGTAGTATCACGGAATCATACAATGTGATACTGAAAAGCGATTCTTTAAGGAATTGAAGACACCATGGATTATGGTTATCAATGAAAACGGATGCTTTAGATTTTGAAAAGAATACAATTATTGATGCAATTAAGTTGAAAAATTGATTAAGAAGATTAAATGACCGTTTGTGAATGGATTTCACATTCAGTGTGGTATCTTATCTCGAGGTCATACAAGAAAAGTTGTACAACGGGTTTTAACTTTGGCATCATAATTGTCGTTTTATCTTCTTGCTTTAGAAGTATAATGGTTAAAGGACTTGATAATAAACATTGTATTTATGTTTAAAAGTCAATGTTACCATGTCGAATGCTTGCTATAACGAAAGTATGAATAGCTAACCTTGGAAAGAGGTTTGCTAGACTTGGTGCACAAAGTCGGTGATAGGGATGAAAATTCCATTAGATCATCTAAGTGTGAGATACCCAATTCCCCTCTAGTACAACGCTAAAGATTTAATTCAATGTGAAAGCTCACAATTCGAGATTGGAACACATTTTAAATAGTCCCAAGGTATGTGTTCAGACCAACAAGATAAAGAGGTTGAAGTTTATCTTCTTAATAGTTATTTTGAAAAGTGTAACGTACGACATGATAAAAAGAACTACCTATATGAGCATGAAGTTTTTCCGCTTCAAGAAGCTTGGACTTGGCTTCTTGTATGCTCATGAATGGATATGGACGCATGGCTTGTAAAGCGTCAAGTACAAACATTAGAGAAATGTAGAAACTCGTGTGTATATTATCTTCGAGTATTTGGAATGCGTAATATACTAAGTGAAAATTCAATCGTTGCGACATTTTCATCTATGCATGAGTTTGGTTTGTTTTGATTTTTTAGGAAATCAAGGATTACACTAAAATGGGGGAGGATTGTTGGTGATTTTAGTGTCATCAATCATTTTATGTGTAATGGTGATTACCCGAGACCAAATAGATTTCAAGTGTAAGTTATAATGCAAGTTCGGAGGTGCGGAGTGCACGCTTGTATAAACTAATTAACTTGATTTCGGACACGATAATGAAAAGGGTTGTGAATGTAAATTCAAATGATGCAATAGTGACAGATTCGTAGTCACTAATCTGTCACTGATAGAAATACATACCTTTTGTATGAAAACATTTAGCGACGGTTTTAGACTGTTACAAACCGTTGCCGGACAGATTTTAAAGAACTATTATGACTTTTCAAAAAAGGTATAACTTTTAAGGAAGAGTCCCAACTTTTCATACAATCACCATCAAGTTTATATATACATATAAACATGATTTGATCTAAAAGATGAACATTTTATATCAACAACAACACAACAAATTACCCAATGTTTTGCTCTCTTTCTTGTGCGTAGAATTAGAGTGTTGTTCTTGTCTTATCCCAATACGAATTTCGTGTAACCCAAGGCACCGAATAGGGTCGAAATATTGTATGAAGAAAGTGGACTTTTTACACGATTCAAGAATTTATCCGGTGATCATTGATTATCAAGACCCGAAATACCAACAGCATCAACTTTCCCCTTTCCATCTCGACTTTCATATCGTCTTTTCCAAATCCAGAGACATCAACCGATATTTTCAAGCCCTTTCGAAAACATTTCGACTTTGGTTTCTCTCTTGTTTGAAGATTGTTTTCTCCTTACCCAGCTTAAGAAATCTTCAAGTATGGAAGGCTTAGCTTTTGGAGCAGTAGAATAAAACCTAGTGTTGTAAGCATTAGTGTCATTAAGCTGCGGAAAAGATGGATGCTGCTTTCGCGCACCCACGAGCATGCCTGATCGAGGATGTAAGGGCATACCGACTGAACACTCGTTTCGCAATCAGACGATTCGTCATTATAAAGAAATCTATAATTGATGTGTGTGTGAGAGGAGGTTAGGGGATTATTCAATTATCACGCATTATTTGTTGATATGATCATGCACAAATATATACCAAAGAGAATTAAGCCCAAAAAACGAGTTTACCCAATCAAGTAATTAAAAAAAGAGTGACTTTTTTTAGATAACTATGTGGAGTTATTAAGTGAAGTGGTTTCGTTACAATAATTTATACTTCTACTTCTATAGTATCTATATATATATATATATCTAAATCTATATCTATCTATAGTAATATATAAATAGCTCATGTTAAAAGTTGAAAAAATTAAAATTCATCATTTTTATATATATAGTTAATGCTTAAATAGAAAACAAGTGTGTTAGCCATACATCATGGGTTCGATCATCGGTGACAGGTTCGACCACCGTATCAACCCGACCGAGTCACTGTGTTACGAGTTCGACTACCGAGTTAATTTGGTCGAGTCATCGTTTTGCGGGTTCGCTCACTGGGTCAACCTGATTGAGCCACCGGGTCATGAGTTCGAATATCGAGTCAATCTGATCGAATCACCAAATTATCGGTTTGGCCACCGGGTCAACTAATATATCGTATACTATCCGCCGCTATGCGCGTGTACACGTCTAGTACATTATAAAAAAGCTCATCTATAAAATTGAAAAAAAGTTAAAATACAACAATTCTTTATATAAAATTGTTACAACCCGTGTCACAAACAAAATATAGAAACAATATATTATGATTTGCCAACCGTCGCTTTCTTGAATGTTGAAAATCCTGTTATTTAAGGAAGTATTGAAACCTATTTTAAGAATTATTGAAAGTTATAAACAATATTGTCTTGCACTGAGACAATGCAATAGAAACAATCCTATTTTAAGAAGTGTAATTGTTAAAAACATATTATTTATTTTGAAAATGAAGAATATTATTATGAAAACGTTATTCTATAAAATAGTGTTTGAATTTGATTATCCTGTTTGAAATCGCAATAATCAGATAATCAATTTTTTGAGTGTTTGACAAATTTGATTATTACATTATTTGATAAGTAAAATGAATAAAATAAACTCATTTTAACCTTTTTCCATTTTAAAAATGAAATAAGTAGTTTCCCACTTACTTTTTCAAAACTCTATTTTGGAAGTTTCTAAATGCAAATACACTTTTCTCCATTTATATCCAAACACTTATTTTAACTTATATCTATTTTCAAAATGAAATAAATAAATAATTTAGTTGCAAACGTAATCCCAAACACCCACATACTCGTAAATAGGGGTGACAATTTTTGATCCGACACGAAACCCGAGTCCCGACTTTAAACCGACACGAAAATTAACAAGTTTGCGTTCAACAAATTATATACTATTATATAATAAAAGATGGAAATTTACGTAATAAAAAAACGACCGTCACAGATGACTTTTTACTGTTTCATAATGGTTAAAAAAAATAAAAAATCATGTTCCATCCTTCTTCATTCTTATTTCGTCAAAAAAAACCGTCGTCACATATCTAACTCATCCGTTTCTCTCTCTTAAAAACTAGATCTCCACCCTTTTTATGGATCTCGAGTTTTTGGGTTATCATGCTCTTTTTGCCACCGATCGTTGCCTCCATTGTTTGATGGGTTGGAGACAATCGATTTAGGGTGCCGACGGTTGTTTTTCAGCCGGACCGTTGCCCCCAATATTTGGTGGGTTGGTGACGGTCGTCGTTGAGTGATGTTGTCTGTTTCACCAACGTCGTTTCCCCCGATTGATGATCATTCATGATTGGTTAAGTTCTTATGGTGTCCATGATGATTTCCCATAATTGGTTTTGTAACCTTTTTGCCGCTGATTGGGTGGTGGTTCCAGTGACGGAAGAAATAGAAAAAGATTAAGAGATTAAAGATGATGATATTAGTTTTTCAAAAAACAAAATAATACGATAATTGTGGTTGTTTTTTATATTTATGTTGCTTATTTTGGAGGTGTTAATCTGATTTTTAGGTATTTGTGTGATGTTGTTGCTGCAGAAATGAAATTTGAAGGAATTGATATACCAACTGCGAGTATGAAACGGGTATGAGATATTAGAGGTGCGTTTGTTAAAACAACTTATGTTAGCTTTACTTATGCGATTTTGAAAAATAAAGGCTAATATTGTTTTATGGGTGTTTCGTGTAGCGTTTAGAAAGTGACTGTCATATAGGAAACTTAAGACGAAGATATTAGCCTTAACACAAAAGTGTTAACAAATTTAGTATTAAATTTGTGACAACATCTGATTATTTAGTTATTAAGTTATAATGGTGTTCATAGCGTGCACTTTTGTTTTAGGCAATCATATGCTGAATAATGAGTGCACGGAGTTCCCCTTCAAAAATTTCAACTGCAAGAGAGAAATTAAAAGCAACAATAGTCCGCAGTCGCGACTTGGAACCATAGCCACTAGGTAAATTAGATTCTGAAAATAAAAACTTATACAACGAAAAAAGATATATGTTAGTAAATCTGTTTTGGCTTAAGCTTAGTTGGATTTGGTATCATCACTGGATGAGAATGTTGTTTCATCTTCTTCTCATAAGGCTTTTGAATCATTTTCAAACGTTCCAAAAGCTATTCCGTTTGAGAATTCGAATGTTGTACGTTCGGTGATGGAACTTTGTACACAAGGTGCGTTTTATTCCACCTGATATCAATCTGTTTCAAATTTCTCTATGCACTTTTTCAGCAACTGTCGAAACTGATATATGATTTAAAAAATACCGTCTTAAAAGGTGTACCAAGTTTGTGAAGAATAGGTTGTGGTTCTAGGCCATGTATAGGTTATTTTCAGAAGTAATGGTCTTTAAGGATCATTGAATCAGTTTTTGCACCACACTGATGAACCGAGCGTGTCACTTTCATTTAGTTCACGTCAAAAGGCAGGATGCCAAGAAAATGGCAGGGGAAGTGGGGGATTAGGAAATAATAAAAGTTGACCCAGACTGGATTACCCAAAAAAAGACAACATTATGTACATATAACTGATAAATGGTTAATAAGATTTGTTTAAAACATACTAAATAAGCACAAAGCAGATTTTTCTTTTGCATATAGCTATTTCATCCGCATGTTTATAAATGTGCAAATAATACAGTTCTTAGTTTGACCTTTTTCCATGTTCACATTGCAGGAAACGACTCTTGATGAGTATGAGAAAGTGCTATAAGAGAAAAGAAAAGTGTTGGCGGCTCAGAAGAGTGGGGAATGAAAGGTTGTGGTGGACAAGATTTTGGCGGACATGCATTTTCTCTGTGAAGAAAAAGAACAAAGAGTGGTACAGTTATGAGTTCAACATTGTATTGAGAGTAAACGATCTATTCATGACAAACAGAGATCACATAGATAAAAGGATACTTGGAGGCCATATAATGTTCCAAGTTTTATGAGATTTGAAGGAGCGGGAAGTGCTGGTATAGAGGTGAACTTCTTACACTTATTTGTATGGAATGCAATAAACGTTGGTGAAACATCTTTTCTGGGTCCTAAATGGATAACCAGGACATTTCAGCAAAGGCAACGGTGAGACAGTTAAACGTCATGCACGCGACCACGACCTCGGTCTGATGTCCATACGTAATGCGGTATGTTCCCAATGCAAAAAATGTACGACGAATGTGATGGATGGTTGTTCGCAGCAGTACATTGGATGGATTCTTGAGGTAAAATAAGTGTCGCTGTAAATATTTCCACGGGTGGCTGCGACTGACTATGTTGCTGCTGCGTTTACTGCATGGGATATGATCCGAATGATCTGAGATTACGAGATGAGGATAAGTAATCTCCTACTTGAATGTGGTTAACAATATGGTTTCAATTCAAGGTAATTATGTTTTTTCGATTTTTAGTCTGATATAATAAAGTGTATTTAAGTTGGAGTATATGAATTCTATTTCGTTTTAGGCAGGGCCGGATTTAGGCATGTGCGAGGTGTGCAATGGCACAGGGCCTCCAAATTTTAGGGGCCTCCGATTTGTAAAAGTTATAGTCGTATATAAACTCATTTTTTGATAATGTAAGAAAAAATTTCATGTTTGGTCCCTATCGTTTACACCAAATATCAAGTATGGTCCCTATCTCAAACTAAGTGCACAGATCGTCCCTATCGTTTACACTTTGGATCAAAAATGGTCCCTATCTTGGATGGGTGTTAGTTTTCTCCATTAAGTCTTGAGAGAGGAGGGGCATTTCGGTCTTTTACTTATTTCTTTTAATTTTTTTTTCATTCTTATCTTTTATCTCTCTCACATCTCACATCTCTCTCTCTCTCCTCTCTCTCTCACCTTTAATGGAGAAAAAACATACAAATCCAGTCATCTCATACCCATCATCTCGTCTATCCCATCTCCTCCATTTCTCAAACCACATCTCATCTCATCAAATCTCTGCCCCCATCTCATCTAATTTTCCAATTCAGCAAAACAATAAACATAGATCTTGATTCTACTCACTGAGATTATCTCACAACAATAGTCGACTAAGTCATGTCTTAATAAATCGAAATACAAACACTTCAATCCTTTTGATATCTGTTAGTCGAGTATTTAGAAAAACAATCAGCTCTTTTCTTCTTTGTCATCGAAGAACCAGAAACCCTTAGACTTTCGAGCTAAATCTTGTTATGAGACGAAGATGAAGTGCGTGTGGCTTCAAGATCTATTAAATATGATGGTTGCATGTTGTTTTTTCTGTCTAATCGAAAGAGAAAAAGATAGGACAAAGCTATCTAGCTTATGCTCTTCCACAATTCAATCAAAATAGATCAATGATTATAAGAAATGGTATTAACTGATGTTGGTTTTGGTAGATAGAGTCGGTTGGATTGTGTTGTGAAAAGAGATGGTATTAACTGATGTTGGTTTCGGTAATCTGAGAAATGGCAGCGGTGATTTGGTGGAGGCTGCGGCGGTGGGTGATGACGGTTTGTGTTTAATATCATACATGGAGTACTAGATCTTGCGGCGGTGGATATATGTGAAAGGCTTTGGTCGGCGTTAGTGGCAGTTTGGTGTGTTTGGTTACTGGGGTTTTGGTCGGGATTAAGTGGCGGCATGTCACAGGTGGTCGGTAGGATTTGGATGGGTTGCGGTGGGGTAGATGATGGTGGTGAGATATTAATCATATTATGTTGGTTGCTGGATTCCTATTTTCTTTTTCGGTCACCAGGGGGAGAAAATATGCAACGTTGCCCATCAATTGACTCTTATCACAAGGCATACCAAAATATATTGACGTTATTGGTCTATTTAATATTCAAAGTAGAAGGATTCGACAACTTGTTAGAAGGACCACCGGCCATCACTATACCTAGATCCATCCGTCTATGATTTCAGCACCCACTGAGTGCTTTGTTCGTCATGATCTCTTATGAGTTTTCCAGTGAGGTTCAAGATGAAGTGATGTATCTTCATCCTATAAAAAAATAAACAACTGGTCGTCAACATTAATTGCCATCTTTGTTAATTTATATTTTGGATCTTGTTTAATTTTTGGATCTTTAATTTCTGGGTTTATTTTGATGAAGAATTTATTTGTGGGATGAAAAGGGTGTATGTTTGATCTTGTGGGATGAAAATGGTGGGTGTTTGTATTAAATGAAGTCAAAATAAGTAAAAGACTGAAATGCCCCTCCTCTCTCAAGACTTAACGGAGAAAACTAACACCCATCCAAGATAGGGACCATTTTTGATCCAAAGTGAAACGATAGGGACGATCTGTGCACTTAGTTTGAGATAGGGACCATACTTGATATTTGGTGTAAACGATAGGGACCAAACATAAAATTTTTTCATAATGTAATCTGATTAACTGGTGATTTGAGATATAAATGTAGCTTTTATTTCATTATTTATTGATTTTTGAAAGAAGAAAAAAAACTACAATAGTTTGTGTTTGTAGTTTAATGGCTGCTGGTCTGTTAAGTTGAGAAGACAAACATACTTGCTTGTGGGACCAACAACTTTGTTTTATCTTTTATGACCTTTTAATTATATAAAGTTTTATTTTCATCCTTTAACTTCTAGCAGCTTTAAAAGCCAAAACCAACAATCATGTTAAATACTATCTTAATAGTTTAACTTTACTTCGTTTGATCTCTATAAGTTTTGTAATTAGACTTTTATTGAAAAATAAAAATACTTTATAGAAAATGATAATTGAAAAAAAAAATTCTCTTAGTACTGAAAGATTAATGTAAATCGTTGGTAAAATAAGTCATATTGAGTGAACAGTTAAAAAAATTTGTAACGAAAAGCCTCTTCAATTTTTTGGCACAGGGCCTCCGAAATAAATAAGACGGCTCTGGTTTTAGGATATATAAAAAAGGTAAGTTGAAAATATTTTACACTGATTTTCCAAAAAGTAAGTTTCAACTTTCTTTTATTAATTTCAAATTTTTTGATAAGAGTTTTGGTTTATTAGGATTAAGATGGTTGTGTGTTTGTTTTTAGATGTATTGTAAAAATGGGAAAAAAAGTTAATTATGTGAATGTGTTTACCTCGAGGGGTTTTGGAAAATTAATGGGGTGTTTTAGCGGAAGTCAGATGGCGTGAAGACGTCTAGAGCGCTATACTGCTATGGGAGAATAAAGCACCAAAATTTTAGTGCCCGAGGAGGCATTTTCCAAGTTACTATATAAGTATGGTTTACATGCTATGAAAAATGTTATTTTGACGTCTTTTAGGCTCTCAGTTCTTTGGGATTTTTTATGGGAATTGTTTAGCCGCTATAAAGACGTACTTACCAAACGCATTTTAGTGGCAGTTCATTGCGATGAGGGGAGACTGGATGACTGCCCGAGTGGTGGGACTGACCGGAACCTACTGAAGTTGACAAGTTGTACTCGGTTCTATCATGGTGTGCGGACATGGAACCCACTCATCTGATTTTCTCATTGTTTTTTTGTCTCATATTAAAAAAATAAACAACAGGTATGCAAATTTATGCTTTAAGAACCATTGCACATTTTCTTCGATTTACGTTTCTGAACTTGAGTATGTAAAAGCGAACCCTTAGTTGTAGCGAGTATCTGAAAAAGAGAAGAAAAAAAGACCCGATTGAATTGTAAAATTGTTTTTAGTGGGTGTTTGGGATTGTTTAGTTTCTGGATTCTGTGTTTACTTTTAAGCATTTAAGCACTAGCTGTTTTTTATTGTTTAATTCTCAGATTTATATGTTTGGGTTTACATGGTTTTTTATGATTGAAGAGTTGTCAGTGATTCTAGAGTGTTTGCTAATTATCTTCTTCTAGCAGTTTGACAGGAAGAAAAAGGCAGCCACATATTGCTGATAGCGATATGCTTCTAGACATCATGTTATGGTGCAGGTTGCGAATATCATCATGCTGAAAGATGGAAAGGTTCCAAAGTTTTTGCAGAGGAAAAAGTGTACACCAGTAGTATTTTTGTCCAGTTTGTGATGTAAACCTTTGTAGGTTATTTTCTTATGTGAAGGAAGATTCTAAAATGTTAGTTGTGTGAGTAAATTCAAATAATGCAAATGGCTGCCTTCAATCGTCTTAACTGAGCACTCTATATTTAACATACCACACCGCTCTATACATCGTTAACATGGACACACTGCTCCCGCGGCAACGCGCGGGTCTCAAATCCTTGTTTAGATTAAGGTTCAGGTTTGGGTCAACCTATCTGACCCGTTTATTAAACAGGTCAGGTTCGGGTTGAGAAGAAATTAAGCGGGTCAACCCTCCAACCCGTTTAATGTAAGTATTTATATTATATTATACGAGTTAAATGATTTAAATGACTCAACAACAAATTTATTTAACTTGTTTAACCCATGTAATGTGTAATTTCTATATATAAAATGGGTTAAACGGGTCAACCAAACCCCGTTTAACCTATTCAACCTATTTAACCCGTCAATCCAAGTATATATACGGGTTAAATGGGTTAGAACCTATAGACCCCTTTTGAACTTGTTTCAAAATCTAAAAAGGACCACCATCTCTCCGCCATCTCTTCATAAACTATGATACAAATGATTTGCCGATGTTATCTACGAGTTTCCACAATGGCTTATATTTGGAAAGAATCACTCTAATCTCATAAGAGCTTCGTGCCACCTTGTTTCCCCGCTTTCTTGTGCATATTTTGAGAGAGAAAACCTATTATTGGTTTGCCACCCAAAGTATTAATAATATTTTTGTCTTTGCTTAATTGTTAAACCTCGAGGTGTTAACTATACATCTCAAAGTCGAACAATGGTTTTCCTTCACTCCTTGTGTTCATTAATCCATTTTCTTTGATTTGGGTGTTAACTATACATCTCAAAGTCAAACGAAGGTTTGTCTTCACTCCTTGTTTTTGATTATTAACTATACTCAAAAATTCAAAAATTCAAAAAAAGTTTATATATATTGTAAAACCCGCTTTAAAATCCCTAGAATATTAAATTGCATGAAATTATGTATAAATTAAAACTTTAATATTAATTAATATACGACACGCAACACGAACATTTAATACGATCATTACGTATATTTATTAAGTAAGATAAGTAATTTTGTATATTGTTATTATTATTAATATACATCATGTATGTACGTATTACATGAAGTAAACAATCCAAAAAATAAGACACGATATTTAAAAATACGAATACGCGAAGGATTTAAAGAAAGCACGAAATAAAACAAATAGGGGTGTGTTCATGTGTTGGACAATTAAGGAAGGACCAAAAGAAAAGAATAAGACATGGGCTCAAAGCCCATTTGAGGCTCCAAGGCCATAAAACATGTGTGGGGGGGGGGGGGAGTATTTGTTTAAATTTAGCAACATATCTACAAACCCTAAAAACAATACACACACAATCGTTTCTTCCTGGTTCTTTTCTGCCTCGCTATGTTCACCAAAACAAGAGAAAAACGAGGGCTTTGATCCAAGGAACAAGGTTTAGTGTTCGTATGTTATTTTCCTAAACCCTAAACACGTAAATAATTCTAGATCCTTTTTTAATTAATTATTTTATATGTTTTAATTAATCAAGAACCCATAAAAAGGATTTGAAAACATGTTAGTAAGCGTGAAATTAAATAAGATTACAGGTTGGTTCGTGTTGTCAGTTTATA
Organism: Glebionis coronaria; assembly: GCA_025667525.1. Taxonomy (NCBI): domain Eukaryota; kingdom Viridiplantae; phylum Streptophyta; class Magnoliopsida; order Asterales; family Asteraceae; genus Glebionis; species Glebionis coronaria. The sequence goes on along the minus strand of CM046881.1, from coordinate 504,198,898 downwards.
CACATAAACTGAGACCCCTATGGGCCTCGGTGATGATTTTATTCCTACCAGCCGCAACCTAATTAAGTGCGGTGTGGTTTTTGTGCTATCGGGGGTAACCCCAAACACCCCAACAGGGTGGTTTTGGTTAAAACAGTGGGAACCGAGACACCCATGTGTCTCGGTGGGTAAAGATTATAAGGCATTGGGTAGAGTACACCGACAACAGGAACTAGGACATTGGGTCTGGGAGATAAATCGGACAGAACTGTAGTCTGATATATCAGACAACACTACACTTGTTATATTGGACAACACTGCAGTGTTAAGTTGGATGACACCGCAGGGTGTATATCGGACATAATTAATAAAACCAATATATTGGACCAAAGGAGTTGTTTGGCTAGGAATATAAAACATGTATTGTTATTTTATTTAAGTAGTTTAATTAAAAACATGTTATCTTATGTAAGACTTAGGATTTAGTTTTATTTAATTAAAAATCATGGTTTATGTTTGTACATGTTATTTAAATAAAACTTATGATTAAATAATTATTAATCTAATTATTCATGTGCATGAAGTTAATTAGAAACTTAGATAAATTAATTTATATCATTTTAAGGTAAAGTTTAATCATTAAATCATGGATTATTATTAATTAATTAATACTTATGATATCATGTAATATTATTATTAATTAATAATTATAAGTTTGGACTAAGTATTTAGTCATTATTAAACTTTACGATATGATTGTACAAGACATATTATGAGCTCATTAAAACTATATGTTATGTCATTTTTACTATTTAATAAGCCTATTATTATTTATGGTATTATATTATTTACGGAAACATGTAATTATGGAATTATTTTAATTATGGAAACATGATAATTATGGTAACATACTATTTATAGAAACATGCTAAATATGGTAAGTTTCTATTTTTAGAAACTTAGTAATTATAGAAACTTTCTATTTTTAGAAACTTACTATTTAAGGAAACTTACTATTTTGGAAAGTTACTATATATAGAAACCTGCTATTTTTAGAAAGTTACTCATTATGTTATAACAAGTATTATAACACTAAGAACATGAAACATATGAATCTAAAACACATGAAACTATAAGAAACGCATGATTAAAACATGAAATATTAAGACAAGACAGGAACAAGTATTATAAGTATGAACATGTCAAGTAAACCAAATAACAAGTATGTATAAGTAAGATCGACTCTTATTCATGTAGGTCCATAGTTTCTTAGGATTTAGGAATGTATGATTTATCTATTGAATGGAAGGGAAAGAGGAAGAACTAGAGAGAGAAAGGTAGATAGAAAAAGGAGAGAAATAAGAAGAAAGATGGAATGTGTAAATGACCAAGTGTTCAACCCCTCCTAACATGCTAGGAGGGGGTTTATATAGCCACCCTACATGTGGGCTTTGGTGGGCTATATGTTTATACATTGGATCACGAGCCCAATACTTGAATCTATCTTTAGAGTAACCGATCATTTCTAAATACGTAAAAACGTATTTCCAACAATCTCCCCCTAAGGGAGGTCACTCCAAGTTACAATGTCCTAAATAGCCTATAGCTCGTGATCTATGCAAACAATGATGTGACCGATACTTTCTTTGGAAAAACGTATTTCCAACAATCTCCCCTAAGGGAGGTCACACCTTTTTACAAAATCTTAAACCTAGCATACTATGCTTGAGTCTTCGATCTTGTTCTTGTGAAAATGCTAATGAGATCTTTGACTTTAGTCTTGAGCATGTTTTCTTGCCTTGACCTTATGCATTCATCACTTGTGATATTTGCCTCTTCGTGACTTCATGTTCCACATACTAATACTTTTATAAATTCTTGAAAGCTTCAGAGTTTGATACAGCGAAACACTTGACTTTTAGGCTTTCTTGAATTTGTTGAAGTATTAAGTGCAGAAAGCATAAGCATGTGTTTACGACTTCTTCTGGATTGTACACCGCAATGCCACCTTCTTGTTACGCTCCGGTCTTTGAAGACCGTTGGACGATACGAAATATCGTACTTGTGGCAGGTAGTTTCAATTAAGAACCTCCTTGACAAGATTTCGCGGTTAAACCCGTTCTCTTTATTCGACCGTCCAAAGCTGACTGCGAACATAAAGAGTGAATCATTTAGATACTAATATTCGCATGATTTGAAGCCGTCAATTCATGTTCCTGAAACAAGTGAAATTCAATTAAGAACCGCACCATCGTTGCTTTCCAGTTGTCACGAGCTTGATTCATATAGAATCTTGCAAGTTACCTACCAAGTGCTGTTTGAGGTTAACACTAGAAGGATTTCCACTCATCATTGTGACCACTATAGAGTGTCACTCTGAGTGTTCTGGCAAGATCACTAAGATATTGCGTAGAGGCCTGGAACGTGTTTAAGTTCAGTTAAGAATTAAACCACTATTGCTTTCCAGTTATCACAAGCATGATTCATAAAGAATCGCACACGTCACCTACCATGAGCTTTTTGATATTCGCTCAAGAAGGATTTCCATCTTCATTGTAATTACTTTCGTATTACTAGGATGTTCAGGCAAGATCATGAAGACTTTACGTAGGACTCTTAAAATCTTTCTTACTTTTCACAGTGTGTGAAGAAGCAAGGAATTATGAAAGTGTGTCCTAATGAGATATTTGATGATCTCAAATGGCTCTAGACTCAATCGTGCATTTTAGATTTTAGTGATCGGAGGCTGGAGAGGAGTGCCACCATTTCAATACCAATTTATTTAGAGTGAATAAATCAATAGATAATGCGTTGTCTCCGTGTGATTAAAACAAATATCTTTTAAGAGATATCCGAGTTAGCTAGGATGGGCTGTGCATTGCATCACTGGGTCCATGATGTCTATCTTCAATATCGAGAATCATTGAAAAATGATCTCAATAGCATATGTATTGTCCCAGTTTCTGCCTAAGGTTGTAAGGAGGGCTTCTTTCTTTACACCCTTTATCATTACAATTCTTTTTCATTCTTCAACCCCTTCAATGCTTACCAATACGTCATAACTAGCACCTTGTTGTGATTGTTCCAGTGCTAACTTAAGTACTTGGTCGGCATTCAGCTACGTTCACAATTTTCTCCATATTTCCTAAGGACTACTATTTCTAGCTATGGAATGTCCTTGGGAAGATTCCTCCGGTTTTGGAAGAATCATTGGACTTAACCTATCCTACCATCCTTATGTCACCACAATCTTCATCGTCGTGAAATAAATGGGTTATGGGTAAGTATAAATCACCATGAAATCCATTTTGATATCCGAATCCATTTTGCTCCCCCTTAACATATGCCATGATATTCGAAAACATTTCGCACATGTCAGGATGAGCCAACACATTAAGTCAAACCATTATTGATCTCAATATTAAATCACATTTTCTCCCCCATATTAAAAATATTAACTCAATCGATGTTTTTAATATCAATTGATTTTATTTCCTTTGAAGAAAATTTGGGAAGAAAAATGCAAATCCAATTATCTTCATGATTTTCACAAGCTCCCCCTCAAATTAATGAGGGTGTGCTTGAAACGTAAATTAAATACCTTTTAAACACCAGTGTAAGGTATTTATCACGTGCAATGATCATATATGATAATGTATTCACAAGATTAGCGATTTATGAGGTTGGACCTGAATGATGGAGAACATCATATGAAAGAAGCACATGGTTCTTGTTCACGAATGTTGGTCGCCTCGTCATGTCTGAAGTTATCTCTTGACTCCATGTGTACGATAGATATCGTTGTCTTGACACCAATATGTGAACTTGGCACCTTCAGCGTCAGAGATTCTGAATGCTGGACAATTACTCCCCCTCAATTGTTGACCCGTGTTCTATTGAAAGAGCTGTAGTCACCGTTTAAGTAGTCGCATCGTCGAGTATGTAGATATCCATTGTAAATTGCTACGGTTGGTGGAGATGATAACTTCATAAAAACAAGATTTCTCTTGTTTTAACAAATAAATGCACTGACACTTACATATATTCGTGTTAGATTGTGTTATTACATAAACACAATCCCTTACATGGTTATAAAGTAAACCATGCCCGAGAAAATTAATTCCCGTTGTTGAGTCAAAGCTTTCCGGTGAAATGCTTGACTTGAGTATGAAAAACGGGTTACTATCTGAAACAATAGCAAGCCATAATTGAGCATGTTTTAAAAGACATTTGAACTTCTGCTCGAACTTTATTTACAACCCCGTGTCATTATTGAATGACATTTTCTAGGTTCGTAAATATTATCGATTCCAGAAGACATGCTCTTTTTATTAAAACATTTTTGAACACACAATTTTAAAAGATTTAGAAAAACCTTTTGAGAAATTCTCGAAATATTGTGTTCAAAGTTTTGAAAACCAATTACTTGAGCTTAAGATGTTGAATATCTTATAAAATGAGCTCAAGTCCGAGAAGTTGTAAACTTCCCGTTATGAGGATAAGTTCATCATCGGCGATAAACTTTCCTTTTAACTGAAGAACGAGTCCTAAGTTGACATTTACTTAGAAGTCGTTTTCATGAGCTTGAAAAACTTTGAATGTTTTAACATAAAGCTCATGACCGAGAAAGGTAAATTTCTCGTTATGAAGAAAAGTTCTCTTATTTAAAAGATACACTTTCCTTTATGAGCTTAAAACTTGGAATGTTTTAATACAAGCTCATGACCGAGAAAAATGAATTTCCCGTTACGAGGATAACTTATCTTTAAAGATATGCTTTCCTAAATATGAAGTCCGAGTTACAGTCTGATATTTAACTGTAAGTCATTGTGCATGAGCTTAAAAACTTCGAATGTTTTTAATATTGACTCATGCCCGAGAAAAATTAATTTCTCGCTGTAAGGATAAGTTTATCATCAGCGATAAACGTTCCTTTCTTTGAAGTCCGGGGCATAATCTGAAATATAATTATACACCATTGTGCATGAGCTTAAAAACTTCGAATGTTTTTAATATAAGCTCATGCCCGAGAAAAATTAATTTCTCGTTGTGAGGATAAGTTTATCATCGGCGATAAACTTTCCTTTATTTGAAGAACGGGTCAATGTCTGACATTTAACAATGAACCATTTTACACGAGCTTAAAACCGTTGAATAGTTTTAAAGTAAGCTCGTGTCCGAGAAAATTTAATTTCTCATTTTTGAGGATAAGTTTATCATCGGCGATAAACTTTCCTTTATTTGAAGATCGGGTCATCATCTGATATTTAATGAAGAGCCTTATACACGAGCTTAAAACCTTTGAATGGTTTTAGGATAAGCTCGTGTCCGAGAAAACTTAATTTCTCGTTTTGAGGGTAAGTTATCGTTGACGAGATAAACTTCGCTTTCTCTGAAGTTCGGGTCACAGACTGTGATTTGACTGTGAGCCTTTTGCACGATGTTTAACTACGAATCCCCTAAGACACTTGTTTTTTTTATATCAGCTTCTTTAGTAACCAAACTCTGAGAGTGTCCTTAGTTGAACGATATGTAAAGATCGGACCGCTGTGTTCTTGTTGAACGTGGACTTTGGTACCTGCATTCTCATCAGGAGTTTTTATGATTTTATGTGGGTTAGCGATATCTATCTTAGAAGCAAGTTGGGAGTCACAGTTGGTCTTACTTGTGCCAGAGGTGACCTGAGGAGATAATACACTTGTCTTAGTTGGCAAACGTTTTCTTTTATAGAAAACCTTAAGTTCAGGCTTAAGTGATGTATCATCCTTATCAATTTCCTCCCTAGTAGTCTTAGTAGAATCGGAGACTATCCTAGTTAAAAGGCACTCGTTTCCTACAAGAGTGAAAGTTCTACCAATGGGGCGCCACATTTTACCAATGGGTTTGATTTTAGCCACCCACTGGGATTTAAGTCTAGCACAGGAGTTCATCTCATTAAGTAATTTCTTGATACAAGAATCATGATTGGATTTAAAGACACATTTCCTACATGTTTTACAAGTAGCATATTTAATGTCCGAGTAAGATCTAGAATTCCTAGATGATTGATTGATGCTCCTAGGAAGTGACATGCTATGATTAGCAGTGTTGGGTAAACTAGAAGGCATCTGACTAGGTTTGAAATTCCTATCTCTTACTTGTGTCTTTAGCTTAGCTTCCCTTAGACCAAAAGTATGGCGAACGTCATTTGAACTAGTTTGAGACGTGTGCTTTGGACTATGTCTAGGGAGACTAGAGGCAATCATGTGATTAGGTCTTGCAGAAGTTGTTTTAGTCACATTGGGCCTAGATAGTGGAGTGATTGGTCTAGAAAGATGAACCATATCAACTTGGGAGGCAAACCGCGGTCTCGAGGATTTTGGTCGCTCGGATCTAAATGCAGTCGGTTGTCTAACGAACTGATTTGTAGGCGGTTTCCCCAAAATTGATGGTTTTTCAAGCTTAGTGCCCACACTAGTTCCTTTAGTTTTCCTTAATTCATTTCTCAAAGCAGCTATAGCAAAAACCTATTCTTGAACTTGAGCCTTTAAAGTCTCATTCTCTTTGACCAATTTATCTTAGGATGCCAATTTAGATTCTAGCAACTTAATTTGTTTCAAAAGATTATCCTTTTCAGCTTTAGAATCTAGAACTTTTTGATCTAATTTTCGTTCAAGAACAACGTTTGAATTTTCAAGTTTTTCAAAATACTTTTCAAATTTGTCCGTTTTCTTTGAAAATTCAATTTTGGCATCCTCAACCTCTTTCGATTGCTGAGCTACGATGGTTTCGAGCTCTTTAATCTTAGAATCGGAATCAGTTAACGAAGCAGTCATAAAGCATTTATCATGATGTACTATAGCATTCTGAACAATCTCCCCCCCATTATGACGCACATCAGATGAATCTAAAGTGGTAAAACTATCGCCGTTTCCCATCCCATGTTTGTCATAAATAGGTTCGGAATGCTCAACATGCGTTAGTTCATCGCCATGGACATCATATACAACAGTACATTGTACCATGTTCGTAGGCTCTTTGTCATAAACGGGTAAGGTGTCATCAAAAGAGATCTCGTGACCATTCCCTGACGTGCCACTGGTGTCATGTTGTCCTCCTGATTCCGTGCTCTTGCCATCGTTAAGCTCCGAGTTGTCAACTGTATGACCATTCTCCTCTTGCATCTGCATCATAGATTCTTGCACTCCATTATCATACGCTTGCTGAAGTCTGGATCTTTCATAAATCGAAGACGAAACCGATGTCATAAATTTCAACAGTGTATCACGGATGTCTTTAACCTCATTATGTGTGTATTGAAGAAATGATCGGCATATCCCTGAATTGTCAGACTTGATGATATTGAATGCAAGACACAGCTAGAGAAAGTGGTATAATTTCATGTCGACTACTTCAGTCACATCTTATGACCATTGCATGGGTTCAAGGAGGAAGCGAATTTGTGACACTCTTTGGTCAAAATCATTATACATTCATCGATTCACTATTCCTCAACTTGCACCAACTTGCTGATCAACTTCAAAAAGAAGACTTTAATCACTCTGCATCGGCACTTGCTTATAAGGCTCTTGTGACACAACTTACGCCATTGAGAGTCTCCCTCTTGAAATTTCGAATTCAATGAATCCATTGAGAGTTCCATGACAAATTCTTGTGATTGTAGTTGTATTCAGAATTTTACAATTCGTGAGGAAATCGTGAAGTCGAATTTACAAGATTTTACACCCCAACCAATTAATAAACCGTAAAACTTCGTCACAATCCTCGTTTGATGATATAACTCTTTACTCGGCTCAAAAATTGTTGTCGGCTCAAAGGATGATAAATATAAACCGGAGTCCAATTTAACCGCGGCTTACTCCAAACAGAAAGCTCGTAAACTAATTAATCCAAAACATACCATGACGCTAGACCCCTTAAAATTCACTCCATCCGAGCCCAATATATTTTCCAAAAACACGTTAATTAAGTTTGCCAAAACGTATATAATTAAAACGTGTATAATTAAAATGTTTAGAACTTTTATTTGTGAGATATTTTTAAAAACGTGTATAGATAACACCTTTAAACTTGGGGATTGTTTATCTCAAAGGTGTATAGTCAACACCCGAGTATAACACGTGTATAACTCAAATGGTACATACGTAAAATGTCTTCCTATTGTAAATGGTTGCTAACACGTGTTCTACACTTGATAAATGGATAGTCGCCATGCTCCATAAAAGCAACTCATCCGTCTTTTCCTTTGTCTCTTCTCTCCCACCTCCCAAGTATTAATAATACTCTCATAATTCTAATCACTTAAAAACTCCGCCCCCTTTTTCTATCTGTATGAAACGCAGCCCCCAACGAATAATCTTCTCAATCCTAATATCTAAACACCAAACTTTACAACTCTTGACCCTATCTCATCATCTATTTGAATCAAATACAATTAGAAATTAATCATATCTGCTCATTGGATATCCAAATCACAGTCAATCTCAAACAAAAATTAACACATTTATACACCCCATGAATATGTCAAATAAAAAACAGTCCCATGTTTAAATCAACCCAAGAACGGTTTTGGCTTCAAGATCATGCTATATGGTCTCGGGTGAGGTTGTATATCGATTTTGTTTTCGTTTTGTATTTTTGAGATTTGTAAATGAAAGTAAGTGTGACTAAAACATACATGTTTTATGTCTAACTTGAAACTTTCGGATATTAATAAGAAGCATAGCTTCTCATTAATCGATGATGGTGATTTGGTTTAGATCTGATAGAATCAGTGACATGCAAAACCAAAACTGAGATAAAACGAAAATATTTGTTTGAGTCTTGTTCTGATTAGTAGATGGGATAGGTGACGATGGGATTAGTTAGATGATTGGTGTTGGATTAGATTTGGAGTGAAAAGGTTGATGTTGAGTCTGTGTAATCGTATGAGTCAGGTTGTTGGGTCTTGTTTGAGTGGTGTCGAGGGTCAGAGTCTTGTCTTTGGCCAATAAACTTTGGTTGAGTTTGAGTCTTTTTGGTCTGTTTTGTCGAGTCAAAAAATTTGGTTGTATCACAATAAAGAGTCAAACTAAACAAAAGTCATCGCAGTGAATGATCGTACTTAGATCGAACTCCCTGATCGTACTCAGCTATCGTATCCTGTCGATCGTAGTCTCCTATCGTACTCAATGATCGTATCCAACGATCGTACTCCCCATTGTATCCAACGATCGTACCCTCCTATCGTACTCAACGATCGTATCCAACGATCGTACTTGTTGGGTCCACTAGATGTGGATCTTGCAGCCTGTCAGGAACGGTGAACGACTTCTGTAATCACAAGTCTATTCACAGAGAGACTCTATACACAATATAAGTGCGGAATACAAATACTATAAAGAAGAACAGAATAACTATAATGACTTGATCCTTTACTAAGGATTTCTAATATTAATGATCACTAGAATTACGTTTGATGAAGGTGTGTATAACCCTTCTGCCTAAGGTTCCTTTTATACTACAAGGAAACCTTAATACATCATTAAACACAACGTGTAAAACTGATATGCATATCCTTTCCTAATATATCTCATGCATATCCTAACAGAATAATAACTAAATAATAAAGTTTGACTTTAACTAAGACCAGGAGCACGACTTGCTCCTACTACTACTATGACCAGGAGGAACTACATACCTCCTAGTCTACCTATTACAATTAACTATTCCAATGGTCCTAACAATCCTCCCCTAAACTTGAATTTGACCTGTTGAGTTCAAGTTTCCCAGTAAAACGTACAATAAAGCTTGAGGATTGGAACAACAAAAGAAACAGCAGCATCAGCAAGATAAGAAACATAAAGACCGCTGCAACAAGGAACACTAGAAGCTTCTCCAAAGCTTGAAACAAATCAGCATCGTGTTGAATCTTTACAGCAACATGAGCAGATTTGATGAGCCTTTACCAAGTAGCTGCTCGCTCTTAGGCTAGCCAGTCTTTCTGGTGGAATAAGCATCACCCTGGGAGACCAGAACCCAGCCCAAATATTAGAACGTGAATCAATGGTGAGTGGGGGTACCCTGATGATTTTAGGCAAACCATCACAGCCGTCAACGGATTTGTTATGTCTTTACCAGAAGCCGTACCCTTCTGGACTCGCCAACTCTTAGCAATGAAGCATCGGTGAGTTGAAAACCCTATAGCTTTAAGCAAGCTATTACAGCTATCAACGGATTTGATAAAATATTTACCAAGAGCCGTACCCCCTTGGATTAGCCACTTTTCAGTCTAGGACCATGGTAAGTGAAAACCATCCAGTTTTGGGTAACCTGGCAACCATCAACGGATTTGAGAACCACACCAGGAGCCGTACCCGCAAGGTGAATCAACTCTTTCTTGTCGGTGAGACATGGTGAGTTGAGGACCGTTTGTTGTATGAACCAAGTACAACACCAGATGAAACATCCAACCAGCACAAGTGTGAATCAGCAACAGGAACCCAAATGTTTGAAACAGCATAAGCAGATGGTATAATATTCACAAGTGTAAAATCCATGATTTGGTTAAAGTATAAGCAGATATTATATAAAAAGTATATATATATTTTTTTTATTTTTTTTTAACTATAACAAATGAAAGTCACCAATCACTTTACATATTGGTGAAAAGAATTGCAGTATGAACAGAAAAACACAAAACATAAAAACTTACAAACCAACCACATCACATACCAGATGCAGCCACCTTCTCAGCTTGCAGGCGAGCTTGTATCCCTTCCACGAGTGTAGTTGCCATAGAAGACTCATTCCCGGAAGGGGCATTGGAAATGTGCAAGTGACAAGCAAGCATGGCCTCCATCGAAGCAATAGTCAACGGATAGTCCAAATCCGTGAGCATGAACACCATAACACCAGACTCCAACTCCAAAACATGCACACCACAGCCAGCATATAACTTCCATCTCGTGATAACCCATGTTGGCTGGTCGTTCCAGACACCAGAAAGAGGAGCATGTGGAGGGGAATCAAGCATCATTTTCAAATCAGCCCACATTCTCAGACCAGGCCAGGAGGGGACTTCACTAGGATGAAGAGGCATACCAGCATCAACGAACCCATACAACGACATAAGATCTTTACGATCCGCCCAAGACAAAATACCTTGAAAACCCGAAGCATAACGAACATAACCATCACTAATGGTAGGCCTATGGGTGAAAGTACCAGGAAGAGTTGTAGAAGGCTTAACCGTCCAACCAGTAAGAGACCCATTACCCATTGGCAATTCTGAGTCACTATCGGAAGCTGCATCAATAAGATTTTCGAGAGCACGCTTCTCATAAGGAACAAACTTGCCACGTCTACCACGTCTAGCCAACTGCTTGCGGATGGAACGGCGAGGAGTGGGAGCACCAGACGAGGGTTCAACCTTTACCTTTGCAGCAGGAGTAGGATCACCAGAAGTAGAGTCAATACCTTACCCAACCAAAGGATCAACAGTAGCTGCACCAGAAGAAGGAATAGGTTGAGGACCAGTCACGGGTGGTGATGGTGGTGCCATAGCAGGAGTAGCAGTGGTGGTGGTAGTGGTAGCATAGGTGGTGGTAGTGGTAGGATCCGAAGAGGAAACAGGGGGAGCAACCGAAGGTGTAGGTGTGGTACTAGCAGTAGAAACATCAACAACCGAGGGAAAACCAGTAGAACCAAGAGGAACATCAGATGAAGAACTAGGAGCAACAACAGGTTGAGAAGTAGGAACCACTCGTGGAGGAGGACGATAGATGAAACGCTCCGGAACAGGTGTACTCTGACGCTTGATCATTCGTTCATATACAGCCTTAAGCTCATCAAAAGACAATGCCCGAACCCGTTCCCACGTCCAACCAACAGTAAAATGGGCAGCCGACTGATACTTGACATACCTCTGCATCAACTTTTTCTCCTCAGTTTTCGTCAAAGGCCTGTTCTTACGTTTTTCACGTAGTTGAGCAGCAAGCGCTAACTGTTGCTTACGCATTAACACCATAGCTCGAGGAATACAATTATGCTCATTCACATCAGAACCCAAGAGATCAATAAACTGTGAATAATCCGAGGTAAGAATAGTGAGCACCCTCATCCAATCGTTATCGTCCCAATGCATAGCATCATGCTGCAACTGTTCACGCCTTTGTTTCTGAATAGCTTCCTCCTCAGCCCGAGCAGCTTGGTCAATCTCCGCTTGCATTCTTTGTGCAGCCTCCTCACCCAACCTATCCTCCTCAAGTTGTCTGCGAGTACGCTTGCGAGGGGGTGAGGGAGCAGCAGGCATGGGGGCTTTCCCCTTAGGATCAGAAAATGGTCCAGCAGTTGAACCAACAGTAGTACCAGCAACATCTTCATTTGGTGTAGGGGTAGCAGCAGGAGGAGGGATGCTTGATGAAGTAGGAGGAATCGGTAGATCATCATATGACTTATCAACAAACGTAGCCTTTGCCAACAAATTCAAGCCATCCTCCACAAGATTTTCAACCTCCTCATCAGAATCAGACTGAACCACATGCTTCTTCCTTCGCCTCTGCTGTGTCTCCAAAGCTTTTATCCGGTCAGCCATGGGAAGAACAAATTCCCTGGTAAGCTTACGATGTTGATTCAAATCCGCCTCCAAAGAAAGAATCCTTTCATGGTACCTGTGCATGAGATCAAGCAAAGAAGTAAGTGTAATAGGCTCCTCCGCTTTCCCACCAAGAGGACTTGGGTCTGGGAAGGCTTCATTGTAACCAGAAGCAATAAAGGGTTCATCATTATGAGCACGAGAACCAAAGGGCTTATCAGAAAAGTGAGGGACAGGACTAGGAGGGGGTATCCATAAATGGAGACGAATGTGGCATCGAAGAGGGGACAGCCTTGGAAGCGGATGGCCTTTCAACCACCACTTCCTCAACCGGCTCTTCCACAACCACATTAGGTGCACCACCAGCAGGATGCTCCTCCTCCATCGGGTCATCACCTAATGGAGGTTCCTCCTCGGCTTGGACAGCCGGAGGAACAACATCAGGAGGACCTTGGACAAGGCCCAACATTGCATCAGTAAGGGGCCTCCAATGTCCGCTAAACCCATGAGCCATATTGTAGTAAACTTTAGCAGTAAGCTTGGGGGTCTCATACTCCTCCCTATCACGAGGTAAACACACAAGTATCTGCTGTAAAAACCTAGGATACATTAAAAATTTCTTCCTAGAACCGGTAATAGACAGATTGCTAACCATCCCATCAAACAAATAGTGAGAGAAATTAAACACCCTACCCTGTGCTATGCAGATTAGACCAGTAGCCAAAGGAGTAGGAAAAGCATCCCAACTCCCATACTTGGGGCTTAAACAGTGAATCAAAAAGTGCACTAGAAGCTTCCACTGGGGGGAAAACCTATTCTTTTGGAAGTTAAACTTCCCCCTATGGTTATACCTAATAGCAGCCATCCCCTCCAAAACCTCAGCATTGGGGATGGAAACAACACCACCTTCATCTTGAAGATGAAGGGAACTCCTAATAGAAGCTTCAGTAACCACATAAGAACGTCCATCAATGGTAGCATGGAGTTCACGTGGACGACCAACCACAGCCACAAGTGTAGCACAATCCCAAAACTGACGGATCACATTATCATAAACAATGGGGCACACAGTAAAAGCATACCTGAGGTTAGAAGCCTCAATAAACTCTAGAATGTCTGTGAATTCATCATGTTTAGGACCATCTCCTAGATAGGCGACCTTGTTGTGACCGGGTTGGTATACCAAAGCAGCCATTGATGTTGATTAGAAGTAATGGAAGATGATTTGTTAGGGTTTGAGAGAGTAGGAGCGTGTGTGTGTATTATGATTGTGATGAATGAGTCAAGGGGGTAATTGACCATAAATAATGGTCTAGTAACTGTTCATTGACCCCTAATAATGTGGGTTGCCCTTTCAAATTAGGCAGTTAATGCAAAGTAACCACTTGCCCCTTATAACATTATTTGCAAATCCCAATTTACCAAAGTTAAATAAGAGGATATATACCAGAATTTTCGTGCATTGACTAAAAGTCAAAACGCATAAAGGTTAACACTAGAAGCAGAATGTGGTCAACAGAAGTCAACGAAGTGAACAGTGACCCAAACCAAGACTAGAAGCCAACCAGCACTTGACAAAGAAGGATTTTTATCCACTAGAAGCCAACCATGAATGACTAGAAGCGAACCAGTAAGGACTAGAAGCCAACCATCATGGAAGACAACCATCAGAAGTAAGCAAAATCCTCCACTAGGAGTAACACACACCACAAGAACCCATTCAATTTGTTGTTAAAATCTACCAACATGTTAATATGTGCAAGTAAATATGTACACTAAGCCTCCCCTTAGGCTTAGCCTCCCCTCAATCCTAGGTCTCAAGGATTGACCATCCCAATGTGAACCACCAAGTGGTTGAACCGAGGACCATCAAAGGATTTAGTCAACAGATCAACAACATTATCATCCGTATGAACCTTAAGAACCTGTATCAACTTCTTCTCATTGGCATCCCGTATAAAATGGTGCCGAATTTCAATATGTTTTGTACGTTGATGAAACACAGGATTCTTCACAATGCATATAGTGCTTTGGTTGTCAATGAAAATCTTAGTGTTCATAAAATTGAACCCATAGTCCAGCATCTGATTTTGGATCCACAAAACTTGTCTACAAAACTAGCAGCAGCTAAGTATTCAGCTTCTGTTGAAGAAGTAGCGACAATCGTCTGTTTCTTGCATTGCCATGAAATAAGTCTTCGACCCAAAAACTAAAAACCACCAGTAGTAGATTTTCTTTCATTATTAGCACCTTCATAGTCACTATCACTATATGCTTCAAGAACAAAAGGTGATTCTCTAGGATACCACAAGCCTAGCTTGGGTTGAGCCTTGATGTACTTGAAAATCTTCTTGACTGCATTCAAGTTAGAAACCGTTGGAGCCACCTGATGTCTAGAACAATCACTTACTGCAAACATGATATCCGGACGTGATGCAGTCAAATACATGAGTGAGACAATCATAGACCTGTACATGTGAACATTTACCGGAGGATCTGGCTCATTCTTGAGTTTGACTTTAGCAACTTCATAAGGTGTTGTTGCTGGTCTAAGAGGATCCATATCAAACTTCTGAAGGATCTCATGAACATACTTATCTTGACTTATGAAGATTCCATCCGACTATTGCTTGACTTGAAGACCAAGGAAAAATGTAAGCTCTCCCATAGCACTCATCTAAAATTCGCCCTTCATCAGTTGTTCAAACTCGTCACACCATTCCTTTTTAGTAAAACCAAAAATAATATCATCCACATACACCTGAACAAGGATAATGTCCTTGGTATTCCTCTTAAGAAGTAGTGTTTTGTCAATTGTGCCTCTTCTATAGCTATGTTTCAACAAGAAAGTTGAGAGACGCTCATACCAAGCTCTAGGAGCCTGATGAAGTCCATAAAGAGCTTTGACCACCTTATAAACTTTCTTAGGATGAAGTGGATCCACAAAGCCTTTCGGTTGAGTGACATAAACTTCCTCATCAATCTTGCCATAGAGAAATGCACTCTTGATCCATCTAAAAAACTGTAAAGCCCATATAAGAAGCAAAAGCCAAAAACAGACGAATGGCCTCAATCCTAGCAACAGGAGCAAAAACTTCAGTGTAGTCAATGCCTTCAAGTTGTGTATGACCCTGTGCAACCAACCTCGCCTTATTTCTCACCGCAATACCCCGTGCATCTTTCTTGTTTTTGAGAATCCATTTGGTACCAATTGCTGTCTTTCCATCTGGCAAGTCAACTAGAATCCAAACATTCTGAAACAAGAATTGCTGCATTTCCTCCTGCATAGCCTCCACCCAACTTTGATCCTCAAGAGCATGAGAGACTGATCTAGGTTCCACCTGTGAAAGAAAATAAGCAAACAAACAATGTTGAAAGTCCGTATGATTATTACGCTTTTGATCTTCAATATAGCTCACAAGAGCATGATGATCAGACGTGGCCTTCTTATGCATTCTGCGAGTCTTGACAGTAAAACCAGGATCTCCAATGATTTGAGTAGTAGGATGATCTTTGTGTGACTGCAACACTGGATTGGAAGGTACTTCCACTTCTGGTGCCAAGTTATTCATAGCCCCAACAAAGTCATCATCATATGAAGCAGAGTTGAAAATGCCATCTATTGGTTGCTTGTGAATATCATCCAGCTTGGTAGAAGACTTCTTTTGATAGTTCCCCAGGTCAGAAGGACTTGAGAATCTAGTATGGGAAGTAGAATCACTAGCCAGACTACCAATAGGTGTTGAACTAGCACTAGGAGTAACAGTTGGAGTACTAGGAGCAGCTTTGTCAGCAGGCATATTCAAGGGAAACTCAAAGCCACCTTGAGCAGCTGCTGTAGTAGCTTCTTGTTGTTGTTTGAGTAATGTGTCAAGAGCTACTTGTGAATCCAATACATCCAATGGAGTTGCATCACTAGGAGGAGTAGGAGAGACTGTGGTGGAATAGGATGGAACAACAAAAATATCATCCTCGTCATCTGAGTCGGAAAGACTAGAATGAGCACCTGTACTAGAAGGTGCAAACACTTGTAGACATGCATCATGGTTAGTTTTGAAACGAAAATATCCTAATGAATCACTAAGATAATCAAGATCAAAATACCATTCAGGACCCTTGCCTTGGATGTTTGACTTCTCCTCAAAATACCTGAGATTTATAGTTTCAATTACTCGCTTGGCTTGGAGATTGTAGACACGATAAGCCCGAGAGTGAGCTGAATATCCCACAATGTATCCTTCATCTGCCTTGCCATCAAATTTCCCCAAATAGTCACTAGTATTCAGAATGGTGACAGGACACCCAAATGGCTTCAAATGAGCAATATTTGGTACTTTGGCTGTTAGGAGCTCATAAGGAGTCTTCTTGTGAGGATTTGTAATAGAAAATCTATTCAAAACATAACTTGCAGTATTAACAGCTTCTGTCCAGAACATGGTTAGAAGCTTGGAATCGGCAAGCATTGTTCTTGCAGCTTCTATTAGAGTCCTGTTCTTTCTTTCTGCCACACCATTTTGTTGAGGAGTTCTTGATGCACTATAATCTCTTTTAATGCCTTTAGAATTACAAAGTGCTATGAGGTCTGCATTTTAGAATTCGGTTCCATTATCACATTGAATACCTTTAACCTTCTTGGACAACTAATTCTCTATAAGTGTAAGAAAATCTTTGAGAATTAAGTAGGTGTCACTCTTGGCAGCCATGAAGAAAACCCATGTAAACCTGCTATATCCATCAGTTACCACCAGACAGTATTGTTTGTGGTCAATGCTCCTAATAGAGGTAGGACCAAATAAATCCATGTGTAGTAGCTGCAATGGTTCAGTTATAAGGCTGAGGGCAGTAATGGCCTTGAAGGATGCTTTATGTTGTTTGCCTTTGCTGCATGCAAGACAATTGATATCATTTCTGAATGACTTGGGAGGTAAACCCGAGACCAGGTTCATATTTGCTAGTTTGTGTATGGTCTTGAAGTTCACATGTACCATCCTTCTGTGCCATTGAGTGGCTTCATCTTTTGAGGCTTTAGCAACCAGACATGCTAGTTGACCAGTAGGGTTGACTTCATTCAGCTTGATACTATAGAGGTTGTGTCTTCTAGGGATTCTGAGTAGAACCTGTGAGTCATCCGGAAGTTTAAAGTCTTTGGATAACACAAGTGCATCAGTATCCGTAAAGAGGACAAACTGCTTCTTGTCACAAATCTGAGAGACAAATATCAAGTTGAAGTGTTGAAGTGCTTCCACATAGTAGACCTGCTCAAAATTAAGATTAGGCGTCTGAATCGTTCCTTTCCCAGTAATCCTGCCTTCACCTCCACCAAAATAGACCTTTCCACCTTGAAATGGTACAAAGTTAGATAAAAGAATTTTATTTCATGTCATGCTCCTAGAGCATCCACTATCAGCAATTCCTAGAGTAGGATCTTGGTATGGAGTAACCTACAACAACAAGAAAAGAGAAAGACAAAAGTTAGTGTCTTAAAGGGACCCAAACCTTTTCAGGTTTGAGCCTGCCTTGTGGATCTTTAGTAGATAGCCAAGAAGATTGATGAGATCCACCGTTGTTCTTTGGTTGCATATTCATCATATTGGTGTGTGACCAAGAACAACCTGCTGAGGGCTTAACAGCAGTTCCCAGATTTCCCAATCCAAAATACATGTGGTCAAAATTATATGCATAATTTGGATTAAAATTCTGAAAATAGTTACTGGTTGGTCTATTTGATGTTAATCTCATGTTTCTCCAATGATCAGAAGCTAATGAAGAGATCCTTCTAGAAGAAGAAAAAGACTGAGCATTTGGATTTAGTCTTCTAGAAGAATATGGAACAACTCCTAGTGGACCAGGAGTAGGAAATGCTTGATGAACAGAAGAATGTTTGTCATAAAAATCACAATCTTTAATCAAATGAAATTCACTCCCACAAACAAAACATGTTTTAAAAGACCTTTTATTAGAATGATATTGTTTCATACTGCTAACTTTATTACACACAATGCTAGGAGAAACATTCTTCCTAGGACTCAATAAACCAGGACTAGACGTTGTTGAAGTAAAAGCAACTCTCTCTTCACACTTCCTAGCACTAGTAGCAGCATGATCATTCGACTTGGAACTTGTAGGTCTCGACTCTTCACTTGAACCACTTGATGCAGAGTCACTGTCTTTGTCACTGAAAGTACACGAGACAAAGTCATTAGAATTAGTAGAACTTTTTGGGGACTCATGCATCTGTGATCCATCCAAGTCATTATGCCTAGGAGTGGGCATGAAAGTTCTTGTAAGAGGTGGAGGGACAACATGCATTTCTGCTGCTGGTTTAAACCTATTGTAGCTAGGTGCTCCCTCTTCCTCTTTGTCAGGATCAAAGACACTCGAAAAAGATAAATCAAACACATCTTCTGAATCAATGTATTTATCAAATCCTAACCCTCTTTTAGTCCTACCAGACATGCTACTATCAATTAACTTTGAAAGGTTCTTAGGTGCCTTCTGCTATTTTTCAAATCTCAAAAGTGTAGCATCCAATTTTTCTTTCATCTCTTGTTTTTCTTTGATATTGTCATCTTTTACCTTTTCGGTGTATTTAAGCATATTTGTTGTGTTTTCTAAATCAATGTTCAGTATCCTAATTTTATCCTCATACTCTCGTTGAGTATCTTGAAGCCACCTCTTTTGTTGTTCCAATGTTTTTAAAGAAGCCTTATAGGCTTAACCTCTAAAAAATACTTATCATTTTGATCATTTAAGTCATTATATTGGGACAACAATTCTGAATATTTATCGTGACAACCAAGAGGACAATGTTGTACCTGTGGTGAGATGCCCATAAGAGCAAACTCTTCTGCTTCTTCTGCATAAGATAGATTCCCAGCAATCATTGCAAACACGTCTGTAGAGGGCTCAGCTGTTTCCAGTGTAGTAGTCTGATGATCATTCCAGTTGACCATAGAGTCAACAGACACCAATGCCTTCTTGTCATCCTTCACCTCCTGAATCTTAAAAGCTGAATATCTGCTCTTCTCCTGGTCATTCTTGTTAGGGCATTCCCTTGCAAAGTGACCTTGCTGCTGGCAGTTATAGCATCGAACCTTGCTTCTGTCAAACCTTGCTGGATCTCTTGGGTTGTAATTAAATTTTCGACCGGCTTTCTTCTCAAACTTGTGAACCCTGAGAGTGAGCATGGCCATCTGCCATTTGAGATCCATTTCATCCAGATCAAGTTTATCAACCTGTTTGAAGTCATCAAAAGCAAGTTGTTGTTGAGCATCAACGTTAGCAACAAAAGAGTGAAGAATAGCTTCTACCATGCTTCCAGACTTGACTGTTGGTTCAGGAGTAGAAGTATGCTGAAAAGTATGTTGAGAAGACACAATATTGCTTGGGCTACTAGCATAAGACATGGGACTGGATCCCATAGAACTCACAAAGGCAGAGTTAGTAGGAGTGGGAAATGAATCACTTGAATATCCCCTCACATGAGGCTCAAAAGTTTTGAGCTTATGAAATAAATCATCAAAATTAAGATAGTCAAGCCCACCTTTTGCTTTGAGAGAGATTACCACCTGATTCCATGAGTAGGGTAAGGCTCTAAGAAATCTTGCATTGATATCACCATCGTCAGGTTTCGACCGAAGTTGATTCAACTGGCTTAATATCTTTTGGAACCTGTCATACCCTTGATGGATACCTTCAGTTTCTGAGATCTTGAATTCTGTGAATTCATCTCTCAGCATGGATCTTCTCATTTTCTTTGACTCCTCATTCCCACCAAACCTTGCTTTTATTCCATTCTAGATCTCTCTAGCATCATCTAAATGATAGAAGTCACCCATGTGATCATCAGGAAGGGATTGAAGCAAAATAGTTTTTGCTTTAACCTCCTTCTGAATGGCTATGATTTCTTTATGAGTTTTAGGGTCAAGAAGAGTAATATTACCATTCTTGTCTCTTCCAGTCAACTTCCTGCTGTTCCCATTCAGAATGATATTCCAAAGGTCTTGATCAGTGTTGGTGATCCACCATTCCATCTTCATTGCCCAGCTATCATATTCGTCCTTTTTCAGAAGAGGAAACTTACCATTTGTGTTGGAAACTGTAGCAACAATTTGCTGAGGTTGCTGAGTTCTAGGAGTACTATCTTCTCCTGTTTGAGTAGAACTTGAGGCAGACATGATTAAACAAAAATGTTAGTAATGAGAAAAATTGATTCTTCTTGTACAGAGACTCTCCCAGGCTCTGATACCACTTGTTGGGTCCAATAGATGTGGATCTTGCAGCCTGTCAGGAACGGTGAACGACTTCTGTAATCACAAGTCTATTCACAGAGAGACTCTATACACAATATAAGTGCGGAATACAAATACTATAAAGAAGAACAGAATAACTATAATGAATTGATCCTCTACTAAGGATTTCTAATATTAATGATCACTAGAATTACGTTTGATGAAGGTGTGTATAACCCTTCTGCCTAAGGTTCCTTTTATACTACAAGGAAACCCTAATACATCATTAAACAAAACGTGTAAAACTGATATGCATATCCTTTCCTAATATATCTCATGCATATCCTAACAGAATAATAACTAAATAATAAAGTTTGACTTTAACTAAGACCAGGAGCACGACTTGCTCCTACTACTACTATGACCAGGAGGAACTACATACCTCCTAGTCTACCTATTACAATTAACTATTCCAATGGTCCTAACAGTACTCCCTATCATATCCAACGATCGTACCCTCCTATCGTACTCAACGATCGTATCCAACGATCGTACTCCCTGATTTTATTGATGATCGTAGGCAGTGATCGCAGTCTTGATCGTATTGATGATCGTAAAATGTGATCGTGACTATGGATCGCAAGTAGAAACCCCTAGGGTTTATGCAATCACAAAATCAGATCGTGACAAAAAGTTATATGTTCAGATTCTTGATAAAATAATACCCGAGACAGATTCAATGATGATTAAAGGTAGATAAAGACAAAATTTTGGAAGAAAAAATGATTTCAGTTGGACACAAGTTGATGACAAAAAAATTGAGACAAAAGACAAAAGTTGATATTAAAATGTTGATATCAAGTTGGACACAAGTAAAATTTAATTATATGAAAATGTAGATATTAGACAAAAGTTGATATTAAAACTGGTATAACACTAATAAAGATAAAAATTGATAAAGGTGAAAATATTGATAAAAAAATTGTGAAAGAAAATCCGAATAAATAGAACTGAAAGTAAATCTGAATCAATTTTTACCAACAAGGATCCAAATCAATAAGACAAAAACACGTAAATCCGAAGAATCAACCAAAGCTCTTGATACCAATTGTAGGTCCATAGTTTCTTAGGATTTAGGAATGTATGATTTATCTATTGAATGGAAGGGAAGGAGGAAGAACTAGAGAGAGAAATGGGAGAATTAAGAAGAAAGATGGAATGTGTAAATGACCAAGTGTTCAACCCCTCCTAACATGCTAGGAGGGGGTTTATATAGCCACCCTACATGTGGGCTTTGGTGGGCTATATGTGTATACATTGGATCACGAGCCCAATACTTGAATCTATCTTTGGAGTGACCGATCCTTTCTAAATACGTAAAGAAGTATTTCCAACAATTCATGTCCCTTTATTATGTAGCTTTTGTGAATTCGGAGTGATCTTCTACGTTCGTTTTCGTCTTCATTTACCGGACATAAGGTACAGATATTATGTTCTTCAGTGAGGACATCTTTCTTCCTATATTAGGATTTCCCGTTTGTAGCTATCTGTTTTCCCTAGTAGTTTAAGTGTCTTAAACACATCAGTATATGTATGATTATTTTAGATTGCCTGAGCTATATACATGCATGTCAGTTTCACCTAGTTATGGGGGTTCCATAACCATAGCACTAGAGGCACCGGTGTTATGACTCTTCTCCGGTGAGAGTGATTGCTCGTAGCGTCCCTTTACAGTTTTGTCCAGTATTATTATTATCATGTAGGGCGAATGGGTGCATCCTAGGAAAGTAGTATGATTTCATGGTAACTGTGGTGTGTGCCTTGCATCTGTTATAGAAGCTGGTCCCTCCACTCATTTTATATATTAATTAGAGGCAGTCCCTCTAATTGCATGACGAGGTCACCCCTCCAAGTATTCATGCACATGGATATAACATGACCTATATGGGCTCTCGACATATTTAAAATACATCTTTCAAGATAAACTAAGCATAAGTCTTTTCAGAAATATAAACCAGTCTTGTGAACTTAAACTAGGTTTTCCAAGACATACATTTATTTTGCTGCACTATCATTTCATTCTTTACCTATGTTTATTCTATCATTGTCATTTTCATATATCCGATCACTGAGCGTATTGCTCAGCCGTATATTTTCCTTTCCATGTCCCAAAACGATAGGTACCCAAGGACAAACTTGAGTATTTGGAGGACGCGCATAGGATGGAAACTGTCTTTGACTTCTTCTCCTTATTGCCCTCATATACTTATGCTTGCTTGGACATTTGTTTTGTCCTTCCTATCTCATTTACATTATTTATGGGCTTATGTTTGGGAACCAATGTTTGATTGCGGTTTTTCCCTTTTAGTCATGTATGTTTATATATATTACCTTGCATTCTTTGATGACACGCCATAATTATCCTTTGATGTTTCATTTATCAAAATGGGGTGTTACATAGTGTTGTATATTCTCAAATTTAACAAAATCAAAAATAATCTTCTACGCTTCTTATTCTATTATTAATTCTTTTGCTG
This sequence comes from Glebionis coronaria, assembly GCA_025667525.1. NCBI lineage: Eukaryota > Viridiplantae > Streptophyta > Magnoliopsida > Asterales > Asteraceae > Glebionis > Glebionis coronaria. Next base: position 504,175,577 of record CM046881.1, on the reverse strand, counting down.
AACCCCTCTATTGTTTAATTCTATTTGTGCATGTACACTCGTCGAGCTAATTATTTTCTTAATAATTTAGCTAATTCTGTCACAATTATGAATTGTCACAATCTTAGACGTCGATAGGGCTATAAACTGTTAGCCTTAAAATATGAGCGACTAAAGGAATTACAATAGTTTACATAGCCGGGACTTGCAGGGACTAATATAGTCACATGTAAGTAGTTCAAGTCTCGAGCTATATATACCCCTCCATACTTCCATGGAGGGGTATGGAATGATATTTTCTTTCTTTTCTTTCTCTCACTAGAATAAACACACACCTTTCTATTTTATCTTGTTTCTCTCTCTAACAATGACTAAACACCTCTTCAATCCTCCCCGACCTCTGGATCATAAACCCGTGTTCATGGTGAATCTTGGCTTTAAAATTGGTATCAGAGCTAACCAGGGGTTTTTCGTGTTTTTTTATTCGTGTTTGAGTTCGTGTTATGTTCATGTTTGATTCGTGGTCTTTTGTTAAAGTCTATCGGTATCCATCTTTTTCATCAGTTTTGGTCAAGTTCTTATCTATGGTAATTTTTATTATTATTTCCATCTGTTTTTTTAATAGTTTATCTCACCATATTATCTCTTTACCTGTCTTGTCTATCTGTTTCTCATAACTGTTCATTATAAGAGTTTATTTGCCCTTTCATCTTTTTAAGTATTTTTGTCTTTTGAATCTGGGAATATTGCTAAAGCCATCTGTCATCTAACAGATTTTTGGCTACCTGGGTTTTTGGTTGTGTTTAGATGAATAGATTAAAAAAAAGCCAGATCTAGTCTTTTTGGAAAAAAGGGAAGTTAAAACCCTCATTATTGCTAGATAGGTGTTAACTCAACATTGCGAGATTGGCATTTTTGAAAAAAAAAACATCGCGAAGATGGCTATTTTTGAATCATTGCGAGATGTGGGTTTTGGGAATTATTACGAGATGATGAAATGTCAATTTTATTCCGAAATCTTCTCACAATACTTTGCGAAATCTATATGTTTTAAGATATATTGCGAAATCATGTCTTACAGAAAATATTTTGAGATGATAACTCAATTAGAGTTTAATACCAATTAAAAGGAATACAAATCAGAACCATCATATAAACTGACCCCTCTATCAATCAATACACACGATTTTTAATCAATACCATCAGACCTCAGATCCAATTTGTGGTTATGACATGCATGCCAAGATCGTTTAAGATCTTAACCCTCGAAATTAAATCATCAATGATCTTTTTTGAAGTCTATAACTTCTTATTAATATCCGAAAATCCAAGATTAAATCATAACAACTTTGTTATATTCGAATCTTTGTTTCGAGTTAGTAAACACAAAACGAAAATCAAAAAAACATCACCTACCAGAGATCCGTTTATGGATCTTGAAGTCTTCGTAGGTTAGAGCTGTGATGATTAAATGACACAACAGTGTTGTTCTTTAATTCGGTATGGGATGAAGATTAAAGATCATTTTTTATTATATGGCTGAATTTTCGAGATGAAGTGATGAAGAATGATAGGGGCGGATGAAACGAGATAGAGGGATTAGGTTTTGTATGAGTATGATTAGGGTAAATGTATTAATATATATCCATAGTTATCTCATTGGATGGGTATTTAATGGACATGGTATAATTTCATGTGGGCCTAAAAGTTTATTATATTCGGTGGTTACATTAATGTAGTTTTTGATAAATTGCGTTGATGGGCTGTTATGTTGCTATAGAAATGGGCCTAATTCTAAAGAAAAGCCATGTCAGTCCAAGTATGATGATTTTGGCGAATTATGGGGCCATGGTTGTTTCGGGTTTATTCCGATTATGGAAATTTCTCGTTTCATATGACTAATTTTGGGCTTATCCATTAAGTTAGCTTGAAGACGTTGACGACTTCTCATCTTTTAATCATCATTGGATTTTAGTTAACGACACTCAAACAAACACAACAAACACGACAAACACAACAAACACAAACAAAAACAATTAAACACCAAAACGATCCTTTATAAGATTCACTCAAATCTCAAACGGCTAGTATTCGGAGCAAAGAATGTCAAGTGATTACAAAATGGATTTGGTATTTTTTTAATTGAAGTTGAAGTGGGATTTCGTGAAGGCGTCTACTTATTTCATCATCGAGCCTTCTCACCCCATTCTACCCCTTTTCTCTAAACCTAGTCTATCGATTGATGACTGGCTTGCGTGTTTATGATTGAGACTTGAATTATCTGGTTTCCAATGTCAAGGGGTGGATGGTCGAAGACATGGATAACTATCACTTAAGGAGTTACGTTGTAGTGCTTAGTGTCACACTCACCTGTGGTTGTGGGTATTTCAAGAGGTGTTTCACATCTTATACTTCTCTCTTATTTTGGGTATAAGGTACTAAGAGACTTTTCTCTACACTGTTCGTCAATCAACAAAAGTGCTAAGCTTAAGTAACAAATTTGAGGGATTGTACTTCAATTTCATGTTTGGAATATCGGGTTTACTTCACCAGTGGTCACTACAGATAGCCGAAAGAATACGAGGTTGGTAAGTTTAGCCAGAGAGTAAATGAGTAGAGATGTGACCAGCAAACAATTCTCATGAGCAACTTGAGCTACAGAATGTCAACAAAGATACTTCATTGTCTAAGTAAATCTTTCATAGTTTCTCGATCTTTCTCAACTATGTAGATTTCTGCTTTAGACAAGAACATCTCGCGATTCTGATTGTACACGTCAGATGAGGCTTCTGAGTGCTCTTAACCACCATACTTTTGACAAGAACATCTTACAATTCTGAGCGAACACGTCAAATGATGCTTTTGAGTGTTCTTAACCATCATACTTTTAACAAGAACATCTCGAGATTTTGAGCGTACACGTCAGATGATGCTTCCGAGTGTTCGTAACCATCATGGGGGAAAACGTGTACTTTTGAGTACTTAGTTCAACCTCCAGGGGGAGTATTCAATAAGCGTGAGAATATTTGTTGTTGATTTCTTACATGTTCCCTCAAACGCATAATCATGAATACAAAAATGTCAAGGTAGCGATACTACTTGGTGTGGTTTGCTTCTTCTTTTACAAAATTTCGTTGTGCACTTTAAATGTCAAAGATAGAAGATTGCTCAAGCTACAAGTTCTGCTCAAGACAGGGATATTGGTTTGGGGGGAAGTTGATTAAGAAGTTTTGTCAAAAATAAGTCTATGAAGAAAGCTTTTCATGACATGTAGTATGAATTGGGGGGAAGTTAATCCAGTTCATACATGAAGCAATGGTTCCTCAACAAGCAAAGACAAAGAGGATTCAATCTAGGGTACAAGTTTCCTTGAAGACTTGAAGACAACGACGTCATCCTCAGCATTGGAAGCACCTTGAAACTGTCATATTATTGTTGTATTTGTACTTGTTAGGAACATTGTAAGTAATTCCGTATGTCTCCACATTGGGGGAAGATTTTTAGCTTTAAAATGTGAGCGACTAACGGAATTACAGTAGTTTACATAGTCGGGACTTGCAGGGACTAATATTGTCACATGTAAGTTGTTCAAGTCCCGAGCTATATATACCCCTCCATACTTCCATGGAGGGGTAAGGATTGTTATTTTCTTTCTTTTCTTTCTCTCACTAGAATAAACACACACCTTTCTAGTTTATCTTGTCTCTCTCTCTAACAATGGCTAAACACCTCTTCAATCCTCCCCGACCTCTGGATCATAAAACCGTGTTCATGATGAATCTTGGCTTTACATAAACGAACTGAACGTTCAATGAACCGTTCGCTGATCGTTCGACGGAAAATTCGTTTATGTTCGTTTATTTAATAAATGAACGAACACGAACAAGATTTTTGGTCCGCTTAGTTAAATAAACGAACATGAACAAAGGCCTTGTTCGTTCATTAACGTTCATGAACGTTCGATTATGTCCGTCTGTTTACGTTGTTTATTTCATTTGTCTACGTTCGATTAACATCTCAAATGTTACAAAATTAAAAAATCTATATATCAAATATTTTAATATGCCTAATACCTATATATTAATAATAGTAGTATTTAGGTAAGCATGACACCGGTGATGCTAATGCAGTAATATGACTATAATTTAAGATCAACTAGGATGAAAATGATGTTAGTTTTAAGATCATATTTTTTTGGCAATAATGATTATATAAGTATATAAAATCATGATATTGATCTTTTAAAGTAACAAATTTAGTTACATGCTCGTTTAGCCCGTTTACATTTATATATAGCCATTTACGTTCATTAATGTTCGTTTATGTTCGTTCGCTTACATTCGTTTAAGTTGTTAATGAACGAACATAAACGAACATGAACAAGTTTAAATCTAAATAAACGAACATGAACAACAATTTTGGTCCGATTATGCGTTCGTGTTCATTTATTTGTTTGGCTAATATTAAATAAACGAACATGAACATACATCCATTCGCGTTCGTTCGGTTCGTTTATAGCCCTAAACGTCGACAACAAATAGTGGAACCCGAGAATCCTACTATTGTTGAAGATACTATGGCGGAGAATCGAATTATGATGGAATTACTCCAAACACCCACCGTGGGTAATGGAGAGGCGATTGTGATTCCCAATGTTCTCGCGGAGAATTTCGAGGTTAAGACCGGAATTTTATCGCTCATTCAAGCTACTAAATTTCATGGTTACAAAAAGGATAATCCTCACGTTCATATTCGTAATTTTACGGCTACGTGTAAATTTAGAGATGTGTCGCATGACGCGATTAAGCTTATGCTTTTTCCAAATTCTTTAGAGGGACCCACCAAAGTTTGGTACGAGAAAGAACACCTCGTTCGATTTTAACGTGGGTCGATCTTGATCTAAATTCGTGAATTATTTCTTTCCTCCCTTGAAGACGACACACTTTAAAAATGAGATTACGAGGTTTACGCAAAAACCTAATGAGACGTTTAGAGCATCACGGGATCGTTTTAAGGAGTTGCTTAGGCAATTTCCTCATCATGGGTTTACGGAGTTGCATCAAATTGATACATTTAATAATGGATTGAATTCTCACGAACGAGATCCGTTAAACGCCGCCGCGGGTGGTAATTTTTTGTGAAAAACTCTGAGAGACGCGTTGGTCATTATCGAGAATAAATCAAAGTTTTATCAACAAAGGAACACACCGAGCGTTGCTAATGTTAGTTTGTCTAGCCATAAGATTGAGAGAGTATATGCTAAGGTCGATAAACTTACAGAAGTTTTTACGAATTTTTGAGTGGGATGAAGAAGAAAGACGCTCCTGCTATGGTGTACGTCTTCGGAAAGCCAAACGTCGAATGTTTATGCGGCTACGGAAATTTTTGGTCAAACGAGTAAAAATGGCCAATTTCCTTGTCAAAACAATGTTGCTCCCCCCAATAATCAAAATAGTTAAAATTATTTTAATAATAATCAAGGAAACAAGTTTAACCAAGGAAACTACTATCAAGGTCAAAATCTCAAGTTTCATAATCAAGGTCAAAACATTAATTTTCAAAATCAAAATGGTAATTTTTAAAACAAAAACTTTCAAAATAATAAACAAGGTTATCAAGATCAAAGTTGGGTTATAAAAGAATTATCCAATTTTATGAAAGCTAAACATGAGATCTATGCAAACGAACATGCAAATCAAATCAATAATTTGAAAAATGATTTTCAAAATACTATTAAGGTCAAAATAATAAGATTGAGCAAACTCAAAATAAGATGGAACAAAGTCAAGGTCGTATTAAGAATATGTTAATGGCGTTAATGAACAATCTGTCACCTTCGGGTTCTTTACCAAGCAAGACAGTTACTAATCCAAAAGGCGAGGTGAAAGCTATTACGACTAGTACGTCTCATATCGATCCTTTTCTTTCAAATTTTGTTGTTCATCCGTCGTCGTGTAATAAGATCGAGAAGAAGACGAAGACTTCAATGGTTGAGAAACGTGTTCCTCATATCTCACATTCAGATTCTAAGACAAAAGTCGTGCCTTTGAGTGAAAAAGATACCTTTATGGATTTGACCAAAGTGACATTAGATGAGACTTGTGTCGTGGTTTTTCTTAACGAGTTCCCTGGAAAAAAGTGCAGATACCTCTCTCCATTTGAAAGAAATTGAATTTACCGAGCCTTACCCCAACTAAAATGACCATCGAGCTCGCTAATCGTATGCTTGCCACGCCGGTTGGTATTGTGGTATACGTTTTTGTTAGAATTGGAAGTTTTTTGTTTTCCACGGATTTCGTTGTTTCCGATTACGAGTGCGATCCTCGTGCGCCGATTGTTTTAGGTCGACCATTTTTATCGACGGCTTGTGCCGAGATTAATGTGTGTGTGTGTGGGGGGGGGACGATTACTTTGAAATTTGGGGATGAGAAAGTTGTGTTTAGTTCGAAGGGACTTTTTATAGACATTTTCGAAAGGGAGGAACAAATGAAAGTAGTTCGAGTAACTCCCTCGATGACGGATGCGATTTTGGGAAAAAATTCATACAAGATGTAAAAACTGTTGAAAAATGTTCTAAACCTTTAATAGAAAAACCAAATTATTCTAATGAAGAAACTTTTACACAAGATTTCAACATAAAAGAATACACTTATCTAATTAACAAAGGTTTAAGAAAAATTATGCATTCGTCATTTTGGGAGGATGAAAGTGAAGTGATAGTTCTAGAGGGAAACGTGAGTGTCATTCTTACCTCTTTTGAGAACCCGTGTTCATTCCCTCGGAAGGACCATGTCGATAATTCTGTCAAGGAAAAATCTTCTTTCAAAGAGCCTTCCGTTTCCAATCTTACACCGAGTGAGATTAGTGATTATCATTACGACCCCGAGATAGAAAGCATACTTTAAAATGAGCTAGCTCTTATAGGTGCACTTCCCCTCGAAGTGATGATGATGCTTTTGATCCCGATGTCGATATCGCCGAGATAGAACGTTTACTTTATCATAACGAACCGACCCGTGTGATTTTTGATGATTCCATTCTCGAGGAGTTCTCCAATGAACTTCCTCCTGATACTATGATTTTCAATGGGTTCAATTATGTCTCTCGATATCCTCTCGAATTGATCTCGGTTCTAGGTGGAATGATTGTTCTTGGTTACTAAAAAGGGGGATTGGATTTTTAATCTACTAAAGGTTTAAATGCACGAAAAATGTAAACTTGAATTTAAAAGCAATCAAATTAATAACAATTAATAAAAACTTGAATTGAAATTAAAATTAAAATAAAAATAAAGAAGCAGTAAGAAACATTAAAACAGTAACACAGTAACACTTAAAGAAAATTGATTCGGAAGTCACCTTGATTCGGAACTATTGATCCGGAACTTTTCACCCGGAAGTCTTCATCCGGAACTTTGAAAAATCCTTCACTCGGAACTTTGATTCGGAAGTTCACCCGGAACTTTTCGTTCGGAAGTTCACTCGGAAGATTGATCCGGAACTTTGAGTCGGAAGTTTATTCGGAACTTTTAACTGATTCGGAACTTTTAAAGGAAAAACTCATTCAGAACTTTTCAAAAACACATTCATTAGGAACTTTAAACTCATCCGGAACTTTCAGTTCATTCGGAAGATTCGTTCTTACGGAACTTTCAGCTCATTCGGAACTTTCTAACTGACTCGGAACTTTTTGAAAGGAAACTCATTCGGAACTTTTCAAAAACATATTCATTCGGAACTTTCTTGTTTATCCGGAACTTTGGTGTTCATCCGGAACTTTGGTGTTCATCAGAAAGTTTTGTTCATCCGGAACCTGGGAACACTCAAGAACAAAAACTTAAACCGAAGAACAAGGAAAACGATTTTAATCCAAAAATCACCAAGTTTCTAACCAAAAACTCAAATAAACTAATCACTAAACATTTACTAACCATAAACTACTAATCCCATCAATAAAAACATAAAACCCAACAACTTTTGAAGATCAAATCAATCAAATAAGAACTTAAGAACTTGAAATAAAAGATGATGATGAACAAGATGAAATGGAAAGATTAAACAATAACTTGTATTGATGATTAATGTTTTAACAATCACAAAACAAAGATTAAAATTATAAGATTTGAAGAACAAAGATTAAAATCACCAAACACCCTAGTGGTGTTGGTGATGCTACGAACAAGAAGAGAGAAAAAAGTGGGGAAAGAAAAAAAACTAAAAACTGGATGGAAAGTGTGAGGGGATCCCTTTATATAGGTGTCCCCTTTGGTTGGTGAGTGGGCTTTCTCTCGTTCTTCTTGTCTTCTCGTCTTTTCAGAAAAGTTGACGTTTTCGATTCTAATTCGGGATTTGTCGTCGATTAAATTCAACTCGTCTTTTAATTTCTTCGTTTAATAGACTTGAGTTTCTTCGACTTATGTAAATCTTCCATCTTTGGTCCTTTTCTTCGATAAATCTTCGAATAGGCCCAGTGACTTCAAATCTTTTGCATCTCTTGGACAATAGACCTCATCTTGAGTCTTTTTCTTCGATAAATCCCGTGCAATCCCATGTTTTCTCCAATATTCATCCGGTTGGCTCTGAAAACACAATAAACACAAAAACCACGCATAATTCCAAACAAATGATATTAAATACGCGTTTTGGTCTTGTTTTAGCCATAATTAAGTGGTAAAAGGATGGGTGTTTACACATTTATCAAATCCCCTACACTTAACCATTGCCATGCCCTCATGCAATGCTTAGTGATAAAGCAATTTTACACTTTTCTCATGATTAATCAACCTTGGCCTAATTAAAATACTACTTAAACAAAAATTAAGGTACTAAAAGAAATTAAAACTTAAAAGGAAGCAAAAGGATAGAAAACCATTTTCACTTGAAAATAGCTACATGGAAATAACTTGTAAAGAGATCAAGGACTTACATTAGGGCTTTGGTGCTGCGAAGATTTATCACTCTCAAGTTTCACGTTCCCCAAACTAAGCTTAAAGACGAGATCATTGTTATTATAAGTTAGTAAATCAAACACTTACACACATGGCTTAATTATATGCTTAAACTCTCTTATTCCTAGGTGTATCTCTTATATTTTATTTTTGTCTTAGAATGATCATGAAGATGCATTTTTGGACTTATTTCGATAGTTTATTAAGGCTGAAAGCAAAGTAGGACGATTTGATCAATAGTTAGCTAAAGGACAAAATCTCTTAAAACTGCTTCTCGGGATATCAAAAAGTTCATATCTTGGCATAACTCGGTTCACGATTTGAGACCTTTCTCGGGCCGATATTTGGCATGTACTTCATACTTCATATCTTGAGAGACGTGCTTGAGATAATGGTCTTCTCATCATTCATAGAGTTTCTTCACTTGGAGACTTTTGAGAGGTACTCCAACTTTGTTGACCACGACTTAATGATTATTTCTTCAATCTTTATTTGGGATTTTGAGATACAACGATCCGCCTCCTTTTCGGACTTGGATCTATTTATCCTCATACCTTGTTAGGGTCTTTTCGGATAGACTTCTCCATCATCTTTATGGGAGTTGATTGCTTTTCGTCGTGAGTTTGATCCTTCATATCGATTTTGGGAATAATGCTTTTCACATCACCTTGGATCTTTAGCAATAAAATGGAATCCTCATGCCTTGTTAGGGCCTTTTCGGACTCGCCAATCTTCGCGACCCGCTTCATAAGTTATGCCTTGGCTATGAACTCTTATCATTACCGAGCAACTTTTAAACGATCTTGGGCTAGAAGCTAAGTAACTTTTCAAATCGTACGACCTTACTTATTGCAGATAAATTATTAGCAAGTGATGGGAGAATACACAAATAATTACACCAAGTGAGCTTGTGCAAGAATACCGACTTATAATTGACTCTATCATTTCTCGTCCTCCAAAATTTAAAATCTCAAGTAATGAGACTCGTGGATACTTAGCCTAATAAACCAATTAAGGTCTACATGGTTAAGGATACTAGCTAGAATCAACATGGATAAGTCTATTCGGGTTGAGTCAAAATAAACGCAACGGGCCTAATATGTCAAAGACTTCTAAACTAGCTACACCACTTTATTGATATTTTTGACTTTATAGCGGGATATATACATATGAAAGCAAAGATAAAAATTTAAAAATTGCGACTAAATGGCCAAAGTTAATAAAAAATTTGAAAAATGTTGAAAAATAGGATTTTCCGGTTAAATGAAGGCATTTTCATGGAAAAGTCCACTTAAAACTTCGATAGAAGTCCCCCTACACTTAAGATAAACATTGTCCTCAATGTTTAAGCATGTGGGAAAAGTCTCCCCTACACTTATGACATTGTGCACGTTGGTTAACTCAAGTTAAGGAAGAGACGACTAAAGTGATCAATTTCAAATGTGGGTATGAAGAAAATTGAATCACGATAGTTGAGAGATAGAACCGGATTTCGGATAACACGGGAGCACGGTTCTTCAGAGATTCCAAGAGTGCACTTATTCCTGTAATCACATCACCACACAAATACAAACACGTATACAAGTCCCCCTACACTTAGGAGGTTAAAACATAAAAGGATAGATACTCGGGTTGCCTCCCGAGGAGCGCTTGTTTTTTATCACCGAGTCACGAGCCTGACTCGACCCAAAATTAGTTAATGGGGAACGTGGTGAGGGATGGAATCACCTCCTGAGAGGTGTCCTCACCAAAGTACAACTTCACTCGTTGGCCATTCACCTTAAAATTAGGTCCATTAGGTTGAGCGAGTTCGAGAGTACCATATGGAAAAATTTGGGCAATGGTGAATGGGCCGGACCAACGAGATTTGAGCTTGCCCGAAAAGATTTTCAACCGAGAGTTAAAAAGTAAGACTTTGTCTCCAACATGGAACTCTCGGTTCTTAATCTTAGAATCGTGAATGAGCTTAGTCCTTTCCTTATAGATTAAAGAATTTTCATAAGCCTCATTACAGAGTTCATTGAGCTCATTGAGTTGGATCTTGCGTAGGTCACCGGCTTTGTTGATATCAAAATTAGCCCACTTCAAGGCCCAGTAAGCCTTGTGCTCCAACTCAATGGGGAGGTGGCACGCTTTCCCGTACACGAGACGATATGGTGTACAACTGTAACACCCCACCATGGCGGAATATGGGGCGCGACGTATGGATATCATCACAACAAACGGTATCTCTATAGAGAAAACTAAAATGCAACTATAATGTCATAAAATGGTGACACAAATGTCATGACAATATCTCAACAATGCAGGAGTCTAGGTAAGTAGGTAACAGTCCTACCTCTTACCCAAGACAAACAAATAACACTAACAATCACATATAGGTGCCAATAATATCACTACCGAAACAATCAGAAAGAAAATAAACTAAGAAGGAACGGGGATCTCCTTCTAAATGCATTCCTACTCGACTCCAATCCTAACCACATAAGTTCTCACGTTTAACCACGTATCACCTGAAAGAGACACTAAAACACGTCAACATAAAGTTGGTGAGAGTCATAGGTTTAGACTCCAACGCTAAATCAGTTACAAGCTGTGAATAACAACCATCAACACAATAACATACGGACAATGCGCTACAAGTATGCATTAACAACTAGCATTCATGTTCAATCAATCATCACAATACCAAGGCATCACGCCTTACCAACAACCACAATTTCCAAGGCATCACGCCTTACCAACAACCATAATTTCCAAGGCATCACGCCTTACCAACAATCATAATTTCCAAGGCATCACGCCTTACCAACAACCATAATTTCTAAGGCATCACGCCTTACCAAACACCATGGTACCATAGGCGCCCATACACCTATGTACCAATCCCAAGGCCACTACCTTGTCATTAACCATTGGTCCCATAGACGATCACGCTATGTACCTATCCCAAGGCCACTACCTTGTCATACACAAACAAGAACCACATATTAGTTAATCACATAAAGTACACACAAGTCCATCTCAAATCACAAACACATTCACAGCATCAATTTAGAAAATAACTCAACACAGTGTATCTTCCATCCCATCTGGAAGTCAAAATCAATAATAAACATGGGACTATGAAACTCACCTGATTGAGCTCCTCCAAGAGTCCGCGCACTAGCAAAAGCTAACAAACCAAAAACACATAATCAATACACGAACCAATCACCAAGATGGCTCATCAACCTATGATGGACATCTAACCTACTCCCATATATACACCTCATCTATATGCTCTAAGCATCCCATTACACCCCTCTATAAAGCCCTTAACTCATTTTATTTTATAACACATCCCGTTAACATTTTATCAAAAACAGTCCCAGTTTGAGGTCTCCAAACTATAAGCCAAACGCCCACCTAAACACAGCCATGATCTCTGTAAAGAGAATATTCATACTTTTACATACGTTAGCTAACACTTCCCACTTTCCCTAACCTTAAAGCTACTGTTAAGGCCCCGATATATTTATATATACTATCGTCATTCCAGATTTACTGATTTTAGACGTATGAAATGTTTGTTATGATTAGGGGGTCTTACCCTAAACCACAACCTTAGACCAAGTGCAGACACTTACTAAAATATATAAACCATCTCTCATGTTCGTTATAAGATCCCAATGCAACCCTAAGTACCCCAAACAACCCAAAACTTAAAAAGAAAACAGGCTGAATTCAAAACTGATTTGACCTCCGACTGTTGTAACCTGTTTTTGACACACTTCCCAACCTCCAATTAAGTTCTCATTTCTTGATTTAGGAAGCCAACTCAATCACCTATCCAGGGCTAGCTTGATCGCATCTTGAATGTTCCTAGAACTCTAGATATGATCAAAACAATAGACTCAAAATTCTGCCCAGTTTTTAAAAACGGGTTTAACAAAATTAACCTCATTAATTAACCCTAATCCCTCTAATTACAAGCCCTAATTTATTTAATCATTAAAATATGATTAATATACTGTTTTTAATTAAACCCTAACCTAAATCCATCATAAGATGATCATAGAACATTAAAAACAATTTATATGAAAAGGGTTTTGAAGATTTACATTTAAATTAATGGAAGATGAGAAAAACCCAATTTTTGAAGAACCCTAATTGGCCACCATTGTTAAAATTCGACTATGAGATGTTATGGGGGTGAAAAACCTGATTATTTTGGTTATGGGATGGGTTTGGTTAAGTCCTAAAGGCCTCCTAATCCCATTACAAGTCCATCGGGCCTGTTTTTGGGCTTTTTGGTTATTTTCTTCCTTCCTTTTCTTTTAATCATAATAACCGACCCTCCCCTCTTAGATTTCGTTTTTTATTTATTTTAATTATTAATAATTTTATTAATAATATTACTTTAATTTTCCTTAATTTATTTCAGCTCCTAAAGCCTCCAAAACCTCAAAATCGTAAAACTAGTCAAATTTACGCGTTTTACCGTAAAAGACGTAAAATATACACTTTAATAAAAAATCTCAAATTTTGAAATAAACTTTATAACTAAGTCCTAAATGACTTAAAACCATCCCGAAAAATATCCATATGACTAATTACCTCATCCGAGACCTCTAAATGCTAAACCGTAAATCTTAAAAATACGATTTTCTATAATACATATACGTATATATAAAACCATTAAATAACACCATCTCACTTCATAGTCACTACCATGTGAACTCATGAACATGAAATCATCACACATCGTTTCACTCACAAGGTACCCCGTACCGGAAACGATATCCAAACCACAAATTATACACACCAATAAGCACATAAACACGTAAAGACACGTAACTAGCACCAAAATAAAACTAAGTGACGAACCTCAAAACCAGGGTTGTCACATCACTCCATCCTAATAGAAATCTCGTCCCGAGATTTACTCCTTAGGATCAAACACATGAACAACAAATCACATGAGGATACTTGTTCTAAACGAACTCCTCTCATTTCCACGCGAACTTTAGTTCAAGTTTCAAAATACCACATATACAAACCAAAAATAATTAAACTCATTTCCAAACTCTTGACCTCACAGTCAATAAATCTCACAAATGATCTTTGATAAGACAAAGATTCTTATTAACACAAGTCCCGAATAACTGTACATGCAAAATGCATTCTCAAACAACTTTTACCAATCTCAATACACGAAATGTATCATGTATACAACTCATTTCCCCCAGGTAATTCTATGCTCATAAGCTAATGGTCCGATCTTTCCAAAGATCATAAATGGACCTACCAAACTCTACATCAGCACTTCCATTTTACCAAAATATACCACCCGTTACTATGGGTGAAACTTCCTACATAACTATGTCACTAACTCTAGTGGTTTCCTCCTTTTCTACATAGTATCCCTTGTTGCTCTCATCCTTTCCACAAACATCATTACCACATTAGTAGCCTCTTTTACCAATTCTAGTCCACAATGGGGACAACTCACCCTATCCTTTCATATAGTGCCTCAAACAGCATTTATCGACTTCTAGTATGATAACTATCATTATATGAAAACTCGGTCATCGCTAAAGAGTTTCCTAACTCCCTCTAAATCAATCACTCATGCACTCAGTGTAACCCCTAAGGTTGTATAAATATCTCAATCGCCCATCCTTTTCCAGTTAGCTGGATATACTCATATCCAATCATGTTCCTCAACTCTCTTTAGTCTGTACCCCAAACTACTTAAAAATCCCAATTTCCTTACCGAGTGACCTATGGCGGTCTTTCACATACCCATTAGTTCTTCCTCAACTCCTACCATACATCACGATGTGAGGCTTCCCTTGCCATAATCCTTCATAAGGCATTCCATACATATTTGGCTAACTTTTACGCAAAACCCTCTATTCCATCACATCCGTACGCACTTCTTCCAACTTATCAACTACGTGACTACTCATTCCTCTTGAAATATGAGATGAATTAGTCAGTCTATCGATTATCACCCAACTCTCGTCACCTTCCCCATTTTCGTCCTTACATCCCCCTTTCCAAGCTAGTCTTATCTATGTAGGAAGTATAGTGTACGTCCCTTTTTCCCATATGATTGTCCAAGCCACGCAACATACATGTTGACGCGTTCTCTGCTTTAGACAACTTAACTCGCGCAACCTACATCCTTCATCCAAACCACCCTAATACGTCATCCCTATAGTTCAAGTTCGTCTCAGCTTCACTTCATTCTTCTTATTCCATGTCTTAACAATCATGCTTGCCTTTCCCAAATAGTACTTGGCCTTGCAATTTTCTTTCATCACTTAACTCCACTGATCACCTTTTCCAAATGTTCAATCAAGATGATTGAATATGTGTTGGAGACGTTCATGATCCGTATAGATCATTCTACACGTCTCGTACACAAAATGCCTCTAACATTCTAGGCAGATATAACAGTCCAGCTCCACTAACTAAGTCTATCCAGTTCTTCCAAATTTGCAGTTCCTGCAACGTATAAGCGATCGCCTTTCTTTGTCGTCTTCGTACGCGTCCAAATCCTTGCTCCACGTATCGTCATGCTTTGCGAATTCATCCAGTCCTTCTGATAATGCCAAGATCTGCTCATCATTCAATCCACCTCTTCAGCCTCCAAAATGCTTCCTCGTCCTTCTTCACTTCGCCCCTTGTTGGTTCCACGATATGCCATCATTTCTGACTACTAGTCCTGACCAACTTAATCCTAAAACTCACACTTGAAAATCTCACGTTTAACTCCACTCCAAAACCAACACATAATTCGCCTCACTCCCCTTCTTAGATTTGAGTAGATCAAGATGTCGTCGATACTCCCGATGACAACTCGTTTACATACGTTCATGCACACTCGGTTCATTGACTCCATGAGAACAGCTAGTGTTTTGGCAAAGCCAAATGCATAACCGTAAACCCAAAACGTTCATACAACATCCTTAACAGTTTCAACTACGTCCTCCTTGCACCCTTTCCTAGAAGCAATACGAATAAATTTCTTCCTCGTTCTACTCGCGAAAAATCTACACGTATTCTATAAGACCAATACTCCCTCTTATCAGACCACTCACCCACTTCCACATCACATTTACTACCAAGCAACTCAACCTTTATCCTGAATCCCTTGCAATTTCAAACCACTCTCTATGGCGCGTTACTTATGCCAATATCCATACATTATACAAATCTATATTCCTCTCCCTGGTACTCCAAAGAGACCATATATTCGTATTTGTTCGTCTACGAACTTCTTCCCTCCCCACCAAGGGCATTCCGACCGTTCTCTCATGGCCACCTACTTAATCGTGTAGGCGCGACCAAGTCTTTCATATGACTAGCTCAACGCTTCCAAACAATACGAAACCAAAACTACATCCTGAATCCACCAGATACGATCGACGAATCAAACCCACGGATAACTAACGACATTTCACGTGCACCAATTAAAACAAGTCAAAAAACACGAGACTCAAAAGAAAACTCAAACCCAAAACGTGTATCCATTAAAAATTGACCCATTTCAACGAAAAATACTCCAAGAAACACCCAATGGCAACCAAAACATATTACGCCCCGCGACATCTTATTTAAACCGTGCAAAAGACCGACTTTTCCAAAAGAATATATATATATATATATATATATATATATATATATATATATATATATATATATATATATATATATATATATATATATATATATATATATATTTTCTTTACCTCCCCACATC
Source organism: Glebionis coronaria (assembly GCA_025667525.1). Lineage (NCBI taxonomy): Eukaryota > Viridiplantae > Streptophyta > Magnoliopsida > Asterales > Asteraceae > Glebionis > Glebionis coronaria. The sequence continues at coordinate 504,158,898 of CM046881.1, read as the reverse complement.
TATGTGACTCAAACAATCTACAAACAACCCTCTTGACAAACTCAAAACTCAACTCAAAGACTAGGCATCCCGTGCATCCCAAATCATAAAAATGAAACTACTATTCAAACTCAACCTTGAACCCGACACTTGTACAACAATTCCGACCAGTCCACTGACCTCCCATGACTATACATTCTGAATATTTGAAACGTACGTTCCAAGTACATAATTTTTGGCTTTTGAATCACCCAAAAAGCTCTAAAACGAACAAGTTATGACCAAAACAGTTTTATATTAATGAAAGATAAAATTGTATGTGAAATCTTCATAAACTCAATTTAACCTTGTATTAATAATTATTATGACGTGAATCGGTTAAAACCAATTATATAACCTATGTGAGTATAAAGAAATTTTACTTCGCTTTATTTTAAAGAAAGTCTTTTAGAATTTGAAATAAATAAGTGTTGATTAAAAAGAAACTTATGTTACATCTTGTTTCAAACACGACTCCAACACCTTACCCTCATTTTACCGAATACAACCAACTATCTAACCCTATAATAGATTTCCAAGTCCCCCTTTTTCTCAATATATACCGACCAAAAGAAATGTAAGACCCAACACAAAAGATTTCATTATCTCAAAAGAAATCACAAGTTATTTCAATAGACTTAAAACCAAGAACACCATTTTAAAATGTACACGTGAAATACGAAACTCAAAGAATACGCTACAAGAGACACTTCAAAAGATTCCAAACGTCGTTGAAACTCCAAACTCCAGCACCATAAAACACGAACAAACACAAAGTACGTTCAAGTTATAATAACTAGTGAACGACCATATACCATAACTTAACACATAGTAGTATATATACATTCGCATATATATACCTATTAAATCACCCAAAACATACTCGTTACCATACATGTCGGATCAACCAATCATGTCATACACTCGTTTTTCCATACGAGTAATCACCATCTCACCATGCCACAACAAGGCATAAAGCCCATCACCAAAACCAAACCATATAGTGTGACCCTAAAATCACACAACACAACTATAACCCAAAACATAAAACACAAAAAGAACAATAGCCATATCATAGGCAGCCATTACATAAACCCATATATTATACGTATACCCCAAATTCTACATATCATCATATACAAGCATGTACTAACCCTCTTTCATGCAACCATACTTGAGAACCCATTGAAGTTGTGGTACTTGTATAACTATGTTGTCCACCATACTTATACAATTACCCTTTCCCCAATGCACTCCCTCCTATGATGACACTTATAAGAATCAATACAACATATAACACATAAATCCACCAACTCACCTAAGCACATAATCACATAACCAATAAGGTCCAAAACTCCATCTATAAAAATAACATAATAAAACTCTGGGAATACAGAAATCCATAGTCTAGCTAAAACAGCATAGACTAAATCCAAAACAAAAACATAATCAGTTATAAGTCATGTCACCCGTAAGAGTGGAAACAGCTTAAAATCCTTCATACCCACCTACTCCTATTAACTCGAACCACCACACGATTCTTAGGGAACATGACTTAAACATCAAAAGGAAAATACTGTACCTCAGGTACATAAAATAACCCAACAACAGATAGAAACTACCATGTACCAAATTATGTACTATAATGTACAATTTAAACAAAATACAACAATGACTAGCGTGGATGATTATGGTTCAACCAACACTAGTCACACCCTGGAAAGAAAATAACATGTGGCTAAGTATGAACTTACTATGGTTCAATTCATACTAGTCAAAACCTCGCAATAAATAACATCCCAACACATCAATTTATGTAAAATGCACACATACTCCTATGACGCCTACATGTAGGGACCCTTAAGCTATAGACTAGGCTACGCGACTAGGCAACCTAATTCTCTATAACCATTGGCTCTGATACCATTCTGTAACACCCCACCATGGCGGAATATGGGGCGCGACGTATGGATATCATCACAACAAACGGTGTCTCTATAGAGAAAACTAAAATGCAACTATAATGTCATAAAATGGTGACACAAATGTCATGACAATATCTCAACAATGCAGGAGTCTAGGTAAGTAGGTAACAGTCCTACCTCTTACCCAAGACAAACAAATAACACTAACAATCACATATAGGTGCCAATAATATCACTACCGAAACAATCAGAAAGAAAATAAACTAAGAAGGAACGGGGATCTCCTTCTAAATGCATTCCTACTCGACTCCAATCCTAGCCACATAAGTTCTCACGTTTAACCACGTATCACCTGAAAGAGACACTAAAACACGTCAACATAAAGTTGGTGAGAGTCATAGGTTTAGACACCAACGCTAAATCAGTTACAAGCTGTGAATAACAACCATCAACACAATAACATACGGACAATGCGCTACAAGTATGCATTAACAACTAGCATTCATGTTCAATCAATCATCACAATACCAAGACATCACGCCTTACCAACAACCACAATTTCCAAGGCATCACGCCTTACCAACAACCATAATTTTCAAGGCATCACGCCTTACCAACAATCATAATTTCCAAGGCATCACGCCTTACCAACAACCATAATTTCTAAGGCATCACGCCTTACCAAACACCATGGTACCATAGGCGCCCATACACCTATGTACCAATCCCAAGGCCACTACCTTGTCATTAACCATTGGTCCCATAGACGATCACGCTATGTACCTATCCCAAGGCCACTACCTTGTCATACACAAACAAGAACCACATAGTAGTTAATCACATAAAGTACACACAAGTCCATCTCAAATCACAAACACATTTACAGCATCAATTTAGAAAATAACTTAACACAGTGTATCTTCCATCCCATCTGGAAGTCAAAATCAATAATAAACATGGGACTATGAAACTCACCTGATTGAGCTCCTCCAAGAGTCCGCGCACTAGCAAAAGCTAACAAACCAAAAACACATAATCAATACACGAACCAATCACCAAGATGGCTCATCAACCTATGATGGACATCTAACCTACTCCCATATATACACCTCATCTATATGCTCTAAGCATCCCATTACACCCCTCTATAAAGCCCTTAACTCATTTTATTTTATAACACATCCCGTTAACATTTTATCAAAAACAGTCCCAGTTTGAGGTCTCCAAACTATAAGCCAAACACCCACCTAAACACAGCCATGATCTCTGTAAAGAGAATATTCATACTTTTACATACGTTAGCTAACACTTCCCACTTTCCCTAACCTTAAAGCTACTGTTAAGGCCCCGATATATTTATATATATTATCGTCATTCCAGATTTACTGATTTTAGACGTATGAAATGTTTGTTATGATTAGGGGGTCTTACCCTAAACCACAACCTTAGCCCAAGTGCAGACACTTACTAAAATATATAAACCATCTCTCATGTTTGTTATAAGATCCCAATGCAACCCTAAGTACCCCAAACAACCCAAAACTTAAAAAGAAAACAGGCTGAATTCAAAACTGATTTGACCTCCGATTGTTGTAACCTGTTTTTGACCCACTTCCCAACCTCCAATTAAGTTCTCATTTCTTGATTTAGGAAGCCAACTCAATTACCTATCCAGGGATAGCTTGATCGCATCTTGAATGTTCCTAGAACTCTAGATATGATCAAAACAATAGACTCAAAATTCTGCCCAGTTTTTAAAAACGGGTTTAACAAAATTAACCTCATTAATTAACCCTAATCCCTCTAATTACAAGCCCTAATTTATTTAATCATTAAAATATGATTAATATACTGTTTTTAATTAAACCCTAACCTAAATCCATCATAAGATGATCATAGAACATTAAAAACAATTTATATGAAAAGGGTTTTGAAGATTTACATTTAAATTAATGGAAGATGAGAAAAACCCAATTTTTGAAGAACCCTAATTGGCCACCATTGTTAAAATTCGACTATGAGATGTTATGGGGGTGAAAAACCTGATTATTTTGGTTATGGGATGGGTTTGGTTAAGTCCTAAAGGCCTCCTAATCCCATTACAAGTCCATCGGGCCTGTTTTTGGGCTTTTTGGTTATTTTCTTCCTTCCTTTTCTTTTAATCATAATAACCGACCCTCCCCTCTTAGATTTCGTTTTTTATTTATTTTAATTATTAATAATTGTATTAATAATATTACTTTAATTTTCCTTAATTTATTTCAGCTCTTAAAGCCTCCAAAACCTCAAAATCGTAAAACTAGTCAAATTTACGCGTTTTACTGTAAAAGACGTAAAATATACACTTTAATAAAAAATCTCAAATTTTGAAATAAACTTTATAACTAAGTCCTAAATGACTTAAAACCATCCCGAAAAATATCCATATGACTAATTACCTCATCTGAGACCTCTAAATGCTAAACCGTAAATCTTAAAAATACGATTTTCTATAATACATATACGTATATATAAAACCATTAAATAACACCATCTCACTTCATAGTCACTACCATGTGAACTCATGAACATGAAATCATCACACATCGTTTCACTCATAAGGTACCCCGTACCGGAAACGATATCCAAACCACAAATTATACACACCAATAAGCACATAAACACGTAAAGACACGTAACTAGCACCAAAATAAAACTAAGTGACGAACCTCAAAACCAGGGTTGTCACAACAACCAATCGGAGTCTTGTATGCGATACGGAAATCCATAAAGCATCATCAAGTTTATCAGCCCATGAGGCACGATGCTCTCCCACGGTTCTTTCGAGAATTCGCTTTAGTCCTCGGTTGGATATTTCAGCCTGGCCATTAGTTTGTGGGTGGTAGGCTGTGGAAAGACGGTGATTTACACCATACTTAGCCATGACTCTAGCAAATTGGTCATTGCAAAAATGAGTCCCACGATCACTAATAATGGCACGAGGCACACCGAATCTAGCGAATAGAGCTTTCAAAAAGTTACAAACCACCCTTGCGTCATTAGTGGGTAAAGCTTTGGCTTCAACCCATTTGGAGACGTAGTCAACGGCAACAAGGATGTATTTGTTTCCTTTAGAAGAGGGGAATGACCCCATAAAGTCGATACCCCAAACATCAAAGATTTCACATTCTTGTATGAAATTCTGAGGCATCTCGTCTTTATGTGTGATCGTGCCTTGTTTTTGGCAAACATCACATCGTTTAACCATATTGTGAGCGTCACGATATATGGAGGGCCAATAAAATCCCGAGTCAAACACTTTTTTGGCGGTGTAGTTGGGACCAAAGTGACCACCGGTGGGTCCTTTGTGGCAAGCGTCAAGGATTTTTAAAGCTGCCGGTTCATCAACACATCGGTGGATAACCAGGTCGGCACATTGTTTGAATAGGTAAGGGTCGTCCCAAAAGTAAGTCTTAATGTCGGTGAAGAACTTTTTCTTTTGTTGGGACGTCAACCCTTCCTTGAGAATTCCACCCGCCAAGTAGTTTGCAAAGTCCGCAAACCACGGGGTTTCATCAGAATTCGAATTTATAGACATTAAGGTCTCCAAGGGAAAAGAATCATTGATTTCTTTGTTCGGATGATCCCCTTGGTAAGGATCCTCAAGTCTGCTGAGATGATCCGCGGCTAGGTTTTCAGCTCCTTTTTTATTGCGAATTTCGATTTTAAATTCTTGGAGCAGCAAAACCCAGCGAAGAAGTCTTGGTTTGGAATCTTGCTTTGTCAACAAGTACTTCAGCGCGGAATGATCGGTATACATAATTGTTGTGGAAAGGACAAGATAGGGGCGGAATTTTTCAAAGGCATAGACAACAACTAAAAGCTCTTTTTTGGTTGTCGTGTAATGCAATTGAGCCCCCGTCATTGTCTTGCTAGCGTAATGGATTGGTTGGAAGTGTTTGTTCACTCTTTGTCCCAGAACCGCTCCAATAGCAAAATCACTAGCATCGCACATCAACTCGAAAGGCAGCTCCCAATTAGGGGTAACCAAGACAGGTGCCTTAGTAAGCTTATCCTTAAGCGAGTTGAAGGCTTCAAGACACTCTTTGGAAAAGATAAAAGGAGTATCTTTCTCCAAGAGGTGGGTCATTGGGCGAGCGATTTGAGAAAAATCTTTGATGAATCGACGGTAGAAGCCCGCATGACCCAGGAAACTTCTCACACCTTTCACGGTTGAAGGTGGAGGCAACTTAGCGATAACATCGACTTTAGCACGGTCTACTTCAAGACCGGCTTTGGAAATCTTATGTCCCAGCACGATGCCTTCTTTTACCATAAAATGGCATTTTTCCCAATTCAGAACAAGGCGAGTTTCTTCGCACCGCTTAAGCATACATTCCAAATTGGCAAGGCAAGAAGAGAAGGAATCCCCAAAGACCGAGAAATCATCCATGAAGACTTCCATGGTTTGTTCAACCATGTCATGGAAGATAGCTAACATGCACCTTTGGAAAGTCCCGGGGGCATTGCATAAGCCAAAAGGCATTCTTTTGTACGCAAATGTGCCATAGGGACAAGTGAATGTTGTCTTCTCTTGATCTTGGGGATCGATGGGTATTTGGAAATAACCCGAGAAACCATCAAGAAAGCAGTAATATTCATTACCTGCTAATCGTTCAAGCATTTGGTCCATAAAAGGTAGAGGGAAATGATCCTTTCTCGTGGCATCATTGAGTTTGCGGTAGTCTATACAAACTCTCCACCCAGTAACGAGACGAGTGGAAATCAACTCGTTGTGTTCATTGGGAACAACGGTTATTCCGCCCTTCTTGGGCACACAATAGATTGGACTAACCCATGGTGAATCCGAAATAGGGTAAATCATACCCGCATCAAGAAGTTTGATAACCTCTGTTTTGATGACTTCATGGATTTTTGGATTCACCCTTCGTTGGCTTTGAATTGTGGGCTTAAAGTCGTCCTCCATGAGAATTTTGTGTGTGCAGAAGTGAGGATCAATTCCACGAATATCAGATATTTTCCAAGCAATTGCCTTCTTATGATCTTTCAACACGGTGATAAGTCGAGATTTTTCTTCTTCCTTCAAATCCTTTGCGATAATGACTGGCGACTTCTTCTCTTCTTCAAGAAACACGTACTCGAGATGAGGCGGCAACTCCTTAAGTTCTAAATCCGGAGGATTTTCGACGGAAGGCGTATTCGAAGTCGGAGTATCGATAGCAATGACCGTGGGAGATGGAGGAGAAGGATTGTCTTCGTTGAGAAGATTGTCAAAGAAATTCATGTCTTCATCCCCATCGGTGGGAGAATCATCAGTAGCTAAATTCACATCTCCCATGGTGTCTTCAAGATTGTTCCAAAACAAATCACTTTCTCCAAATAGAGACAATGATGAATCAATAGAGGCAACGGTTTCAACATTGGGAAGAAGGGTAGGAATATTTTTACAAGCATCATTAAAGTGTTCTTCACAAGCCTCATCGAGAACGTCAATACAATTAACACTCTCGTATGAATAAGGTTGTTTAAACAACTTTCCCATGTTGAAGACGATTTTATCGTCACCCACTCTCATGATAAGCTCACCGGCTTCAACATCGATGAGAGTGCGACCGGTCCTCAGGAATGGACGACCCACGATCAAGGGAAAACGAGGGTCCATCTCGTAGTCGATGACGACGAAATCGGTAGGAAAAGTGAATTTGTCGACTCCTACAAAGACGTCTTCGGCTATCCCCACTGGATAAGCAACCGTACGGTTAGCTAATTCCAAAGTCATTTTGGTGGGGACTAGCTCAGGGAGAGATAATTGCTTCCAAACGCTGAGAGGCATTAGATTAATACTGGCACCTAGATCGGCTAGGGCCATGCAATTCTCTACTCCCGGGAAATTGCAAGGGATTAAGAAACGACCCGGATCACCAAGCTTGGTTGGCAATTTCCTTAAGAGCACTGCAGAGCAATTCTCATTAAGTTGGGTGTTGGCAATATCAAGAAGTTTTTCCTTGTCGCTCAGAAGATCTTTAAACATTTTCGCGTACTTAGGCATGTGAGCGAGAGCCTCAGCGAAGGAGATATTGAAATTCAGTTGTTTAAACATTTTAAGAAAGTTCGAAACCTGAATATCGTCCTTGCTTTTGAGCTTCTCTTTCCTTAACCTAGATGGATAAGGTATATCGGAAGAAGAGGAAGGCTTTGGAAGAATAGGATCACTCACATCCTTGGGTGGAGGAGGGGTAGAAGGAAGAGGTGGAGAAATTGGGGAAGGAGAAGGATGAGGAATAGGAGCAGGTGACTCGTTCTCCTTAGTCACAACCACCGGTGGAGGTATAGGAAGCTCGGGTTCCTTGGTACCTTTGCCACTGCGAGTAGTGATTGCTTTCATCTCCCCTCTTGGATTCGCAACGGTGTTACTCGGAAGAGTACCCGAAGAAGAGGGTTGATTACCTTGGAAGAAACTAGCCATCATGTTCTTCAAGTCATTCGTTTGACTATCCAGCGTGTTTCTCATGTCGGCTCTCAAATCGTTTCCTTGTTTGACCAAGTCTGCTTTCAGGTTGAGCACTTCTCTATGAAGATTTCCCACTATCACATCGTTAGTCCTCATATAAGTTTCCACTTCTTGGTGAAGAGCGGTGGGTTGGTTGGGAGGAGCATTGTATGCGGGTGGTTGATAAGCAGGTTGCTAGTATACTTGGTTGTTTCGTTGAGGTGGTTGTTGCTGCTTGTGAGGTAGTATGTATGGTGTACGAGGTTGTTGTTGTTGTTGAGGAGGGCGATTGAGGTTTTGTTGTTGGTTTGGGTTGGTAGGAGGAAAACCGGGTGGTGAAAGATAATTGTTGGAGCGGTAGCTAAGCAAATTACGGTCACCTTGAGGTCTAGCTTGATAAGCAGGTTGAGGATAGGTTCCATATGCTGCATTCACATTCTCATAAGGGTAGTCTTGGGTGGCGGTACAAGTGGTGTAAGAGTGAGGACCCCCGCATATCTCGCATGGTTGGCTAACAGCATTGATTTGAGCATTTTTAACGTTGCTGCTGTTGGTGTTGTTAACGGTGTGGGTAACAAGCGATTCGAGAAGCACAGTGATTTTGTCAAGTCGCTTGTCGCTGTCACTAGTGCTAGCACTAGCGACATTGGTCCGAACACTCTTGGTTTGCACACGAGACTTATTCTCAATGATATCCCAAGCAGCATTGGAAGTCTTAGCCAAAAGATTACCCCCCGAGGCACTGTTTAGTGAATCTTGGTCGCTCATGCTTAAACCATTGTAAAAAGTATTGATTTGATGTACTTTGGTAAAACCATGTTGTGGGCATTTTCTTAAAAGATCTTTAAAACGATCCCAAGATTCACTGAACGACTCATCGTACTTTTGTTCAAAATTTATGATTTCATTCCGCAAAGCGGTAGTACGAGAGGGTGGGAAAAAGTAATTGATAAACTTGGTTTCCAAATCCGTCCACGAGAGAATACTCTGTGGCGGTTCCTTAGCAAGCCAATGCCGGGCTTGTCCCTCTAAAGAAAAGGGAAAAAGTTGTAACCGGATTACCTCTTGTGGAACACCATTGAATTTGACCGTGTTGGTGAGTTACAAGAATCTCTTGATATGGTCATGTGGGTCATCAATGGTACGCCCCAAGAATGGTTGAGCAGAGACCATCTGGATAAAGCCTGATTTTAGCTCAAAGTTGTTGGCTGCAATCGCTGGTACAACAATTGGATCAGTGTTGCCATCTACATGAGCTTGCAACAGTTCAATCATCGGGCGATTATCCGGAAGAGGCTCATTGTTGTTGTTATTATTCATGTTGTTGAAAGGCGGGTTGTTGTTGTTATTATTATTGTTTGGAGGTGGTATGTTGTTGTTGTTTTGTACACCGGCCATGTCTACGTTATCGAGAGGCTCGGGCTCTTGATAAGACGTGGATCGAGTGCGCATACACCTGCAAAAGAACTAACAAGAGAAAAACAAAGCAAAAATATTTTTGGTTTTTTATGTTTTTTACTTTTTTGGATTTTTGAAAATTTTATATTTTTTAGGATTTTTTTTTGAAATTTTTTATGAAAAAGTAACGTTCACGGGGAACGGATCCCAAAATCCAAGTTCTCACAAAAAACTTTTGATCTTAACGAGAAGAGCCGGCAGCGGCGCCATTTGATACTATGATTTTCAATGGGTTCAATTATGTCTCTCGATATCCTCTCGAATTGATCTCGGTTCTAGGTGGAATGATTGTTCTTGGTTACTAAAAAGGGGGATTGGATTTTTAATCTACTAAAGGTTTAAATGCACGAAAAATGTAAACTTGAATTTAAAAGCAATCAAATTAATAACAATTAATAAAAACTTGAATTGAAATTAAAATTAAAATAAAAATAAAGAAGCAGTAAGAAACAGTAAAACAGTAACACAGTAACACTTAAAGAAAATTGATTCGGAAGTCACCTTGATTCGGAACTATTGATCCGGAACTTTTCACCCGGAAGTCTTCATCCGGAACTTTGAAAAATCCTTCACTCGGAACTTTGATTCGGAAGTTAATTCGGAAGTTCACCCGGAACTTTTCGTTCGGAAGTTCACTCGGAAGATTGATCCGGAACTTTATCCGGAACTTTGAGTCGGAAGTTTATTCGGAACTTTTAACTGATTCGGAACTTTTAAAGGAAAAACTCATTCGGAACTTTCAAAAACACATTCATTCGGAACTTTAAACTCATCCGGAACTTTCAGTTCATTCGGAAGATTCGTTCATCCAGAACTTTCAGCTCATTCGGAACTTTCTAACTGACTCGGAACTTTTTGAAAGGAAACTCATTCGGAACTTTTCAAAAACATATTCATTCGGAACTTTCTTGTTTATCCGGAACTTTGGTGTTCATCCGGAAGTTTTGTTCATCCGGAACCTGGGAACACTCAAGAACAGAAACTTAAACCGAAGAACAAGGAAAACGATTTTAATCCAAAAATCACCAAGTTTCTAACCAAAAACTCAAATAAACTAATCACTAAACATTTACTAACCATAAACTACTAATCCCATCAATAAAAACATAAAACCCAACAACTTTTGAAGATCAAATCAATCAAATAAGAACTTAAGAACTTGAAATAAAAGATGATGATGAACAAGATGAAATGGAAAGATTAAACAAGAACTTGTATTGATGATTAATGTTTTAACAATCACAAAACAAAGATTAAAATTATAAGATTTGAAGAACAAAGATTAAAATCACCAAACACCCTAGTGGTGTTGGTGATGCTACGAACAAGAAGAGAGAAAAAAGTGGGGAAAGAAAAAAAACTAAAAACTGGATGGAAAGTGTGAGGGGATCCCTTTATATAGGTGTCCCCTTTGGTTGGTGAGTGGGCTTTCTCTCGTTCTTCTTGTCTTCTCGTCTTTTCAGAAAAGTTGACGTTTTCGATTCTGATTCGAGATTTGTCGTCGATTAAATTCAACTCGTCTTTTAATTTCTTTGTTTAATAGACTTGAGTTTCTTCAACTTATGTAAATCTTCCATCTTTGGTCCTTTTCTTCGATAAATCTTCGAATAGGCCCAGTGACTTCAAATCTTTTGCATCTCTTGGACAATAGACCTCATCTTGAGTCTTTTTCTTCGATAAATCCCGTGCAATCCCATGTTTTCTCCAATATTCATCCGGTTGGCTCTGAAAACACAATAAACACAAAAACCACGCATAATTCTAAACAAATGATATTAAATACGCGTTTTGGTCTTGTTTTAGCCAGAATTAAGTGGTAAAAGGATGGGTGTTTACACACTTATCACCTCCCTTTGAGAATGATGATGCCATTTTGGATCTTAGTACGATCAAGAGTTATTTTGAGACCATAATGATGGTTTTGATTCTCCATGGCTCATAACACCTATTTTTGATGAGTAATTCGAGAGTACTGACATTACTATTTTTTATGACCATTATGTTGACCTAGAGGGGGGAATTTTCTTTATAGAAAATTAGTTTGATAATTTTTCAACTATTCTCCCTCCTACCCACCCACCTTTACCTAAATGTTCGAATTTTTAGCGTAACCGATATCATTTTTGACACACCTAATATTCATGATTTTTAAAATGGTAAATCGAGTTTTTATAATGATAAAGTTAAAGATGAAAAAGGGGGAAATCTTAATTTTTTTTAATTAAATGATGTCCCTACATTTTCACGGTCATCACCCTCTAATGAGTCTTCTTATGGAATAAGAATGGGGGAGACCTCTTGTTATCTCTTTCTTTCTCCACCGAGGATGAGATATTCGATCCCAAAATAAAGACAAAAGGGGAATCTCGGCCTTCCATCGAAGTAGTAAATAGAAGATTATTTGACAATTATGGTACGAGTTTACATCGACTTGCTTATTCTTTATTTACCCTACCCTTCTTCTTTTCCTACCATTTCTTTTATCCCTTTGGGTTTAATAATCAAGTTTTGTTTGTTATCCAACAACGAAGATGAAATCTTCGACCCGAGTATTTTGCTTCATCGAGGAATTTATTCCTTAATGTCGGTTTCACCCACTTTTCCTTAGATTCAGTTATATAAGGAATTCGAGTCGAGTTCATGACTCGGTTATAAAAAACGAGGTGCCTCGTGGGGGGGAGCTCCCATGCTTATCTATGTATATATTATCTTTTATCATTCTTATCTATTTATAAATGCGAGGAGGCTCGTGCTTCTTCATGTATCACGTTTCGTGTTGTATTGTTTGTCAAAGTCTCTCGTGTTCATTTTCTTTACGTATCACTCGAGCTTCATTTCTTTGCTTCATTTGGGAATCTGATGTCCGATGATTATATCATTTGTTAACACTTATCTTATTGTATACTTTATAAACGAATTTTAGATACTGCGTCATACCCTTTCCATGCTTTGATTCTTGCATTCAACTCTTCGAATCTAAGTATGGCGGTATTGCCCTTAGACTTGGGAACATTAAGGACAATATTCGGTTTTAGTATGGGGTATATATCAATATACTTTTCCTTTGTTTGTTGTCTTCGCGTACTCCGTTTTCTTTAATGTACATAAAATAGCATAAGTTTTAAAATTTTCGCATTTGAATAAGTGTTTTGATATGATATAAGCTTTCCGTTGGTGAGAATAAGACTAGATTATGACTTGACCGGACGTGTTGAGCCCTTAGCACGTTCCTTAACATATCTAAATCATTCATGAGCGAGACCTCATAGTAGACTTTAAACATTCCATTTTCGATTTGATAAAGATGGAAATTATGCTAACCTCTAAGTGGGTTTTAAACGCGCTGATTTTTGTCTTGCTAGGCTAAGCATCCATTATATAGAGAACGAGAGATGATAGAGTTAATTATAAGTTATCATGCTAAACGTAGAATATTTCGTATTCTTTCAAAAACTCATGTTTTTTAATTGTGGCTCTTTTCTCTCATAAGATTGTTTAACCATGTATATAAATAATCGCTTAATAAATAATATTTAACGGTTTGATACCATTTTCTTAATTTTTAGCCTTTTCTTTTAGTTTCCGTGTAACTAAATGAGTACGCATAAACGAGTGTCAGTGTCATGGACTTCCGACTAGGGTGACTCATAAACACTAAGTTGGAGGTATTCAGACAACAGGATTTTGAAATTTGGCATACTATATATCACAATAAATAAATGTTTATTAATAAAGTTGTTATAAATAATACACAAAAGTGTATGTGCTATAAATAAAGCACAAAAGTGTATGTGCTATAAATAAAGCACAAAAGTGTATAAATAAATAATCCAAAACCGGTCAAGGTTACCTATTCTGATGGCTACTTGACAACGGGAGGGTTCTAGATCCTAAGGTGGAGGAATCTATTTGATGTCATAATAAAGCGTCCAACAAAGGTCTCCTACTCCGATGGCTACTTGACAACCGGGGGGAGGGGGGTCTAGATGCTAAGGATGAATAAAAGGCTAAAGAATAACGCTATTAAATAAAGTCAAGATGACTAATGATGTAAATAAATAATGTTTCAATAAATAAAGTTTCAATAAATAAAGTTTCAATAAATAAAATGAAGTATTACTATATAAGCAAATTTTGGGTCCGGGAAAAATCCCTAAATCGTGTTAAGTCTTATTGTGGACTTAATTTTTGACATCGTTACTATTAGGAAAGGTTAAGGGTTAATAATTTGTGATTAAACCGTTCTTACTTATTTTTGGACTTAATAACTATAAAAATAAGTCAATATGAATCCTCGTGATCATGACAATGTAAATAAATTATTGAGTTACGAATTAGAAACAAGGGAGAATGAGTATTACACAATTAACGTATATGAGTAGTGTTAGCATCAGTAACTTGTATATTGACAATGATCTCGTTTTTACGCTTGACATGGAAAGTGTGAAAATCAAGGATGTCTAATCTATCTCCATAAGGCATTTACCTGTTCTTATTTTATGATTTTTGGGAATAAAATTAGCTAAGTCTCTCAGACGCTGACAAAGGGATTTCAGACGCTGACAAGAAGAATTGAGGCGCTGACAGGTGAGACGCTGATAAGAATTATCAAGACGTTGACAAGAAGAATCCTAATACAAAGACAAGGACTAAATATGCCAATGATGAATTATTCAAGATGGTGGACAAAATATGAAGATAAGAATTCAGAATATATTCTTAAATGTTTAAAAGATTTAGTCAATAAGTTATTTGAGTATGTTTATCTTGTGTCTCTTCCTAAAGTAGTTGATCTTTGCTTTTTGTACAAGGCTCCTTAACCCTATAAAAGGAGGCTGTAGGATTGTAAATCTTGCTTATGTTTTAGAGAGAGAAAGAGATAGAGAGATGGTGAGAACACACACACTTAGAGAGAGAAAGTGAAAGAAAAACGCTTTTTCACTATGTGTAAAAATGAGGAACACACACCCTCTCCATCAAAGGAGAGGGTTTATATACCCAAGCCTTGTGATGGGCTTGGGCTTAAAATGTTGGGCCGGCCTACACATGTTGTAGGCTAGGCTTGACTTTGTTTGTTTAATAAAGATATCTAGACTACGAGCTACTACTTAATATATTGTCGGAGTGACCGAATCTTCCTAAATACGTAAAAACGTATTTCCAACAATCTCCCCCTAAGGGAGGTCACTCCAAAGAAGGGTGTTACCCGAGTTACAATAATGAAATAAACCTAGCATACTATGCTTGTCTTGAGCTCGTAGTCTTCGTCTTTCTTTTCCTTTTTCTTTTCTGGTGAACATGCTGATGTGATCTTTGATATCAATCTTTAGCATCAATCTCTTGCCTTGATCTCGTGCATCCATCACTTGTGATCTTCGCCTCTTCGTGACACCATGTCCCACATACTTATACCTTCGTAATTCTTGAAAGCTTCAGAGTTTGATACAACGGAAGACTTAACTTTTGGGCTTTCTTGAATTAAATGAGATATTACGTGCATAAAGTATAAGCATGCGGGGACGACTTCTTCTTGGATTCCGCAACGCCACCGTCTTCAAATGCCGCAACATAAGTAGACACGAACGAAATGGCTTTGAACATTTCATTCTAAATCGGTAGCATTTTACCTCCGGTCGGTGAAGACCGTTGGACGATATTAGATATCGTACCCGTGACGGATAGTTTCACTTAAGTAACTTCCTGACAGGATTTCGCGGGTAAATCCGTTCTCTTTATTCGACCGTCCAAAGCTGACTGCGAACATAAAGAGTGAATCATTTGGATAATAATATCCGCATGATTTGAATCCATCAATTCATGTTCCTGGAACAAGTGAAATTCAATTAAGAACCGCACCATCGTTGCTTTCCAGTTGTCATGAGCTTGATTCGTATAGAATCTTGCAAGTTACCTACCAAGTGCTGTTTGAGGTTAACACTAGAAGGATTTCCACTCATCACTGTGAACACTAAGGTATCACTCTGAGAGTTCTGGCAAGATCACTAAGATATTGCGTAGAGGCCTGGAACGTGTTTAAATTCAGTTAAGAATTAAACAGTTGTTGCTTTCCAGTTATCACAAGTTTGATTCATAAAGAATCGCACAAGTCACCTACCATGAGCTTTTTGATATTCGCTCAAGAAGGATTTCCATCTTCATTGTAAATACTTTCGTATTACTCGGATGTTCAGGCAAGATCATGAAGATTTTGCGTAGGACTCTTAAAATCTTTCTTATTTTTCACAGTGTGTGAAAAAGCAAGAAAATATGAAAGTGTGTCCTAATGAGATATTTGATGATCTCAAATGGCTCTAGACTCGATCGTGCACTTTGGATTTTAGTGATCGGAGGCTGGAGAGGAGTGCCACCTTTTCAATACCAATTTATTCGGAGTGAATAAATCAATAGATAATGTGTTGTCTCCGTGTGATTAAAACAAATATCTTTTAAGAGATATCTGAGTTAGCTGGGATGGGTTGTGCATTGCATCACTGGGTCCATGATGTCTATCTTCAATATCAAGAATCATTAAAATGATCTCAATAACATATGTGTTGACCCGGTTTCTGCCTAAAGTTGTAGGGAGGGCTTCTTTCTTTACACCCTTTATCTTTACAATTCTTTTTCATTCTTCAACCCCTTCAATGCTTACCAATACGTCATAACTAGCACCTTGTTGTGATTGTTCCAGTGCTAACTTAAGTACTTGGTCGGCATTCAGCTACGTTCACAATCTTTCTCCATCTTTCCTAAGGACTACTATTTCTAGCTATGGAATGTCCTTGGGAAGATTCCTCCGGTTCTGGAAGAATCATAGGACTTAACCTATCCTACCATCCTTATGTCACCACAATCTTCATCGTCGTGAAATAAATGGGTTTTGGGTAAGTATATGTCACCATGAAAATCCATTTTGATATGCAAATCCATTTTGCTCCCCCTTAACATATGCCACGATATTCGAAAACATTTCGCATATGTCAGGATGAGCCAGCACATTAAGTCAAACCATTTGTGATAATATCCCATATTAAATCACATTTTCTCCCCCATATTAAAAATATTAACCCAATCGATGTTTTTAATATCAATTGATTTAATGAAGGTTTAATAAAGGTTTTGGGAAGAAAAATGCAAGTCCGTTTTATCTTCATGATACCAAATGTATGAGATATGATACTGATTTGTAACATGATCACATATTCACCATATTAGAAAAGAATTGACAAGGTTGGACCTGATAGATGAGAACATCATATGATAAGATCAAATTGTTCTTGTCAGCATATGTTGGTCGCCTCGTCACGTCTGAAGTCATCTCTTGACATCACATGTACGATTGGTATTGTTGTCTTGACACGAACTTGTGAACTTGGCATGTTCGGCATCGAAGATTCTGAATGCTTGACAATTTCTCCCCCTCAATTGTTGACCCGTGTTCTATCGAAAGAGCTGTAGTCGTCGGTTGAGTAGTCGTATCGTCGAGTATGTAGATACCAATTGTAGATTGCTATGGTTGTAGAGATGATAGCTTCATAAAAACAAGACTTCTCTTGTTTTAACAAATAAATGCACTGAAACGTACATATATTTGTGTTAGACCAAGTTATAAAGTAAACTTGATCCTTTACAAGGTTTTAAAGTAAACCTTGCCCGAGAAAATTAATTCCCGTTGTGAGCCAAAGCTTTCATAAGAAATACTTGACTTTAATGTGAAAACCGGGTTGCAGTCTGAAATAACTACAAGCCATAAGGACATGTTTTATGAAATATTTACAACTTTTGTACGAACTCTATTTATGGCGCCGTGTCGATATTAATCAACATTTCTAAGGCCGTAAATATTATCGTACCAAAAGACATACCTTTGAAAAATAAAGTAAAAATATTTTTGGATTTTTCTAGATTTTTCAATTTTTATGGTTTTTATATGATTTTATATTTTTGTATTTTGCTTTTGTGGATAAAAAAATATAAACAGTATATACAAATGATCACCAAGGATACGGAGAATAGTTTTACCAAGACTATTCTTTCGCTTCATCTGTTAGTTCCTTTAGAGTCTCAGGCGAGAAAGTTCTCATTCCTAGCTTGTCGGCCAAAAATTCAATTCGAGCGCGATCTAAAGCCTTCGTGAAAATATCCGCCAATTGATACTCAGATCGGACAAAGTAAAGCTCGATTACTCCATTTTCCACTTGCTCCTTGATGAAGTGGTAGCGAATGTCAATATGCTTCGACCAGGAGAATTGAACATTGTTGCAGCATAAGGCAATTGCACTCTTGTTGTCGCAGTACATCGGAATCTTATTGAAACCTAGACCATAGTCGGTTAATTGCGATCTCATCCAAAGACTTTGGGCACAACAACCGGACATAGCTATGTATTCTGCTTCCGTACTTGAGATTGCAGTGCTTTTCTGCCTTTTCGATGCCCAACTGATTAGTCGATCTCCTAGTAGTTGCAAAGTTCCACTCGTGCTACGCCTTGTATCTTGACAACCTGCGTGATCCGCATCTGCATATGCCATTAGTGCAATAGAAGAGTCCTTCGAATACCAAAGTCCCCGATTAATGGTTCCTTTAAGATATCGAAAGATCCTTTTAACAGTAGCCAAATGTAACTCAGTAGGTCGAGTTTGATACCTAGCACACATACATATAGAAAATTGAAGATCAGGTCGACTAGCTGTGATATACAGAAGAGTACCGATCATTCCACGATAAAGTGTCGGATCAACGGCAACTCCATGTGGATCTGCATCAAGCTTAGTTCGTTCCACCATTGGAGTATCCACGGGGTCGCAAGATTCCATCTTATACTTATTTAGCGATTCAAGGGCATACTTGGATTGATTGATGAAGATGCCTCTAGGACTTTGAGATATCTGAAGACCTAAGAAGAATGATACCTTGCCCATCATTGACATCTTAAACTTGGAAGACATGAGTGTCCGGTTGTTGAACATAGACCTCTTCCTTGAGTTCACCATTAAGAAATGCCGTCTTCACATCCATCTGATAGACGATCATATTCATATGGGCTGCATAAGCGAGGAATAGTCTAATAGCTTCCAAACGGGCAACAGGTGCAAAGGATTCCATAAAGTCGATGCCCAATAATTGCTTGTATCCACGAGCTACTAGTCGAGCTTTGTTCTTTAATATTCCGCCTAACTCATCGAGTTTCACCTTGTAAACCCATTTCAAAGTGAGTAACTGCACTTGATCCGGGCATGGGACAAGTTCCCATACTTCAAGACGTATAAATTCATTAAGTTCTTCTTGCATAGCTTCTATCCAACATGATTGAGTAAAAGCTTCTTGCCATGTCTTAGGTTCAACTTCAGTGAGAAAAGCATCAAAATGGCAAAACATTGCATTTTCTTGTAGCTGACTTCGTGTGGATACCGGACGATTAGGGTCACCAATAATAGAATCTATAGGATGATCCTTTGTCCACTTGCTGTCATGTTCACGAATCCGTGGATTGGAGTAAACTGTAGAAGGAGTTGCCTCTGAGGTGGACGACCCGGCTTGATTAGGGTCAGGAATTGGTACACCAAAGAATGGAAGTTCACGCATTTGAGCGAATTCCAAATCGTGGTCATCATCATCCTCTTCATCATCAGTAGGCATGACATGGGTAGTTGAAACAGGTGTTGGTTGAGAATTACTTGTTGATGGTATATCTTGACCAATTGTAGGTGCAGATGTGTCTGATTGTGCTTCGGTTGCTGGAGCGACAACTTCGGTTAACGGAGCTAGTACCTCAGGTTCTGGAGCAACAATACTGGGAGGAGTAAAGAATTCATCAAAGAACGGTTGAAACAACGTATCCCATTCAGTCCTAGAAGGTGGTTTAAATGATGATGAAGTAGGGTTGTTTGGGACAAGACCAGAGCTAATGTTATTGGGTCCCATTTCATGAAGTACGGGTTCAGAGCTGCTTTGCTCAGAAGCCATTGCTATCAGCTCATCAAAATCAACATTCATAGTTTCAATGATCTTGCGAGAGTTACAGTTGTAGATTCGGTATGCCTTTTTTGCGGGTGTGTAACCAATAAAAATACCAATATCAGCCTTTGGTTGAAGTTTTCTCAAATTGTCACCGTCATTATTTGGATAGAAAAGAGAACCAAATACATGAAGATATGATAAATCTGATACTTTTCCATGGAGAAGCTCATAAGGTGTTTTACCATGGCGTTTACGAATTAGTGACCGGTTTTGGGTGTACACTGATGTAGATACTGCTTCTGCCCATAAAAACAATGGAGCCTTTGCGTAAATTAACATTGTTCTAGCAACTTCCATAAGTGTGCGATTTCGCCTTTCAACGACACTGTTTTGTTGTGGAGTGCGTGCAACGGATGTTTCATGAGATATGCCAACTTCTTCATAATAATCACGCAATATTTGATTCACAAATTCGGTTCCATTATCTGTACGAATGCGTCGGACAGTAGTGTTGAGACGCACTTGAATCATCTTGAGAAATCCGATGATAAATTTAGGTGCCTCATTTTTTGCTTTAAGAAATTTCACCCATGTAAACCGAGAGTAATCATCGACAATGAAGAGGATGTACTTTTTGCCACTAAGACTTTCAACACGCATAGGTCCACAAAGATCCATATGCAACAGATAAAGTTTCTCTTGGTTGGTGTCTTCCGTCTTGGGTTTGTATGATTTCTTAGTGCTTTTCCCCATTGTACACGCGGAACACAAATGATCCTTGTGAAATGATAGTTTAGGAAGACCACGAACAAGTTCGTTTTTCGCCAAATGATTAATAGCGTCAAAGTTAAGATGAGATAACCGTCGATGCCATAACCATGACTTAGTCTTCGAAGCTTTGGATAGAAGACATACGGGAGAAGCGGCCATCATGTCTTGTAGAGACAAAGTATACAAATTATTCCCTCGAGTACCTTTAAATAAATCAACCCCTTCCAAATTACGAATGAAGCAGGTATGCTCTCGAAAAGCAACTTCTAGGTTTGCATCACAAAATTGTCCCATAGAAAATAAGTTGTAACCGAGACCTTCCACGTAATACACTCTTGAAATTATAACATTCCCAATATGATATTCACCATAACCCATTATCTTTGCAATATGATCATTTCCAAATCGAACCGTACCAAGAAACTTGCTGATGAAATTTCTGAGCTGAGAGCGATCTCCGGTCATATGCTTGGAGCAACCAGAGTCCAAATACCAGAGAACAATTTAGACCACCTGTTTTCAATAACAACAGTAGACAATGCATTGGAAACTATTGGTTCTAGAGTGTTAGCAGATAGATATATAAGATTATCAGAATTGCTAGCATTTATGAGACCCTTAGATTTCCTGCGTTTTCTAATGTGAGTTTTAGCACTGACAGGTTTTACTGTTCCAACTTTCTTAGGTTTTGGATTATTCGCGGGCACTACAGTGGGAGTAGACCTAGTTAAAGGGCACTTTGTTCCTACAGTAGTGTTGGTGTTCCTAGTTAAAGGTCACGCTTGTGTTTTGGTAGCCTTGGTACTCCTAGTTAAAGGGCATGCTTTCTTCGCTTTAGTGGGAGTGACCCTAGTCAAAGGGCACGTATTTCCTACTATAGTGAAAGTTCTACCAGTGGGGCGCCACAACCAACCAACTTGGGTTAACACTTTCCCAGTCGGTTTCCATTCTAATCCATTTTTCCGGGCATGCATCTCATTCACATGGTCAATAAGGCAAGAATCATGACGACTGAAAAACATACATTCATTGCAATTCCAACATTTTAAATTAGAATTCACAGTAGGCTTAGAACGCTGCACAACTACAGAGCCTTTAGGTTTAGCTACATGATCCTTTTTATTCAAAATAGAAATAACATTCCTAGGATGGGCTTCTACTTTCTTCTTCACTTGACTACTAGATGGGGGCAAGATCCTATCATTCTTCTTGTTTCTCTTAAGCTTAGATCTTTGAGCCTTAGTAGTGGTGCTTACTCCTGTAGAAGGCAACATGGGAATATTAGAAGCCGGTTTTGATTCCGCCTTATCTTTAGTGACCAAAGTTTGAGATGGTTTAGTCCTAGGGCCCTTGTTAAGTGGTGTGACGGCTATTAGGTTCCTTTTTATTGCACTAGAGGACGATGCTGAGATAGTGGCTGCATTATCCATAACATTCTTACCTTTTAGAGTATGAAGTGTTTCCTTTAACTCAGCCAAGACCAGATTTTTATCACAAATTTGTTCCCTCAAATCAGATATTTCCACCAACTTTCGATTCAATTGTTCAATCAAGGATTGATTCTGTGCAGTGGTATTAGCACATGCGGGCTTTACTGAATCAAAGAGTCGTGTATCTTTCTGTTTTAAGTTATCAACTTTGGACAAAATCTTGGAAACTCGATTATCTAGATCAAGTTTAAAATTCTCAGCGGCCTCAGGTACGTTCACACAGTTAAGCTCCTTAGATTTCTCTATTTCTATCGGCAAAGAGTTAGCAACTTTGTCACTTGGATGACGCTGTTTTGATTGTAAATTCAATCGAAAATTCTATTCAAAGTTTGCATCATCTATATTAACACCTTCGAATGACGATTCAAAGATTTCTTGAATAAATTGTTGCTTGCATTCAAGCGAAATACAATGTGTTTGAATCTCATCAAAATGTTTTGAAAGCGAAGAATATGAATCTTGAAGCTTTAAAAATTCAGCGTCAGATTCGTGACAAGTACTATCTACCACATGTTGGGAATAAATCTAGGCCAGAACACTTGAACGCTGACAAGAACAACTTAAGCGTTGACAAGAGCAAAGTGAGCGCTGACAGCATAAGCGTTGACAAGATAAAGTCAAGCGTTGACAGATTGAAGACAAGCACTGATGGAAGATGTGAGCTACACGTTTATTATATTCTAGATTACTTCTAGTAAGGATAGAGACGACAATGTATTTTCTATGTTTATCTTTACCTAGAATAGTTGATTTGTAGCTTATTGTACAAGACTTCTTGTTCTATAAAAGAAGATCTTTTAGGTTAATGTTTAATATCAGTTTTCATAAGTATTCGATCTTTAAACTCTTTCATTGTAACCAAGTACGATTATTCTAATACAAGTGAAAGTTTGTTTAACATCATTGTGTTTTAGATCAAGTGTTAATTCCGCATAACACTTTGTTACTTTATTCATAAGCAAAGGTTTCTCTACGTGTTATACTTGATCTAATCTCGTATACACAAAGCTAATCGATCTAAGTTTGGGATCAACAAGTGGTATCAGAGCTTGTTGAGAAACTTTTGATCTTTAAGTAACGCAAGAACCCTAAAACACCAAACCCTAAAAACCCTAAATTCTCAAAACCCTAAAAACATCATGTCTGGCACAAATCAACCTCCTGCTTTGCTACAAAACAACTTCTCAAACCCTAGTATCAAGATTCCCATGTTTGATGCCAGGAACTTTGAGCTATGGAAATCCAATTTTGAGCAATACATAGCTATTCATGACTACACTCTTTGGGAAATTATCGAATATGGGAACACATTCGATAAAGCAGCAAAGATTACTGCTGCTATTGCCACAAGGACAGCTGTTCCTAATTGTCCTGAATCTGATAAGGTGGAAAAGCCTGAAGATGGGAGAGCTGTTGCTGTTGAAGATATAGCCAAGAAGAGGGTGGACATGAAAATCTTAAATATCTTGAAACATGCCCTAGGTCATGAGAATCAGCACAAGTACAAACGTTTTGAGTCTGCAAAAGAGCTTTGGGAAGCTCTTGAAGTAGCACATGGTGGCAATGCTGATACAAAAGAAGAAAAGAAGAAGCAACTATTGCATGAGTATGCTGTCTTTAAAGCTCAACCTAATGAGAATCTCAGCAGTGTGAGAAGTAGACTTCTTGACATCACAAGTCAACTTTCCTTCATGGGAAAACAGATTGATGACCCTGAATTGAATGCTACTTTTCTCAAAAGCCTTGGTGATGTATGGAAGATTGAGACAAGATCCATTCTTGTCAATAACACCCACAAGACTTCCAGGTTTGATGACATCTTCAACAAGTTAAGACTGTTGGAGAATGAATGGCAATTGGAGAGTGATAACAAATCTTCCAGTAGCAACATGGCCTTCTTTTCACAAAGTGAAGGCCAATTTGATTCCATGAACTTCTATGGACATTCAGCAACTGGATCTCAAGGTGTCAGCGCTGGATGTCAATCTGTCAGCGCTGGATCATATCCTGTCAACGCTTTGTACTCAAGCGCTGACACACACAATCATGGCGTTGATAGAATTAAACCTGCTGGTTTTGATCTAGATACTGTATGTGCATTCATTGCTTCTCTGCCCAGTGATTCAAGGATTACATATGAAGATCTTGAGCATATAAGTGATGAACAATTGGAAGAGATGGACATCAAGTGGACTATGGCTCTTGTAAGTTTAAGAGCAAACAGGTTCAATAAAAGGTTCAAGAAGAAGATGACCTTTAATGCTAAGGATGTTGCTGGCTTTGACAAGTCCAAGGTGGAGTGCTACAACTGTCATAGGATGGGGCACTTTATGAGGGAATGTAGATCTCCAAGAAGATCTGATGCTGGGAAGCCTTCAAGTCAAATGATTAAGAGCCCAGATCCCAAGGCCATGGTTGCTGTTCAACAAATTGATGGTGTTGGAGAATGGGATTGGAGCTGGATGGCTAAGAATGAGGAAGAGGACAGAGCTTTGGTTGCTGAAGTTAAAGAAGAGCATGTTGAATATGCTCTCATGGCACACTCCTCCTCTTCATCAGATAATGAGGTATATGATGATGCTTTCTGTTCTAAGGGTTGTCGTTTAAATACTGAAAAATTAAAACAAGAGATAGTTAAATTATTAGATGAGGCAAGTACTGAAAGATGCAAAGTATCTAACTATCAAATTGCTCTTACCCAAACAGAAAAGACAGTAGCTGAGTATAAGAAAATGGAGTTTGATTTAAAGGATCAAATAAACATCTTAAAACATGAGTTATTTCAGAGTAAAGATGTGCAAGATATAGTAAATAGGGTTAATCTTGATTTGATAGCTCAGTTAGAGGAGGCTAACAAAAACAAAGATAATGTGAGTCTTAAAATCCAGAGATTTGATAAGGCCACACAATCCCTAGGAGAGTGTGTTAGTAAACAAAGAGACTCTAAGGATATGAGTGGGATTGGGATGAATAATTATACTGTTGTTCCACCACCAGCTGGGGATTTCTATGGTGTCCAATCAAAGGACTTATCTTGGACTGGCTTGCCAGAATGCCAAGAGGAGGAGTTCATTCCTCCACCTAGAGTGACTTCCCCAGTTGAGGAATATCAGCAAAAGCTGACTGACCTAGAAGAGTGGAAGAAAGCTAACCACACTTTGTTTGTTAAGGGAGGGTTGTTGTGTGAAAGTCCAAATGAGCCCACACCAATCACAAAACCAATTGATGATCCTAAACCTATTAAGATCACACACCCTACCACTGGCAAACCTGTTGACCTTGGCCCACAAACTGTTAGAAAACCTAGTGTTAAATATGCAGAGATGTATAGGAATACTAGGTCACCAAAAAGCCAAGTTAGTAATCATGGAACAGGCTTCTTTGCTTCTAGACCTAAGACTATGTCTAGAAAAGCTTGTTACACATGTGGTAGCTTCTCACATTTGGCCTACAAATGTGTCAACGCTTCCAATGTCAACGCTGACAGGAACCATTTCAGCGCTGACAAAAGTCAACATAGGTCAAACACTGTCAGACCCAATACCTTTGTGAACAAAAGTTCACAAGTTGTTAGACCAGCCTCATTCTTTTCTAGAGGGTCTAACACACAAGGCCTAAGACCTTTTCAAAAGTCAAACACTTGGTCAAATAGGCAATGGGTTCCTGTAGCAAACCCTAGGTTCAACGCTGATAAGAGCAATCGGGGTGCTGACAAGAGTAATTTCAGCACTGATAGATACACTGCCAAACCTAGGTATTTGCAGCCACAGGGAAATAGGTCTAAAGCTTCTACTAGCTTAACATGGAGACCAAAACACGACCAGAACCCTAATTCTACTGGTATTTCTATGACATGCAACAGGTTTCATTATATTTCAAAGGCATTGTCAACACCAATTGGGGTTAACTGGGAATTTCATTCAAACAGGGATGAAAATGGGGTTGTTATAAGAACCAAGTCTGTTCTTGTTGAACAACCAAATGAATCCAAGTCTTCCACGGCTTGGGTTCCCAAAGAAAACTAATGTGTTTTCTTTATGTGCAGGGCATTCAGAAGAAGATCAATGATTATGGATACTGGGATAGTGGATGCTCAAGGCACATGACAGGAAAGGAAGACTATCTGACCAATTTCTCTCCTATTCAAGATGGTGATAAGGTATACTTTGGAGGGGGTTATGGAACAATCACAGGAAAAGGAACCCTTGTCACCAACAATCTACGGTTTGAGAATGTCTTCTTGGTAAAAGAACTGGATTATAATTTGTTTAGTGTATCACAAGTGTGTGATAACAAAAATAAGGTTCTTTTCACAGATACTGAGTGCTTGGTGTTAAGCAAAGATTATAAGCTCCCTGAGGAGAAATACATAGATTTTAGAACACCAAGGCATAAAGACATATATAATGTGAATCTTAATGGAATTAAGGTAAATAATAAAATGTCATGTCTGTATGCTAAAGCCTCAGTAGATGAAAGTAATCTTTGGCACAGGAGATTAGGGCACATAAACTTTAAGAATATTAATAGACTTGTGAGGCTTGGTTTAGTTGATGGTTTGCCTGAAAAGGCTTTCCACAATGACCACTCTTGTGTTGCATGCCTTAAGGGCAAGCAGCACAAGGTCTCATTCAGGTCTAAACAGGTGCACTCTAGTTCTAAACCTCTTCACTTATTGCATATGGACCTCTTTGGTCCAACTAATATAGAAAGTTTGAAGGGAAAATCATATTGTTTTGTTATTACTGATGATTATTCCAGGTTTACATGGACTTTCTTTTTAGCCAAGAAAAGTGAAACTGCCCTAAGTCTGATTAATTTCATTACCCAGATAGAGAAGAAGAATGGTAATGAGGTCAAGATTATTAGAAGTGACAATGGGGGTGAGTTTAGAAATCAGTTGTTAGATGATTTTTGTGCCAAGAAAGGGATTACTAGGCAGTTTAGCATAGCTAGAACCCCACAGCAAAATGGGGTTGCTGAAAGGAAGAATAGGACCCTTATTGAAGCAGCCAGAACCATGTTGGCTGATGCCCACTTTCCTATAGCCTTTTGGGCTGAAGCTGTTAACACAGCTTGTTATGTTCAAAATAGGGCATTGGTCAACAAGATACATAATAAGACACCTTATGAATTACTTTGGGGAAGGAAGCCCAATATTGGCTTTCTCAAGCCTTTTGGTTGTCATGTAGTTGTTTTAGAAACTAGTGAGGCCCTAGGTAAATTTGATTCAAAAGGTGATGAAGGCTACTTCATGGGTTATTCAGTGCAAAGTAAAGGATATAGGGTTTACATTAAAAAGGAAAAACGTATACTTGAAAAGGTACATGTTAGGTTTTTAGAAAGTAAACCTAGTGATCCTGAGAGTGGTCCAAATTGGTTGTTTGACTTAGAACCTTTATCTAGAGCTTTAAATTATATGCCTGTTACTGATCCAGACATTGTGAAGGTAACTTCAAGTGTTTTGGAAAAGAGAATTGGTAATGTTTCAGGTATACAGGTTGCTAAGGAGGATGGACCACCAGCAGTTAAATCATCTCCCACACAAGAATTTGTTACACTTCCTATATGGACAGATGAGTATTATGCTGCTGCTACTGCTGCAAGGAAAGATAATGGTGGTATTCAAATACCACCAAATACAAACATGCATGATTCTTCAGGCGCTGACAAAGGGAAATCAAGCGCTGACACGACCAATTCAGACGCTGATGGCTCCAACGCTGACAACACCAGTTCAAGCGTTGTTAGCCCTAACGCTGACAAGCAAGGTTCAGAGTTTGATGACACCTTTGCACATCTTTTCTCTTCCCATTTTGAACAAGGTGGACCTTCTAATGTCCATGAAGAGATTTCTGTTGATCAAGAAGAATCTGATGAAGATATTGGCAATATGGAGCGTGAAGTTGGGGACACCAGACTTTTTGAAGGAGGAGTTCTCACTTCTACAGCTAAGGATCACCCCACATCTCAGATCATTGGTGATGTTATGGCTCCAGTTCAGACAAGAAGATCCCATCAAGGTCTTGGTGGATTTATTGCCAATATACACAAGAAGGTTGATACCCCTCTTG
Organism: Glebionis coronaria; assembly: GCA_025667525.1. NCBI lineage: Eukaryota > Viridiplantae > Streptophyta > Magnoliopsida > Asterales > Asteraceae > Glebionis > Glebionis coronaria. The sequence continues at coordinate 504,130,712 of CM046881.1, read as the reverse complement.
TACAAGCATGTTTGTTTGCCTGTTTTCTGTCACAGGTAGAACCCAAGAAAATTTTTGATGCTCTCAAAGAACCAAGTTGGGTGGAAGCAATGCAGGATGAGCTTCACCAATTTGCTATACAGGATGTTTGGGAGCTGGTTGATTGTCCTAGATATGTGAGACCAATTGGGACAAGATGGGTTCTAAGGAACAAGAAAGATGAAAGAGGCATTGTGGTCAGAAACAAGGCACGTTTGGTAGCTCAGGGTTATACACAAGAGGAAGGAATTGATTATGAAGAAGTTTTTGCACCAGTTGCAAGAATTGAAGCTATAAGAATTTTTCTAGCTTATGCCTCTTGTATGAATTTTACTGTTTACCAAATGGATGTGAAGAGTGCTTTCCTCTATGGGACAATTGTTGAGGAAGTATATGTCATGCAACCTCCTGGTTTTGAAGATCCTGAGAATCCAGACAAGGTTTATAGAGTGAAGAAAGCAATGTATGGCCTTCATCAAGCCCCAAGAGCATGGTATGGTACATTATCCACCTACTTGGTGGAAAATGGTTTCAAGAGGGGCACCATAGATCAGACCTTGTTTACAAAGAAGAAAGAAAACATGTGTTGCTAGTGCAGGTCTATGTTGATGATATCATTTTTGGGTCCACTGATCCAAAAATGAGTGAGGACTTTTCCAAGCTCATGACAGATAAATTCAAGATGAGTGCAATGGGTGAGATGAACTTCTTTCTAGGTTTACAAGTTCAGCAGAAAGAAGATGGTATCTTCATCTCCCAAGACAAGTATGTAGCTGAAATCTTGAAGAAATATGGTTTTTCTCCACATGAAAAGGAGGCTTCCACTCCTATGGATAGACAACACCCTTGGGGAAAAATTGGAGCTGGAAAGGATGTGGATGTTAGGCACTATAGATCAATGATTGGATCATTGATGTATCTTACAGCCTCAAGACCTGACATCATGTTTGCTGTGTGTGCATGTGCACGCCATCAAGTGACTCCCAAAGAATGTCACCTTTTTGCTGTGAAGAGAATTTTTAGGTACTTAAGATGTTATCCAGATCTTGGATTATGGTACCCAAAAGATTCTCCATTGGACCTTATTGCATATTCAGACAGTGACTATGGTGGTGACAAGTTTGATAGGAAATCCACAACTGGTGGATGCCAATTTCTTGGGAGCAGATTGATATCTTGGCAATGCAAGAAACAAACAGTGGTGGCAAACTCTACAACTGAAGCAGAATATGTTGCTGCAGCTGCTTGTTGTGGACAAGTCTTATGGATTCAGAACCAGCTGTTGGATTATGGGTATAATTTTATGCATACCAAGATTTTTGTAGACAATAACAGTACTTTATGCATTATTAAAAATCCTGTACATCATTCTAAAACCAAACACATAGAAATTAGACATCATTTTATAAGAGATTGCTTTGAGAAAGGTTTAATACAACCAGATAGGGTAGACACAGAGGATAATGTGGCTGATTTATTAACTAAACCTTTTGATGCTGGAAGATTTCAATATTTGGTAACAAATATTGGAATGGTTAATCTCACTTAATATGTGTTTTTGGAATCTTTTTGTAAAAGTATGTACAGGATAATGCATAGTTATTGGTCTTTGTGATGATTTAGATTTTCCACATTATTTTTCTAACACTGACAAAGGTAAATGTAACGCTGTCAAGTGTTATTTTGCCATTGTTGGAGATATTATGGTCTAACGCTGACAAGAGTTCCTTCAACGCTGATAAGTGTTGTCGGGACGCTGTCAGCAACAAATGTTAGTTTTGTGGTTTTCATCTAAATGTGCAGGTAATGGTAGCTTTATGCCATTGGATACAGAGTTGCTTATGGATCTTTGAAGAGCTATTTGGACATGTTTTGTTTATGGATGATGGTTGGAATATTTATATTCCTATCTTGACATAAATTTTTAATGTTCATATATATTATTGAGAACTCATGTATCATAGTTTAAGGGGAGGTTTAAGGAACCTTTAGGACTCTTGGGTATTCTTAGAATACTCTCATCACAATTCTAGATTGTGTCCACTGGTGAGTATGGGTTAGTTTTACTAAACCATGAGGCACTGTAGCATGCATAGTATATCAACTTTGCATGCTGCCAAGACATTTTTGGCCTAGAATTGGTTGTGGTCTGTTGGGAGGCTTGGGAATCCTTTTAATATGGGTTTTACCTGGGAGTAACAAGGATTTTATGAGGTAACTTGGTTGTTAAGAATTTTGGTTAGCAAGGGACACTAGAGGACTGTTATGTCTATCTTGCTTATGAAAGTGTGCATAACTGGACAGTGCTTGCCGCCCTATGATAATTATCAGCTTTTGGTTATCTTCTCTAGGATAAATTACTTGTTAAGGTCATTTTTCACTTTTTAAAACAATTTTATTTTTGGACGCTGACAAGATTTTTCCAAGCGTTGTTGTGACCAAAATGGACGCTGACATGGCTTTAGGCGAACGTTGACAAGATTATAGCCGTTGGGCGTTGATGGGTTATATTTGACCGTTGACAAACAATGGGACCTACCCAGTTGTTACTTTTTGACATATTTTCAAGCCGTAATTTTAGGAGTTGTTACTTTCATTAAATGCATGGGATAACTTATAAACTTTTTCAATATTTTCATGATTGATTTTTGAAAATCTTTGCCTATTTTTGGGCCAATCACGTGCATTCATCCACTCCTATAAATTTGGCTCCTATTTTAAACAGGGTATCTATAATTCTTGTCTAACACTTTTCTCTTATCAACCTTCATCTTTTATACATCAAATTAACAGCTTTCATCAATGGCACCAAGATTTAACTCAGCAGAATTGGATTTGGGGTTCAAGTCTCAACACAACATGATTGCTTATCTTGTTGCTGATAATACTTTGTTCCCTCAATACACTCAGATGGTGGAGTATTTGAATGCATCCCCATTAAGGTATGCTCTTTCTCATGCCCCACTCATTCCAGTCACACACATTAAACAGTTTTGGAACACTGTTAGTTCCTCAACAGTTAATGGAGTGACAACATTGAATTCTATTGTACATGGGAGACCTTGGGTGGTTACTGAGGCCTTGGTACGCCAGGCTTTGCATCTTAATGATGCTGATGGTATAACCATGCTTCCCATATCTGAAATAGAACAAGGGCTTAGGGCTTTGGGATACCCTATTCCTGATGAAGGTACTCTTAATAAGTACCATAAGCAGGAATTTCCCCCAGCCTGGAAGTACCTAATTCACATTCTCCTTCAATGTTTGAGTCCCAAATGTACTGCACACAATGAGATCAATAGATCCATTGCATCTGCTATTGTGTGTATTACAACAGGGCAAAATTATAACTGGTCTAAAATGATTTTTGAAGGCATGTGTAAAAACAAGGGGACAAAAATGACTTTAGCTTATCCCCGTTTTCTGCAAATGGTTTTTGATGCTCAAAGATATTGTTCAAGGGATCACAATGACTTTTATAAGATTCCTGAACAAAAGAAGGCTATTTTTACCAAGATGAATTCACCACCTCATAGAGACCTACCATTAACCCCAGCCATGCTTGCTGTTATTGCAGCAGCACAACCCCAACCCGACCCCCAACCTCATATTGACCCTCAACCACAACTTGAACCTATCCCTGAACCTTTACCTTCACCTGACCAAATGCAAATAGACCAAAATCCCTTTGACGCTGACACATCTAATGTGGGCGTTGATATGCCTATTTCCACCGCTGACACCCAACCATCACAATCCCAAACACCCCTTAACCAACCTACATCTACACCATCTTCTACACCATCTTCCACACCACCAGAATATAGGTTGATTAAACGCCAAAGGACTGCTGGAGTGTTCTCCTCTGGTGGTCCTAGCCATGTAGCAGAGAGAACCACCACCACAAGTGTGGCTGGTGACCTGGATGAGGCTGGGGCTATTGATACATGCTTAGATGCTGGTCAAGACATTCCCAACATAGTTAAGTCCTCATCCATGCCCAATGAATCTGACTTGGGAGGTCAAATCCCCATTTTGGAAGAGGGCAGACTGGAACCAATGACGCTTTTAGAATTGACGGCTGTCTGCATTAGCTTGCAAAAGCAAAATGCAGACTTAGTACAAATTGTCAGTAACCAAGGCCTTGAACTCAATGAATTGAGGGAGAGGATTGTTGTTTTGGAGAGTGCTCATTCAAGGGGAGGTATGGAGGAGTCTTCCAAAGGGGAGGAAGCAAGAAATCTGAGTGATAAGAGCAGTCAAGATGGTCAATCATTGGATATTGCTGAGGCTCTTACTACATTAAAGGAACAAAAAGGTTTTGATACGTCCTTAATCTCTCCAACCAATTTAAATTTATCATTTACAGATATGCTGAGAGAGGTTACACAAGGCGCTGAGGGAAAATATTTGAGCGTTGACAAGGCAAGTTTGGACGCTGACAGAAATATTTTGGGCGCTGATAGAGGAAATTTGGGAGTTGACAGATCTGCATATGGAGGTGATGTATTCCAGTCATCATCTATCATCAAAGATGTTCCTACTCAGGTATTATCATCTACCCTACCAACAATTGAACCAACAGATAAGGGTAAGGGTAAGTTGGTAGAAGAAATTGTTCCAAAGAATGCAGCTCAGGTTGAATTTGATAGAAGATTGGCTGAGCAAATGATGGAACAAGGTGAAAAAGAAAAGTCACCATTTGTTGTGACTTCTGAAGAAGAAAGTGATGAAGCTAGCTCAGATTCAAGTGTGATGATTGTTGAACCAGAAAGACTTGAGTATGGTGATGAGCTTGCTAAGGAAAGGCTGAGAGATTTGAAGTTGCAAATTGATTTTGATATGCCAGAGGTAGTTCAGATGTACAATTCTTGGGAAGAAAGCTGTATGGATAATCCAGACTTGACCATTTCAGATCAAATATGGGGTTTGGAAATTCTTCTTAGAGTTCAGCAGGATTGTAAGGTGATGCTGAAGTACAAGGCAAGCAACATTCTCTCTGAATTGAAAAGGGATAGAAGGAAGCTCTACTTTATGTTGCTCAAATGTCATGGAGTTGGATGGACACATCAGAAGCTGAAGGCTTTGACATTTGATGAGTTGGAACATAGGGCTTATCCTATTTGGGTGAAAGTGCAAGAAGAAAACACTTTCAGACTTCTTTCAGATGAAAGAAAGGAGCAACTTGCAGAAGAGATGGCAATCAAGAAAGCTATGATAGTCCCTAGACCAGTGAAGAAGGGATTTATTCTTGAGTTTCCAAAAGATATGTCTCAACTGTATCCAAGTGAAGCAATCATTAGAAAGAGCCTTAAGCTCTCCCCATTAGAAGCTTCAGATATGGTGCATGTGTTACCACTAGATTCCAGGAATCCGATTGTAAGTTATGAGGAAGATGAATGTGGATTCTGGAAAATTGGAAGATTTGGCAAGGAGGTACACACTTTTACCACTCTCATATCTTTATTTGCAAGTTGTGACAGAGAAGACTTGGTAGACCTTTGGAGGTTGCTAGAGACCAAGTATGAGGCTGAAGCACCAACTTCAGCCAATGGAATAAAACTTTGGACCACATTCAAAAGAATGTGTGGGACAAAAGAAGAAGATCCTGAAATATGGAAGGATCTTGAAGATGATCTCAGTGGTCTTCAATGGAGGTTATATTCAGCTGCTGGTGTATACCATTTGAGTTCTACAAAGTTTGCTGAGTATTTACTTGTAGATGCTCAGTATTTCATATCCAAGGCTGTTTTGGAGAAGATGAAGGACACCCAGTTGGAGATAGACTATACAAGTGACGTGGCAAAGAATTTGATCAGATTTATTTATCATCAATATGACAAGGTTTGTCAGACTCCTCCAAGTTCTTAGTGTTTATTCAGAAACTTGATCATAAGAGTGGATATCAAGTTTAGGGGAGGATTGTTGGGAATAAATCTAGGCCAGAACACTTGAACGCTGACAAGAACAACTTAAGCGTTGACAAGAGCAAAGTGAGCGCTGACAGCATAAGCGTTGACAAGATAAAGTCAAGCGTTGACAGATTGAAGACAAGCACTGATGGAAGATGTGAGCTACACGTTTATTATATTCTAGATTACTTCTAGTAAGGATAGAGACGACAATGTATTTTCTATGTTTATCTTTACCTAGAATAGTTGATTTGTAGCTTATTGTACAAGACTTCTTGTTCTATAAAAGAAGATCTTTTAGGTTAATGTTTAATATCAGTTTTCATAAGTATTCGATTGTTAAACTCTTTCATTGTAACCAAGTACGATTATTCTAATACAAGTGAAAGTTTGTTTAACATCATTGTGTTTTAGATCAAGTGTTAATTCCGCATAACACTTTGTTACTTTATTCATAAGCAAAGGTTTCTCTACGTGTTATACTTGATCTAATCTCGTATACACAAAGCTAATCGATCTAAGTTTGGGATCAACACCACATTATCCACAGATTCAACATTATGCACAATAGAATCATTATCAACACTGTTATTCACACAGACGGAAACTAGATCATGAGACATCACTTGCTTCAGAGGCAGATCATTTTGGCGTGAAACCCGTTCTATTTCAAGTAAACTGTTTTCATAAGCATCTTCCATTTCATTGAAAACACGTCTAACTTCTTCTAGTTCCAAAAACAAATCTTGATCAAGATTTCTAAGACAAGCTTTAACATTGTCTACAAACGGTACAATTTCGTTTCAGAACACAGCTCTAGTGTGCTTAAAGTTCCATTCACCTTCCGTTATGACCGAAGCCGTCGTACGTTCCAAAATGACCTTGTCAAAATCGGCTAAGTGTTGGTGTACCGCATTTAAGTTAACGGACGCCTTACTTACCGGTGGAATTAACTTCGTTAAATCCGTTTTAACAAGTGTAGGAGACGTACTAGGAAGGTTTTCATTTGACAAACTTTGGGGAACAAGAACTGTCAATTCAGCTAATTCCTTTTGTAAACGAATGCGTGTCTTTTTCGAAAATTGATCTTTGTTATGTTGATCATAATCAATTGTATGGAATTTTGAAAGCATTTTAGAATGAGTTTCATCCGCAAGTGATTGTGTCTCCTCAGTACTACGAACAAAAGGTGCTTCTTTCGATTTGCCAATTATGGTCATATCATAAAGACCGGGAATATATTCCTGAGCTTGTTTTGCATAACCGAGATTAGGTGGTAAATCTTGAAGACGTTTAAGTTCTAGTTCTTTAAATGATTTAGTTAAAAGATGAACCTTTTCTGTGGAAGCGTATTGTTTTAAAAGCTGTTGTTCCTTGAATTTAAGAAGTTTGGTAGCATTAATTTCTGATTCAACCTTTTTAGACTCGAGAGTTTCGAAATCCATTTTAAGTTTCTGAAAATCATTGACAACCGACTCCTTTTCTTTTAATTCATTAGAAAGATTAGATTTTAATGATTCTATTTCTTTCAAGTGTTCAATCTTTTCAAAACGAAATTGGTCAAATTCAGAACATGTTATTTTCTCTTCTTGAGGGACCATTTCAAAAGCTTTGACCTTTTCTTTATGCAACGCAAGCTCAGCAGTTAGGGTGGAATTTGTATCTACGGATTGTCTGAGAGCCATATGCATTTGATCAATAATATGTTTAGGCACCATGACCAAATCATGTGGAGCATAAGATTTCATACCCGTCGTAGCATTTGGTTGAAGTTCACTCAAATGTGTAGGATTGGGTACCACATCATTTGAGTTACTAGTCCCCGAATGCTGTTCGAGGTTGTCATTTTCATGCCCAACTTGATGTTGGTTATCATCAATATTATTAGATGTTGTTGGTACCTCACTGACGACATCAGAATTGTAGTGAGAGAGATTAGCAACGAGAGCAGCTTGGGCAGAATGAATGTCATCACAATCTGAATCATATGCGTCAAGATCATCTGCTTGATAAGCTGCATTAGAAGTGGAAACGACTGCAATGCCTTCAGTATCTGCTGCCCCTGGGTCTACAAGAAATGCCAACTCCTCTGAATCCAAAATCTTCCCCTTAGATTGAGCATCAACCAAATACATCTTCTCACAAAACCATGCATCATCCCTCCTCCTTTTCGGCTGAGTGCATTCCCTAGCCATATGAGCTTGTCCTCGGCAATTGTAGCAAGTCACAACCTTTTTAGGACAACTAGGACTTCCATTTCCATTAGCTTGAGAATTCACAGCTTGATTGTTCCTAGTCCTTGTAGGAGGTCCATATGAATTTTGCCTTCCCTGAATAGGTTGCACTGTTACTTGACCATCTTGAACAGTAGCTTGTTGTCGAGGATTTGATGAGGTGCGGAGCTGATTGTTTGTTGGTGGAAATCCTCTAGTTGTAACAAGTTTTGACAAATAGGTGTGAGATGGTTTAGAACATCAGCTGGCGTATCATTTGGAGTAAAGACCGGTACTTGGATTGGTGGAAGTTCATTAGAGTAGAAAGCTTGTGCTGGTTGTGCTTCTATAGGAAAATATCCTTGCTGAGGAGTATAGCCCATTGGAGAAGTGTTGGCTTGTGATGGTGATGTCTGATATTGTGGTTGTTGTGGAAAAGATTGTTGATGAACACTTTGTTGATATTCTTGCAGTGGCATCATTGGTGGTTGATAAGATGGTTGCTGATAGATGTGTGGTGGTGGCTGCTGCAAGTATGATGGTTGTTGATTAGTATAAGCCATGTTTTGTTGAGAAGCATACATTGCAAGTGGATCATGAACTTGAGGTGTAGACAACCGAGCCTCGATCACATGGCATTCGTGTTGTTGAAGAAAAGCTTGAAGTTGATCCACATTGGTGTTATGCAAGTCCTTAGCCAATTTAACATCCGTCAAGTATTTTTTCTATTCTGAAGGAAGAGTGTTCAAATACTTGGTGTTCAATTGAAAAGTAGGAATTGTCATGCCATAGATATTAAGCTCATTCAACAATAGGGTAAATCTCAGATAGTAATCATTGAGAGTCTCCCCTGGCACATAGGCAAACTTATCAAAAGTATCATAAAGCTTACACTCTCGTTCTTGTTTAGTTAACGAGGTGCCTTGCATTAGAACCCGAATTCTATCCCATAACTCTTTGGAAACTTTGTGTTTGCTGACGAGTTTGTAGACATCTAGAGGAAGGGCTTGGAGAATGATGTTTGTAGCATACTTATCACATTTATCTTGAATCTTCATATCTCCAGTCAACTCACCCGTTGTGCGAGGACGAGTAGTCGTACCTTCCGTCACTGTACCATAATCTAATGGTCCATTGAGCACCGATACCCAAATTAGATGTCCATTTTCCTTGTTCAACATATAAAGTTCCATTCGGGAAGCCCATTCCTCATACATAGTCTTCACCAACATTGGTGGACGATTATCCGTACCCGAGAGGATGGACTTATCCGTAAGAGATGTGTACTCCATTTCAATAAGTTAAGATTTACAAACGTTGATCGATCAATGAAAGAAAGTAAATGTGTTTGTTGTTGTGAGTTGAAGTCGAGAAACAATGTTAAAATCCCCTAAAATATGTTCTCAACAAACCAAAAATTCCAAGTCAAAATTACGCACATTTTTTATGGAAAAAATTTGTGATTATCGGAATAGTGATCGGAATAGTGATCGGAATGATGATCGGAATGAGTTATCGGAATACTTCGATCGGAATGTCTTATCGGAATACCTTGATCGGAATACCAAATTGGAATACCTAATCGGAATGTCTTATCGGAATAAACCAAATCGGAATACCTTGATCGGAATACCAAATCTGAATACATAATCGGAATACCTAATCGGAATACGTAATCGGAATGGCTAAACCCTATTCCGATTACACTGATCGGAATGTCCTATAAACCCCTTTCCGATGACCTGATCGGAATAATTCCCACTTTTCTCGGACAAAACTCAACCAATTCGTGATTTTAAGCCAAAAAATGATCAAAACACCCAAAAATTTTTGTGTTTTTAGCCAAAGTAACTATACCAAATCCCTACCACAACTATGTAGAAGATTTGTATCAAGAAAAAACCATCAAAAACACAAAAAAAAAAATTGGACGTGTGAAAATGGATCAAAAATGGCGTATGAATCAAGAACACAAACACATGAACAATACAATCATCCCATGGCTCTTGATACCATTTGTAGGATTGTAAATCTTGATTATGTTTTAGAGAGAGAAAGAGATAGAGAGATGGTGAGAACACATACATTTAGAGAGAAAGTGAAAGAAAAACACTTTTTCACTATGTGTAAAAATGAGGAACACACACCCTCTCCATCAAAGGAGAGGGTTTATATACCCAAGCCTTGTGATGGGCTTGGGCTTACAATGTTGGGCCGGCCTAAACATGTTGTAGGCTAGGCTTGACTTGTTTGTTAAATAAAGATATCTAGACTACGAGCTACTACTTAATATATTGTCGGAGGGACCGAATCTTCCTAAATACGTAAAAACGTATTTCCAACAATCTCCCCCTAAGGGAGGTCACTCCAAACAAGGGTGTTACCCGAGTTACAATAATGAAATAAACCTAGCATACTATGCTTGTCTTGAGCTCGTAGTCTTCGTCTTTCTTTTCCTTTTTCTTTTCTGGTGAACATGCTGATGTGATCTTTGATATCAATCTTTAGCATCAATCTCTTGCCTTGATCTCGTGCATCCATCACTTGTGATCTTCGCCTCTTCGTGACACCATGTCCCACATACTTATACCTTCGTAATTCTTGAAAGCTTCAGAGTTTGATACAGCGGAAGACTTAACTTTTGGGCTTTCTTGAATTAAATGAGATATTACGTGCATAAAGTATAAGCATGCGGGGACGACTTCTTCTTGGATTCCGCAACGCCACCGTCTTCAAATGCCGCAACATAAGTAGACACGAACGAAATGGCTTTGAACATTTCATTCTAAATCGGTAGCATTTTACCTCCGGTCGGTGAAGACCGTTGGACGATATTAGATATCGTACCCGTGACGGATAGTTTCACTTAAGTAACTTCCTGACAGGATTTCGCGGGTAAATCCGTTCTCTTTATTCGACCGTCCAAAGCTGACTGCGAACATAAAGAGTGAATCATTTGGATAATAATATCCGCATGATTTGAATCCATCAATTCATGTTCCTGGAACAAGTGAAATTCAATTAAGAACCGCATCATCGTTGCTTTCCAGTTGTCATGAGCTTGATTCGTATAGAATCTTGCAAGTTACCTACCAAGTGCTGTTTGAGGTTAACACTAGAAGGATTTCCACTCATCACTGTGAACACTAAGGTATCACTCTGAGTGTTCTGGAAAGATCACTAAGATATTGCGTAGAGGCCTGGAACGTGTTTAAATTCAGTTAAGAATTAAACAGCTGTTGCTTTCCAGTTATCACAAGTTTGATTCATAAAGAATCGCACAAGTCACCTACCATGAGCTTTTTGATATTCGCTCAAGAAGGATTTCTATCTTCATTGTAAATACTTTCGTATTACTCGGATGTTCAGGCAAGATCATGAGGATTTAGCGTAGGACTCTTAAAATCTTTCTTATTTTTCACAGTGTGTGAAGAAGCAAGAAAATATGAAAGTGTGCCCTAATGAGATATTTGATGATCTCAAATGGCTCTACACTCGATCGTGCACTTTGGATTTTAGTGATCGGAGGCTGGAGAGGAGTGACACCTTTTCAATACCAATTTATTCGGAGTGAATAAATCAATAGATAATGTGTTGTCTCCGTGTGATTAAAACAAATATCTTTTAAGAGATATCTGAGTTAGCTAGGATGAGTTGTGCATTGCATCACTGGGTCCATGATGTCTATCTTCAATATCAAGAATCATTAAAATGATCTCAATAGCATATGTGTTGACCCGGTTTCTGCCTAAAGTTGTAAGGAGGGCTTCTTTCTTTACACCCTTTATCTTTACAATTCTTTTTCATTCTTCAACCCCTTCAATGCTTACCAATACGTCATAACTAGCACCTTGTTGTGATTGTTCTAGTGCTAACTTAAGTACTTGGTCGGCATTCAGCTACGTTCACAATCTTTCTCCATCTTTCCTAAGGACTACTATTTCTAGCTATGTAATGTCCTTGGGAAGATTCCTCCGGTTCTGGAAGAATCATAGGACTTAACCTATCCTACCATCCTTATGTCACCACAATCTTCATCGTCGTGAAATAAATGGGTTTTGGGTAAGTATATGTCACCATGAAAATCCATTTTGATATGCAAATCCATTTTGCTCCCCCTTAACATATGCCACGATATTCGAAAACATTTCGCATATGTCAGGATGAGCCAGCACATTAAGTCAAACCATTTGTGATAATATCCCATATTAAATCACATTTTCTCCCCCATGTATCTCTTCCATATATCTCATAACACTTTCATTGTAATCATTCATTGATATTATTAATCAAAGTGAAAGTTTGGTTTACTTTGTCTTGTTCTTTGTTCTAAGTGGTAAATTCCGCATAACACTTAGTTTGTTCAATACAACAAAGTTTCTCTACGTGTTAAACTTGATTTAATCTCGTTAACACAAAGCTAAATTGATCTAGTTTTGGGATCAACAAGTGGTATCAGAGCTTGTTGAGAAACTTTGATTTGAAGAACGAGATCCAATATCGTGAGGTGAACCAGGCTAAGGAAGAAGGTGAAGAAGAATCTGATGATGTTTCAGTTAAGGCCACGTCTACTTCAAGTTCCACAAGTTCCAATTCTTCTTCATGTTCTGATAATGAGGTATGTGATGACTCTTCTTGTAGGTTAAATACTGAAAGACTTAATAAAAAAGTTTTAAAATTGAAATCAGATGTTTTAGACGTAAATGCTAGACTTTCAAATTATCAAGTGGCACTTATTCAAACTGAAAAGACTGTGTCTGAGTATAAGAAAATGGAGTTTGACCTAAAAGATCAAATCAATATTTTAACTCATGATTTGAATGCTAGTATTGAGGTTAAAAACATCATGAAGAGAGCCTATGGTATTTTACAAGCTAAGTTAGATGAGGCTATAAAAAACAAAGATAATGTAGATCTGGAAATCCAAAGATTTGATAAACTTCACAAACCCTAGAAAAGTGTGTCAGTGAACAAAGAGACTCTAGGGATATGTCTGGGATTGGGTTGAAATAATATGTTGCCGTTCCACCACCTGATGGGAACTTCTATGGTGTCCATAGAAAGCATCTCTCTTGGACTGGTATTCCAGAACTCCAAGAAGAGGAATTTATTCCTCCACCTAGAATCCTTTCTCCAGTTGAGGAATATCAACAAAAGGTTATTGACCTAGAAGAGTGGAAGAAGGCTAACCACACTTTGTTTGTTAAGGGTGGGATGCTTAGTGAGAGTCCATTTGTGCCTACACCCATTGAGAATCCAATAGTATCTACACCTATCACTGTGACCAATCCCATCACTGAAAAAGCTGTTAATCTTGGCTCCCCAATTAAGAAACAACCTAGCGTTAAATATGTTGAAATGTATAGGAAACCTAGGTCACTCAAAAGCCAAGCAAGTGTTAATGGGACAGGGTTTTATTAGTCTAAGCCTAAGTTTGTGTCCAAAAAGGCTTGTTACTCATGTGAGAGCTTCTCACATTTGGCCTATAATTGTGTCAATGGATACAATTCATTTGCTGACAATAGGTCATCTAATGTCAACCATAGACCTTTTGTCCACACTAGACCACAGGCTACTAAACCATCTCCTTTCTTCTCTAAGGCAGCTAATACCCATGGACAAAGGTCCTTTCAAAAGAACAACACTTGGTCAAACAGGCAGTATGTTCCTATAGCAAACCCTAATCTGGGCGCTGACAAGAACAAATTCAGCGCTGACAGGTTCAAATTCAATGCTGACAGACACAAATGCAACACTGACAGCTCCAAGTTTGGTATGAGACCTTATTTTAGACCATATAAACAAAGATACTTGGTTAATAAGGGTTAAGGGTCTAAAGCATCATCCCACTTAACATGGAAACCTAAACAAGAGCAAAACTCCAATTTTAATGGTATTTCAATGAGTTGCAATAGATTTAAATATCTTGAGAAGGTCATTACTAGACTCATTGGAACAAATTGGGTGATTAGGTCCCAAAGGGATGAACAGGGATTTGTGGTAAAGAATAAGTCCACTCTAGTTGAACAACTAGACAGATCCAAGTCTGACAAGGCTTGGATCTCCAAAGAAAACTAATTTGTTTTCTTTTTGAGCAGCCTATCCAAAAGCAGGTTAATGATCAAGGATATTGGGATAATGGATGCTCAAGGAACATGCATTGTTGGTCTTTCCGCTGTTATTATTTTTATCCACTGACATGTTATCTCTACCCATTATTGTGGGAAAGGGTAGCCTCTGTTGGTGTGTTTTTGTGGTTTTTGTCTAACTACGTAGGAAAATGGAGCTGCATTTGGATGGATACAGAATTGCAAACTTTTTTTATGATGGTTGGAGTGTTTACATTCCTATCTTCAGATAAAATTTTGCTTCTTCACATATAATGATTTGTATGCTTCTGTTAAGGGGGGGTAAACCTCTAGGTTTTTGGGTACTCTTAGAGCACTCTTGCACAATTCTACATTGTGTCCACTGGTGAGTACGATTTAGTTTTCTAATTCGTGAGGCACTGTAGCATGCAAAGTTGATATACTGTGCATGCTGCCAAGACTTTTGACCTAGAATTAGGTATGGTCGTATGGGTGACTTGGGGTAGATATATATTTTTGGGCTTACTTGGGGAGTTGCAAAGGTTTTATATATATTAACTTTCTCTTTGGGGCATTTGTGAACAAAGGACTCTAGAGTTCATGTGTGTCTATCATAATTTTGCATGTGTGTATGCATGAACACTGTTTGTCACTCTTGCTTATTAGAGTCTAGTTAATTTCCTTAGGCTTATTACCTTTGTTGATGTTTTAACTAAGGTTTTCTACATTCTCAAGTATATTTTAGGATATGACATCTTAGCGGGTGTCATTTATAAACTTCTTTATCGACCCAAAACGTTTCATCACCCTTTCATTTTTTAATTTTTTTAGATATCTGGAAGCCTAATGATCATTGAGATGTTTTTCCTAGTGATTGACATCTAGTAGTAGCAGAGATCACGTTCACAAGGGTGTATAGTGTTATGGAGATGGCTGAGACTATTGGCACTAGCTTTAATGCAGGTCAAGTCAGTCTTATCATAAGTAAGTCCATACCCATGTCCTATGAATCAACATTGAGGATTCATTTCCCGAATGTGGATGAGGACAGTATGAAACCTTTGACATTAATGGAATTGACAAAAATCTGTATTAGCTTGTAAAAGCATAATACATAAATGGTACAAATTGTCAAGGATCACTGTTTTGAACTGATAGACTTGTTGTTTTGGAAGCTGATGCAAGGAGGATGTTCTTGGTTCCGTCCTTGTATATTGATCTTGGAGAGGAGTCTTAAAAAGGGGAGGAGCAATCGAATTTGAGTGAAAAAGTAATAAAGAAAGCTCCAAAGACTCTACAGGTGCTGAAGATGATTAAGACCAAGTGAAAGCTGACTATACAAGTGATTTGAGTGATTGAATTTTCGAGATTTATTATTACTCAAATTCAGGGATAAGTATATTTGTAAGAATCCTCTCTGTATGTTTTATCTTATTCAAAAACTTGATTACTAGAGTATATATCAAGTTTAGGGGAGGATTGTTGGGAATAAAATTAGCTAAGTCTCTCAGACGCTGACAAAGGGATTTCAGACGCTGACAAGAAGAATTGAGGCGCTGCAGGTGAGACGCTGATAAGAATTATCAAGGCGTTGACAAGAAGAATCTTAATACAAAGACAAGGACTAAATATGCCAATGATGAATTCTTCAAGATGGTGGACAAAATATGAAGATAAGAATTCATAATATATTCTTAAATGTTTAAAAGATTTAGTCAATAAGTTATTTGAGTATGTTTATCTTGTGTCTCTTCCTAAAATAGTTGATCTTAGCTTTTTTACAAGGCTCCTTAAACCTATAAAAGGAGGCCTTAGGGTTAGACATAAGACACATCCCTTTCACACATCTCTTCCATATATCTCATAACACTTTCATTGTAATCATTCATTGATATTATTAATAAAAGTGAAAGTTTGGTTTACTTTGTCTTGTTCTTTGTTCTAAGTGTTAAATTCCGCATAACACTTAGTTTGTTCAATACAACAAAGTTTCTCTACGTGTTAAACTTGATTTAATCTCGTTAACACAAAGCTAAATCGATCTAAGTTTGGGATCAACAGTGATCATAAAATTTATTTTTCGAATAATGAAAGCCATACATTATGTATTTACACATTCGTAGTAATTAATAAAATTAATAAATGCTTTTAATAAATGAAATTTGGAGTTATTTTATACATAATTCTAGCATTACGTGAGGACACAACAATGATTGAGTATTGGGATTTTATGTGACTCTAATTACACAGCTCATTTCCTCGTAAAACGGGATTAAAACGATCAAATAATCATCTAATGTGCATTTATATGTGTGTTTTGTTGTTTGTGTATGTGCAGACATGTATATCGAGAAATTACAAGAAAATGACAAATACAAGAAAAAACGAACATGAGAAATGAAAAAGAGCAAAAAGCTGAAGTCGTGATCTTGTTTAACAGAGTTCAAAACTCTAATCTCTCTAAAAAGACCAAAATACCCACCCTCAAATATCCAAAAGTTACCAATTAAACCTTGATGTCCATATAATTTACATTTATGGTCCTTACAATATTTCACAATTAGTCTTAGGACCTATGGTGTATTTTATATTCTACTCGAGCCAAAAGTGTACAACTTATAAAGTTATTATATAAGTCTTGGCCCAAAACAAGCTTTAGCCCAAAAATCTCACAACCCGTAACCCTTAGCCCAGGTCAACCCCTAAGTCAAACAGTCCCTCCCTTGGCGCTATTTATCATCCACTTTACATCTCCCCCTTTCAAATTACCACGAACAATTTTACCATTTGTGGGTAATAAGACAATTAATTCATAATTCCCACTCCCATTCTACAAATGGGAATATCCCACCTCAAAGAATGACAAGTCAGCCATGGTCCCTTACAAATTACAGCCTGTCAATCTATTGGCAAGAGAAAGAAGCACACATTTTCAAAAATTAACAGTGGATTCAAGCCAAAAGAAACACAAGATAAAGAATGTAACCTGCCACGCTGGCAATCCCACAGAGTACACAAATGATCAAATAGATGAGATTTTACCTTGCTCACAAAGAAAAGATCAATGTCGTTCTCTAAACCCTATGAGAGAGAAACAAGAATCCTAGAAGCTTCATAAGCTCATTATAAATAGATTGTATTAGGTTTTTATTTTCTTTGTTGAATTGTAAAAATATATTTGAGTTCCATCTTTATATTAATGCAAACTTTTATTTTGCTGCAGTTTAAATTCAATTCTCTCTTTTAAATTCCTGTCAATTTACTTATATTTCGCTTTACATATTTGCCTTGTCAATTTCCTTTTCCTTAAATTCAAAGATCGCAAAATATTTTAATAAGCATTGTTGGAGTGATGATTTGTTTAGCTTATGGAAAAATAAATTGGTTACTACTTCTTGTTCTCATTCAAGTTGGTTTCAAGCTTTGGAAACCTTAGAGTAGCTGGTTCATTGGTTTGAAGATATACTTTCCATTGTTCTTTGGTTATTGGGTGAATAGGTTGTGTATAAGCTCATTATAAGGTGATTTGGGGAGTATAGGTTAGAAAAGTGGTTTTGGAAGGTTCACACAGTTGTAGGTCAGAGCTTATCACTTAGTCCTTTTTACATTTTTCAGGCTTATTTTATCTAATATGCTATTTGCTTATTCCTACTTGCTTATTTGCTTCTTATTGTGTATTATAGTTTATTTATTGTGTATTTGCTTTGTAACACCCCACTTGGATAAGTGGACCATTACGTGTATTTATGGCGTGTCATCAAAGTATGCAAGGCAAATGTCCTAAAAATATTAACTGACCATAACGGAAATACCATAATCAAACATCGGTAATCCAAACATAAGCTTAATATAAATGATTAAGTACTGAAAGGAAGGACTGAAAAATGTCCAAACAAGCAAAGTAATGTATGAAGTGCATAAAGTAAAGAAGTTTGGATAACTTCCATCCAATGCACATACTCTCCCAGAATCCTAAGAGCGTCTCTGCGTACCTGCCGTTTGGAACATAAAAGGAAAACTACGGCTGAGCATAACGCCCAGTGAACGGATATAAAGCATGATAATAAATACTGGAATGAAACATATAACAAATACTTAAGCTATAAGACTGATATGTAAAGTTGCAGCGGAAAACTGTGTATGTTCTGAAAAGTCTGATTTAAAATTGGTAAAGCTGAATTATTTTCTGTTAAATCTGAAAACATGCATTTACTGTATTTTAAGTGCCAAGAGCTTATATAGATCATGTGTTTTAACAACGTCTACATGAATACATAGAGGGGTGACCTCGTCATGCTGTAGAAGGGTAACCTCTAACTAATAAGCTGGGTGGAGGGATCAACTCCAACGTGAAGTATGTAGAGCACACCATATTCACCTGATAAGCTGTAATTGATAACTGAGGATACACCCATACGCCCCACTGATAATACTGATAAATGGCCAAGCTGAAATAAAAGGGACACTGCGAGAAATCACTCCCCCGTAGAGGAGTCATGACACCAGTGCCTCAAGTGTCATGGTTACGGTACCTCCGTAACTAGTTATAACTGGTCATGCATGTATATAAAGCTCAAGCAATTAAGATAGTTATCATGGCAATTCATTTAAAGTTTATAACATATACTAGGGAAAAACATTTGGCTACAGACGGGGAATCCTAATCATGCATAGGAAAGGAAGTCCTTACTGAAAAACGGAAAATCCGTACCTTATGTCCAGTAACTGCCTGCAAGTAAAACCGATGAAACTCCTACTCTGACTTCACAAAAGCTAAATGAATAAAAGACGCGAATGAGTTGTCTGATATCTGTTTATTTTTACTAATCTTTACTGTTATTAGTTTGATTTATTATACTCTTGTATTACTGTTTTGTATAATCTGGTAAACCTGATTGTTCTACATTATTACTGATAAGTGTATTCCTATACCTCTGATTACTATATGATAAGTATTCTAATATTTACGATATTACTATAAATAGTAATCTGCTATAAATAGAAAGTTTCCTAAATTGGAAAGGTTTCTAAATTAGTTTCCTTGAAATTTAAATCATTAAATAAATCACACGTTTTTAAGTAATTAAAAGGAAGGATTAAACTAATATTAATTTCATTTTACTATTTAAATTAATAAAACAAAACAATATAACTAAATTTATACAACTTATTTATAAATTGATCTAATCGTAATAAAAATAATTCCTTGTATTTTATTAATATTCGGGTGGTCCCGAATTCGAGCTTAAAACCTTCCCCAAGACACCCATGTCTCGGGTTAAACCAAACCGGGCCCACCACGACTCACGTCGTGGCCCCTTTGTTGCTGACCCTCGAACAGTAGCCACTGGCCTAGTGCCAGTTGCTACTGTTGTTACTGTGGTTCCGACCGACCATTCATTTTTCCCACTGTTTTGCATTAAGTTCCCACTGCTTTGTTTTATTTCCCACTGTTTTGTATCCTAAGACCCACCGATGTCCCCTTGTTTCCCATTGTATACGTACCAAACACCCCTGGTGGTTTTGGTTCGTTGTCGTCCAATCACCAAACCAAATAGCCTATACGGCTGGGCCAAATATCCAACACCGAGACACCTAGTGTGTCTCGGTTTGCGTGCAACACCCATACGTGAAACATACAATTTCATGGTTATCTTATTATTTTATATGTTCTACCTTAAATAAACATGTATGGTTCGATTTGTAAACTAGAAAGGAGGGTGGATTACCTTTATGATGATTTAGGATCAATGAAAACACACGAACAATCGAAAGATAGAAAATCAAACTCTTTTTCTCCTTGTGGTTTGTTCTAGCTGGCGGCAACCAGAGCAAACCCTAATCCCCTTTTTTTTGTAAAATTAATACTATTGTAACCCTTGCTTGTTTATTTAGTAAGTGGACTGGGCCTGGCCCATTTCCTTTTCTTGTTTTCTTTAAAACCTGCGGCCCATAAAACAACTAACATTTAATTTTCTGTTTTCATCTTGTTTATTATTTTAGATGTTCGTGTTCACGTTAAAATTTCTCGTGCTGAAATCCTGAAACGTATTATTTATTTTCTGAATTATAAAACTTAAGTAATACTGAATAGCTAGTATTAACTATTTTTCTGAATAATTAATTACGTCACGGTTTTAAATAAAACCGAGACTGTGTATATTTAATATTCTTAGATTTTTAAATATGGGTTTTACAACTCTTCCCCTCTAAAAAAATAATTCGTCCTCGAATTAAGGATGCGATTATGTTGCGGTTTTACAATTCTCCCTCTCTAAAAGGAAAATTCGTCCTCGAATTACATGTAAATTAAGCTGGTGAAGTTATAAGAGCTGAAAGGACACATAGGCTGAAAGAACATGAAAGCTGAAATGACATATAAGCGGAAGGACATACCCGAATCATAACTAGAAGTGAGGATAAGAAGTCCGTATAGACTCCTCTGTTTCCCAAGTGGCCTCCCGCTCGAAATGGTTCCTCCACTGGATATTGACAAAAGAAATAGTCTTCCTTCTCATAACTCGATCCTGGCGATCTAACACTGCTTTGGGTTCTTCAATATAAGATAGGTCCTCTCGAATCTGATCGAGTGGATAATTAACTTTGTGAAGCTCATGATAGTTGTACCCTCTGAGTAGTGATACATGGAACACGTTATGAATGTGTGAATGCTGAGGCGGTAACGCCAAACGATATGATACTTCACCGACGCGTTCGAGTATTTCGAACGGCCCGATGTAGCGAGGGCTGAGCTTGCCCTTGAGGCCAAAATATCTCACCCCGCGCGCTGGAGATAATTTGAGGAACACATGATCCCCAGTCTGAAATGCCAGATCTCTATGATGCTTGTCGGCATAACTCTTCTGGCGAGTACACGCTTCTTGCATTTCCCTGGCAATGGCGACCTTTTCATTGGCCAGTTCTATTAATTCTGGTCCCTCAATCAAACGTTCTCCAACCTGATCCCAACAGATCAGAGCACAACATTTCCTGCCGTACAATATCTCAAAGGGAGCACACTTGATACTAGTATGCCAACTGTTGTTGTAGGAAAACTTGACCAACCAGATATAGTCATCCCAATTACCTTTCCATTCTAATACACAGGCGCGTATCATGTCCTCTAAGGTCTGGATGGTACGCTCTGACTGACCGTCCATCGGTGGATGAAAGGCTGTGCTGAGCTTGAGCTTGGTTCCCCAAGATTTATGTAGACCTCCCCAAAAATGTGAAGTAAATCGTGATCCCTGTCTGATATAATATCTGAAGGTGTACCGTGTAATCGTACGATCTCCTTCGTGAATAGATCTGCTAATTTACTGACTGGGAAACCTTTACGGATAGGGATGAAGTGTGCTGACTTGGTCAAACGGTCGATAATGACCCAGATTGCATCATGTTTCCTATGAGTTTGCGATAACCCGGTGACAAAATCCATAGAGATCATGTCTCATTTCCACGTTGGAATATCTAATGGCTGAAGTAGGCCACTAGTACGCTGATGCTCTATCTTATCCTGCTGGCAGGTTAGTGAAAGTTTATGGACTTATATTTAATAGTCGTGTGATAGGATCGAACTCGAGATTACGGGATTGCACACAATACGTAAAGAGTTAATTTAATTAATAAATATATCTATCGTATTTATTAATTTATTTAATTAAAATATTTATGTATTTATTAATTTAACTGAGCAAGTAACTATATAACCTTAACAATCGTTAATTAATTAATAGTTAAGTTATAACGAGCGTTAAATAAATATATAGTATGTATACTAAAGGAAAGAAGGACAGAAAGTTCCGGAACACCCCCTAAGGGGTGTTTCGACCATCGGTTAAGGCTAAGGGGGGGGGGCAATTGTTGCCTTATATTTATCTTGGGCTATAAGATGTTTAGGCCTATAAATACACCTCTCAATCCCCTCATAAATAACATAACAATAATCTTTCCCCTCCTTCTCTTCTTTGGTCGATCGCTAGCCCCCACCACGGAAGGGTTTCGGTTGGTTTTTCTTGGTTGATCGATTGTATACGTAATCTAGTCTTAGCCCCTCTCTAGGGTTGTTAGGTAGATTATATACAAGCGTTGTAGCTTGGTTTTCACGTGCTAGAATCACGGTTAGCTCGTTGTATTACGTGTGTACAAGAACGTAATATAGTCTTACTTTAGATTATATCTTGGTATATACGGTATAAACCGGAATTGGTGATTCGTTCTTCGTCTTGTGGAATTACTTTAGCGTAAAGGTATGTAACCCTAATTCGATTAATTATAATTGTGTTATTAATTATGATCTTGTTAAACCGCTTCCGCTATATGATTTTTGATCTCGTTTAGGGTTTTATATAATTGTTATGATACTAATAAACCTTCAGTGGTATCAGAGCCAGGTTTAACATGTTATAATTATCAAAAATTTAAAGTTTTTTTTAACTATAATTGTTTTGAGTTAAAACTATATGTTTTTTAGGTTTTTCATAAAATTAGGGTTTTGTTTTTTAAAAAAATTAGGGTTTTTACTCTATTTTTAATATAAAAAAGGAGGAATTGTTTTAAAACCCTAAATTACAGGTGGGATAATTTTAGATTAAATTGCATGATTAATTGTTATGTCATGTATGGTTACGATCCATAGAGATTTAATTGTTAAGATTTGTGGGGAATCCATGATTACGTGCATGGATCGTAAAATTATATGTTTATGTGATTTTATGTGCTACGTGATTATTTGATTCAATAAATCTAGAATTAGGGAAGACTTTTATATAGAGATATAAAGACTTAGATTTGATGATTATTGAATAAATCGTATGCATGTGGCTATTTGATTTATTTGTTGCACATATAAATTGTTATTATGTGTTTATGATTTAGTTTTTTTACTTGTTTATATATAAAATTGTTGAATTGTTGTAAACAAGGGTTTTTTGTTGAAAATAAATAATATGGACTACATTATATTAAAAATAATGATTTGTTAGAGATTTTAAATTACATAAGATTACGTTGTTTGGTGAATTGCAATAATAAACTAACAGCCTACTCAATTTAGACAAACTATAAAGTGGGTTTAACGCACCGCTGGTCATGTACCCGGTTAAGGAAGGAGGTGTTATGCCATTAGTCGCTGACCAAATTCCCGGCTCGCTTGTGTGTCAAATTAAAATTACCTACGATTCTTAATTGAACTATACCTTAAGGGTGATTTACCACAAATTCACATTGGAACCACAATGAATAAGGGTATTGCTTTGTGCGTAGCCGAGTTCTAGAAAAGTACGATGTGATGAGTCGTGGGTAAATTCTTTAATTGGTTTAACCAATACCGTAACATAATTTATGAAGAAATTTAATCTCATGAAAAATTTTACTAAATGTTTTATTAAAGTTATGCTATGGAGATTGTATGCATGCTTCTCCATACGTTGATTTTGAAATTAAAACTTATACCCTTAAAATTTAAGTCGAATGCTCCTAATTGACGAACACTTGAAATTACTTCATCATCAAATGAGATTTTTGGATGATGTTGTGATGGAGAGAAAACCATTTGTAGAATGAGAATTCGTATGATGGTTTTACGTTAGTCAGATTAGACGACTTAGTTAAGTTACTCAGTGAGATCTGGAAATTAATGCATTCAGAAGGGATGAAACATGTTTACAATGCAAAACGTTTTTGGCAATGTAAATCCCTTAAATATTTAGAAATTGAAAATTGTTTGTCAATTGAATTGTTCGACAAGTCGCTATGTTGAGTACATTCATTACTAGCAGATTAACTGATGTAATGGATCTATGTCAATGTAGTTCCAGAATTCAAGGAAAATAATATGGTTTTAATACCGGGGTAATTTTATTTTCTTGAAAGTATTTTGTTATCGAAAATACTGATATTTGAACTTATTTCTGTAGAAATGGCTCAATCCACCAATAACACGATAAGTTCTGCGTTCAAAGCTTTCTTTGAACGACCTGAACTTACTGGCCCAAACTTCAATGATTGGTACCGCTCGCTAAGAATTGTCTTGAGATCAGCGGGTACTATCGATATCTTGACTACTCCCTATCTGGAGGATCTTGCTGAAGGAGAATCTGATGCGCAAAGGCTTGAACACGCTGCTAATATTAAGAAGCACTCTACGAATGCTTGATGAGCTCAAGGCTATGTTCGAAAAGCCGCAAGCTGTGGAGATCTACGACTTGGTATATGATTTGCATAGCTGCAAGCAAGCTCTAGGAAAGTCTGTAAGTGCCCATTATTTGGAGATGAGGGGTTATATGGAACAACTTATTGCACTAGGACAACCCTATGATCATAATATGGATATCGACTTGATCAATAGGTCCCTTGACAAGGACTTTAATGATTTCGTTAGAAACTATAATATGCATTGCACGGGGAAGACAGTTAATGATTTGCATGAAATGCTCATTGACTATGAAAAGGGGTTAAAAGAGAAGGCATCTACCACTACGCCTTCTGTACTAACCATACAAAAGGGTAGAGTGAGTAAGTCAAAACCGTAAGCGGATAAGAAGAAAGGCAAAGGCAATGGTAATAAGAGCAAACAAGTTACGACTTATTCGAAACCCAAGCAGAACTTTGTCAAGAGGAGTTAATCTCAAAAGGATGAGACTTGTCACCATTGCAAGGCAAGTTGTCACTGGAAGAGAAATTGCCCTCTTTACCTCGAAGAATTACGAGAAATAAAAAAGAAGCCTGAGCAGAGCGCTGCAGCTTCAGGTACTTTATTTATGATTGAATTGTTCAAATTAACATAAAAATTAAATTCCTGGGTATATGATACGGGATGCGGTATTAACATTTATAATACGCTGCATGGATTTAATCTGGAAAGGAAGCTTTCTTATGGGGAACAATAGCTGCAAGTGGGCAATGACGCACAAGCAGCGGTTGAATCTATAGTAACTTTTAATCTAGTTTTACCTTAGGGTTTAGTACTGAGATTAAATGATTATCATTATGCACCTACAATTGTTAGGGGTGTTATTTCCTTTTTTTGTTTGTTAAATAATGGATTCGTTCACACGATCGATAATAATGGAAGTTTTGTTTGGAAAATGGTATTTTCTATTTTAATGCAATTTCTGTGAATGGTGTATTTGAAATAGACATGCATGATAATGAATCCAAGAACGATAAATCTGTATTTAGCATGAGTAAGAAGAGAAAGTTTGACAAGAACTCTTCTTATCTTTGGCATTGTAGACTTGCCCATATAGGGAAGACTCGTATACAAAAGGTTCAACGTGAAGGTCTTTTGGAAAACATCATGATTAATCATTTGATAAATGTGAGTCTTGTATCTCTAAAAAGATGACCAAGAAACCTTTTAATAGCAATATTGAAAGGGCTACTGATCTACTTGGACTTATACATACTGATGTGTCTGGACCACTTAGACAATCGTCAAGGAAAGGTGCTAGCTACTTCTTAACATTTACGGATTATTATAGCCGTTATGGTTATGTTTATTTACTTAAGCATAAACATGAGGTATTTGAAACATTCAAAGTGTTTAAAGCAGAAGTAGAAATGCAATTAGAGAAGAAGATTAAAGCTCTTCGTTTTGATAGAGGTGGTCAATATTTAAGTCAAGAGTTTATAGATTATCTAAGTGAGAATGGAATTGTTCAGCATCTTACTTCTCCCTATACTCCACAACAAAATGGTGTATCTGAAAGGAGAAATCGTACATTCTTGGATATGGTAAGGTCTATGTTTAATCTTATAGCTTTACCTTTATCCTTTTGGGATTATGCTCTAGAATCTGTTGTTCGCATTTTAAATATGGTTCCCACAAAGAAGGTCGATAAGACACCGTATGAACTATGGCAAGGCAAGAAGCCATATTTGTCTTATTTAAAGGTCTGGGGCTGCGAGGCGTATATGAAATGTGACTCGGGTGACAAACTCCAAGAACGATCTGTAAAATGTATCTTTGTAGGATACCCTAAGGAAACTATGGGTTACTACTTTTATTATCCACCTGAAAACAAAGTAATTGTTGCTAGGTATGGAGACTTCCTTGAATCTGATCTTGTAAATCAAGAATTCAGTGGGAGAAACTATGATCTTGAGGAGAGTCGTATAGATACATTACCTTCTAAAAACACTAGCGATATAATTCATGTAGAACCAGAAAGTCTGGCGGTTCCACCGGAATTAGTTCCTCTACGTAGATCCGCAAGGATTAAAAACGCAAATAGAAATATGTGTCTTAACATAGAGGATGATGATGAGTTAGGGGATCTTGGTGAACCCGCTATTTATAAATCCGCCATACTTGATCTTGAGAAGGATAAGTGGATGGTTGCTATGGATGAGGAAATGAAATCCATGAAAGTAAATGATGTTTAGATTCTTGTAGAACCACCACCGAATGCTAAATTAGTGAGACATAAGTGGATATACAAGAAGAAAACCAACATGGACAAAAAAGTACAATCCTATAAAGCTCGTTTAGTAGCTAAAGGTTTTACTCAAACTTTTCGCATAGACTACGAGGAGACATTTTCTCCTGTAGCATACTTAAGAGCTATTAGGATTCTCATAGCTATAGCAGCATACTATGATATGAGATATGTCAAACGGATGTTAAAACTTCCTTCTTGAATGGTCGCTTAGATGAAGACATCTATATGCAGCAACCAGAAGGATATGTTGATCCTGAGAAGCCAGGACATGTGTGAAAACTTCAAAGGTCCATTTATGGTTTGAAGCAAGCATCACGTCAATGGAATAAAAGATTTGATGAAGAAATCAAAAAGTTTGGATTTGTTCAGAATCGTGATGAGCCATGTGTATATCGTAAAGCTAGTGGGAGTGATGTAGTATTCCTAGTCCTATATGTTGATGACATATTAATCATAGGAAGTAACATTCCAAGACTTAAAGCTGTTAAGGATTATCTTGGTAAATGTTTTTCTAAGAAGGATTTGGGAGAAACTGCATACATTTGGGAATTAAGATCTATCGGGATAGGAAAAGACGGTTAATTGGTCTATGTCAAGATGCTTATATAGATAAGATTTTGAAGAAGTATAATATGCATATTTCCAAGAAAGGTTTTCAACCTATAGAAGTTAAGCATAATCTGAGTCATGAAATGGATGCATCAACTCCTGAAGAGGAGGCATACATAAAGAAGGTGCCTTATGCTTCGGCTGTAGGATCTATAATGTATGTTGTTAGATGCACAAGGCCTGATGTGGCGTTTGCTCAGAACTTGGTCAGTAGATACCAACAGAATCCAGGGAAGCTCCACTTGACTGTTGTTAAACATATTCTAAAGTATTTGAGGAGTAAGAAAGATATGTTTTTGGTATATGGAGGGAAACCAGACATATAACTGAATGTTACAGGTTTATGTGATGCGTCCTGGCAATGTGATAAAGACAATACGAAGTCTCAGACGGGTTACGTTTTTGTTATCAATGGAGGAGTAGTTGACTGGAAGAGCAAGAAACAGACAACGATTGGAATGCATGCTACTCAATCTGAGTACATGGCTGCTTCAGAAGCTGCAATGGAATCTGTTTGGATTAGGAAGTTTATTGAAGATCTTGGAGTGATGCCTTCAATTAAAGAACCTATAGATATGTATTGTGACAATTATGCCGCAATAATATTTGCCAATGACCCTGGAGTCATGAAAGGCGCCAGACACTTTATGCGTAGACATCACTACGTCCGAGAACAAGTTAAAGCTCGGGAAATCAAATTGATAAAAGTTCACACAGATGATAACGTAGCAGATCCTTTGACTAAGGCTTTGCCTAGACCTAAGGTAGTTAAGCATACCAAGGTGGTTGGGCTGCCACTAGCTAGCGAACTCATGCAATAAATCTGTGATTAGTATTTGGATAAAGGATGGTATGACATTATTATATAATAAAATAAAGATTAGGTTTCATTTATTTCTATTATTTAATAAGTGTATCCTATTTTACATGTTTTAATCCATGAATAAATGTTATGCTAAATGTCGTTGTCGATTAATAATATGGGAGTATTATTAAACTAAGACAAAACAAAATAGCGATAGATTATACTTGAAACTATATTGATCGATTTTGGATGATATTCGATGAATCGAATATGTAAAACCTCTGATTTTACCTTATTGACTTTGTCAACTATTGTACTCCTTATTTTTGGAATCTCTATAATTACACTTTTATATGATTAATTAAGTATCATCTTCTTTTGTCATACTATCATTTTCATATTTATTTTTAATATATATATATATATGAACCTTTATTCTTTTGGACTACTCTGGCAATTTACTGGCCACATTTTTAAACAAGGACTCATCACCTCAGTACATATTTTTGGAAAAACTAAAATTTTTTTTACTTCATTTATTAGGTACATGCATTTATTATTATATTTATATATTTACATATACCTTATACTATGAACAAACATACGTCACCATAAAACAATGTCTATCATCTCACATTGATTTAATTACTTTGTTCAAGTAAAATATTTATAATGATATACACATTATATACTTTCACCAAGTGACCTAAAGGTTTAACCAAATACCTAGAAGCCTTACAAGTACCTACACTATATTACATAGGCTTAAGTTAACTCCCAATTTTTAGACAAGTCAACACATTTTCTACCCTAAAACCCATGACTAGCCGTCTATATATATACATACACACTCCTTAATCATACAAACTTAAAAGTAAACTACCAAAAGTCAAGGAGATACTATGCAACCATACTATACACCATACATAAACTACTATTTCATGTCATACTTGTCTCCTTTGACCCTAAAAACACACGGCACCAACATGAAGGGAAATGGGAAGAACATTTTGCTATATATGGACATAGTACATGTATATCTTACAACAATCTCTTCATATCTTCCTTAGATATCAAAAGGACAAGGTACTAGATACATCAAATCTATCCTTTCCTTAGTATATCCGAAAACCATAAGGCTCAAAAACAAAACACTTAAATCTATCCTGACTCTCTCTCTCAACTCTTGGCTCCATTTTAATTTCTTCACCAAGATTCACAAAACTTATTTACTACCTCATTTACTAACCTTAAAACATGTCTCATGCAACATAAATGCTTATCATTACTCTTTACTACTCCTAACTTACACTACAAGGCAACAAAAGAAACCCTAGAAGCACCATAGAAGGCCACGGCTAGGATTTGTTTAAGCTATCCACCATTGTTGATCACAATCTCAAGCTATCCCTAGTTCACTTGTTCTTTCCTTAAACTCACTTAACAAGTAAGTATCATGAAGCTTATCTTTTTCTTAAATAACTTCATTTATCATTCACATGAACATACATATGGAAACTCCTAGTATAAACTTAATATAAACACAAATCTAGAAAACCTAGACTTGTTGAAGGTCACGGCTAAAAATGAGGTATCACGTAAAGTGATGAAAAATCTAGCTAACTATGATAACCGTGAACTTATACACATGCTAACCTAGAAAAATCATGAAAACCTATGCATGTGTATATATAGCCGTGAGTTTTACTATGGTTTTTAGGTTGATGGATAACTTAGAAATGTTATAGAAAGCCTAGAAATCATTAGATCCATATTTCTCCTTATCATGTTTAACTAGTTTGCTTTAGTGGATTAGTAAGCCCAATGAATAGTACTTAATATAGTTTAGGCCCATTAAGCCCTAAATATAAGCCCAATAAAAACTAGAAGCCCACTAGGCCCACTTATGCTTCATAAAGCCCATTAAGATATTTATGCTTAAGATAAACTTTTTGTATGTCCACGTTTTCTTAGGATTGTGCAAGTGTTTGATTGATCTAAAAAGAGGAAGAGGGATGAAGAACTAGAGAGCGAAAGTTAGAGAGAGAAAAGAGAGAATGAGAGAAAGAAAGATGTATTTGGTGAAATAATAAATGAACAACTAACAACAACCCCTCCTAACATGCTAGGAGGGGGGTATATATATCTCACCCTACATGTGGGCTTGATGGGCTATATTGTTTACATATTGCATCACGAGCCCATACTACGTATAAATCGTTGGAGTGACCGATCCTTCCTAAATACGTAAAAACGTATTTCCAACAACCTCCCCCTAAGGGAGGTCACTCAAAGTTACAATGTCCTAAATAGGATATAGCTCATGATCTATGCTAACAATGATGTGAATGAGACTTTCTTTGGAAAAACGTATTTCTAACAATCTCCCCCTAAGGAAGGTCACACCATTTTACAAAATCTTAAACCTAGCATACTATGCTTGATGTGATCTTTGACTTTAGACTTGAGCATGTTTCCTTGCCTTGACCTTGTGCATTCATCACTTGTGATATTTGCCTCTTCGTGACTACATGTTCCACATACTTATACCTTTATAAATTCTTGAAAGCTTCAGAGTTTGATACAGCGGAAGACTTGACTTTCAGACTTTCTTGAATTTGTTGAAGTATTAAGTGTATGCAGAATAAGCATGTGGTGACAACTTATTCTAGATTGTACACCGCAATGCCACCTTCTTGTTATGCTGCATAAGACAGTTAGCAACAAAACATATACACGGATGAAATGGACTTGAACATTTCATTCTAATTCGGTAGCATTTTACCTCCGGTCGGTTAAGACCGTTGGACGATATAAAATATCGTACTTGTGGCAGGTAGTTTCAATTACGAACCTCCTTTACAAGATTTCGTGGGTAAACCTGTTCTCTTTACTCGACCGTCCAAAGATGACTGCGAACGTAAAGAGTGAATCATTTGGATAATAATATCCACATGATTTCAAGCCGTCAAACCCGATTCCTGGAACAAGTTTAATTCATTAAAGAATCGCACCATCGTTGCTTTCCAGTTGTCACGAGCTTGATTCATATAGAATCTTACAAGTTACCTACCAAGTGCTGTTTGATGTTAACACTAGAAGGATTTCCACTCATCACTGTGAACACTATAGAGTGTCACTCTGAGTGTTCTGGCAAGATCATTTAGATATTGCGTAGAGGCCTGGAACGTGTTTAAGTTCAGTTAAGAATTAAACCACTGGTGCTTTCCAGTTATCACAAGCTTGATTCATAAAGAATTGCACAAGTCACCTACCATGAGCTTTTTGATATTCGCTCAAGAAGGATTTCCATCTTCATTGTAAATACTTTCGTATTACTCGGATGTTCAGGCAAGATCATGAAGATTTTGTGTAGGACTCTTAAGATATTTCTTACTTTTCACAGTGTGTGAAGAAGCAAGGAATTATGAAAGTGTGTCCTAATGAGATATTTGATGATCTCAAATGGCTCTAGACTCGATCCTACATTTTGGATTTTAGTGATCGGAGGCTGGAGAGGAGTGCCACCATTTCAATACCAATTTATTCGGAGTGAATAAATCAATAGATAATGTATTGTCTCCGTGTGATTAAAACAAATATCTTTTGAGAGATATCTGAGTTAGCTGGGATGGTTTGTGCATTGCATCACTGGGTCCATGATGTCTATCTTTAATATCGAGAATCATTAAAAAATGATCTCATTAGCATATGTGTTGACCCGGTTTCTACCTTGTTGTACGGAGGGCTTCTTTCTTTTCACCCTTTATCTTTACAATTCTTTTTCATTCTTCAACCCCTTCAATGCTTACTAATACATCAGAACTAGCACCTTGTTGTGATTGTTCCAGTGCTAACTTAAGTACTTGGTCGACATTCAGCTACGTTCACAATCTTTCTCCATCTTTCCTAAGGACTACTATTTCTAGCTATGGAATGTCCTTGGGAAGATTCCTCCGGTTTTAGAAGAATCATTGGACTTTAACCTATCCTAACATCCTTATGTCACCACAATCTTCACCGTCGTGAATAGAGATGTTTTGGGTAAGTGTATGTCACCATGAAATCCATTTTGATATCCAAATCCATTTTGCTCCCCCTTAACATATGCCACGATATCCGAAAACATTTCGCACATGTCGGGATGAGCTATCACGTTAAGTCAAACGATTTGTGATTAATCATTTCCCATATTAAATCACATTTTCTCCCCCATATATAAAATATTAACCCAATCTATGTTTTTAATATCAATTGATTTAATAGCATTTTAAGAAAATTTGGGAAGAAAAATGCAAATCCAATTATCTTCATGATTTCTACAAGCTTCCCCTAAAATTAATGAGGGAGTACTTGAAACGTAATTTAAATACCTTTTAAACACAAGTGTAAGGTATTTATCACGTGCAAAGATCATATATGATAATGTATTCACAATATTAGCAATTTACGAGGTTGGACCTAAATGATGAAGAACATCATATGATAGAATCACATGGTTCTTGTTCACGAATGTTGATTGCCTCGTCACGTCTAAAGTTATATCTTGACACCATGTGTACGATTGATATCGTTGTCTTGACACCAATTAGTGACCTTGGCACTTTTGGCATCAAAGATTATGAATGTTGGATAATTGCTCCCCCTCAATTGTTGACACGTATTCTATTGAAAGAGTTGTAGTCGTCGTTTGAGTAGTCGCATCATCGAGTATGCAAATATCAATTGTAAATTGCTACGGATTGTGGAGATGATAACTTCATAAAAACAAGATTTCTCTTGTTTTAACAAATAAATGCACTGACACGTACATATATTCATGTTAGATTGTGTTATTACGTAAACACAATCCCTTACATGGTTATAATGTAAACCATGCCCGAGAAAATTCATTCCCGTTGTTGAGTCAAAGATTTCCGGTGAAATACTTGACTTTAATATGAAAAGCGGGTTGCAGTCTAAAATAACTACAAGCTATTTTGAGCATGTTTTAAAACATTTGAACTTCTGCTCAAACTTTATTTACAACCCCGTGTCATTATTGAATGACATTTCTAGTATCGTAAATATTATCGATTCCAGAAGACATTCTCTTTTTATCAATATATTT
Organism: Glebionis coronaria; assembly: GCA_025667525.1. Classification (NCBI taxonomy): domain Eukaryota; kingdom Viridiplantae; phylum Streptophyta; class Magnoliopsida; order Asterales; family Asteraceae; genus Glebionis; species Glebionis coronaria. The sequence goes on along the minus strand of CM046881.1, from coordinate 504,097,513 downwards.
TTGAACACACAATTTTGAAAGATTTAGAAAAACCTTTTGAGAAATTCTCGAAAAATTGTGTTCAATGTTTTAAAAACCAATTACTTGAGCTTAAGATGTTGAATATCTTACAAAACGAGCTCAAGTCCGAGAAGTTGTAAACTTCCCGTTGTGAGGATAAGTTTATCATCGGCGATAAACTTTCCTTTTAACTGAAGAACGAGTCCTAAGTTGACATTTACTTAGAAGTCGTTTTCATTAGCTTGAAAAAATTTTGAATGTTTCAACGTAAAGCTCATGACCGAGAAAGATGAATTTCTCTTTATGAAGAAAAGTTCTCTTATTTAAAAGATACACTTCCCTTTATGAGCTTAAAACTTGGAATGTTTTAAAACTAGCTCATGACCGAGAAAAATTAATTTCCCGTTACGAGGAAAAGTTATCATCAAAGATAAGCTTTCCTAAAATGGAAGTCCGAGTTACAGTCTGATATTTAACTGTAAGTCATTGTGCATGAGCTTAAAAACTACGAAAGTTTTTAATAAAAGCTAATGCCCGAGAAAAAATGAATTTCTCGTTGTGAGGATAAGTTTATCATCGGCGATAAACTTTCCTTTCTTTGAAGTCCGGGGCATAATCTGAAATATAATTATACACTATTTACACGAGCTTAAAACTTTTAAATAGTTTTAATGTAAGCTCGTGTCCGAGAAAATTTAATTTCTCGTTAATGAGGATAAGTTTATCATCGGAGATAAACTTTCCTTTCTTAGAATCGCGGGTTACAATCTGACATGTGACTGCAAGCCGTTGTGCATGAGCTTAAAACTTCGAATGTTTTTAATATAAGCTCATGCCCGAGAAAAATTAATTTCTCGTTGTGAGGATAAGTTTAATATTGGCGATAAACTTTCCTTTAATTGAAGTCCGGGTCAGCGTCTGATATTTAACGATGAGCCATGTAGACGAGCTTAAAACCTTTGAATAGTTTTAATCTTTAGCTCGTGTCTGAGAAAATTTAATTTCTCGTTTGTGAGGATAAGTTTAACATCGGCGATAAACTTTCCTTTCTTTGAAGAGCGGGTCATCGTCTAAAATTTAACAATGAACCATGTACACGAGCTTAAAACCTTTGAATAGTTTTAATTTTTAGCTCGTGTCCGAGAAAAATTAATTTCTCGTTTGTGAGGAAAAGTTTATCATTGCATAGATGAACTTCCCTTTATTTGAAATTCGGGTCATCGTCTGTCATTTAACGAGGAGCCATATACACGAGCTTAACTTTTGAATAGTTTTAATTTTTGCTCGTGTCTGAGAAAAATTAATTTCTCGTTTGTGAGGATGATTTTATCATCGGCGATAAACTTTCCTTTCTTTGATGAACGGGTCACAAACTGTGATTTGTCTAAGCCTTATACAATGTAATCTTAACTGCAAATCCCCTGAGACACTTGTTTCTCTGATATCAGCTTCTTTAGTAACCAAACTCTGAGAGTGTCCTTAGTTGAATGGTATATAAAGATCGGACCGGTTTGTTTTTGTTGATCCTTGACTTTGGTACCTGCCATCTCAGTTGAAGTTTGTATGCTTTTATATGGGTTAGCGATATCTATCTTAGAACCCTGCGGGGATTCACATTTTTCTTTTCTTGTGCCAGAGGTGACTTGAGGAGATGATTCACTTCTCTTAGCTGGCAAACGTTTCCTTTTATAGAAAATCTTAAGTTCAGGCTTAAGTGATGTACCATCCTTTTCAATTTCCTCCCAAGTAGTCTTAGTAGAATCGGAGACTATCCTAGTTAAAGGGCACTCGTTTCCTACAACATTGAAAGTTCTACCCGTGGGTCGCCAAACTTTACCAGTGGGTTTGATTTTAGCTAACCACTAGGATTTAAGTCTAGCACGGGAGTTCACATCATTAAGTAATTTATTGACACAAGAATCATGATTTGATTTAAAGACACATTTCCTACATATTTTACAACTAGCATATTTTAAGTCCGAATAAGATCTAGAATTCCTAGGTGATTGGTTGATGCTCCTATGATATGACATGCTACGGTTAGCAGTGTTGGGTAATCTAGAAGGCATCTGACTAGGTTTAAAATTCCTATCTCTTACTTGTGTCTTTTGTATAGCGTCCCTCAGACCAAATTTATGTCGAACGTCATTTGAACTAGTTCTAGACGTGTTCTTTGTATTCGTAGAGAAACTAGAGGCAATCATGTGATTAGGTCTTGCTAAAGCTGATTTAGTCACATTAGGCCTAGTTGGTGGAGTGACTGTTCAAGAAATATGAACCATATCAACTTGGGATGCAAACCACGGTCTCGAGGATTGTGGTCGCTCGGATCTAAATGCAGTCGGTTGTCTAACGGACTGATTTGTAGGCGGTTTCCCCAAGATAGATGGTTTTTCAAGCTTAGTGTCCACACTAGTTCCTTTAGTTTTTCTCAATTCGTTTTTCAACGCAGCTATAGCAAAGACCTTTTCTTGAACTTGAGCCTTTAAAGTCTCATTCTCTTTGAGAAATTTATCTTGGGATTCTAATTTAGATTCTAGCGAGTTAATTTGTTTCAAAATCTTATCCTTTTCAGCTTTAGAATCTAGAAGTTTTTGATCCAATTTTTGTTCAAGAACAACGTTTTACTTTTCAAGTTTTTCAAAACATGTTTCAAACTTGTAAGTTCTCTTAGAAAATTCCAGTTTGGCATCCTCAGGATCTTTTGATTGCTGAGCTATGATCGTTTCAAGCTCTTTAATCTTGGAATCAGAAGCAGTTAATGAAACCGTCATAAGGCAGTTATCATGATTGTTAGCATTTTGAACACTTTCTCCCCCATTATGACGCACATCGGTTGAATCAGAAATGATATCGTTATCACTCTTTTCCATCCCATGTTTGTCATAATTAGGTTCGAAATGCTCAATATGCGGCATTTCATCATCATATGCACCATTATATTGTACCATGTTTATAGGCTCTTCGTCATAAACGGGTATGGTGTCATCATAAGAGATGTCTATATCATTCCCTGACATGCTTCTTGTATCATGCTCTATTTCATGAAACTTGGGTAAAGATAAATAAAAAACACATGAACACACTAAAGTAAGCATGAACAACACAAAACCAACCTCTATTTCATCCCATGGCTCTGATACCAATTGTAGGTCCACGTTTTCTTAGGATTGTGCAAGTGTTTGATTGATCTAAAGAGATGGAGAGGGATGAAGAACTAGAGAACGAAAGTTAGAGAGAGAAAAGAGAGAATGAGAGAAATAAAGATGTATTTGGTGAAATAAGAAATGAACAACTAACCACAACCCCTCCTAACATGCTAGGAGGGGGGGTATATATATCCCACCCTACATGGGTCTTGATGGGCTATATTGTTTACATATTGGATCACGAGCTCATACTACGTATAAATCGTTAGAGTGATCGATCCTTCCTAAATATATAAAAACGTATTTCCAACACTTTTCATGTGTTGAATATACATATTACAAAACTTTTGTGTCAAAAATATGAATTATAAAAGTTTCGGATCTAAATAGTGATTTATAAAACTTTCGGATTAAAATGTAAATTTAATAAAGTCTAAGGATTTAAATTGTGACTTTTGGAAACTCATTTTAACAAAATACAAAATATAAGGACCTATATTGTAACTATCCGAAAGTATAAGGTTAGAGAACACCCTATTCGTGACTTAACTAAAACATAAGGACTATTTTTGTAATTTATTACAAGTTATATAACATGGTGTAAACTGAATAGAACCCTAAGGGCCACTTTTGCCAAGTGCCGAGACTAATAGGAACCCTAGGTACCATTTTTGCCAACTATGAATAGTTATAAACCCTAACTCTAAACCTAGGGACTAAAATGGTCATTAGCCGAAAGATTTCCAAGCCCTAGGGGGCTGTTTTGTAACTTGTGTACACCTAAACCCTAAACCGAAACAACAAGGACCAAATGTGGCAATAGATGAAACTTATATAAGCCCTAGTTACACGTGTAACTAGGGGGACTTGCTTTGCCAATTATTGAAATTAAAATAAACCCTAGGGGTATTTATATAAATTGTCGCGGGTATTATATATAATCGAGGGACTAAAGTGCAATTTTCCTAAACCTAAACTAAACCCTATTTTTATATAATCCTAATATTAAAAAGGTGTAACATAAATAAATCTATAAGTTATTTTTCCAAACATATAATTTAAATAAATTATACAAACTTCGGGGACTTTAAATTAAATTAAATTAAATGTAATACACATTATAAACGTTATTTATATAAGTTGTATATAAATTGAATACAATTAATTTATAAAAGTAAATATATTAATTATATTTATTATTATCCTTCTACATTTTAAATATATATAAAACTTTCTTTATAAATATTTAAATCACTTTACAACGATACAAGTACGGGAATATTAATTAAACGAATTAAATACTTGAACGATATTATTTATTTCGCACTTAAAAATAAATACTTCTATTACTTGTACAACGATAAATTAAATTACAGGGATCGTAATAAAATGCTTAAAACCAGTATAAGCATGCACAGATTTATTCAGAGACTTTTATGCATTATGTTATGCATTTACTGAGACTGTATAATTATTTAGGTTGTTGACTGTGTCGTGAGCACCACATTGGATTTCTTGTGACTTACTACTGTACTACTGAGGTGAGTTTATGGCCCCACTTTGTATATTGACAAACTTTTATAACTTTTATGAGGAAGAAAACATGCAACATATTTTTATTTAATGGACATAGACTGAACTACGAAACCTTTGATTACATTTGCCTATTGTAGAATGCCTCCCTTACCCGGGAACTGGAACTGTTAAAATTATTAAATTGCGTGAATGTATAAATAGATCTATTTGGGATTGACCATCCCCATCTAGGTGAGTAGCGCTCACTGTGCCTGGGCCAAGGACAACAAATGTTTATCATGTCGGAACGGAATATTGGGTGCATTTTTATTAATGTGAAGGGTCCTCATAAGTTGTACGGCCTAACGTGTCAAGTGTCAGTTTCGGGCAATAGGAAATGTGCATTACTACTTCAGTGAATGTTTATTGTCCAAACTTAATTTATTAAACTTGTGAATTCACCAACTTTATGTTGACTCTCTAAGCATGTTTTTCTCAGGAAACTGAAGTAGATATTTGATGTGCATGGAGTTAAGCATCATGATAGGCTGCATTTATAGAGCTCATCTAGGGTTTTATAAACGAGAAATCATCCAAACTATTGAATAATGTTTAAGACAATTTTTATAACATTTGCACTTTAATTCATGTAATATTTGTAATGATAATTTTTTATCTGTTGCTCTACATAATATCCGTTGTTGATCCACCTACGTGACAGCCAAATATTATTTCCGCTGCATTTGACCAATTTGGGGGTGTCACAGAATATAGGACTTATCCCAACTATATGTTATTACTTTATGGATCTTTGTCATTAAGTAAAACATAAATAGTTATCCTTAGACTTGAGATACCAGGAAACTGTTGTGAATCTAGTGCATCTCTATGGAATAAACTAACGCTAAACGTAACTGGTAGCTATGAGGATTATTTTCGGAAGTGTTGCAAAATTCATAAGTTTTGCTTGTAGTCAATATGGAATTATTTCCTCCAATTTCGTTTTGGAGTTTAATACAATTGGGCCCCTCGTGGGATTAGTAAAATGTTTGTGTGGCCACACCCAAATTTGTTTTGGTAATTTTAATGAATCTGTGAATGAGAAACAGAATGGTTAATGAAAGGAATGACTGAGATCCATATCCTTATTAACGTTGTATTAGAAATAAAAGGATAATAATAACGATGCAGAATCGTTAAAAGGTTTTGTCCAGGAGACCTTACTCGAGTTTTACTAGAGACATTGCTATGTGTAACTAGACGTTAGTCAATGTAATCACGATATTCAAAATATTTTCAAGTGGGAGCTAAAAGTTTATGGACTTATATTTAATAGTCGTGTGATAGGATCGAACTCGAGATTACGGGATTGCACACAATACGTAAAGAGTTAATTTAATTAATAAATATATTTATCGTATTTATTAATTTATTTAATAAATGTATTTATGTATTTATTAATTTAACTGAGCAAGTAACTATATAACCCGTTAACTAATTAATAGTTAAGTTATAACGAGCGTTAAATAAATATATAGTATGTATACTAAAGGAAAAAAGGACGGAAGGTTTCGGAACACCCCCTAAGGGGTGTTTCGACCGTCGGTTAAGGCTAGGGGGGGGGGCAATTTTGCCTTATATTTATCTTGGGCTATAAGATGTTTAGGCCTATAAATACACCTCCTAGTTCCTCATAAATCAAATAACAATAATCTTTCCCCTCCTTCTCTTCTTTGGTTGATCGCAAGCCCCCACCACGGAAGGGTTTCGGTTGGTTTTTCTTGGTTGATCGATCGTATACGTAATCTAGTCCTAGCCCCTTTCTAGGGTTGTTGGGTAGATTATATACAAGCGTTGTAGCTCGGTTTTTACGTGCTAGAATCACGGTTAGCTCGTTTTATTACGTGTGTACAAGAACGTAATATAGTCCTACTTTAGACTATATCTTGGTATATACGGTATAAACCCGAATTTGTGATTCGTTATTCGTCTTGTGGAATTGCTTTAGCGTAAAGGTATGTAACCCTAATTCGATTAATTATAATTGTGTTATTAATTATGATCTTGTTAAATTACTTCCGCTATATGTGTTTTGATCTCGTTTAGGGTTTTATATAATGTTTATGATACTAATAATCCTTCAGTTAGACATTTGGAAACAAATGTGGTGACATCCTACTTCATGCCGCTCCACCAGAAATGCTGCTTAAGATCGTGGTACATCTTGGTGGAACCTGGATGGATAGAAAACGGAGAGCTGTGAGCCTCAGTAAATAAGGCTTCTCTAAGAGTAGGGTCTTCTGGGACGCACAGTTTGGTACCCTGCCATTCAATACCATCATCATCGATACGAAATTTAGTCTGCTGTTCAATATTCTGGACAATCGCCCATATTTCACCGTCATCCTTCTGTACAGATTTAATTCGAGAGAGTAAATCTGGTTCCACTCTCAGACTAGCCCAGTAACCTGTCAGTCCACGTACTAAGAGCTCAATATCATACCGCTCAAAGTCCCGTATGATCTCCTCCTTAACCTTGATGTCATTTATCATCCTTGACTTTCTGCTGAGGGCATCTGCCACTACATTTGCTTTACCTGGGTGATATTGAATGTTAGTGTCATAGTCTTTAAACAGTTCCAACCATCGCCTCTGCCTCATGTTCAGCTCCCGGTGTGTAAATATATACTTGAGACTTTTGTGATCGGTGAAGATATCACACGACTCACCATACAGATAATGTCACCAGATTTTGAGAGCGAAGACGACTGACGCAAGCTCCAGGTCATGCGTGGGATAATTCTTCTCATACGGCTTTAGTTGTCGTGAAACATATGCAATGACTTTCCCATGCTGCATAAGTACACAGCCCAAACCTTTCCTTGAAGCGTTACTGTATATCTGATATCCACCTGTGCCAGATGGGAGAGTAAGGATCGGTGATGAAACTAAACGCTGTATGAGTTCTTCAAAACTCTGTTCTCTCTCATCAGTCCATACAACCTTCTCTTCTTTGCGCATAAGTTTGGTCAACGGTAATGCCAAACGTGAGAAGTTCTCTACAAATCTACGGTAATATCCTACTAATCCAAGAAAGCTGCGGACTTCTATGGCAGATGTTGGTCTCGGCCATTTAGTGATACCTCAACCTTTTTAGGATCCATGGTGATCCCCTCTGCATAAACAATATGGCCTAGAAATGCCACCTTACTCAGCCATAACTCACACTTAGAAAATTTAGCATAAAGCTTCTCCTGTCAGAGAATTTGTAGAACAGTACGAAGATGATCCTCATGCTCTTCTTTAGACTTAGAGAATATTAGGATATCGTCGATGAATACAATCAAAAACTTGTCTAAGAAATCATGGAAGACTCGATTCATCAAGTCCATGAATACTTCTGGCGCATTCGTGAGGCTGAATGGCATGACAACAAACTCGTAGTGACCATACCTCGTGCGAAAAGCAGTCTTGGATATATCCTGCTCTTTTACACGTAGCTGATGGTAACATGACCGTAAATCGATTTTGGAGAAGTGCTTGGCATCCTGAAGCTGATCGAATAAATCATCGATACGAGGAAGTGGATAACGGTTACGAATGGTGAGCTTATTCAGATCACAGTAGTCAATACACAGCCGCATACTACCATCCTTTTTCTTGACAAACAATACTGGCGCGCCCCACGGTGACACGCTCGGACGGATGAAACCTCTTTCTAGAAGTTCTTGAAGCTGATCCTTCAGTTCCTTAAGCTCAACAAGAGCCATACGGTAAGGAGCTTTGGATACTGGTTCTGCTCTTGGAATAAGGTCGATATCAAACTCTACCTCTTGAGTGGGAGGTATGCCTAGTAGTTCTTCTGGGAAGACATCAGGAAAATCTGACACAATTGGCTGATCATGGAGTGAAGGTGTATCCGAAATAGTGTCATGAACGGTAGCTAGGAAACCCTTACAGCCATGGTATAATAGAGCACGGGCCTATAAAGTTGAGATAATCTGAACATGTTTTCCTGGCAGAAAACCACGGTGAACATTGTAACACCCCACTTGGATAAATGGACCGTTACGTGTATTTATGGCGTGTCATCAAAGCATGCAAGGCAATGTATTAAACATTAACTGACCAAACGGAAATACCGGAATCAAACATCGGTAGTCCAACAAGCCCAAAATATAAAGATTAAGTACTGAAAGGAAAAGGACGAAACAGTGTCCAAACAACCAAAGTAAAGTAACGTAATGTGTGCATAAAAATAAAGGAGTCTGGATAGCTCCCATCCAAATGCACGTACTCTCTTAGAAGTCCTAAGATCGTCCCTGTGTACCTGCCGTTTGGAAACATGAAAGGAAACTACGGCTGAGCATAACGCTCAGTGGACGGATATAGCATGATAAAAATGTACTGAAAGGTAATGAAATAGAAGTCAACAATGAAGCTATAAGACTGATATGTAACATGTGGTATAACCTTGCATAAAATCTGTAAGACCTGGTTCATATATACTGATACTGAAATATAACTCTAAATTCTGAAAACATGCATTTACTGTATTTTATTTGCCAGAGCTTATATAGGTCACGTGCTGTAACAACCGTGCATGAATAACTGGAGGGGTGACCTCGTCATGCTATAGAGGGGTGACCTCTAAATAACTGTGCTGGGTGGAGGGATCAGCTCCAATGTGAAGGATGTAGAGCACACACCACATTCACCCTGATAACTTGTAACACATATAAGCCTAGGATGCATCCATACGCCCCACTAAAACATACATATAAAAATGGCCAAACTGAACATGAGTGGGACGATGCAGGATATCACTCTCCTGCATGTGAGTCACGACACCGGTGCCTCTAGTGCCGTGGTTACGGTACCTCCGTAACTAGTACATAAACTGGTCGTGCTTGTATATAACGCTCAGGCAATTCTATTTAGTTATTAACATGATTACTGATAAATTTAAACATATACTAGGGAAAAACATTTGGCTGAAGATGGGAAATCCTAATCATGCATATAAAGGAAGTCCTTACTGAAAGGACGGAAAATCCGTACCTCTAGTCCAGTAACTGACTGAATGGAAGACTGAACGAATACTACTCGGGCTTCACGCGTGCTACATAAATAAAGGACGCGAATAAGTTAACAGTTATCCGTTATTAAATTTTACTGATCTTATTGGTTTCTTATTTATTTATTTCTGAAGTTCCATACGCATATTAACGGCTAAATTCGGTCTTATAATAATTCATTGTAATGTATTAACGTTCTACTAATAGCTACGTACAAACGTATTTCTGACGATAAGTATTTCTATAATAAGTATCCCGCTAAAGATAAAAGTTCCTTAATTTAGAAAGTTCTTAAATTGTTTAATTCGTTTTCTAATAATATACCCTTTTAAATATTTAGGAATTTATTTAATTTAGTACACTTGAAATATATATAAAATATTTATAAAACAATTTAATTTAAAAAGGTATAATATAAAAATATTTATTTTATTATTTATAAACATGTCCCGAGCCTACCGAGCCCATCTCGGTCGCACTAACCGAACCAACATAATATAAAAAAATCTGTCCACAAGAATTAGCGACAGAATTTGTGTCACTAAAATTGTCGCTAATTCTGTCCTTATTAAAACTGCCTATAACTAACAGTTTTGCGACAGAAAGACTGTCGCTAAAACTGTCGCTAAAGCTGTTAAATATTTCTTGTCTTCTGTCCCCATTTCCCACCGATTATGCGCCCAGTTACCACTGCCAGGTCGCTATTTCCCACTGTTTATACTAGCCAAACGTACCCTTATTCCTTTTTAAAACAGCCCGGTGGTTTGGCAGCCCCATTTTGGGTCGAACCAGGCCCTAGCCGCCCCTGTGTGGGTCACGGCTGGGCAGGGATGAGATCACCAAGACATGTGGTGTCTTGATTCGCTGAAAACACAAGACCCGACCCCCCCTTTTTGCTGCGGCTGTAAAAACCAAACACCCCTGATGGGTTTTGCTTACTGCCGACAAACACAAAGACCATCACCGAGACACTTGTAGTCTCGACTGGGCCAAAACAGAAACACACCGAGACCCTAATGGTCTCGGTTTGCGTGCAAACAACAAAACCCGACCACCACTACATTAATTACATGTTTAATTTATAAAAACATGTGTTCTTGATATTACCTAGATGGATTCGTGGATCAAAAGAAAAGAAGGAGGATTAAAGATGTTTTACCGATTATGCAATGACCTTGAGATGATAACCAAATAAACCCGAATAGAAACAGCAAAATAAGCTTCGTCTTCCCCCTTTTTCTTTGATCACAGTCGGCGGCATACAAAACCACACAACCCTAATTTATTTGTCTTTTTTTTTTTTGAGTCGACTGATATGGGAGAAAGACTCCCGTTTGATTATTTGAGTAAAGTAAAATGGGCTAAAGCCCATAATTTCCTTTTCCTTTTTATACAAACCGGCCCCTCTCTTTCCTTTTTTTTTTTTAAACTTGTATATAGTGATGTATTATATTTAAATTTTGAATAAATGTTCATGAATATTATATTCTGAAATGTATTTATATTTATTTTCTGAATACCATATGAATAGTTTTTAATCAATAAAACTGCGTATTTAAATATCCTGATCTTTAAATACGGGTTTTATAATTCTTCCCCTCTAAAAGAATAATTCGTCCCCGAATTAAAGATGCGGTCATACTGGGTTTTACAATTCTTCCCCTCTAAAAGAAGAATTCGTCCCCGAATTATAGGGTATTTAAACTGACAGGTAAAAGCCAAAAATGCTAATAAGCTGGAAAACGTAGAAGCTGAAAGGACATACCCGAATTAAAACTGAAAGTGAGGATAAGAAGTCCGTATAGACTCCTCTGTTTCCCACGTGGCCTCCCGTTCGGTATGGTCCCTCCACAGTATTTTGACGAAAGGAATGGTCTTCCTTCTCATAACTCGATCCTGGCGATCTAAAACTGCTTCGGGTTCCTCAATATAAGATAAATCCTCCCGAATCTGATCGAGTGGATAATTTACTTTGTGAAGCTCATGATAGTTGTACCCCCTGAGTAGTGATACATGAAACACGTTGTGGACGTGTGAAAGCTGAGGCGGTAACGCCAATCGATATGACACTTCACCAATACGTTCAAGGATTTCGAACGGTCCGATGTAACGAGGGCTAAGTTTGCCTTTGAGGCCAAAACGTCTGACACCGCGTGCGGGTGATACTTTGAGGAACACACGATCCCCAATCTGAAAAGATAGATCTCTGCGATGCTTGTCGGCGTAACTCTTCTGGCGAGTACGCGCTTCTTGCAGCTTTGCCCTAGCGATGGCGACCTTTTCATTCGTCAGTTCTATCAGTTCAGGTCCTTCAATCAAACGTTCTCCCACCTGATCCCATCAAATAGGAGCACGGCATTTTCTGCCGTATAACATCTCGAATGGAGCACGCTTGATACTAGCATGCCAACTGTTGTTGTAAGCAAACTCGACCAAGCAAATATAGTCATCCCAGTGTCCTGTCCATTCTAATGCACAGGCGCGTAGCATGTCCTCTAAGGTCTGGATGGTACGCTCTGACTGACCGTCCGTCTGTGGATGGAAAGCTGTGCTGAGCTTGAGCCTAGTTCCCCAAGCTTTATGCAAACCTCCCAAGAAATGAGAAGTGAAACGGGGATCCCTATCTGATATAATTTCCGAAGGTGTACCGTGTAATCGTACGATCTCCTCGGTGAATAGTTTCGCTAATTTACTGACTGCGAAATCTTTACGAATAGGAATGAAATGTGCTGACTTGGTCAAACGATCGACAACTACCCAGATTGCATCATGTCTCCGCTGAGTCTGTGGTAGTCCGGTGACAAAATCCATAGAGATCTTGTCCCACTTCCACATTGGAATATCTAATGGCTGGAGAAGACCACTGGAACGCTGGTGCTCTATCTTAACCTGCTGACCGGTTAAGCATTTAGACACAAATGTTGCAACATCCTGTTTCATACCGCTCCACCAGAAATGCTGCTTAAGATCGTGGTACATTTTGGTGGAACCCGGATGGATAGAGAACGGAGAGCTGTGAGCCTCAGTCATTAAGGCTTCTCTGAGAGCAGGGTCTTCTGGAACGCAGAGTTTGGTACCCTGCCATACGATACCATCGTCATCGATGCGAAATTCGGTCTGCCGGTCAATGTTCTGGATAATCGCCCAGATTTCACCATCATCCTCTTGTGCGGCTTTAATCCTAGAGAGCAAATCTGGTTCTACCCTCAAACTAGCCCAGTATCCTCTTTGTCCGCGTACTAAGAGTTCAATATCGTAACGTTCTAAGTCCTGAATAATTTCTTCCTGAACTTTGATGCCATTTACCATACCCGACTTTCTGCTAAGGGCATCTGCCACTATATTCGCTTTACCTGGGTGATACTGGATATTAGTGTCGTAGTCTTTCAGTAGTTCTAACCATCGCCTCTGTCTCATGTTCAGCTCTCGCTGTGTAAATATATACTTGAGACTTTTGTGATCGGCGAAGATATCACACGACTCACCGTATAAATAATGCCTCCAGATTTTAAGGGCGAAAACGACTGCTGCGAGCTCTAGATCATGAGTAGGGTAATTTTTCTCATACGGCTTCAGTTGACGCGAAGCATAAGCAATGACTTTCCCATGCTGCATAAGAACACAACCTAAGCCCTTTCATGATGCGTCACTGTAAATCTGATAACCGCCTGTACCGGATGGAAGAGTAAGTATCGGTGCTGAGATCAATCGATGCTTGAGTTCCTCAAAACTCTTTTCTCTCTCCTCGGTCCATATAAACTTCTCACCCTTTCGCATAAGTTGGGTCAATGGTAACGCCAAACGTGAGAAGTTTTCCACAAACCTGCGGTAATAACCCGCCAACCCAAGAAAACTACGTATCTCTGTGACAGATGTCGGTCTTGGCCATTTGGTGATAGCCTCCACCTTTGCAGGATCCATAGTTATTCCTTCTACGGAAACAATATGGCCTAGAAACGCCACTGTATTCAGCCAAAACTCGCACTTCGAAAATTTAGCGTATAGTTTTTCTCGTCTGAGAATCTGCAAAACTGTACGGAGATGGTTCTCATGTTCCTCTTTGGATTTGGAGAAAATGAGGATATCATCGATGAATACGATCACAAACTTATCTAAAAATTCGTGGAAGACTCTGTTCATTAAGTCCATAAATACTGCGGGCGCATTCGTGAGACCGAATGGCATAACGACAAACTCGTAATGACCGTACCTCGTGCGAAAAGCAGTTTTAGATATATCCTGCTCTTTTACACGCAGCTGATGGTAGCCTGATCGTAGATCGATTTTTGAGAAGTGCTTGGCACCCTAAAGCTGATCGAATAGATCGTCAATACGAGGAAGTGGATAACGGTTACGAATAGTGAGCTTATTCAACTCACGGTAGTCAATACACAAACGCATACTACCATCCTTCTTCTTGACAAACAAAACTGGAGCGCCCCATGGTGATACGCTGGGACGAATGAAACCCCTTTCGAGAAGTTCCTGAAGTTGATCCTTCAGTTCCTTAAGCTCTACAGGAGCCATACGGTAAGGAGCTTTAGATACTGGTTCTGCACCTGAAATGAGATCGATGCCAAATTCTACCTCTCGCATGGGAGGTAAACCTGGAAGTTCCTCGGGAAAGACATCTGGAAAGTCTGACACAACTGGCTGATCATGAATTGAAGGTGTCTCCGAAGTCGTGTCATGAACTGTAGCTAGGAAACCCTCACAACCATGATATAGTAAGGTACGAGCCTGTAAAGCTGAAATGATCTGAATATGTTTTCCTGGTAGGAAACCGTGGTGAATAAATTCTGGTGTCTGGACATCACCAAAGATAACCCGGTGAGCATGACAGTCTATGGTGGCATGATGAACCGACAACCAATCCATACCCAGAATAACATCGAATTCACACATATCTAAAGGAAGAGCACTGACTGGACGGATTTTATCATCAAACTCAAGAGGGAGATCCTTATACACCTGGGTAATGAGTACGGAGTCTCGCATGGGGGTAGATATACTAAGTGCATTGTCTAATGGCGTAGGGGTCATGTTTATTCTAACAGCATATGAAGTAGATATAACCGAGTGCGTGGCGCCTGTATCGAAAAGCACGCATGCAGACTGTCCGTGTATAAACAAAATGCCAGTAATGGTACCTGCGGTCTTATTTGCTTGTTCACGGGTAGTAGTGTAGACACGACCAGTGGTTGGTGGTATCGGTGGGGGAGGTAAAATATGAGGAATCTGGCCTGAGGTACCGGCAACATCCCCGCTCTTGCAATCCCTCTTCAAATGGCCCGGCTGACCACACTTGTAGCAATTACCCGAACCACGACGACAAGGTCCCGAGTGTTTCTTCCCACACGTGATGCAAGTGGGATATGTATACCCGGTGGAAGTAGCTCTGGTTTGCTGAGAACCTGATTTACGATGATATATACGTGTCACGATTCTGATAACTTAACTGAAATAAGGCTGACTGACTGAATTTTAAAATTACCAAAATTTGCCGGTCGGGCAACCTGTTGACCCCTGTTGTTTTGATCACGCCCCTGTCCAGCATCTCTGATGGAATTTACAAATAAATTTAAGATCTGTTTTACACGATAGTTTAGTATTCTTGGAGCTTAAAAGCTCACCTGTAGCTGCCAGGGGAGTTGGAGCTGCCGCGGTAATTATCACCGCCGTTCCTCTTATCTGACCGATTACGGTCATATGACTGACTGTGGTTCCTGTAGTTCTGATGCGGAGTAGCCGATTGGGATCGGTCTCCTCCTCTGTGTCTGTAAGATTTTAATAACATATAAGTTGCCAAGCAATAATGGGCTAAATTGTTTAAGTCTGTTGGGTGAGATGTACCTCTTCTCCGGGCGCTCTACATTCTCGAGCTCGTCCCTCTCAAAAAGCATCTCGATGTCCCGAGCTGCATTAGCTACTTGTGACACATTAGTGAATGTGGCACTCATCAATCTATCTGCAGTCCTAGTGTGAAGAGCCAAGCGAAATTGCTTCACTTGCTCCTCTACGGTACCCGCAGCCTCCCCTAAGAATCCAGCCATCCTGAGGTATCGGTGCATGAACTCTATACTGTTCTCGCCATTATTCTGATGAATAACGTGAAAGTCCCTCTTCATCTTAGCTTGCTCCGCATGCGGGAAAAACTGGTCATAGAACATCGTCTTGAAACGTGCCCAGGTCAATGCAAGCTCCCAAGCATCTCCCCCATTGGACAGTTTCTGAGACCTCCACCAATGTAGAGCAGGACCCTCCAGCTTGTAAACTGCAAGCCTAACTTTGAAAACATCACCACAACCCATAGCTCCAAAAATTTTCTCTATATGGTAGATCCAGTCTTCTGCATCAGTTGGAGCTACAGTCTGCTCAAACAGTCGGGGCTTCTGCTTGTTGAACAGATCCAGCCAAGCGGGTAAAGTGGCAGGTGGTGGAGCAGGAGGGTTGTTATTCTGCTGGGGTCCATTTTGATATTCAGCTCGGATCTCATCACGAATTTGGGGTAACATGGCCTGTATAGCAGCCTGAACAGCAGCAGCAATGGCAGCTGCGTTAGGATCATTCTCGGTTTCACGTCTGGGTGGCATCTGAAATATAAGAGGATGAGTTGATAAAACTGCTAAAATCTGGGGTAATATATCTGAATATGCTTAGTGTAATTCATGAAGGTATAGCTAACAAAACATGACATGAATATCGGTGAACGCCTAGGGTTAGTTCACAAAATGACAATTTCTGAAACATAAATCTGACATGAGTAAGGATGAACGCCTATGGTCAGTTCATCCATACAAAATTTAAGCGGGCAAGGGTGAACGCCTATGGTCAGTTCACCAAAACGAAATGTTCTTAAAAAGCACATGCGATTAAGTATGGCCAGTCCTGTACCAACCGTTTACTTAATCAAAATTTTGAAAATCCGACTGATAAAATTCATGAGTAGCATGGAAAATAACGACGCCAAAATACAAGAAGTTCTTGGTGACTACCCACTAGTCACAGGTCAAGTTTTAGAGCCTACAGGTCGAACCTTGCGCGCTCTGATACCATAATTGTAACACCCCACTTGGATAAATGGACCGTTACGTGTATTTATGGCGTGTCATCAAAGCATGCAAGGTAATGTATTAAACATTAACTGACCAAACGGAAATACCGGAATCAAACATCGGTAGTCCAACAAGCCCAAAATATAAAGATTAAGTACTGAAAGGAAAAGGACGAAACAGTGTCCAAACAACCAAAGTAAAGTAACGTAATGTGTGCATAAAAATAAAGGAGTCTGGATAGCTCCCATCCAAATACACGTACTCTCTTAGAAGTCCTAAGATCGTCCCTGTGTACCTGCCGTTTGGAAACATGAAAGGAAACTACGGCTGAGCATAACGCTCAGTGGACGGATATAGCATGATAAAAATGTACTGAAAGGTAATGAAATAGAAGTCAACAATGAAGCTATAAGACTGATATGTAACATGTGGTATAACCTTGCATAAAATCTGTAAGACCTGGTTCATATATACTGATACTGAAATATAACTCTAAATTCTGAAAACATGCATTTACTGTATTTTATTTGCCAGAGCTTATATAGGTCACGTGCTGTAACAACCGTGCATGAATAACTGGAGGGGTGACCTCGTCATGCTGTAGAGGGGTGACCTCTAAATAACTGTGCTGGATGGAGGGATCAGCTCCAATGTGAAGGATGTAGAGCACACACCACATTCACCCTGATAACTTGTAACACATATAAGCCTAGGATGCATCCATACGCCCCACTAAAACATACATATAAAAATGGCCAAACTGAACATGAGTGGGACGATGCAGGATATCACTCTCCTGCATGTGAGTCACGACACCGGTGCCTCTAGTGCCGTGGTTACGGTACCTCCGTAACTAGTACATAAACTGGTCGTGCTTGTATATAAAGCTCAGGCAATTCTATTTAGTTATTAACATGATTACTGATAAATTTAAACATATACTGAGGAAAAACATTTGGCTGAAGATGGGAAATCCTAATCATGCATATAAAGGAAGTCCTTACTGAAAGGACGGAAAATCCGTACCTCTAGTCCAGTAACTGACTGAATGGAAGACTGAACGAATACTACTCGGGCTTCACGCGTGCTACATAAATAAAGGACGCGAATAAGTTAACAGTTATCCGTTATTAAATTTTACTGATCTTATTGGTTTCTTATTTATTTATTTCTGAAGTTCCATACGCATATTAACGGCTAAATTCGGTCTTATAATAATTCATTGTAATGTATTAACGTTCTACTAATAGCTACGTACAAACGTATTTCTGACGATAAGTATTTCTATAATAAGTATCCCGCTAAAGATAAAAGTTCCTTAATTTAGAAAGTTCTTAAATTGTTTAATTCGTTTTCTAATAATATACCCTTTTAAATATTTAGGAATTTATTTAATTTAGTACACTTGAAATATATATAAAATATTTATAAAACAATTTAATTTAAAAAGGTATAATATAAAAATATTTATTTTATTATTTATAAACATGTCCCGAGCCTACCGAGCCCATCTCGGTCGCACTAACCGAACCAACATAATATACAAAAATCTGTCCACAAGAATTAGCGACAGAATTTGTGTCACTAAAATTGTCGCTAATTCTGTCTTTATTAAAACTGCCTATAACTAACAGTTTTGCGACAGAAAGACTGTCGCTAAAACTGTCGCTAAAGCTGTTAAATATTTCTTGTCTTCTGTCCCCATTTCCCACCGATTATGCGCCCAGTTACCACTGCTAGGTCGCTATTTCCCACTGTTTATACTAGCCAAACGCACCCTTATTCCTTTTTAAAACAGCCTGGTGGTTTGGCAGCCCCTTTTTGGGTCGAACCAGGCCCTAGCCGCCCCTGTGTGGGTCACGGCTGGGCAGGGATGAGATCACCAAGACATGTGGTGTCTTGGTTCGCTGAAAACACAAGACCCGACCCCCCTTTTTGCTGCGGCTGTAAAAACCAAACACCCCTGATGGGTTTTGCTTACTGCCGACAAACACAAAGACCATCACCGAGACACTTGTAGTCTCGGCTGGGCCAAAACAGAAACACACCGAGACCCTAATGGTCTCGGTTTACGTGCAAACAACAAAAACCGACCACCACTACATTAATTACATGTTTAATTTATAAAAACATGTGTTCTTGATATTACCCAGATGGATTCGTGGATCAAAAGAAAAGAAGGAGGATTAAAGATGTTTTATCGATTATGCAATGACCTTGAGATGATAACCAAATAAACTCGAATAGAAACAGCAAAATAAGCTTCGTCTTCCCCCTTTTTCTTTGATCACAGCCGGCGGCATACAAAACCACACAACCCTAATTTATTTGTCTTTTTTTTTTTGAGTCGACTGATATGGGAGAAAGACTCCCGTTTGATTATTTGAGTAAAGTAAAATGGGCTAAAGCCCATAATTTCCTTTTCCTTTTTATACAAACCGGCCCCTCTCTTTCCTTTTATTTTTTTTTTAATTTTTTTTTTAAACTTGTATATAGTGATGTATTATATTTAAATTTTGAATAAATGTTCATGAATATTATATTCTGAAATGTATTTATATTTATTTTCTAAATACCATATGAATAGTTTTTAATCAATAAAACTGCGTATTTAAATATCCTGGTCTTTAAATACGGGTTTTACAAACATACTCTGGAGTCTGAATGTTACTGAAGATGACCCGGTATGCATGATAATCTATAGTGGCACGATGTGCTGACAACCAATCCATACCCAGAATTATATCAAACTCACACATGTCTAGAGGAAGCACACTAACTAGGCTGATTTTATTGTCAAACTCTAGAGGAAGATCCCTATACACATGAGTAATGCGTACAGAGTCTTGCACGGGTGTAGATTTACTTAGCACACTATCAAGTGGTGTGTGGGTCATGTCTATACTAGCATCAAATAAAGTAGATATAACTAAATGTGTAGCGCTTGTATCAAAAAGAACGCAGGCAGCCTGTCCGTTTATAAACAAAATGCCAGTGATGGTACCTGTGGTCTTTTTCTCCTGCTCTCGGGTAGTGGTATAAACACGACCTGTGGTTGGTGGTAGTGGTGGTGGTGGTAAAATCTGAGGAGTATGGCCTGAGGTACTGGCAGTATCTCCTTTCTTACAATCTCTCATCATGTGACCTGGTTCTCCACACTTGAAACAACCACTAGAACCACGACGACATGGTCCAGGGTGTTTCTTCCCACATGTGATACAAG
Source organism: Glebionis coronaria (assembly GCA_025667525.1). Classification (NCBI taxonomy): domain Eukaryota; kingdom Viridiplantae; phylum Streptophyta; class Magnoliopsida; order Asterales; family Asteraceae; genus Glebionis; species Glebionis coronaria. The sequence continues at coordinate 504,077,493 of CM046881.1, read as the reverse complement.
TGGGATTAGTATACCCCGTAGGAGCTGCTCTGGTTTGCTGCGAACCTGGTTCAAGAAAATGAACGAGTGTCACAATCATGGTGATATAACTGGGATAAGGCTGCTAAGTTGTAAATTTTATTACCAGAATTTGTTGGTCTGGCAGAATGCTGACCCCTGTGATTTTGGTCACGCCCCTGTCCAACATCTCTGTTGACATGCTGAAAGTTAGAATTTATGTCACATAATAGTTTGGTATTATGAAGTTTAAAGAAGCACATGTGGCTGCCAGATGAGTTTGAGCTGCCACGGTAGTTGTCACCACCGCCTCTCCTATCTGATCGATTATGGTCATAAGACTGACCGTGATTTCTGTAGCCCTGCTGCTGAGTAGCCGACTGGGATCGGTCTACTCCTCTGTGTCTGAAAGATAATAATTGGATAGTGTATGTTATATGTATTGTCAAGTAAGTACAAGAGTTAAATTGTTTAAGTCTGCTGAATGGAATATACCTCTTCTCAGGTCACTCTATGTTCTCGAGCTCATCCCTTTCATAAAGCATCTCTACATTACGAGCCGCATTAGCTACCTGCGACACGTTAGTGTACGTGGTACTAAGTATTCTATCCGTAGTCCAGGAATGAAGAGCCTAGCGAAAGTGTATCGCCTGCTCCTCCGCAGTACCTGCAGCCGCTCCCAAGAATCCAGCCAACCTAAGATATCGCTGTATAAACTCCATAATGTTCTCTCCATTCTTCTGACGGATGGAGTGAAACTCTCTCTTCAGTCTTGCCTGCTCAGCATGAGGAAAAAACTGATCATAAAATAGTGCCTTGAACTATGTCAAAGTCAATGTGAGCACCCAATCATCTCCCCCATTCGCCAGTTTATAAGCCCTTCACCAAGATAGAGATTCACCTCCAAATTGTAAACAGCTTGCCTGACCTTGAAGGCATCCCCGCAATCCATGGCCTCAAATATTTTCTCCATATGAGAAATCCAGTTTTCTACATCCGTTGGAATTACTGTCTGCTCAAAAGACCGGGGTTTTTGTTTATTAAATATTTATAACCATATAGCTAAAGTGATTGGTGGTGGAGGAGGAGGGTTTTTATGGTTCTAAGTTTCATTTTGGTACTCAGCCCGAATCTCATCCCGAACCTGGGGTAGCATGGCTTGCACAGGTGCTTGAACAGCTGTAGCAATATCAGTAGTTGTAGTACCATTCTGATTGTCGCGTCTGGGTGGCATCTAAAAGTTTAAAGAGGATAAGATGATTAACTTGTTATAAACATGGAATAAGAAATATGAAATATGCATGAGGTAGTTCATGAAGGCATAACCAACGAAAATTGACCTGAATACTGGTGAACGCCTATGGGTCGGTTCACAAAATAACATGCGACTGAAAACATGAATCTGACATGAGTAAGGGTGAACGCCTATGGGTCGGTTCACCAAAACAAAATTTGTAGAAAAGCACATGCCACTAAACATGGCTAGTCCTGTACCAACCTTTTACTTAGTTAAAATTAAGAAAATTGACTGATGAAATGCATGAGAAACGTGAAAGATAAAAACGCCAAAATATAGGAAGTTCCTGGTGACTACCCACTAGTCACAGGTCAAGTTTTAGAGCCTACAGGTCGAACCTTGCGCTTTGATACCATAATTGTAACACCCCATTTGGATAAGTGGACCGTTACGTGTATATATGGCGTGTCATCAAAGTATGCAAGGTAATGTACTAAAAACATTAACTGACCATAACGGAAATACCGGAATAAAACATCGGTAATCCAAACATAAGCTCAATATAAATGATTAAGTACTGAAAGGAAGGACTAAAAAATGTCCAAACAAGCAAAGTAATGTACGAAGTGCATAAAGTAAAGAAGTCTGGATAGCTTCCATCCAATGCACATACTCTCTCATAATCCTAAGAGCGTCCCTACGTACCTGCCATTTGAACATGAAAGGAAAACTACGGCTGAGCATAACGCCCAGTGAACGGATATAAAGTAAATATTGGAATGAAACAGATAACAAATACTGAAGCTATAAGACTGATATGTAAAGTTGCAGCGGAAAACTACGTATGTTCTGAAATGTCTGATTTAAAATTAGTAAAGCTGAATTATTATCTGTTAAATCTGAAAACATGCATTTACTGTATTTTAAGTGCCAAGAGCTTATATAGATCATGTGTTGTAACAACGTCTACATGAATACATAGAGGGGTGACCTCGTCATGCTGTAGAGGGGTGACCTCTAACTGATAAGCTGGGTGGAGGGATCAGCTCCAATGTGAACTATGTAGAGCACACACCACATTCACCTGATAAGTTGTAACTTATAACCTAGGATGCACCCATACGCCCTGAGAAATCACTCCCCCGCATAGGAGTCATGACACCGGTGCCTCAAGTGTCATGGTTACGGTACCTCCGTAACTAGTTATAACTGGTCATGCATGTATATAAAGCTCAGGAAATTTAACATAGTTATCATGGCAATTCATGTAAAGTTTATAACATATGTTGGGGAAAAACATTTGGCTACAGACGGGTAATCCTAATCATGCATAGGAAAGGAAGTCCTTACCGAAGGACGGAAAATCCGTACCTTGTGTCTAGTAAATGACTGCATGGAAAACCGATGAAACTCCTACTCCGACTTCACAAAAGCTACATGAGACGGACGTGAATGAGTTCTCTGATATCTGTTTATTTTTACTGATCTTTACTGTTATTAGTTTGATTTATTATACTCTTGTATTACTGTTTGTGTATAATCTGGTAAATCTGAATGTTCTACATTATTACTGATAAGTGTATTCCTGTACCTCTGATTACTATATGATAAGTATTCTAATATTTACGATATTACTATAAATAGTAATATGCTATAGATGTAAAGTTTTATAAATTAGAAAGGTTTCCAAATTAGTTTCTTTAAAAATTAAATCATTAAATAAATCACACGTTTTTAAGTAATTAAAAGGATTAAACTAATATCAATTTAATTTTATTATTTAAATTAATAAAACAAAACAATATAATAAATTTATAAAATTTATTTATAAAATGATCTAATCGTAATAAAAATAATTCCTTGTATTTTATTAATATTCGGGTGGTCCCGAATCCGAGCTTAAAATCTTCCCCGAGACACCCATGTCTCGGGTTAAACCAAACCGGGCCCATCATGACTCACGTCGTGGCCCCTTTGTTGCTCACCCTTGAACAGTAGCCACTGGCCTAGTGCCAGTTGCTACTGTTGTTACTGTGGTTCCCACTAACCATTCATTTTTCCCACTGTTTTGCATTAAGTTCCCACTGCTTTGTTTTATTTCCCACTGTTTTGTATCCTAAGACCCACTGAGAGTTATATAACTATCGGTTGCCACTGTCTATCAACAAACGCCCCTGTTGTCCCCCTTGTTCCCCACTGTATACGAACCAAACACTCCTGGTGGTTTTGGTTCGCTGTCGTTCAATCACCAAACCAAACAGCCTATACGGCTGGGCCAAATATCGAACACCGAGACACCTAGTGTGTCTCTGTTTGCGTGGAACACCCAAAACCCACACGTGAAACATATAATTCATGGTTATCTTGTTATTTTATATGTTCTACCTTAATTAAACATGTATGGTTCAATTTGTAAACTAGAAAGGATGGTGGATTACCTTTATGATGATTTAGGATCAATGAAAACACATGAACAATCGAAAGATAGAAAATCAAACTCTTTTTCTCCTTGGGGTTACTATTGTAACCCTTGCTTGTTTATTTAGTAAGTGGACTGGGCCTGGCCCATTTCCTTTTCTTGTTTTCTTTAAAACCCGCGACCCATAAAACGACTAACATTTCATTTTCTGTTTTCGTTTTGTTTATTATTTTAGATGTTCGTGTTCGTGTTAAAATTTATCGTGCTGAAATCCTGAAACGTATTATTTATTTCTGAATTATAATACTTAAGTAATATTGAATAGCTAGTATTAATTATTTTTATGAATAATTAATTACGTCACGGTTTTAAATAAAACCGAGACTGTGTATATTTAATATTCTTGGATTTTTAAATACGGGTTTTACATGCTTACTTTTTCATATTGCTTTGCTTAATGTGTTTTAGCATTCTGTTTTATAGTGTTCAATTGCTTGTATTTGGTTTTAAGTAGTGTTTGGTTTAAGACATTGACCTAGCACGCTTTAGATCTCCAAAAGGTGTAAATCAGTGGGAACACCCTGACCTCATGCATCTTTTGATGCCAACCGGAACCTTCCCCAAGGACCCGGCCCCAAGCAATGAGCTCCTGTCCTAGCGACCTAATTAGCCAAAAGTTGGGATTGAACCCTGGTCATTTTCTCCAAAGACCCTCTTTGACCGGTCAACTAGCACGCTTAGATCTAGTTGTTAAGTGTGATTACTGTAGCTTATTGAGGTCTTAAATAACTTAAGTTAGCTTTTTTTTTATTAAAATCATAAAATAAAAAAGTAGATTGATATTCCTTTTCTACATAATTCACACAGTTTTGAATCATAGATTTCATTAGTTGTTAAATTTGTTTGTTTCTAGTATAATTTCACTTGCTTACGTTTTTTGAGGTTTATAGTACATTGCTTGCAGAATTCAATCACTTTAGCTAAAAATACTAGTTACTCAAAATGGCTTAAGTTTGTTCATAATTGTGTCAAACACATCAACAACTTATTCTCTTTCATTGTTAAGATTTAGATCCTGAAACTTAGGAAACACATCGATTAGGTCCTTAAGTTAATCGTTTGTGAGGTTTAATTTTATTTAGTGCTTTTTAGTAGCTTATAATTAAGCTTGAATTTAGTCATTTGTACTTCTAGCAGTTCCAATTGCTTGTATATTTTTTACCGGTTGCTTATGTTATGTGGCTAATTGCTTATTTGTTTTAGTGTTCGTGTGCTTATTTATTTGCTTAATCATATTGTCTTACAACACAAGTAAAGCAACTACTTATTTGTGCTTATCATAAAAGCCAAAAAAAGTTAAGTGTTTGGAGCAAAAAGGCTACCAGGATTCGAACCTAGTACCTCTTCACACCCGATATACTTATCACACAAAACACAACCATGTGCCCTATATGGTCTTTTCCATCCATTGTTCTTTTCTATTTCTTTTATAAACTTTCTTTCTTCATTTTTCTATAATAAGCTGATTTTAGCTTATACGTTTTCTAGCTTATTTGAACGTACAACTTTATTTTCGTACAAAAAATTACTTTTTTTACGTTTTCTTTCATTTCCTTAAGTTTCAAACGTTTTGGTTTAGGATTTATTAGAGTTTCGACTATTTTGTTTTATATGAAAGGGCTTATTTCTTAATTTTGAGCTTATTAAGAGAGCTTATTGTCTTTTTTTCACCATTGTCTTTTTATTCTTAATTCCAGCCTTTGTGCCAATTTTCATAACAAATGGTCGTGTTTCTATGAAACATGGCTATTTTGTCTTATTAGGCTTTTTAATTTTGCTTATTTTCCTAGATTATTTGAAATTTCTTTTTCATGTTACTTTTCTAAGTTCATTTTAGGAGTCCTTGTTAAAAATTAGTTTATATAGTAGCTTATTATACTTTTTGAGATTTTCAAGAGAGCTTATAGCTTGTGTTTTCAAGAAAAGAATTCAATTTTAAAGTTTCTTAGACTTCCATTTTAAATACGTTTGCTTTTTTACATTTTTCATTTTCTTATTAGGATTTTTAGTCCAATAATGTTTTTTGTTAATTTCGTACGATTAGGCTCTTTAGCCCATTTGTATTTTTAAAATAGTTTTTATTTTTAGTTTTAAGTTCCTTAAGTTTAATTTTAGTTAAATTTTTAACAGTTTTAATTTTTGCATTTTTTGATATTTTCTCGTTTTTTGTGATTTTTCTTATTTTACGTTTTAATTTTTACGTATTCATTTTAAATTTTCTTTAAGATATCTTTGATCATTATCCGAATCCGTTTCAAGAATCTCAATTACAATTTCTTCATTAAAACAACGACATTGGGTTTAAATTTTGTAAGTCTTTGATTTACATCTTTTACGTACTTAATATTTACCCATGTTTTTACCTCGAATCAGGCATTGAATGGCATTAATGAGACATTAAATTCTCTTCTCTTGTGATTAGGTGTGATGCTAGCAAAAAGATGAGTGACAAAAAGCAATCATTGTACATGTATAACTAGCAGGGTATCCGAGCGTTGCGGCTACAGGTACCCTGAAACGAAAATTCTGCGAATGCAATGTTTTATAGTTATATTTATAGCTAATGGCAATAGCTTTAAGTTGAAATAACTTTGAGCAATAATAAACCAATTCATATTATTGTGATAATTGACGGTGAAACGTATTTGCAAATCTATATAATATCGCAATATTATATAACATATTAATATAGAAAATCTTTTTATTTTATATGTTTACACATTTTCATAAATCATAATAACATTAAAATCTTTTTATTTCGATGTGTACGATTTAATCGAATTAATTAACAAAATTATCGGTATATCACTAAATTTGTACTAAATACATACATACACGATATATGTCTTCGAAAATGCAAATTTATAAAAAAAATGGTTTAAAATCAAACCCGGAAATTGATATTAAACTTAAATTAGCAAACAATTTAGATAATTGTATCAAAAAAATTGGATTATATAACAATAATCATTTGTAGATGTTGCATATTAATTTTTATTAATTTTATCATTTAATGTGTATTGCCATCAACTAATATAGAAATAAATTTATGAAAATTTTGTGTTGTAAAGGTTTGTACCAAAACCTTGTAACGTTGTACTACTTAAAATTTTAGAGAGAGAGAGAGAGAGTGCAATCTCTTATATAAGTAGTACAGATTTGTGTGTTGTTCAAAAAAGTAGTACAATATAATTTAACGGTTCCGTTTTTATCAATTTTGGTGGGTCCTCTTTGGTTCGTCTTCTGACGGTTTTTATTAGCTAGTTGACGACTGTGACTCCGGCTTCCGGTTTCCAGTTGAACCTCATCATTTTAAGTAGACAATATGTACGATCTTGTAGATATATATTAATATGAATATATAATAGTATTTCTAAGTAATGGTGTATTGATAATTTTTTAACTGTGTATTAATTAGTTTTAATATGTGTATTAAATTATGTATTAATTAGTTTTAATAATATGTATTACGGAGTAATTAATTTTAATGACGAGTATTAAATTATGTATGAATTAATTTCTAATTATGTTTATATACTTCTGCATTATGTATATAATGTTGTAAGTTGATTTTATAACATTATAAAAATAGAAGGCGTTTTCTTTTAATATATAATATAGATAATGACATTAATGAGGCATTAAATGCTTCCATCTTGTGGTTGTGTTGATGTTAGAAAAAAAAGAGTGAATTAAAGCAAAGATTGTAAATGTGTACTTATATAATAATGTGTTACAATATATCATAAAGATTAACCTCTATGATAAAAGGAATAAATACAAGTAACAAATTATGTATAAACATAATTAATTATATTAGTAATAAAGCGGGTTCATATCTTTGCATAAGTATGGATAATGGGCCAATGCGGTATCATTACCCGTACTTGGCAAAAGACAATTATTTATACCTAAACTCGCCTCTAAATCCGCCAACCACCTTTGAATCTACACAACTAGTTCAAGTTGTGGTTTACCATGATTTCATGTGTTTTTGCAAAAAGAATGATTTGTAAGAAACAACAACCACTCAGTTTTCATGTTTTAAATGAATGAAAAAAGAAAATAATATGAAAAGAAAAAATAATGGAAGTATTTGTTTATATGTAGTTAAGCTAATAATTACGTATAAACTTTTAACCAATCATTTCAAATACTAATCTTACGACCTCTATTATCAAATCAGAAGAAATAAAATAAGCGAATATAATTGCAGATATTACATTTCCTCAAGGATCGATAGTTACACATGCCCTTTAGTTACCAGTACAAAATCTTTTAAAATGAATATATACATACCTACTTATAAAGCATTCTAGCCTTCGGTTTTTAACATACTTGAATATCCAACTTATGTTAATTTATACATAATATACAACCATATAAACATAATGATACATTATTCGTTAAAACATACAAACACAATCTTTTTTTTTTGGTAAAGGGTTACCCTGGTAAATTTTAAAAACACAATTTAACACTCATATTAAAACTAAATAATAGATACGTAATAATTAATACACAATTGAATATAGAAATAATTAACACTAATTGATACATCACATTACTTTAAAATACACTTATATACTCACATCGTGTAATAATTTAAACATATATCTACAAAAGTCGTCCGAAAATAGATTCGACTGAGAAAATGAACGACCATCGATTTTACTAGCAAATAAAAATGCGTGAAAGGAGCCCAATTGAAACCTATAAAAATGAATAAATGAAACCTAATTAAAGTTTTTTTCTTTGAGCTATTCTCCGGTTGACCAGATAGTGTGCCATGTTTATTCCTTAAACATCATACATATTCTAAAGTCTCATTTCAATCATCTCCAAAAATAAGAGGATGATTTTTTAAGGAAAAGTTTGAGGCCTCTTAGTTGTGAAAAAAACTCATGTCTTTTTTTTAAATTCTTAGAGGGCTGGGTACAGTGAGTCATGGCTCGACTGGCCACCATGGCGCGAGACCATGGCGCCGCCAACCATACTCCATGCTGAGTTATGAGTTTTTGGTTGGCTATCTCCACCTAGGGTTAAGGCTGACGGCGCGACCCCATGGCGCAGCCAACCACACCGTGGCTCGCGCCATGGACTGAGTTATCATTTTTTTTTTAAAATTTGAAAATATATCCGTTGGGTAACGACTATTTTTTTGCTGTTTTTGACTGTTTGTAGGTGTTAAATACCCAATTTATCACCTATTTTCACTATAATTCACACAAAAAAACATATACATACCATTTTTCTCCCAATATAAATGTCGGGGCTTCCCAATTGTCCGCTATTTATGAAATATATGATCAAGATGATATGGAAGATTATGCCCGATATCTTGAATATTGGGAACAAATCGAGATGTTAGACGATGAAGAGCAAAGAACTAGGGGTAATTTCGTTCCTAAAGTTAGAACATACATCCCGCGTGAACGAGAAGATGCGGAAAGAAAACTTATGGCCGATTACTTTGGTGACCTTGAAACTCCGCCAAAGTATTCGGAGGATCGATTTCATCGAAGGTATCATATGAGTTCTACCCTTTTTAGAAAAATAGTTCATGATATAACTAGTTACAACGTTCAACCACTACCCCCTACTTCTATTTCTTTAAACAACGTTGTGATGCAACGGGTCATTTAGGTTTTAGCGCAACTATGAAATGCACATCGGCAATACGCCAAATGGCGTATGGTTCAACACCCGATTTACTAGATGAATACTTGCAAGTATCCGAACGTTGTTCACGTGAATGCTTATGGAACTTTACCAAATGCATTTGCGTGTTGTATGTAGAGAAGTATCTTAGAACGCCTACTTCTGTTGATGTAGAACATGTTTATGATTTGCACAATAGGAAGCATAATCTCCCGGGTATACTCGGGAGCATAGATTGTATGCATTGGGAATGGAAAAATTCTCCTAAAGCCTTACATGGTCAATTTAAAAGGCGTGATAAGAAATACCCAACACTTATGCTCGAGGCTGTTGCAGACCAACAATTATGGATATGGCATGCTTATTTTGGGGTGCCAGAGGCAAATAACGACCTTAATGTTTTGTATGGTTCACTGTTATTTGATAACCTTCTTTTAGACGAGGCTCCAGATACTGAATTTGTTGTAAACGGTAAAACATAAGAAGCAAGAGTATTATGTAGCAGATGGAATTTATCCTCAATGGGCGTCGTTTGTTAGGTCGTATACAATTGCAACGGACGAAAAGAAAATGAAATTTAAAAGAGTTCAAGAAAGTGCAAGAAAAGATATTAAGCGAGCGTTTGGGGTATTACAAGGTCGATGGGGGATTATTCAACAACCAGCACGAAGTTACCAAGTCAGCACACTTAAAAGAATCATGTATTGTGGAATTATACTACATAACATGATATTGGAAGACCATAACATGATATTGGAAGACCAAAAGTATGACATTAGTGAATACGACCATATGTATGCTCCGCCACAAGCAAATTTCGAACGTACTTGGGTAGAACGGTGTGAGACGCATAGAAGGAAAAACAAGGAACTTCAGGATAGGAAAGTTCACGATAATGTTCGACGTGATCTCGTTGAGCATTTGTAGAACCTTAATCATTGATGTTTTTAAATTATTGTTTTTTTAAGTTGTAATTTCCGTTCCGTGTATTTTTTTTTTATAAATTTGTATTTATATTTTTATTATGACTGAAATGTGTTTTTAGTTTGAAATATATTGTTACAAAAAAAATTAAATAAAAAGTGGTGGGGTCACGATAAACCGAGAAAAGCTGGTGTTAACCAGGGAGGGGGTTTGGTGGGTTATGAGATGTTTTTGAGTTATGGGAGAAAAAACTGACGTGACAACACTTTATGCCTACGGCTCGAGCTTCATGGCTCGACTATATCATCATTTCATTTTTTTTTTTTTTAGGGAAGAGTTAAAAGTTTTGAAAACTTATTTAAATAAAGTTTTTTTAAAAAAAAAAGCGTGTAGATGAAAGAAGAAAAAATATAAAAAAGTAAAATGATATTTTTGAATTTTCTATTTAAAAATGAAGAATACAAATTTCTCATTTTCTTAGAAATTATTGAAAAAAATATATTTTCTTATTCTTATTTGAAAATTTTAGAGATGCCCTAAACACACCCTTAATTATCTTCTTTTCTGCTTCTTTTTCCTTTTCCTTTATTAAAAAATAATTAAAAAGTCATTTCATTTTCTTTGAATATAAAATTGAAAAAAACTCCGAAACCATCAAAAATGTATTTATTTATCCTAGAAAAAAATATGTAATCGGATCAAAATCAAGATCTACCCTCGCTCAGATTGATTTCCTTCTCCCATGTAAGAGGTTAGAATGTTTTTATTTTGAATTTTATTGTTTATTAATTTAGATATAGATTTTTATATGTTTTTATTTTATTTATGGTTTAATGCTATTATCCGTTTTATTTTATTCGGGATTTGCAAACCAAATATCCTATTTCGGATATATAGCCGGCTTCAGAACCTCACTTTTCATGGCTTATTTTTAATCTTTTCGGCTTATATGTGGGCTTACGAGCTTATTTGACTTCGGCTTATATTTCATAAGCCTCATTTTTATGGCCTTTTTTTTAGACTTATGAGCTTGTTTTAACTTTTATCATATCGTAATAAACCAATAAGCCCACAAGTCATTAAATAAGCCGGAAAATTGGGGCTCATGAAATATAAGCCGAAATCAAATAAGCTCATACTTCCACATATTAGCCGAAAGGAACACCCCTTCTGTCATTTGTAACTTAAATAAGCCAAAAAGTTCCAAGATAAGCCACAGAAAGTGAGCTTATCAAACAGAATCACCCCTTAACTCACTAACTAACTAACTAACTAACTTACCAACTAACTTGTCATGAATTACCTTCTGTTAGCTACTTCAGTAAGTTGGTTAGTTATGTTTGATAGAGGCTCGTGTATGATGTAGTAGTTATGTGGCGTGAATTTCTTTCAAGGCGTTTATGCAATAACGATACTTAGCATAAACTATGTTTATGTTTCTTCATATATCTGATATCATATCTCTGAAATAATGATAATATTTCGATGTTATGTTCTTTTAAGTGAACGAAACCATCAAAGTCACCTGTGTCCCAGTGGCAGTGGCGGAACCAGGATATTGCATAGTGGGGAGCAAATTATTTTTTTTGACACTAATGGCATGACTTAGAAAAAAATGTAGAATCGGAATAATAAATCGAGAATTATTAGTTAGAGAATTAATGATTTATAAGGCTTTAGAGTGTTGAATGTTAAGTTTTAGTGTCCTAGTGGGGGCAAATCCCAATTGGGTATCGTTGTTGTTGATTGTCAAAAGTGTATTCTCAACTCAACAATTTTGAAACTTACATGCTAAGAAATTATCTTTAAGATTAAGCGTGTAGGAAGAAGAACGGTTTTTTATTCATGTTTGTTCATTTAATTTTAACCGGACAAATAAACAGACACAAACGCTTAAACGGATAGATTTTCCTGTTCATGTTGGTTTATTAAAAAAATGACGTGTTCATGTTGGCTCACTAAAAAGCTAAACGAGCAAACGATTGATCATAAATGAACGATGAAAAAGAAACATAAAATTGATCAAATTATGCATAATATTTTGTTTTATAAGTGTTAGTTTCTTTTTAAACATATAAGCTCTAAAAGTATAGAGTTAAAAGATATGATATACGAACATAAATATATAAATGAACATAAACGAACGTCAATGAATGCATAATCGGACATTCACGAACGTAAATGTACGGACATGACTTTTGCTCATACTCGTGTATTTAACTAAATGAACGAAAATAATGTTCATGTTCATTCATTTAGTAAATAAGCGCAAACGTACAGTTTGTTTACAACCCTATATTTAAGATATAAGAGACAAGAGTGACAAAATAACACAATACCGGTTCAAGAATTAAAATATACAGAAACACAACAAGAGGTTTGTAATTTCTTTAGAAATGTCTTTGAATGAAAATAACGGCACTTGAACCTATTATCTATATATTAAATATCACATGCGACGGACTAAAGTAACTCACTAACTAAGTTAACAAACTTAACAGATAAGTCATTAATAGTCATCACAATAATGACTTACAATAATATTTTCCGGTGGACACTTGTAATTCGTCGTACTGATGTGATTTTAGCTACTTAAGTGAGGTGGATAGTGAATTAAGTTTGTTAGTTATGATTGATTCCCATTTGTGTATAGATAGTGGAGTTATGTGGCGTCGATTTTTCAAGTCATTTCGGCAACACTACTGTTTCTTCTTCTTTCTGATATACGTCTTTTATTCTCAACATTGGGGTTTCATTTACAATTGTGTCGTCTCTACTTAAAACGAATAAAAATGTAAACTTGATGTTTTTAGTGATCACGGTCTAATTTTGGGAGGGTTTGTGAAGTATCGATGGTTGTCGCACTAAGTTGGGACAATATTTTTTTTCTAGCAAAAAATGGGTTGTTGGGTTTTCTTATGGTTCTTTTGCCCGGAACATGTCAAATGGGTGTTTGGGTTAGCACTTTGAATTATAAAAAACACTACTTAAATTTCAGGCATTTTTCGGTACCATCCCGCTTTGGTACCGGTACCGAATTAGTGATCCCGGATTTTTTTTGTTTGTTAGTTTCATAGTGCCAGTCTCATACCGTTTATCAGGAGTCGGTACGTTTCGGTACGTAGGAGTCGGGTTAAATTTTTCATCCCTACTCATAAATAATGAGTGTGTTAGTGACCGAAGCATCAATGAGTGAGTAAAGCATCACTCGGTGTGTTGTATAAAGCTCTAGCAACAACAAGCTACATGGACGTCGAAGTCCTGTTTACCGCAATGGCTTTATCGCTGAAGTACATGAGCTACAAACAACATCACCTAGGGAGCTTTCTAAAACAACATTCAACTTCATTCAACGGAAGATGTACTTATTTGCTGGATGATTAACAAATATGAACAACCCTAGCATGTTTGCCCTTGTATTTTCCTCTATATAAGAGGATTTTTGTATAGAGATAGTTAGAGATTGTAGACACAAAAATGACACAAATGTGTAATAGTCATAGATTCCCCTTGAACTATAAGCCAAGCTAACATGCTTATGATTAAACTTAGAAGGAGAGTTTCGTTTGTCATTCAGTTGAGATAGTTCCACAACTATCCTTGGAAATTTTTTGAGTTCTTTCTTAATAAGTATAAACATTGAAAAGTACAAGTGGTGTTATTAGTAGTCATTTAGGTGTTGTGTAAAACTTGCGTTTTTATCTTATGTAGATATAATCCAGTTTTACCCAAATAGTCCCCTACGACCTTAAAAAGAACTATAAAACGTTTGCTGATCAATGTGAAAATATTCACTAGAAGTATCATCACACGAAAAATTTGGTGAATGCACACTTAAGATAATTAGCCTACATGTAAGAGTGTTTTTAACATAAAATAACAACTTGACCCGGTTTGTCATTGTACTTTTTGGTACATTTGAGTTATTTAACGATAGCTTTGTGTATTGTTTGAATAATTTCCTAGGCATACTTTAATGACCCGGACATGACACAACTTAATGATTTATACGTGTTAGAAAGGCGTCTAATAAGACTTGATGTTTAAAAAAAGTAGAATGACTAAAATAAGACAAATGGAAAGGTATGTTAATAGTAGAAAGTAACATTCAAATGGAAAACTAAGTAAATGAAAAGAGATCACTTTGCATTGTGAGTCCGGTCATTACCTACAACTTCATCCAATCACGTTTCCCCACCCAACGGAGAGAATAGACTCTGAACATACATGGCTCCACTAAACGCCTTGAGACTAGAATTTATTGTTTCGTCAGGAATATGACCAAAACTCCACCGTAGGAGTCGAAAACAAGTGACGTCTACTATATATGGTAACTTAAACCAACGTCCCCATGCTTTAACACTTCTCAAACTTCATTAGATAGTTTAGTGTAATGAATAAAATATAACTCCTCTTTAAAGACACCAAATTCATAATTAAAAGACGACACTAATGGGGTTTGCAATTTCTTTAAATATCTCTTGTGATAAATCAAAATATACAATAACAAGGCCGAGAAGCTCATCATGACCATAATTTTTAAACATTACCCAATGTGGAATACCATTCAGTCACTCCACAAGCATCTTCAAAAATGACATGGGAAATCGTTAATTTTATTCCAAAAAAGTACCTCTTGCAATTATACACTTTAGCCGTAGTTGCATCGTAGTTTCTTAGGTCATAGAGAAAGCAACACACACCATCGTAACAACTTTGTATAAGGAAGTTTTTGAGTCATACCTAAGTGCAATGTTCCTATATTCTCCTTTTAATATACAAGTGTCAGCAGAAGCTCTATATGCACGGGTTGAGGGATTCCGCATGTAATAGGTACTTAAATTATCGCCTAACATAATCAACCTTGTCGTAAGAGCCTAAAATCTCTACGATGGGTAGTGGGCGAAAAAGTTGAATTGGGGTTGGTTTTTTCATACCTTGCTTCCTTGCCTTCTAATGTCGTGGATTGGATCATTCAACTTCCTTAGTATTTATATATCTGCTCTTTTCATAGTTGTGTATACCATTCGCTGTGTCAAGATTTTGAATGAAAAGGGCGTGGCATATCACATGCCACTACATAGAACAAACCGACTTCATTTGTAGTAAAATTTTTGGAGGTGAACTTAAAAAAATGAAAAAGTGTAGAGTAGATACACTATGCATTCAACAATTGGTTGATTCCTTCAAATACGGGAAGATCATTGGGCACTGACCCAACAAAAATATCATGAAACAAGAAGGCGTTGTCATGAATTTCTTGATATCTTATGCGCATATTTCTCATGAGATGTTCACGACTCTGTCTGGTTGCATTGCATGTACGAATTTTAGAACCTATTCTACGTCATACTCTGTGTAGTTTCTAACATTATACCAATCTATGAGTGCCTATTTTCTCTGTGTTCTATTGTTTGAACCTCTACATAAATCCTAGTAGGGGAGATCATTGTGTATTGCCCGTGTTGTCTTAAATTTCATGATATGTCTTGCCTAGATTTTTCAAGAGATGTTCACATGACTCTCTCTTGGGTGTTATTGCATGTGCGAATCATAGAACCTTTTATATTCCACACTCCCTTTACGTTTAACATTTTACCAATCTATAAGTGCCCTCTTTATTCTATTGTTTGAACCTCTACATAAGTCTAACTATGATGTCATTCTTTTAAGTTCACCTCCAAAGTTGTTGTGCAATCTCCCAATGATGAAGTCTTTAAAGAAATTAACCAATTGCGGAATAATTAATTTTCTATACTCCCTCACATTCTTAAGTTCACCTCCAAATTTTTTGCTACAAATGAAGTTGGTTTGTTGAATGTGGTGAAATATGGTATTCGACCCCCTTTTCACTAAAAGTCACATTGAGATAGCGTATAATGTACACAATTTTATAAGATAAGATATATAAGTACTAATGAAGCTCGAATGATCCGATCCGCAACATTAGAAGGCAAGGAAGAAAGGTATGAACATACTAACTCAAGTTCAACCTTTTCACCCGCCGTAGAGATTTTAGGCTCTTGCAACGGGTTGATTTTGTTAGGTGATAATTTGAGTACTTATTACATGTGGAATCCGTCAGCCCATGCATATAAAGCTTTTGATGGTACTTATTTACTTAAAGAAGAATATAGGAACTTTGCACTTTGGTATGACTCAAAACCTTCCTATACAAAGTTGTAAGGATTGTTTGCTTGTTGTAAACAAAAATTGAGTAAAATGGGTGGATTTTGGTCCCATTTTTGTGACGAGGGAAATTATGGTGCAACTACGGCTAAAGTGTATAATTGCATGACCGACTCTTACTAAGATTAAAGACATCACATATGTCATTTTGAAGATGCTCGTGGACTAACTATGAATGTTTTTACACATTGGTAGTTGTTAGAAAATCGTGGTTATCATTAGAGGATTTTTAAAGAAATTTGCATACCCCATTTGTGATGCCGTCGTCTAATTATGAATTTAGTGTTTTTGAAGAATAGTGTTTTATTCATTACACTAAAGCATCTAACGAAGTTTGGGTAATGCCAAAGCATGGGGAACGTTATATCTCGTTTTCATCTCCCAGGGTGGAGTTGCGGTCATATTCGTGGCGCAACAAGAATTTGTAATCAAAAGGTGTTTAGTGGGGGCCATGTATGTTGAGCGTAAGTCTCTCCATTGGGTGGGAAAACATGATCGAATGATGTTGTAGCTAATGATTCGACAAGGTGATCTCTTTTTATTTTTTTACTATTGGTTTGTTATTTACATCAAATGCCAGCATGCCTTTTCACTTGTGTTTTAGTCATATTACTTTTTTATACATCCGAGTCTTATTAGAAGGCTTTGTAACACGTATGCATCATTGAGTTGTGTCATGTTCGAGTCATTATTAAAGTATGCCTAGAAAATGATTCAAAAGATACACAAAGTTATCATTAAACAACTCAAATGTACAAGGAGTACAATGACAAAACCGGGTCACTTGAAAATTTTACGCTATTATTTATGTTAAAAACACTCTTACGTGTTAGCTAAAGAGTTAGAAGTAATTCATGTGTTTACCTTAATTTTCGTGTGGCAACTCCGATTTTAGTTGATATTTTCACATTGATCTCATCAACAAATGTTTCCTAGTTAATTTTTAAGGTCGTAGGGGACTATTAAGCTATTAGCATAAGCATGCCCAGTTGAGTATTGGTGGGTTTTGAATCACTTATTTGTTTGTTTGATTTTAGATTATATTAATAATAACTAATATATGAATGTTACTTTAATTTTTGTTATATTTGCAAAATAAATTTTGTTGCATTTTGTTCCCATTGGTTTGAACTTTGAAGTTCAGAAATTATGATGTTTTCTTTAATTAAAGTGGTTATTAATATTTATGTACATTAATAATAAGGGTATCATATAAGATATGTAAGTAAAAGTAAATTTTAACATAATTGTTTAAAAAGTGATTAAATTTTTAGGTGGTCATTTACGGATGCTTTTAGCTTAATATAGCATCTTTTTAAATTTGGAATGCTTTTATAGCTTAATATAGCATCTCTTTAAATGTATTTTGATACATTGTTGTTTTTAAACGAACTAAAATGAAGCTCAATTTTGTTTGGTTGCTGTCGCTCACTCTTGTAAGTTTCCGATGAAATAAATTCAATTTTGCATTTTTTTTCGTAATAAGAGGTTAGGGTTTTAGTTTTGAATAAGAAGGTTTATTAGTTTAGACAGATTTTAAATGTTGTTAGAAATTAGGGTTAGGGCGTGTGATGATAATCTCAGATAGCTTGCTTGAATCGTGTAAACTGTAAAGTCACTTTCCAAATAAAGTAGTTCGACCTTATTGATGCCGTATCACGACATCCTTATTGGGATACTTAAACAAGCACACTTTGTTTATGCACAAGAGAACAAAGCAAAAACTCCGACAGAAAATGTGTGTTTTTCGTATGTTAAAATGAGACCATCTGTGTAAAGCTTAGCGAGTGTGCACTCCACACTTCCAGAACTCGTATCTGTGCATATAGGATCTGAGTAATATGAAATCTTATTGGTATCTCGTAAATCGCAATTACCAAAAATAGTTGATGTCACTAAAATCACTAACAAATGTTTTTGTTGTGGTTTGATGTTATTATCCAACTTTATTCTGGATTCACAAACCAAAGAATGCCATTTGAACCTATTATCTATAAATGCTCCGTACACTCAATGTCACATGTGATGAACTGACTTAGCAACTAAATTGTCATCACTTTATGTATTACGGTTAAAATTGTTTATGTATAATTGCACTTCGTTTTAGCGATGTTCAGTTGGCTACTTCAGTTAGTTACATTTGACAGAGGCTCGTCCATGATAGTGGAGTCATGTATGTTTCTTCATATCTCTGATATACCATCTATGCTTTTATCGTCTCTTTAATATCATGAAAGCAACACGGTAGGTTTTAGTAATAATGATAATACTTTGATTTTATGTTCTTTTAAGCGGGCGTAACATCAAAATCAACCTCTGTTTTGTAATGTTGCTGCTTAGTCGATCGTTGCTGGTGGTCTTTCTGTCATGTAAGTTTCCCACCTAAAATGGACTTGATACTTTTTACTTATGATTTTGCATTTCGTTATCTTAGTGACTAAAAAAGTTATGATTTTAGGTTTGCTTTGATTTGAATAACAAGCTTTATTAGATTAGACATAGATGTGTAGATAAGAAAATAGAGAGATATGTTTGTAATTTCTCAGAAATGTCTTGAACCTATGATCTTTAAATTTAAATATTGGTTGTGCAGATGTCACGTGTGACTAACTAACTTAGCAGCTAAATTGATACTTTAATAATTTACAAATTTGCTGATGTTACTTATTGAATTAAGTTTGCTAGTTACAATTGAGAGATGTTCCTCGAATATGTATAGATAGTGGAGTTATGTGGCGTTGATTTCTGATATGAACCGGATCAATTAAGAGATTTAAGAACAATAAAGTTAGAGTAATCGATGTTCGAGAGGTCGAATAAGCTCTCCCAATTAACACTAAAGAAAGACACCGTAATGAACCATTATCATATATTTCTGCATATCCCTTTACAGCCCTATTTTCTCTATATATTAGGGGTGGGGATCGGGTCGGGTTCGGGTTATTCGGGTCGGGTCGAATTCGGGTTGAGGGTAAAAATAGTTTACCCGAACCCGACCCGAGTTCAACTCGGGTTAGTCGGGTTAGGGTCTATTCAGGTCGGGTCTACCCGAATACGGGTAAAATATTTAAAAAAAAACTTTTTAGAATTATTTTAAATAGAAATTAAATAAAATTTATTTATAAAAAATAAAAAAAATAAAAAAAAATCTTATTCGGGTCAATCGGGTTGACCCGAACCCGAATTAGGTGTAACATATTTACCCGATGTCCGACCCGATTTTGAATTCGGGTTAGTCGGGTTGACCCGATTAACCCAAATTCAAAATTGAACCCGACTAACCCGACCCGAATATACTTTGGTCGGGTTCGGGTCAGGTCGGATTTATTGACACCCCTATATATATAATAGACTTAACTTATTCACTAAGACATATCATAAAAGGAAAGTAAATAAACTAATTATTTATTTTATAATAACCATAAACATTGTTCATTCCTTAGTTGATTTCTTCAATTATTTGATTTTAGTTAATTGATAAGCAAGCAATCCTTTTATATAGTCTCTTCTTTTTGATTGATTGGTTTAAGCATTTAGTATCTACTGTGTGGGATATAACATCCAACTGTTGCAAGAAACCTAACAAAAAAAAGTTGTATATTAGCTGATTTTCCAAAAAAATAACTTAAGAAAAAAGCGGATTGTTGGGCATTTAAATTCGTAGTTGGAACATGACGATGAATATAGATAAGAGAGTTGCAAGTCAAAGAGAAAGCAAATTAGTTGAAAAAGAATGTCGGGTCTGTTGGTTGACTTTTAAGTCCTAGTATTACAGTTTTCTTTATGAATGTGGATTTATACATGGTTTTGAGATCGAAGGCTGCCAATGCTTTTCGGAGAGAAACTCTTAAGCCATGTGCCAGATGGACCCTTTAGAATTATTGGTCCCGATGGATGCTGATAATCCCCATATTAGATGATCTAATATATTATCAGCATCCATCGGGACCAGTATGCCACTTATTCTGGTCTTAGTTCCCAACATAAGTTGACAAGTTTGGCGAAATTTTTAGTTTAGCAAGAATACTGAGGGTGGCGAGGTGTCATGACGTAACATAACATTACCTGTGGAGTCGGGCCCGTAAATGCTAGAGGAGAAGCATTAACTTTTTGGGTTGCTATAAGTTCAGTAATAGAAAGCACACTGGTATTTTGAGATTGACAATGTTGGAATAAGTTAGACCATGTGTTGTTAGACCAAAACTTACGTAAAATACTAAAATCAACAGTGGTAGTGCCGATGTCAGAGTTAGGAGCTGTTGTGTCAACCATTTCATGCACTAATGAAGGCCCCTAACTTTGAATCACATGACAACCGTAGTTAGAAATGACAACTATTCAAAATTATAGCAAACTAAAAGGCGCAGTGTAGTCATTAAAGTCTTTAAAAGTGACATGAAAAAATTTAGAGGCCTTTGTGGATGACTTGGTTCTATGCAATAACCCTATAAGAAAAACCCAAAACCTTTAGGACACCCCTATATTATATATATTATATATATTATATATATATATATATTAATAGATTAATGAAACTTAACCTTCTGTAAGCAAAGGACAAATGCCTGGCCTTTTGGCATATGTCTAAACTTGATGGGATTTGTGAAGCCTTTTACTGTCTCTACTAGTTGGAAGATTATAAGGTCTCCAACGGCACCTTTGGTAGTGCTGACTGCTGAGCCTCTTTGCACAGGTATGTGAATTCATCTATGGTACATTTTCACTTTTGAAGGTCAACTTCTCCTTCACTAAACTCTTGCCAAATCAATTTATCAACAATTTCATGATTGACCTATTTGAAATGTTTGTCAAACAAACCCTTATTGTTTACTTTCTTTCTGTATTTCTGTTGGTGCATTCATGCTATATCTGAATTCCTTTCCCAGCAATTTAGACTTTGGTTTGAGGGAGGATTGTTAGGCCCCAGCCTAAAATCATGTAAGAAATATAAAAGCATACATGGGCCAAATAAAGATTTCGATTGTAAGTAGTGTGGAAATGTGCTTGGCACTAATGTTTTTAAAACTGGCTTTTTTATCGGCCAGGGTTGATACGACTTTCCGCCAAAAAAAGACTAATAAGTTTCCTAATCTAACACGTATGAAACATATAAATTTAACACGAAAAACATGCTTTACATGAAACATGCAATACTAAATGTATAATAAACTTACCACACATAGAATCGAACACGATACACATACAATCAAACGGGAATACAAGTTTCAAACGTCAAAATAACATTACAAATGTAAAAATGAAATAGTTTGACTATCAAACAACGGTTGTCCAACCTTACTATTAATCCAAACATGATTAATCTTTTTTTTTTTTAGAACGGCAAATGTTAGTGGTTAGTGGGTCGGGTCGGGTCGTGCAATGACATCCAAGCGGAAGAATGTCTTCTTCGAACCCTCGCCTAGTTATGTTAGACTCCTTATCCGCTTCGCCTGAAAGGCCCTTGACAGTTCAAGACCTCCAGGAAACCTCCCCCAAGGAAACCACTTGAAACCACTTAGTGGAACCTTGGTGGCCAACTAAGCTAAGCC
The DNA here is from genome assembly GCA_025667525.1 of Glebionis coronaria. Taxonomy (NCBI): domain Eukaryota; kingdom Viridiplantae; phylum Streptophyta; class Magnoliopsida; order Asterales; family Asteraceae; genus Glebionis; species Glebionis coronaria. The sequence goes on along the minus strand of CM046881.1, from coordinate 504,055,457 downwards.
AGTTGGTTCCAAACATGATTAATCTAAATCACAAAAACATCATCATTATCATTTCCTACCATACCAAAAAGGTGAGTCGACGGGTCAAGTAATCCGGGTCTACCCGGGTCGGTCAAAACCTGTTTTTTTGATCCGGGCATTAAATCTTTAAAGAATAGGCTTCTTCTTGCCGTTTAACATGAGCGGTCATAGGTTCAACGGACCGGGTCGAGCCCGGTTATTAAACATTGCTTCGCACAAGAACATATTTATGTAATATTTAAACTTTTAGATGCAATTAATTGTATAATAAACGAAAATCATATTTCCTAAATTTACTATATTACACATTTAACGCACCTCGAGTTCTTCGCCCGTTACTTCTTTTTATTTACATTGCATTTTAATCTTGCACATACCTTCTCTCGATCTCATTCCATCTATTGGCGCTTGACCCCTTCTCCTGTCTTCCCTTACATTGCATGTGTATCTCGATAGGATTACTTTTCTTATTTAATCGTCTATAAGTATTTCTTAGAGATACACATTCCACAAATACTCGATAAAAACTGTGTGATCCCTAAAATGACGAAATCTTTTAAGAAATCAACCAATTGCGGAATACACACTGTATCAGATGTACTCTTCTTTTCCAGTTTGTTAAGTTTTCCTCCAAAAGTCTTGCTCCAAATGATGGTGGTTTGTTCTACGTGGTGGGATATGGTATGTGATCCCCTTTTCATTGAAAAACATCTTGAAAAAGCGAATCATGTAGACAACTTTCATAAAAGAAGATATATAAGTACTAATGAAGCTCCAAAGATCCAATCCGCAACATTAGAAGGCAAGGAAGAAAGGTATGAAAATACTAACCCCGATTCAATATTTTCACCCGCTGTAGAGATTTTAGGCTCTTGCAACGGGTTGATTTTGCTAGGCGATAATTTGGAAACTTATTACCTGTGGAATCCGTCAACCCGTGCATATAAAACTTTCCATGGTGCTTATATTTTTAAAGGAGAATATAGGAACATTGCACTTGGGTACGACTCAAAAACGTCTTCATACAAAGTGGTAAGGATTGTGCGTATTGCTAGTTGTAAAAAAGAAATGAGTGGATTGCGGTCCTTAAAAAATGACAAGGGAAATTATGATGCAACTACGGCTAAAGTGTATAATTGCAAGACCGACTCTTGGTATAAGATTAAAAATTTCCCGTATGTCATTTTTGAAGATGCTTGTGGAGTAACTATGAATGGTTTTCCACATTGGGTGATGTTTAAAAAGCGTGTTCAAGATAAATTTCTAGACCTTGTTATTGTGTATTTTGATTTATCAGAGGATATATTTAAAGAAATCTGCATACCCCATTGGTTAGTGCCGTCGTCCAATTATGAATTTGGTATTTTTGAAGAGAAGTTATGTTTTATTCATTACACTAAACCATCTAATGAAGTTTGGGTAATGCCAAAGCATGGGGAATGTTGGATTAAGTTATCATCTGTAGTAGATGTTGCTCGTGTTCGTCTCCCAGGGTGGACTTCTGGTCATATATGTTGCGAAAATGGAGTAGTTAGTCCAAAGGCGTTTGGTGGGGCCATGTATGTTGAGAGTCTAGTCTCTCCATTGGGAGGGGAAAACATGATTGGACTGACAATGCAAGGTGATGTCTTTTTATTTTCTTATGTATTTGGTTGAATGTTACTTTATGCTATCTATTACTAATTGTTTTGTTCTATCCGTCCATTCAGACCCACTAAAGTTACTATTTCTTTACCTTCCGGCCCAATATGATCTCTGTGGAAATATTTTAGCGCCCAATAAGGCCCCGAGAAGTTAATTTAATACCCAAACATACCCGAAATCAAGTGTCTGGGTGGATATTGGTGGCTCTAGCGACATGTCACTCATCTGTATAACAGTATATCTAGAAAATGGACCTGTTTACCTTTATATTTACCGGGCCCAAAAATAGAAAATGGACCCGTTCATTCACTCTATTAGACGTTTGGTCATGTGGCATTAGGTGGTCAATTGGCAATGCTTTTAGCTTAATATAACTTCTCTTTAAATTATTCGAGTTGTAGCAGGCCATTCTGTGTGGTCTAATTGTGCATGTCTTCTCGCAGAGAGCAATCTGGATAAGTCAAGGAGCATACTGAAGGCGTGACCGATGGAATATGTGTTCTTTCTTATTCTGTTTTTTTTGTTTATGTTAAATGTATGAAGACCTGGAATCTGCAACTCTTTTGTGTCATGTACTGCTTTATCTTTTGTGTAAGAACTCTGGTATTTTGGATGTTATGGTTGCTCTTTTTGTTATGGCCTTGTTAGTTAACGATTTATATTATTTATTAAGTACATAAAATGTATTTGTGACCAGATGTATCCATCTCCAAAACGTTGAGGTGGTAAACACATCTTTTTATCCGTTAACTAGGCAGTTAAACCATAGGGTGTTTGGTAGGAGGAAATGAAATTCAAGATGCGGAACTGATTGCATTTTCTTTGTTTGGTAAATGCTGAAAAATCGAAAACCAGGTTTGAGGCTTGCTCATCAGATCATGTACCAACTCTAATATTCTTGTTGGGATTTAGCATCTACTAAAGTTCAATTATGGTTTTTCTATATGGCTTGCTAACTTGCTTTACGCCACACTTTGTTTTCTCGGAATTTACTCGATTATTGGTTAATTTGCTCCAGAGTTGAACTTTGCATCTTTTGAAGTTTGTTGCTTCTTATATCACTTAGCCTGTGGCTGACATTTTAGCATGGGATTCAAACAGTTTTTTATACTTTTAAATCAAACAGTTCCTTTGTTAGCGAAATAATCAAATATGTTGATGCTTTTGCTTGTTTACATGTTTAAAAAAAAAAAACATTCATGACACTCAGGTTTTCAGTCTTATCTTATGCACAAAACAAAACACTAATCAGTTTTATACTAACATGAAAACAAATTCCCGGTGTCCAACATAAATTTGTGTATGTACCTCTTCGTTTAAATCAGTATCGGGACATACATGGAAGCTTGAGCTTATATTTTTGTATGTTTGGCGATCGAGCAGTGGGTTGGAGCTTATATTATAAGGTGGAAGCTCGAGCTTATCGTTGTTTGGTGAATAAGTTTGAGCTGAAAATATCGGATAAAAATATATCAAATTTGATATATGGCTTTTGAGAGAAAATTTGTTATATTTTGAAATGTATTTAAGTAATTTTTTAACTTTAAGCCCCAATAACGGCAGTGTTTAGCAATGTTTGGTATCATGCTTCTCGAGGCTCGAGTAGCTAGCTTATAAAATAGGTTTTGTTTGTCACACAAAATCTTATGAAAGCTTTTATAAGCCATAATCCGTAAGCCACCATAAGCCTAAGCAATGAAAACGAGCTTATGAGGGTTTATCTTTGTTGAATTGCTTAAATATTTTTCACCATATAACGGATTACAACTAAAACAAGCCATAGAAAACTAAAATAGCAATACTTAAAATCTTATAATTTAATACTTTCATTAATACCAATTAATATTAAATAATCAATACGCATATTAATACTAATTAATATATAATAACTAATACTCATATTAATACATAATAATTAATACACTAGAAAATAAAAATAATTAATACTACTTAATATATAATAATCAATGCTTATATTAATACTAATTAATATTTATATTATTATCTAATAATTAATACACTAAAAAATAAAAATAATTAATATTAATTAATATATAATTAATACTCATATTAATACATAGTAATTGATACACAAGAAAATAAAAAAACATATTCACATTCAAAAAACATATTCAACCGGGAACGAGTGGCTACCGGTTCGACAAGCAAATAAAAACCGTCTAAAAATGAACCGACTGAAAGCTATAAAAATGAGGGAACCTAACTTGATCGGATCATTCATTTTGGTTATTCTTTGGTTAATCAGAGAATACCCGCAACTACATCGTGCAGATACTCTACTAGTTACTTGTAATCACTCATTATATTCAAAACCACCAGGTTCATCGTTAAGATACATGATTTTTTCCATCACATCTTGTTGTAATGGAATCATAATTACACAAACCCTTCATTAACTACCTACAACAGAAACTCGATAAATTAATACTCGATTATTTAATAAACTCTCTAAGATAATATTTTTTGCCGGTCCCGACTTGGGGATAGGGTGCTAAATTAATAATTCGTTAAAATTATAAGATAATACATTTTTGATAATTTCTTTAGACCCCATATAAAATATAAATTAATAATTCCTTATATATAGCATATTACATAAATAATTTAGGAATGGTTTTTTTTTTGAAAAATGACTCAATTGTCTTTTGTTTTTTGTTGAAATCAACTTCCCCTTGAATCCCGTTTCTAATTTTCCTTAGCATGGTAAGAACTTCTGGTGTTATTTTCTCATAGCTCAACAAGAAATTGTTCAATGTGATTGCCGCTTTAATAGCTTCGTTTCGCGAAGGGGCTCCGTTGTAGAACTTTCATCATCTTCTTCATCGATATCATCTTTATTAATTCCAATAACGCTTTCAATAATTTCTTCATCAGTTAACAATTGTGCAACTACATTTTCTTCTGGGTGAGTCAGAACATCTTCGACATCCATTGCATTGCGATAACCCAACTCTTTGATCAAGTGAGAGATACTCTAAAGACCGCTTAGCTGTATTCGGTATTGTCGCTTGACTCACCTGCAAACCATAGTTACTATGAACCCATTCTTGCAATTGCTTTTGAGTGAGACTTGGATTATCCTTGTTGTGCTTGCATAATGCTCTTCGAATCTCGTCTTTCATTGTTGTTTTTTTCACACCTTTAAGATGGGAAGCCATGTTGTGTGTATGATTTGTATGTGTTAACCTATTTTGATCTCGTCTTTCAATTGAAGGTTTCTTTCAAATTGGGCCGTTCATTTGATATACGTACATGCATTGTATACAATAATTAAGTGGAAGCTTGAAAGGTGTTTGTAAACTAAGTATTCTACTATAAATTAATAAAATATTAATTAATATATAAATTAATAATTATTAATTTATCGATTAATTAATAGCTCTTTTAATTAATAAATTTTGGTGGTCTCAAATGTATTATTTTATAGAGTTTCTACTGTACAAAACAATTTTTTTTATCAAGGCTCATAACTATCACAACAACCAAATATAGTTATAATTATAATGCGTCGTAATAAGAGAAGAATGGAAAAGATCATTAAATTATGTTTATTTACAGTTATGGTATGCAATAATGATACTATCTTATAAAGTATTTAGCACTTCTATTTATTAAATACTTGAAAATTTCAAATTATAATACATAATGCTATTTGTACAAGCATTACAAGCATACATAGTAAAAGTAGAAAACTTAAAACATGTAATTATACTATTAAAACAACACATTACATTAACTTCAATAACAAAAACACCCACTCACCCTATTTTACGACTAAAACAACACATAGTACAAGTATTATAAATCTATACTAGCATTTAGCCCTTCTAATTATAGAATACTTGAACATTCAACTTAAATATACTAATGCATTGTGTAAAACAACATATTACATTAGCTTCAATAACAAAACACCCACTCACTATATTTTACGACTAAAACAACACATAGGACAAGTATTATAAATCTATACTAGCATTTAGCCCTTCTAATTATAGAATACTTGAAAATTCAACTTACATATACTAATGCATTGTGTATAACCAAACAAGCTTAGAAAATTAAATTTGCAATTTCTAACACCTCATTAGTATAAACATAATTTAATACTCATATTAAAAGTAATTAATACATTTCATAATGATTAATACTCACATGAAAATAAAAATAATTAATACTACTTAATATATAATTAAAACATCTCATTGCTTAAAAGTACAAGTATATATTCACATTATACAACAATTAAAAGCGTATATCTACAAAAACGTACATATATGGTCGACCTAAAATGATACTGTATATAGTTGTAAAGACCAAACCGGGCCAACGAGTTCAACCAGAACCAGAGTCACCATCGTTTCGGCTAGTCAGTTACATAAAGTTACTCAAACCTCAAATTATCATTTTTGAGATGTCTTTGTAAGGAAAACATAAAATTAATATATACTTCGCCAAAAATTATGTTACATGGTACCCGCCGCCGTGATGCGCATATACCATGTAAAGTATTTAGGCATTCTAATAATAAAATACTTGAAAATTCAACATACATACACTAATGACATTGTGTACAACTAAAACATGCCTAGAAAACTAAAATAGCAAGACTTAAAATCTTATAATTTAATACTCTTATTAGTGCTAATTAATATATAATAATCAATACTCATATTAATAGTAATTAATATATAATAATTTGATAAATAATGCCCACTCGGCAGAGTTTAGCGTGTATTTAATACACATAAACTTTCTAAATTAGAAAAAGTTGCATTAAATGAATCTGTTATAATGTTCAAATATGGTATTTTACAAGTTCATTTAATGTGTATTTAATATATTTTTTTGTTACTTAAGAAAGTTTATTTGTATTAAATACGCCCTAAGCTCTGCCCGATGAGCATTGTTTAGAAAAACCAAATAATTAATACTCATACTATTACATAATAATTAATAAACTAAGAATAAAAACACTTGATACTAATTAATAGTGTATATATTAGTAATAATCAATACTTACTAATTAATATATAATAATTAATACTCACATAATTACATAATAATTAATACATTAGAAAATAAACATAATAATTATTAGTTGATATATAATTAATACTATTAATTAATATATAATTAATACTCACATTAATACGTAGTAATTAATACACTGTAAAATACAAAAATAATACTAATTAATATATAATAAATACACACAATTACTAAAAAATACAATTATATATTCACATTCAAAAAATGGGTTCAACCGGGAACATAAGTAGCCATCGGTTCGACAAGCAAATAAAAAATCGTCAGAAAACGAACCGATTGAAAGTTATAAAAATGAGGGAACCTAACTTGATCAGATCATTCTTTTTGGTTATTCTCTGGTTAATCAGAGAGTAGCCGTGATGAGACTGCTTTTATACATAGTCTCATAGTCCAAAACGGGCTTAAAGTGGTTAAAATATCATAAAAAGTGCCATATATATGCTTGTGTTTGCTCAATATGTTTTTTAGGTACGTATATCGAGAAAATGACAAAAGATCACAAGAATCAATAAAAAACGAATACGAGAAAAGAAGCCGCACAATGAACCGGACCCTAGAGTTGATTTTCCAAGAAAAGTCCTTGAAGAATTAAAGACTATTCAAGAAGGGTCCTTCATTGTTGAAGAATTGACACTTTATACCCTTGTTTATTCATAATTACAAGTTTGGTCCCTAAAGTTTGTCAAATTTACAAAAAGGACCCTCAACTTTGAAGAATTGGCAAGAATGGTCCCTCAAATTTAAAGACTTGTCACTTTTAGTCCTCTATGAAGACAAGAATACAAGTGAAGACCTTGAAGAATGAAGACATGCCAAAATCAGCCCTTCAAATATCAAGATATTACAAAACAAGTCCTTTGAAAACCATTTGAAAAGTTTTGTGGCCAAAATAGGAAAAACAAAACTTCATTTACGAAGGATTCGGATTGTTGGCTGATTAAACTTGAATTGACACACAAAGAAGAATAGAGGGGCTAAACCTGTGAGACACCAATGCAGTGCTGCCACGTGCCCCACTCAATCTTTTCACCCAATCAAAACACTCCCTGCTTCCACATCACCATCCACTCACCCGTTTAATATTAATTAAATTTTCAAAAGTTAATTTAATACTAAACACGCGTTAAACACCACACTTAAACCTGAAAACATATCAAACCTATGTTCTTCACGTTCATAATCCAAATTGGGTTTTTCTTAATCCCTAAAAATTAAGTGTTAATACCTTCCAGAATTATGATTAAGGGTCTACTAATCATAACCTGATAGGTGTGTAAACACCCATCCTTTTTACCACTTAACTACAATATTAACCAAGCCAAAACGTGTATTTTATGTCGTAAATGTCGGAATTATGCGTGGTTTGTGTTTTTGTTGTGATTTAGGACGAAAATGTGAAAAGGAGAGAAAACACGGGCATTCACGGGCTTTTATCGAAGAAAAAGGACAAAAGACGAAGTCAAGAAATAAAGAGTACAAAGGAACGAAAGTCCAAGACCAATTCTGGAGATTTATCGAAGAAAAATTCAAAAGACGGAAGTTTACTAAAAGCCGAAGAACTCAAGTCTAATTTATTGAAGAAATTATAAGACGAGTTTATTAATCCCGAGACAAAAGTCGAAGAATTAAGAAGACAAGGACTTAATGATAATTAAAGAAAGAAGAAAGAGGGGAGGAAGCTTCCACTAAGCACCTCCCTAATCCCCTATAAATAGATTTCATTTCATTTCATTTCATTTTGTTGGCTAAGTGTGACAATTAGTCTTCCATCTTTAATTTTTGCACATTTAAATACATGTCATTTACTTAATTGTCAAATTCAATTACCTTGCACCTTTAAATTCAAGTAAGTTTCTTTTTTATGTTATTGAATCTTTATCTTTATTGTTAATCTCTTATCTTCATTTCTTGTTTAATCTTTAATCTTATTGCTTATTGTTTATGTTTATGTTCTTGAAGTTTTATTGATTTAATCAAGTGGGTTTTGATTATTTTGATTATTATTGTTAGTTTTATTGATTTGGTTTGTTTGATTATCATTAGTTGATCATTTGTGATTAGTCTTGCTTAATCTTTTGGTTTGATTTGATTAGTTTTGGTTAGATTCGTGTTATTTTTGTTTCCCTTGTTCTTCGCTGTGTTTGTTTTCCTAGGTTTATTCCAGATCAGCAACATATTCCGAACCAAGCCCATATTCCGGATCAACTTAATTATTCCGGATCAACAACTTCATTCCGAACCAAGGAATTCTTCTAATTATTCCGGATAAGTGACATATTCCGAATAAGTGGATTATTCCGAGTGAAGCAAATATTCCGAATAAAGGTGATATTCCAAATGAAGGTTTAGTCTAGAATATTCCGAACCAAGCAAAGTATTCCAGATCAGTGATATTCCGAATAAAGCCTGACATTCCGAATAAAGGATTTATTTCGGATAAGTGTAATATTCCGGATCATCTTATTATTCCGGATAAGTGTTTATTCCGAATAAAGGAAATATTATGAATAAAGGATTATTCCGAACCAGCTTGTTATTCCATATCAAGTGATTATTCTGAATAAAGCCTTTATTCCGGATGAGTTACGTATTCCGGATGAAGAGTTATTCCGGATAAACCCATTTATTCCGAACGAAGCTTTTATTCCGCATGAGCAACTTATTCCGGATGAACAAGTTATTCCGGATGAACCATTTATTCTGAGTGAACATTTTATTCCGGATCAAGGGTTTTGTTAAATATTCCGAGTGAAGAAGAGATATTCCGAATAAAGGTGACATTCCGAACGAGTGATTATTCCGAACGAAGGTTTATTCCGAATGAGCTGTTTTCAGGTTCTTTTAAGTTTCTGTTTTTAAGTTTGAATTTTTAAGCTTTACTTTTCCCGCCTTTTTCCTTAGTCACACTTTAAGTTTACTTGCCTTAGATCTATTTTTGCCTTAGTTTAAGTTTTAGTTGCGTTTTAAGTTTGCCTTTAGGATAGTTTTAAGTTTGCGTTATTTACTTCAATTGCCTTTTAATTTTTGTCACGCTTTAAATTCTCGTCATTTATTTTCAATTACAGCCATTTACGTTAATAGTTTTTGCACCTTTAACTTTACTACAACGACACAAACATTTGTTTCCACCAAAGACAGCTGAGTCGCACTCTGAACCAGTTATCAATTCGAAGAGACTGGAACAACGATATTTTCTTACTAGGTAAAAAACCTCGTACCATAACCCAACTCATAAACACCTTGCCACCTCACCCAAATAGTCACATGTATACTCCCCTGCTACACTTTTGGGAAGATGACAAGAATTGCTAGAAGATCAACGCCCCACATCTCAGCTTACATCCTAAGCATATATTGGACGCACGAGATAACAAAACAACAAGGATTTGTCACATGTAACAACTCCAAGTCCAAATTCAGTCAAGGAAAATTCAAAATTTAACGGGCATTTTTGGGATTTCAAGCAACTAGGGTTTTATGTTTTCAGCTTTGTAGGACTTATTGTACACCCTCTATATAAAGGGTTGAGCACTTAGCATTTAGACTAGTTCTTGGTTTTCCTAGGTCACAAATCTGTAAATCTTATTTTCTAAATGAATGAAAAAAGTTTGATGTTGTTGACGAATTCCAAGCACCACTTTACATTTCATGTTGTTTATGTTTATTGTTTGTGATTTTGAGGTTCTAAAAGTTTGGTTTTAAGATTGTGCAAGTTTGTTCAAAAGTTTTCCAAAATCTGATTTTTTTTCTAAGTCTTTGGTACAAACACTTGAAAGTTTTGGTCTTGGATTGATCATAGCACCCTGATAAGATACTTATCAAGGTGTAGTGAGATCTAGGTTTGGGAAGATTCAAGGAGTGGGGTACAAAGCTTGAATCAATCTGTTTCCATTTTTAGTTTTTTTATATAATCTGTTTACTCTTAACTTTGTTCTTCTTAGCAGCTTATTGGAAACTTGTGGTTGTTAAGCTACCACAAAAGCTCTTAAATTCGTGAGGGTGGATGTACATTCATGAGGTTTGTCAACTTTTCTTGAAAAATTTGGCAAAAATTGGTTGTAAGTGATTTTTGTGGTTTGTTGATATTTGTGGTGATTTTATGCATGAATCTTGTTCTTTATGCCTTTTGATATTGTTATGATGCATGTTTTAAGCTTGGATTAACTTGAAAACATTTTTCCTTTGTTAAATTTGGATTTCAGATTTTAAACCAGTGTTTGGGACTGCATGATGTAAGGTTTTTATGTGAGTTTGAGTAGTTGTGTAGGGGTCTTTTGTGTTTGTAACTGATATTTAAGTGATTGTGTGCTTAAATATGTAAGTCTTGTGCTTTCAAACATCAAATTTTAATCTGTGCTCTAACTGGCTTGTTTTAGGTCATTTTTAACTGAAAATTTATGAACACCTTGGTTGTATGCTTATCTAGGGATAACAAGTGCTAAAACAAAGTATTTTTAATCTGAGTAATAGATCTAGGGCTTTGAAATTGGATCTGGTGGTCAAGTATATCAGCCATAGGTCACTTGTGTTCATCATTGTTCATCAGTAACTAACATATGCTTGAATCTAGATCAAATATTGTAATCAGTGCATGATATGAGTTTTTTATGCTTGATTAAGTGTTTTATAGCTGCTGTATGCAATTGGGGAACTCTGGTTAGCTTATTCTTGTTTAAACTTAGCTTAATATCACCAGATCTGCTTATACCATGTCTGTGTCATATCTGGTGACTGTTTGAATAAACTGTACAATTTGGCTGGTTGAACTTGTGTTTTTTTGCTTGATTGTGACTCCCTACAACTCATTGGTTGTAGGGGTGCCCTTTTTGTCCAAAGAAACCTAGTAAAACTCTCTAAAAAAGCAAGTCAATCAAGTCAAAAAGTGGGAACACTTTCCCACTGAAAGTTCCCACTGCTAGTGTTAATTGGTCAACAACTTATTTATAAGTCATTCTAGCTTATTCTTGTGTGCAACAACTTATTGTTTGTGATAGATCTTATTATTTTAAACTTATAAGTCAGTTTTGAAGTTTACAGCTTTTGGTCTTAGCTTTTGACTAGAAAACGACTATTTTGTCTTTTACAAAAATAGCTTATTGCTTTTTCTAGCTTATTTAGTGTGCTTATTTGAAATCTTTTTGATTATTAAGCTTAGTTTTGTCATTTAAAACCTTTTGCAACTTGAATCAGCCGTTGAAGTGGTCTAGAACTCGAAAACGACTATTTTGTCGTTTTGTGTAGAGAGCTTTGGCTTATTTCAGGCTTATTTCTTGAGCTTATTCAAAAATTATTTTTACAAACAGCTTTATAATCTCATTAGAAGGATGTGTGTCAAATATCAGCCTATGGCATTAGCTTATGGCTTAATGGGCCAAAAAGCCCATTAAGAATAAGTTGTTTGCTTATTAAGCTGTGATAAGCACTGATTCAGCTTTTGGGCCTTTAGAGTTTTGTGTTTAAAATTTAATTTTTAGCTAAACTGGAACTTTTCAGCTTATTTGGTTGACTTTTTGCTTATTGGGCCAAAAGGCTCATTTGACTTGTACTGTTTTGACTTTTGACCCATTTGGAGGCCCATTAGGGATATTTTGGTCATTTCACTTTCATTTTCTGTTTAATTAAGTTAAAATAAACTAGTTTGCAAGTTTTTAAATTTTTTTATAATTTTTGGATTTTTATTATTATATTATTATTATTTTATTATTATTTTATTATTATTTTATTATTATTTTATTATTAAAAATTGTTTTTAGGGTTAAATTGATATTTTTGCAACTTTTTCATTTTTCTTAGCTTAAATACATTAAGTTAGGATTTTTAAAACTTTTAAATGAATTTTCTTGTCATTTAATTAATTTTTAGGATTATTTTAATATTTTAATAGTTTTTAACCATTTTTAATTAGTTTTAATTAGTTTTAAATTTTTCAAAAATACTTTTTAGTTTAATTAAGTTATTTTAAAGGTTTACAAATTGAAAAATCTTATTTTGGGCTTTTTGTTAATTAAAATGATTTTTAGGGCTTTAATTAGCACTAAAAAATTATTATTTAATTAAATAAAAGGTTTAAGTAAGTTCTGATTTTTTGTAAACTCTAATTGCATTTTTAGGGATTTATTGTGATTTTCTAGGAATTCTTAGGGTAATTTTTAATTTTCATCACTTTTTACGGTTTTACGTTTACGTCATTCGTCGTAGTTTAATTTAGAATCGTAACCGTCACCATTTTCTCTTTTCTTTCTTCAGAATATTAATCATAAATTCAATCAAGTCTTAACACACACCAAGCCTCCTTGAGATCGATCCCACACCTAAGGGTCATAAGTGCTTACGAGTTCCTAAACGTACACTTAATACATACCGCTTTTGACTCCTTTTCCTAAACGAGTGTGAAATTACAACTATCATTTTTGGCGTCGCTGCCGGGGAGGCGTGTTGTGTTTGTTAAGAATTTATTTGAACAAATTTTGTTTTAGTATTATCCATAAATAGTAATTGTGTGTTTTAGAACTCTAAGCACACGTATTATCGGTTTTTCGTTTTTGTGAAATATTATTACTATAGTGTATACGTATCACAATAAATTCATAAGTACTCCAAAAGTGTGAAAACACAACCTTGATTGGGATTTCACCACTCAATCATTGTATTCGAATTTCAAATAAAGAAAAAAGACAAAATAGATAAATACTTTCGTGAAGCTTAATTTTGATAAACACAAATTATAAGGTGGGTATAAGGCAGTTGTATTTCACGACCTAAAGGAAAAAGGATCTTAAGTGCTTTGCGCCGCCTCGTTTCCTGCGCTTGCTTGTGCGTGTTTTGATAAAAAGGGCTAATCGAGGGTTTGTCACCCAAAGTATTATCTACGTATCTATATATTTTCTTGGTTTCAAAAGATTAGACCCTCTTGAACGTTTTGGTGTTCCACGAACGTTCTAAAGTCATCGAAGGCGTTCACTCAACGTGATCGTGTTCATTTCTTGAGGCTCCTTTAATCGAGAGATTTGATTTGAGGAGAGATTTGTAGATTTGAGTCTACGTAATACATCGCCAAAATCCAAAAAAGTAAAAAAACAATCAAAAGCACAAAAAAATTGAAAAAGTAAAAACACCCAAAAGAATCTTCTTTTCTCATCCCCACGTTGTACGTGACGTTTATGAAAAATCATAACCAAGAAAGACGTGCACGTAAACGTAGAAACCGAAAGGAAGGAACACCTTCTAGTGAAGAATCTCCTATTGACGAACCCATCGTAGAACAAGAAGCTCCCATGGCTAATCGTACTATGATGGAGTTGCTTCAAGCACCCACCGAGGGTTATGGAGAAGCCATTGTGATTCTCGCCATCCTTGCGTAGAATTTTGAAGTTAAGACGGGTTTGTTGTCCATGATCCAAAACAACAAGTTTCGTGGTGACGAAAAGGACAACCCTCATAACCACATCCGCCAATTCAATCGTCTTACCGCAACTTGCAAGTTTAAGGACGTCTCGAACGACTCAATTACGATGAGGCTTTTTCCGTATTCCTTAGCAGGGCCCGCTAAATTTTGGTTAGAGAAAGAGCCACCCAATTCTATATTGACGTGGAAGGATCTCGTTTCGAAGTTCGTGAACCAATTTTTCCCGCCCTCTAAGACGACGCATTTGAAAAACGAGATTTCAAAGTTTTCACAAGAGTATAATGAGAGTTTTTCAACGGCTTGGAATCGGTTTAAGGAAATGTTTCATGAATTTCCTCATCACGGGTTTTCTGACTTGCATCAAATCGACACGTTTTACAATGGATTGAACGATCATGAGCGAGACTATCTCAATGCCGCCACGGGTGGTAATTTTTTTTGTGTAAAACGGTCGAGGAAGCATTGTTGATCATTGAGAATAGGTCTAAGGTCTATAGTTCTCGTACCACATCAAGTGTTAGCAAGGCTTCGTCTTCTCCCTCATTGTCACATACCATCGATGCTTGCCAAATCGAGGCTAGTTTGGAGAACAAGATTTTTGATAAGCTTAAAGGATTGTTAATTGAGTTTAAAGTTGGTGAACAACCCGCTCCCGCTACGGGTAAAGCGGATGAAGTTTCTTGTATGTATTGTGGTGGAGGTCATGATTTCTCCGAGTGCATTACCAACGGTGGTAACACTTCGAGTGCCTACGTGGCCACGGGAACTTACAACCAAAACGGTCAAGTTACCCGTACTAATCAAATGACTCCACCGGGTTTTCCACCAAATCAAAATGCTAACAATTATCGCAACAATCAAGTTGGTTACAAAGGAAATCAAAGGAACAATTATAAGGGTAACAACTATGGGAATCAAGGGGCTAATAATCAAGTGCAAAACAAAAATCAAAACCGTGATTTTCAAAACAACAACAAAGGTTTGCAAAACGTGAAAGATCTTCCAAATGAATTTGTTGATTATGCAAACGGAAATGATGCTAGGTTTGATAATATACAAAGGGAGATAATTAGCCTAAGATCCGAGTTTATGAATGATTTGAAAAATGAGTTGAAAAAAGAGCTTGCAAATGAACTTAAGAATCATACAAACAAAATGGAGAGTAATGTGCAAAGTTTACAACAAAACCAATAAAAGATAGAACAAGGTCAACATGAGATTAAACAAGAGATGTTTAAGGCGGATAAAAGGCAATCTAAGTTTAAGGATAGAATTTCAAGCATGTTTGAGGCTATAATGTGTAAACTGTCTTCTTCGGGTGGTCTTCCTAGTAACACCGTGTCTAATCCAAAGGGAGAGATGAAAGTGATTACCTGTAAAACCCGCATGCTTTTACCATGAATAGTACCCTTAAGATCGTACGTACTAGATTAAAACCTTCCTAATATAGCATGATTACGATTACGTGTTAGGATTTTACGTATTACGTACGTGTTAGAACACGATAAGTATTTACTACGCACGAGCACGTAATAATTATTTGACAATAATTAATCACGAACATGCGATCATGAAATCATGAACCTAATTAAAACACGAACTATTATTAATTACGTATATATATTTATTAGAGCGTAATTAAATATGTTAGATCACGGTAATTACGTAACGAGAACACTTAAAACGCGAACACAAATAATCACGAACGTATAACTTAACATCGAGACACGGAAAAAGGTACGGGTACCCCAAGTGGGACCCCCTACCCGCGGCTACAAGGACAAATGGGCCAAGCCCATTTGTAAAAATTTTACTAAAAGGGAAAAAGGATTTTTCACTACTCATTTTTAGTTTTACAGAAGATTTTAGAAAAAAACCCAAAACCCTCTTCCCTTTTTCTTTTTGTGCCGCCACCCTAAGAACACCACAAGCAGGTGGTTTGTGATCTTGGATCTTGGAATTTTAGTTGGTGATCGTGTTTGTTCTTCATCCTTTTGATCCACGAATTCGGTAAATCCTTTTTAAACTTTTCTTTTGTTTTGATCTTTTATAAATCAAGAACATGTTATGTTTTTTTCAAAAACCTAATAAATAAACATGGATCTAACATAAATTGAGGTTTAATAAAATCAAAAGTATGGTTTAAGGGGTGTTTGTTTTTAGCCGCGGCCTACACCGAACCCAAGGTGGGTTTCGGTTTGGCCACCCGACCACCACCAAGACCATATGGTCTCGGTTGGTGGGTGTGGGTCCCACGGCAGCACCAAGGCACGGGGTACCCCGAGTTGGTTCGGGGTACGGTGTCGATTTCATGTCCGGTTCAAGGTTTTGATTCTAGATCCGGTTCATGGTGTATGTTTAGTTTTTATGTTTTATGATCTTATGTTAAAATTTAAATTAATAAAATGACATGATTAATTTAATAACATGACTTAGGTTATTTTAATTATTAATAATCATGAAATTAATTAGCCTAAGTATTTTTATATTTTAGACTTATAATTAATTAATTATTTAAAAACCATGATTATAATTAATTAATTAACATGACTTAGGTTATATTATTAATATATAATAATACATGTTTTAACCTAAGTATGTAACTTTATTTAATTAAAAACATGTTATACTTTAATTAAATATTTTAACCTATAGTTTAATTTGATTACATGGAATAATTATTAAACTATACATTATATCATATGACTTAGAAAATAATCATGAAAACACTTAGGCTTATATACTTAGCTAATTTAACCAGCTTATTTCTAATTATGGAAACTTTCTATTTTTAGAAACTTAATTAAATAAGGCAGCTAATCTATTTATGGAAACTTATTTAATTAAGGCAGCTGATCTATTTATGGAAACTTTCTATTTTTAGAAACTTATCTATTTTAAGCAGTAATTCTATTTTTGGAAACTTTCTATTTTTGGAAACTTTCTATTTTTAGAAACTTTCTATTTTTGGTAACTTTCTATTTTTGGAAACTTTTATTTTTGGAAACTTACTATTTTTGGAAACTTTCTATTTTTGGAAACTTTCTATTTTTGGAAAGTTACTTATTATTACACAACAAGTATAATAATACATGAAATACCAGAAATACTTAATCAGATTAAACAGAATATAAGATAAACACGGTTTAAGGCTTTAAAACAGTAAAACTTGGTAAGAACACATAAAATAAGGTAAGACATGACATGAAACCAGCTACGTATTTAGTAAGCAGATACTTATTCATGTATGTATTTATGTAGCACTAGTGATTCGGAAGTAGGATTTCTCTCAGTTCATCTTCTTCGTTCACTGGACATAAGGTACGGATTCCCGTCTTTTCAGTATGGACATTCTTTCCTTATTAGGATTTCCCCGTATGCAGCCAACTGTTTTCCCGTAGTATAAGTTACGTGTTTGATTGCTTATGTTTAATTAAGATTACCTATAGCCATATACATGCTAGTTATGGAGGTACCATAACCTTAACATTAGATGCACTGATGTTATGACTTCACCACGGCGGAGTGATTGCTCGTGGCGTCCCTTCAGCTTTTGGCCATTTATATTATATTTATCATGTGGGGCGTATGGGTGCATCCTAGTTACATGTTTTTAGTCAGGATTTCATGGTGAATGTGGTGTGTGCCTTGCATCCTTCACAAGGAGCTGATCCCTCCTACCCAAAAACCAGTATATTAAATTAGAGGCAGCCCCTCTAATTTGCATGATGAGGTCACCCCTCCAAGTATTCATGCACGGTGGATTTTCATGACCTATATTGGCTAATGGTAAAATATGACAAACAGTTTTTATAAGATAAACATAAGGCTTTCAAACTATAAACCAGTTTTATCAAGACTTAACCAGGTTACTCGGGACTTAGTTTTCTTCTGCTGTTATATGTTATATGCTTATCCTATTCATGCTTTATTGTACATCCGTGCACTGAGCGTATTTGCTCAGCCGTTTTCCTTTTCTATGTTCCCAAAACGGCAGGTACTCAGGGACGCTCGTAGACACTAAGAGTACGTGCATATGGACTGGAAGCTGTCTAGCCTTCTTTACTTTATGCATTTCCTTTCTTATGGTACATTTGCTTTGGACATTGTTTAGTCCTTTCTTTACTATACCTATGTTTGTGTGTGATGAGCTTTACTTTTGGACTACCGATGTTTGATTCTGGTATTTTCCTTTTTATGGTCAAGTAATGTTTAGACATTTTTCCTTGTATGCTTTGATGACACGCCATAATTGCATGTGACATTTCCATTATCAAAATAGGGTGTTACAATTATGGTATCAGAGCCAAGGCTTCGACCTGTAGGCTCTCAAATATGACCTGTGATTAGTGGGTAGTCACTACGGTCTTCCTAGAACTGACAGTTGTTTTCATGCATTCATCATTTTTAAGCATACATATACATGTCATTGTCGTAGATTTTTGACTAAGTAATGGTTGGTACATGACTGGCCCTATTTAGTCGCATGTGTTTTATCGAAACTTTTAGATTTGGGACCGACCCATAGGCGTCCCCTCGCTATTTCTTTTGTTTTGGATGAACTGACAGGAGGCGTTCACTCTCGAGCATACAAAAGTTTTCATAAAACTGCATCATGCATTCATACACAAAATATTCTTGCATAAAATTTTTCTCGTGAAATTTTGGTATAAATTTTTTTTATATATATATATATATATATTATGTTATGATCTGTTTAATCATATGTTTTATGTTATATTGTCAGATGGTTCTCACACGCGAACAGGAGCAGCTCAATGCTGCAATTCAGGCCGCTATGCAAGCTTTGCTTCCTCAACTGAGGAATGACATCAGGGCTGAAGTTCAAGCTGCCAACAATCAGTAGCATAATTAGGCACCTCCTCCTCCTCCTCCAGTGACATTAGCAGTATGGCTGGAGAGATTCAACAAGCTCCGCCCTCGAGCTTTTGAGAAGACAGATAGCCCCAGCGATGCTGAAAGCTGGTTGGCTCACATCGAGAAGATTTTCAATGCTATGGGTTGTGACCCCGCATACAAGGCGAGGTTGGCATGCTATCGGTTCGAAGGCGATGTACTCAACTGGTGGTTAGTATTGATGCAGTCTGAAGGTGGTGACGAGTGGGTTGCTGGTTTGACTTGGGCTCAGTTCAAGGACAGGGTGATGGAGCAGTTCTTTCCTAAGGCTGAGCAGGACAAGCTCAAGAGAGAGTACCATGGGATCCGACAGAGAGCTGGGGACAATAGCAACGAGTTTATGCAGCGCTTTCTTCGCTTAGCTGGTTTCCTTGGTGCGGCAGCAGGTACTCCTGAAGAGCAGACACATCACTTTAGATGGGATCTTCGTACATCGGTCGCAAACAATCTGGTGTGTGCTACGTTCAACACTGTAGCACAAGTGGCCGATGCAGCACGAAAACTGGAGATGCTGCAGGAGAGAGATGAGTTCGGGGAAGCTGAAAGACCCGACAAGAGGTAAACCTTCGTATTCAAGCGGTGACCAATCCGTATACTTTCCATATGTCAATTATTCATCTCTTTAAATGTATCTTCCAGGCAGAAAACTGGGGACCGGTCTCAGCCGGCTACTCAGCAGCAGCCTCATCAGCCCAAGGGAAACGGTCAGACTAATGACCGTTCTGCTACGGATAGGCGTGGCGGTAATGATAATTACCGTAACAACGCTGGGCACTCCAACAGCAGCAGGTCCTAATACTTAAGCATTTCCTTATGATTTTATGTTATAACTCATATTCTGACACTTTAGCAAAACTTCTACCAGGAACCATGGAAACGGTAGGGACCAGAACCAGAGAGGTTCGCAGCCTAGCCGTCCAGCTATCACTGGTATTAAATCTTACGATTATCCGCTTTGACCTTTGTACCCAATTACCATGTCTTATGTAAAATGTTTTATCAGGTTCTCAGCCAGCCAGAGCACCTGCTGGAGGATACACTCATCCTCTTTGCTCTATGTGCCACCGTAGGCACCCAGGACCATGTCGCCGTAGTACTGATGCGTGCTTCAAGTATGGTCTTCCTGGCCATATTATGAAGTATTGCCGTAAGGGCGAAATGGAGGGTACATCGGGACATGCTGATACCAATCCGCCTCCTACTACCGGGCATGTCTACACGACATCTCGAGACCAGGCCAACAAGTCTACAGGTACCATCACTGGAATCTTGTATATGTATGGTCAAGCTGCATGTGTTCTTTTCGATACGGGTGCTACTCACTCGGTTATTTCTACTGCTTATGCTAAGAACATTAGGATGCCTCCCTTGCCACTAGAAAATAGGCTTACTATTTCCACACCTTTGAGGGACTCTGTATTAATCACCCATGTATACGAAAGTCTTCCCCTAGAATTTGATGATAAGGTTCGACCTGTCGACGCACTTCCGCTGGACATGAATGACTTTGACATGATTTTGGGCATGGATTGGCTATCCAAGCATCATGCTACCATAGACTACCATTCATATCGGGTTATCTTCAGTGATGTTAATGCACCAGAGTACATTCATAATGGGTTCATACCCGGACGGTCTGTACAAGTCATATCCACCCTGCAAGCGCGTGCACTACTGTCACATGGCTGCGAGGGTTATCTAGCTACGGTTCATGACATGGATGCTGAATCCCCATCAATTCAGGATCAACCTATAGTGTCGGTGAAATGTAGTATAATGCAGTTCGTTTTCTCTCGATTCTTAACCAATAGAAAGTCCAACCAATATCGGGTTTTTAATTGTTCTTGGTTGTTAAGCTTGCTTGGTAATCTATTGCTAATTCAACAAAAGCTTGCAAAACGGAAAAATATTACCTACGTATATGTAAAACAAATTGCAAATACCACATTTTTATTCAAGTAAAAATTTAAAATGCAAAACTTGAAACTAAAGGGACTGAAATTGTAAATTCTATGAAAAGTAAATGCTTGAAATGTAAATTCTAACAACTATAGGGACTAAAAGTGCAAAACAGTAAACTATAAGGATCAAAATGTAACAACTATAACCAACTTGCCAAAAATGTAACAAATTAACAAACTACTAACTGAAATCTAACAACTTTCAAAGTCCAGGGACCTAAACAATGCAAACCCTAAATTCTTGGAAGTTTAGCCAAATTTATAACACTGATAGAATTGAAAGGACCAAAATGCAATTAAGATAACTATTTAACTAAAAACGGGACAAGTGAATCAATAAGCTCGTTCTGGCTTATTACTCAACCAAAATAAATGAAACAACTTGCAAAATGCTTAAAATCTCATTTAAGCTACGTGTGTTCAAGGAATTAAGCTAAAGATCAAAAATAAGCAAATGAGTGCTTATTGATAAGCACAAAATAAGCTCTAGCCAAATTTAGTCAACCACAACTTGATTTTTCTCTTGAAACTGATTAAGCAACTTATTTAAAGATTGGGAAATCAAACCAGAACAAATTTCATCCAGTAATAAGCTCTAAATCTGAAATAAGCTAAAAAGAGCTTATGTTGACCAAGCGTTGACCAGAATTTGCAAAAAGCTCAAACTTTCAGAAATTAACTAGGAACACTTACTAACTGTTTTTATGAAAGAAAATCACAAGATTTGTGAAGTAGATATGAAGATCTAGGAAAACAGTAACAATTTTATCTCAGAGAATGAGCTTTGCTCAGCCTTGGACCAAAAAGCTATTTACTAGCTTATTAACTAATACTGTAGAAATTCCTTTTGGAATCTAAAACTATATGATATAAGCTAAGACTGAAAGCAAATTTGAGGAAATTTCATTTAGAAATGAATGAGAACTAAGCAAATGAAAATGGCAAGTTTTTAAAACCAAAGCTGAATAAAGGCTGACCCAAACTATTCAAGTGCCATTTGCCTGTTTGACTTTGCATTTGACTTGCAAAAGGCTTGAAACAACTTGTTATCACTAAAGGACTGGAAATACACTCTAAAACACTAATTCTCAATGCTTGAAAACTACTATTAAGCTATTCCCAAACACTCCTTTAACTGCTTTTAACAAAATTTTACAAAGACTTATTAAGTTCTAGTTAACTATGAAGGAAAGGTTTTAGCAAAACAGTCTTAGTGATCACAATGAGAGACTTTAGAACTGAAAACAAACAATTACCACAACTAAAACTCCAATTAAGCTATAAGGCTGATAAGTACTGAACAAATGCAGAAAACTACAAATTATTCAAACCAGCAAACAAGTAAGCAGTATCAAGCTACAATCACACAAAATTCAATCAAACAGTAACAACTAACAATTATATCATGCAGCCATCAGATTTAACTAGGAAAGTAGCATGGCATTTGACTTGTTGAGAGGAACAAAAATGAGAACTATAGAACCTAATGTAGATATCCTTTGAGAAGAAGAGGAGCGCTGAGCTCTCTTGCCTCAGTGATAACCACCACCTATCACTAGAAATCAACAAGAATCAACCCACAAATCAACTAGAATCCATCAAACTGCTTGAAAGCTCCATTTGAACTAGGCAATGACTGGATTGTGATCAAACAGCTAACAATACTTCACCAATGTCAGTTATGATCAATGATTGATCATAACAAACACTCAACAGCAACAATAATTTCCAACAGCAGCAAGAATCAAACTGGAATGAGAAGAACAGAATTGGCGGGAAAAAGTGAATTTGAATTTTATTGCTGATAAATGGTTACAAAGCTGTTACAAAGGTAGTAACTAACTAACTGACTCAAGAGTTTGTCAGACTCTTGAGTAGTTAGGGTAAGAATGAGGGAAAAAGGAAAGGGAAAATTTAACTAGGTGTTTTTACAAATTTAAGCTACCAATGAAAATGAAGTACAATCTAGCTATTTATAGGCAAGAAGGGAGAGTTTGTTGGAGTTGGTGACGTGTCAGAACCAATCATAGCTTGCCACGTGGAGAATTCTGCATTTAGCACTTTGAAGGTATGAACAATGATTTGGGGGTTCTTGATTGGATGGATGATATGTTAATTGAGTTGCACCATTGAATTCGTCTCTTCAAATCGATCAACTTTGGTGTTTATATCTTTCCATGAAATTGCTTCTATCTCAAACGCGATCCTGGAAAATTTCTTATTCTTGAAGATGACACGTGTTGAATTCTGATTGGTTTAAAATGTGTCACACGGATCAAACTGTTTAGATTTTGTAATAAATGTGAGGCGGCGGTAGTGGACATTTAATGCTTGATCCGTGTGACCCATTTTCTTTCTTCTCATTGGTTGAATCCCTTGTTACATGGATTAAGCTCAATAACTTTCCAATCTTGGCAGAACAAGCCCCTTGACTTGGCAGAATGTTGTTTTAAGCTACAATCTTCATTCTTTTGACATAATTGGTCCTTCAACTTCCATAACTTGTGCAAAATGGTCCTTTGACTGAGTTGACTTGAGAGTTGACCAAGTTTGACTTGAATCTTGACTTTTCATTTTTTGCACTTTTAGTCCTTCAACTTTCATAACTTGTCAAGATAGGTCCTTGTACTCCAAAGTCTTGTCACTTTTGATCCTCTTTTGTCTTTTTCATCCATTTGAGCTTGATTTTTCCTTGTTTGCTTGAAAATGTATCTTTTTACCTACACCCTGTTTTTGCTAAATTAATTGGTATTTTTCTTCATGTTTTAGGGTTATTTGTCATTAAAAGGATATGAGTTTAAGCTCATATCAAATTCCCCTACACTTGAACATTGTCATGTCCTCATGCAATATTATATTTTAAGGCTCAAAATTTTACATTTCCCTCTTAATTAATCCACCTTGGCCATATGAGATGCATCTACACTACTCTAAACTAGATGATGCATGATTTTGACTTTTAATAATGCAATGAATCAAAATACAATTCTATCTATATCTTTTTGATTTTTCTTGAAATGGTTTTGATGGAAATAACTCATAAAGAATTCAATGACTTGGATTAGGGCTTGGATACCATGGATACTTATCACCCTCAAGTTTCACTTTCCCCATACCAAGCTTATAAATGGGATCATTGCATTCACAAGTAAAAAGTGCATCAACTTATTCATGACAATTAAATGTGGAACCGGTTATTAATTGAGCAAATTGCTTGTGGGCAAATTTGTCATTATTCAAGTGTGAAATATAAGAAGTGTAAAATCCAAAAATAAGGAAGCACGGTTTTAATCCTAAGTAATCATCTCATCCATTACTTGAAAAACCGCTCACAATTAATACAAGTCCGTATTAAGAGTAATAAGTCATTCGCCTTATGTGTAAAATCCTCATGTCATGCTTTCATAAGTAACTACACACTCGCTAAGGAAAGAAAAATAAAACTCACGCAATAATTTACATCCGCATCTTTTTGAGATTTTGGATCTTCAACCCCGCAACCCGTCAAGGTAATATTGGATTGGAGCAATCTATTGAATCCCCGCAACCCGTCAAGGTAATATTGGAATTCAATAGTCACTATAATTAACACCACACTGCCCCTCTTGGGAGTCTTGCATTATTTTTTTTTTCTTTTTCTTTTTTTTCTAGCCACTCATTTTTTTTCATAAGCCGCTCTTATTTTTCTTTATTCCTCACAAAGAAATTTGAAAAGAAGAAAAGGAAAAACACCCGCTAAGTATGGAGCATGACATAAGTCTAGTACACATAAAACGTGCTAACTTAGAATCTTAAGACGTACTCATATCAACCATAAATGATTAGCCAAAAATGCATAAGAGATTACAAACCAATTAAAACCGTACTTGATTATTTATTAACAATTATATACATGCGAAGAAAATAGAGGTTAAGAAGAGAAGGGTTTAGCCACAAGTAATTGCCATGAAGTCTATCTAGCCCTTTTACACTTGCTTCAACTCTATCATTTCCCATTCTCCACAAATTTAAAATCTCAAATAATGAGATTGGTGGATGCTTAGCCTAATAGACCAATGAAGGACTACATGGTTAAGGATACTAGCTAGATAATGCTAAGATAAGCAAACTCGGGTTGAGTCAAAATATCCATGGCGGGCCTAATATGTCAAAGAAGTCTAAACTTGTTAAAACCATGTTTTATTTTATTTTTTTCCTTTTTATATATTTTTGATGAAAAATAAAAGAAGAAATATATATACAATGCAAATGTGTTATGCAAATGAAAAATGATTGATGCATATTTTTGTTGGCCAAAGTAGATCAAAAATTTGAAAAATGTGGAAAATTCAATTTTCTCCATGTTATCATGCAAGACAATGACAAGTTCTAGGTAAGGTCACTTCGATAGAAGACCCCCCTACACTTAAGCTAAACATTGTCCTCAATGTTTAAGAGCATGGAAGTATAAAAACACTTCCCCTACACTTATGACAATGAATAGACTTTGCTTAACCCAAGTTAAGGAAAGGACAACCTATTAGTGAAATCATGTTTAAGCACAAAGTGTCAATGAAAATTCACTTAAAGTAACGAAGTGAACCGGATACAAGGGCCTCCTCCATAAGCTCCAAAGCATGAGATGAGTGAGCAACCCTACAAACAAGCATGAAGACAAAAGAAGGTCTCCCCTACACTTATCTCCAAATCTATGCCTTTATTTCTAACCTACCACACTCTAAACCTAGTTATACGATGCTTGAGTTAATGAGTCTCTAGCTCGACTCGTCCCTCAATGAATTAATTCATGGGGAAAATGGGGACCTCTTGGACCATTTCAACGGAAATGTCCTCCCCAAAGTAATGTTTAACACGGTGACCATTCACTTTAAAATTTGGACCATCGGGTTGGGACAACTCAAGAGTTCCATATGGAAACACTTGAGCAATAGTGAATGGACCGGACCATCTCGACTTAAGCTTGCCCGCAAAAAGCTTCAGTCTTGAGTTAAAGAGGAGAACCGGCTCTCCAACTTTGAACTCACGATTCTTGATCTTAGCATCATGCAATTTCTTAGTCTTTTCCTTGTAAAGCAAAGAATTCTCATAGGCATTGGCTCTCAACTCATCCATCTCATTGATTTGATCTTTCCTATGTGAACCGGCTTGGTTTAAATCAAAGTTAGCCCACTTGAGAGCCCAAGATGCCTTATGTTCTAACTCAAATGGGAGGTGGCACGCTTTTCCATAGACAAGCCTATAAGGAGTACAACCAATTGGTGTTTTAAAAGCCGTCCTAAACGCCCACAAAGCATCATCGAGCTTATCCGACCAAGAAGCTCTATGCTCTCCCACCGTTCTTTCTAAAATTCTCTTTAAACCACGATTTGTGACCTCGGTTTGACCATTTGTTTGAGGGTGATACGCGATAGAAAGTCTATGATTGACTCCATATTTCTTCATAACTCTCGTGAATTGATCATTACAAAAGTGCGTACCACGATCACTTATGATGGCCCGAGGTACACCAAATCTAGCAAACAATTGTTTCAAGAACTTTACAACCACTCTAGCATCATTAGTAGGTAAGGCTTTAGCCTCCACCCACTTGGACACATAATCCACCGCCACAAGTATATACTTGTTTCCCTTAGAGGATGGAAAAGGTCCCATGAAATCTATTCCCCATACATCAAATATCTCACACTCTTGGATAAAATTTTGTGGCATCTCATCACGTTGTGTAATTTTTCCTTGTCTTTGACAAACATCACAAAATTTCACCATCTCTTGGGCATCCTTGTAAATGGAAGGCCAATAGTAACCCGAATCAAAGACTTTCTTGGCGGTGTAGCTAGGCCCAAAATGTCCACCCGTAGGTCCTTTATGACATGCCTCTAAGATTTTAAATGCCTCGGGCCCATCTACACACCGTCTAATGATTTGGTCCGCACATTGCCTAAAAAGATATGGATCATCCCAAAAGTAATACTTAACTTCCTTAAGAAACTTTTTCTTTTGTTGATAAGTAAGACCCTCAATAAGCACATTGCCCACAAGATAGTTTGCTATATCCGCAAACCAAGGTGTGGCATCCTCTTGGGAAGAG
Source organism: Glebionis coronaria (assembly GCA_025667525.1). Classification (NCBI taxonomy): domain Eukaryota; kingdom Viridiplantae; phylum Streptophyta; class Magnoliopsida; order Asterales; family Asteraceae; genus Glebionis; species Glebionis coronaria. The sequence goes on along the minus strand of CM046881.1, from coordinate 504,028,348 downwards.
ATAGACATGAGCTCCTCTAGTGGAAAGGATTCATTGATTTCTTGATGTAGGAAATCTCCTTGAAAAGGATGCTCAAGTCTACTCAAATGATCCGCCGCTAAATTCTCGGCCCCTTTCTTATCACGAATCTCTATCTTAAACTCTTGAAGCAACAAAACCCATCTCAAAAGCCTAGGCTTAGCATCTTGTTTTGTCATAAGATACTTGAGAGCGGAGTGATCCGTATACACTATGGTCTTGGAAAGCACAAGATATGGTCGAAACTTCTCAAAAGCATATACTATAGCAAGCAACTCTTTTTCCGTGGTAGTGTAATGAAGTTGTGCACCGGTCATGGTTTTACTCGCATAGTGTATAGGTTGAAAATGCTTATTAACTCGTTGTCCTAAGACGGCCCCCACCGCATAATCACTAGCGTCACACATAAGCTCAAAAGGTAATTCCCAATTTGGAGAAACCAAAACGGGAGCCTTAGTTAACTTTTCCTTAAGGGTCTCAAAAGAGTCTAAACAAGCTTGGTCAAAAATGAAAGGAGCCTCTTTCTCTAAGAGATGAGTCATCGGTCTAGCTATCTTAGAAAAATCTTGTATAAAGCGCCTATAAAATCCCGCATGACCTAAGAAACTCCTCACACCTTTAACCGAGGTGGGTGGGGGAAGCTTAGCAATCACATCAATTTTGGCTCGATCAACTCCTAATCCCTTATTGGATATCTTGTGTCCTAAAACAATCCCCTCTTTCACCATAAAGTGACATTTCTCCCAATTAAGCACCAAACGTGTTTCCTCACAACGCTTAAGCATTCTCTCAAGATTGGTGAGACATGAGCTAAAGGAGCTTCCAAATACGGAAAAGTCATCCATAAAAACCTCCATGGTTTGCTCTATCATGTCATGGAAAATCGCCATCATGCACCTTTGAAACGTCCCCGGTGCATTACATAGGCCAAAAGGCATCCGCTTGTAAGCAAATGTACCGTAGGGACAAGTGAATGTGGTCTTTTCTTGATCCTTAGGGTCAATGGGTATTTGAAAATAACCCGAAAAGCCATCAAGAAAACAATAGTACTCATTTCCCACTAAGCGTTCAAGCATTTGATCCATAAAGGGAAGCGGGAAATGGTCTTTCCTAGTTGCCTCATTGAGTTTTCTATAATCAATGCAAACTCTCCAACCGGTCACAAGTCTCGTGGGAATAAGCTCATTGTTCTCATTAGGCACCACGGTGATTCCACCCTTCTTTGGAACACAATGAACCGGGCTAACCCATGGAGAGTCAGAAATGGGGTAAATCATACCCGCATCTAAGAGTTTAATCACTTCCTTCTTAATAACCTCATGGATTTTTGGGTTAACTCTCCTTTGGTTTTGAATGGCGGGTTTATAGTCATCCTCCATAAGGATTTTGTGAGTACAAAAATGTGGATCAATTCCCCTTATGTCGGATATTTTCCATGCTAAGGCTTTCTTGTGTTTCTTAAGGACTTCAATAAGTTGCTCCTTCTCATCCTCTTTCAACTCTTTAGCAATAATCACCGGTAATTGGTCTTTTCCTTCTAAGAAAGCATATTCTAAGTGGGATGGGAGTTCCTTAAGTTCAATGGGAGGTGGACTCTCTATGGAAGGTTTTACTATGGAAGGTTCCTCAATGGTAATCTCTTGTGGAATAGGGGAAGGAATAGGGTCCTCATTGAGCAACTTTTGGATCGTAAGAATATCTTCTTCCCAATTAATGGGAGAATCATCATCACCAAGAAAGTTGGACTCAAATTCCTCCAAGAGGAAATCACTCTCTCCAAAAGGTGTTAAAGAGGGAGCAATTGAGGCCACGGTTTCAACATGTGGAATCTCATCACTAGCATTCTTACAAGCATCATGAAAGTGTTCATTACACACTTCATCTAGCACATCCACAATGTTAATAGTCTCATAAGGTCTAGACTCCTTAACCTCTTTTCTATCACAAACTTTGCCTAACTTAAACACCACTCTCTCATCTTCTACTCTCATAATTAATTCTCCTTCCGCCACATCTATCAAGGTACGACCCGTTCTCAAAAACGGTCTACCAACAATCAAAGGCACTCTAGGATCCATGTCATAATCGACCACTACAAAGTCGGCCGGAAAGGTAAACTTATCCACACCTACAAACACATCTTCCGCTATACCTACGGGGTGAGCTATGGTTCGGTTGGCTAGTTCAAGAGTCATCCTAGTGGGAGTGAGCTCGGGAAGAGATAGTTGTTTCCAAACCGATAAAGGCATGAGATTTATGCTCGCCCCTAAATCCGCCAAAGCCATGCAATTTTCAACACCGGGAAAATTACAAGGTATCAAGAAGCGCCCCGGATCTCCAAGTTTTGTTGGTAAGGTTTTAAGTAACACCGCGGAACAATTTTCATTAAGTGATGTGTTGGGCAAATCAACCAATTTTTCTTTGTTTGAGAGCAAATCCTTGAACATCTTAGCAAACTTTGGCATATAAGCAAGAGCTTCCGCAAAGGATATGTTGATATTGAGTTGCTTGAACATCCTTAAGAAATTGGAGACTTGGATGTCATCTTTGTTCTTTAACTTGTCCTTTTTCAACCTTGAAGGGTATGGAAGAGTAGGTTTTGGTGTAGGTGGAATAGGTGTTGTGGTGGAAGATTTGTCTTTGTTAGCTTCTTCATTGGGAAGTGTAGAAGGTAAAGGAGAAGTATGAGGTGGTTGAGAAGGTGTGTTTGAGTGAATAGGAGCATTTTGAGGAGGTGGAGTAGACGTAGAAGGCTTGTCACAAGTAGGAGCACAAGTGGGTTGAACAAGAGTGGGTTTAGGAGGTGAAGGATCCTTTGTTGTTGTTCCACTCCTTGTTGTAATAGCATTGACATTGGCCCTAGGGTTTGTTTGTGTGTTAGAAGGTAAAGCCCCTTGTGGTCTTTGAGTTACCGCCACTAAAACCCTATTGATTTGTTCCTCCATTGTACGTTTCAATTGGTCATTCATTCTCTTCTCAATTTCACGCATTTTCTTATCAACATATTCTTGAGTCTCTTGCATCCCATATCCTTGATTTGGATTTTGAGGGTAAGCTTGATTTGGTATTGGAGCATATGCTTGATTGGGAATAAATGAAAGTGGTTGATTAAATCCTTGTTGTGGTGGATAAAAGGAATTTGCTTGAGATTGAAATTGATTGGGTGTCTTGTAGTTATTTCCTTGGTATGGTTGTCTTTGCCCTTGATTCCTTGCTAAAATTTGAGGAGGATTTTGTGGAATTTGGGTGGGTGGTTGGGGTGGGAAGCCGGGTGGAGTAAGGTAATTTTGGGATTTGTAAGAAAGGTTATTTGGATTGATGTTAGGCTTGAAGTGTTCACGATGTTCCTCTTGGTAAGCATAGCATTCCCCTTGATACCCTTGCACCTTATCACATTGTTCATAAGAGTGGGGGCCTCCACAAGTAACACAAGAAATGGTGATGGCATTCACATTATTTGAGGAATTGTTCAATGTCATGCTCTTAAAATTTTGAACCATGTCATGAGTCATTTCTTGTCCTTGTTTGACTTGTTGAAGGATCTCTTTAAGAAGTTGGATGTCACAAGGAGTTTGAGAAGTGTTTTGGATAACATGAACCCTTTCTTCAAATGGATTGTTTGTTTGAACCATTGCCTTAGTCTCAATAATGTTCAAAGCCTCGTGGTATGTTTTAAGAAGAATACTCCCTCCCGCGGAAGCATTTAGTGAATCTTGGTGGTGAGGTTTAAGGCCATTATAGAAGGTATTGATTTGGTTTACATCATCCAATCCATGGTTAGGGCATCGCCTCAACAACTCACTATACTCTTCCCAAGCATCACTAAAGGATTGACTAGGTTTTTGTGTAAAGCCCATAATTAAATTCCTCAAAGCCATAGTCTTTTGTGGAGGAAAGAATTTGTTCAAAAACTTAGTGGTAAAACCGTCCCATGTGGTGATACTATCGGGTGGTTGGGTGTCTAACCAATGCTTAGCACTCCCATCTAAAGAAAATGACACTAACATCAATCTAATGACCTCATGTGGAACCCCATTATGCTTAATGGTATTGCAAAGTGAAAGGAATCTCTTTAGGTGAGCATGAGGATCCTCATTTTGTTTTCCCAAGAAAGGTGATAAAGCAACCATATTGATCATAGATGTATGTAGCTCAAATGTGTTAGCGGGAAAGTCGGGAATCTTAATGGCACTAGAATATCCATGAATGTTGGATTGCATACGTTCATACAAAGTACGATTATCAATAGCCATGGCTTCTTGTGGTGGTGACAAAGCACGATTCTCGTGATCGGCTTGATGGACGGTGGTGGTCCTACTCTTTCTCTTTTTCTTCCTTTTCGGAGGAAGAGGTTGTACACCAATCGGTATTTGTGCACGCCCGCGAGTGAGCATGCAACTCAATACGAGGAATGAGAGAGAAGCTCTCGTGTGACTTTGAAGAGAAATGGATTATCCTCTTCGAGTTTCAATATTAAATATCCACAAGAAAATAACAATATATATATTTACTACTTTGGGTGCAAGACCCTCAATGAAGCCTTCCTTCTTAGAATACTCCCAAGTGAACGGGGGGTTAGGTGGCGCGAAGCACTTAAGTACCTATTGACCCTTAGATGGCATTTTATAGCACATCGCCTTTCTATTCACTTAAATGTTCGTATTCTTCGAATTGTTGCTTATTGAGAGTATTTATCTATTCTTGCTTTATTTTGTTTGATCGATACACGTGTCAAGGACCGGAGCGCCCCTCAACACGGTGTATTGCCTCGGCAATACTTATGGAAGATATGTAGATTGATTGTTCTTATACGTATACGTATTTACTTATAATAATATATGGAAAATATTTTTGTATTTATGAGTTTTTTAAAGGAAAATACTATATGTACATAAAAACCGAGAGAATCCAATAATATATATTTTTGGGTGCAATCTCTTAGGAAAAAGATTGCTTTTTGGATTTTTTAATTTTTTTGGTCAATTCTTTAGGAAAAGAATTGTTTTGTTAATTTTTTAGTTTTTATATATTTTTATATTTTTGATTTTTTTATTTGTTTTTGATTTATGATACGTAAAAATAACGTTCACAAAGTGAACGGATCCCAAAAGCCAATGAAAACCGTCAATCGATAGTCTCTCGTGTAGTCAAAGAACCGGCAGCGGCGCCATTTGAAATGTAGTATAATGCAGTTCGTTTTCTCTCGATTCTTAACCAATAGAAAGTCCAACCAATATCGGGTTTTTAATTGTTCTTGGTTGTTAAGCTTGCTTGGTAATCTATTGCTAATTCAACAAAAGCTTGCAAAACGGAAAAATATTACCTACGTATATGTAAAACAAATTGCAAATACCACGTTTTTATTCAAGTAAAAATTTAAAATGCAAAACTTGAAACTAAAGGGACTGAAATTGTAAATTCTATGAAAAGTAAATGCTTGAAATGTAAATTCTAACAACTATAGGGACTAAAAGTGCAAAACAGTAAACTATAAGGATAAAAAATGTAACAACTATAACCAACTTGCCAAAAATGTAACAAATTAACAAACTACTAACTGAAATCTAACAACTTTCAAAGTCCAGGGACCTAAACAATGCAAACCCTAAATTCTGGAAGTTTAACCAAATTTATAACACTGATAGAATTGAAAGGACCAAAATGCAATTAAGATAACTATTTAACTAAAAACGGGACAAGTGAATCAATAAGCTCGTTCTGGCTTATTACTCAACCAAAATCAATGAAACAACTTGCAAAATGCTTAAAATCTCATTTAAGCTACGTGTGTTCAAGGAATTAAGCTAAAGATCAAAAATAAGCAAATGAGTGCTTATTGATAAGCACAAAATAAGCTCTAGCCAAATTTAGTCAACCACAACTTGATTTTTCTCTTGAAACTGATTAAGCAACTTATTTAAAGATTGGGAAATCAAACCAGAACAAATTTCATCCAGTAATAAGCTCTAAATCTGAAATAAGCTAAAAAGAGCTTATGTTGACCAAGCGTTGACCAGAATTTGCAAAAAGCTCAAACTTTCAGAAATTAACTAGGAACACTTACTAACTGTTTTTATGAAAGAAAATCACAAGATTTGTGAAGTAGATATGAAGATCTAGGAAAACAGTAACAATTTTATCTCAGAGAATGAGCTTTGCTCAGCCTTGGACCAAAAAGCTATTTACTAGCTTATTAACTAATACTGTAGAAATTCCTTTTGGAATCTAAAACTATATGATATAAGCTAAGACTGAAAGCAAATTTGAGGAAATTTCATTTAGAAATGAATGAGAACTAAGCAAATGAAAATGGCAAGTTTTTAAAACCAAAGCTGAATAAAGGCTGACCCAAACTATTCAAGTGCCATTTGCCTGTTTGACTTTGCATTTGACTTGCAAAAGGCTTGAAACAACTTGTTATCACTAAAGGACTGGAAATGCACTCTAAAACACTAATTCTCAATGCTTGAAAACTACTATTAAGCTATTCCCAAACACTCCTTTAACTGCTTTTAACAAAATTTTACAAAGACTTATTAAGTTCTAGTTAACTATGAAGGAAAGGTTTTAGTAAAACAGTCTTAGTGATCACAATGAGAGACTTTAGAACTGAAAACAAACAATTACCACAACTAAAACTCCAATTAAGCTATAAGGCTGATAAGTACTGAACAAATGCAGAAAACTACAAATTATTCAAACCAGCAAACAAGTAAGCAGTATCAAGCTACAATCACACAAAATTCAATCAAACAGTAACAACTAACAATTATATCATGCAGCCATCAGATTTAACTAGGAAAGTAGCATGGCATTTGACTTGTTGAGAGGAACAAAAATGAGAACTATAGAACCTAATGTAGATATCCTTTGAGAAGAAGAGGAGCGCTGAGCTCTCTTGCCTCAGTGATAACCACCACCTATCACTAGAAATCAACAAGAATCAACCCACAAATCAACTAGAATCCATCAAACTGCTTGAAAGATCCATTTGAACTAGGCAATGACTGGATTGTGATCAAACAGCTAACAATACTTCACCAATGTCAGTTATGATCAATGATTGATCATAACAAACACTCAACAGCAACAATAATTTCCAACAGCAGCAAGAATCAAACTGGAATGAGAAGAACAGAATTGGCGGGAAAAAGTGAATTTGAATTTTATTGCTGAAAAACGGTTACAAAGCTGTTACAAAGGTAGTAACTAACTAACTGACTCAAGAGTTTGTCAGACTCTTGAGTAGTTAGGGTAAGAATGAGGGAAAAAGGAAAGGGAAAATTTAACTAGGTGTTTTTACAAATTTAAGCTACCAATGAAAATGAAGTACAATCTAGCTATTTATAGGCAAGAAGGGAGAGTTTGTTGGAGTTGGTGACGTGTCAGAACCAATCATAGCTTGCCACGTGGAGAATTCTGCATTTAGCACTTTGAAGGTATGAACAATGATTTGGGGGTTCTTGATTGGATGGATGATATGTTAATTGAGTTGCACCATTGAATTCGTCTCTTCAAATCGATCAACTTTGGTGTTTATATCTTTCCATGAAATTGCTTCTATCTCAAACGCGATCCTGGAAAATTTCTTATTCTTGAAGATGACACGTGTTGAATTCTGATTGGTTTAAAATGTGTCACACGGATCAAACTGTTTAGATTTTGTAATAAATGTGAGGCGGCGGTAGTGGACATTTAATGCTTGATCCGTGTGACCCATTTTCTTTCTTCTCATTGGTTGAATCCCTTGTTACATGGATTAAGCTCAATAACTTTCCAATCTTGGCAGAACAAGCCCCTTGACTTGGCAGAATGTTGTTTTAAGCTACAATCTTCATTCTTTTGACATAATTGGTCCTTCAACTTCCATAACTTGTGCAAAATGGTCCTTTGACTGAGTTGACTTGAGAGTTGACCAAGTTTGACTTGAATCTTGACTTTTCATTTTTTGCACTTTTAGTCCTTCAACTTTCATAACTTGTCAAGATAGGTCCTTGTACTCCAAAGTCTTGTCACTTTTGATCCTCTTTTGTCTTTGTCATCCATTTGAGCTTGATTTTTCCTTGTTTGCTTGAAAATGTATCTTTTTACCTACACAAGTGCACACAAACACAAACATACCACATAATACTGTTTTTGCCAAATAAATTGGTATTTTTCTTCATGTTTTAGGGTTATTTGTCATTAAAAGGATATGAGTTTAAGCTCATATCAGTCGGAATTCCAAGATGTTTTTCCAGCAGAACTTCCGGGCATACCACCTGCACTAGAAGTGGAATTCAGTATCGAGCTGGTTCCAGGAGCTGAACCAATCTCCAAGGCTCCTTATCGCATGGCTCCCATAGAGCTGAAGGAGCTGAAGGATCAACTGCAAGAACTTCTTGAACGAGGCTTCATTCGACCGAGCGCATCTCCATGGGGCGCACCGGTCTTGTTTGTTAAGAAAAAGGACGGTAGTATGCGTCTTTGCATAGACTATCGCGAGCTAAACAAGATTACCATTCGGAATAGATATCCACTGCCACGCATTGACGATCTGTTTGACCAACTCCAAGGGGCCAAACACTTCTCCAAGATTGATCTTAGGTCAGGCTATCATCAGCTACGGGTCAAGGAGCAGGACATCGCTAAGACTGCCTTTCGTACCCGTTATGGCCACTACGAGTTTATAGTTATGCCATTTGGCCTGACAAATGCTCCAGCAGTGTTCATGGATTTGATGAACAGAATCTTCCATGAATTTCTGGACAAGTTCGTCATTGTTTTCATCGATGACATCCTGATTTTCTCAAAGTCCAAGGAGGAACACGAAGACCATCTTCGTACAGTACTACAGATTCTTCGCTAGAAGCAGCTGTATGCTAAATTCTCCAAGTGTGAGTTCTGGTTAGACAAGGTGGCATTCTTAGGTCACATTGTATCTGCAGAAGGAATCACTATGGATCCAGCGAAGGTTGAGGCCATTACTAAGTGGCCAAGGCCGACATCAGCGACGGAAGTCCGCAGTTTCTTAGGCTTAGCTGGCTATTACCGTAGGTTCGTGGAGAACTTTTCCCGCCTAGCACTACCATTGACCAAACTAATGCGGAAAGGGGAGAAATTCGTCTGGACTGAAGATCGAGAGAAGAGCTTTGAAGACCTGAAGCAGAAGCTAGTATATGCACCTATTCTTACTCTACCATCTGGTACGGGTGGATTTCAAATCTACAGCGATGCATCGGGGAAGGGACTTGGCTGTGTTCTCATGCAACATGGGAAAGTGATCGTGTACGCTTTACGGCAGCTTAAGCCTTATGAAGAAAATTACCCCACGCACGACCTGGAACTTGCTGCAGTCGTGTTTGCATTGAAGATATGCAGGCACTACTTATATGGAGAATCATGTGACATTTTCACGAACCACAAGAGCTTGAAGTATATCTTCACTCAGCGTGAATTGAACATGAGGCAGAGGAGATGGTTGGAGCTGTTGAAGGATTATGACATTAATCTACAGTATCATCCCGAAAAGGCAAATGTAGTAGCAGATGCTCTTAGCAGGAAGTCCGGAATGATCAACGGCATTAAAATCGAAGAGGAAATCATCAGAGACTTGGAGCGACTAGACATCGAGTTCATGGTACGTGGACAACACGGTTACTGGGCTAATCTTAGAGTAGAACCCGAGTTACTATCTAAGATCAAGGAAGCTCAGAAGGATGACGGAGAAATCGGGGCGATAGTACAAAATTTGGAGAAGCAGACAGAATTCAGAGTAGATGCAGATGGTATCGTATGGCAGGGCACGAGACTTTGTGTTCCTGATGACCAAGAACTCCGGGAAGCTTTGTTAGTTGAAGCTCATAGCTCCCCATTCTCTATACATCCTGGTTCAACTAAGATGTACCATGACATCAAGCAGTACTTTTGGTGGAGTGGTATGAAAAAGGATGTGGCCACTTACGTCTCCAAATGTCTTACCTGCCAGCAGGTTAAGATCGAGCATCAGCGATCTGGCGGTCTCCTTCAACCGTTAGATATCCCAGAGTGGAAGTGGGACAAAATCACCATGGATTTTGTTACTGGTCTTCCGCCTACTACGAGGAAGCACGATGCGATTTGGGTTATCGTAGATCGACTTACCAAATCAGCTCATTTCTTACCGATCCGCAAGGAAGATTCGGTAAGTAAACTCGCAAATACGTACAGAAGAGAGATCATGAGACTCCACGGTGCACCATCCAGCATCGTCCCAGACAGAGATCCTCGATTCACTTCGCGCTTTTGGAAAAGTCTGCAGAAAGCTTGGGGTACACAACTTAAGCTTAGCACGGCTTTTCATCCTCAAACGGACGGACAGTCGGAGCGAACCATTCAGACATTAGAAGATATGTTGAGGTCTTGTGCGTTGGAATGGACGGGTGATTGGGACGATTACATCTGTTTGGTGGAATTTGCATACAACAACAGTTGGCACGCAAGTATCAAGTGTGCTCCATTTGAGATGTTGTATGGCAGAAAGTGTCGCGCCCCAATCTGCTGGGATCAGGTTGGTGAGCGAACACTTGAAGGACCGGAAATCATAGAGATGACCAATGAGAAGATCGCAGTAGCTAAGCAGAAAATTCAGGAGGCACGGTCACGTCAGAAGAGTTACGCCGATAAGCATCGTAGGGATATACACTTTAACGTAGGAGATCACGTCTTCCTTAAGGTTTCGCCGGCACGTGGTGTTAGACGCTTCGGGATTAAAGGGAAGCTCAGTCCTCGTTTCATCGGACCGTTTGATATCATTGAACGAGTCGGTGAAGTATCTTACCGATTGGCGTTACCTCCGCAACTTTCGCATGTGCACAATGTGTTTCATGTGTCCTTACTCAGAGGGTACCAGTATCATCCCCTTCACATGGTTCAGTATCCACTGGAACAGATACGTGAAGATCTCACTTTTATAGAAGAACCCGAACGAGTTCTTGACAGACAAGAACGAGTCATGAGAAAGAAGACGATTCCATTCGTCAAAATTCTATGGAGGGATCATTCCGAGCGGGAAGCCACTTGGGAAACAGAGGAGTCTATCCGGGCTTCTTACCCTCATTTCATATTTTGAATTCGGGTATGTTCTTCTTTTCCAGTTTACTTTATCTATAATTCGGGGACGAATTATTCTTTTTAGGGGGAAGAGTTGTAAAACCCGCATGCTTTTACCATGAATAGTACCCTTAAGATCGTACGTACTAGATTAAAACCTTCCTAATATAGCATGATTACGATTACGTGTTAGGATTTTACGTATTACGTACGTGTTAGAACACGATAAGTATTTACTACGCACGAGCACGTAATAATTATTTGACAATAATTAATCACGAACATGCGATCATGAAAACATGAACGTAATTAAAACACGAACTATTATTAATTACGTATATATATTTGTTACGAGCGTAATTAAATATATTAGATCACGGTATTTACGTAACGAGAACATTTAAAACGCGAACACAAATAATCACGAACGTATAACTTAACATCGAGACACGGAAAAAGGTACGGGTACCCCAAGTGGGGCCCCCTACCCGCGGCTACAAGGACAAATGGGCCAAGCCCATTTGTAAAAATTTTACTAAAAGGGAAAAAGGATTTTTCACTACTCATTTTTAGTTTAACAGAAGATTTTAGAAAAAAACCTAAAACCCTCTTCCCTTTTTCTTTTTGTGCCGCCACCCTAAGAACACCACAAGGAGGTGGTTTGTGATCTTGGATCTTGGAATTTTAGTTGGTGATCGTGTTTGTTCTTCATCCTTTTGATCCACGAATTCGGTAAATCCTTTTTAGACTTTTCTTTTGTTTTGATCTTTTATAAATCAAGAACATGTTATCTTTTTTCAAAAACCTAATAAATAAACATGGATCTAACATAAATTGAGGTTTAATAAAATCAAAAGTATGGTTTAAAGGGTGTTTGTTTTTAGTCGCGGCCTACACCGAACCCAAGGTGGGTTTCGGTTTGGCCATCCGACCACCACCAAGACCATATGGTCTCGGTTGGTGGGTGTGGGTCCCACGGCAGCACCAAGGCATGGGGTACCCCGAGTTGGTTCGGGGTACGGTGTCGATTTCATGTCCGGTTCAAGGTTTTGCTTCTAGATCCGGTTCATGGTGTATGTTTAGTTTTTATGTTTTATGATCTTATGTTAAAAATTAAATTAATAAAATGACATGATTAATTTAATAACATGACTTAGGTTATTTTAATTATTAATAATCATGAAATTAATTAACTTAAGTATTTTTATATTTTAGACTTATAATTAATTAATTATTTAAAAACCATGATTATAATTAATTAATTAACATGACTTAGGTTATATTATTAATATATAATAATACATGTTTTAACCTAAGTATGTAACTTTATTTAATTAAAAACATGTTATACTTTAATTAAATATTTTAACCTATAGTTTAATTTGATTACATGGAATAATTATTAAACTATACATTATATCATATGACTTAGAAAATAATCATGAAAACACTTAGGCTTATATACTTAGCTTATTTAACCAGCTTATTTCTAATTATGGAAACTTTCTATTTTTAGAAACTTAATTAAATAAGGCAGCTAATCTATTTATGGAAACTTATTTAATTAAGGCAGCTGATCTATTTATGGAAACTTTCTATTTTTAGAAACTTTCTATTTTTGGAAACTTTTTATTTCTGGAAACTTTTATTTTTGGAAACTTACTATTTTTGGAAACTTACTATTTTTGGAAACTTTCTATTTTAAGAAACCTGCTATTTTTGGAAAGTTACTTATTATTACACAGTAAGTATAATAATACATGAAATACCAGAAATACTTAATCAGATTAAACAGAATATAAGATAAACACGCTTTAAGGCTTTAAAACAGTAAAACTTGGTAAGAACACATAAAATAAGCTAAGACATGACATAAAACCAGCTACGTATTTAGTAAGCAGATACTTATTCATGTATGTATTTATGTAGCACTAGTGATTCGGAAGTAGGATTTCTCTCAGTTCATCTTCTTCGTTCACTGGACATAAGGTACGGATTCCCGTCCTTTCAGTATGGACATTCTTTCCTTATTAGGATTTCCCCGTATGCAACCAACTGTTTTCCCGTAGTATAAGTTACCTGTTTGATTGCTTATGTTTAATTAATATTACCTATAGCCATATACATGCATGACCAGTTTCACCTAGTTATAGAGGTACCATAACCATAACATTAGAGGCACTGATGTTATGACTTCACCACGGTGGAGTGATTGCTCGTGGCGTCCCTTCAGCTTTTGGCCATTTATATTATATTTATCATGTGGGGCATATGGGTGCATCCTAGTTAGATGTTTTTAGTCAGGATTTCATGGTGAATGTGGTGTGTGCCTTGCATCCTTCACAAGGAGCTGATCCCTCATACCCAAAAACCAATATATTAAATTAGAGGCAGCCCCTCTAATTTGCATGATGAGGTCACCCCTCCAAGTATTCATGCACGGTGGATTTTTATGACCTATATTGGCTAATGGTAAAATATGACAAACAATTTTTATAAGATAAACATAAGGCTTTCAAACTATAAACCAGTTTTATCAAGACTTAACCAGGTTACTCGGGACTTAGTTTTCTTCTGCTGTTATATGTTATATGCTTATCCTATTCATGCTTTATTGTACATCCGTGCACTGAGCGTATTTGCTCAGCCATTTTCCTTTTCTATGTTCCCAAAACGGCAGGTACTCATGGACGCTCGTAGACACTAAGAGTACGTGCATATGGACTGGAAGCTGTCTAGCCTTCATTACTTTATGCATTTCCTTTCTTATGATACATTTGCTTTGGACATTGTTTAGTCCTTTCCTTACTATACTTATGTTTGTGTGTGATGAGCTTTACTTTTGGACTACCGATGTTTGATTCCGGTATTTTCCTTTTTATGGTCAAGTAATGTTTAGACATTTTTCCTTGTATGCTTTGATGACACGCCATAATTGCATGTGACATTTCCATTATCAAAATGGGGTGTTACATTACCACACGTAGTGGTAAGACCTTTAAGGAACCGACTCCTCAACCAATTACTCCTACGGTGTAGGAAATTGAGGAAGAACCCGAGGTGGTGGTCGAAAAGGAGCATATCCAGTACCGCTCAAACCACACCTACGGTCGACCCTTTACCAACATTGGAACCCGAGATTCCAAAGGCTATGCCTATGCCCCAACCCACACCACCCTTACCTTACCCATCGAGACTTCGTAAGGAGAAATTGCAAGAGCGTGACAATTACCAATTTGAGCTTTTCATTAAGATGTTTCGTGATATGCATTTTAACATAAGTTTTGCTAACACTTTAATCATGATGCCTCGATTTGCCGCTAACTTTAAGAGTATGTTAAACAACAAGGAGAAATTGCAACAACTGTCTAGTTGTTCATTGGTTTATCTTAACCGCATACCTCAAAAAGTCGGTGATCCCGGTAAATTTTTGACTCCATGTGCTATTCAAGATATGGAAGAATGCTATGCCTTGGCCGATCTTGGTGCTAGTATTAATTTGATGCCTCTTGCAATCTTCAAGTCGCTCAATCTTCCTAATCTTACTCTTTCAAGAATGTCTATCGAAATGGCCGATCATTCTACAATTCCCGCATGTGGATTGGCCGAAGACGTTTTTGTGAAAGTGAGAAAGTTCTATTATCCGGTAGACTTTATCGTAGTTGATATTCCCACAGATCCTCAAGTTCCTCTTATTTTAGGTCGTTCGTTTTTGGATACATCAATGGCGTTGATTGATGTGCATGCTATAAAAATCACCTTACGTTTCAACGACGAGGAAATTGTTATAAACGCAACTCAAAACTCTAAACTTTCTCATGTTTATTCCGTCGCGACTATAAACCATGTTGATATGATCGATGTCGTTTGCGAGGAATTTTCACAAGAATTTTTAGGTTTTGGTGATGAAGGAAATAGTGGCAATCCTACTATGCTCGATCCTATTCTTGATAACTCGACACCATCCTTCACTCTCTTTGAACGTGGTGGTTTTACTTTGGAAGATTTTGATGTACCTCTAACTTCTAACGAAGACCTCGACAATGATGAGGAATTTTCGATTATCAAGGATTTTCTTAACGATTTCTCATTTCCTCCGCCAATGGAGGTTATGAGTATCGAACCCAAATCTTCAATCAAGGAAGCACCAATCCTCGAGTTAAAAGATCTTCCTCCTCATCCTGAATACATATTCTTGGAAGGAGACGATAAGTTGCCGGTTATTATTGCGAAGGATCTTTCGGATGATGAGAAAACTGCACTTATCGATGTCTTGAAGGACCACAAAGGGGCAATTGCGTGGAAATTATCCGACATTAAGGGAATCGATCCTAAATTTTGCACCCACATAATTTTAATGGAGGAAGACTACAAGCCCACAATCCAATGTCAAAGGAGGGTGAACCTTAAAATTCACGACGTCATCAAAAAGGAAGTCCTTAAACTCCTTGACGCGGGAATGATTTACCCTATTTCCGATAGACCTTGGGTGAGTACCATTCATTGTGTCCCTAAAAAGGGAGGAATGACCGTTGTGCCAAATGATGACAACGAGTTAATTTCAACTCGACTCGTGACCGGTTGGAGGGTGTGTATCGACTATCGTAATTTAAATGACGCCACTCGAAAAGACCATTTTCCCTTGCCCTTCATGGATCAAATGTTGGAGCGTCTTGCGGGAAACGATTTTTATTGATTTTTAGATGGTTTTTCTGGTTACTTCCAAATCCCCATCGATCCTCGTGATCAAGAAAAAACTACGTTTACGTGTCCATATGGAACATTTGCCTATCGTAGAATGCCATTCGGACTTTGCAATGCACCGGGAACCTTTCAACGGTTTATGATGGCTATCATAGAATGCCATTCAGACTTTGCCATTCGACCCATTACACACCTCCTCGAAAAAGATGCTCCTTTTGTCTTTAACGAATATTATGTACGAGCCTTTGAAATCCTTAAGAGGAAACTTACCGAAGCTCCCATTCTTGTTGCTCCCAATTATAACCTCCCCTTTGAGCTTATGTGTGATGCAAGTGATTACGCTATTGGGGCCGTTTTACGGCAACGTCATGAAAAGCACTTATTGCCTATCCACTATGCTAGCAAGACAATGACCGAGGCTCAAATTAAGTATACCACAACAGAAAAGGAATTCCTTGCCGTGGTGTATGCATTTGAGAAATTTCGACCTTATCTCGTCTTGACCAAAAGCATAGTGTATACGGATCATTCGGTAATCAAGTACCTCTTGGCTAAACAAGATGCAAAGCCAAGATTGCTTCGTTGGATTCTCCTCCTACAAGAATTTGATGTCACAATACTTGACAAAAAAGGAGCCGAGAATCTAGCGGCAAATCATCTTTCTCGATTGGAAGATCCTCACCAATGTGTGTACGAGAAAAGGAAACCACCAAAACTTTTCCTCTCGAGACACTTGGTGTAGTGAATTCCAAGGAAGACTCATCTACCCCATGGTTTGCGGACATCGCAAATTACCACACGGGTAACTTCATCATTAAGGGTATGACGACTTAACAAAAACGAAAATTCTTTCGTGACGTCAAGTTCTACTTTTGGAACGACCCTTACCTCTTTCGGACTTGTGTGGATCAAATTATTCGACGTTATGTTTTTGGCACCGAAGCTTCTAATATCCTTAGAGCTTGTCACGAGGGACCAACGGGTGGTCACCACAGTGCTAATCTCACAGCGAAGAAGGTTTTTGATGCCGGGTTCTGTTGGACTACTATTTACCGAGATGCTTATGCACTTGTCAAGTCATGTGACTCATGCGAACGTCAAGGAAAGGCCTCACAAAATGATGAAATGCCACAAAATATCATCCAAGTGTGTGAGATCTTTGACGTTTGGGGAATTGATTTTATGGGGTCGTTCCCATCATCTCGTGGTAATAAGTACATCCTTGTCTCCGTTGACTACCTATCCAAGTGGGTGGAAGCTAAGGCTTTGCCCACAAACGATGCTCGTGTGGTAGTCAAGTTTTTGAAGCAATTGTTCTCTCGGTTTGGAACCCCTCGTTCTATCATAACGATCGTGGAACCCATTTTTGTCATGACCAATTCGAAAGGGTTCTAAAGAAATATGAGGTTACACATCGGCTTTCTACGGCTTATCACCCACAAACGAGTGGGCAAGTCGGTTTCAAACCAAGCGTTGAAGAGGATCTTGGAAAGATCGATAGGGGAAAACCGACAATCTTGGTCGAATAAGTTAGACGATGCTTTATGGGCCTTTCGTACCGCTCATAAAACGCCCATTGGGTGCACTCCTTACAAGCTTGTGTATGGGAAGAATTGACACTTACCAATTGAACTCGAACACAAAGCTTATTGGGCCCTAAAGCATTGTAATGATGACATTGAGACCGCGGGAAAACACCGGAAAATGCAATTAAATGAATTGGATGAATTAAGGGACATTTTTTATGAAAATTCATTGATTTATAAAGAGAAAACCAAAAAGTTTCATGATTCTAAAATTAAAAACCGGGTTTTTAACATTGGAGATCAAGTGTTGCTTTTTAACTAAAGATTTAAAATATTTTTCGGCAAGTTGAAATCTAGTTGGTCCGGACCATTCACCATTACCCAAGTGTTTCCTTATGGGACCATCGAGCTAGCTCAAAATGATGGTCCTAACTTTAAGGTGAATGGCCATAGGTTGAAGCACTACTTTGGTGGGTAAGTTCCTTCGTTGAACTACCTCGACCAAGTCACCTTCCCCAATGATAATTAGTATCAAGGGGATCGAGTCGAGCTCATGATACGGTAATAAAAAACGAGATGCCTCGTTCGGGAGTCCCATGCTTATCCATGTACATATTATCGCTTTCTAATGTAGCATACGTGAGGGATTTGTGCCCTTCCAACCTTTGTTCCGTGGTTGTTTGTGCATTGTGGTTTTTAGATGATCATTATCTTCGCGATTGGAGCCTCTCGTGTTCGTTTTACGTGAGCACTCGATCGTTTGCTTTGAAGAATTTCTCGATATCCATATGATATATCCTTGATTGTTCTAACCTTAGGTTTTTAGCACACTTCATAAAACGGCTATTGATTTAATGGTTCCACTCTATCTTTAGACCTAAATCTCTATCATCGCATAAGTAAAAAATGTATCCTCATGAACATTCAAGACAAAAATAAAATATAAGAGATAACACTAAGGATTAAGGGAGTCTAAGTACGTGATTAGGGCATATGAGTAGTGTTAGCATTACTAACTTGACAATGATCTCGTTACACGCTTGGCATGGAATTGGGTGAAAATCGAGGACGGCGAAATTATTTCTAACGAAGCATTCATGTGTTCTTGTTCTATGAACCTAAACGTCCCATTTTGCGATGAAAATCATACATTATGTCTAAAACATAAGTAGTAGCAAGTAGTAGTAGTGTAGTAAGTTTATGATTCAATAAAAGTGCATAAAAATGAATTTTGGAGGTGCTACGATACTTTATTCTAGCATTGCATGAGGCCACGGAAATGGTTTAGTATGAGGGAGTGATGAGACTGCTTTTATACATAGTCTCATCATACAAAACGGGCTTAAAATGGTTAAAATATCATAAAAAGTGCCATATATATGCTTGTGTTTGCTCAATGTGTATTTTAGGTATGGATATCGAGAAAATGACAAAAGATCACAAGAATCAATCAAAAACGAACACAGGAAAAGAAGCCGCACAATGAACCGGACCTAGAGTTGTTTTCCAAGAAAAGTCCTTGAAGAATTGAAGACTATACAAGAAGGGTCCTTCATTATTGAAGAACTGACACTTTATACCTTTGTTTATTCATAACTACAAGTTTGGTCCCTAAAGTTTGTCAAATTTACAAAAGGACCCTCAACTTTAAAGAATTGGCAAGAATGGTCCCTCAAATTTAAAGACTTGTCACTTTTAGTCCTCCATGAAGACAAGAATACAAGTGAAGACCTTGAAGAATGAAGACATGCCAAAATCAGCCCTTCAAATATCAAGATACTACAAAACAAGTCCTTTGAAAACCATTTGAAAAGTTTTGTGGCCAAAATAGGAAAAACAAAACTTCATTTACAAAGGATTCGGATTGTTGGCTGATTAAACTTGAATTGACACACAAAGAAGAATAGAGGGGCTAAACCTGTGAGACACAAATACTTACCTAGACCAATGCAGTGCTTCCACGTGCCCCACTCAATCTTTTCACCCAATCAAAACACTCCTTGCTTCCACATCACCATCCACTCACCCGTTTAATATAAATTAACTTTTCAAAAGTTAATTTAATATTAAACACGTGCCAAACACCACACTTAAACCCGAAAACAGATCAAACCCATGTTCTTCACGTTCATAATCCAAATTGGGTTTTTCTTAATCCCTAGAAATTAAGTGTTAATACCTTCCAGAATTATGATTAAAGGTCTACTAATCATAACTCAACTCATAAACACCTTGCCACCTCACCCAAATAGTCACATGTATACTCCCCTGCTACACTTTTGGGAAGATGACAAGAATTGCTAGAAGATCAACACCCCACATCTCAGCTTACATCCTAAGCACATATTGGACGCATGAATCACAAAACAACAAGGATTTGTCACATATAACAGCTCCAAGTCCAAATTCAGTCAAGGAAAATTCAAAATTCAAGGGGCATTTTTGGGACTTCAAGCAACTAGGGTTTTATGTTTTCAGCTTTGTAGGACTTATTGTACACCCTCTATATAAAGGGTTGAGCACTTAGCATTTAGACTTGTTCTTGGTTTTCCTAGGTCACAAATCTATAAATCTTGTTTTCGAAGAGAATGAAAAAAGTTTGATGTTGTTGACGAATTCCAAGCACCACTTTACATTTCATGTTGTTTATGTTTCTTGTTTGTGATTTTGAGGTTCTAAAAGTTTGGTTTTAAGATTGTGCAAGTTTGTTCAAAAGTTTTCTAAAATCTGGTTTTTTCTAAGTCTTTGGTATAAACACTTGAAATTTTTGGGTTTGGATTGATCATAACACCCTGATAAGATACTTATCAAGGTGTAGTGAGATCTAGGTTTGGGAAGATTCAAGGAGTGGGGTAAAAAGCTTGAATCAATCTGTTTCCATTTTCAGTTTTTTTATATAATCTGTTTACTCTTAACTTTGTTCTTCTTAGCAGCTTATTGGAAGCGTGTGGTTGTTAAGATACGACAAAAGCTCTTAAATTCGTGAGTTTGGATGTACTTTCATGAGGTTTGTCAACTTTTCTTGAAAAATCTGGCAAAAATTGGTTCTAAGTGATTTTTGTGGTTTGCTGATATTTGAGGTGATTTTATGCATGAATCTTGTTCTTTATGCCTTATGATGTTGTTATGATGCATGTTTTAAGTTTGGATTAACCTGAAAACATTTTTCCTTTGTTAAATTTGGATTTCAGATTTTAAACCAGTGTTTGGGACTGCATGATTTAAGGTTTTTATGTGAGTTTAAGTAGTTGTGTAGGGGTCTTTTGTGTTTGTAACTGATATTTAAGTGATTGTGTGCTTAAATATGCAAGTCTTGTGCTTTCAAACATCAAATCCTAATCTGTGCTCTAACTGGCTTGTTTTAGGTCATTTTTACTAGAAATTTGTGAACACCTAGGTTGTATGCTTATCTAGGGATAACAAGTGCTAAAACAAAGTTTTTGTAATCTGAGTAATAGATATAGGGCTTTGAAATTGGATCTGGTGGTCAAGTATATCAGCAATAGGTCACTTGTGTTCATCATTGTTCATCAATAACTAACATATGCTTGAATCTAGATCAAATCTTGTAATCAGTGCATGATATGAGTTTGTTTATGCTTGATTAAGTGTTTTATAGCTGCTGTATGCAATTGGTGAACTCTAGTTAGCTTATTCTTGCTTAAACTTAGCTTAATATCACTATCTGCTTATACCATGTTTGTGTCATATCTGGTGAGTTTTTGAATAAACTGTACAATTTGGCTGGTCGAACTTGTGTTTTTTTTGCTTGATTGTGACTCCCTACAACTCACTGGTTGTAGGGGTGCCCTTTTTGTCCAAAGAAACCTAGTAAAACTCTCTAAAAAAGCAAGTCAATTAAGTCAAACAGTGGGAACACTTTCCCACTGAAAGTTCCCACTACAAGTGTTAATTGGTCAACAAATTATTTATAAGTCATTCTAGCTTATTCTAGTGTGCAACAACTTATTTTTTGTGATAGATCTTATTATTTTAAGCTTAAAAGTCAGTTTTAAAGTTTACAGCTTTTGGTTTTAGCTTTTGACTAGAAAACGACTATTTTGTCTTTTTTTAAAACAACTTATTGCTTTTTCCAGCTTATTGAGTGTGCTTATTTGAAATCTTTTTGATTATTAAGCTTAGTATTGTCATTTAAAACCTTTTGCAACTTGAATCAGCTATTGAAGTGGTCTAGAATCTGAAAACGACTATTTTGTCGTTTTGTGTAGAGAGCTTTGGCTTATATCAGGCTTATTTCTAGAGCTTATTCAAAAATTCTTTTTACAAACAGCTTTATAATCTCATTAGAAGGATGTGCGTCAAATTTCAGCTTATGGCATTAGCTTATGGCTTAATGGGCCAAAAAGCCCATTAAGAATAAGTTGTTTGCTTATTAAGTTGTGATAAGCACTGATTCAGCTTTTGGGCCTTTAGAATTTTGTGCTTAAAATTGAATTTTAAGCTAGACTAGAACTTTTCAGCTTATTTGGTTGACTTTTTGCTTATTGGGCCAAAAGGCCCATTTGACTTGGACTGTTTTGACTTTTGGCCCATTTGGAGGCCCATTATGGGTATTTTGGTCATTTCACTTTCATTTTCTGTTTAATTAAGATAAAATAAACTAGTTTGCAAGTTTTAAGAATTTTTTTTATAATTTTTGGATTATTATTATTATTTTATAATTAAAAATTGTTTTTAGGGTTAAATTTATATTTTTGAAACTTTTCCATTTTTCTTAGGTTAAATACATTAAGTTAGGATTTTTAAAACTTTTAAATTAATTTTCTTGTCATTTAATTAATTTTTAGGATTATTTTAATATTTTAATAGTTTTTATTCAATTTTAAATAGTTTTAATTAGTTTTAAATTTTTCAAAAAAACTTTTTAGTTTAATTAAGTTATTTTAGAGGTTTACAAATTAAAAAATCTTAATTTGGGCTTTTTGTTAATTAAATTGATTTTTAGGGCTTTAATTAGAATTAAAAAATTATTATTTAATTAAATAAAAGGTTTAAGTAAGTTTTGATTTTTTGTAAACTCTAATTACATTTTTAAGGATTTATTATGATTTTCTAGGAATTTTTAGGGTAATTTTTAATTTTCATCACTTTTTACGGTTTTACGTTTACGTCATTCGTCGTAGTTTAATTTAGAATCGTAACCGTCACCATTTTCTCTTTTCTTTCTTCATAATATTAATCTCAAATTCAATCAAGTCTTAACACACACACCAAGCCTCCTTGAGAACGATCCCACACCTAAGGGTCATAAGTGCTTACGTTTTCATAAACGTGCACTTAATACTTACCGCTTTTGCCTCGTTTTCTTAAACAAGTGTTAAATTACAACTATCAACCCGCAACTGCATCGCGCAAATACTATGCTAGTTACTTGTAATCACTCATTATATTAAAAACCACCAATTCATTAACTAAGGTACCTTGTTTTTTCCATTACATCTTGTAATGGAATCATATTTACACAAAAAAACTCTTCATTAACTACCTACAAAACAACTATTTTTATCAAGGCTCATAACTATCACAACAACCAAATATAGTTATAATTATAATGCGTCATTCAGTTATTTCATTTATTTTATTATGACGTTGTTCGAACACTAATTTGCTCCGCCATACCTAAGTATCTAAATAGCATGAGGCGTGACGGCGTGACCAAGCTTCACGCGTTTGTGAGCCTTCACGAGTCATAAAGTTTTTAAGACGTGAATTAAAGTGTCATAAAATATGAAAAATATATAAATTTATATATTTATATCATATTATGAATCTATTGAGGTCACAAAAAGTGTCATACATAAAGAATAAAGTTAAAAAACTATTTTTGAATGTAATATTTTTCATTTATATATAAAAAAATATGACCTTTATCAAAATTGAATTCAAAAAAGCCTCTATGCATCTTGTTATATCACGATTTATCACATTTTTCACTTATCATCTCATCAAGCCTTGATGTATTGCGTGGCGTGAAGGTCAAACCTGACGTTTTACGAGTCTTTTAGAACTTTGGTCATACACTCAT
Source organism: Glebionis coronaria (assembly GCA_025667525.1). Classification (NCBI taxonomy): domain Eukaryota; kingdom Viridiplantae; phylum Streptophyta; class Magnoliopsida; order Asterales; family Asteraceae; genus Glebionis; species Glebionis coronaria. The sequence continues at coordinate 504,004,984 of CM046881.1, read as the reverse complement.
ACAAAATATGAAAATATATACAAATTTATATATTTATATCATATTATGAATCTATTGAATTCACAAAAAGTGTTATACATAAAGAATAAAGTTAAGAAACTATTTTTTAATATAATATTTTATATTTTTATATAAAAAATACGATCTTTATTAAAATTAAATTTAAGCAAGCCTCTACACATCTCTTATTATCACAACTTATCGCGTTTTTTCACTTAAAAGTCTTGGTGTGTTGTGTGACGTGAAGGTCAAGCCTTACGTTTTACGAGCCTTTTAGAACTTTGGTCATACCAAACAAACCCCCCTGTTCCCCTTGATTGTATTTGTATCACAAAGAATATACCAAACAAACATCCTGGAAGAATCGGGTTTTTTTTAAGAAAATATGTAAATTTAAAATAGTCCGAGGAGACCCTCAAATAAACCATTGCCCTTGAAAGTGTTGTTTGGTTTTCTTGCAAACTGCTCAATCTATATCGTTCAATCGTTCATGTAAGTATTCCGTTTTTACTTTTTATAAAAGGGTTACGGTTTCAATCTTATTTTTCATGTTTAAATGTTTTCTTATGATGTTCCATTATTTATTATTCAGTTGTATTCTGGATTCAACAATTCTGCACCTTCAAATGTTGTTTTAATGATGTTAGGAGTTCGGAAAGTGTAATGCCACATGAATCTATTATTTATACACTTTCCAATAGCCTTTACTTACCAGAGTAGCTAAATTGTCATTATCCTGACAAGTTAAAATTTATTAATCCGTGATGTTAGCTAAATTGTCATTATCCTCACAAGTTAAAATTGTCATTAAAAAGAAACCAGAAAAAAATAATATTTTTATTAAATTGCATTTTTTTTCGGTGGACTATTATTATAAGACGGACGGAGGAAATACTATTTTTCGCGTTGCGACTACAGTATATAGTTTTTTATATAGTTTTTTTTTTTTTGGGTATACCTGGGTTTCCGACTCGACATTGCAAGCCGACTAATCTCAGGGCGACTACCCCGTAAGTATTAACTAAACTCTCTACATTAGGCTCTTAATCCACCAAGATATTATCGTCTCTTACTTTCCACATTCACTTTCTTCTATATATATATAAATTTTTTTCAGAACGGCGTTTTGATTAAGAAACTAGCAAGGAGCTAGAAAAAAACACAAAGAGTCGGAGACGACATTACAAGGGTTACAAAGCCACTCAAACCAATCGAAAGATGCTTTCCAATATCTATTTGAGATCCACGTAAACATGTATTGCTTAACATCATTTAGAATTAGGTCTTTATTTGGTCTTTTGGAGTTCAAGGCAGATTCATTACAGAAGCGCCAAAGGATCCATAGAGTTCATACCGTTTTCTCAATCTTCATTTACTTGACGTTGTACTCGTTTTCGTCGGTGAAATTGCTTTCACTCTAATCTGATCAACTTAATTTGATTTCCTCCAAAGATATCACTCATCTAAGATCTCGAACCTAATTTCGTGCGAACCACTAATGGCAAAATTGTTGAAAATTTCATCAGATTCTGAACGATATCTACCATCTGAAATCATTTTAATGGTGTTGGTATTGCTACCAGCAAAATTATTGCTAAAGATGAGGTCGGTTTGTAAAGAATGGCGAGATACCATCTCCAATTGCAGCTTTATCAAAACCCACCTTGATAGGGCCAATGCCATACACAACAATAGCCTTAAAAGGTATATGGATAATGTTGAACGTATGAGATCTACTGGTTTCGAAGATTCAAGGGCGAGGTTTGAACTTACCATTCCCAGGATTAAGTTTTCACCCCATGTAGAAATATTAGCTTCTTGCAATGGGCTGCTTTTACTAGGTGATGATATCAAGTGTTATTATTTATGGAATCCGTCAACTAGGTTGCTTAAACAGTTTGATGGTCCATCTGTATACAGAGATGAACTAAGGAACTTTGCATTAGGTTATGATGCAACAAAAAAGGCTTACAAGGTTGTAAGGATTGTGCGTTTTACTGACGGTAGATTGCGGGGCTCTCAAAAGGAAGCAATGCGCCGTCGAATTGCCGATTCTGTTTATGATTCAACTACAGCCAGCATATATAATATTAAGACTGAAAAATGGGAAATGATTGAACATTTTCCATATGTTGCCTGTGGAAATGCTCAAGGTGTGACTGTGAATGGGGCCCCACATTGGGTCATGTATCGGGATCATTCTGCTAATGATAGAGTTATTTATCCTGTTATTGTCTGCTTTGATCTGGTTGAAGATAGGTTCAAAGAAATCCTTAAACCTGATTGGTTAGATCAGTTCTGTATGTTCGAATATGGTGTGCTTGAAGGGAAACTGTGTTTCGTTCGTTATATAACTGAACAAAAAATTGAGTTATGGGTGATGCAAGATTATGGAGAATCTTGGATGAATATATCATCTTTAGTCAATCTCGCTAGTCTTCGTCTCCCAGGATGGTGTGGTGATCGGCCACTTGGCTATTTTGGCGCAATGGATTTTAGTGAAGCATTTTATGTTGAGAGCTTAGTCTCTCCTTTTGGCCGTGGTGACAATAGTGATATGATTGGATGAGGCCATTGGGGATTATTATTAGAAGGTGCTCTTACTCTATTTTTTTGGTTAGTTCTGTTTGATATTTATACACCCTATCATCAACAACATCAGTAACATATATATACTACAGTTCAACGTTACTCTGTGTTATGTGCTATTATGACCTATAAGCTTAAAGTAAAAATGGTAGGGAGGATATTAGTGTTGACACATGTCCTGATGCACCTTTCTTACATTTGGATGCACCATTGTTTTCTAACTGATGTAGCATTACCAAGGACACGTGCCAGCTAAAGAATCTTCTCCAAACTTTTTACTTTGAACCCATTTTGTTTGATCCCATCCCAGTTATATCATACCTATATATAAACACATACTTCATTTATTTTCTAGTTGTAGATGGCCATTAACATATCTTGAATTTGTTTTTTCGATCTAATTTTGTTTCACTTTTTTGCAGAGATTCGTAATGGATGGCCAAGGAGCGTATTGAAGGCTTGGATAGTTTAAGCAGATGAACAGATCTGATGGAGTCTCTATGTGCTTCTTTGCAGTTTGTTTTGCTTTTTTTTTTTCTAATATGATGTTGCGAGTCTGAAGACATGGAAACCAGAACTCTGTAATTTTCTGTGGCCCTTTGTATGCTATTTGCTCATGCAGCAGATGTACCGAATGCTATTTAATCATGTATGCTGGTCACTTGACTTTTTTTGTTTGATTCTTAGCTTTTCTTATTATAATTATTAATCAATAAAATACAATCATAAGCATGCTTGTTTCTGGGAGGGTATGTTTAAGAGGGAATACATGGTTAGCAGTTTCTTGTAATGCTACCTGGCCCAATGCTAAACCACCCATGAAAAATACTAGTATGACTGGCGGTCGTTCATGATATAATGGCAGTGTTACAGACATAAAAGCTATGTTCCGTACTTGATCTTATATGTTGCACCTGGGTATGTGATAGTAACCAAATTGATAACAGCAGATAAAGTAGAACAACTCTGAAAAAAATTATTTCTTTTTAAATTTTTTTATTTCAAAATAGTAGCGAACAGATTTTTTTTAGAAATTATAATTTTTTAAAAGTACAATTTTTTAAATGAAATTACGAATTTTTTTAGAAATTAAAGAATTTTTTTTTATCAAAATTAGGATTTTTTTATGAAGTTAATTTTTTATAAACATTTACACTTTTTTTATGAAATTACGATTTTTTTAAATTACAATTTTTTTTTTTAAATATTACAATTTTTTTTAAACTACGACTTTTTTTATGAAATCACAAAAAAAAAATTAATTACAATTTTTTTTATGAAATTTGAATATTACTTGAGAAAAAATTAACCAAGTATTATTTTTAATTAATTATGTAAATACGACCGACATTTTTTGTCACAACTCCATCGGAAATGATGAGTACCGAGGAATTCCAACGGAAACTATCACTATTGACCTATTTTTAATAGTGAATTATTAACAGGTTTTACCGATTGCAGGTTAAAAAGTGGCACATCAATACATTTCATAAAGTACGCGTATGATATAGACAATAAAAATAGTGTATGTACCATATCGATATATTTTAAAAAGTTTATACCTATTTTATGCCTTAAAACCAACAAAGAATGTAGATGTTGTAGGGAATCAATTGGTCGTAGGCTCATATATCCAGAATGAAAACACTGAAGATTTGGAAGGTGGGCTAGAAGTCAAAAGGGATTTAGGCTTTGAAATAGGTTTTGGGCCAAATAAGTTTTGGTTATGGCCCAAATAAGTATAATGAAGCTCCAATCCAAGTAGTAATGGTAAGTGCGTTGAAAGAGGAAGAGATGGTAGTGGGTTAGGCTTTATCTCTATTATTTGTAAAGAAAAAATCTAAAAACCTTAAATGTTAAAAAATGATTTAATTATAGAATTATTGAAAAATTAAGGTCCCGTTTGGTTCGTTGTAATCCGACATAATTGGATGTTTGGTTCAAAGAATGAAAGGAATGTAATTCACTTTACATTACGTAAGGTGTTTGGTTTACATTGTAATTGTAATTAAAACATTACAATTACATCAAATGATGTAATTGAGATTACATAGAAAATTGGATGTAATGTTTTAAATTACGGCATAATTCATAATTTATACTTTAAATCATTATTAATAATAAGATTATCATATAATTATTATTATTAATATTAATATTATTAATATTATTATTATATAAATATTAAACAAATAAAATTTTGACCAAAAAATAAAGAAAAGTTTCCCCAGCGACATGTCGCTGGGGAAAAGTTGACTGAATTTTGACCAAACTATTTCACAAAAAATGCAAGCGGAAGATTAACCCGCGAACTTTTCCCCAGCGACATGTCGCTGGGGAAACTTTCTTCCACGTCTAATCCAAGTGATTAGTGTTAATGCGTTGTTTAATTTATGTCCAAACTTTTCCCCAGCGACATGTCGCTGGGGAAACTTTTTAGGATTCCCTCCAAAGATTTTTCGTTAACGCGCCTATTTTATAAAAAACGAACAAATCTTTCCCCAACGACATGTCGCTGGGGAAACGTTGACTTCTATTTGACCACCAATTTTCAAAAAATGTGTAATGTTTATATAATATTTTAGTAAATATAATATATATATTAAAAAATATAGTTATTAAAATTTAAAATAGTATATCTCTTTTTATGATAAAAAAAGTGAGACAAATGGTTAATTTTCCCGCTAATGTTTTCCCGCCAACATTTTGCCCGCCAAAAGTTAACATTCACTGATAATTGTTAACATTCATTGTTAATATTAATTAAAAATTGTTAACATTCATTGAGGCTTACAAACAGACATACCTAAACCTAACTTTATTTTACACGGACACTTAAACACGCGCTTAATTAAACATGGATATTAAACCGATAATAGACTCATAAACATGAAAACAGATACATCATAAACTAGTTCAAACGAATGTTCCCCATGTCATCATAAAGGTCGTGAAGTAGTGCAGCTGAATCCAATGTGCGCCTATCGGAGTTGCGGTACAACTCTATCGTACGCTCAAGTACCATTATCATTCCATTCAAGCGCACACTGTTTGCACACGCTGAAGAGCTTGGAGAAGAAATTGGAATCGTTGAAGGTCTGGTAGAAGAGCTTGGAGGAGAAAAGCTCGTTGAAGGTCTTGAAGAAGAGCTTGGAGGAGAAAAGCTCATTGAACCTCCAAGAGAATTGATTAGTAGTTGAACGCGTTCGTCTTTCCATAAAATTTTTTTTGCATCCATATGAAACTGGAGGTTGAACCCGTGAACGTGGACAAGCATAGTACAGTCAACCAAAGTTTTCAGTTGTCCACGATTCTCGAAGAACTACATCTCTATGTCCACACCTACACGGAAAAGCTTCATACTTCAACATGTACATAATAACAATTTGTTTATGATGATAAGCGTGTGATCTGCTGGTGGTTGTGATGATAAGAAGTGTGTGTGGTTCTCTTTTTATGCTAAAAAAGTGAGGGAAATTGTTAACATTTTCCCTCCAATGTTTTCCCTCCAATGTTTTCCCTCCAATGTTTTCCCTCCAATGAACATCTAATACGTTGAACCTCTAATGTTGAACCCTATCTAATACAATGAACCTCTAATGTTGAACCCTATCTAATACATTGAACCTCTAATGATGAACCCTATCTAATACATTGAACCTCTAATGATGAACCCTATCTAATACATTGAACCTCTAATGATGAACCCTATCTAATACATTGAACCTCTAATGATGAACCCTATCTAATACATTGAACCTATAATGTTGAACCCTATATAATACATTGAACCTATAATGATGAACCCTATCTAATACATTGAACCTCTAATGATGAACCCTATCTAATACATTGAACCTCTAATGATGAACCATATCTAATACATTGAACCTCTAATGATGAACCCTATCTAATAAATTGAACCTTCAATGTTGAACCCTATCTAATACATTGAACCTCTAATGATGAACCTTATCTAATACATTGAACCTTTAATGTTGAACCCTATCTAATACATTGAACCTCTAATGATGAACCCTATCTAATACATTGAACCTATAATGTTGAACCCTATATAATACATTGAACCTATAATGATGAACCCTATCTAATACATTGAACCTCTAATGATGAACCCTATCTAATACATTGAACCTTCAATGTTGAACCCTATCTAACACGTTTAACCTCTAATGTTGAACCATATCTAATACATTGAACCTCTAATGATGAAACCTATCTAATACGTTGAACCTCTAATGATGAACCCTATCTAATACATTGAACCCTATCTAATACATTGAACCTTCAATGTTGAACCCTATCTAATACATTGAACCTCTAATGATGAACCCTATCTAATACATTGAACCTTCAATGTTGAACCCTATCTAATACGTTGAACCTTTAATGTTGAACCATATATAATACATTGAACCTCTAATGATGAAACCTATCTAATACGTTGAACCTCTAATGATGAACCCTATCTAATACATTGAACCCTATCTAATACATTGAACCTTCAATGTTGAACCCTATCTAATACATTGAAATTCTAATGATGAACCTTATCTAATACATTGAACCTTTAATGTTGAACCCTATCTAATACATTGAACCTCTAATGATGAACCCTATCTAATACATTGAACCTATAATGTTGAACCCTATATAATACATTGAACCTATAATGTTGAACAATATCTAATACATTGAACCTCTAATGATGAACCCTATCTAATACATTGAACCTCTAATGATGAACCCTATCTAATACATTAAACCTTTAATGTTGAACCCTATCTAATACATTGAACCTCTAATGATGAACCTTATCTAATACAATGAACCTTTAATGTTGAACCCTATCTAATACATTGAACCTCTAATGATGAACCCTATCTAATACATTGAACCTATAATGTTGAACCCTATATAATACATTGAACCTATAATGATGAACCCTATCTTATACATTGAACTTCTAATGATGAACCCTATCTAATACATTGAACCTTCAATGTTGAACCCTATCTGATACGTTGAACCTCTAATGATGAACCCTATCTAATACATTGAACCTTTAATGATGAACCCTATCTAATACATTGAACCTTCAATGTTGAACCCTATCTAATACATTGAACCTTTAATGTTGAACCATATCTAATACATTGAACCTCTAATGATGAAACCTATCTAATACGTTGAACCTCTAATGATGAACCCTATCTAATACATTGAATCCTATCTAATACATTGATCCTCTAATGATGAACCCTATCTAATACATTGAACCTCTAATGATGAACCCTATCTAATACATTGAACCTTTAATGATGAACCCTATCTAATACATTGAACCTCTAATGATGAACCCTATCTAATATATTGAACCTATAATGTTGAACCCTATATAATACATTGAACCAATAATGTTGAACAATATCTAATACATTGAACCTCTAATGATAAACCCTATCTAATACATTGAACCTCTAATGATGAACCCTATCTAATACATTGAACCTTCAATGTTGAACCCTATCTAATACATTGAACCTCTAATGATGAACCTTATCTAATACATTGAACCTTTAATGTTGAACCCTATATAATACATTGAACCTATAATGTTGAACAATATCTAATACACTGAACCTCTAATGATAAACCCTATCTAATACATTGAACCTCTAATCATGAACCCTATCTAATACATTAAACCTTCAATGTTGAACCCTATCTAATACATTGAACCTCTAATGATGAACCTTATCTAATACATTGAACCTTTAATGTTGAACCCTATCTAATACATTGAACCTCTAATGATGAACCCTATCTAATACATTGAACCTATAATGTTGAACCCTATATAATACATTGAACCTATAATGTTGAACAATATCTAATACATTGAACCTCTAATGATGAACCCTATCTAATACATTGAACCTCTAATGATGAACCCTATCTAATACATTGAACCTGCAATGTTGAACCCTATCTAAAAGTATTATTATCAGTCATTTAAAACTAAATTACATAAATATCATATATAAAAAATATACATTTATATAAAACTTATTATTTTTAATTATATAAAAGTAAAATATTCAAATATATAAAATTATTATTATTAATCATTTAAAAGTATATAACATCAATTATCTAAAGTAAAATATACAATTATATAAAACGTATTATTATCAATCATTTAAAACTAAATTACATAAATATCATATATAAAAAATATACATTTATATAAAACTTATTATTTTTAATTATATAAAAGTAAAATATTCAAATATATAAAATTATTATTATTAATCATTTAAAAGTATATAACATCAATTATCTAAAATTAAAATATACAATTATATAAAACGTATTATTATCAATCATTTAAAACTAAATTACATAAATATCATATATAAAAAATATACATTTATATAAAACTTATTATTTTTAATTATATAAAAGTAAAATATTCAAATATATAAAATTATTATTATTAATCATTCAAAAGTATATAACATCAATTATCTAAAAGTAAAATATACAATTATATAAAACGTATTATTATCAATCATTTAAAACTAAATTACATAAATATCATATATAAAAATATACAATTATATAAAACTTATTATTTTTAATTACATAAAAGTAAAATATACAAATATATAAAATTATTATTATTAATCATTTAAAAGCATATAACATAAATTGTTCCCCCAGCGACATGTCGCTGGGGTAAGTTTTGTTGATCAATTTTAGAAATCCCTCCAAAAATTTTCATTAACGCGCTTCTTTCACAAAGCGACAAAATACACTTTTCCCCAGCGACATGTCGCTGGGGAAAAGTTCCTTAATTTCTAAGGTTTATTAAACCAGCTGCGCAAAACGACAAAGTCTAAGGTTTCCCCAGCGACATGTCGCTGGGGAAAAGTTCGTCAAGAAAAAGGAACGTTTCCCCAGCGACATGTCGCTGGGGAAACTATTGACCAGACCTTATCCTTATACGATTTACAGAAACTTAGCTTATCTCTTTTTCTCTTCTCTCAAACAAACGCTGCCATCATAACCACCATTTACACCACCAATATCACCACCATTTACACCACCAATCATCACCACCATTTACACCACCAATCATCACCACCGTCATCTCCAGCCATCCCCATCTGCGTAAAACCCCCACCCATCTCCATCACCCTCACCAGTCACCACTGCTAATCACCACCACCATCACCCATATCCATCTCCATCACCCCCACCATCACCACTGCGAATCATCCCACCGGTCACCACTACGAATCACCCACACCACCACCACATCGAATCACCCACACCACCACCATAGCAGTAGACCACCACTAGCCATAATTAAAGGTTTTGTCTTTCATTGTAAGTTTATATAAATTAAAGGTTTTGGTTTTTTTAATTCAATTGTTTTTTATATAAATTTATAGTTTTTTTAATTGAATGGTTTTTTTAAATTAATGTTTTATGTTATTGTAGCCGACCGCAGCCGACCGCAGCCGACCACAGCCGACCACAGCCGACCACAGCCGACAGCGCAGCCGACAGCGACCGACCACAGCCGACCACAAGTGACCACCACAACTAATAGTATGTTTTTTAATTCTAACTGATAACACTTATTTACTTATTTTTATCATTTTGGTTTCCCCAGCGACATGTCGTTGGGGATTTATAAACTTGTTAATTTCCATTAAACATAAATCCAAACACTCGTAATTGTAAAAAACGCAAACCCAAACACTCGTTATGTTGCTTATCGGCTTATCCGAATAAACTGTTTTCAAACAGCTTATCCTGATAAGCTTATCAGGATAAGCTGTTTGAAACAGCTTATCCCGATAAGCTTATCAGAATAAGTTGTTTGAAAACAGCTTATCCTAATAAGCTTATCCGAATAAGCTGTTTTCAAACAGCTTATCCTGATAAGCTTATCAGGATAAGATGTTTGAAACAGCTTATCCCGATAAGCTTAGCGGAATAAGCTGTTTGAAAACAGCTTATTCTGATAAGCTTATCAGGATAAGCTGTTTTCAAACAGCTTATCCGAATAAACTGTTTTCAAACAGCTTATCCTGAAGCTTATCAGGATAAGCTGTTTGAAAACAGCTTATTCTGATAAAGCTTATCAGAATAAGTTGTTTGATATAAATGTTTTATTGAATTAAACCTTAGGAATGTTTTAGGATTTTAGCGATTAATTTCAGAAAATTCCCGTCTGAAATTGATAACCTATAGAAAACACGTCCGAAGTTAATTTAATAGGAATTAACTTCGGAAAGTCCCCTGTTTGGGACTGCTTTTTGATTGTTTTGTCTCATTTAGGATATGAATGCGTATAACTGGTTTACTATTTGAGATGATTTCGACAGTGTTTCTCCTTTACTCCTACGAATATGTATTTAAACACATATTTGGGGAGTTGAGGGGAAATGCTGCCGAAATTTTCTCAAATAGTAAATCGGTTATACGCATTCATATATGAGACAAAGCATCAAAGAGTGGGTTATGATTGCCTTCCATAGTTGCACTAGGTTAACAAAACATCTAGGATTGCTTTCCATAATTGCCTTCCATGTAATAATAACTAAATATACGGATAAAACGCAGTTATGGTATTCGCTGATAAGAGTTGGATAAAAAAACCGAAACTTTCCAAAGAATTTAATGACGATCTTACAAAGTTCGTCAATCATTGCCGGCCGTTGGTGAATTCTGCGGGGAAAATTAGATGTCCATGCAAAAAATGTCGAAATGTATTATGGAAACCTATCGATTGGATTGGAGAGGAAATTGCTATAAACGGGTGGGACCAACTTTATACGACATGGCTCAAACACGGTGAACCGGCTCCACGTGCGCCAGTGATAGATAACCTAGGAGAACCTATGATGAGTGACATGACAGCATTACTCGATGATTTTAGCTATATTCCTTCGAATGAACCAACACAAGGAGATAATATTGGTGAGACTAGTAACCAACCGACTCAACCGCCTCAAGCCACTCGTACCGAGTTTGAAGAGTTGTATGCAATTGCCAACGAGGCGCTGTATGATGGTTGTGAACATGTGTCTCGACTAGACTTTATGGCAAAATTTACCTATTTTAAGGCTAAAGGAAAAATGCCAGATTCTTTATTTAATGAAATATTAGAGTTTCTCCGATATATGTTACCCGATAGTAAAGGATTTAAGTTCCCACTGAACTACTATGAAATAAAGAAGACATTTAAAACGATCGGGTTAGGTTACGAGTCGATACATGCTTGTGAACACGACTGCTGCTTGTTTTGGGAGGATAATAACAATCTGCAATTCTGTCCGGTGTGTAAAACGAGTAGATGGAAAGACACTAACACACCGGGGAAGAAAGTTCCTAGGAAGGTGTTGCGTTACTTTCCGATCATTCCTAGACTACAACGTTTGTACAAGTCTAGACACACTGCAAAAGACATGACTTGGCATGCTACTAGAAAGTGTGCGGAGCCTGGTAAGATGCAACACCCGGTTGATGGCGCGGCTTGGAAGAAGTTTGACTTGAAGTATCCAGAGTTTGCAGCAGAACCAAGAAATGTTCGACTAGGGTTGTGTGCTGATGGTTTCAATCCGTTCAGAAACCTTAGTCAGACCTACAGCATGTGGCCGGTGGTATTGACAACATACAATCTGCCTCCTTGGTTATGTATGAAAGAAAGTAACTTTATGCTGACGTTGTTAATTCCTGGCCCTAAATCCCTGGGCAAGGACATTGATATTTACTTGCAGCCTTTGATTAAAGACCTGAAGACTTTGTGGCACAAGAACGGTGTTGATACTACAGACATTATTTCACAAAAGCAGTTCAAGATGAGAGCGATGCTTTTATGGACCATAAATGATTTTCCTGCTCGAAGTAGTTTGTCTGGGTGGAGTGGGCAAGGTTACTATGCATGCCCTACATGTAACCTAGAAACTCCATCTATTCCTGTCACAAGCAAAACATCTTATGTTGGCCATAGAAGATGGTTAAAGAAGCCCCATAAATGGAGGAGTTCACGTGCTGACTTCAATGGCCAAACTGAACAGAAAGATCCACCTAAAGATTATAACCAACCGGATGTAATGAAAGCGCAACATGCTAGATTTCTAAGGCGTAAGCCAGGTAAACATCCGAAACATGGGGGTGTGAAGATTTCCCGCAATGTTACAGTCGAGCTTAACTGGACTAAACGGTCTATTTTTACGAGCTTGAGTATTGGCCTTTTATTTCACTAAGACACAATTTAGACATCATGCATATCGAAAAAAATGTGTTGGAGGCCATCTTGAACATTTTGTTAATGAATGACAAAAGTAAAGACACCGCAAAAGCAAGACAAGACTTGAAAAAGATGGGAATTCGAAGACCTTTGTGGCTAACCATAAACCACAAGGGGAAGACTGTGAAGCCCCAGGCTGTGTATTCTTTAACACCAGAGAACCGAAAAAAGTTTTGTCAGTACATCAAAAGTGTTAAACTACCAGATGGGTTCAGATCATGCTTCAAGCACAAAGTGACCGATAATGATACAAATATAACGGGCCTGAAGTCTCATGACTGTCATATAATGATGCAACGTTTACTTCCTTACGGACTTTAAAATTACTTGCCCGAACATATTGCAAAACCAATAATCAATCTGTGTTCCTTGTTTAAGCAACTCTGCTCTACAACTTTGATGGAGGAGGACATGTTGAAAGCTTCGGTCAAGGTGGTTGAAATTCTATGCGAGCTTGAGCGCATATATCCTCCTGCTTTCTTTGACATTATGATTCACTTGCCCGTCCATTTAGCTCTAGAGGCTCTTGAAGGCGGGCCTGTTCAACCCCGGTGGATGTATACATTTTAAAGATTCATGAAGAAGCTAAAAGGTTATGTAAGAAATAAAGCTAAGCCGGAAGGTTCGATCGCGGAGGGTTATGTTGCAGAAGAAGCATTGACTATAAGTTCTCAATATTTTCGGGGTGTTACCACGAAATTTAATCGTCCCGATCGTAATGTGGACCCCCCTCCCTCAACGTGTAAGTTTCAGGTGTTCTGATCGGTATGCAAGCCGATTGGTTTACTGTCCTTTCCTTATTTTCCTACCGAGGAGTACAAGAAAGCGAGATGGTATGTACTTAACAACAGTCCTGAGATCGACACGTACCAAGACCAGTTCCGGAGGTACGCATTTTTTATTTTTGTAACTTTTTTTTCTTTAACTTATCATTTCGACGACTTATTCTAATAGCATGAACGTTTTTCAGGTTATTTCCAGAAAAAGACAAGCTAGAAGAATTCCCCCACTGGTTTAAGACGCTGGTAAACTAACACTTATTTTGTGTACTTAAGTGTAAAAATAACAATATCATATTTTTAGTTTTCAATCTAATCCTATCTTCTTCATAGATCTTTAAACGTCACGCACAAAATCCCCAAGACCCAGAGTTTAGCCCAACCAGCGAGTTATTCGCTTTGGCTAATGGACCATCAAGGGCTCCAATGTCAGTAAACTGTTGCGTAGTAGATGGTGTGAGGTATGTCGTGCAGAGCCGCGATGAACGTCGCGTAACTCAAAATAGCGGGGTTTATTCGACTGATCCTGACGGGAAAACTAACACTTATGGTCGGCTTCAAGAAATCCTCGAGTTTGACTATTTGTCGTTTAAAGTTGCGTTGTTCAAAGTTAAGTGGTTCGACACTCGCAACACCGTTGGTAGAGTCAAGAAACTTATCGTTAGAAACGGAATGACACAAATCGTCGGCTCTGGTGAGTGGTGGAAAAGTGAACAATACATCCTCGCAACACAAGTCAAACAAGTCTTCTACCTTGTAGATCCAGCCAAACCCAACGTGAAGGTCGTCGAACATGTTAATCATAAAAAGTTTTTGAACAACGGTGTAATCGTGGTAGAGAACGAACCTGATATTATACATTTGGATAACTCATCTGATCTCCCACCTTCTACTAGTGATCTCCAACCTTCTACTAGTGATCTCCCACCTTCTACTAGTGGGAATGACTTCGGTAATTACACCTTCTATATAGATTTGCATATAGATGGTGAATCAACGGAGGTTGACGCACCTCCAGATAACGATGATGTTCCTAACGAAGACGATGATGATGAAGACCCCCTTCCTCATGATTTAGCAGATTCTGATGTTGAAGACCTCATCAAAGATGATGATGGTGTTGAGAAATTTTATTCTAGTGACGAAGAAGATTAACTTTGTGTTGTAACTTGTAAAATACACTTATATATTTGAATGAATGAATGAATGAAATTGTTGTGGATTGTTTAAATGTGTAAATTTATTTTGATATTTAGATTTGTGCATGCTTGTATTATTTTGTTCATGAATTTCTACATGTTATGCTAATTGTACCTGCATACAGATGACTGATGTTGCACGGGGACACGGCGGGGACGGTGGTGGCGAGGATCCTTCACGTCCACGCCCTCCATCATTCGGTTGCGGGGGTTGCTTCGTCAACCGGGGTAAGAATTTCTGGATTATTGTAATACAAATTTGATACACATGTTTAACTTGTTTGCCTTAACTTTTATGACTTTATCACTCACTTGATTTTGCAGGAAAAGGAAAGAAAAAGCCCAATTTGGGCGGGAGGAGAGCCGGCAGGCAGAATACCCGGGAGAAGACCCGCTGCCTGAAATTACTGGATGCGGTGGCCGAGAATCAAAACCGGCCGGTCGAGATCGACTTTGTACCCGGTAGAGGTGACCTTGTTATACCTGTCGGCCCCTACTCAGATCATTGGGGAAACTTATTCGGGTGTGTCGTTAGGGAAATACCTTTGTATTACCCTTCGTGGAGCAAGGTCCCCGAAGGGCACAAGGCGGCGGCCCGGGCAGCTATTGGGGTAAGTTATCATTTTATATTTATTTAATTATCGTGTTCATTTATTTAATTGTATATATTTATTTAAATTTGTTTTTTTATTTATATCATATAAATAAATAAACAAATTTAAATAAATATATAAATTATATTGCTAACTCCGTTTTTAATGTGTTGTATTGTGTATATTTATTTAAATTCGTTTATTTATTTATATCATATAAATAAATAAACGAATTTAAATAAATATATAAATTATCTTTCTAACTCTATTTTCAATGTGTTGTATTGTGTATATTTATTTAAATTTACTTATTTATTTATATCATATAAATATAAAAACAAATTTAAATAAATATATAAATTATATTTCTAACTCTGTTTTCAATGTGTTGTATTGTGTATATTTATTTAAATTCGTTTATTTATTTATATCATATAAATAAATAAACGAATTTAAATAAATATATAAATTATATTTCTAACTCTGTTTTCAATGTGTTATATTTGATTGCAGAAAAAATATGATCTCGCGCCGCACATGAGCACCCCTCGGTGGAAGAGTATTTATGATACCATTAATGCACAGCTACAAAAATCATACAACACCAGCAAGGCTAGTCTGAAGCGAGATTACTGTGTAAAAAACCCCGAGACTGGAGAATACGATGTGGATCAAATTAGGCGGAACAGACCTGACGAGTACACAGTTGAAGTGTGGGAGAAACAGATAGAGTTTTGGACTGACGAAGCTAACAAGAAGCGATGCTTAACAAACAGCCAAATCGGTCCAAGGCAACACTTGTCTCCCGACATGGTTCTCGGTCGATCCCTCGCACTCGACAGCTCATGGTAATTATTATTATTATTATTATTATTGATTTTACATTATTATTGTTTTTTTATTTTTTTTATTTTTTTATTATTACTATTGTTTTTTATTTTTATTATTTTATTATTATCATTATTGATTTTACATACATATTATTATTGCCGCATTTAATTAGATTGATCTTACTTACGTGTGTATGTACAGCAAAAGGCGTCCGAAACCCAACAGGAGCCTACAGAGATCGACATGTTCTATCGTCTGCATACGAATTCAGATGGTGTATGTATAGATGAGCAGTCTCTCCAGTTGTATGTAAGTATTCTTTTCAAAACACACTTTAATGAATCATTGATTAATAATCTAGCAACCCGACTAATATATTTACTATCTTGTGTTATTGTCACCACACAGGATCAGATGAGGGAGCTAGAGGCGACGGGTGAGCACACCACTGCCGAGATCAACAGGATGGTGCGAGGAGGCAAGTTTCGCGGCCACCATCCTGGCGTGGGTATGGTATTGCCGGGATACACCAGTACTCCCCCGTGCTTTTCGCCACCACCCCCTGAGACTCGTCGGGATCGGGATGTTGATTTCATGATGGGCCTGCTGAGAAACGATGGCAGGTATAGTGATCTTTTTGCGAGATATGAGAGTGGTGGTGCCAGCGGGAGTGGGAGTCGCCCGGGTGATGATGCTGGTGCCAGCGGGAGCGGGAGTCGCCCGGGTGATGATGCTGAGGATCGGGAGGGTGGCGATGACGCGAGCTAGTCGTGTCATATATGTGTTTGTTAGTATGGTACATAGTTTATTTATGTTCATCTTGACTTGTTTCCCTATTATCCTAAATTAGAACGCTTGTTTCCCTAGTATCCTTAACTATCCCGACTTATTCCTAGTATCCATGTGATCATTAGAACGCTATATTATATTTTGGTGCAAGTTTGAACTTATTCCGCGTTTGTGTTGATTTGTATTTCAAGTTTACTTTATATGTGTCTTTTGGTGAGCAAATACACGTTTTTGTTACAGGTTTTGGTAGATTTATTCCGGAAAAATTCCGGAAAAAATCTGGAAAACGCCTGCTGTGCAGGCAATTTTAAAAAAAATCCTGCAGACTCTTCCCAAGCGACATGTCGCTGGGGAAACTTTGGTTATTCGTTGACAAGTCAAACGCAAAACGTTGAAAAGTCAAATGTATCAAGAGTTTCCCCAGCGACATGTCGCTGGGGAAACTATGGAAAGCGTTGACAAGTCAACGACAACGCGTTAACAAGTCAAATGAAAGGAAAGATTCCCCAGCGACATGTCGCTGGGGAAACTTTGTAGTTAGCTAAAATGGTTAACTTTAACTTAATTTTTTTTATTTAATAAGGATTTTCCCCAGCGACATGTCGATGGGAAAAATGTTGCCACCGTGGCAATCTATTCTTCCAGGAAAAGTCAGTGGGGCCCGCAGATCGCTGGAGTAAGTCGCTGGGATACTTTTAACAACTAGCATACCCCAGCGAATTTTCCCCAGCGACATGTCGCTGGGGAAATATATCCCCAGCGACATGTCGCTGGGGAAACCCCAAAATTATCGCTGGGGTAGGGCGCGAATGTTGTAGTGTAATGGCAAAATCGTTGAAAATTTCATCAGATTCTGAACGATATCTACCATCTGAAATCATTTTAATGGTGTTGGTATTGCTACCAGCAAAATTATTGCTAAAGATGAGGTCGGTTTGTAAAGAATGGCGAGATACCATCTCCAATTGTAGCTTTATCAAAACCCACCTTGATAGGGCCAATGCCATACACAACAATAGCCTTAAAAGGTATATGGATAATGTTGAACGTATGAGATCTACTGGTTTCGAAGATTCAAGGGCGAGGTTTGAACTTACCATTCCCAGGATTAAGTTTTCACCCCATGTAGAAATATTAGCTTCTTGCAATGGGCTGCTTTTACTAGGTGATGATATCAAGTGTTATTATTTATGGAATCCGTCAACTAGGTTGCTTAAACAGTTTGATGGTCCATCTGTATACAGAGATGAACTAAGGAACTTTGCATTAGGTTATGATGCAACAAAAAAGGCTTACAAGGTTGTAAGGATTGTGCGTTTTACTGACGGTAGATTGCGGGGCTCTCAAAAGGAAGCAATGCGCCGTCGAATTGCCGATTCTGTTTATGATTCAACTACAGCCAGCATATATAATATTAAGACTGAAAAATGGGAAATGATTGAACATTTTCCATATGTTGTCTGTGGAAATGCTCAAGGTGTGACTGTGAATGGGGCCCCACATTGGGTCATGTATCGGGATCATTCTGCTAATGATAGAGTTATTTATCCTGTTATTGTCTGCTTTGATCTGGTTGAAGATAGGTTCAAAGAAATCCTTAAACCTGATTGGTTAGATCAGTTCTGTATGTTCGAATATGGTGTGCTTGAAGGGAAACTGTGTTTCGTTCGTTATATAACTGAACAAAAAATTGAGTTATGGGTGATGCAAGATTATGGAGAATCTTGGATGAATATATCATCTTTAGTCAATCTCGCTAGTCTTCGTCTCCCAGGATGGTGTGGTGATCGGCCACTTGGCTATTTTGGCGCAATGGATTTTAGTGAAGCATTTTATGTTGAGAGCTTAGTCTCTCCTTTTGGCCGTGGTGACAATAGTGATATGATTGGATGAGGCCATTGGGGATTATTATTAGAAGGTGCTCTTACTCTATTTTTTTGGTTAGTTCTGTTTGATATTTATACACCCTATCATCAACATCAGTAACATATACTACAGTTCAACGTTACTCTGTGTTATGTGCTATTATGACTTATAAGCTTAAAGTAAAAATGGGTAGGGAGGATATTAGTGTTGACACATGTCCAGATGCACCTTTCTTACAATTGGATACACCATTTTTATCTAACTGATGTAGCATTACCAAGGACACGTGCCAGCACAAGAATCTTCTCCAAAATTTTTACTTTGAACCCATTCCCATCCTATATATAAACACATACTTCATTTATTTTCTAGTTGTAGATGGCCATTAACATATCTTGAATTTGTTTTTTCGATCTAATTTTGTTTCACTTTTTTGCAGAGAGTCGTGATGGATGGCTAAGGAGCGTATTGAAGGCTTGGATAGTTTAAGCAGATGAACAGATCTGATGGAGTCTGTATGTGCTTCTTTGCGGTTTGTTTTGCTTTTTTTTTTTTTTTTTTTTTTTTTTCTAATATGATGTTGCGAGTCTGAAGACATGGAAACCAGAACTCTGTAATTTTCTGTGGCCCTTTGTATGCTATTTGCTCATGCAGCAGATGTACCGAATGCTATTTAATCATGTATGCTGGACATTGCTGGTCACTTGACTTTTTTTGTTTGATTCTTAGCTTTTCTTATTATAATTATTAATCAATAAAATACATAGGCATGCTTGTTTCTGGGAGGGTATGTTTAAGAGGGAATACATGGTTAGCAGTTTCCTGAAATGCTACCTGGCCCAATGCTAAACCACCCATGAAAAATACTAGTATGACTGGCGGTCGTTCATGATATAATGGCAGTGTTACAGACATAAAAGCTATGTTCAGGACTTGATCTTGTATGTTGCACCTGGGTATGGTTGACAATAGTTAAGACACATTTCACATACAAGAAACACTCACGGATTAATTATTATCTTTTTTTTTAGAACGGCAAATGTTAGTGGTTAGTGGGTCGTGTAGTGCAATGACATCCAAGCGAAAGAATGTATTCTTTAGACTCCTTATCCACTTCGCCTGAAAGGCCCTTGACAAGTCTTGAACACAAGACCTCCGAGAATCCTCCCCCAAGGAAACCATTTAGTGGAACTTTGGTGGCCAACTCAGCTAAGCAAGTTGGTTAGATAAATTATTATCTTGATTCAATAGTATTTGATTACAGAGTTGTTTATCTGCATGCTTAACGATTACGAGTAGAACATAAATAAACCGTTAACTTATAAAAGTATACAGATTTCACCCTACAGGTCGTTCAGTTTTACACCCCCTCAAGTTGCGAGGGGGTAAATTGACACTCCCGACTTAGATATAAGCATATGTTGCTGATTAGTAGTATACTTGGGATGAAGACATTCGCCAATTGTGATTTTGTTGATACATAAGAAGGTTTAACTAGGCCTCACTTTACTTTTTTTTAGAACGGCAAATGTTAGTGGTTAGTGAGTCGAGTCGTGCAATGTCATCCAAGCGGCAAAATGTCTTCTTCCAACCCTCGCCTAGTTATGTTAAACTTCTTATCCGCTTCGCTTGAAAAGTCCTTAGCAGGTCTTGAACAAAGACGTCCAAGGAACCTCCCCAAGGAAACCACTTAGTGGAACCTTGGTGGCGAACTAGGCCTCACTTTACTTGGTCTCTCATAATGACAATATACCTCAATGTGTTTAATTCTTGTATGAAACACAGAGTTTGCTCCTATGTAAATTGCAGCTTGATTATCGCACTTTAAATTTACAGGGCCAAATCTTGAACAATGTAACCAAGTAACTCCTCAATAAGTTAAGGCCGTATCTCTATATTTAGCCTCCCGCTGCAGATGATGTGGACACACAACACTATGTTTCTATGATTTCCAAGAAATTGGAGATTGACCAAGTAAGATGCAATAACCATTTACTTTAGCAAGTAAGATACCTTCACCAGGAGAAGAGAACATATATCTCAACAGAGATGGGATTTTGCATAAATTGGCTCAACAACTGAATAGTATAGCAAATCTTCGGCTTAGTGATTGTAAGGTAAATGAGGTTGCCTACGAGTCTCTTCTACACTTCTGGATCAGGTAACTTGGAGTTTTACATGTTGATCCATCGGCGATGTAAGGTTTAACATTCATTACACCAACGTCTTTCAAGAAAATCACAAGTGTACTTTTTGTGAGGCTTGCATAGTGCCAAATTGGATGTCACTGGAAGCTTGAATCAGTAACTACTAACTCGTCGTTAAAAAAAAGATTCCTTGGTCACTTTTGCAAACTTCCATCCCCGAAAATAACTCAAAGCACCCAACTCCTTCATGTGAAAAGTAGTACTCAATTGTATTTTCAAATCCCGTTTGAGGATGTACGCAAGTTGCAACATATATCATCTACAGTACAAGAATTTCTAATCTGGTTTTTTTAACGGCGATTTGATTAAAGACTACTAAGATGATAGAGAAACAATTACAAATGGTCGGATAGAGTGTTACATGGGTTATTAAACCACTCTATCCAATTTATAAAAACTTTCTTATTCATATTCGAAACCAAGTGAATGGTGAAAGCTTGATGTCATCTAACAACAGCTCTTTTCTCGGACGCTTGGCACAAAATATTGCATTGTTCCTGAACTTCCAAAGGTGCCACAAAGTGGTGTTTACAACAACGTCGAAAGCCTTTTTGAGATTAGGCAAAATTGAGACTCGATCAACCAATAAGACCACATCATCTACACATGTAGCAAGGAAACCGAAACCTTCCACCGGGCCATGACTTCTTTTCGAACATCTTTGGCAATTGCACTCAAGGAAAATAAGTGGCCCTCAGCTTCAATATTATCTTCACAAAGGGGACATCGAAGAGAGTCAAGGTTGATCTCTCTCTTATCCAGGTTAAGTCATGTAGGGACCCTTTTATTCATGATGCGCCACACGAGAACATTCACCTTTGCATGAAGGAATAAATTCTATATGATGGGTTAAGAAGTGGGGGGGTTTGACATGCGGTTAATATGGTTCCACATGCTCTTCACAGTGAAGTGTCTGGAAGAGTCTTGAATGAATTCCCAAGTATGAGGGCATCAGTAAGGTGCAACTCACAAAGAAGGGTCGTTAGCTTAGTCAAAGTCAATTCATCTTGAATAACGTGTGATCGAGTTGGTCTTAGGAAAGCCCAATTAAAAGTAAGGCCAAAAGGATGTGTTGTGGGTTGTGGGTTGTTGGTTCGGGCCAAGAAACAAAGATGTTTTGGGTACGAAAGGTGAGTGGGAGACGAAACGAGTAGGATGCGAGTTAAGGGAGGAAGTAGGGCATCTGTCACAAATCAAACAACTCTTGTTTGTTTCAGGACGATATAATCGCCGAAATGTGTCTTGAAGAGTTGCTCCACCCATCCATTTATCATGCCAAAATGAAGTGTTTCTTCCGTTTGCAATTTTTTTTGAAAATCCTTGGTAACTCGATTCCAAAGTTGCCTAGATCTATTTTCAGGTTGCAAATACGAGACCATGGTTCCGAGGATAGGAAAGGTGAATAATAGTGATACATACCTCTTGATGAACCATTAATACAACAAATCACCTTGCGCCATAGAGCATTTTCTTCGGTGCAGAATCTCCACCACCATTTAGACAACACTGATTGGTTGCTTGCCAATAGACTACCGATTCCAAGATCTCCTTTATCACGAGTGGAGATAACCTTGTCCCAAGCTATTCAAGAGATTTTATTTTCATCCGCATTTCCTCCCTAAAAGAACCTCCTACGGATACTTTCATGATTCTTTATTATCTTTTTTGGAGCTTTAAAATTCGAAAAGTAGTACACTCCCAAACTACCAAGAACGGACTTAACAAGGGTTAAGCGATCTCCAAACGAAAGTGTTTTAGCTTTCCAATTCGATAATCTCTTTTGAAATCTTTTGATAACAGGACTCCAATTTACACATCTAGACATATTTACGCCAATGAGAAGGCCCAAATAAGTACAAGGGAATTGAGCAACAAGGCATCTAATTGAAGTGGCAATGGAGTTTAGTTCAAGGTCAAAGACACCGATTCCATATAACTTGCTTTTGTTGAAGTTCACTTTGAGACTGGATGCAAGGTGAAAGCAAGTAAGGGTCCTAGATATATTCTTAGCATTGGTAGGACCATTATCTCAAAATGAGAGCATCCACAAATTGAAAATGAGAGATGTGAAGCTTGTCTTTTCCTACTTGTATATCATGGAAGATTTTGTGATCAGTAGCTTTTAAGATGACCACACTAAGTGCTTCCGCCACTAATATAAATCGGAATGGCGAAAGCGGGTCTCCTTGGCGTAATCCTCTTTCGAGTTTGAATTCCTTGGTAGGCAACCCATTTAATAAGAACGGAAGTAAATGTCGAATTAAGACATGAGTTATAATACCCCGAACTTAACGTCATTATTTTACCCTAACTATGTACCTGATTTTGAATGTCTAAGTAATGATGAGTATCGTTATGTTAGACGGTTTATGTTGAAACCGGTAATGTGTGGCTTTATTTAATTGTTGTGACGATTGAAGAGTACTAATAGTGATCGCGATGCCAATGGATGCCCAAATATTATATTTTAGTATTGATTATTTCGATATTTGAGATTTTAGAAAATTTTATTTCATTACGTATTAAGTCGAGTCGGAACTTTACTATTTCGTTTTGTGTGCGTTTAATTATTAAAATGATCGATTTAACAAACGAGATTATATTTTTATGAAGGCGGGACGAAACTTGACTCTCGTAAATATTTTTAAAAATTGACTGATAGTCATTTCCCGCTTTTTAACTAGTGTTTTACACTTTATTCCAAAAGAATTCCCAAATTGCAAAATCTACCCAATCCACCATATAAAAGGGCAAAAATTACTCATAAAACACACACACAAACTCAACCACCAAAAGTATTTCTCTCTTTCTTTCCCTCTCTCTATGTCGTGACCCATCAAACACACAAACACCCCTTGAACTTTAATTTTTTTAGCTTGAATCATTGAAATCTAAACAAAGTCACATGTTGGAAATTTAAAGGTAATCATTTTGGTATAAAAATTTCACACATGCATCAACTTTTATTTTTCAAAGATTTTTAGTAATGATCAAGTGAGTTTGATCCATTTTTATATTTATATGATTGTGTTATTACTATTATATTTGATTTAAAAGTGATTGCAATCATGTTTTTAAAAAGGGTTTTGTTAAGAATGGATCATGCAAGCGAATCTAAGGGTTATAAGTTGTTAAGGATGATTGATATAGGGTATATGAAGTGTTGATGAACTTGGAATGGATCAAAATGGGGTTTGGTGTGATTTTTAAATGTGTATTTTACATTAGTAAGTTTGAAGCAGAATTTCGTGGGTATAAGTTTAAGGTAGTGTTGGTATGATTGGATATAGTTGTAGTGGTTGTCGAGACGGTCGTTTCGATATAAGATAGAGCTTCTAACTCATAACGAGGAAGAAGTTACACTAGTTTGCATATTCGTGTACCGGAAGATGCGTATTGACACAATACGAAATTGTTGTCGATATTGGGACATATCTCGGGGACTATAAGTTGAGTTTTACAAATGTTCAAGGGCTGTTCTCAGGTTCTAAACCTAGGGTTTTGAGTCTATTTTCAAAATCAAGTGTCGATTTTGTAAATGGGAATGTTTAACGAAGTCAAAATGGCTTTACGAGTCAAGTGTGCAAAACAGTCCGGTTTTTAAAGTCTAAAGATGTGTCGAGCATGTGGTTCTAAAATGTAAATAATTGGATGAAATTTACGCTGAGTCTTGTATAGATTATAAGTGAGTTTTTCACCAAGTTCCATCGAAAACGGAGTTGTTTAAGTATGGGAAATCAACATGTACTTTTGGTAGGTATCGACTAAGTTTTTTTTGGGAGGTACTTAACCTGCGTCATAGTTTGAGGTGAGAGGATAATCTATTAGCTTCTAAAATTTCTAAAAGATATAAGTCTCAATTATGAGTGTATATTCTGAGACTGAAGACCCGTGTTGGGTACTTGAACCGTGTTGATTTGACATCTTGAGATGGATCAATATCGAAGGTACTAGTTTTGGAAAGCTAGTATATGTTGTGGGGTTTAGAGGTGGATTCATT
Source organism: Glebionis coronaria (assembly GCA_025667525.1). Taxonomy (NCBI): domain Eukaryota; kingdom Viridiplantae; phylum Streptophyta; class Magnoliopsida; order Asterales; family Asteraceae; genus Glebionis; species Glebionis coronaria. The sequence continues at coordinate 503,979,780 of CM046881.1, read as the reverse complement.
TGCATTGGTTAGTCATGTCTATGTACTATTTTGAGTTATTGATATTATTACACTAAGTATGTTTTGAGATACATAAGTATGTTGCTAAGTACGCACCTTATTTGTTAGGTGGCGGCTTTTGACGTTTGTATTTGAGGGGCATCATCACTTCGGCGATCACTACTACTACTAGCTTCGCGTATTATTTAAGGCGAGTCTATAGCCTCGCTTTTATACTATCTTGCAAATTATTTTAACCCGCGAGGGGGATACATGCTATTTGCAATGAAATGGAACACAAGTCATGAACGATTGTTTGGACCCGAATGTTGCTTTTTGATTGTCTTGATTGTATAAGTACCCTGTTGCTGAAGTCCCTAAATTCATAGCCGCTAATTCAAATGGTAGTACTACTGGGTTGACAACCCTATCTAGGACGAGAGAGTACGTTAAGTGCACTGCCCGAACGGATAATTTACGAGAATAAGAAGTATGGGTATAAAATTAGCAAATGATACTCTAGTAGGGGCAATGGTTTCATCTAAGTGTTGCTGGCCTTTTGGCGTGGGTGACTAATTGGTTAAAGGGTCGGTGTCATGAGCTTAATACAATCATAGCCTTTGTAATTTATACGAGATGCCTTAATAGTTGATTTGACAATCATGATTGGTTTTTCTAAAAGATTTGTAAAACCTATAGACTCGCTCAACCGTTGTGATGATTTTAAGCATGTATTTCAGGTAATCAAGACGGATAGCAACGAAGCATGCGAGGAGGGAGTTGGTGCTTACTTGTCTAAAACCCTATAATATTTTCCATCCTTTGAAATGAACAAGTTACTTTTAAGTCTTTGATGAATGTGTTGTATTGGTAACTGTTTTTAGGACTAGACGCTACTCTGATTTTATATATTGGGATGGGAAACTTTTAGACAACGTTGTATATTATTTTAACGTCTCTTTTGAGGTCGTTGTCTATGATTGTGTGCGATGTGCTATGAGTAGCGCCCCAAAGTGGTATTCCGCTGCGTGATAATTTAGGGGTGTTACAAAATGGTATCAGAGCCACAAGTAATAGAGAACTAGGTCCATTTTGAAAAACCTAAACTATAATTTTTGGTGTGTTCTAAAAAGTTTTAAGCACACAACTACTCCGCATGTCTCCGGTAAGGCTATTCTTGCATTAATTTATGATTGATTGTGATTATGTGAACCTATGTGTATGTAGGAATGGTAGTATGTATATGTATGAATATACTATGATATTTAAAGGCATTGTGCGTGAAACAATGGTCCTTGAATGATTGTAGTACATTTTATAATACGGTTTTGTATAAGATTTGGCCTCACCCGATTTTGATTATTCAGTATTATCTTAATACGAGTGTGAAACTCATTTAATACTTTGAGTATGTATATATTGTTTCGTAATCTATCGCATATCGACTAGTTTAAGTTCGATTGTTATCATCGTATCGTGATGTGCCATTTTAGGACATCTTATTTTGATACGTAATTGATTGATGTGATATTCGTGTTCCGAGTACTTTTTATGATTTTGAAGAATCATTTATCCGAGGCGACATCTTCTATGTAATGCGACGTGTGATTTGATTTTATATGACTACGTTTTGTTGGCGAAAAGGAGGATGCCAATGTTGTACTTAAGATATATATATATCCTAATCAAATATATATAGTTTGGGTACAACAAAGATATGCTCGTAGTAGTCATTCGGTTGAGTGACTTAATACCTTGTATCTAAATGGAATGGGACATTTAGATATAGAGATTTTAACTCGCCCAACTATGAGTCTTTTAAGTTTTTTTTATTTAAATGGATTGGGACATTTGAATAAGAAAGTTTTAAACCACTGGACCTTTGATTGTTTGAGTTTTCCTTATTCAGATGGAATGGGACGTTTGAATACGGAAATCATGAAGTAAGTTTGTTGACACCTTGTATTTACTATGGTATGTAATTTGGATGTGATATCGTGTTGAGAGTAATACTTGAGTAGGATGACTTATAATCGTCTTGTTGAAATGGATTGGGACACCTTTTCATTTGAACAAGAAAGTTATAAGTTCCGGAACCGTGAATTTATAAACTTTTGTATACATGGAAGGCGACGCCTTTTGATGTAGACAAGGAGTTATAAATGAGTGGGCCCAAGTATGCCTGGCTCGATTTGTGGTTATTTGGTGTGTGTATGTCTTTCTTCGAATCGTGTTTAGTTGGTACGAATCGTTCAGTGTCTTCATCATTGTGGTTATCATCGATTATCGTCTATGTACGAGTAACCCATTGGACTTCTCTCGAGTTATAATATATTTCGATGGACCCTTTTTAATGTGTCTCGATGATCGCGAGCTTTATAAGCAGATTGTTAAGGACAGTTAACCGTTCCGAGAATAGGCGACTTGTTTAAGCGTCACTAAGATTTATGCATGTACTTGTGGATTGACTGAGGATCAAGTTATCAACGACAACATACTGTGGATATAAAGATTTTGTAATTTTACTTGCTACTATCGAAGGGTCACCGAAGACTTTTCTTGATGACGAAACCCTTGGGGCTAGTATGACGAATTAAACGAGGAATATGATGCATCACCTTGAGCACTGAAGTAGAAGTTATTGGGACGCCTTTGTTTGATGAGTGCTGAAGCAGAAGTTAGTGGTACGCTTTTGTATGCTTTGCACTGGAGCAGAAATTATTGGTACACCCGTATATTATGAATGCCCGCCAATGGATTGAGTTTCTTAATGACTGGAATTAATAATTCATTTCCACCTCGAGGAGTATGTAGTAGCTGACATCGTAAGTGAGAAGACTTTGGAAATTAAGAATCGAGTATCGCTTTAATGAAGGGGTTAGATGGTCATGTTTTGGAAATTGAGTTGTTATTTTCAAGGGATCGTTCAAGGTTTTCTCGATGATCAACCATGGAGATCTATATATGATGTTTATGTTCGACCTTTGCTTTTTAGGTACTTATATGGTTTGTGATCTAGTCGAGTGATCGTAAGTTTTGCGAACTTTAGACGGCATTGTCCAATGACGTCCGATCATGGAGAACACGTACCATGTAATATCTTTTTGACCTTCAACGACGATGCTTATGATATTTTCAATGCACGTGGCGAAAGTGAGATGGTGTCTTTGTATTATCTTTTGAGTATGAATCCGAGTGTGAGCGCCCTCCGATGACGACAATATTTTCTTGTTATTTCTTTCTTATATGCGTCCATGGCTATCCAGCCAGTGGATCACCCTTAACTTGCAACTTTCCAATTGACTGGACTTACCCGAAGGTCTTGTCAAGTATTCTTTCTTATCGTGGCTTGGCTATTTAACAAGCATGAGTTAACCCGATTTAACTTATTGATTTGGCATGGTTTGGTTATTTTGCAAACATGTCGTAACTTGATTTTACGTCCCTAGTGATGTCTTTTATGTTGGAATCAGATCGTAATGCGTCCGATGAAGTTTTGTACGACCCATGCAACTTTCTTTTATGAGTAATTGTTTTGTGAGGACCGCGGACAATTGCTTAGATCTCCAGATTGTTGGAATAAAGTAGAGGAAGGACAATTGATTGGAGCTGAAATAATTTGGGAGACTACGGAAAAGATTGTATGGATTGAGAATCGCTTGTTAACCGCGAGAAGTCGTCAGAAGAGCTGTGCCAATAACCATAGGGAGCCGTTGGAAATTTGAAGTTAGAGACATGGTAATGATTGAGGTATCACCTTGGGAAGGTGTAATCCGTTTTGTAATGGAGAAAAGTTAAGTCTAAGGTACATTGGACCGTTCGAGATCATCCATCAGATGGAACTGGTTGTTTATAAGTTAGAGTCGTCGGATGAGTTTTGTGGAATATGTGATAATTTTTACTTAAAGAAATACTTGGCGAATAAGGATTTATTCTCCCCTTTTGGTGAGATACAACTTGACGACAAGTTGCGTTTTGGAAAAGAACCAGTGGAGATTGTGGATCGAGAGGTTAAGCGTTTGAGACCGAGTAAGATTCCCATTACGAAGGTGGATGTAATTCAACACATGGATCGAGATTCACATGGGAACGTGAGGACTTCGCTTGGAAGAAGTGCCTTCGTCTTTCCTAGTGGTACGCGATACGAGTATAAGGTGAGGCGAGCGCCGGGACGTCGCTCCTTAAAGGAGGTGGTAATATACTACCCCGAACTTAACGTCATTATTTTACCCTAACTATGTACCTGATTTTGAATTTCTAAGTAATGATGAGTATCGTTATGTTTGACGGTTTACGCTGAAACCTGTAATGTGTGGCTTTATTTAATTGTTGTGACGATTAAAGAGTACTAATAGTGTTCGCGATGCCAACGGATGCCCAAATATTATATTCTAGTATCGATTATATCGATATTTGAGATATTTGAAATTTCTATTTCATTACGTATTAAGTCGAGTCGGAACTTTACTATTTCGTTCTGTGTGCGTTTAATTATTAAAATGATTGATTTAACAAACGAGATTTATATTTTTATGAAGCCGGGACGAAACTCGAGTATCGTAAATATTTTTTAAAATTTACTGATAGTTATTTCCCGCTTTTTAACTAGTCTTTTACACTTTAGTCCAAAAGAATTAACAAAAATCTACCCCCACCCACCATATAAAAGGGCAAAAATTTCTCATAAAACACACACACAAACTCAACCACCAAAAGTTTTTCTCTCTTTCTTTCCCACTCTTTATGACGTGACCCATCAAACACACAAACACCCTTTGATCTTTAATTTTTAGCTTGAATCATTGAAATCTAAACAAATTCCCATGTTGGAAATTTAAAGGTAATAATTTTGGTATAAAAATTTCACACATGCATCAACTTGTATTTTTAAAGATTTTTAGTGATGATCAAGTGAGTTTGATTCATTTTTATGTTTATATGATTGTGTTATTACTATTATATTTGATTTAAAAGTGATTGCATGCATGTTTTTAAAGAGGGTTTTGTTAAGAATTGATCATACAAGTGAATCTAAGGGTTAGAAGTTGTTAGGGATGATTGATATAGGATGTATGAAGTGTTAGTGAACTTGGAAATGGGTCAAAATGGGTTTTGGTGTGATTTTTAAATGGGTATTTTACATCAGTGAGATTGAAGCAGATTTTCGTGGGTATCAGTTAGAGGAAGTGTTGGTATGATTGGATGTAGTTGTAGTGGTCGTCGAGACGGTCGTTTCGATATAAGATAGAGCTTCTAACTCATAACGAGGAAGAAGTTACACTAGTTTAAATATTCGTGTAGCGGGAGATGCGTATCGACACAATACGAAATTGTTGTCGATATTGGGTCAAATCTAGGGGACTATAAGTTGAGTTTTACAAAGGTTAAAGGTATGTTCTCAGGTTCTAATCCTAGGGTTTTGAGTCCACTTTCAAAATCAAGTGTCGATTTTGTAAATGGGAATGTTTAACGAAGTTAATATGGTTTTACAAGTCACGTGTGCAAAACAGTCCGGTTTTTAAAGTCTAAAGATGTGTCGAGCAGGTGGTTCTAAAATGTAAATCATTGGATGGAATTTAAACTGAGTCTTTTACAGATTATAAGTGAGTTTGTCACCAAGTTTCGTCGAAAAAGGAGTTGTTTACGTATGGGAAATCAGCGTGTACTTTTGGTAGGTACCGGCTGAGTGTTTTTTCGGGAGGTACTTAACCTCGCGTTATAGTTTGAGGCGAGAGGATAATCTATTAGCTTCTAAAATTTCTAAAATATATAAGTCTTAAGTATGTGTGTATATTCTGAAATTGAAGACCCGTGTTAGGTACTTGAACTGTGTTGATTTGGCATCTTGAGATGGATCAATATCGAATGTACTAGTTTTGGAAAGCTAGTATATGTTGTGGGGTTTAGAGGTGGATTCACTTGCATTGGATTGTCATGTCTATGTACTATTTTGAGTTATTGATTTTATTACACTAAGTATGTTTTGAGATACTTAAGTATGTTGCTAAGTGCGCACCTTATTTGTTAGGTGGCGGCTTTTGACGTATGTATTTGAGGGTCATCATCACTTCAGAGATCACTACTACTACTAGCTTTGCGTATTATCTAAGGTGAGTCTATAGCCTTGCTTTTATACTATCTTGCAAATGATTTTAACCCGCGAGGGGGATACTTGCTTTGAAATGAAATGAAACACAAGTCATGAATGATCGTTTGGACCCGAATGTTGCTTTTTGATTGTCTTGATTGTATAAGTACCTTGTTGCTGAAGTTCCTAAATTCATGAGTCGTTAACTATGTTCTAACTCTTTGTTGTGAGTTGGGAATAGCCGCTAATTCAAATGGTAGTACTGCTGGGTTGACAATCCTATCTGAGACAAGAGAGTACGTTGCTCGAACGGATAATTTACGAGAATAAGAAGTATGGGTAAAAATTAGCAACTGATACTCTAGTAGGGGCAAGGGTTTCATCTAAGTAATGTCGGCCTTTTGGCGTGGGTGACTAAATGGTTAAGGGGTCGGTGTCATGAGCTTAATACAATCATAGCCTTTGATATTTATACGAGATGCCTTAATTGTTGATTTGATAATCATGATTGGTTTTTATACTTGTGTTCAAATGATGATTTTTGAAACCTATAGACTCGCTCAACCGTTGTGTTGATCATTTTAAGCATGCATTTCAGGTAATCAAGATGGATAGCAGCAGAGCATGCGAGGAGGGAGTTGGTGCTTACTTGTCTAAAACCCTATAATATTTTCCATCCTTTGAAATGAACAAGTTACTTTTAAGTCTTTGATGAATGTGTTGTATTGGTAACAGTTTTTGGGACTAAACGCTACTCTGATTTTATATATTAGGATGGGAAACTTTTAGACAATGTTGTATATTATTTTAACGTCTCTTTTGAGGTAGTTGTCTATGATTGTGTGCGATGTGCTATGAGTAGCGCCCCAACGTGGTATTACGCTGCGTGATAATTTGGGGGTGTTACAAAATGGTATCAGAGCCACAAGTTATAGAGAACTCTGTCCATTTTGAAAAACCTAAACTATAACTTTTGGTGTGTTCTATAAAGTTTTAAGCACGCAACTACTCTGCATGGCTCCGTTAAGGCTATTCTTGCATTACTTTATGATTGATTGTGATTATGTGAACTTATGTGTATGTAGGAATGGTAGTATGTATATGTATAAATATACTATGATATTTAAAGGCATTGTGCGTGAAACACTGGTCCTTGAATGATTGTCGTACATTTTATAATACGGTTTTGTATAAGATTTGGCCTCACCGCCAATCACCGATTTTGATGATTATGTATTATCTGAATACGAGTGTGAAACTCGTTTGATACTTTGAGTATGTATATATTGTTTCGTAATCTATCGCATACCGACTTGTTTATGTTCGATTGTTATCATCGTATCGTAGTCTGCCATTGTAGAACATCTCATTTCGAAACGTAATTGATTGATGTGATATTCGTGTTCCGAGTACTTCTTATGATTTTGAAGAATCATTTATCTCAGGCGACATCTTCTATGTAATGCGACGTGTGATTTGATTTTATATGACTAAGTTTTATTGGCGAAAAGGAGGATGCCAATGTTGGACTTAAGATATATATATGCTAATCAAATATATATAGTTTGGGTACAACAAAGATATGCTCGTAGTAGTCATTCGGTTGAGTGACTTAATACCTTGTATCTAAATGGAATGGGACATTTAGATATAGAGATTTTAACTCGCCCAATTATGAGTCGTTTAAGTTTGTCTTATTTAAATGGATTGGGACATTTGAATAAGAAAGTTTTAAACCACTAGACCTTAGATTGTTTGTGATTTCCTTATTCAGATGGAATGGGACGTTTGAATACGGAAATCATGAAGTAAGTTTGTTGACACCTTGTATTTACTATGGTATGTAATTTGGATATGATATCATGCTGAGAGATAGTAATACTTGAGTAGGATGACTTATAATCGTCTTGTTGAAATGGATTGGGACGCCTTTTCATTTGTACAAGAAAGATATAAGTTTCAAAAGCGTAAATTTATAAACTTTTGTATACATGGAAGGAGACGCCTTGATGTAGACAAGGAGTTATAAATGAGTGGGCCCAAGTATGCATGGCTCGATTTGTGGTTGTTCGGTGTGCGTACGTCTTTCTTCGAATCGTATTTTGTTGGTACGAATCGTTCAGTGTCGTCATCATTGTGGTTATCATCGGTTATTGTCTATGTACGAGTAACCCATTGGACATCTCTCGAGTTATGATTTATTTTGATGGACCATTTTTAATGTGTCTCGATGATCGCGAGCTTTATAAGCAGATTGTTAAGGACAATTAACCATTCCGAGAATAGGCGACTTGTTTAAGCGTCACCAGGATTTATGCTTGTACTTGTGGATTGATTGAGGATCAAGTTATCAACGACAACATACTGTGGATATAAATATTTTGTAATTTTACTTGCTACTATCGAAGGGTCACCGAAGACTTTTCTTGACGACGAAACCCTTGGGGCTAGTATGACGAATTAAACGAGGAATATGATGTATCACCTTGAGCACTGAAGTAGAAGTTATTGGGACGCCTTTGTATGATGAGTGTTGAAGCATAAGTTAGTGGGACGGTTTTGTATGCTTTGCACTGGAGCAGAAATTATTGGTACACCCGTATATTATGAATCCCCGCCAATGGATCGAATTTCTTAATGACTGGAATTAATAATTCATTTCCACCTCGAGGAGTATGTGGTAGCTGACATCACAAGTGAGAAGACTTTGGAAATTAAGAATCGAGTATCGCTTAAATGGAGGGGTTAGATGGTCGTGTTTTGGAAATTGAGTTGTTATTTTCAAGGGATCGTTCAAGGTTTTCTCAATGATCAACCGTGGAGATCTATATCTGATGTTTATGTTCGACCTTTGTTTTTTAGGTACTTATATGGTATGTAATCTAGTCGAGTGATCGTAAGTTGTGCGAACTTGAGATGGCATTGTCCAATGACGTCCGATCATGGAGTTAGAGGAAGTGTTGGTATGATTGTATGTAGTTGTAGTGGTCGTCGAGACGCTCGTTTCGATATAAGATAGAGCTTCTAACTCTTAACGAGGAAGAAGTTACACTTGTTTGAATATTCGTGTAGCGGGAGATGCGTATCGACACAATACGAAATTGTTGTCGATATTGGGTCAAATCTAGGGAACTATAAATTGAGTTTTATAAATTTTCAAGGGCTTTTCTCAGGTTCTAAATCTAGTTTTTTGAGTCTCTTTTCAAAGTAAAGTGTCGATTTTGGAAATGGGAATGTTTAACGAAGTCAAAATGGTTTTACGAGTCAAGTGTGCAAAACAGTCCGGTTTTTAAATACTAAAGATGTGTCGAGCAGGTGGTTCTATAATGTAAATCATTAGATGAAATTTAAATTGAGTCTTTTACAAATTATAAGTGAGTTTGTCACCAAGTTTCTTCGAAAACGGAGTTGTTTACGTATGGGAAATCAGCGTGTACTTTTGGTAGGTACCGGCTGAGTGTTTTTTTGGGAGGTACTAATCTCGCGTCATAGTTTGAGGCGAGAGGCTAATCTATTAGCTTCTAAATTTTTTAAAAGATATAAGTCTTAAGTATGAGTGTATATTATGAGATTGAAGACCCGTGTTGGGTACTTGAACCGTGTTGATTTGGCATCTTGAGATCAATATCAAAGGTACTAGTTTTGGAAAGCTAGTATATGTTGTGGGGTTTAGAGGTGGATTCATTTGCATTGGTTAGTCATGTCTATGTACTATTTTGAGTTATTGATATTATTACACTAAGTATGTTTTGAGATACTTAAGTATGTTGCTAAGTGCGCACCTTATTTGTTAGGTGGCGACTTTTGACGTTTGTATTTGAGGGGCATCATCACTTCGACGATCACTACTACTACTAGCTTCGCGTATTATTTAAGGCGAGTCTATAGCCTCGCTTTTATACTATGTTTCAAATTATTTTAACCCGCGAGGGGGATACATGCTATTTGAAATGAAATGGAACACAAGTCATGAATGATTGTTTGGACCCGAATGTTGCTTTTTGATTGTCTTGATTGTATAAGTACCCTGCTGCTAAAGTTCCTAAATTTATGAGCCGTCAACTATGTTCTTAACTCTTTGTTGTGAGTTGGGAATAGCCGCTAATTCAAATGGTAGTACTACTGGGTTGAAAACCCTATCCGAGACGAGAGAGTACGTTGATTGCGTTGCTCGAACAAATAATTTACGAGAATAAGAAGTATGGGTATAAAATTAGCAATTGATACTCTAGTAGGGGCAATGGTTTCATCTAAGTCATGTCGGCCTTTTGGCGTGGGTGACTAATTGGTTAAGGGGTCGGTGTCATGAGCTTAATAAAATCATAGCCTTTGCTATTTATACGAGATGCCTTAATTGTTGATTTGACAATCATGATTGGTTTTCTACTTGTGTTCAAATGATGATTTGTGAAACCTATAGACTCGCTCAACCGTTGTGTTGATCATTTTAAGCATGTATTTCAGGTAATCAAGATGGATAGCAGCGGAGCATGCGAGGAGGGAGTTGGTGCTTACTTGTCTAAAACCCTATAATATTTTCCATCCTTCGAAATGAACAAGTTACTTTTAAGTCTTTGATGGATGTGTTGTATTGGTAACGGTTTTTATGACTAAACGCTACTCTGATTTTCGATATTAAGAGGGGAAACTTTTAGACAATGTTGTATATTATTTTAACGTCTCTTTTGAGGTCGTTGTCTATGATTGTGTGTGATGTGCTATGAGTAGCGCCCCAAAGTGGTATTCCGTTGTGTGATAATTTGCTGGTGTTACAAAATGGTATTAGAGCCACAAGTTATAGAGAACTAGATCCATTTTGAAAAACCTAAACTATAACTTTTGGTGAGTTCTATAAAGTTTTAAGCACGCAACTACTCCGCATGGCTCCGGTAAGGCTATTCTTGCATTACTTTATGATTGATTCTGATTATGTGAACCTATTATGATATTTAATGGCATTGTGCGTGAAGCAGTGGTCCTTTAATGATTGTCATATATTTTATAATACGGTTTTGTATAAGATTTGGCCTCACCGCCAATCACCGATTTTGATGATTATGTATTATCTGAATACGAGTGTGAAACTCTTTTGATACTTTGAGTATGCATATATTGTTTTCGTAATCTATCGCATATCGACTTGTTTACGTTCGATTGTTATCATCGTATCGTGATGTGGTATTTTAGGACATCTCCTTTCGAAACATAATTGATTGTTGTGACATTCGTGTTCCGAGTACTTCTTATGATTTTGAAGAATCATTTATCCGAGGCGACATATTCTATGTAATACGATGTGTGATTTGATTTTATATGACTATGTTTTATTGGCGAAAAGGAGGATGCCAATGTTGGACTTAAGATATATATATCCTAATCAAATATATATAGTTTGGGTACAAGAAAGATATGAACGTAGTAGTCATTCGGTTGAGTGACTTAATATCTCGTATCTAAATGGAATGGGACATTTTGATATAGAGATTTTAACTCTCCCAACTATGGGTCGTTTAAGGTTGTCTTATTTAAATAGATTGGGACATTTGAATAAGAAAGTTTTAAACCACTGGACCTTAGATTGTTTGTGTTTTCCTTATTCATATGGAATGGGACGTTTGAATAAAGAAATAATGAAGTAAGTTTGTTGAAACCTTGTATACTATGGTATGTAATTTGGTTATGATATCGTGTTGAGAGATAGTAATACTTGAGTAGGATGACTTATAATCGTCTTGTTGAAATGGATTGGGACGCCTTTTCATTGAAAAAGAAAGTTATAAATTCCCGAACCGTAAATTTATAAACTTTTGTATACATGGAAGGGGATGCCTTTTGATGTAGACAAGGAGTTATAAATGAGTGGGCCCAAGTATGCCTGGCTCGATTTGTGGTTCTTTGGAGTGCGTACGTCTTTCTTCGATTCATGTTTATTTGGTACGAATCGTTCAGAGTCGTCATTATTGTGGTTATCATCGATTATCGTCTATCTACCAGTAACCCGTTGGACTTTTCTCGAGTTATGATTTATTTCGATGGACCATTTCTATTGTGTCTCGATGATCGTGAGCTTTATAAGAAGATTGTTAAGGATAGTTAACCGTTCCGAGAATGGGCGACTTGTTTAAGCGTCACCAAGTAATGAGACTGCTTTTATACATAGTCTCATCGTCTAAAATGGGCTTAAAATGCATAAAATATCATATATTGTGCCAAATATATGCTTGTGTTTGTTCAATGTGTATTTTAGGTACGGATATTGAGAAAATGGCAAAATATCACAAGAAACAAGCAAAAGCGAACACGGAAAACGAAGCCGCACAATGAACCGGGCCCTAGAGTTGATTTTCCAAGTAAAACCCTTGAAGAATTGAAGATTGCACAAGAAGGGTCCTTCAATATTGAAGAATTGACACTTTAAACCCTTGTATATCCATAATTACAAGATTGGTCCTTAAACTTTGTCAAAAATACAAAAAGGACCCTCAACTTTGAAGAATTGGCAAGAATGGTCCCTAATTTATGAAGACTTGTCAATATTAGTCCTCCACAAAGTCAAAAATACAAGTCAAGACCTTGAAGATTGAAGACATTACAAGTTTGGTCCTTATAGAATCATCAAATGGCAAGAAATACCCTTTAAAATAATACTCTTGCAAAAGTTTTGTGGCCAAAATCAAAGAAATGAAACTTCATTTACAAAGGGATTCGGATTTATTCATATCTAAACCAAGAATGAAAGGAGGAAAAGAGTTAAAGGATCAAACTTGGCTGACAACCAAAGAAACCTTAACCAACCAGCACATGCCACCTCACCCACCAAATCCTACCCACCAATCATAACTCCCCATTTCGCCACATCACTTTCCACTCACCAGATTTTTTAACTACTTTAATTAGTTAAACTAATTTTGGCGCTTAACACCTTTTTAAATCATAATCCGGATCAAACCAACAACTATTCACCATATGAACAAGATTAGGGGTTTGTTAATTACTTTCAATTAAACTCTCAAACCCTCCAGTTTGTTGATTGATGGTCTACCAATCATAACCTAAACCTTAAACCTCATGCCACATCATCCCAAAGCTCACATGAAACCTCCCCTGTCTCACTTTTGGGGAAGAAGACAAAAACCATCCAGAAATCCAACGAACCACAAACAAGCTTACATTTTAAGCTTAGTTTAAGCCCTTTGACCAAATTCCACACAGCTAACAACTTCACATGACGCCAAGAAGACTTCATATGTTCAAGATTTTTCAAAACCTCAAGGGCATTTCTAGAAGTTCAAGGCTTAGGGTTTCTAGTTTTTCAGCTTTCTAGGACTATGTTCACCCTCTATATAAAGGGTTTAGTGTACAACATTATAATTTGCTCTTGGTTTTTCTTTGGTCAACATTTTGTAAAGCCTTGTTTCAAGATTAATGAAAAAGTTTTTGAATTGTTTGACGAAATCCAAGTGCCATCTTTATTATTCTCTTGTTATTGTTATATGTTTGTGATTTTGATCTTTCAAAACCTGTTTTCAAAGATTGTGTAAGAAATTGCAAGTTTTTCCAAAATATGATATTTTTCTAAGTCTTGGTTCAAACCTTTGAAATTTTTGTATTACAAGTGGTCATAGCACCCTGATAAGGATCTTATCAAGGTGGAGTGAGCTTGTGGTTTGGGGATATTCAAGGAGTGGGAACAAGCTTGAATTAATCAGCTTTTATTTTCCATTTTTTTATGTAATTTGCTTGTTCTAACCTTGTTATTCTTAGCAGCTTGTTGGAAGCTTGTGCCTTGTTAAGCTAGGCACATAAGATCAAAAATTCGTGAGTGTGGATGTACATTCATGAGGTTTGAGTTCTCTTACCAAAAATCTATTAAAAAGGTGATATTAAGTGATTTTGTGATTTGCTGTTATTTAAGGTGTTCTTGTGGCTTGAATCTGGTTTATACTACATGTTTATGTTGTTATGATGCTAGATTAGGCTTGTATTAACCTGTTATACACTTTTGCTTTGATAAATCTTGGATTAAAAAGTGAAAGGGGTGTTTGGGTCTACTGATTTAAGGTTCTTGTTTGATTTTGAGTTAGTGTATAAAGTTGTTAAGTGTTGGAATCTGTTTGTCAAGTGTGTGAGTTCTGATATTTGCAAGTTTTGCTCTTTGAAACACCAAATCTGCTATTGTGCTATATCTTGCTTGATTTTGCATATTTTGACCTAAAATCTTGGTAACACTTAGAGTGTATGCATGTTTAGGATTAACAAGTGCTTAAATCAAGTTTGTGTAACCTGTTTTAGAGATTTGAAGGTTTGAAATTGGATCTGTGGTCAAATATATCAACAACCTCACTTTGTGTTCTTCATTTGTTCATCAGTGATATTCAATAGCTTGAATCTTTGTCTAACCCTTGAACTAGTGTATGAAACAAGTTTGTTTATGTTCATTTGAATTTATTATAGCTTGTGTATGCATTTGGTGAACTTTGGTTGGCTTAATCTTGTTAAATCTACTTATTTCTTGAAAACTGCTTATGTTCATGTCTGGGCAATGTCTGATGCATAATTGATTAAACTGTACTAATTGGCCTGTTGTTTTTGTGATTTCTTTATTGCTATTGACTCCTTATAACCTACTGGTTATAAGGGTGCCTTTGTGTTCTCTGAATCCAACAAAAATCCATATAAGACAAAAAGTTAATTAAGTCAAGCAGTGGCAAGTTTCCCCACTGCTGGACACCCAAAACTAGCCACTACTAGTGCAATTTTTCAATCAGCTTATTAACAAGCTATAATATCTTATCCAGACCTGCAACAACTTTGATTTTGTGATCAATCTTGGTCATTTGACCCATTTATTTATTCTGGAGCTTTTTAGGATTTGACTTTTAGGTTTGACTATAAAACCAATTGACTTGACTTTTTCATACGTGCTTAATTGCTTATTCCAGCTTATTGAGTGGTTCTTTTCGAATTTTTTTTTGTTGATTTTGCTTAATTAAGTCATTTGAAACCTTTTGCAACAAGAATCAGCCCTTGAATTGGTCTAGAACTCGAAAACGACTATTTTGTCGTTTTGTGTAGAGAGATTTTGCTTATTTCAGGCTTATTTCTTAGGCTTATTCAAAAATTCTTTTTATAAACAACTTAATTAGGTCAAGAGAAGGATGTGTGTTGAATTTCAGCTTATGGCATCAGCTTATAGCTTAATGGGCCAAAAAGCCCATTAAGAATAAGCTGTTTTGAAATAAGCTGTGATAAGCTCATTTTCAGCTTTTGGGCCTTTGAAATTTTGTGTTTAGAATTGAATTTTAAGCTTATATTGAAGTTTTGGGCCATTTTTGTGAAAAATTTCTTATTAGGCCTTAGTTAAACCCATTAAGGGTCTGTTTTACAATTTGGCCCATTTGGAGCCCATTAGGGGTAATTTGGTCATTTCAAGTTCATTTCTGTTTAATTTAGGTTAAATTGAACTAGTTTTCAAGTTTTTAGAATTTTTTATAAATTTTGGATTTTTAATATTATTCTATTATTAAAATTAGTTTCTAATATTTTGCAACTTTTTCATTTTTCCTAGGTTAAATACATTAAGTTAGGATTTTTAAAACTTTTAGATTAATTTTCTTGTCATTTAATTAATTTTTAGAATTATTTTAATATTTTAATATTTTTAATCATTTTTAAATAGTTTTAATTAATTTTAAATTTTTCAAAAATAGTTTTTAGTTTAATTAAGTTATTTTAGAGGTTTACAAATTGAAAATTCTCATTTTGGGCATTTTGTTAATTAAATTGATTTTTTAGGCTTTAATTAGCATAAAAAACTTATTATTTAATTAAATAAAAGGTTTGAGTGATTTTTGATTTTTTGTAAACTCTAATTACATTTTTTAGGATTTATTGCAATTTTCTAGGAATTTTTAGGATAATTTTTAAATTTCGTCATATTTTACGGTTTTACGTGTACGACTTTCGTCTTAGTGTAATTTTATTCATAACCATCATCCTTTTCTCTTTTCTTTTCTCATAATCATAATCACAAATATTAATCATCTCTTTACACAAAACACTAGCCTTCTTGAGAAGGATCCCACACTCATTGGGTCATTTGTGCACGGTTTTCCTAAACCGTCGTGCTTACCACTATATTTACGCTCTTTTGTTTTTCCGAAAGCAAAGGTAGTGTAAAAATCAACTATCACCAGGATTTATGTGTGTACTTGTGGGTTGACTGAGGATCAAGTTACTAATGACAACATACACTGGATATGAAGATTTTGTAAATTTACTTGCTACTATCGAAGAGTCACCGAATACTTTTCTTGATGACGAAACCCTTGGGGTTAGTTTGACGAATTAAACGAGGAATATGATGCATCACCTTGAGCACTGAAGTAGAAGTTATTGGGACGCCTTAGTATGATGAGTGCTGAAGCAGAAGTTAGTGCCACGCTTTTGTATGCTTTGCACTGGAGCAGAAATTGTAATACACCCGTATATTATAAATCCCCGCCAATGGATTGAATTTCTTAATATCTGGAATTAATAAATTCATTACCACCTCGAGGAGTATGTGGTAGCTGACATCGCAAGTGAGAAGACTTTGGAAATTAAGAATCGAGTATAGCTTTAATGGAGGGGGTTAAATGGTCGTGTTTTGGAAATTGAGTTGTTATTTTCAAAGGATCGTTCAAGGTTTTCTCGATGATTAACGGTCGAGATCTATATTTGATGTTTATGTTCGACCTTCACTTTTTAGGTACTTATATGGTATGTGATCTAGTCGAGTGATCTTAAGTTGTGCGAACTTGACACGACATTGTCCAATGACGTCCGATCATGGAGAACACATACCATGTAACATATTTTTGACCTTCAACGACGATGCTTATTGAGACTTTGAATGCGCGTGGGCGAAATTCAGATGGTGTCTTTGTATTATCTTTTGAGTATGAATCTGAGTGTGAGCACCCTCTGATGACTAAAATATTTTCTTGTTATTTCTTTCTTATATGCGTCCATGGTGATCCGGCCAGTGGATCTCCCTTAAATTGCAACTTTCTAATTGACTGGACTTACCAAAAGGTCTTATCAAGTATTCTTACTTATCATGCCTCAGCTATTTAACAAGCATGAGTTAACCCGATTAAACTTATTGATTTGCCATGGTTTGGTTATTTTGCAAACATGTGTAACTTGATTTTACGTCGCCAGTGATGTCTTGTGTTGGAATCACATCGTAATGTGTCCGATGGTGTTTTGTACGACTCATGCAACTTTCTTTTATAAGTACTTGTTTTGTGAGGACCACGGACGATGGTTTAGATCGCCAGATTGTTGGAATGAAGTAGAGGAATGACAATTGATTGGAGCTGAAATAATTTGGGAGACTACGGAAAAGATTGTATGGATTGAGAATCACTTGTTAACCGCGAGAAGTCGTCAGAAGAGCTGTGCCAATAACCATAGGGAGCCGTTGGAAATTTGAAGTTAGAGACATGGTAATGATTGAGGTATCACCTTGGGAAGGTGTAATCCGTTTTGTAATGGAGAAAAGTTAAGTCTAAGGTACATTGGACCGTTCGAGATCATCCATCAGATGGAACCGGTTGTTTATAAGTTAGAGTCGTCGGATGAGTTTTGTGGAATCTGTGATAATTTTCGTTTGTCTATCTTAAAGAAATCAGTGGCGAATAAGAATTTATTCTCCCCTTTTGGTGAGATACAACTTGACGACAAGTTGCATTTTGAAAAAAAAACCAGTGGAGATTGCGGATCGAGAGGTTAAGCGTTTGAGACCCATAAGATTCCCATTATGAAGGTGGATGTAATTCAAGACGTGGATCGAGATTCACGTGGAAACGTGAGGACTTAGTTTGGAAGAAGTGTCTTCGTCTTTCCGAGTGGTACGCGATACGAGTATAAGGTGAGGCGAGCGCCGGGACGTCGCTCCTTAAAGGAGGTGATAATATAATACTCCGAACTTAACGTCATTGAAATTGTGTATAATTGAAGTTCATTTTCTCAGTTCTTAACCAATTTAAAGTCCTAACAAGATCGGGTTTATAATCGTTTTTGGTTGGTAGGGTTATTTGGCTTTGCTATGTCTAATTGATCAATCACGTAAAAAGTTGAAAAATATTAACTACGTAACCGTAAAACAAATAGCCAATTACCAAATTTTATATTCAAGTAAAGACAAAAATTTAAATCTATGAAAGTAAAGGGCTAAAAATGTAAATTCTAGAAATTAAAGTGCTTGAAATGTAAATAAGTTAACTACAAGGACTAACTGTGCAAATTTAACAAACTAGTAACTAAATTGTAACAATATGCAAAACTGCCTAACTAATTTTGTAAAGTTTGGAAAATACAAGGACTAAATATATGCAAACCCTAATTAAGTGGAAAATTAGCTAATTATGCAAACAGTTACAAAACCAAAGGACTAGAGTGCAATTAAATGGAAAGTTTTAACAAAAACGGGCTAGAAAGATTATTAAGCTCGTATAAGCAAACCAATGAACCAAATAAGCTCTAACAACTTGCAAAAGGCTTAAAATCTGATTCTACCTAGGCTTGTAAAAGGAATAAGGCTGAAACCAAGTGAAACTCCAATAAGCAAATCCTAATAAGCCAATATTAAGCTATCTGATAAATCAAACGTGCACAATCAGATTTTCTTGTCAAAACTTGCTAATCAAGCCATGAGAAGCTTGGAATGTCTTTTGAAATCAAAATTGGTCCAGTAATGAATCCAGGAAATTGAAATAAGCTAAAATCAAAAAGTTGAAAATTTCAGAATTTACTCAGGAACACTTTCTAGATGGAAATATGAAAGAAAATTAGGAAGTTTCTGAAGTGGAAATGGAGATTTGAGTAATCAGTTGAGCAAAAGGTTACAGAAACTTGACATTGCTAATGTGCTTATTCAAATGCTTATTTCTTACTCAAATTAAGATACTGTGTAATTTCCTTGGAAAAACTGAAAGTTCAGATGTTAAGTGAGAGCTGAGAACTGGTTTGAATCAATTTCATCCAAAAACAAGGTAATGCCAAGTGATTAAGAAATGACTTGAAAAACTGACCCATACTTTTTTTTGTGCCAATTGCCTTTTTGACTTAAGAAATGACTTGAAAACTACTAAACTTGGTTTGTTATGACTCAATGTCTGTAAATGAACTCAAATGAACCAATTACTAATACTTGAACACAACTTGAAAGCTAATCCCAAACACTACTTTACTGAACTATAACAAGCTTTTATGAAAGGATTTTAGGCAATTGGGTTAACTGTTTAAAAACACATATCAAACAAGGTTTGTTGAGCAAAATGAAGTGTAAAGAAACTAGTAGCAAACAGTTTAACAAGCTAAAACTCAAAATGATCAATTAAGCTAATAAGACTGATAAAACTGATGATAGTAACAAAATTTTAGCTAATGAACAAGGATTAAGATACAATTAAGCTACTCAAACACTAGAATCAGTTCAAAAGCTATCTAAGCACACTTGATCATGCAGACAAACAAAGTTACACTAAGAATTTAGCAGGTAGATAACACTTTAGGGGAACAAGAACTAAGAACTTGAAACCTTCTAGCTTAGGCCTCCATTGAAGTAATAGAGAAGCGCTGAGATTTCTAACCAATGCTAAACCACCACCTTAGCATCAATATCTACCAATCAACATCTACAATCATCAAATTCACCATTGTTGAACAGGAAAGCTTCAAAATCAACTCAACTAGTACTGGTTTGAACAGAACAGGATCAAAACAGCTTCAATACTTCAAACTTAGCTAATCATGATCAATTATGATCACAATGAGCTAACAGTAACACAAGGATAACAAGATTGCAGGAATGAACAGTAAATGAAGAAGATAAATGTGAATTTTTATTGATTTAGGAATGGAGTTTGTTACAAAGCAGGTAATTCTGTTACAACTAAGCTAACTAACTCAAGAGCTTGTCAGACTCTTGAGTTGTTAAGCTAACTAACTAAAAGCTAAGATTGAGATAGAATGAAAGATGTGTGTAAAATTTACACACATTAGCTACTTGTACAAATGAGAGAATATCATCCTATTTATAAGCAAATTGTGAGGAAGTCTTGGAGTTGATGACGTGTTCCCATCACTAGTTTGTTGCCACGTGTCACAAAACTGCTAAGTGTTCATCCTCTTGTTCTTCACAATTTGGGGATTTTTGATTCATTGATCTTGAGCTTAATTGATTGTGTCCATTTTATTCCTCTCTAAAAAATGATCATTTTTTATGTAGATAACTTTTTCTGAAATCAAGTGTAGCTCCAATTCGCATATGGGTTGCGTTGAAGAAGAAGGCCACGTGGTACTTTCTATTTGGGCAAGATATGATCACACGGATCGTTATCCAAATTGGATAATTTGATTATTGCATGGCTCATTCCTGTTGGTTGATAATGGATAGTGGGTATTTATTAATCCTTGGCGGCGCAGTTAATGCAAATGATGAGGTGGAGTAGTATGTGGCAATCCGTGTGAGTAATTCTTTGCCCTCTCATTGGTTGATTTTATTTCACACGGATTATACTTGTTTTGTCTTTTGAAAATGGCAGTTTCAGTCCCTAAAGTATGGTAGATTCACAAAATGAGCTAGGAACTTCATTTCTTTGGCATAAATGGTCCTTCCACTTGCATTATTGATTGATTTGACCCTTTGACTTGGTTGACTGAAGAGTTGACCATGTTTGACTTTCATCTTGATTTTGACATATTTACACTTTTAGTCCTTCAACTTTGGAGTGTTGTCAAGATAGGTCCCTTATCTTCAAAGTCTTGTCATCTTTGATCCTTCTTTGTCTTTTTCACCCAAATAAGCTTGATTTTCTTCTTGTTTGCTTGAAAATGTATCCTTCTTACCTATTTATACACAAACACAAAACATACCACATAATTTCGCTTTATAGCACAAAGTTAGGTATTTTACTTGTGTTTTAGGGTGATTTGTTAATAAATTGATATGAGTTTTTGCTCATATCAAATTCCCTACACTTGAACATTGCCATGACCTCATGCAATGCTATATTTTAAAGCAAAAATTTACATTCTCCTTATAATTAATCCACCTTGGCCAATATGGAATGCATCTGCACTACTCTACACTATATGATGCATGATTTTGATTTTGAACAATGCAATGCAAAAGAAACAATTCTATTTATATCTTTTTGTATTTTCTTGAAATGGTTTTGATGGAAATAACTCATAAAGAAATCAATGACTTTGATTAGGGCTTGGGTACCATGGACATTTATCACCCTCAAGTTTCACTTTCCCCATACCAAGCTTAAAAATGGGATCATTGTATTCACAAGTAAAAAGTGCATCAACTTATTCATGACAATTAAATGTGGAACCGGTTATTATTTGAGCAAATTGCTTTTGGGCAAATTTGTCATTATTTAAAACGTGACGGATAAGAAACGTAAAATCCAAAAATAAGGAAGTACGGTTTTTATCCTAAGTAATCCTCTCATCCATTACTTTAAAAACCGCTCACAATTAATATAAGTCCGTTTCAAGAGTAATAAGTCATTCGCCTTATGTGTAAAATCCTCATGTCATGCATTAATAAGTAGCTACACACTCGCTAATGAAAGAAAAATAAAACTCACGCAATAATTTACATCCGCCATCTTTTTGAGACTTTGGATCTTCAACCCCGCAACCCGTCAAGGTAATATTGGATTGGAGCAACTATTAAATCCCCGCAACCCGTCAAGGTAATATTAGAATCTAATAGTTACTATAATTAACACTTCATTGGCCCTCTTGGGAATCTTGTATAATAATTTTTTTTCTTTTTCTTTTTTTTCTAGCCACTCATTTTTTTTCATAAGCCGCTCTTATTTTTCTTTATTCCTCACAAAGAAAGTTGAAAAGAATAAAAGGAAAAACACCGGCTAAATATTAAGCATGACATAAGTCTAGTACACATAAAACATTCTAACTTAGAATCTTAAGACGTACTTATACCAACCATGAATGATTAGACAAAAATGCATAAGAGACTACAAACCGATTAAAATCGTTCTTGATTATTTATTAACATATATACATGCGAAGAAAATAGAGGTAAAGAAGAGAAGGGTTTAGCCACAAGTAATTATCATGAATTTTATCTAGCCCTTTTATACTTGTTTCAACTCTATCATTTCCCATTCTCCACAAATTTATAATCTCAAAGAATGAGATTGGTGGATGCTTAGCCCAATAGACCAATGAAGGACTACATGGTTAAGGATACTAGCTAGAGAATGCTTAGATAAGCAAACTCGGGTTGAGTCAAAATATCCACAGCAGGCCTAATATGTCAAAGAAATCTAAACTTGTTAAACCATGTTTTTATTATATATTTTTTTCTTTTTATATCTTTTTGATGAAAAGTAAAAGAAGAATATATACAATGCAAATGTGATAAGCAAATGAAAAATGATTGATGCAAAAAATTATGAATGCATATTTTTGGTGGCCAAAGTAGATCAAAAATTTGAAAAATGTTTGAAAAATTAATTTTCCAAGTTATCATGAAGGTCAATGACAAGTTTTAGGTAAGGTCACTTCGATAGAAGACCCCCTAGACTTAAGCTAAACATTGTCCTCAATGTTTAAGAGCATGGAAGTATAAAACTTGCCCTACACTTATGACAATGAATAGACTTTGCTTAACCCAAGTTAAGGAAAGATCAACTATAGTGAATTCATTTTTAAAGCACAAGATGTCTATGAAAAATCACGATAGTAACGAAGTGAACCGGATACAAGGGCCTCCTTCATAAGCTCCAAAGCATGAAATGAGTGAGAAACCCTACAAACATCATGAAGACAAAAGAAGGTCTACTCCAACACTTCTCAACAAATTGCTATCCTTATTGCTAACCTACAACACTCTAGATCTAACAACTTCTAAACCTAGTTATTCAAACTTGATTTAAGAAGTCTCTAGCTCGACTCATCCCACACTTTAAAAGTGTCCAAAACCTATCATGGAGAGTAAAAGTTTTGCCCTTTTTTAAGAAAAATCTCCATGATGAGGTAAAAAAAGTTTTCAAGTATCAAAACTCAATAAATATCCCCCGGATCAAATACATAGTTACCATCCCACTTATAACACAATCCAACAACTAACTTCCCAAGCAATGGTGAAAAGGGTGAGGTGGTGGTGTCCAAAATGTTTTCCCATATGTTCTCCAAAAGGTGATAGGGTGAAGCTCTCAAATCTTTCCAAAGTTTTCCTTTTGTTGCATCAGGCGGATACTGAGATGGTTTAACAAGCTCTATGCCAGGATCAAAAATCCGTTCCTTGATGGGAAAACAACAAGTTTTGGTTGCCTTAGAAGATTCTCCTTTGTATGTCACATGGTGAGAGAAAGGTTGTGGAGGCATGGGTAACAACAAGCTCTTAGAAGGAACCATGATGACTTGTTTTCCTTTATCACATGGAAGGGTTGAGGTGGACAAGGAAGTAGGTAAAGGATCTTCATGCAATAGAGATTCTAGATATAGTATGTCCCCCTCCTCATCAAGATATCCAAGAGTGTACTCAAAAGGTATATCCACCTCTAAAAACTCATCACTCTCATCCATGATAAAATCCTCCTCATCACCATAAACATCATAGATTGGGCTATCAAAGATTGTTGATTCCTCAAAACCCAAGGAAGTATGATCATCAACAAATGGAGAATCACAAGTAGAAATCTCATCATCACTATAGTCATCATATGTTGGTGTAGCACAAAGAAGAGATTCTTCATCACTAAAGTCCTCATAAATATCTTCATCATTGTGGAAAAGTGGATTGTCATATGAGGTTTCACCAAAATTTAGCTCTTGAGGTTTATGAAAATCCAAAGATGAAGTAATGGAAGCAATAGTCTCAACATGAGGTAAATCATATTCTCCACTTGAGCAAGCTTCATAAAAGTATTCATTACAAACGTCATCAAGGATATCATCATGAGTTTCCTCCTCATTCACAACATCAATATGTTTCACCGCTTCGGGTTCATTAGATTTCTTTGACAACTTTCCCATGTT
The DNA here is from genome assembly GCA_025667525.1 of Glebionis coronaria. Taxonomy (NCBI): domain Eukaryota; kingdom Viridiplantae; phylum Streptophyta; class Magnoliopsida; order Asterales; family Asteraceae; genus Glebionis; species Glebionis coronaria. The sequence continues at coordinate 503,955,635 of CM046881.1, read as the reverse complement.
AAACACAACTCTCTCATTTCCTACCCGCATTGTAAGTTCACCTTCCGCCACATCTTTTAGAGTTCGACCCGTTCTCAAAAATGGCCTACCAACAATCAAAGGCACTCTAGGATCTATATCATAGTCAACCACCACAAAATCCACGGGAAACGTAAATCTATCAACCCTAACAAAAACATCCTCCGCAATTCCCACCAGATAAGCTACAGTACGGTTGGCCAACTCAAGAGTCATCTTAGTAGGAGTGAGCTCAGGAAGTGAAAGTTTCTTCCATACCGATAATGGCATGAGATTTATGCTTGCTCCTAAATCCGCTAAAGCCATGCAATTCTCCACACCCGGGAAATTGCAAGGAATCAAAAACCTCCCCGGATCTCCAAGCTTAGTAGGCAACTTCTTAAGCAAAACCGCGGAGCAATTTTCATTCAAGGAAGCATTAGGCAAATCCACCAATCTCTCCTTATTAGAAAGTAAGTCCTTGATCATCTTAGCAAACTTAGGCATATTGGCTAAAGCTTCCGCAAAGGAGATATTTATGTTAAGTTGCTTGAACATCCTCAAAAAGTTTGAGACTTGTATATCATCCTTGTTCTTAAGCTTTTCCTTTCTCAATCTTGATGGATAAGGAGACTTGGTTTTAGTTGTGGTTGAGTGATTGATGAAGGATTTTCCTTGTTGGTTTCTTCATGAGTAGGTGTGGAAGTGGGAAAAGTGGGAGAACTTGAGGATGGTGAACTAGATGTAGAAGGCTTATCATAAGAAGGAATCATAGTAGGCTCTACCAAAATAGGTTTGGGTGGTAAAGATCATGAGTTTTCTTTCCACTTCTTGTTGTGATAGCATTGACATTTGCTCTCGGGTTTGTTTCTGTGTTAGATGGTAAAGCCCCTTGTTGTTGTTGATTGAATGCCATCAAAAGCCTATTAGTTTGTTCCTCCGATATACGTTTCATTTGGTCATTCATTCTTTTCTCAGTTTCACGAATTCTCCTCTCAACATACTCATGAGTCTCTTTTAGCCCATATCCTTGATTTTGAAGTTGAGGGTATCCTTGATTTGTGATTTGAGGGAGTGGTGGATTAAAACCTTGATTTGGTGGATAAAAGTTATTTCCTTGATTTTGAAAGTTGTTAGGTGCCTTGTAGTTATTCCCTTGGTATTGTTGTCTTGAAACTTGGTTTATTTATAACAAATGAGAAGGATTTTGTTGAGGTTGGGTGGGTGGTTGGGGTGGGAATCCCGGTGGAGTAAGATAATTTTAAGACTTGTAAGAAAGGTTGTTTGGATTGATGTTTGGCTTGAAATGTTCACGATGCTCCTCTTGGTAAGCATAACATTCCCCTTGATATCCGTGCACCTTATCACATTGTGATAGGAATGGGTACCTCCACAAGTCTCACATGAAAAAGTAATGGCATGCACATCATTTGTGGAATGATTGCCCATAGAAAGCTTCATAAAGTCATTCATCATTGTTTCTTGCATCTTTTGAGTGTTTTGGATGAGTGTTTGACTTTCCTTTTGAGCTTGAGTCAATGCTTGAATACATGAAATGAGTTGAGTCTCCAATGGTTTAGAACCTCTTTCTTGAATGACATGTACTCTTTCATCAAATTGTGTGTTGTTTTGCACCATTGCTTTGGTCTCAATAATATCCCAAGCCTCTTGAATTGATTTAATAAGAATATTTCCTCCCGCGGAAGCATTGAGTGAGTCTTGGTGATGAGGTTTAAGGCCATTGTAGAAAGTATTGATTTGGTGAACTTCATCCAATCCATGGTTAGGGCATCTCCTCAATAACTCTCTATACTCCTCCCAAGCATCACTAAATGTTTGACTAGGTTTTTGTTGGAAGCCTATAATTAAGTTCCTCAAAGCCGTGGTCTTAGATGGGGGAAAGAATTTGTTCAAAACTTCTTAGTGAAACCATCCCATGTGGTAAGGCTCTCGGGTGGTTGTGTATCTAACCAATGCTTTGCCGGACCCTCTAGTGAAAATTGCACCAATATCAACTTAATGGCATCATGGGGAACTCCATTGTACTTAATGGTATTGCAAAGAGCAAGAAATCTCTTAAGGTGATCATGTGGATTATCATTCTTGTTCCCATAAAAAGGTGTGTTTGAAACCAAGTTAATCATGGATGTTTTTAGCTCAAATGGGTTTGCGGGAATATCGGGTATCTTGATAGCATCGGCATATCCTTGCACATTGGATTGCAATTGCTCCATCAAAGAACGAGTATCAACTCCGGCCATGGTTTCTTGTTGTGGATGAATCAAAGCACGATTCTCGTGATCGGCTTGATGGACGGTGGTGTTCCTACTCTTTTTCTTTTTCTTCCTTTTCGGAGGAAGGGGTTGTACACCAATCGGTATTTGTGAACGCCCGCGAGTGAGCATGCAACTCAATACGAGGAATGAGAGAGAAGCTCTCGTGTGACTTTGAAGAGAAAAGGATTATCCTCTTCGAGTTTCAATATGAAATATCCACAAGAAAATAATAGTATACGTATGTACTACTTGGGTGCAAGACCCCCAATGAAGCCTTCCTTCTTAGAATACTCACAAGTGAACGGGGGGTTAGGTGGCGCGAAGCACTTAAGTACCTATTGACCCTTAGATGGCATTTTATAGCACATCACCTTTCTATTCACTTAATTGTTTGTATTCTTCGAATTGTTGCTTATTGGAAGTATTTATCTATTCTTGCTTTATTTTGTTTGATCGATACGCGTGTTAAGGACCGGAACGCCCCTCAACACGGTGTATTACCTTGGCAATACTTATGGAGAATATGTGTGTTGGTTGTTCTTATACGTATACGTATTTACTTATAATAATATAGGGAAAATATTTTTGAATTTATGAGTTTTTAAGAGAAAATACTATATGTACATAAAAACCGAGAGAATCCAATAATATATATTTTTGGGTGCAATCTCTTAGGAAAAAGATTGCTTTTTGGATTTTTTAATTTGTTTGGTCAATTCTTTAGGAAAAGAATTGTTTTTGTTATTTTTTTAATTTTTATGTATGTTTATATTTTTGATTTTTTATTGTTTTTTATTTATGATACGTAAAAATAACGTTCACTAGGTGAACGGATCCCAAAAGCTAATGAAAACCGTCAATAGATAGTCTCTCGTAAAGTCAAAGAACCGGCAGCGGCGCCATTTGAAATTGTGTATAATTGAAGTTCGTTTTCTCAGTTCTTAACCAATTGAAAGTCCTAACAAGATCGGGTTTATAATCGTTTTTGGTTGGTAGGGTTATTTGGCTTTGCTATGTCTAATTGATCAATCACGTAAAAGTTGAAAAATATTAACTACGTAACCGTAAAACAAATAGCCAATTACCAAATTTTATATTCAAGTAAAGACAAAAATGTAAATCTATGAAAGTATAGGGCTAAAAATGTAAATTTTGGAAATTAAAGTTCTTGAAATGTAAATCAGTTAACTACAAGGACTAACTGTGCAAATTTAACAAACTAGTAACTAAATTGTAACAATATGCAAAACTGCCTAACTAATTTTGTAAAGTTTGGAAAATACAAGGACTGAATATATGCAAACCCTAATTAAGTGGAAAATTAGCTAATTATGCAAACAGTTACAAAACCAAAGGACTAGAGTGCAATTAAATGGAAAGTTTTAACAAAAACGGGCTAGAAAGATTATTAAGCTCGTATAAGCAAACCAATGAACCAAATAAGCTCTAACAACTTGCAAAAGGCTTAAAATCTGATTCTACCTAGGCTTGTAAAAGGAATAAGGCTGAAACCAAGTGAAACTCCAATAAGCAAATCCTAATAAGCCAATATTAAGCTATCTGATAAGCCAAACGTGCACAATCAGATTTTCTTGTCAAAACTTGTTAATCAAGCGATGAGAAGCCTGGAATGTCTTTTGAAATCAAAATTGGTCCAGTAATGAATCCAGGAAATTGAAATAAGCTAAAATCAAGCTTATTTGACTTTCGTTGACCAGATTTTTAAAAAGCTAAAAATTTCAGAATTTACTCAGGAACACTTTCTAGATGGAAATATGAAAGAAAATTAGGAAGTTTCTGAAGTGGAAATGGAGATTTGAGTAATCAGTTGAGCAAAAGGTTACAGAAACTTGACATTGCTAATGTGCTTATTCAAATGCTTATTTCTTACTCAAATTAAGATACTGTGTAATTTCCTTGGAAAAACTGAAAGTTCAGATGTTAAGTGAGAGCTGAGAACTGGTTTGAATCAATTTCATCCAAAAACAAGGTAATGCCAATCAGTAACTTCTTATGAACTATTGAATGAAAAACTGACCCATACTTTTTTTTGTGCCAATTGCCTTTTTGACTTAAGAAATGACTTGAAAACTACTAAACTTGGTTTGTTATGACTCAATGTCTGTAAATGAACTCAAATGAACCAATAACTAGTACTCGAACACAACTTGAAACTAATCCCAAACACTACTTTACTGAACTATAACAAGCTTTTATGAAAGGATTTTAGGCAATGGGTTTAACTGTTTAAAAACACATATCAAAAAAGGTTTGTTGAGCAAAATGAAGTGTAAAGAAACTAGTAGCAAATAGTTTAACAAGCTAAAACTCAAAATGATCAATTAAGCTAATAAGACTGATAAAACTGATGACAGTAACAAACGTTTAAGCTAATGAACAAGGATAAGATACAATTAAGCTACTCAAACACTAGAATCAGTTCAAAAGCTATATAAGCATACTTGATCATGCAGACAAATAAAGTTACACTAGGAATTTAGCAGGCAGATAACACTTTAGGGGAACAAGAACTAAGAACTTGAAACCTTCTAGCTTAGGCCTCCATTGAAGTAGTAGAGAAGCGCTGAGCTTTCTAACTAATGCTAAACCACCACCTTAGCATCAATATCTACCAATCAACATCTACAATCATCAAATTCACCATTGTTGAACAGGAAAGCTTCAAAATCAACTCAACTAGTACTGGTTTGAACAGAACAGGATCAAAACAGCTTCAATACTTCAAACTTAGCTAATCATGATCAATTATGATCACAATGAGCTAACAGTAACACAAGGATAACAAGATTGCAGGAATGAACAGTAAATGAAGGAGATGAATGTGAATTTTTATTGATTTAGGAATGGAGTTTGTTACAAAGCAGGTAATTCTGTTACAACTAAGCTCACTAACTCAAGAGCTTGTCAGACTCTTGAGTTGTTAAGCTAGCTAACTAAAAGCTAAGATTGAGAGAGAATGAGAGATGTGTATGAAATTTACACACATTAACTACTTGTACAAATGAGAGAATATCATCCTATTTATAAGCAAATTGTGAGGAAGTCTTGTAGTTGATGACGTGTTCCCATCACTAGTTTGTTGCCACGTGTCACAAAACTGCTAAGTGTTCATCCTCTTGTTCTTCACAATTTGGGGATTTTTTTGATTCATTGATCTTGAGCTTAATTGATTGTGTCCATTGTATTCCTCTCTCAAAAACGATCACTTTTCATGTAGATAACTCTTTCTAAAATAAAGTGTAGCTCCAATTCGCATCTGGGTTGCGTTGAAGAAGAAGGCCACGTGGCACTTTCTAATTGGGCAAGATATGATCACATGGATCGTTATCCAAATTGGATAATTTGATTATTGCATGGCTCATTCCTATTGGTTGAAAATGGATAGTGGGTATTTATTAGTCCTTGGCGGCGCAGTTAATGCAAATGATGAGGTGGAGTAGTATGTGGCAATCCATGTGAGTAATTCTTTGCCCTCTCATTGGATGATTTCATTTCACACGGATTATACTTGTTTTGTCTTTTGTAAATGGCAGTTTCAGTCCCTTAAGTATGGCAGATTCATAAAATGAGCTAGGAACTTCATTTCTTTGGCATAAATGGTCCTTCCACTTGCATTATTGATTGATTTGACCCTTTGACTTGGTTGACTGAAGAGTTGACCATGTTTGACTTTCATCTTGATTTTGACATATTTACACTTTTAGTCCTTCAACTTTGGAGTGTTATCAAGATAGGTCCCTTATCTTCAAAGCCTTGCCATCTTTGATCCTTCTTTGTCTTTTTCATTCAAATAAGCTTTATTTTCTTCTTGTTTGCTTGAAAATATATCCTTCTTACCCATTTATACACAAACACAAAACATACCACATAATTCCGCTTTATAGCACAAAGTTAGGTATTTTACTTGTGTTTTAGGGTGATTTGTTGATAAATTGATATAAGTTTTTGCTCATATAAGTCATTATTAAACCCTAACTATGTACCTGATTTTGAATTTCTAAGTAATGATGAGTATCGTTATGTTTGACGTTTACGTTGAAACCGGTAATGTGTGACTTTATTTAATTGTTGTGACGATTGAAAGGTACTAATAGTGATCGCGATGCCAATGGATGCCCCAATATTATATTTTAGTATCGATTGTTTCTATATTTGAGATTCTTGAAAATTTTATTTCATTACGTATTAAGTCGAGTCGGAACTGTACTATTTCGTTTTGTGTGCGTTTAAATATTAAAATAATCGATTTAACAAACGAGATTTACATTTTTATGAAGCCGGAACGAAACTCAACTCTCGTAAATATTTTTTAAAATTGACTGATAGTCATTTCCCGCTTTTTAACTAGTGTTTTATACTTTAGTCCAAAAAATTCACAAATTGCAAAATCTACCCCCACCCACCAGAGAAAAGGGTAAAAATTACTCATAAAACACACACAGAAACTCAACCACCAAAAGTTTTTCGCTCTTTCTTTCCCTCTCTCTATATCGTGACCCATCAAACACACAAACACCCCTTGATCTTTAATTTTTAGCTTGAATCACTGAAATCTAAATAAAGCCCCATGTTGGAAATTTAAAGGTAATCATTTTGGTTTAAAAATTTCACACATGCATCAACTTTTATTTTTCAAAGATTTTTAGTTTGATCAAGTGAGTTTGATGTATTATATTTATATGATTGTGTTATTACTATTTTATTTGATTTAGAAGTGATTGCATGCATGTTTTTAAAGAGGGTTTTGTTAAGAATGGATCATACAAGTGAATCTAAGGGTTAGAAGTTGTTAGAGATTATTGATATAGGATGTATGAAGTGTTGGTGAACATGGAAATGGATGGGTTTTGGTGTGCTTTTTAAATGGGTATTTTACATCAGTGAGTTTGAAGCAGATTTTAGTGGGTATAAGTTTGAGGAAGTGTTGGTATGATTGTATATAGTTGTATTGGTCGTCGAGTCGATCGTTTCGATATAAGATAGAGCTTCTAACTCATAACGAGGAAGAAGTTACACTAGTTTGAATATTCGTGTACCAGGAGATGCGTATCGACACAATACATAATTGTTGTCGATATTGGATCAAGTCTCGGGGACTATAAATTGAGTTTTACAAATGTTCAACGGCTGTTTTCAGGTTCTAAGCCTAGGGTTTTGAGTCTATTTTCAAAGTCAAATGTCGATTTTGTAAATGGGAATGTTTAACAAAGTCAAAATGGTTTTATGAGTCAAGTGTGCAAAACAGTCCGGTTTTAAAGTCTAAAGATGTGTCGAGCAGGTGGTTCTAAAATGTAAATCATTGGATGAAATTTAAACTGAGTCTTGTACAGATTATAAGTGATTTTTTCAACAATTTTTGTCGAAAACTGAGTTGTTTAAGTATGGGAAATCAGCGTGTACTTTTGGTAGGTACTAGCTAAGTGTTTTTTTGGAGATACTTAACCTCGCGTCATAGTTTAAGGCGAGAGGCTAATCTATTAGCTTCTAAAATTTATAAAAGATATAAGTCTTAAGTATGAGTGTATATTCTGAGATTGAAGACCCGTGTTGGGTACTTGAACCGTGTTGATTTGGCATCTTGAGATGGATCAATATCGAAGGTACTAGTTTTGGAAAGCTAGTATATGTTGCGGGGTTTAGAGGTGGATTCACTTGCATTGGTTAGTCATGTCTATGTACTATTTTGGGTTATTGATTTTATTAGACTAAGTATGTTTTGAGATACTTAAGTATGTTTCTAGGTGCGCCCCACTTATTTGTTACGTGGCGGATTTTGACGTATGTATTTGAGGGGCATCATCACTTCGCGTATTATCTAAGGTGAGTCTATAGCCTAGCCTTTTATACTATCTTGCAAATGATTTTAAACTGCGAGGGGGATAGATGATATTTGAAATGAAATGGAACACAGGTCATGAATGATTGTTTGGACCCAAATGTTGCTTTTTGATTGTCTTGATTGTATAAGTACCTTGTTGCTGAAGTACCTAAATTCATGAGCCGTTAACTATGTTCTAACTCTTTGTTGTGAGTTGGGAATAGTCGCTAATTCAAATGGTAGTACTATTGGGTTGACAACCTTATCCGAGACGAGAGAGTACGTTGAGTGCGCTGCTCGAACGGATAATTTACAAGAATAAGAAGTATGGGTATAAATTAAGCAAATGCTACTCTAGTAGGGGCAATGGTTTCATCTAAGTCATGCCGGCCTTTTGGCGTGGGTGACTAATTGGTTAAGGGGTCGGTGTCATGAGCTTAATACAAACATAGCCTTTGCTATTTATACGAGATGCCTTAATTGTTGATTTGACAATCATGATTGGTTTTTCTACTTGTGTTCAAATGATGATTTGTAAAATCTATAGACTCGCTCAACTGTTGTGTTGATTATTTTAAGTATGTATTTCAGGTAATCAAGATGGATAGCAGCAGAGCATGCGAGGAGGTAGTTGGTGCTTACTTGTCTAAAACCCTATAATATTTTCCATCCTTTGAAATGAACAAGTTACTTTTAAGTCTTTGATGAATGTGTTGTATTGGTAACGGTTTTTGGGACTAAACGCTACTCTGATTTTATATATTGGGATTGGAAACTTTTAGACAATGTTGTATATTATTTTAACGTCTCTTTTGAGTTTTTCTATGATTGTGTGCGATGTACTATGAGTAGCACCCCAAAGTGGTATTCTGCTGCGTGATAATTTGGGGGTGTTACATGAATAAACCCATTTACCCCATTTGTCACCGAATCCCATTTGTTTCATAATTGAGAATTAGAAGGACCATGACAATGAGTGAAATGCCTTCTTGAATTCAGTTTTAAGAAACGTAAGTTTCTTTTTTTGATTTTTTCCCATGAGATCATTTCAACAACGATTAGCGAGCCATCAATGATTTTCCTTCCTTTAATAAAAGCCGTTTGAATCTCACCAACAACCGAAGCGATGACTTTGGAGAGACGATTAGAAAGACTTTGGAAATGATCTTATATTGACACTTGATAAGGCTAATAGGTCTAAAGTCACCCATGACAAGAGGGTCCTCCAGCTTAGGAACTAGAGTAATAAATGATTAGTTGCGTCCTCTATTTGAGGATGTTTCAAGTCCTTCACATACAACATGATATCATTTTCGAGAATGTCCTAATGTTTTTAATAAATTTGAAAGTAAAGCCATCGAGACCTCGTGCTTTGTTACTTCCACAACCCCCAACCGCGTCTTTAATTTCTATTGAAGAAAAAGGGATTTCAAGGAAATGAACATCACCAAAAGAGGGTATTTTAAAGAGGTTGATATTAAAAAGTGGCCTTGATTATCTAACTTCCTTGTATCTCGTACTAAAGAAGTGCAACACATGGTTTTTAATTCACATTACATATGACACCCATTATCCCTGTATATTAATACCATTGATATAAGATCTATTCCTTTTGTTTTTTATGATTCCATGAAAGAAACTTGTATTCTCATCACCTTCTAAGGCCCACCGAGATTTTGCTTTAAGTCTTTAAACTTGCCACACTCAATGTCGACGAGAGACTTAACAAGGGTTATTCGAGACTAAACTTCAACACTAGAGAGAATTGAGGTTTTCGCCTTTATGTCAAGTTCATCCATCTTGTTACTAAGATTCATATAAACCAAGTTTTCTTTTTCAATGACATTATTCCGCCACTTCTTCATAGTTACTTTAAGTTGTAGTTTGGACTTGAAGACATTAGTTGGACTAGAAGAGGTTGTTGGGATTTAGAACTAGTTAAACCATTAACTACGAGTGCGCAGCGGAATGGATCTAGTATAATATTCATGATTAACACATAATAAAACAATTATAAAACCAACCTTTTAATTAATTGAATAAGTCAATTAATTGATCTTGATCTTGAAGCTATAACGGTAAAGTAACCGTCCTCTAACGATTGCTCACACGACACGTCAAACGAACACACCATGATGCTAGTGGTAACTTCACTTCGATAGATCTTGCAACTTAAAAACCCTAATATCCAAAACCCTAATGGGATTGCGTAAGGATACGGTTTTGTAGACGTTACAAGATTCTTGGAAAAATCACCAATAAACCCTAATTAGGGTTTACAATAAATCGGACCACAAGGGAATACTAAAACCTAGATTATGAGATCTAGGTTTTAGTTATAAAGCTTAAATCTTTATAAGAAAACCACCAAGAAGGATTGATCTTATAAAGGTTAAACCTTTAGGTGTGATTTTAGGTTAAAGGAAAAAGTTTGTTCGGTTTGGGTGTTGGGGTTGGGTCGATTGAACGCAACACAAGGGAGAGGGAGAGACAAAATTTGTGAGGGGTATGGGATTGTATTTATACACATCCTTGCACCTCCTCAAAACTATTAAGGCCCAACCCAACACCTAAATTAAGTAACTAATTACTTGATTAACAAATAAAAGATCCTTCTAGACCCCCTAATAGAATTCGACCGCCTATAGGGCACCGGAGGGTTCTAGAAGTCGATTTCCATCCTTAATTTAAATAACGTACTCACCTTTAATTAATTACAACCCGTTAACTAATTAAACCACCGTTAATTAAATAAAACGTGAAGTTTTTATTATACGTTTAATTATAAATAATAAAACGTAAATAAACGTGTATTCTCCGTATTGAGTGTGTGCCCCCGATAGGCTCATGCATTTACTGATGGCTAAACGATCGCATATCTCAACAGCTCCCACTTGTGAGAGTTTAGACATACAACGTCCATAATGAAGCATCTAGCAGCACTTCATTATAATCGGAAAATGTTGAGTTAAATAGTTTCAAGAATAAGATCTTAAAGACTAGTAATGGTGTACGATTATTTGAGCTTGCTGATAATAATCCCTTCGTTTCAATGTACCGGTTAAACAATGGATATGGATCCTAACTCATTCCATATAGTTTAACTTTAATTCCTCGTTTACAAATTAATTTAGATAGTCCAAATTGTAACAAGCATCATCTTGAGTACATTTTGGGTACGGCCATACAATTACCTAATTAATTCTGGAGGGGATCCAGGGTACTTCACTGCACTATATCAGAGTGGAGGAACGAATTCTATATTGACTGCAAGTGTCTGTGGATGCTGCTTCATAACACTTCCAATTAGAGTTGTTATAACTAGATCTTCCGAACTAGCATTGGACATAAAATCAAGAAGCGATATCCACACATGCACAACTTGTTTGCATCTCAAGTCTAAGGATGACCTAATCCTCACCATTTATGTATTCGAATTTACTCATGACAACGGATCCAAAAGTAAACATTCGAAAGTTCGGGGTGTCCAATATTCATATCAATGAATAACATATGAGTTTGGTTGGAAGCCGTCCACCATATATACCAGTATATTACCAACAATCATATTTGTCTTAATGTATACAATATTCCCATATTATTTAACCGACAATGGACATGTTTAGAATAATTAAATATTCAAGGATTTAAACATACAAACATAGGGAAACAACAATTATATGAAGATAACAAACATCAAATATCTTTATTCATCAGAAAATAATTAAATTGTCTTACAATCCCAAATTATCCAAATACTTCGATAACACAAATTACATGAGACTATTAGCTGGAAGCAAACCAATTCCATGAGTTAACATGGAATGATTTTTGAGGTCTAACGCCTTTGTGAAGGGGTCAGCTAAATTGTCGTCTGTGTGAACTTTCTCCAGACTAACATCACCAAGTTCAATCACTTCTCTGAGGTAGTGAACTTTGGAACGATAATGTTTCGCACCTTTTGTGATTCCTGGTTCATTAGCTATAGTAATGGCTCCGGTATTGTCACAATACATCATCATAGGTTCATTATTTGTGGGAACAACACCAAGCCTAGAAATAAACTTCCTAATCCAAATTGTCTCTTTAGCAGCCTCTGAAGCGGCTATATACTCAGCCTCTGTATATGAGTTTGCATGGATGGTCTGCTTTGCGCTTTTCCAGCTTACAGCACCTCCATTCAGCATGAAAATATATCCCGTCTGAGACTTCGTGTCATCAGCATCCGTAAGATATCCAGCATCAGTGTAGCAAGCAACCCTGAGCTCTCTTTTCATACCTCCTCCATAAACAAGAAACATGTCTTTGGTATGCCTAAGATACCTCAGAATGTTCTTAACAGCAGTCCAATGAGAATCACCAGGATTTTGCTGAAATCGGCTAGTCATGTTCTGAGAGAACGCAACATCAGGTCTCGTACATCTAACACCATACATAATTGATCCTATTGCCGAAGCATAAGAAACTCTCTGCATGCGTCTCACCTCATCAGGTGTTGATGCTCCTTGAGTCTTAGATAATTTTGATTTAGTTTGCATGGGAACAAAGCCACGTTTGGAATTTTCCATGTTATACTTCTTCAAAATTTTATCTATGTAAGCACTTTGACATAAACCAATTAACCGTCTAGGTCTATCACGTATGATCTTGATTCCAAGGATATACGCATCATCTCCCAAATCCTTCATGGAAAAACACCTTCCAAGGTAAGCTTTTACACTTTGCAACATTGGAATGTCTTTTCCCATCAACAATATGTCATCGACAAACAGGACAAGAAACACTACGCTACTCCCACTAGCTTTGATATATACACATAGCTCATCAGGATTTTGATTGAAACTAAATTTCTTGATTTCATCATCAAACCTCTTGTTCCATTGCCTTGATGCTTGCTTAAGTCCATAAATGGATCTTTGAAGCTTGCATACACGGTTTGGATACTTTGGATCAACAAAACCCTCAGGTTGCTTCATATAGACTTCTTCGTAAAGCAGTCCATTGAGGAAGGCGGTTTTAACATCCATTTGCCAAATCTCATAGTCATAGAACGCGGCTATGACTAAAAGAATCCTTATAGCTTTGATATCCGCAACAGGAGAGAAGGTCTCTTCATAATCAACCCCGAAGGTTTGAGTGAAGCCCCTCGCTACATATCAAGGTTTAAAGGTGTGTGTTAATGCAAGTGATGCCTAAAAACATTATTAGTGTTAACTAATCTTTCTTAGTTTTGATCACAACAAACCATACAACACATTTAGTGTAAAACACAAAATGAATTATTTAACTAACACTATCATCAAGGTAATAATCATATCACTAAGCTTTCTTAATCATACTTAGCGATCATCAAAATGATTATCCTTAAAACTCACTTTTGTTAATAAGACAAAAGACTTTTTAATAAACTTTCTTTTTTATAAAATGTTTTATTAAAATGGAAAATGAAAATTTGAAAATGGCATATTCCAAATGCTGTTAGAATATCCTTTGAAGGGTTTAAATACCTCAGATATTCCCACCCCACTAAAAGAAAAAAAACGGAGTGGAGTCTAGTGGCGGTACCTTAAGTACCTACGCGGTACCTTAGTGATATGGTACCGCGGGGTGAGATAGGTACCGCGCACAGTAGCCGTTATAGATCCGTTGTAACTTTGTCTCCTTTAAATAGTGGGTCAAATCTCAATTTCCAGTAAGCCTCTTGGACGTTTTTCTCAGCCCTCTTTCTACTTTCTATAGCATAATCATTAGTAAATGATCACTTAAATTGTTAAGGATGTTTACATATGATTATCCTCTTGATCCCCTCCTTTACCATGTCCAATGAGAAGATCACTCACTCACTAGTGTAGTGATAAAGATGAATCTATGAGCTAGTCATATTCATCATGATACCCTTTTTTGTTTTAGGTCAATCCAATGTATTTATGAATACTTGGACTAGTTGTGTTCATCCAAGTTATTTGTGGATACTTGGATTTGTTGTGTACATCCATTGCATATGTGTTTGCTTGGATTTGTGTTGTGTAAATCCAAGCTACATGTGTGTACTTGGATAAGTCTAGTTGAGTTGTAATAGATTTGATTAGGAGTTCTCATTAAACTATAAAGTGATGTGGTTGTGTCTTGTGAGTTCTCACTAAACTTTAAAGTGATTAGTAGTTGTGTTGTGTGAAGTTCTCACTTAGCTTCAAAGTGAAGAGTCGTGAAGATTGGTTCTAGCTTTCGATTAGAACTCGACATCTAGCCTTGTGTCGTAAAATGGTGAAGTAGGCAACGTCGTGAAGATTGGTTCTACCTTAAGATTAGAACCCGACATCTAGCCTTGTGTCGTTAAATTGTGAAGTAGGAAACGTCGTGTAGATTGGTCCTAGCTAAAGATTAGGTTTCGACATTTAGCTTAGTGTCGGAAAATAATGTAAGCAACGATGTAAGGTTTTCTCCGCCGAGAAGGGAGCTTGTGGATATAGTGTAAATCTCGAGTAGGTGTACTCGAGGAGTGGAGTAGAAACGAGGATAGAGCCTCGTTGTCGAACCACTATAAATCTTGGTGTCTTCTCACTAGGTTGTTTCCTTCCTTGCTCTTTACTTATTTCATTATCATTATACTTGCTTATTATCCTTGCTATTGCATTTCAATTGAACCTAATCATTATGCAACTTAGCCTCAAGTAAAAGATAGCATTGATACAAACCAAATTGAAAGTAATTTTAATTTGGTCACCAATCAAAGAGAAACTATTCAACCCCCCCCCCCCCCCCCCTTTCTAGTTTCTACAATTGGTATCAGAGCGATGGTCACTCAAGATCTTTGAAGTATATTGTACTTTGAAACTTGGATCGATCCATTGTCTCCTCAAATTAGAAGGTCTAGTTGTACTATAGTTTCTCTTTGGTCAAAACTATGCTTTCTTTGAAAATAGGTCTTTTAATTGATAATATTGCATCCCACTTAAGATTAGTAGCCTTTATGCATTTTAGATATACTCTTGAAATGTGTCTACTAGTTTGCATCTTGCTTTGTGTAGGTACTCATGAAGATCAATCAATTAATTGGTTATGGATTGAGTTACTTGCACTTTTAGAAGAATCATCTTCATTGATATTTAACATCTTTGAATGATGATACCAAGATGATTGGGAATGATACTAGTCCTTGAAGACTTAGTACTCATCATAGTCATTGATTGCGCATAGCACTTATTCCTTCATGGATTGCTCTTTGTGGCCAAGGTACGCTTTCGTTCTTCTACACGCCCTCTGATCATTCTTTTGATCATTACTTGACTATGTGCTTGTTCTCGGCATCCTTGCCTTGACATTTATTTGTAGTTTGTGTTTCTTTTCTTTTATCCTCTCAAACCTTCATTGCTTGGATACTTGACTCACTATGGTGATGTAGAGTGAGTTAGTAGAAGCTTAAAGTATCAAGCATGATTTCCATGGTTTGCACCCATACGGTTAGTAGGCCCTTTGTGGGAGAGAAAGTGAATTAATACCTTGCTCATATTTTAGTTTAGACTAAGACTATTATTGAAAGTGATCTTAGTCTATACTTGAATAATTGCTTTGTGCTTATTCATTACCAAAGCCGTTTATCGTTTCGCCGGAAAGGCACGTCTTAAACCACTATATATGACACAAGCTCTTCGTTACAACTACTTGAAGATTGTCATTAATCCCTTGATCATTGATCCTAGTCTTGATTCACCTCTCTTGACTTCTCTCCACTTAGTCGTTTTGCTACGAGTAGTCGTTTGTCCGTTTCGGTTCTTTTCGATCTTGATTTAACTCGTAATCCTTCATTAAGGCATATTGCTTAGTGTTTTGATGATCCAATGATATTATAAAAGGCTCATGATTTAATTTTAAGTATTTTAGAAAAACTGGATTTTCAAAATTTGGCATTTTTCAAAGATAGAAACCTGCCTCTGTAGGCGGTTCCTTATCTCCGCGGCTCAAACCCGCGGTTCCTTATCGATAAGGTACCGCGGGCAGTAACTTTTGTCAGAGCGCCAGTTTGAGTTTTTTATTCTTTTTCAAACCAAACTCTCTCTCTCCCAAAAACACACAGCCAACGGGTTTTACCTTTTCCACCATTGTTGAAGCTTCCAAAACCTTCAATCACTCAAATTAATTGATTCCAAGTTGTGGGTTTCAATCATCCTTCATCTAACATCAATTATGTGACAAATCTAACATTTTCAGGTAGTAAAATATTTTATCGTATAATATTTTGAAACTTATTTTTGTGTTGGTTGACGAACTCACAATTTACGGATTTAAATTTGGGCTTACGTGCATAATTTGGCGTCTTTTACGACTAAACCGGAAACCTTAGGATTACGTATTTACGTTTTTGAACTCCGTTTTTGATGAGACAATTTTTATTGGATTCGTTTTGTGACGGTGATTCATAATTTATAAAAACGTTTTTCGTAAAACGACCCGAGGGCACGCAAATCGAGAAAACTAGAATCGAGAAATACCCGTAAACTAGTGAGATGGGACAAAACACTTTGCCCCATCCCACTAGCTTATATGGGACGGCAAAAGACACCACCACACTTAGGTGGCACAAGTTTTAGCTAAGCTTGCACAAGTGTAAGCTTATGCTTACACTTTAAGCCAACACATCTTACCACTTAACAAAACTAGCTAATGGTTTTCACTTCTACCATTTCTATCCATGCAATTCACTCTCAAACTCTCTCTACTTCCACCCTTGTGCCGTCCCACATCAAGCAACAAACACCATCTTTGATCTTTTCTAGCTACAAACCACATGTTTACTAGTCCTATTAAGGTGTTTCCTTGAAGCCTTGATCATTTGGTGGCCATATAAACAACTTTGGAGGTGATTTGCTTGTGTCCTAGGGCTGATTTTCCAACATATGATCTTGATATTTGATGGTCTTGGAGATACTTGTTGTGTTCATCAAGTTCTTGCCTTCCTAAAACAAGAAATCCACTTGGATTGGTAAAGAAGATCATCCTCTACATTTTTCTCTTATTATTTTGTAAAGAACAAATGTATTTTATTTCATTTTGTATATGTATATGATGTATATATGATGATAAAAATGTTGTGTGGGGATCAAGTGTTGATAAACATGCTTAAAAATGATGATAACCCTAAGAAATGAAGCTAAAATCATGACTAATTAGTTGTCTGTATAAAAACAGTAGATAACTAAATGATGAACTGATAAAAATGCATGGTTTGATCTATTTACAGTAAGTAGGTGATGTTATACACATGTGAGAGTTGGCCATGCAATGGAATCAAAATAATGAGTGAGATATGATCAAAACAAGTTAGGTGGTACAATCTGAATAAGCAGTTTTGTAGGGACTGTTAAGACAACTTAGACTCAAAATGGGCAGTAGCTATAACTAAGTTATATGTAGCAAATATTATGAAGAAGTTTTCATCCAAAAATGAGCTTCTAAGTCTTTGTAGAACTCTAGATATGGTAAAAATGGTGAATATGAAGTTAAAAATCAGATTTTGGAAATAATGTTTATTATTATTATATAAGCACTCACTTTATAATGTATAAAATGTAAAACATAAACCCACTAACTTATAAAACTTATTTATATAAATGTATAAAAGGTTAATTAAATGGGTAAATTAGATAAATGGTGGTAAAAATAATATTTATAAGTAATAAAAACTATAAACTTGATTTTTACGACTTTTTCGGCTATCGCCGTGAAATTAACGTTTTTCGCCAAATAAAACTTAGACGACCAAACCCGTCTAATGTAAAGTTTATAAAAGTTATATACTGATGTATAAGTAACTAAGACAAGTAAAAACCGATAAAACCCAAACTATAAGATTTACGGACATTTACGAGCTAACTAAACCTATTAGACTAATAATTGGACTTAATAAGATAAATACTTGTAAAAAGAATTATTTGGGCTTAACCCATTTGGGCCCAACATGAAAAGTATATATACTGATCATATAGGTATAAAATGGGTAAAAACAAGTTAAAGAATTTATAAAAGACTTAATGAACTTAAAATAGGTAAAATCGGTAAAACTAGTGAACTAGTAAGACGATACTAAAACGTAAACACTAAAATGAGTAAATGAGGATTTATAAACCCACTTGATCATCATCATATGTACAAAATCATATATATGTATATTGTTATTTTGATAAAAGTCATTGGACCGAGTCTAAGACCGATTATTATTTATATAGGTTTCCGTGACCGAAGCACGCCCGTAGCCGATAATCTGCCTTTCATTAACAACGTGAGTTCATAGCCTCGCACTCTTTTAAATGTTTTATAAAATGATTTGTAAACCCGCGAGGGAGATAACATGCTAGATTTTTATAAAAATAGAACACAAGTAGTCCCGATTGTATGCTAAATGATATGGACCCGAATGATGCTATGACCCTATATTCGAGACTAAAAGGATTATTAGTAGTTAGGTTATGTCACTTAAAATCCCATTAGCATGAATTGTGAACTACCGGGTTTTGGTAGACGCTTGTGCATATAATAGTACTATTTGGGGACGATCACCCCAGTTCGTGCCTTGACGGTTGATCCCCGTCGTGCCACACTGATTGGTAAGCGAATTTATGTATGAGAAGATTCCATAGCGTGATTTTTGTGACGACACGCTAACTTAGATGGACAAATTGTTTGTCGGGTTCGCGGCCCGCTGTTTTCACAGTAAGGTAACAATGTCATGCGGCTAATAATAATCCTAATTCAGATACTATAATCTATACGACATGTATAATCTAAATAAACAATAACGACGCTATTAACGATGAATATATTACCTATCATGGTAATATAGAGACTACGGTCTCATGGACGGTTTCAGATGTATGCTTGATTTATATATTGCCTGACTAGCAATATGTGGACTTACTTCCGATATTATACTTGTGTTCTGATTTTAAATGATTGTAAATGATTGTTTTATATAACGGTTTTCATTAAACTCTATGAATTCACTCAGCATTCGCTGATATGATTTTTGCATGTTTTCTATCTTAGGTGCTTGAAGGTAATCCGGATGGAGATCGACTCTGATGGCCCACACTTAATACTAAAAATGTTCATTCGATCTGTGTTTTGTAAACTTAATGACCTGTATAATTTGGGACCTGTTGTACGCTTTTAAAACTTTTTATCGAATGAATGTTTGTTAAACCTTGTACAACCATTTTTATGTGTTGTCTATGATTGGAGTTATTGTGCTATCCCGTAACACTCTGAAAGACCCTTCCGCTGTACCGATACGAAAAATGAGAGTGTTACAGTTTGGTACCAGAGCTCTCGTTATAGAGAACAAAAGATTTTAAAAACCAAGGTTTTGAACAAAACTTTTCAAAATCTTTTGACGATGAACATTTGAGAAAATATTTGAAAAATCTTTTGACTATAACGGTGCCAGAGATCTCCGACGTTACCAACAAGCCCTATTGAGAAGATATATATTTTAATATATATAATTTAATTTATATATATGTATATATCGTGATTTTATTATGTAATTGTTTAACTAGTATGTTATCCTAATACGAGATATATATATAAATGCAGATTGTCATGGCTGACCCTAATATTCCTGTAGAAAACCATGCTATTCCCGAACCTAATATAGAAGATGATCCTTATTTAGACTTAGTAGATTTTGATATTGATGATGAGGAGGAACCATTTGAGGATCCCGAGCCCGAGTTAGGACTAGGAGATCAGATTGCCCCTCAGGTTGACTTAGTAGAGAATGAGATTGAGAATGTGGGTAATGAGAATGTGGATATTGAGAATGTGGGTAATGAGAATGTGGATATTGCGAATGTGGGTAATGAGAATGTGGATATTGAGAATGTGGGTAATGAGGACGTGGATATTGAGAATGCTGATATTGAGAATGAGAATGAGATTGGGTTAGATGAGTTAGATGACGAGATTGACGACGAGGATGTCGAGGAAGACGTAGGTATAGATGTTGAGGTTGATGACGATGAGGAAGCTGAGCTTATTTATCCGTATGATGTTCCAGAGGGCGAGCCTTTGCCCCCACCAGTTTGTTTGTCTGATCCTGAGGATGAGTTACCTAGGGATGAAATGTCTGAATCGTCTGAATCTGATTCTGAATCAGAGGAGGATGAGGATGACGATGCACCTGACGGTACTGATGGTATTGATACTCGTAGACGTGAGATAGGAGAGTCGTCTAGTACTCGAGAGGCTACTCATATTGATGGTCTTGCACCATGGGCCTTGAGACGTGATCTAGATGCTTCCCGTGTTAAGAGTTGTGTGACAGAGGTTGGATTAGGTGTTGTTCAGACTCAGGTTGCTTATTTGGAGTCGAAGACTAAGGTTGGCGAGAAAGAGCAAGAATTGCTTAGTTTGGATTTGAGTGATGTAGAACGTGGTTTGAATGAGGCTTTTAGGAGGTTATCGGTATTGGAAAGTGGTGAGTATGCTGCTATGAAGAGAAAGGTGAATTCTATGGAGATTCAGTTGAGTGTGGCTCGTGCGATGCGTGAGAAAGCTGAAAAGGAGTTAATATATCTATGGGTTGGAACAGTAGATTTTATGCCGACATGGTTGAAAGAGGAGTAATCCGTAAGCGCCCAGCTGAAGATGTGTCTAGTGATCGTCCGGCGAAGATCCAAAAGACGATGGATGATGGACCATCTGGCGGTTCTCAGTAGACCAGTCTGTGTTTAGTAGTGACCTTTATATCTTTTGTGTTTGTAGCTTTGACTGAACCGACTTGTTAGTAGTAGACTTGGCACGAATTTTGAGTGTATATAGTGTTAGAACCTTGATATGGATGTACTAAGACAATACTTTTGTTTCAGATCGAATGAAATATGTATCTTGTCTTGAATTCCATATTGTGCCTTATTTGTATCTTGATTATGAATTCGATCCATATTATATGAATCCTTGTTGGATGAATGCTTAATGCTTTGAAATTGTGGAATTATAGAACTATGCCGCCCAAGAAGGCTGTGACTGAGGATGATGTACGTAGGATTATTACGAAGCAAGTTACCGCATCTATGACTGAATTTATGGCAAATGCTAGAAATGAAGCTGGCGGTAGTGGAGCTGGCGGTAGTGGAGCTGGCGGTAGTGGAGCTGGCGGTAGTGGAGCTAGCGGTAGTGGAGCTGGCGGTAGTGGAATTGGCGGTACTAATGTGAATGTGAATGCTAATAATGTGAATGATAATGCTGGAGGAAATGTAGGAGGACTTGGAACGAATGCACCTGAAGTTGGTGGCTGTACTTATGTGACGTTCATGAAGTGTGAACCTCTACCTTTTAATGGAACTGAAGGTGCTGTAGGACTAAGCCAGTGGATCGAGAAGATTGAATCGGTGTTTAGGATTAGTAAGTGTAAAGAGGAAGATAAGGTGACTTTTGCTATGGCTACTCTTAAAGGTCGTGCGTTGACTTGGTGGAACGGGAGAATTGCTTTCATGGGTCTTGATGCTGCTAATGCTACTCCTTGGGCTGAAATCAAGAAGTGGATGACATTGGAGTTTTGTCCTCGTAGTGTGATCATTAGGTTAGAACAAGAGTTGATTCATCTGAGAATGAAAGGTGTGGACATTGATAGTTACACGAATCGATTCCATGAGTTGGCCTTGCTATGTCCTCGATTGGTTGAACCCGAAGAGATCCGAATTGAACAATATGTGAAAGGGTTGACCAGGAATATCCGGGGGGACGTGACATCATCGAAACCACTGACCATTGATGATGCTGTTCGAATGGCTTACCAACTCATTGGACAGATAATTCAGGATAAGGAAGATGAAGCCCGTGTAGGTGAGAAAAGAAAGGGAGATGGTGATCGTGTAGATAGAGGTGATAATAGGAAGAATTTCAATCGCCGTCAGAACAAGAGAAAGGAGAATGCAAATGCTATTACCAACAATGCACCGCGCAACGATGATAGATGTCCTAAGTGTGGCAACAAGAGGCATCCTGGCGACTGCTGGAAGTGCCGAAATTGCGGAAAGCTTGGACACAAGGTTGAAAGGTGTAAGAAGGGAACGATTTGCTTCAACTGCAATGAAGAAGGTCATAGGAAATCGGAATGCCCCAAGTTGAAAGCGATTGTACCTGGAAGAAACCCCCAGGGTGGTATCTACCAACTTGGAACAATTGAGGTGAAGAAAGAGGATCCGAATGTCGTTACCGGTACGTTTTTACTCAACAATCATTATGCTGTTGCTTTATTCGATTCGGGTGCCGATAGGAGCTTTGTATCCACTAAATTTAGTGCCCTTATTGATATTGAACCTGTTGAGATAAGTACCAGTTACGAGGTGAAATTGGCTGATGGTAAATTAGTGAAAACTAATAAGCTATTAGAAGGATGCTCTCTAAATCTCTTGAACCATTCCTTTCCGATTGATTTGATGTTGATAGAATTAGGTAGTTTCGATATTATTATTGGTATGGATTGGTTGTCGTTGAATAATGCTACTATTTTATGTGGAGAGAAGAAGGTTAAGATTCCTCTTAGGAATAGGACGTTAGTAATTGATGGTAGTCGAGGTGAATCCCGTTTGAAAATCGTTTCATGTATTAAAGTCCAAAAGTACATCAGGAACGGTTGTGAGTTATTCTTAGCTCAAGTGACCGGGAATGAGTCTAGGGAGAAACGATTGGAAGATGTACCTATTATTTGTGAATTTCCTGAAGTATTTCCTAAAGATTTACCAGGACTTCCACCGATAAGGCAAGTAGAGTTTCGAATCGATTTAATTCCTGGTGCTGCACCGGTGGCACGTGCGCCTTACCGATTAGCCCCTTCTGAATTAAAGGAGTTATCTGAGCAACTTAAGGAGTTGTCTGATAAAGGTTTTATTCGACCGAGCTCGTCGCCTTGGGGAGCTCCAGTCTTGTTCGTTAAGAAGAAGGATGGATCTTTTCGTATGTGCATTGATTATAGGGAACTGAATAAGTTGACAATTAAGAATCGATATCCTTTACCTAGGATTGATGATTTGTTTGATCAACTGCAAGGATCTAGTGTGTATTCTAAGATAGATTTGCGGTCAGGATATCACCAACTTCGCGTCCGTGAAGAAGATATTCCTATAACTGCATTTAGAACTCGTTATGGACACTATGAATTTCAAGTAATGCCATTTGGGTTAACTAACGCACCTGCGGTTTTCATGGATTTAATGAATCGAGTGTGCAAGCCCTACTTGGATAAATTTGTGATTGTGTTTATTGACGATATTCTAATCTATTCTAAGAATGAAGATGAACATAGAGAACATTTGAGGATTGTTTTGAAGTTGTTGAAGGATGAAAGGTTGTATGCTAAGTTTTCGAAGTGTGATTTCTGGTTGGATTATGTGCAATTTCTTGGTCATGTGATTAACAGAGATGGAATTCATGTTGATCCTGCAAAGGTTGAAGCTATTAAGAATTGGTCTGCACCGACAACGCCAACGAAAGTGCGACAATTCTTAGGATTGGCTGGCTATTATAGGCGATTCATTAAATAATTTTCTTTGATAGCTAAACCCTTGACTAAGCTTACTCAGAAGAATAAACCTTTCGTTTGGGGAAGTGATGAAGATGGAGCATTTCAGACATTGAAGCAAAAATTATGTAGTGCGCCAATCTTATCATTACCCGACGGGAGTGAAGATTTTGTAGTGTATTGTGATGCATCTCTTAGAGGTTATGGAGCTGTTTTGATACAGAGAGAGAAAGTGATAGCTTATGCTTCTAGGCAATTAAGGAAGAATGAGTAGAATTATACTACTCATGATCTTGAGTTAGGAGCTGTGGTCTTTGCTCTTAGGTTGTGGAGACATTATCTGTATGGCACCAAGTGTACGGTATTCACCGATCACAAAAGCCTACAGTATATTCTCGACCAGAAGGAATTGAACATGAGGCAACGAAGATGGATAGAGTTGTTAAGTGATTATGATTGTGATATAAAATATCACCCAGGAAAAGCCAATGTTGTTGCTGATGCGTTGAGTAGGAAAGATAGAGAGCCTATCAGGGTGCGTTCTCTAGTCTTGACCGTGCACAATAATTTGCCTGAGCAAATTAGGAATGCGCAAATAGAAGCTTGTAAGAAGGAGAATTTTGTTAATGAAGGGTTTCGAGGAGAAGGAGATCCTTTAGAGGTTAGAGCTGATGGAGTGAAATGTTTAAGAGGTCGTATGTGGATACCTAAGTTTGGAGGCTTAAGAGATTTGGTTATGTTAGAATCCCATAAATCTAAGTATTCCATTCATCTGGGATCTGATAAGATGTACCATGATTTGAAGAAGTTGTACTGGTGGCCGAATATGAAAGCTGACATAGCTATGTATGTTCTTCAATGCTTGACTTGTGCTAGAGTTAAAGCTGAACATCAAAAGCCATCAGGACAACTTCAACAACCAAAGATTCCTGAATGGAAGTGGGAGCGAATTACAATGGACTTTATCACCAAGCTTCCTAGAACATCATCTGGAAACAATTCGATTTGGGTTATTGTCGATAGACTGACCAAATCAGCACACTTCATTCCGGTTAAGGAGCAGTTCTCACTGGAGAAGCTGACTCGAATATACCTTGATAATGTTGTATGCAAGCATGGAGTGCCTGTATCGATCATTTCAGATCGAGATCCTAGATTCGCATCGAATTTTTGGAAATCTCTCCAAAGATCTTTGGGAACGAATCTCGACATGAGCACTGGTTATCACCCCCAGACTGATGGGCAGAGTGAAAGGACGATACAAACACTTGAAGATATGTTGAGAGCTTGTGTGTTAGACTTTGGTAAGAATTGGGATAAACATTTGTCGTTAGCAGAGTTTTCGTATAACAATAGTTACCATTCTAGTATTAAGGCTGCACCGTTTGAAGCTTTGTATGGTAGGAAGTGTAGATCTCCTGTATGTTGGAGTGAAGTTGGGGATACCCAGCTCACGGGACCGGAATTGATCCGGGATACTACGGAGATGATAGTTCAGATTAAGAAGAGGTTGTTGACTGCCCGTAGTAGACAGAAAAGTTACGCGGATGTGCGGTGGAAGCCAATGGAGTTTGAAGTGGGTGACCGAGTAATGTTGAAAGTATCGCCATGGAAAGGCGTTATCAGATTTGGAAAACGAGGAAAATTGAATCCCCGTTATATTGGACCCTTTAAGATTTTATCTAGAGTAGGTCCGGTGGCTTACAAACTAGAGTTACCCCCAGAACTTCATGGTGTTCACAACACATTCCATGTATCTAATCTGAAGAAATGTCTAGCAGTGAGTGATGAGAAAATTCCGTTAGGTAAGGTTCGAATAGATGGGAAGTTGCATTTTATCGAAGAGCCCGTAGAAGTTATAGACCGTGAGGTAAAGCAACTGAAACAAAGTCGGATACCTATTGTCAAGATCCGATGGAATTCAAAGCATGGACCGGAGTATACTTGGGAACGAGAGGATGAAATGTGGAAGAAATATCCGCACCTCTTCGATTTCAATAAGAAACGGACATCCAAATGAAATGGATCACGAGGACGTTGATCCCTTTTAGGAGGAAAATCTGTGACAAATCTAACATTTTCAGGTAGTAAAATATTTTCTCGTATAATATTTTGAAACTTATTTTTGTGTTGGTTGACGAACTCACAATTTACGGATTTAAATTTGGGCTTACGTGCATAAT
The DNA here is from genome assembly GCA_025667525.1 of Glebionis coronaria. Lineage (NCBI taxonomy): Eukaryota > Viridiplantae > Streptophyta > Magnoliopsida > Asterales > Asteraceae > Glebionis > Glebionis coronaria. The sequence continues at coordinate 503,929,823 of CM046881.1, read as the reverse complement.
TTGGCGTCTTTTACGACTAAACCGGAAACCTTAGGATTACGTATTTACGTTTTTGAACTCCGTTTTTGATGAGACAATTTTTATTGGATTCGTTTTGTGACGGTGATTCATAATTTATAAAAACGTTTTTCGTAAAATGACCCGAGGGCACGCAAATCGAGAAAACTAGAATCGAGAAATACCCGTAAACTAGTGAGATGGGACAAAACACTTTGCCCCATCCCACTAGCTTATATGGGACGGCAAAAGACACCACCACACTTAGGTGGCACAAGTTTTAGCTAAGCTTGCACAAGTGTAAGCTTATGCTTACACTTTAAGCCAACACATCTTACCACTTAACAAAACTAGCTAATGGTTTTCACTTCTACCATTTCTATCCATGCAATTCACTCTCAAACTCTCTCTACTTCCACCCTTGTGCCGTCCCACATCAAGCAACAAACACCATCTTTGATCTTTTCTAGCTACAAACCACATGTTTACTAGTCCTATTAAGGTGTTTCCTTGAAGCCTTGATCATTTGGTGGCCATATAAACAACTTTGGAGGTGATTTGCTTGTGTCCTAGGGCTGATTTTCCAACATATGATCTTGATATTTGATGGTCTTGGAGATACTTGTTGTGTTCATCAAGTTCTTGCCTTCCTAAAACAAGAAATCCACTTGGATTGGTAAAGAAGATCATCCTCTACATTTTTCTCTTATTATTTTGTAAAGAACAAATGTATTTTCTTTCATTTTGTATATGTATATGATGTATATATGATGATAAAAATGTTGTGTGGGGATCAAGTGTTGATAAACATGCTTAAAAATGATGATAACCCTAAGAAATGAAGCTAAAATCATGACTAATTAGTTGGATGTATAAAAACAGTAGATAACTAAATGATGAACTGATAAAAATGCATGGTTTGATCTATTTACAGTAAGTAGGTGATGTTATACACATGTGAGAGTTGGCCATGCAATGGAATCAAAATAATGAGTGAGATATGATCAAAACAAGTTAGGTGGTACAATCTGAATAAGCAGTTTTGTAGGGACTGTTAAGACAACTTAGACTCAAAATGGGCAGTAGCTATAACTAAGTTATATGTAGCACATATTATGAAGAAGTTTTCATCCAAAAATGAGCTTCTAAGTCTTTGTAGAACTCTAGATATGGTAAAAATGGTGAATATGAAGTTAAAAATCAGATTTTGGAAATAATGTTTATTATTATTATATAAGCACTCACTTTATAATGTATAAAATGTAAAACATAAACCCACTAACTTATAAAACTTATTTATATAAATGTATAAAAGGTTAATTAAATGGGTAAATTAGATAAATGGTGGTAAAAATAATATTTATAAGTAATAAAAACTATAAACTTGATTTTTACGACTTTTTCGGCTATCGCCGTGAAATTAACGTTTTTCGCCAAATAAAACTTAGACGACCAAACCCGTCTAATGTAAAGTTTATAAAAGTTATATACTGATGTATAAGTAACTAAGACAAGTAAAAACCGATAAAACCCGAACTATAAGAATTACGGACATTTACGAGCTAACTAAACCTATTAGACTAATAATTGGACTTAATACGATAAATACTTGTAAAAAGAATTATTTGGGCTTAACACATTTGGGCCCAACATGAAAAGTATATATACTGATCATATAGGTATAAAATGGGTAAAAACAAGTTAAAGAATTTATAAAAGACTTAATGAACTTAAAATAGGTAAAATCGGTAAAACTAGTGAACTAGTAAGACGATACTAAAACGTAAACACTAAAATGAGTAAATGAGGATTTATAAACCCACTTGATCATCATCATATGTACAAAATCAAATATATGTATATTTTTATTTTGATAAAAGTCATTGGACCGAGTCTAAGACCGATTATTATTTATATAGGTTTCCGTGACCGAAGCACGCCCGTAGCCGATAATCCGCCTTTCATTAACAACGTGAGTTCATAGCCTCGCACTCTTTTAAATATTTTATAAAATGATTTGTAAACCCGCGAGGGAGATAACATGCTAGATTTTTATAAAAATAGAACACAAGTAGTCCCGATTGTATGCTAAATGATATGGACCCGAATGATGCTATGACCCTATATTCGAGACTAAAAGGATTATTAGTAGTTAGGTTATGTCACTTAAAGTCCCATTAGCATGAATTGTGAACTACCGGGTTTTGGTAGACGCTTGTGCATATAATAGTACTATTTGGGGACGATCACCCCAGTTCGCGCCTTGACGGTTGATCCCCGTCGTGCCACACTGATTGGTAAGCGAATTTATGTATGAGAAGATTCCATAGCGTGATTTTTGTGACGACACGCTAACTTAGATGGGCAAATTGTTTGTCGGGTTCGCGGCCCGCTGTTTTCACAGTAAGGTAACAATGTCATGCGGCTAATAATAATCCTAATTCAGATACTATAATCTATACGACATGTATAATCTAAATAAACGATAACGACGCTATTAACGATGAATATATTACCTATCATGGTAATATAGAGACTACGGTCTCATGGACGGTTTCAGATGTATGCTTGATTTATATATTGCCTGACTAGCAATATGTGGACTTTCTTCCGATATTATACTTGTGTTCTGATTTTAAATGGTTGTAAATGATTGTTTTATATAACGGTTTTCATTAAACTCTATGAATTCACTCAGCATTCGCTGATATGATTTTTGCATGTTTTCTATCTCAGGTGCTTGAAGGTAATCCGGATGGAGATCGACTCTGATGGCCCACACTTAATACTAAAAATGTTCATTCGATCTGTGTTTTGTAAACTTAATGACCTGTATAATTTGGGACCTGTTGTACGCTTTTAAAACTTTTTATCGAATGAATGTTTGTTAAACCTTGTACAACCATTTTTATGTGTTGTCTATGCTTGGAGTTATTGTGCTATCCCGTAACACTCTGAAAGACCCTTCCGCTGTACCGATACGAAAAATGAGAGTGTTACAAATTAATTGTAAGTATTTTCTTTCAATTTCATCTATTTTGTTCTAGGGTTCATCCTTTCATAATTGGGGATTTTTAAAATTGAAATTGAATTAAAACCTTAATAGGAATGTGGGTTGACATGGTAATATTACTATGATTCCTTAGGTTGATATTCATTAAGATTTCACTAAAACCCACTTGTAGAACAAATCCGAATTTAGGCTAAATGATTTTGGTTGAATGATGGATTTGAGATGAACCCATGAACAAGTAGGTAATGACATTGTTAATGCTTACCTAAAAACCTTGTTTTGAGAAACCAGTGTTCTAATCCATTATTGATCTAACATAGATCATGTGTTCTTGGTTAATGATGGAATAGACACATTGTGAACATGAAAATGATATGGATTCAATCCTATGTTTTTCAAGAAATTGATATAACACATTTTCATTTTTTTCGTTTTCCTTTTTATTTTTCATATGAGTAATTGGAAAAATATTGTCTTGTGTTTGTATTTAGGTTCTTAATCATGCATTCTCAATATCAAAAAGATCATCAATTCACTAGAGATTATATGCCCGATATCTCTCAAACCTTTGTTTCCCCTCAACTCCAAAACGCTTTTCCATCCCTTTCCTCTTGTTGTTTCCATGAGGGTAGGATTGTAGATTCAAGAATAGCGGGAGATAATTATATCAACTCTATGTTCGAGCTTGTTGTGTTTGATTGTTTGCTTTACATAGACGAGGTAATTTATCCCTTGTTCCTTCTTGAGTTCTTCAGTACTTACTCCATGCTTGAAATCAACGACCAAATCTTTATTCGTTTCTTGTTGAATGGTCAAATCATTCAATATTCCCTCGATGACTTTGGTGATATTCTTGGTGTGCCATTTGAAGGCACTTATCGTTTCACGGATAAGTGGAGACTAGATGCTCTCTTGGAGTCAAACGATAAACCTCCAAATGACACGATCGAAGTTGATCTAAATTTCATCCTTGAAATCATCACGAAAGAGCGTAGTGGAAACGTTGTGAGAAGCCTTCATACAAATGTGCGAAATGTGAATAGGTATGAAGTGCTCTCAAGCGACCTTAAGGATTACATGCTCCAATGGGCAAACATCCTTGGGGAAAATGTGTTTTGTCTTGGTGGCAACCGGGATCATATCCTTGCTTGCATGGGGCATATGTTGTTTTCCCTGTTTACTTCCACCAAGTACAATCTTGCATATTACATCGCTCGACGTATAAATTATGCTCTTTCCAAACCCAAAACCAACATCCCTTATGCTATGCTTCTTACTCGCCTCTTTAGAAGGGTTGGTCAAGATTTTCCTCAACTCGATCTTTCTCGCTTTCACCCGGTTCAACGGGTTATGTTACCTATTCAAGAGGCGTATCAACGAAAGCCAAGAAGTGACCGTGGTTCGAGAAAATCCGACCATCAAGAGCCGGATGAGGAGGACACCGATATGCCACCAAGTGATGGTGATGGCATCGGTCCTAGTTCTCATTTTGATTCTTCGAGTAACTCCCATCCATCCTCAAATCAATTCGAGGATGATTTTGAAGACTTAGCTCCTCCTCCTCACCCTTCTAGTGATGTCCCTAAAGATCTCAATATGGAGCATCTTTATCGTGAGAATCTTAGAACTCGGGGAGAATTACATGAACACCGAGTGGAGTCAAGAAAAGGGTTCAAGTATTTGGGAAAGATGATCAAGGGTTTAGGAAAGAAAAGGAGGTGAAGACTTTGAAGTTGTGTCAAAGTTTGGATTTGATGGTTAAACATTTGGTTATTAACACTTTGGTTTAGTTGTTTATTAACTTGTATTGCATGCTTGGATTACTATTTATTTTGATCCTTAATGTTGCTTATGCAATAATGTTTGTGCTTTACATAGCTTTGTGCATGCCATATGATAGTTAGCTTATTAGATTATGATCTGTAGTTAACTTCGGCTTGTGAAACTTTTGGGAAAAATCTGGGTTTATCAAAAACTGGGATGGGAAATTTTTGAAAACCTTCTGGTCGCGGTTCCATATCGACTCGAGGTTCCTTATCGATAAGGTACCGCCGGTCCTAGATAAGGAACCGCCGGTCACTGTGCACGACAGCATCTTTGCTTTTCACTGTTTTCTTAATTTTGTGTAAACCTTGCATGATTTTCAGTAATAAACTGCACATTTCCTAAACTAGGTTACCTAAATTCATTATTCACCTAAAATGATTTTAACCCATTACTAGTTTGGATCATCCCCTCACCCATTTAAACCCACCTTGTTTGCCATGTTCTTCACACATCAAACATACTTCCCTAAACCTTAAACCACCCTAATCAACCATGGTGTGTACCAAAACCTCAAACACTTCCAAGACCTCCACCCCAAGGAAAACACTCAAAATAAGGGTTAAGGTAGCTAAGCCTAACTCTTCACCTTTCCACACACCTAAGAATGAGAATGCTCCTATCCTCATTTCTTCATCACCTTCCCCACCTCTTGCACCATGCAAGACTTCATCCACCCATGGTACTAACCACTCCATTGGTTCTACCTCCTCTTCATTCAACTCTAGAATGAATGAGCTTTCTTCACCCTTCACTCCAAGTGCACCCTTGGAAGTGACCACACAACCTCAACCAATCCAAAGCATTCCTTTTGGGAATGACTTTGATGACTCTTTGGTGACTTCACCATTTACCCCTCACAACTCACCCATTTCACCAACCTTGGAGGATTTACCTCCACACTCACCCATTTCCCCTTTGGGAAACATGCCTCCACTTTCACCCATATCACCCTTGGAGAACTTGCCTCCTCCACCTCCACCCAACTCAAACATCCCAATTTTGGGTGTCCCACTTTCCCTCCTCTTGGGTGATTCTTACTTTGGGTTTCAACAAACTCATGGTCCTAGTTGCCCATGTTATCTTTACAATCACTACATCATCCATAACCTTAGGATGGACATGTATGAGCTACATAGGAGGTTGCAAAACTTCTTGCTTACCTTGTTCTCCATGCCTCCTCCTAGGAGATGAATGATGGAGTTTTCTTGATAAGAGTTTTCAACAACAACAAGCCAAAGAAAACTACTTATCTAGATTTAATGATAAGCTAGCTATTTATTAGTTAGTTTTATTTGTCTTTGTACTTGTTTCTTCATTAATGAATGTTTCTTGTTGTTGTCTTATGGATTTAGCTTTGTGTGATTCTATCCTTTTGTGCACACTAATCAACTTTAATTTGAAATTAAAATTGAACCTAAATCTATCACAACCCCTAAACTTGACTAAAATTGGTTCAAAATGATATCTAAATTATTTTGTCACCCTTTGTCAAGACATTCTTTGTGAATGTGTTGCTTTATGCAACCCTAGCATATTTTGGTTCTAATAGAGGTAAAATTCCAAGATTTGCAACTTTTTTGAAAAAGTCTTAGTTTTTCCCAAAACCCAGGAAAAACATTGTTTAAAGTCCTCTGGACGCGGTTCCTTAAAGACCCGCGGTTCCTTAGTGATATGGAACCGCCGGCCCCTATAAGGTACCACGGCCAGAAAGTGGCTTTTAACGATTTTTTGGTCAAAACCTTTAAAACCCTATTCCCAGTCAAGATTCCTTGTTTACTCAAATTGACTAAACATTCCTTGACACTACACATTTTGTATTCAAATTCTTACCTTTATTACTTTTTACTTATACCCCAACCTTGAGATTTCATTCTCACACCCTCCCAACCTTGAGAATTCATTCTCACATAACCTTGAGATTTCATTCTCACACTCTCACAATGCCTAACTCCTACATTCCTAACCTTGACATTTCTTTGTCACAACCCCTCTCACCCAAAGCTTCTTCATCTAAGCTTTCAAAGAAACCGAAAATCTCGGTTCGACCCGTTTGGGTTAAGAAGAATGAACCATCTTCGTCCAAACCACCCAAAAACCCTACCTTCTCTCCAATCAAGTACTGGAATGAGACTTACACCATAAACCCATCACCGGAGCAAAAGAACATGTTCCACCACCACCATAATCCTTCAATACCCCTCAACTCAATGACCTTTCAACCTTCCCAAACCTCACAAGGCATTGTGAAAACTCTCCCAAATCCTTTACCCCACCACCACCAAACCCTAAGTTTGATGCCATACCCACATCAAACGATTTTGTGTTGCATCATGGATCCTCGTGTGATTGTTTCCGATTTCAACAAATTGAACTTGCTCATGTGTATGAGAAGTTAAATTTTCTTGAACTCCTCCTCACTCGACCTCCTATTCAAGTTTTCGTTCCGGTGGACAAAACTTCGAATGATGCATCGTCGTCTTTTTAGTTCTTTTTTTATTTTTAGCAATCTTGGAAAATATCACTATTAGACTAGCTTATGCTTAGTGGTTTATCTTCCATATATATTGCTTTTAGATACTCATACTATGTGTATGACTATCTTCTTTGTTGTATTTTTTCTCTTTATGTAACCTTTGTGTTATTTGTGTGCTATTTCATTAGTTCTACTTTGAGTTGATCTTGATTAACTTTTTACAATTGCTTATGGGTGATTCCATCAATTCTAAAGCTTTAACCCATTGACAAGCTTATCATCTTCATTGGATTGAAGTTTGATTTTGTCAATTACCTCTTTGGACATACTTAGCAAAATACTTGCTTCTAATTTGAGATTTCTTCTCTTTCTCCCTCTCAAGTTACTTAGTAGGTAGTGATCATATATACATTGGTGTTTCTTTCCTTTCTACTAACCTTTGTGTAACATGTCACCTTAGCTCACAAACTTGGTGCCCCAAGCAAGGGGGAGCAACCACCAAGGGGGAGCTACTAGCAAAGTTCGATGATCTTCAAAGACTTATGCTAACCTTTTTGCTACAACAAAGGGGGAGAAATGATAGTGATAAACTAGTTAATAATTCCATAGTTTGTGTTTCAACGTAAATGAGTTTATTGTTTGTCGTAATCAAAAAGGGGGAGATTGTTAATGCAAGTGATGCCTAAAAACATTATTAGTGTTAACTAATCTTTCTTAGTTTTGATCACAACAAACCATACAACACATTTAGTGTAAAACACAAAATGAATTATTTAACTAACACTATCATCAAGGTAATAATCATATCACTAACCTTTCTTAATCATACTTAGTGATCATCAAAATGATTATCTTAAAACTCACTTTTGTTAATAAGACAAAAGACTTTTTAATAAACTTTCTTTTTTAGAAAATGTTTTATTAAAATGGAAAATGAAAATTTGAAAATGGCATATTCCAAATGCTGTTAGAATATCCTTTGAAGGGTTCAAATACCTCAGATATTCCCACCCCACTAAAAGACAAAAAACGGAGCGGAGTCTAGTGGCGGTACCTTAAGTACCTACGCGGTACCTTAGCGATATGGTACCGCGGGGTGAGATAAGGTACCGCGCACAGTAGCCGTTATAGATCCGTTGTAACTTTGTCTCCTTTAAATAGTGGGTCAAATCTCATTTTCCAATAAGCCTCTTGGACGTTTTTCTCAGCCCTCTTTCTATTTTCTATAGCATAATCATTAGTAAATGATCACTTAAATTGTTAAGGATGTTTACATATGATTATCCTCTTGATCTCCTCCTTTACCATGTCCAATGAGAAGATCACTCACTCACTAGTGTAGTGATAAAGATGAATCTATGAGCTAGTCATATTCATCATGATACCCTTTTTTGTTTTAGGTCAATCCAATGTATTTTTGAATACTTGGACTAGTTGTGTTCATCCAAGTTATTTGTGGATACTTGGATTTGTTGTGTACATCCATTGCATATGTGTTTGCTTGGATTTGTGTTGTGTAAATCCAAGCTACATGTGTGTACTTGGATAAGTCTAGTTGAGTTGTAATAGATTTGATTAGGAGTTCTCACTAAACTATAAATTGATGTGGTTGTGTCTTGTGAGTTCTCACTAAACTTTAAAGTGATTAGTAGTTGTGTTGTGTGAAGTTCTCACTTAGCTTCAAAGTGAAGAGTCGTGAAGATTGGTTCTAGCTTTCGATTAGAACTCGACATCTATCCTTGTGTCGTAAAATGGTGAAGTAGGCAACGTCGTGAAGATTGGTTCTACCTTAAGATTAGAACCCGACATCTAGCCTTGTGTCGTTAAATTATGAAGTAGGCAACGTCGTGTAGATTGGTCCTAGCTAAAGATTAGGTCTCGACATTTAGCTTAGTGTCGGAAAATAATGTAAGCAACGATGTAAGGTTTTCTCCGCCGATAAGGGAGCTTGTGGATATAGTGGAAATCTCGAGTAGGTGTACTCGAGGAGTAGAGTAGAAACGAGGATAGAGCCTCGTTGTCGAACCACTATAAATCTTGGTGTCTTCCCACTAGGTTGTTTCCTTCCTTGCTCTTTACTTATTTCATTATCATTATACTTGCTTATTATCCTTGCTAGTGCATTTCAATTGAACCTAATCATTATGCAACTTAGCCTCAAGTAAAAGATAGCTTTGATAGAAACCAAATTGAAAGTAATTTTAATTTGGTCACCAATCGAAGAGAAACTATTTAACCCCCCCCCCCCTTTCTAGTTTCTATAGTGTGTACATTGCCATCCATGTCGGTCTTCTTCTTGTACAACCACTTGCCACTAACAGTTCTAGCGTTAGGGGGAAGGTCAACTAAGATCCAGACATCATTGTGTTTCATGGATTGCATCTCCACATTTATAGCATCCAGCCATTTATCAGATTCAGGATCTGCCAATGCAGCTTTGTAGTTAGTGGGTTCATTATGATCCCCTAACTCATGTTCCTCAGCATCAATGTATAAACACATACGGTCAGGAGCACGCCTAGTCCTCGTAGACTTTCGAATGGGAGCTATATCACTTATAGGTTCATCAATTTCTTGATCATCCTCTTTATGATTGCTAGTGTTTTCAGAAGGATGTATATCTTCATCTTGAATCACTTCAAGATCCTCTATACTCTCACTTGCTTCTTGATTCATAATATTGCTCACTAGGAATTCAGCATTACGAGCAACAAATACTTTGTTCTCGGGTGGGTAGTAAAAGGAGTAACCCATCGTTTCCTTTGGGTAACCTACAAATATACACTTAACAGATCGGGGCTCTAGTTTGTCTGGTTTGATAAGCGCGTCACGCTTAACAAGAGCCTCACATCCCCAGACCTTTAAGTAAGACAACTTAGGGGCTTGCCTATACCATACTTCGTATGGAGTCTTTTCAACCTTCTTTGTTGGAACCATATTGAGTATGCGAGCAGCAGACTCAAGAGCATAATCCCAAAAGGATTTAGGAATAGTTGTTTGGGCCATCATGGAACGAACCATATCAAGTAGGGTTCTATTTCTCCTCTCAGAAACACCATTGTGTTGTGGTGTATATGGAGGAGTTCTTTGGGAAACTATCCCATGTTCCTTAAGATGCTCCAGAAATTCATAACTCATAAATTCACCTCCACGATCCGAACGTAGTGCCTTTATGGTTTTACCGAGTTGATTTTCTACTTCCTTTTGAAACACCTTAAATGTTTCAAACACTTCATGTTTATGCTTTAGCAAGTAAACATAACCATAACGACTAAAGTCGTCAGTGAAAGTGACGAAGTAACTTGCACCTTGTCTTGACACGGTTCTAAATGGACCACATACATCGGTGTGGATTAGTACAAGTAGATCTTTAGCCCTCTCCACTTGATGTGAATAAGGTTTACGTGCCATCTTTCCAGATAAACATGAAACACACTTATCAAAGGAGTCATCATCGTTTGACTTAAGCAATCCATCAGATTGTAATTGCTTAATGCTCTTTTTGCTTATGTGGCCAAGGCGACAATGTCATAGCAATGTAGAGTCCAAATTAGATTTGGCCCTTTTGTTGCTTATAGCATACATAGAACTATTGTTTGCATTAGAATCACACATATCAATTTCATAAATACCATTACTAGGAACAACATTAAAATAAAACATATTATTTTTCGAAACTGAAATACTTGCATTATTCTCAAAACGATTAACAAATCCATCGTCATACAAACATGAAACTGAAACAATCCCTCTAGAAATAGAAGGTGCGTAATGACAATTATTCAAAATAACAACTAGTCCACTAGGGAGAAATAATTGAAAAACACCAATGGCTTCAACAGCTGCACGATGACCATTGCCCACGTACAGATTCAAAGCTCCTGGCTTCAGCTTCTTACTTATCCTTAGACCCTGAGTAGTATTACAGATGTGAGTACCACAACCAGTGTCATAAACCCAAGATTTATTAGGAAAAGTAAAGAGTTCTATCATGAAGATACCTGAAGTGCTAGCTCCTTGAGAGGACTTCTTTCTCTTCCACAACTCAGCGAGATACTCTGGACAGTTTCTCTTCTAATGACCAATGTCACCACATTGGTGACAAATGGCATCCTTAGTAGGATTCTCTCTTCTTGGTGGAGGGGGAATCTTGGCTCGGGGAGTAAAGTTATCTACTTTCTTCCCTTTACCATGATTCTTACCCTTCGCAGCATTAGACGGTTTAGCCTTGTTAGGCTTTTGAACCCTTCCTGCCCTAATAGCATTAATGGTATTAGGAGTAGCAGGTGCAACCTTCTTTGGTAACGTTTTATCATGTAGCTTTAGCATGGCATGCAATTCATGTATTTTCTTCCCCACGCCATGCATATTGTAGTCTTGCATGAACCTATCATAGTCCTTATTCAGTGAGGCTAAAATTAGGCTAACTGAAAGTTTCAAGGACATGGGGTGACCCAAACGTTCCAAGTTCTCTATGAACCCCTTCATCTTCAAGACATAGGAGCTCACAGATTGTCCATCCTCATGTTTACACGCGTGAAAGGCACGTGCAACATCAAGGAGTTCTTGATCAGCTTGTTCAGTGAACATGGCCTTCAATTCTTCCATCATTGACCATGCGCCATGACCCTCCAAAAGTTTCTGGAGTTCAGGGGACATAGTCATGAGCATAAGGCCAGCGATTTCTCTTGACCTTTTGACCCAAGTTGGATGTAAATTTGGGTCTTGCTCTGGTCCTTCATGACCATGAGGCAGAATTTCTGGTTGATCAGGAATTGGTTGCTCAAGGTATTTAACCAAGTCATCAGTTTCGAGCGGTATCCGAAGAGCACGATACCAATCAACAAAGTTATTCTTAGTCAACTTCATCTTTTCAAGGAATGACTTAACAACCGTGCTGTTTAAGCAAGAGTTTTGATTATTCATCTACAAAAAAAAGTTCAACGGTTAGTATTTTCGATAATTACATTCTCAAAGAATTAACTACCCAATTAATCATGTTGAGACTAAGATCCTTGCTTGCACTCCCACTTAATATTAGAGGTCCGACCGTCTAGTATTCAAGTAGGGCAACAAGGTAAGCGACGGGCGTTAATTGCATTACAAGAGAAACTCTTAGATATATGAGACGATTCATGAAGTTTATTTGTTGTAGAGTGTTTGGATGGGATGTTCTCTCATCTCTTTCGAGCACCTTTGAACATCTCAAACAAACTTGTTCTACATGTAATAAAGTCATGAGTATGGTTCATCTCATCTTTATGCCTTGGGTTCCGAATCTGACCGGGAACTCGACTTTAAGTCGTACCAATTTGAAGCATGCAATTATTGGCAAAGGTCTGACCAGTGACAAAGATCGCCTCGGGTATGTAATTCGCCCTAGGTCTGACCAGATGACGAAAAACAACTACAAGCGCTTCTAAATTGGATGGCATAGACTTAAAAATTTCAAATATGTATCACATAAGTTTTAGAAAAACAAATGTCAAAGTGTGTAAAAGAATGCATGCAATTCATTCTCTTAGCACAAGTTTAGAAAACAATTTGTTAACTTTTGGTTTAGGCGTGTTTTACCGCGGGAGAAGATTAAAGAGAGATCAAACCCTATATCCTACTCTACATGCACCTGAAAGTGCAAGTGCTTGGGATAATTATCCCACAAGTGCCGAAGCACCTATGGAACACGGGAGAAGATTAAAGATCCCTCAAACCCTAGATAGCAAGTGCAATAGCAAGTCCATCATTGGTAAAGACACAAAACGGTGTTGTAGTTTTAAGTATTGTAAAACTAATTGATTTTGCAAATCACGTCGTTGAGAAGATAGTTTATAAGCCATCATTACGGTATGTAAGCCTAACTCGAATGACAATATGATTTCGCAAAAAATTAGAATACAATAAAACCAAGTTTCATAGTTCTTATGTCAATATTAATATTTGTTCAAAAAAATCAAGATTTTAACAAATAACACATAGCCAATTCGCAAGGAAAATATGGTGTATTAATATGACATAGTTTTAAAGCTAGTTTCGATATAAGTTCAATCCGTTTTTATGATTCCTAGAATCTTGAATTATTACGTTTTGCAATTCATAATGGAAAACAAATAAGCACATAAAAACAGACAGAAGGGGGGTAGAAGCAGAAGACAGACTCTATATGAAAGCGGTAAATCATATAAGATCCAAGTCTCGAATGAGTCTTCCCTAAATTGAGGACCAAAGACCCTCATCGAGTTTTCGAGCAAGGTACTTGATGACGTGCAAAGTATCACAAACGTGAGATGCAAAGGTCTTTGACGGATAATAAAAACCAAAGTAATTATTAACCGGTTCAATTTTAACCTACCCAATTTTTAATAGATCTAGATCAAGATTAAAACTTTATGACAAGTATGCATGTAATTGTCATAAAAACATAAATAAAAGAGATTTTAAAGGAAAGCAAGCGTGATTTATTCTATGTGTAACCCATGAATGCTATACGATTTGACTCGTGATGCCACTGTTGGGATTTAGAACTAGTTAAACCATTAACTACGAGTGCGCAGCGGAATGGATCTAGTATAATATTCATGATTAACACATAATAAAACAATTATAAAACCAACCTTTTAATTAATTGAATAAGTCAATTAATTGATCTTGATCTTGAAGCTATAACGGTAAAGTAACCGTCCTCTAACGATTGCTCACACGACACGTCAAACGAACACACTACGATGCTAGTGGTAACTTCACTTCGATAGATCTTGCAACTTAAAAACCCTAATATCCAAAACCCTAATGGGATTGCGTAAGGATATGGTTTTGTAGACGTTACAAGATTCTTGGAAAAATCACCAGTAAACCCTAATTAGGGTTTACAATAAATCGGACCACAAGGGAATACTAAAACCTAGATTATGAGATCTAGGGTTTAGTTATAAAGATTAAATCTTTATAAGAAAACCACGAAGAAGGATTAATCTTATAAAGGTTAAACCTTTAGGTGTGATTTTAGGTTAAAGGAAAAAGTTTGTTCGGTTTGGGTGTTGGGGTTGGGTCGATCGGACGCAACACAAGGGAGAGGGAGAGACAAAATTTGTGAGGGGTATGGGATTGTATTTATACACATCCTTGCACCTCCTCAAAATTATTAAGGCCCAACCCAACACCTAAATTAAGTAACTAATTACTTGATTAACAAACAAAAGATCCTTCTAGACCCCCTAATAGAATTCAGCCGCCTATAGGGCACCAGAGGGTTCTAGAAGTCGATTTCCTTCCTTAATTTAAATAACGCACTCGCCTTTAATTAATAAAAAACCGTTAACTAATTAAACCATCGTTAATTAAATAAAACGTGAAGTTTTTATTATACGTTTAATTATAAATAATAAAATGTAAATAAACGTGTATTCTCCGTATTGAGTGTGTGCCCCCGATAGGCTCACGCATTTACCGATGGCTAAACGATCGCATATCTCAACAAAGGTGAGGTTTGTGGTGGTCCAACTCTCGATAATGGTAGGTGTAATGTCTTTATGAAGCAACCAACTATTCTATATTTTAAATGGTGAAGGACCATAGTCAGCAGTAGCATTCGAGAGGAGGAGGGGCGTATGATCTAAAAATTCTCATGGTATGGTAATAACTAGTTATAATGCTCGTGCGTGCACGGGCTTTGAACATAAAACTTTGATTAAACATTATCATACATATACTTAAAATAGTACTAATTATCATACCTTATAATTATAACTACTTTCAGAACACAATGAGCGAACACAATTGGAAACCCAAGTGATTGATTTTCATTGATGTGTAGCCAGTAGTATTATGATTTTTAAAACTTTCTTAAAAAATTTGCTAACTTTTATTTCCGCATAATAGCTATTTTTAATATTAAAGGTAAATATAATGTTGATATAAAGTGGTTTTGTTATAAATCACATATGATTAAAACTTAATTTTAAGAAGCGTGAATTTAGCTAGTGGCTCATTTGTTAGTCACAAGTGAGGCCTATTTTTTGTGACTTGAATATGTTGCAAATAAAATAAAAATTACTCCACTTTTTTGGGTTTTTCATCACATTTCATCGAATCAACGTAACACAAGTATCAAGTAGATGGGTTAAACGGGTAAGTCGAGACATTAGTATTAGGTTTTCTTTCATATGTGACTTAACAAATCTCCAGTAGTATTGTTTTAACACCCCCAAATTTACACGCAGCGGAATACATCTTTGGGTGCTAAACAATGATACTACAACACATAATTTATAAAGAACGACTCAAAAAGAGACGTTTTAGATTTATCGTTCCCAAAACATTCATCAGAGTAGCGTAGTCCCAAGTAATCGTTACCAAAAGATAAGTTAAAACAACATATTAGTTTGTTTTAAAAATGGAACGATAAATAAATCAAAAAGTTTGAACAACATAGCAGTGCACAACTTCATTCTCGTGACCTCCAAGCTTCCACTTCTTAATTACCTGAAATACATGTGAGTAAAACAATCAGCAAAAATGCCGAGTGAATCTATAGGTTTATGTAATCAATTTGAACACAAGCAAAGATTTTAAGTTTGTGGCATGCTTATAAGCATTAAATAATAATTTGCATCAACAATGATAATTGTATATAGCATAAATTGCAATAAGCTCATGGAACCGAGCCCTTAGACACTCCTTTTAGAGGTCTGATAAGACAGGAGATTTATTAATTGTCGGTTACCTCTAGATTTTCGGTACATTGCCGTATACCTGACTTCTCAATACAATATGTCCAAACAGTGCGGAGGTCGGGCCTAAGCTTCTATGACAAGTCCACACAAACTGAACCGGGGCGGCTTCCCCCATAGATCTATTAATTGTACTAGCGGCTAGCCCATCATAAGCTAGTTAACGGTCCATAATTGAGGCTTTAACAAAGGCAATCACTTAATGCAATTTAAAGGCAACCACGGGTCCATTCATAGAGGGACAAAGCATACCATAAAAATCTTGTGTTCTAAGTTTATAAAACATGTATTCCCCCTCGCGGGTTTAAAATCATTTAATAACTAGTATAAAGCGAGGCTATAGACTCACCTTAGCCAATAGTGGTAATGAGACGATCGCCGACGATAGATGATGCCTTTCAAACACGAGAACCGCAACCTATCAAATGAGGTGCGTTCATTAATAATAGACTCGAGAAATAAACCATTCATAAGAATATAAAACTCGACTCATATAATCACGACAAACTCGAGAGAAAACGATACAAGTGATACTATTACACTCTCCTATATATTCATTTTATTATTTTATGCTTTTAATAAAAATCTGCCGGAACATACCGAATGTCCAAGCCGTTTTCCCATATTAAACATATAAACTTTTTATGATATTACTCAGAGAACTTACTTAATATATGTAGAAAGTCCTCCCAAGAGCCCATCAAAATATTTTACTCCTAAAGTTCCCTGCCCGACTCATCTTTGAATCACAAAATCCGGACAGTTTAGCGACCTTGACTTACGAAACCATTTTTGACCATTCTAAACAACTCCATTTATAAAACCGTCACTTGATTCTAAAAATAGACTCAAAACACTAAACTTGGAGCCTGAGAACAGCCCTTGAATCATTTTGAAACTCATTTTATAGTCCCCGAGATTCGATCCAAATATCGACAACAATTTTCGGATTGTGTCGACACTCGTCTCCCGGTACACGAAAATCAAACTAGTGTATCTTCCACCTCGTTTGGAGTTGGAAGGCCTACTTTATATCAAATCGAAGCTAACGAAATTCTCTACAACATAATCCCATAATATCAACCTATTTTCAGACTTAAGATTTCCGAAAATGCCTCTAAACCTACTGCCTAAAATTGGCCATTTAAAAACCATACAAAATTAAGTTTTTGATCAAAACCAACAACTTTTATCATCATTCTAACATCCTAATATCATCACAATCTAATCCTAACACTTGTATCATCATCAAAATCAAAAACCCAAAATCAAAAATATATTTTCTTTACAAAAATAACATGATCTACACATGATTATCACTAGATAATCACATGCAACATCATCTAACAACTTTACTCACCAAGATTCTTGATCAAAATTTCAAAGTTAATGCATGTTGATGAAAATGGTATCAAAAGAATCCCCTTCAAATTCTAGGATGTGGTCTTCAATTGTTTTTGGTTAGATCATAATATATTTTGAGTAAAATTGGATCAAAGTTTGGTTTTGGTAGGGTGGTGGTGTTTTGGAAATATAGAGAGAGAAAGAGAGGATGAGTGAAAATTTTTAAGTGGTGAAATGGTGTGTGTGTGTTTGGTTTGGGTTTATATATAGTGGGGTAGGGACCTTGGTTGCAATTTGGCAACAGTTGTGGCTAAAAATAAAAATAGTTAGCTAAAAAGCGGGAAATAACTATTAGTAAATTTTCAAAATGTTTACGGGACTCGGGTTTCTTAAAAATACTTAAAAGTTTAAACGCACACGAAAAATAATAATATAACGACTCGATACGTAATTAAAACGATATCGTCGAAAGTATTAAATATCGAAACGATCGATAATAAAATATAAAATTTTTGGCATCCGTCGGTATCGCGATCACTAGTTGTCCTCGTTACTCGTCAAAATATTAAAATATAATATTTAATATCGGTTTCAACTTAAACCGTTAAACATAATAATATTTAACGTTATAAAATACTTCAAAATAATTGAAAATAGAATTAAATTATGACCTTATTTTTACGGGTTTTACATCCTCACCACCTTAAGGGAGCGACGTCCCGGCGCTCAACTCGCCTCATACACGAGTTGTTCACTACCCGTAAGGATGATGGCATTCCTTATAAAGAAGTCCTCACGTTCCCACGTGAAATTCGATCCACGATCTCCACTGGTTCCTTTACAAAACGCAACTTGTCGTCAATTTGTATCTCACCAAAAAGGAATAAATAAATTCTTATCCACCAGTCACCCGGCAAGCTCGACACATCAAATTTTTATGGATCACACGAAGCTCGTTCGACAGCAAGAATAGATGACAGGATTTTCGGGTAAGTCCAGTTAAAAGGAAGGTTGCAAATTAAAGGATATCCATCGGCCGGATAGCATGGACACACATAAAAAAGAAATAACAAGAAAAACATTTTCGTCATCGGAGGGTGCTCACACGCGGGTCCTCACTCAAAAGATAATACAAAGACACCATCTCACTTTCGCCAACGCGCATTAAAGTCTCAATAAACATCGTCGTTGAAAGTCAAAAAGATATTACATAATATATGTTCTACATGATCGGACGTCATCGGATGATGCCGTCTCAGTTCTCACAACTTACGGTCATTTGACTAGATCACATACCACATAAGTACATAAAAATAAAAGGTCGAACAATAACATCAAGTATAGATTTCCATCGTTAATCATCGAGAAAACCTTGAACGAACCCTTGATAATAACTACTTGATCTCCAGATTCTTTCCACTTGCGGTGTCGGCTTCAACATACTCCTCGAGGTTGTAACGAATTTATTAATTCCATTCATTTAGAGATTCGGTCCTCAATTATTCCACAAGCATACGCATAAATCCTGGTTACACTTATCGTTTCTTCTTATACACTGCTTCCCAAGATTCATTTTAAACTCAGAATAAAATAGTGATCTTCAGTACGAGGAACAGAACGAGATAAAAATAAATTCAATAAACGCATAAACGGACAAGATGTGGTAAAATGATTTAAGGTTGACGACCGACGAGGGATCTCGAATCACGTAACCGTAAAACATAATAATTCACAATACTAGAAAAATGAGAGCGAAGAATAAATTAAATATTAACATTAAAATAACGTTTGTCACAATTATCCGTCTCGGATTTGGTATTACCTTAAGACTCAATTGAGGTACTTTCTTGATAAAGATGATATATTAAAAATAGAAGTTAAATAGCTTCATAATTTATTTTGGTTGTCTTAAGAAACTTTGAAAGAATGACATGAATTTTATAAATTAAACTCATATTGTTGGTTACAATTAGAAGATATAATTTCCAAATTAAATTATTATTAGGAATATAAATTAAACCGGTAATTTCATTACATTAAAAGTAAAGTATGATAAGTCAATTAGTTCAACAGGTAGAACATAATTTTATTTTTAACATTAGTTTTAGTTATACAAAATATGGTGTATAAATTTGACCTTTTACTTGTGATGGTTATTTCGATAATTGAAAATCATTAGAGAATGTAGACAAGTTCCATAAAAATTTTATAATACGTTGTAGAAATACATAAAGGTGTTTATTATTTCAAAATAACATGGGATATATTTGGGTTTCCAAATGTGACAAGATAACAAATGAATACGAATGGAAATAATGGTTAACAATCAGTACGAAATCAACAGTACAAAAGAGAACGAAGTAAATGTCGTATGAATTCTTAAAGAGAATAATAAAATAAAGGCATTGATGGTATGACGATAAGAAATAATAGATTAAACAAGTTGTCAAATTTGGTTAGTGCGGTCGATGGTTCACCAATATCAGCTCGTTAACTTAGCGGTGGTCGTTACACGATCGGAAATAAGATCCATACAAAAAATTTAATAAATAAAAGTCCTGATAATCACTTGTAATTAAAACAAATCAAATGAACGATGTTAGTGTTTAAAGAGAGAAGTCAAAGCACGGTTCACAAGAGTGGATTTCGAGACAAACGAGAGTGACGGACGTCATCCCGGATATACGGAAATCACTCTAGTGATAATTCATTATTCACATGCGGAGACATTCCAAAGATCTACGCAGTCGCATAAAGAAGATTGGACGAGAAGGAAGGATAAAACATCGAGACTTTCAAGTCATTTATTAACAGTCAGTAATTAGACGAACGGTCAAAAGAAATCAGTTACAAGACAAAATGAAGTAACAAGTGGAAAAATGATCGTCGAGTAAAAACGTACCCGTAAACGTATAATTCATCCAAGAGAAGATAAGAAAAAATATGCGGATGCATAGAAATTGCGCTATATGTATAAAATATGAAGGTTTTCAAAACTTCTTTTCACTTTATTTCATTTTATTTATCTCTATAATAAATACAAGTAAAAAGTTGATTATTATCAAGATTTTTAAGGTGACTACTATTCAGCCTAGCATGGCTTCTTCTAAATTAGACATAGGTGATCAGGCCATGCATAATTTAGGAATAGCAATGCAGTGCTCAGTTTCGTCGAAAAGTATTACGTTTCTTATGTTTATATATAAACCATGCCATTTGTAAAATGGAATTTAAAAATAGTTTATAAATTTATAGGATACAAGTAATTTGTGAGATACTCAATAAGCAACTTTTAATGTTACAAAAAGTATTTTATAAGACCAAAGTAAAAATAATTGGTGAAAATAATCGTAAAACAATATCAGATTTATTTATAATATGACATTATGACAACGTATAAAGTAGTCAAAGTTTTGCAAAAAGTGGAAAATAGTAGCTCATAAAACAACCAATGAAATGGTTACAAGTTGTTAAGTTTTCAAAGGGTTATAAGGTTTAGACGAAAACGTCATGAGATACGCGATAAGAATGTCAACGAAGAATGTGAAGGCAAAACTTCAAAACTCAACTCAAATCAGTGGAAGGTTAGAAGAAAACGAAAATAAAATAACATCGAGTGACAAATGAGTCATATATATGAAAAGAATAAAACAATCCACATGTGTATTCTTTGTAAGATACTCGACACAACATGCTTTTAAGAAAGTATGTTATTCGTTTTTAAATTACACCATTAATCCGGTAATTGCTAATCCTGTACTGTTTCTATTTTTAAATATTTTCACATGCAACTAGTATTCGTTAGTTGTAAAATAATATTTGTTAAAACTTTACGATCTCAAATGAAATCAAAACAGCTTAGAAACATTTAAAACTCATGTTCTGAATTTTCTATAGATTTAACTATTAAATATGAGCCGATTAATTGACCCGATAAACGACATCTCCAAGACTCAGAGTCTAAAGCATTTTGATGCAAAACGACGTTTCAGACGACTTTCTAGTTTTACCCGAGACCTGAAAACCAATGTAAAATGACCAAAATACCCCTGCAAGTTCTGTGCAGGTTTGACTATTTTATTTTAAAAAACGCAGGTTTTACTTTTAAGTTTTGACCTGTTTATACTGCCCCTACAGTTTCTGCATAAAGTGTATTTTTCGACACTTCTTAACGGCTCAAAATATATACATATATACACACATGTCTTGTGGATTTTATAACAACGAAAAATAAATCTCGTAATGAGCATCAAATAAAATATAGCATGATGAATGACAGAAAATGCTTCAAGGTATTCAACACGAAATTTAGGAAGCAAGACGGTGAAAGACGTTCGTAATTTAGATTTCAAAATGCAATGTAGGCAAATCTCCTTGGTGCCACGATTGTCAAAAACACAAAACATAACAAGAAAAGAATGGAACATTAACATGCTACACTCCGGGAGCGAGAAGGTTAATGAAAAACAAATGATACAATTTTATATAAGTAAAATCGTATTCCAATTCTAGTGCCATAATCTAGACGATGACTTATAAAATAACGATGACGTTACCGAGATATAAGTGAACAATACACTTCGGAGTCGATACATATAAATGTCAACGAATTAAATCTTCGCATGTCGTGTAAAACGATAATAAAAATCAACAAAATATTATGAAAAACCATAGTATTATTCAACACTATTTTAAGAAATGTTTCAAAATGTATGACTCACACGATAGCGGTTAGTCTATTCCAAGGACACATTGAGCTACACAATGGTCTGGAGATTACGTTAAAAGACGTCCAAGCACAAATAGCCGGAAGACGATTTTAATATCTATATAGATATCACAAAGGGTTAACAATGAAAGTAACGCGCGTAGATGAAGTTATGTAAGGTCCTAATATAAAAATTTTGCAATAAAAGCAATTTAAATACTTCAAAAATAAATACAGAAAGATCTTGAAATTCATTATATTTATTTAAGTTAATCATTAATAAATGGTAAACTTTTATCGAAAAGTTTAACGACATAAATATATATCGATAAAGGGATCCTAGATATAAATATATATCCATAAGTGGATCATAGTATTTATTTATAAATACTTGCCAATAAGGTATACGTAATAACGCATACTAAAGTGGTAATCCCAGAAGTAGCTTGAACGTGAAGTCACGCGAAGTCCTGTGCACTGACTCTTTGAAAAATAAAAACTGACAGTTATAGTTTAGGTTTTTAAAATAAAGACCTAGTTCTCTATAACTCATGGCTCTGGTACCAATCTTTAACACCCCCAAATTTACACGCAGCGGAATACATCTTTGGGTGCTAAACAATGATAGTACAACACATAATTTATAAAGAATGACTAAAAAAGAGACGTTTTAGATTTATCATTCCCAAAACATTCATCAGAGTAGCGTAGTCCCAAGTAATCGTTACCAAAAGATAAGTTAAAACAACATATTAGTTTGTTTTAAAAATGGAACGATAAATAAATCAAAAAGTTTGAACAACATAGCAGTGCACACAACTTCATTCTCGTGACCTCCAAGCTTCCACTTCTTAATTACCTGAAATACATGTGAGTAAAACAATCAGCAAAAATGCCGAGTGAATCTATAGGTTTATGTAATCAATTTGAACACAAGCAAAGATTTTAAGTTTGTGGCATGCTTATAAACATTAAATAATAATTTGCATCAACAATGATAATTGTATATAGCGTAAATTGCAATAAGCTCATGGAACCGAGCCCTTAAACACTCCTTTTAGAGGTCTGATAAGACAGGAGATTTAATAATTGTCGGTTACCTCTAGATTTTCGGTACATTGCCGTATACCTGACTTCTCAATACAATATGTCCAAACAGTGCGGAGGTCGGGCCTAAGCTTCTATGACAAGTCCACACAAACTAAACCGGGGCGGCATCCCCCATAGATCTATTAATTGTACTAGGGGCTAGCCCATCATAAGCTAGTTAACGGTCCATAATTGAGGCTTTAACAAAGGCAATCACTTAATGCAATTTAAAGGCAACCACGGGTCCATTCATAGAGGGACAAAGCATACCATAAAAATCTTGTGTTCTAAGTTTATAAAACATGTATTCCCCCTCACGGGTTTAAAATCATTTAATAACTAGTATAAAGCGAGGCTATAGACTCACCTTAGCCAATAGTGGTAATGAGACGATCGCCGACGATAGATGATGCCTTTCAAACACGAGAACCGCAACCTATCAAATGAGGTGCGTTCATTAATAATAGACTCGAGAAATAAACCATACATAAGAATATAAAACTCGACTCATATAATCACGACAAACTCGAGAGAAAATGATACAAGTGATACTATTACACTCTCCTATATATTCATTTTATTATTTTATGCCTTTAATAAAAATCTGTCGGAACATACCGAATGTCCAAGCCGTTTTCCCATACTTAAACAAATCAAATTTTTATGATACTACTCAGAGAACTTACTTACCATATGTAGAAAGTCCTCCCAAGAGCCCATCAAAATATTTTACTCCTAAAGTTCCCTGCCCGACTCATCTTTGAATCACAAAATCTGGACAGTTTAGCGACCTTGACTTACGAAACCATTTTTGACCATTCTAAACAACTCCATTTATAAAACCGTCACTTGATTCTAAAAATAGACTCAAAACACTAAACTTGGAGCCTGAGAACAGGACTTGAATCATTTTGAAACTCATTTTATAGTCCCCGAGATTCGATCCAAATATCGACAACAATTTTCGGATTGTGTCGACACTCGTCTCCCGGTACACGAAAATCAAACTAGTGTATCTTCCACCTCGTTTGGAGTTGGAAGGCCTACTTTATATCAAATCGAAGCTAACGAAATTCTCTACAACATAATCCCATAATATCAACCTATTTTCAGACTTAAGATTTCCGAAAATGCCTCTAAACCTACTGCCTAAAATTGGCCATTTAAAAACCATACAAAATTAAGTTTTTGATCAAAACCAACAACTTTTATCATCATTCTAACATCCTAATATCATCACAATCTAATTCTAACACTTGTATCATCATCAAAATCAAAAACCCAAAATCAAAAATATATTTTCTTTACAAAAATAACATGATCTACACATGATTATCACTAGATAATCACATGCAACATCATCTAACAACTTTACTCACCAAGATTCTTGATCAAAATTTCAAAGTTCATGCATGTTGATGAAAATGGTTTCAAAAGAATCCCCTTCAAATTCTAAGATGTGGTCTTCAATTGTTTTTGGTTAGATCATAATATATTTTGAGTAAAATTGGATCAAAGTTTGGTTTTGGTAAGGTGGTGGTGTTTTGGAAATATAGAGAGAGAAAGAGAGGATGAGTGAAAATTTTTAAGTGGTGAAATGGTGTGTGTGTGTTTGGTTTAGGTTTATATATAGTGGGGTAGGGACCTTGGTTGCAATTTGGCAACACTTGTGGCTAAAAATAAAAATAGTTAGTTAAAAAGCGGGAAATAACTATTAGTAAATTTTCAAAATGTTTACGGGACTCGGGTTTCTTAAAAATACTTAAAAGTTTAAACGCACACGAAAAATAATAATATAACGACTCGATACGTAATTAAAACGATATCGTCGAAAGTATTAAATATCGAAACGATCGATAATAAAATATAAAATTTTTGGCATCCGTCGGTATCGCGATCACTAGTTGTCCTCGTTACTCGTCAAAATATTAAAATATAATATTTAATATCGGTTTCAACTTAAACCGTTAAACATAATAATATTTAACGTTATAAAATACTTCAAAATAACTGAAAATCGAATTAAATTATGACCTTATTTTTTTACGGGTTTTACAATTGTGCACATGAGAAACTCTAATGTTGTAACTTGTAAGCCTTGAAAAATTTCATGATATAATTATTAATGCAGTACATGCCTATATTTTCCTAAAAGAGTGGCAACATTGGTTTAAGGACCCTATAAGTATACGGGTACAGTGAGTTTTGTGTTCAACTGGTGTTTTATGATCGTGGTTTGTTGCTGTAAGTCTCGGGTTGAGTTTCTGTTTTCGTCGTTTGTTACTGTAAGTTTTTCTGTGATGGTATTGTTTCTACAAGGTTTCGTCGTTGTGCTTGAAGTGTTCTAGGATGTTACTGTTTCTGCAATTATTGTCTTCTGTTGCTGCAAGTTCTCTGTGATGGCAATGTTTCTGCAAGACTACTTAAGGGGTGTTTGGCGGTAAGTGGAAATTGTGTCTGCAAGTTTGTTAGAGTCAAAGAACCTCCAGTTTATTTATTGTCCATTTTGATGTTGTCCTTTGACTGATGGTTGCTGGTATCACACTTGCAAGTGGTCAAGTGTTATCTTCCTTTTAAGAGTGGTATTGCTCACATGGACAAATGTGTTGAATTTTATTCTCAGTAGGATAGGTTTATAGTGTGCTAGTTCTTGGACTTATGTAGGTTTATAGTGTGATTTGTTTTTGGCTGCCAAGGTCGACTTGAGTCGGGTTTTTTTTTTATTTAGTTTTTTTCGGGTCCTTACTTCGCTTAAATACCTTGTTAAGTGAAGGGGATGCCACGTGTTGTTTCTTTTATTTTTTGTTCTAATCTATGTTGCCTTTCTAACTTTTTTTTCCTAAAAGAGCTCCAGCTTCGTTCTTTTCTAACGCATACAATGACCTTTATGTCAGTTGATAACAATAGAAATATATCCCCACGACACATTTGCTTGGCACTGAATTTCCTACACCATTGGTGGTACTTGTGCAATCATGTCAGCTACCTTGCATGACTTGTTGAGCGGAGTAAGTGCGGCTTCAAGGTCCTAAAGAAACACCTCACCAACCATCCAACCAGAGGGTACTATATTGCTCTACAATCATAAGCACAAAAAAATATGATCAACTTTCAATAGATGCATAAAAAAACAATTTTAAGAATATTTTAAGAATATATTTGCTAAAAAAAGTCCTTGCGCAAGTTCCATCGGATAAAGAATCTCATGTCTTGACTAATTACATAGTGTGTATATGAACAAATAACAGAACAAACGGTTCAACGTCTAGCATTATTTGAGCATATCAATCTAGCATCAACTCATTTTGCTACTAATGTGTAGCCTTATCATGCTTAAAAAATTGGCACATATATTTGTTTTTCTAGGAGGTCTTATCTCTTGTGCGTCAAAAGCAAACACTACATGAACTTTTAAAGTTATCTATTCTATATATCTACACTTGTTTCAGATGAAACACAACTCGAACCGACCAACCCCATGTAAATGCGTCTATGGTTTTCCGTTGTCACGGCTACAATATGTTAACAAAGAAAACATGAGAGCTAACCTCGTCCACCTGCACGGTTTACAAATATTTCTCAATAAGCAAATTGGGAATATTGTTTCGAATAATCTGTTCATTTTTTAGTTAAACCAATATAAGTGAATATACCTTTAAAGTTGAATTTCATTTTCCCCATGGCCCTTTCCTTGTGTAATTCCTTTTAGTTTCTAGATTCTTGATGTATCGATGCACTCGTCTTCGACTCTAGGCTTAACATCAACCAAAATTCGATTGCAACCAACCTGCAAGTACTTGCTGCGTTAAAAGGTAAACATCATGATTAAAAAAATTACCATTGTATCTCAATGATTACAAAATACAATAATTACATTTGACTGAAATTTCATACATGATTGTTGTTTCACCCATAAAAAGTCACTTGAGCAGTTTTATCAGCATATATAAAGTCTTGATCAAAACTTGTATTCTGAAAACAAATTATGTAACCAAAGTATGATATGACTAGGTTTATCACTTCAATGGGTCAACATTGTATGTGTGTGATCTCACTGGTGCACATAAAGTCATAAAGGAAAATTATCAAGGGCTAAACTACTCGATTGATAAAAATATCAGGGGATAACAAATACACAAATGATATCAGTTATCCATGTGTAGTTAGATACAAAGCTTGTACATATAAACATGTCAACGTGTTGAAAAACATAACATAATCTCACTACATGAGAAATTTAACCAATACTTATGGAAATAATAATTTTTTTGGCGGAAAGATAGACTGATCACTAATATAAACAACATATGCTAAGACATAATGCATGAAGTTCATAGTTTAAAATCGACTATAAAATTATAATGGAGATTGTAAAAAACATATTTTGGTACTTTTTTGTGGAGTTGTTTAGGGAAGTTGAACACTTCTTAACTCTACATAAGAGGGAGCTGGGCGCTAATCTCATAGTGGGTGCCTTCAACTGCAAGTTCAGGTGAGACCTACGAATCACTAATTTGTTGCAATTTTTAAACCTGCTACAAATATGCATAGAATTTTGTGGTATATCGAGCCTCTTACATACTTTGTACAAACACTGATTTCGACCCTTCTATCAAATTGTAAAGCCACCACACATTTTTTTCGCCTTCTTTTCTTTCAATTCTAAATCATGATTGTAGAAAGTCGAATAATCTGGCTTTTGAATGGGTATATATAAAGGTTTATAGGTAACTTCTAATTGTATTAGGATATATATGCAATTGTATTAGGATATATATGTAATTGTATTAGGATATATGAATATATCTGTAATCATATTAGGTTTGTAGGTAACTTCTATTTGTATAAGGATATATATGTAATTGTATTAGGATATATCTATAGTCTTTTTACAAATTTACATTATAGTCCAATAGTATGAAAAAATATTATGTTTACAAAATCAATCATGTTAATACAAATTTCATTTCATTAAAAGACCCAAAACAACACATTTTGTTTAATTAATCAGAATAATGAGGTGCAATAACTCACTACCTGCAAGTGTGAGCAAGACCTCCAGCGTAGAGAAACCCAATAAATCCATGAATATCAAAACCGGGATTGAGCGGGTTTCACCGGTTTTAGCCAGGTTGGCTCGGTTTTGGCTTGGTTTGAGCGGGCTTAACAGGGTTTGCGCCTGTTTGACCGGGTTTGAGCGGAAACGTTTGACTCCATCGCTACCAAAAAGTATACTGTGTGTCTATCTGGATACATGTCTTGCCCGTATTACCACTTGCCACCTCGATTACTTTTGCATAAAGACCCTGACCCATGGATCTAGTACTTCTTTTGGAACAACGGATAAACACACTTCAGGTCGTATTTAAAACTAAATCTATGTCTCTATACTTGTCATAATGAATATTGGCTTAATTATATTCTCTTACTTGTAATCAGTACGTAAATGAATCCGCATAAACTATTTAATAGTACGTATTTCAAGTTCTAAGCCCAAATAAGACTAAGAAACTGATGAAAATAAAGTCAAATAATTCATTAAAATACCCAAAACCCTCAATCAAAACTACATTTACATTAATCAAAATTAAGGTTTTTAATTGATAAATTGAACTAACCTCCTTTCAGCCTCCTTTATGGTTTTCGATTAAATCCAGATTCATGTTCAGACGGATGGTGTTTGATGTTTTGATGTTGTGGTGTTGTTCACACAGACGAATGATGTTTGATCTTGTGCTCAGATGGGTCTGGTGTAGACGGATGGTGTACACGATTTTGTTGTCTTTCTTTGTTTTGGGGATATAAGAATTAAAAAGCTCATTTACAATCCCTAAGGTTTTAAAACTGTTAGATTTAACCTTAAAGTTTTAAAAATTTCAACCCGCTTTTTGAATAAGTTTTTTTTACAATTTTGACACGTATAATTTTAATCCGAATTTTAACTTTCAAACGAAAATTAGAAAATTGTTACCAAATTAAGGAATACTTTCATTTTTTAAGGGAATAAATAAAGAGATTATTTCCTATTAAGGAAAGAATCTTTTAAAAAAGTCCCAACCTTAGGTTTTGCTTTACAAAGAAAAAGATTTGTGAGTGGTCCCTTTACGATATGACTCATTCCATAACTATTGAAATATTTATGATTCGCAACCATTCGGGTTACATCAAAGCCAAAGTTTCTTTTTTCTTTCCATTGATCTTGTGGGGCGTAGACGATGATTCAGAGATACACTTCTTGAATATTCTTCCAATTACCTATGAGGGTAAGATACCTATCTCCTTCCAATCTAGTCGATAAAGAAAATAATTTTGTATCCCATATGGCCAATATGCCCACAGATTTACCTTCGGACTTTCTATACACAAAATCAAAACAAAAATTATGCCACATGGACTGAATATCGAAGTTACACAACTTACAAGTCATTGTCTCCTGAAGCCCCAAGAAGTTAACCTTATGATCTAAGAGCACAAGGTACGGGTATTTCTACCCTCGCGCCGTGCGAAAACGCGACACCACGGCGCCAGAAACCACACCCCGTGTGGCGTTTTCGTGTCTTGCGCCGAGGGGACGGCGCGCATTTTCGCACGAAAACGCGAGACACGAAAACGCGAGACCGTACCCAGTCTCGCGTTTTCGTGTCTCGCGTTTTCGTGCATATTTAATTTTATTTATTTAATTATTTTTTTTTGAAAAAAGTTTATACCCGTTGGAATTGAATTTTTGACCGTTTGAATTGAATTTTTGACCGTTCGAGGTCCGGTTTTTAAAAAAAAAACCTATTTTTTTTACCTATAAAACACCCATTTTCACCTATAAATCACATACAATTCACCAATTTCACCTCAACAATTATATACATACACACTAGTAAATTTAAAATGGAAGACATTCCCGATATGTATGAGTATTACTCCACACTTGATATGAATAATTACGCTCAATACGTCGATTATTTAGATCGAATAGAAGAAGTTGAAGACGAAAGAAACTCGTATACAAGACGCTACATTCCATGTGAAAGAGAATTGGCGGAAGAAAAAATACAACGAGATTATTTTGGGGATGAAGATACGCCACCTATATATCCTGAAGAATATTTTTGACGAAGGTATCGTATGAGCTCCACTTTATTTAATAAAATTTTTAGTGATATAGAAAATTATAATGCCGACCCTTTGCCCGAATACTTCCATTTTTTTAAGCAACGTGTAGATGCAACGGGTCGTTTGGGGTTTTCTACTCGTTTGAAATGTACATCCGCCATACGCCAATTGGCATATGGTTCAAGCCCCGATGCATTTGACGAGTATTTGGAATGTGCGGCACGTTGTTCCCGTGAATGCTTATGGCATTTTACTTTGAAGAATATTTGAGAAAACCTAATTTAGCGGATGTCCAACATGTATATGATTTACATGAGAAGAAACACGGTCTTCCGGGAATGCTAGGGAGCATAGATTGTATGCATTGGGAATGGGTTAAATGCCCCAAGGTGTTACATGGTCAATTTAAAAATAGATGTAAAAAATACCCGACTATAATGCTTGAGGCCGTAGCCGATCAACAATTATGGTTTTGGCATGCATATTTTGGGGTGCCGGGTGCAAATAACGACCTTAATGTGTTAAATGGTTCACCGTTATTTGATGACCTTCTAGCCGATAGAGCTCTCGAAACTCCGTTTGAAGTCAACGGGAATACTTATAACAAAGGTTATTATTTAGCGGATGGTATTTATCCATAATAGTCTACTTTTGTCAAAGCTTTTAGTGTCGCTAGGGATGCAAAAACATTGAAGTTTAAAAAGGTTCAAGAAAGTGCAAGAAAAGATGTTGAAAGAGCCTTTGGTGTGCTACAAGGTCGGTGGGGAATTATACAACAACCGGCACGAGCGTATCAAATGAACGTCATTAGGAGAATTATGTACGCTTGCATTATATTACACAACATGATATTGAAAGACCAAAAGTTCGATATAAGTGAATATATGCACATGTACGTTTCTCCCGAACCCAACATTACACGTACTTGGGTCGAACGATGCGAAAGACAACAAATGAAAACAAAAGAACTTCGGGATAGAGCAACGCACGAAGACCTTCGATACGACCTTGTTGAACACTTGTGGAATCAAGAAGAAGAGCAATGAATTTTATTCCGGTTAATTTTTTTCTATTGTGTAATTTTTTTTTTTGTAATTTTTTTTTATTTTCGTATTTTTTTTTAATTTATTTACTTTTTTTTTTATTTTAATGAAATGTTTAATAAATTTGTTTTATAATTTTTTTTATAAGTAATGGGGCCCACATAAACCCCCAGACTCAAGCCAACCAAGGAGCCCCATTTTTGGTGTTGTGGAAGCTTTGGTGTTGTGGGATCATTTACCCACTACACACCATACCCCTTAAAAAACTTGGTGTTTTCCCACGGCTCAGCACGACGGCTCAGCACGACGGCTCAGCACCATACAACATACTCTTTTCACCCAACCTCTTTTGTGAGCTTCCCTCACACCTCTAGTATTCATAGAGATGATGTTTATAGATCATAAACGCGATATAATGATAAGCGGAAGTGTTTTCGAAAGCCAACAGAGTATTTATATCTGTTGGATCATGATAGGAAATTTGATCAAATTAAAAAGATACATATACACACAAAGGCATATCGGTCAATCCACTAAAAGTAATCATGTATTTGTCTCACCTCTTCCTTCCACCTCCTCCATGCATATCACGACTTCTTTGATTTTTTATTTTTTTCTCATACATAAGGCTTCATTTGGTTTCATGTGAATACACGAGTACTGCGTGAGAAGAGTGACAACCCTGTCACCAGAGACATCAGTTATCGGTCATCAAGTACGGAACTGCCGCTTTTCTTGATTTTTGTTTGGGTAGAAAGTTATAGATGTTTGTGTGTGAGCTAAGTGTGTTTTTGTTTACCTGTTTCTTTGAAAATATTTTCACTAAAAACTTTGTTTGTCGGAAAAAAATTTCCGGTGAGAAAATAAGAACAAGAAGAAGGTGAACAATAAAGAACACGCAATGATGTCTTTTGCTTTTTCTTTGGTTTGAATTTTGACTCCCGAGGTTTGAATTTTGGTTCCCCATAGTAGATTTTATCCGCATTTTTCATTTGTCTGTTTCTGGGTAAAATGTAAATTACGATCCTGTAATTTGCGAATTTTGTAAATATGACACTAAGAGCAAATTACGTGCAATTTTATCACAATACTTCAAAATATCGTGCAATGTTGCCACCGAGTTAACGAATTCTAACTTTTCATTGTTCACCCCCACACGTGTCAGGCACGTGTGGGTACATTCGTCATTTCCCATCGTACCAAGGAAGCTAGCACTCTTCCACCTTTACCTTTGTGCAAAAAAGGTCCCCGAAACATTATACCCACCTTTCCTTCCACGTCATTATTACACTACAATATTTCGTTTCGGGGACCTTATTTACACGAAGGTAAACTTTCCATCTTGTTCATAACCACACTATATTAGCTTCAGATGCACACATACACACACACACAAACTTTGCATCTTCTACATATATTAACCTTCTGTTTACTTTTGATATAATGGCTCGACTTGTTGAACTAGTTGGTATGTCTGGGTCATTTCATCTAGGTGAAATGATGGTAGCCTCATAGCAATAAAATATTGATGACGACATATGGAAAGCAAGAGAGTTGATGAATAACTCTCAACGATTGACCGAACGGGTCATGCGTAGGGGAGTTGATGCTCGAGCTCCAAAATGGCAATCCTTCTAGATGTGCCAGGGAAATCTCACAAAGCTCAAGGCACTCCAAACTGCCGACATGCGCAAGGCAAGGATGTTGATGAAAATGGTCACCTATATTAACAACAAGATTATTGACAGGATTGACTTTTCAGTGAGGCAAAGGGAGATGTGAACCATTTGGTTCATGAAGGGTTGCTGTTTGTAGATAGGGGTTGCCAATGACTTATCTTTTGGGTTGTTTAATGTTAACTGAATGTTAATTACTGTGTTTTAGTTTCAATTATGGTGTTATAATTTTAGTTCGAAAATTAATGAACGTGTTTTGGTAATTGTTAATTGTTGATCTGCGTTAATTGATAATTGATGTTATGTTTTAGTTTGAAAGATACCACAAACGAAAAAGCCCAAGATTAATAACCAGAAGCGATAAAGCCCAAGGGCGCTAACGATAAGAAGTTAAAATAAGATTTTGTTAATAACCAGTTACCCAATTAATAAGCAAATAGGTGTTAACAAGTAAGGTTTTAGGTATAAGAGGTCTGCAAATATTTGTGTAAAAGACCCAAGGGCGCTAACGATAATTGTTGTGTGATGTGAGGGTGATGCCGCATGTTCGAGTCCATAGTTAACCATTCCTTTTTTATCATTAGAATCACATGTCCTTAACACAATAATAAGCACAATTCCAAATAGGAGAATAAGGTGATTATAAGCCATAAGCCGTTTTTTTTAACAAAATCATATCCCTAGAAATCCTTAACAATAGGGTTATCTAGTTACAAATTATTTGGAATTATCATATTAAGTTGAATTAAAAAAACAGACACCTAACATTCATTAACAATATTTAGAGTAACCAAATACTGTTAACAAATTAATAATCACTAACAAGACAACAATAAGTAGACTATAAGCTATAAGTTGTTCTTTTTTAACAAAATCAGATCCTTAACAATCCTTAACAATAGGGTTATCTTGTTACTAAGTATTTGGCATAATCATATACATTATCCCAAACACTCCTCCAGTTCACTGGTTTCTCACATATGTTGGTGCTTTAAGACCTAGTATGTAGTTCGTGATCTTAAAATCTTGATACTCGTATAACTTGCTAGGAGCTCTTACACCAAGCACAACAAACCTTTTTATATGACCATTATTTCCGACCACATCATCAACAAAAGCAGAACCCCCGACCCCAACATTCAACCTATTTTTAGACCTACTCCTAAGATTCGAAGATCCACCATCTCCAATGACAATACCAGTAGGCCTTCGTATACACCAACATTCAGGTTAAAACCCGAATCGTCTTCAACCATGATCCATTTACCCTTATCTAAAGCTCTCTTCTTCTTCACCAATGAAATCTGAGGCTGAGTCTCATTGGCGCCCTCAGTCATGATTTTTTTTCCCTTTTCTAGTACTCGTTTATTTCCTCTCTTTGTTCATCTTCTCTTTGCCCTTTCCATCCCTCTTTCCTTCTTTTGTTCCAACAACCGCTCTCTTCAATATTTTCTTTTTACCACCTTGACTTTGATTGCTATTGTTCGTCTTCCTTATTTGAAAAGGTTGTTCAGTCGCAAAAGGAGTTGAACTATAGCAACACAGCCTAGCATCATCTTCTACCCATCCCAAATAATCCCATCTACATCCTCTAAATCTATATTAAGGTTCTTGAAATAATACTGAGCTAATCTCTATTTCTTGAGAACAAGAAACAAATATATAAAACCATTCATACAAGCCAGTTTTAACATTATATGCTGGTGTAAATCAACTTCAAACATTCTTCTAGTGATTTATTAGGCAAACAAAAGAACAAAACCCGTTTTTCCACATCGCCAAGACTTCTAAAGATATAATTTAGGCCAATTGCAAATATCCTTGCCTTGGTAATAAACCCACAAATTTAGCTACAATTGCCATTTATATACCTCAACGGACCATGTACAAAACACCCATTATTGTGCAATTTGAAAACGACTTCTTTTTTATACGCCATTAGAGCTACTTGATAATTAATTGAATCGAGTTTTGGGTTGGTAGTATGAATTTAAGTCAAACCAATAGATTATTGATAGTAATTAGGATATTTAATATCGAGATACTAGTGAAAGTTTCAATCTTGATGTTACAAATTTAGTCCTTGAAAGTGTTGGCGGGAAGCTACATTGGAAGGAAAGGTGGGTACAATGTTTCGGGTATGTTTTTTGCATACGACGGAAAATGTTTCGGGAAGCTACAGTGGAAGATAAAGGTGGAAGAGTGCTAGCTTCTTTGGTACGACGGAAAATGACGTATATACCCACACGTGCCTAACCCACACTTGCCAGGCACGTGTGGGAGTGGACAGAAGAAAACGACAAAAAGTCAAATTCGTTAACTTAGTGGAAAAATTGCACGAGATTTTGAAGTATAGTGGCAAAAGTGTGCGTAGTTTGCTCTCTGTGGCATATTTGCGAAATTAGAAAAGTACTAGGACATAATTTACAGTTTACCCATCTTTCTAATATCATCAGTTACATAAAAAAATCAGTTTTTAAAAACATGCATCTATTTTTTCTTTACGTCACTCTGGTTTTAATTAAAATACTATAATTCCAAAATAAGATATTATTGTATGACAATTTATATCCAAAATACGGGTTACTCATTTATTGATCATTAATAAAAGAAGAGCTAAAGTGTGCGTTAATATGAATAGATGTTTATTTTATACGTTAGTTCATCAACAAACGAGTTCTTTGTTATTAAAAGTAGACTAGCATGATAGTCGCGTGTTGCGACTGCGGCTACCCTGAAAATAAAATTTCGCAAGCGCGATGTTTTATAATTATATTTATTAATAATGATGATGACTTTAAGTTGGGACAACTTTGAGCAATAATAATCCATTTCATATAGAAATAGTATTACGGATTGTGATGATTGATAGTGAAAGGTATTTGTAAATCTGTGTAACATTCGTCGTAGTATTATATAGCATATAAATATAGAAAATCTTCTTAATTTATATGTTTACACGTTTTCATACATCATAATCACCTTAAAATCTTTCCTACTTTGATGTGTATGATTTAATCGAATTCATTAGTAAAATGATCAGTATTTCACTAAATTTGTACTAAAATACATAAATAGTCAAAAATGCAAATTTATGAAAAGAAAAATTGAGAGGTTCAAAATCAAACATAGAAATGGGATATTAAACTTACATTAGTGAACAATTTAAATAATTGTATCTAAATAATTATAATTTATTGCAATAATTATTTGTACATGTTGCATATTAATTTTGTCATTTAATGTTTATTGCCTATGAATTAATATAGAAATAAATTTATGAAAATTGTGTGTTGTAAAAGTTTGCACTAAAACATTGTAACATTATACTACTTAAAATTTTAGAGAGAGATAGTATAATATTAAGCAGTACAGATTTATGTGTTGTTAAAAAAATAGTACAAATTTATTTAACGGTACCATTTTTATCAATTTCGGTTGGTCCTCTCTGGTTCGTCTTCTGACGATTTTTTTTTACTAGTTGAACCGACTGTGACTCTAATCCCAGTTGAACCTCATCATGTTAGGTAGAAAATATGTATAGTTTTATAGATATATATGCTTTTAATGTTGTACAATGTGATAATATAATAGTAATTCTAAGTAATGGGGTTTATTAATTATTTTTTAAGTGTGTATTAATTAATATGTATTAATTAGTTTTAATATAAATATTAAATTATGTATTGATTAGTTTAAATATTATGTATTGTTTAGTTTTAATAATGAGTATTAAATGATATTTCGTTGTCGTTTTTATCAAATTCGGTGGGTCCTATCTGGTTCGTCTTTTAACGAGTTTTTTTTCTAGTTGAACCGACTGTGACTCCAGTCCCAGTTGAACCTCATCATTTTAGATAGAAAATATGTACGATTTCGTAGATATATATGTTTTCAATTGTTGTACAATGTGAATATATAATAGTATTTCTAAGTAATAGGGTGTATCAATTATTTTTAAGTGTGTATTAATTAATATGTATTAATTAGTTTGAATATGAATATTAAATTATGTATTAATTAGTTTTAATATTATGTATTATTTTGTTTTAATAATGAGTATTAAATGATATTTATTATTTTATTTTTAATTTTGAAGCTATGTTGATTTGTACATGAAGCATTACAAAGAGTAAGTTAATTTTGTAGTATTTCTATATATTATAGAAAGGGTTTTCTTTTGATATATGTTAGAGATGTTTTTCAATGAAAATAATTATTTAAAAAGTTTTTTATCAATAAAAAGTTTTCAATCAATAAAAAAAGTTAATATAACAATGTTCATCAATCAGATCACGTTGTTCATCATTTCATTAATTTTCTAAAAAACATGTTATTCATTAGTTTATCACTTTTCTAAAAAATTCACAGTGTTCATCAATTAGTGTTGTTCATCAGTTTTCTAAAAAAGATCATTTTTTCATCAGTTAATCAGTTTTCTAAAAGATCACAATGTTCATGAGTTAGTCTTGTTCATTAGTTTATAGAAAGATCATGTTTTTAATCAGTTAATCATTTTTATAAAAGATCACAATGTTCAATAGTTAATCTTGTTCATCAGCCTTGTTCATCAGTTTTTGTAAAAGAACATGTTTTTCATTAGCTAATCAGTCTTATAAATAATTACAATGGTCACCAATTAGTCTTGTTCATCAATTAGTTTTGTTCATCTGTTAGTATTACTTATCGACATTCTAAAAAAACTAATGTTGTTCATCAGTTCATTACTTTTATAAAAAAAAGTACAATGTTCATTAGTTACTTAGTATTGTTCGTCAATCTTGTTTGTTCATTAGTCTTGTTCATCAGTTATTCGTTAGTTATTATTGTCCATTAGTTAATTTTGTTTATCATTTAGTATTATTCATCAGTTAGTTTTGTTCATTAATAAATAGCGAGTTAGTTTTGATCATAATTCATCAGTTAGTCTTGTTCGTCAATTCATCACTCAATCGTGTTCATTAGTTCATCACTTAGTATTACATTATTCATCAATTCACCATTCTAATCTTGTTCATTAGTTCATCACTCGGTATTTTTTAACAATAAAAATAATTATTCATCAATATAATTTTTTTTTCCTAAAAAACATTAATCATCAATATGTAGACGTTGTTCATCAATAAAAAATTCATCATCAATCCAAAAAAAGTATGAATTTATATATCAAAATGCATATCAAATTAAAAATATAAAATTTGAAAATTATGGTAAAATTCGTTTTTCACAAAAGTGTGTCGTTTAAGAGTTGTTTGCTTTGAAGTTTGAGGGTGAAACTAAAAAATATATCAAATGACCAAAATAATCTGTTGACCAAGTTTGTGTTTGGAACTTTTTTTACCATTAGATGTAATTTGATGAATCCTACGGTGTATAACAATTTTTAGACTTTGTATTTTATGCCCACTTTCTAAGGGATCGTTACTCTCATAGACAGGGTCGGCTATAAGGGTGTGCAGCCTGTGCCATTGCACAGGGCCTCATCCTGTGCCATTGCACAGGGCCTCATCTTTTTTAGGGCCTCCGATTTTTAAATCTGAATGTTAGTATACGCTCAGTTGTGGATGGTTTTGTCTAATTAAACGGTATTTTATAGAGAAAGTATGTTTAAAAATGTTAAAAACTTATAAGTTGAAATGTGAGTGAAATATGGCTCAATTATTTTTTTGAGGAAGGTGTATGCGGTACAGTGGTTTCCTATCGGAGAAGATGAACTCTCAAAAATCTTGTTTTTTTCTAGTAAATTTCAAATATGGTCCTCTTAGTATATAATTTGATAAATAAGGTATGATTTTAAAGTACTTTCATTAGTTTTATGTTCTTTATTTTAAAATTAATCAAAAATAAAAAGCAATCTATTTAAGTAAAACTTTGTATATTTGATCTAACACATTAATTTGATATAACTGATATTTTGACCATTGGGAGTCTAAAAAAATTTTCAAAAGGTTTACAAATATTTCACTACGTTATCTTTGAAAAAAATACAAGTATATCCATATCTGAATAAAAATGTTAAGTAAATTACTAATGAATGATTTATATGATCTTTTTTTTTGAACTATTTTATATGATCTAATAATGATTAAAGGATGTGATTTACACTTTCGACACTAAAAAATATCTTGTTGTGGCTTATATAGCATTATATTACTTCTACTCATGTTACTTTTACAAAGTTAAAAATGTCAAAATATCATATTTTTCAGTGTGAAGATCACTTTTAAAAGTATGCAAATAATTACCCAATTATTTATGATATAATAGAGTAAATGGATAATTAGTATACATTGTTCAAGGGCCTTCAACGCAAAATCGCACAGGGCCTCCGAAACTCATAAGACGGCCTGCTCATAGATAAACCTTGTGCTCCCCATTGGAAAGGATTTTGTTCCCACCTTAATCGTGCTTTCAACTTCATTTGATACCGAGAACGAAGCATCACATGGATTTGAGAGGATTCTGATGTTAAAACGCCTAATGTTTGAAGAAGAGTGAGAAACAACCACATATCCTGAGTTTTTGGTTGGAGAGTATGAGAGGATTGGCTGGAATTTATGATTGATAAGTTGGTTATGTTATGATTTTTCCTTGATTATGTATTCGCACATGGATTCCCATGATATGGATCGAACAGTTTTAGGGAAATGAATTTTTTTCCTTCTTGTTGTTTGTTTCTTGAGTGAGGAGGTGCGAGGTAGAGATTAAGATATTTTATTTTTGTTTTGAATTTTACGTGAGTAATATAGTTTGTAAGGCTGTTGTAGAAAGCTTGGACATTTTGGGATTGGAGATTGTAAGTTTGAGCGTTGGGCCTTAGTTGGTGAGTGATGAGATGGCTTACTTGGCCTATCAAAGTTCGAATTAAGAGAAAGGGATGGGTTTTGACTAACCTGAGTATCAATGGAACATGTGCCCTCTGAGACATTGACCAAAACATTAGGTATCGATGTGGTAAGAGAGTATGTTTTGGATTTTGTCTTTGACCATGTGTACATGTGGTGAAGTTGACCTTACTTTACAAATGGAATCTGCCAAAACACCAGAAGGTGTGTACTCTCACATCGTTTCTGAAAATGTGTTAACACCATAATTTGTTTTTGCTTTTGTTCTGGCGGTTGGGTCAACTGTTTGTTCATGATCTGGGTCTTCAGTATCAACATCGCACAACTCCTCTTCGTTATTCCCTACGACCAAAGATTTTGCACTTGAATTATCATCCATTTCTTGAGCATCTTCCTCTTTGTCATATGTTGTATAGATATTGATATGTGAATTAGTATCTATAACGAGAAACTAAATAGATAAACTATATGAAATGAGTTAGAATCAATATATGTGGTTTAACAAGTATATGAAACAAAGGGGTGTTTGGTATTAATAAATAATAAACCATGTTGATCCCTTTGAATGGATCTATATTCTGCTAAGAATTAGTATAATAGTTTGTAATCAAACTAGAACACTTTGAGAACTCTTACTCAACCAAATAAGTTATGCGGAATCTAACTTATAAAGCAAAGAAGAACATAATTACTTTTAACTATTCGATTCTCTTATTAATCGACTTGAAAGAGGTACAATAGACTCATCATACCTATGTTCCTTTTATAGAGTAAGGAACCCTAGAACATTTTCTATAAAGATAAGTATATCACACACGATCTCTTATCAATATTCTGAACTATTAAGTATATCACATAAGATATACTCTAACTATAACTATGACATATCTTTTACAAAGATATATTCGTCATAATCAATATAGCAGTA
Source organism: Glebionis coronaria (assembly GCA_025667525.1). Classification (NCBI taxonomy): domain Eukaryota; kingdom Viridiplantae; phylum Streptophyta; class Magnoliopsida; order Asterales; family Asteraceae; genus Glebionis; species Glebionis coronaria. The sequence goes on along the minus strand of CM046881.1, from coordinate 503,889,047 downwards.
CTTGTACTTATACTAACAGTACTTGCTATGTACCGCGTTAACACTAAAGGTACTTGCCAACACTAACAGTACTTACACTTACACTAACGGTACTTGACATATTACAAATAATTCCCAACAATCCTCCCCTAAACAAGAATGAGAACTTGTTTTCTTCTAGTTTCTCTTTGTACTGAATGTATTAAAATACATGTCTTCAATCTTCTCTTCAAACATGGATTGACCTTGGTAATCTTGTATTTGTATCCAACTGAATGTAGCCAAACACTTCTATGAAGATCTTCTTCTGATAAGATAATCTTCAAGTCTCATGAATATCATCTTTGTCTTCAAATTATGATCTTCTTGTGTCCTGTGAACATTTATTTTGTTCTGCAGCAACAATATTTGTCTTCTTGAGTTAAATTTGTGAATTCTAGATCATGAACTTCTTTTCTTGATTTGATGAGACAAAACCTTCTGAGTATTCTTTATTCAACTTATTTATGAAATCAATACTCCTATGCTTGCATCTTCATTCCTGAAGTAAAACAATTAACAACAAAAACCAATCTGTATTGGCATCATGATTTTTAGCAAATCATCAGCTATCAACGGATTTGATTTATTCTTTACCAGTTAGTCGTACACTCTAGAATAGCCAATACTTTTTTTATAAAGAATACGGTGTACTGATAACCTTACATTTTTTGGTAAAATGTCAACCATCAACGGATTTGATAATGTCTTTACCTAGTACCGTTTGTCTAGGACTAGCCAATTCTTTGTCTCGAAACATGGTGAGTTAGAACCATATAGTTTTTAGCAAACTACCAGCTATCAACGGATTTGAGAAGTCTTTACCACAAACCGTTTGCATATGGACTAGCCAGTTCTTATGTGTGTTAGACATGGTGAACTGAGAACCATTTGTGAAGTGTGACTGAAAGTCAAACACTTAAGGCTCTTTTTCAGCTTTTTCTTCTTGCTCAAAATCCTTGATTTGCTGTTTAACCATTCTTATCAACTCCAAAGCACTAACAGACGCTTTTGAAACTTCCAATTGTTGCTCTAACATCCTTTCCAACAATCTTCTTCCAAAAGGGTATCTTTTCTCTTGAAGCATGTAGTAGGTTATACCATCTATATCCAAAGTATGTATTCCACATGATCTATAATATCTCCAGTAAGTAGGAACCTGATTCTCTAAGTCTTTCAACATTCTTTGATCACTGTTATATGGTTCATACATGAACTTCAATTCATTTCTTAATAGTGTGACTTATGCTTGACCTTCACTTCCACCTTCAACAAATCTGTTAAGGTCTTGAATGTCTTATCTGTCAAGGATATGTAGAATCTCTTCTAGTAATATGAACATCCTAAATGTTCCATCTGATCTAGTGATTCCATGAATTTCTAATCCTTGTTTCATATCACTTGTCCATGTTATGATATCTGACTTCTTTCCAAAGATTTATGTGTCAATACACTGATCTTCAAAGTTCACTATCTTTAAGTGCTTTCTGCAGCTTTCATCATCATTACTATCTTGATTTGTAGACTTCACCTTTTTCTTAGCTTCTAGCTTTTTCTTGGTTGATCTTTTTCTTTTAATACCTTTGGAGGTTCCTTCAAACTTTATTGATCCCTACTCTAAATCAGTATGTACCGTTTCCTCAAGTACTTTTTACTGTGTATATACTACTTGTACATTTCCAGTGTCCTTGTCAACACCATGAGTTGTATTCCCCTCATCCATTCCTTGATTAATCTCTACTTCTTTTGAAACTTCTGTCACCCTTTTCTTCTTTCTAACATATGTAGTCTTGATAGGTGGAGATGCTTCCTTTTGTCCAGCAGTACTTGCATTAAGCCTGGGGTACTTCCAAATTGTCTTTGTTGTTGGAGATGCTTCTTTACATCTTCAAAATTTAATTTGCTTCTCTTGTGTTGTCCATACAAAGCCTTTACTTCATCAAAGGTTTTTCTGACCAATTGAGCATGGGTAAAACACTTAACTTTCTTGAGATATGACATCATCTGATTTCTGAAATCAATACTCCTATGCTTGAATCTTCATTCCTGAAATAAAATAATTAACAACAAAAACCAATCTGTATTGGCATCATGATTTTTAGCAAATCATCAGCTATCAACAGATTTGATTTATTCTTTACCAGTTAGCCGTACACTCTGGAATAGCCAATACTTTTTTCATAAAGAATACGGTGTATTGATAACCTTACATTTTTTGGTAAAATGTCAACCATCAACGGATTTGATAATGTCTTTACCTAGTACCGTTTGTCTAGGACTAGCCAGTTCTTTGTCTCGAAACATGGTGAGTTAGAACCATATAGTTTTTAGCAAACTACCAGCTATCAACGGATTTGAGAAGTCTTTACCACAAACCGTTTGCATATGGACTAGCCAGTTCTTATGTGTGTTAGACATGGTGAACTGAGAACCATTTGTGAAGTGTGACTGAAAGTCAAACACTTAAGGCTCTTTTTCAGCTTTTTCTTCTTGCTCAAAATCCTTGATTTGCTGTTTAACCATTCTGATCAACTCCAAAGCACTAATAGACGCTTCTGAAACTTCCAATTGTTGCTCTAACATCCTTTCCAACAATCTTCTTCCAAAAGGGTATCTTTTCTCTTGAAGCATGTAGTAGGTTATACCATCTATATCCAAAGTATGTATTCCACATGATCTATAATATCTCCAGTAAGTAGGAACCTGATTCTCTAAGTCTTTCAACATTCTTTGATCAATGTTATATGGTTCATACATGAACTTCAATTCATTTCTCAATAGTGTGACTTATGCTTGACCTTCACTTCCACCTTCAACAAATCTGATTTCTGATTTGCATAGTGGTTGGAGGCTTAACTCTTTCTCTTCTTCTCTTTTCTGCAAAGAATCTTTGTTGCTCCCTTACCAAATCATCAATCAATTTGTCTTTTTCCTCTTCATCATAAGCATCCCTTTCTTCAGCTAGCAATGATTCTGTAAGAAGCTCACTTGCCTTAAGTTCAGCATGAATCCTATCATATTTTGCTATGTTCCATTATTTTTGTACTATTTGGGCTTCAATAAATTGTTTCTTTGTTGCAAGTTCTTCTTGTAGCTCTTCTTTACACATTTGTGCTTGTAGTCTGAAAGCTACTTCTTCATCATGCTCTAGTTGATGAAATTTGTTTATGACTTTGCTTATATCATTATTTGAATCACTTTCTTCTTCAGATTCAGATTGTAATACCTTTTTGCCCTTATCCTTTGGATTTATCTTAGGTAATTTCTTTAATAATCTTGAAGATCTTCTTTCTTCATCTTCATTTGATTATTATTGAATGATAAATACCTTTAGTGGGTTATGAAGCTTGAATTTTCTTACCTTTATCTTTCTTGGCAGGAATTTCTTGTTGTGTCTTCATTTCTGCTTCTGTTTGTCTTGCTTTTTCAGCTGAGCTCTTTTCCTTATGATTAAGCAGTACTTGTGCTAAAGTCTTATCTTCTCCAAAAGATGGAGTTTGACTTTCTACAAAAGAAGGCAGTGAAGGTTTTTTACTAGCGGTACTTGCAGTTGGCATAGAAGTACTTGGCTCTTCAACAGTATTAACTTCACCAGTAAAAGACACACTTGTTTCTTGAATCACCAAAGTATCTACATATACTTTTCCTTATTTTGAAGTTGTCTTCACAATTTGTAACTCCTTAGTCTTGTATGATTCAACACTCATTCTTGATCTTGTCAGTACTTGGAAAGACTGTTTCTTGTGAAACCAAAATTGTCTTTTAGGTGGAGTTGAAGACAAGAAATTTAACAGTGATTTCCTCTAGCTTGTCATATAAACTACTCCAATTAGCTTGTAGTTGTGGTGATCGAGGTTGTGGCTGAGTTACCAACATTTCTTCATCTTGTGGTTCCTCATGAGCAGATTGTGGTTCCTCATGTTGAAACTCTGTGTTTGCAGGCTCCAAACCTTCTATATCCACATTAGTCTCTATGCCATCAACATCTTTAAAGTTTCCAATGGCATCATCAGCTTCAGATTGATGTCATTACTAGAGATCCTTGTATGAATATCAGAAGAAGGTCCTTGTTCTTCATCATTCCTCCACTATTTGGTTCCATTAAGTTGCTTCTTCTTGAAGTTCCTAAATCTTTGTTTCGTAAGAGCAGCTCTCTGAATTACTCTATTTTGCCTCATCCAAAGAGTGACTTTATTCCTTAGCTTGATTAAATTGGCTTCCGATTCAACAATTCTGTTGCCCTAATCAAGCTTCTCTTTTTGCAATACTTGTACCTGTTTGGACAAGCTAGTGAACAAAGCAATTAAATTTGCAATATCTACCACCTCTGTTGTTGTTGCCTGTGGTGAACCACTAGCAGCAATTGAAGCACCAGGTGTGTGGATCATTTCATCATAATGTGGTTGACCACCAACATTATGAGAATAAGATTGAGTATCTTTAGATGATTGGGGACTCTGGTGAGAAGGAGTTTGCTGAGAAGCACTAGCTGAGCTAGGTTCTTCACCTTCTTGATTAGCTGGTTGGGCTAACATATTTGCAAATAAGGGTGTAACAGTTCCTATAAAAGCACTTCTTGATTTGGTCAAGAAAGAGAAAATTCTCTTTGTAAAAGTAGGAACATCCCAAGTATTTTTCAATTATAGTAGGTTAGGGATTTGGTCATTTAATAAAGCTTGAATGAATCTAGGATACATCAAAAACTTTTTAATTCCTTCCAAATTCCTAGTCATGCCTTTAAAAATTAATTTTGAAAAGTTAAAAACTCTATTATTTGCTAGCCAAATACCAGCTAATACCAAAGCACTAGGGATTTGATCAAAAGATGTAATTTTTGAGCTTAAACAGTGAATAATAGCATGAAAAAGAAATTTCCATTGTGGTGAAAATAAACCTTTAAAGAAAGTAAGAGTTTCCCTACCACCCTCAAAACCCATGGCTACAAGGCCATCATGTATCTCTGTGTTATTCAGCATACTAATTCCATTATCATCATTAAGCATTAAACTAGCCCTTAACAGTACCTCAGTCACATAAATATTTCTATTAATTACCCTAGCCCTAATGCAAGGTTGATTGTGATGAGTACCTAAGATAGCAGTATTCCAAAATTCTGTAACAATAGGAATAGAGACAACAAGACTTACAGTAAGCGCAAAACGAACATGACTTTGAGAGAGAAAGCCAAGTATCTCATGAAAACCAATAGAATCATCATTCTAAACAAGGTTAGAAACTAGGTTGTGCTTAGAGATCACTTGTAGAGCAGCCATTAGTATTTTTTGATGATCGAAAATGAGAGAGTAGGTTATAGAATAAAGAGATAAGAATAAAATATTAGGTTAATCAATTGTATAATTGGAGTTAGTATTTATGTAAATAACAAACCCAAGTGCGAAGAAACCGCCAAATTTACAAAAGAGACCCTCAACGGTACAACGGTTATGTAGCGGTACATGGAACATACACGGTACTTGGATTTGTACTAGCGGTACTTGGTTCCAAAACAATACCTCACAAATTAGACCAGTTCATGCATTCCGCTAACATTATAACCTCTTTTATCTTATTCTATCAACCTGCAATCACATAAAAAACATAAAACAAACACTATACAATAAAAATTAGCATAAAAATTAGCATAAAAATTAGCATAAAAATTGTACAGCTAACCTCCCCTTAACATATGCAGCAGTTTATTGGTTGAGCATACCAATATGTGTAACCAAGAACTCAAATCTCATTGCATCAAATGCCTTGGTTAATAAATCAGCTACATTGTTATCTGTATGAATCTTCAAGACCTGAATAAACTTTTTGTCATAGGCATCCCTTATAAAGTGATGTCTTATCTCAATGTGCTTGGTCTTATAGTGAAAGACTGGATTCTTGACAATGCAAATAGTACTTTCATTATCAATGTAGATCTTGATGTTCATGAAGTTAACCATAGTCTAACAACTGATTTTGTATCCAAAGTACTTGTCCACATCAATGAGCAGCAGCTACATATTCAGCTTCAGTTGTAGAAGTAGCAACAATAGTTTGCTTCTTACACTACCATGATATGAGTCTTTTGCCTAGGAATTGACAACCTCCTGTTGTGGATTTCCTATCATGATTGGCTCCAGCATAATCACTATCTGAGTAAGCTTCCAAATCAAATGTTAAGTCTCTAGGATACCATAATCCTAAATTAGGTTGACTTTTAAGATACTTAAAAATCCTTTTCACAGCATGTAGATGTGACACCTTTGGATTGACTTGGAACCTTGAACAGGCACACACATCAAACATAATATCTGGTCTTGAAGCTGTAAGATACATCAATGACCTATATAGGTGAATATCAACATTTTCACCATGTTCATCTTTTGACAAAGATTTCTTAGCTTCAAAAGGTGTGCTTGTACTCCTAGTATCCATACATGAAAACTTCTTTAAGACTTCAGCAACATATTTATCTTGGCTGATAAATATTTCATCCTTCCTCTTTTTGACTTGCAGTCCTCAAAAGAAGGTAAGTTCTCCTATAGAACTCATCTAAAATCTTCCTTTCATCAAAGCTTCAAACTCTTCACACCATGATTTCTTGGTTGAACCAAAAATAATGTCATCAACATAAACTTGAACTAGGATAATATCCTTAGCATTCTTTTTGATGAAGAGAGTTTTGTCAATGGTCCTTCTCCTATATCCATGTTCCAACAGAAAAGTGGATAAAGTTGCATACCAAGCCCTTGGAGCTTGATGTAGACCATAAAGTGCTTTGATGACTTTGTAGACTCTATTAGGGAATTTAGGATCTACAAAACCTAGAGGTTGTGAAACATATACCTCCTCAGAAATAGTACCATAAAGAAAGACACTTTTCACATCCATATGATAGACTATAAAACCCATATATAATGCAAAGGCCAAAAATAACCTAATGGCTTCTATTCTTGCCACTGGTGCAATAACCTCATCATAGTCTATCCCTTCTTCCCGTCTATAGCCTTGAGCAACAAGCCTTGCCTTGTTCCTCACAACAAAACCTCTTTCATCCTTTTTATTTCTGAAAATCCACCTAGTACCAATAACTCTTTTTCTAGAGGGAAGATCCACAAGAATCCAAACCTTTTGTAGTTCAAATTGCATTAATTCTTCTTGCATGGCATCTACCTAACTTTCTTCATAAAGAGCTTGAGAAATGTTCTTAGGCTCTACTTGTGATAAGATACAGGAAAACAAATAATGTTGAGTATCCTTATTATTTGTTCTCTGTTGTTGTTTGACATAACTCACAAGTGCATGAGTTTAAATATTAGCTTGAAGTTGTCTTCTGGTTTGCACAACAGACTTTGGGTCTCCAATAATTTGAGTTGTAGGATAGTTGTTGTTGACTTTATGAGTGGGAATAGAACTAACTGGAATTTTAGTTTCCAAATTATTGAAATCAGTTACTTCACCATGCTCATCATAGGAAGCTTTGGAGAAGATCCCTTCATTTGGACTAGTATAAGCATCTTCACTCTCAATTGCTTGCAAAATATCTTCTAATGAATCAATAGACTTTACAGAATTTGGCTTAGCAGTACTTGTAGATGAGGTACCGCTAGGTTTAATATGTACTGCTGAGTGTTGTGATTCCAAAGATTCTTCTCCTAAATGCTTATTATCAGTTGTAGCATTCTTCTCTTGATCTTGAAGCCTCTGAAGCTCTTGTGAGGCTTGATCATCATTGGATGGCATAGTTTGCTTTTGTTGGGGGCTGGCAACCATAGGAGAAACAGTAGGCATATTGGGTACATAAATGCGAACACCATCATCATGAGAATCTGATGAAGGAGGTCATGCTTGAGTAACCTAACTTTGTTGTACCAATCTCCTCACCTGCATTGTTAGTTTGACAATCCTTTTGCATATAATAGTAATCCACGAGTTAGTTAGATAATTCAAATCAAACATCCAAGCATAACCTATTCCTGGGACATTGGGCTTATTTTCCAAGAAATTAACATGGGCATTTTCTTCAACTTTTCTAGATGCCAAGTTATAAACCCTATATGCTTTACTTTGCAATGAATATCCTACTAGATATCCTGAATCAGATTTTCCATCAAACTTCCTCAAATGATCAAGAGTATTCAAAATAGACACATGACATCCAAAAGGCCTCAAATGACTTATGGTTGGTTTAACACCAGTCGAAATTTCATAAGGTGTTTTGCTTTGAGGCTTGCTCACTAAGACTCTATTTAACACATAACATGCAATACTGATTGCTTCTGCCCAAAAGTTATTTGGCAAAAGAGAATCAACTAGCATAGTCATAGCAGCCTCAATTAGTGTCCTATTTTTCCTTTCAGCTACTCCATTTTGCTGTGGAGTCCTAGGATTGCCATATTGTCTCTTGATCCCTTTAGACCTACAGAATTAATCAACTTCGGCATTCTTAAATTTTATGCCATTATATGTCCTAATGATTAAGACTTGTTTAGTGAACTGCTTTTCAACTAAAGTAATAAAAGCCTTAAGTAATTCATTGGTTTCATTCTTATGTGCTAAAAAGAAAACCCAAATGAATCTACTATAATCATTAGTTATAACTAGGCAAAAGGTCTTATGACTAATACTCCTAACAGAAACTGGACCAAACAAATCCATATGCAAAAGTTGCAAATGCTTAGTCACAAAATTATTAGTCTTGGTCTTACAAGAGGCTCTATGTTATTTACCTTTTTGACAAGCAGTACATATGAAATCATTTTGAAAAGATTTGTCAGGTAAACCTCTAACCAAATTTCCATTAACCAATCTATTAAGGTTCTTGAAATTCACATGACCTAACCTCCTATGCCATAGATTAGACTCATCATTAGAAGCTTTAGCCAGCAAACATGTAACGTCACCTGTTGGAGTAATAGTATGAAGATTAAAGGTGTACATATTTTCTTGCCTGGGTACCTTAAGCAGTACTTGAGATTCCTTTGGCATCTCAAAGTCTTTGGAAAGCACCAAGCAGTCTGTATCTGTAAAGAGCACCTTGTTTTTTTATCACATTTGTGATACAGAAAAAGGATTGAATTCATTTAATTCTTTTACAAAGAACACATCTTCAAATTCCAACTTCCATGTATTGATTTTTCCTTTTTCTAGTGATCCTACCTTTACTACCACCAAAGGCTACTAGTCCACCTCTGAATTCTTCAAATTCAGCAAGGAAAGCTTTGTTCCCTGTCATGTGCCTTGAGCATCAACTATCTACAATACCTTTATCTTTCAATTCATCAATTAGATGCCCCTAAACATACACAAAACTTATTAGTTTTTAACAGGGACCTAAGCTACATTTGGCTCGAATCTTGTGGGACCTACATACTTAAGAGTTTGATAGATAGTTTTTCCAGCAAGACTACACACACTCTTATACTTCATGGCTCTAGTTAAATAGTCAAAGACATAGGTGGGTTTATTGTCCTTGAACCTTTTTGACTTAAGTACTGTTTTAGCAGTACTTGCTTGAACTTTAGGAACCCACATTTGCACTAGTTTGTTATTAGACTTACTTCTAGGTGTTTTAGCATTCTCAACTACACTCTTAGAAGATTTGTGGGACATTGAATTACCAGACTTTTGACCAGCAGTACTTGCCTTTGGTCTAGCAGTACTTGTAGTTCTAGGCTTGCCGGTACTTGGCTTGCCAGACTTCAAAGGTACTAGACCTTGTTTCATATGTACTGCTCTTGGAACAAAGTCCTTGGTAGAGAGTGGGTGTTTGACTTTATTAACCTTATGAGTTTTATTTAACCTTTTAGCATGATCAAAATTAGGTTTGTCATCTTTAGATCCCAATTGCCTATTTACCTTTGCATTTTTCACATTACCTTTCTTTGTGACCTTTTGTGCAGCCTTCTGTTTTGAAATTTTATCTTCATGTAAAGTGAAATCTTTGATAAAGTGATTTAGACTACCATAGATATAGCATCATTTTCTTCTCAAAGAAGACCCAAAAGGTTGTTCTGACTTAGTTTTCTTAAAACCTAGCCCACCCTTCTTGGTATTACTATTATGTTTTGCATTATTATCCAATGCCTTACTAGGAGTTTTTTACCTGCTTGGAAGCAGAACTAGTTGTAGACACTTGTCCTTCAGACACAAAGTTGCTCATTAAAGGTGGATAAATAATGTTTTTGGTCACAATAGGTTTATCTTAGGTCAAGGTACTAGAGTTTGATTCTGAATCATTTGACTTAATAACAGCTTTTGACTCATCTAACTCTATACCTATATCATTATTAGGGGCATAAAAATTCCTGATAATGGTGGAGGAACTGTCTTCATTCCTTCAACATATCTATCATTTTCAGGAGCATCAACTGACTCATTAGATAAAAATCCCGTTTGATAAGTCCTTTTCAGTTAAAGTTATCCTAGGTTGGTCCTCAATATAACCTAGGCATGTTTTTATCATAATACCCATTTGTGAATTAATCATCTTACCCAATCCTTTAAAGGTTTTTTGCGATTGATTAATCACTTCCCTTTCATTAAAAAGACTGGTTTTTAAAACTTCATTTTCTGCTGTAACTTTCAAAAGTTGTTTTGCAAAAGCTTTAATTTCCACATCTTTTTCTCTCATTTGAAGAGTCAAAATTCTAATTTTCTCTTCATAGTTTTGTTGACCCTTTTTATACAAAAGTATATTTTCTTCTAACTTAGCAACACCTTGTTTAAAAGCATTTGCTTCTACAATACATGGGTTAACTTTTTGATACTGTTCATCAAGTTCTACTTTTATACTATTAAATTTAAGAACACAATCTTTAGAATAAGGATGTACCTCAGTATCTTCATGAGAGAGAGCCATCAAACCAAGCTCTTCTTCTTCCTCATCTTCAGCCCAGTTCACCACTCCATCTACAGTTACCAATGCTTTAGTTCCTTTGGGACTCCTACTATCTCCTTTTGGAAAGCTTTCAGAGATTCTTGGACTGGTTCTATAGCTGTTCTTGGACTTTTGACTGCTTCTCTAAGCCTTATCTCTATTACACTCCCTTGCAAAATGTCCATTCCTTCCATAGTTATAGCATTCAACTTTGGACTTGTCATATCCTAATGGTTTATTAGGATCAACAATCATCTTCCTTCCAGTTTTTTTGTAGAACCTATTAGATCTTATAGAGATCATAGCAGCTTGCCATTTAAGGTCCATCTCTTCAACATCAACATCATCCATTTGGAATAAGTAATTGAGGGTTAACCTTGGTCTGTTGTCTTGTCCAGCAAAGAATGAGAAGGCATCGTTGTCACTAAACAATAGTGAGGATCTTCCTTGTGAATTTTGATACGTAATTAGACTGCCTTCGGTACCTTGAGAGTAAGTACTGCTAGTTAGTCCTCCAGTGGTATTTTGAAAGTTAGTACCGCTACTTGATCCACTAGCGGTATTTTGGAAGTAAATACCGCTGCTTGATCCACCAACGGTATTTTGAGAGTAAAGACCGCTATTTCCTTCTGACACAAAAGCGAAGTTAGACTTTGTTGTTGCTGCTGCTGCTTTGGTCACTTAAATGCCTTTAACATCCATCTCATAAACTCTAAGATTGTTATAGAGATGATTAAAAGGAGTTGTATCCAGATCATCCCTTGTGATGAAGTGCATAGCCATTGCTTTCCATTCTTGTGGAACACTTCATAAGAATTTTAGATTGGCTTCTTCATTAGGAATTATTAGTCCATAAACTGCCAATTGAATGAGCAATTTACTAAACCTTCCATAACTACTATGGATTCCTTCAGTACTGTAAATTGAGAAGTTATGAAATTCTTGTTTCAAAACAACCTTCTTCATCTTCTTAGACTTGTCATTGCCTCCAAATCTAAGTTTGATGGCATCCCACATAGCCTTTGCATCCTTGTAGTGATGAAAGCTAGGTAAGATGTCTTTTGAAAGTGCCATAGCCAAAGCAGTTCTGGCCTTTCTTTCTCTGATCTCTGCTTGTACCTGTTCAACAGTCACAATAGGTAAAGCATAGCACGTACAATCAGGTAACCAATGTAACTTCTTAGGTGTATTTCCATTCTTGATAACCTGCCACAGAGTATGATATGTGTGGTTCAAGTAATGTTACATCTGCATAGCCTACGTCTCATAGTTATCACTTTTGAGAATAGGGAGTTTGACAGGAGAGAGAGTATGGGAAAAAGGTGTAGTTGTAGAAGTAACTACAACATATATGGCTTGAACATCTTGTGGTGGTGTGGGATGCACAACTTGAGGTTGTCTCTGTGGTATGGGATCATGATCTGGAATTTCTTCCATGTGAGGGTCATCACCGGCTTGAGACATTGATTTTGGTGTGAGTGGGGATTTTAGGGTTGTGTTCTTCTTATTAAGAGTTTCTCAACAAGCTTTGATACCACTTGTTGATCCCTTTGAATGATCTATATTCTGCTAAGAATTAGTATAATAGTTTGTAATTAAACTAGAACACTTTGAGAACTCTTACTCAACCAGATAAGTTATGCAGAATCTAACTTATAAAGCAAATAAGAACATAATTACTTTAAACTATCCGATGCTCTTATTAATCGACTTGAAAGAGGTACAATAGACTCATCATACCTATGTTCCTTTTATAGAGTAGGGAACCCTAGAACCTTTTCTATAAAGATAAGTATATCACACACGATATCTTATCAATATTCTAAACTATTAAGTATATCACATAAGATATACTCTAAATATAACTATGACATATCTTTTACAAAGATATATTCGTCCTAATCAATATAGCGGTACTTATACTTACACTAACAGTACTTGTTGTGTACCGCGTTAACACTAACGGTACTTGCCAACACTAACAGTACTTACACTAACGGTACTTGACACATTATAAATAATTCCCAACAAACCATTATACTTATATGTTTTTTGAACCATAACTCAAGTATTTCTGAGAGTAATTGGGTGTGCTAGACAGTTACCATTGTTAGTATAAATTACAAAGCTAAGTCAACTCACAAGTAGGAGTTGTTGCAATATGCTCGTTACGTAGTGCTTTTTATACAACTAACAAATACATAAGCCTATCAGGGCTACACATGTATACACAAAGGCTACATTTATTATATAATCAAAATATATTTATTGATTATAGTATATGTTTCATGAGATATACTAAAGATCGATGGTTTAACCTTAGATTTTATAAACTAACTAATATACGTTAAACAACAAAAGAGGGACTTAGATGAAAGAAAACCGAATACTCGGGACTCCATACCGTTAGTAGGTCGGTTGGATCTCTTTAGGAGAATAGGTGGTTGCCGGTTTTAGAAACTTAAGAAAGTGGAAGCTTAAACTTGGAGGAAATTTTCTCAAGCTATATAAACCACCCTTGGGATCTCAAAACTCACTCATGCATCACAAACCAAAACCCTAAATCGTTTTTTCTCTTCTCCATCCTCTATTCGGTTCAAACTAAAACATCACTAGCGTTTCTTGTTTAGTTTTCTTCTCCGAGCCGCTACTTTGGTATTCGATCGACTCAAGTCAAGAACAATGACACGGGTTGTTTGTTTCTTTAATTGTGAAGTAAACACTAGCATCCAAGTGTATCTCGATGATGTGTAGTGTGAACAATCGTTATTGGTGATTATTTAACTACTAATGGTTTCAAGAAATCAAAATCAAGAACGTCAATTGTTTTAGTAACTCAATTGGAATAAGGTTTGTAAATTATGTGTTTATTTATTTGTTAATCCATAATATTAAACTAGATTCATATGTTGCATACTCGTAGTAAATTTTTACTCGATTATAAAATCCCAACAACCTCCACATTTTTATTACACTATGTTCTCGAGTTTTTAACTAAAAGAAAAAGAAAATGAAGTTGAGGGAAAAGGGAAAAGGGAGGATGGTAAGTGATGAAGGGAGAAAACTAAAGATTGTTATAAATTTATTTGTGTTATTAGTTGTACAAAAGAAGAGATGGAATAATGAAAACATAGTTCAAATGACAAGTTTGTTCATATTTTAAGTAGAGAATGAGAAAATATAATATATGATTGTAGGGATAACTTAGTCAACATACTCCCTAAAATTGAAGTGAAAACATTTACTTCAAAAAGCATAATACAACCCTTCACGTTACCCGCATTCGTTTCCATCTACTTCTTCAAAATAATCTTTAAGAACACGTATATTTTTTTATTCATTTCCATTCAGTTTCTCTTCTTAAAACATCTAAAGAACACAATGTTAGTATTGTCTTGCAGAACCTGATGCAGGAGTTGCAAAAATGAAGTTTTATAATTCTTGGTAATGTATCTAACCGTTGTAATATATTAAAGTAAGAACGTGCGCCGGTTACTCTATAGGGTAATAGTGTGATAGGATCATAAAATATGACGAATGGAAAAGACGCAAGATGTTTTTTTTGGTATTCTGTGATTTGTTTGACCGCGCGAGAAAATCGGTGTTTAGAGAGTTCGATTTCAAAACTATATTAACCTAATGAAAAGAAAATGAAATGAGAAAGAAAAATATATAAGTGCAAACTTATATAGTTTGAGAAACGTATTTAACAAAAGCTTATCAATATTACCAATCGTTTCAACAACATGAAGATCAAAGTTAGTGCTTGTGAAATCATATATACATCGAGTATGAACTTAAAGCATATGGAATACACATGATAAATGGTATTACATAGCTCACATGAATTACCTAAAATGTACAACTTTTGTCAAATCATTTACGATGGCACATGATGGAAAACATGAAACCTTTAAAAGGTGACAAGATACTGCAAGAAAGGATGTCGAACGAGCTATTTATTTCCTCCAAAGACGTTGGGAATTATACAACAACTGAAGCATGCCTTGACTATTAACAAGATACAAAAAATCATGTACGCGTGCATCATATTGCATAACATAATTTAAAAAAAAATCAAAAGTTTGTGATAAGTGAATTTAACGATTCGCACCAATAATACAAAGTACATGAATTGAAAGATGCGTTGTACAGGGAAGGACAACCAAAGAATCAGACTTTACTATTCTTGGCAACAACAACAATAAAATTATTGTATTGATCTTTTGATATATTTTTATTTTAGTTTATTTTTCTAAATGTTTTTGGATTTTTTATTTAGCTTTTTTTGTTTGTGTATTATAATTGTATTTATATTTTGGTATAAAATATTAGTATTTTATAAATTGGAAAAGAAAAAATAATAAGTTTTAAAAGTGAGATTTTAACTTAAGTTAATAGCTAGTGCGCGCATAAATGACAATTCGACTCATACCCTCCACTTTGAAAAGGGCGTTATGTTCACGCGAACCGACGTTAACCGGCGTTCTTATATCGTGGCCACCAAAAACCCAACGGTGTTGTCGACCAAGTTAGTCCACCAACTTAAGTTTTTATCTTTTCTTATTTATGTGGATTTAAAATTTCAAATGGAATTTTTTTTGTGAAATGTGTATGTTTTTATTTTTATTTTTAACGACAACTTTATTAATAAACTAGCAAGAAGCTAGAACAAACTTAAAAAAACTAAAAGAAGTATTTTGACACCAAACGTCCCAACTAAAAGAAATTTTACATCTAGCGGAATACCTCAAAAAGGAACGCTCAACAATGTCACACCCCGCCAAGGCGGAAATCGCGAGGCGTGAACAAATAGACATCATCACGACACAATGGCGTCACAATAGAGAAACAAAATTGATGAGATGGCATTTATACATTATCTCATCGTTCTTTTCGGGCTTTAAATGCATAAAAATGTCATAAAATACCATATATATGCTTGTGTTTGTTTACTTGTGTATTTTAGGTATGGATATCGTGAAAAAGACAAAAGATCACAAGTTACAAGGAAAAACGGACACGAGAAACGAAGCCGTACAAAGAACCGGGCCCTAATCATGAAATTCTCAACAAAATACCTTGAAGACTTGAAGACAAACAAGATTGATCCTCATTTATTGAAGAAATGATACTTAAAACCCTTGTATATTAATAATTACAAGTTTGGTCCCTTAAGTTTGTCAAAATTACACAAAAGGTCCTTCAACTTTGAAGAAATGGCAAGATTAGTCCCTCAACAAATCCAAATTGCCAATAATGGTCCCTCATGAAGATTAAGATACATTGAAGACCTTTGAAGATCAACAATGTCCAAAATCAGCCCTTGCAATATTCAAAAATGTCAAATATAACCCTTGAAACACTTTTTGTAAAGTTTGTGCCAAAAGTGACAAAAGGTGAAACGTTGATACATGTAAAATGGGCGCTGATAGAAGTTTGCATCCAAGTGACAAAAGAAAGGAAGGACAAGGGCTGAATGTGTGCATACTGAAACATTTAAACACACAAACACGCGCCAAACAACTCCACTCCACCAAAAACGGATCAAAAGGACAACTATTCACCTTTACAGCCCAGATTTTACACAACTTAAAACAAAGGGTAAAATGAAAATACCCAGGCACACGTTTGATTCACACATGCAGGAACCTATCCCACACACAAAACCCTCATCTCCACTCACTATGGACCCCACCCCAATACCCTTTCCACCAATCAGCAAGCAACTTAGCCTCCAAGTCATGTGACGTGTCAAGATCAACAGCTAAGAGCCTTTGCTTGATCACAAAGCTAAAATGAACGTGTAAGATCATTTTTGACAGCTCAACAACAACAAACGTACTCAAGGACTTAGGGCATTTAGGGAATTTCACATCTAGGGTTTATGAACAGTGTAACCTTGGCATTTGCCTATAAAAAGACTCCTCAACATGTGAGAGAGCTTTTGTTCCAGTTTTAGGCTATTAATCTTTGTAATTCCTTTTTAAGTTAAATAAAATTTGAATTTTTGAAAATTTGAAATCTCTTTTTGATTTAGTTAAAAGTTTGGTGTTTGAGTAGCCTAATTCTGAGTTCCATTTGATTGTGAAGGCCTACCTTAATCTTGTGGTTAAGGCACGTCTTGTTTCATAAGGTTTTTAAGGTCTGAAAACCTTGAAATCCTAGGTTCTGTTTTGGTTATTTTATGTACTAACCCTTGACCATTAGCTATAAGCTCTTACAAGCTTGTTGATACCAAGCTTGTGAAGGGATTAGAGCCCTTGGTTAAGTTGTTTGCTGCTTGTGTTGAAGACATCAAGTCCTTGAGGTTCTACTTTGAACCATCAACCAAGGCAGTGTTGCATCACCTTTGTTGAAGTACCTTGGTCTTGTTCTAGTTGTTGAACAAGGTCCAAGGAGCATAGCTGGCCTTCCTAGGATGTTGTGGAAGGCAGGTATAATCTCTTGTTAAGATTCCCCTAAAAATTTCATGTTTATGACTGTTTTTGATTTGGTGCTTTGATTTTGAGTATTGGTGTTTGTGCTGGTGATTTTTGAGTTTGATTGTGTTATTTGCTATTGTTTAAGTGTTTTTGATCATTAAAATCAATAGGTTGTGTGTGGAAATCAGAAGTTTGTTTGATAAGTGCTTGATTAAGGGTTGTTTGGGATTACTGGTTATCAAGGCCTTGTGGCCTTGTGCCCTTGGTTCTTTGGGTTTGGGTGGTCTAAACAAGTCATAATATACAAGTTTTAATCATTGGTTAGCTTTCTGAAAGTTTGGAAAAGAGATTTGGAGTTTTGCAAAAATCTGATAAAATTGGTTTTGAATTTGGTCAAACACATCAGATCCAATAACTTCTTTGTTAGTTGGATCTAAGGTCTGAAATTTGGTTTGGGAATAGTTTGGGTGATAAGCTATCTATTGGTTATCTGCTTGTTGAATTTGGTGGCTTATTGTGGTTTTTATAGCTTATCAAAGTCTGCTGAAGTGGTCATTTGCATCAGCAAAGTGACCACCTCATTTGGTGCTGCATTTTGATTTCTAGCATTAGGATTGTTGTATTGCTGCTTGGATCTTATTTGTTTGCTGCTTGTGAGGATATTTGGGTATTTGGATTGCTTTGTTCATAGCTTATAAGCCCACTGGCTTATTGGCTTATTTGTGCCAAAATACATCAAGTTTACCCAACTGGTAAGCCTTGATTCACAAGGTTTGCACTCAAACCTTGACCAGCAGGGTGAAAAACAAGTCCTTACACTTCATTAAGTCTGTCAACGCCTACTTTGTTCCTGTCAGCGTTTGATTTCAACTTATCAGCGTTTGACTTTTGGTCAAACTTGGTTTTCAGCTTATTTGAATCTGTTTTGCTTATTGGTACATGCAACAACTTAATTTTTGTAATAGAACTCATTTTTCTTAGCTTAATATCAAGTCTGGAAGTTTACAAGTCTTTTGGTTAAGCTTTTGCTAGGAAACTAGCTTATTTGGCTTTTTCAGCCAACTTATTTGCTCCTACAGCTCATTCTACTTGGCTTTTTGTGATTTTCTTGATTGATTATTCTTAGTTAAGCTATTTGTGAGCTTTTGCAACAAACTAGAGCTTCTGAGGTGCATTATTTCTCAAACCCGACTATTTTGTCGTTTTGTGGATTTTTGCTTTTCTATTTTCTGGCTTATTGAGTGAGCTTATTGGAAATTTCTTTTGACAGATCTCTTAAGCATCCAAAAAGAGGGTTGTGTGTCAAATTAGAGCTTATGGCATTAGCTTATGGCTTAATGGGCTGAAAAGCCCAATAAGAATAAGCTTTGTGTTCAATAAGCTGTGATAAGCACATTTTCAGCTTTTGGGCCTTTAGAGTTTTGTTCTTAGAATTAAATTTTAAGTCAGATAGGGCTTTTCCAAGTCAATTGGGCCAAGTTTGACTTTTTGGGCCCAAAAGCCCATTTGTGTTGACTGAATTTGGATTTGGCCCATTTGAGGGCCCATTAGGGGTAATTTGGTAATTTCACTTTCATTTTCTGATTATTTAGGTTAAAATAAACTAGTTTGCAAGTTTTTAGAATTTTTTAGAATTTTTGGATTTTTAATATTATTTTATTATTATTTTTAAAATTTCTCTTTTTTCAACTTTTTACATTTTTCTTAGGTTAAATACATTAAAATAGGAATTTAGCAACTTTTAGAATAATTTTATCACTTATAGATTAATTTTTATAATTATTTTAAGTTTTGATAGTTTTTAATTCACTTTAAATAGTTTTTATTAGTTTTAAAATTTCTAAAAATAGTTTTTAATCATTTTAGGTCATTTTAGAGTTTTATCAATTGAAAAATCCTTATTTGGGCTTTTTGATAATTTATTTGATTTTTAGGGCTTTAATTAGCATTTAAAAATTGAATATTTAATTATTTAAAAGGTTTGAAAAAGTTTTGATCATTGGTAAACTCTTAGTTTATTATTTTTGATTTTTGGTGAATTTTTGGTAATTTTTAGAATTTATTTTTATTTTTGTGATTTTTTTAGGTTCTACGTCTTAACTTTCTAATAGTGATTTTTAGTTAATTTTTATTTTTACGACTTCGTCATTTTCTCTTCTAATCCCCTTCTAAACCAATCATTAATTACAAACATTTGGCAAGTTTTTTCACACACATATACCTCCTTGGGAAACGAACTTACACACCATTAAGGGTCATTAGTGTTGATTTTTCCTAAAGTCATCACTCGATACTTACCGCTATTTTGTTGCTCTTTTGTTTTCCTAAACAAGGAGTAGTAAAACTCTACATCAATTTTGGCTCCGCTGCCGGGGAGGTGTGTCGTGATTAATTTGCATTGTTGTTTTTAATATTAACCAAATAGTATTTGTATTAGTAGAACTCTACTAATACGTATTATCGGTTTTCTTGGTTTTTCTTGTACAAATATTATTAATATATTGTATTAAGTATCACAATCAATAAACAATATCTCCAAAAGTGTGAAAACACAACCTTAATTGGGATTTGATCTCCTAATTATTGTATTCGAATCTCAAACAAAAAGAAAAGGCAAAAATAGATAAATACTTTCGTGAAGCTCGATTTTGAAAAATACAAACTATAAGGTGGGTATAAGGCGGGTATTATAAAATATACCCTAAGGAAAAAGGCTCTTAAGTGCTTCGCTCCGCCTCGTTTCCCCGCTTGCTTGTGAGTATTTTGAGATTGAAGGCTAATCGAGGGTTTTGCCGCCCAAAGTATTATTACGTATACTATATTTGCTTGGTTTTCTTTGTGATTAAACCCTCTTGAACAATTTGGTTTTCACCAAAGTTCTAAAGTCATTAGAAGACGTTCACTCCACGTGATCGTTTTCATTCCTTTGAGGCTTCTTTAATCAAGAGTTTGATTCGAGGAGAGATTTTGTAGATTGTTGTCTACGAAGATACACCAAAATCCAAAAAAAATTAAATATCATCAAAAACACAAAAAAAAAAGTTGAAAATCCACAAAACAACCAAAAAGAATCTTCTTTGCTCACCTCCCATTCTTCGTGAAGTTTATGATCACTCGTAATCAAGCAAAACGAGCTCGTAAACGACTTCAAAAGCAAGCCAATCAAGAGACGTTGATTGTTGAAGAACCTCCAATTGTTGAACCTATTGTAGAACAAGAAGTCGTCATGGCTAATCGTACTATGATGGAGTTGCTACAAGCACCCACCGAGGGTTTTGGAGAGGCTATTGTAATTCCCGCCATCCTTGCGGAGAATTTCGAGATTAAGACGGGTTTAATGTCGATGTTGCAGGCAAATAAGTTTAGAGGTCACGAGAAAGACAACCCGCATTACCACATTAGGAATTTCAACCGTCTCACCGCCACTAGCAAATTTAAGGATGTTCCACATGACGCCATTAAGATGATGTTGTTTCCTTACTCGTTGGATGGACCCGCAAAAATTTGGCTTGAGAAAGAACCGCCAAATTCAATTTTGACATGGACCGATCTCGTTTCTAAGTTTGTGAACAAGTTTTTTCCACCATCTA
Organism: Glebionis coronaria; assembly: GCA_025667525.1. Taxonomy (NCBI): domain Eukaryota; kingdom Viridiplantae; phylum Streptophyta; class Magnoliopsida; order Asterales; family Asteraceae; genus Glebionis; species Glebionis coronaria. The sequence continues at coordinate 503,868,144 of CM046881.1, read as the reverse complement.
AAACAACACACTTGAAAAATGAGATTTCACGATTTGTGCAAAGAAATAATGAAAGTTTTTCAATGGCATGGGAACGATTTAAAGAAATGTTACATGAATGTCCACACCATGATTTTACGGAATTGCATCAAGTGGATACTTTCTATAATGGGCTTAATGACCATGAACGAGATTATTTGAATGCCGCCGCGGGTGGTAATTTTTTGTGCAAGACGACAAATGAGGCTTTACAAATCATTGAGAATAGATCTAAGGTTTATAACCCTCGTAACACACCGAGTGTTGCCAATATGGGTTCGTCATCTTCGTCACAATCGTCTCGTAGCATTAACGCCTTACATGATGAAGCTAATGAGGAAAATCGGTTTTTTGATAGATTTGCTAATCTTATGTCCCATTGGAAGGCTCAAGAAGCTTCCAATTCCGCTTCGGTTAAAGCGGTTGCTAAGAGTTGTTTATCTTGTGGGGGAGCTCATGATCTTTCCGAGTGCATTACCGCGGATGGTAACACTTCGAGTGCTTATGTAGCAATGGGAACTTACAACCAAAACGGCCAAGGTTCCCGTCCAAATCAAGCTCCACCAAACCAAAATGCTAATAATTATCGAAACAACAACCAAGGTAATTACCAAAGCAACACACGCAATTACAACAAAGGGAATTATCAAAGTGGGAATGGACAAATCTCTAATCAAAACCAAAACCGTGATTTTCAAAACACTACACAAGGTTTTCAAAATGCTCACACTAAAAATTTGCAAAGAGAATTTTTGGATTATGCCAAAGCAAATGATGCTAAATTTGATAATATGCAACGTGAGATGATTAGCTTAAGGTCCGAATTGAAAAACGAGCTTAAAAATGAACTTGCTAATGAACTAAAAACTCATGCAAACAAAATGGAAGGAAATGTCCAACGTCTTCAACAAAACCAACAAAGATGGAATTAGGACAACATGAGATTAAGCAAGAGTTATTAAAAGCGGATGCTAGGCAATCAAAATTTGAGGACCGAATGGCTAAGATGTTTGAAGCTATCATGTGTAAGCCCTCTTCTTCGGGTGGTCTTCCTAGTGATACCATTAACAACCCGAGGGGAGAATTGAAGGTTATTGCTACACGAAGTGGTAAAACTTTCAAGGAACCAATCTCTCGTACAAGTACTTCTAAGGAGAAGGAAATCGAGAAAGAACCCGAGGTGATGGTCGAAAAGAAGCACACTACAATCCCACGAAGTACCGCTCATACCACACCTACGGTTGAACCAATACCAATTGTGGAACCCGAGTTTCCAAGGCCGTTGCCTAATGACCAACCCACACCACCTTTACCTTACCCTTCGAGACGTAACAAAGAGAAGGCACAAGAACGAAACAATTATCAATTTGAGCTATTTATGAAAATGTTTCGTGATATGCATTTTAACATAAGTTTTGCCGACGCTCTTATCATGATGCCTCGATTCACCGCAAACTTAAAAAGTATGCTAAACAACAAAGAGAAGTTACAACAATCGTCTAGTTGTTCATCGGTTTTTCTTAGCCGCATACCACAAAAAGTCGGTGATCCCGGTAAATTTTTGATTCCATGTGCAATTCAAGATATGGAGGAATGCTACGCCTTGGCCGATCTTGGCGCTAGTATTAATTTAATGCCTCTCGAGATTTTCAAATCACTTTCACTTCCGGCTCTTACTCCTTCGAACATGTCTATCGAGATGGCCGATCATTCTACGATTTTAGCATGTGGAGTAGCCGAGGACGTTTTCGTTAAAGTCGGAAAGTTTTACTATCCCGTTAACTTTATCGTTGTAGACATTCCTATCGATCGAAAAGTTCCTCTCATTTTGGGTCGTTCATTTTTGGATACATCAAGAGCACTTATCGATGTTCATGCTCGAAAAATCACCCTTCGTTTCAATGAGGAAGAACTTGTCATCAATGCAACACAAAACTCCAATCTTTCTCATGTCTATTCTATTGCAACTTTAAACCATGGTGATTCAACCAATGTCGTTTGCAAAGAATTTTCACCAAGAGTTTTAGGAAATGTCGCCAAAAACAATTTACCATTTCCTCCGCCGGTGGAGGTTATGAGTGTAAAGCCTACAAAGAAGAAACCGTCAATACTTGAATCGAAAAATCCTTCGCCTCACCTCGAACATTCATTCTTGAAAAGTGTTGATAAGTTTCCGGTTTCTACGGAAGATCTTTCGGATGATGAATATGTAGACCCCGATGGGGAGGTTTTCTTCGTCGATAAACGTTTTGAGAACTTGCCACCACCAAAACCAAAGCGGTTTCAAAATGTGAGAATTTTTAGTGTAACTAACATCGTCTTAGAAACACCAAATATTTTCGACATCATCAAAAAGGGTTTTCATAAGGAGAGTTTAAAAGATAAAAATGGAAAAGATTTTAAATGTGATTTAATTGATTTTTCTACAAATCTAACTCCGTCATCACCACGTGTTTTGAGTGCTACAAGCTCGTCTACTCCTTTTGACGATGCTTTGTGTGGTTCTAGTATGGGGGAAGCACCTTATGTTCCCTCATCCTTGTCCACCGAGGACGAGATATTCGATCCCGGAATTTCATGTAAAGGGAAATCTCGGTCTTCCACCGATGCAATAAATGGAAAATCTTTCTATTTGCTTGGTGCGAGTCTACCTCGAGTAGCTCGAATGTTTGTCTTACCAATTGTCTCACCCTTCTACTTCTCATCTCTTTTCTTCAAACTCTTTGAATTTATGGCACATATTGAAGTGGTGTTAATTTGTTTTTCCAATGAAAACGAGAACGCCATTTTCGACCCCGGTATTTTGCATCATCTAAGGACTTAGTCCTTATTACCGGTTGCTTTTTGGGCCTTGTTTATCATGTAAGCCCCGCCAAAAATTGACCACACCATGATTTTCCCTAAATGTTCACATTTTGAGGGGATCGAGTCGAGCTCATGACTCGGTAATCAAAAACGAGGTGCCTCGTGGGGGAGATCCCATGCTTATCTTTATGCTCACTATTCACTAATAAGGGGACTTGTACCCTTTCAACTCGTTGTCTCGTGGTTGTTTGTGATTGTGTTATCTAGATCATCATCATCATCTACGATTGAAGACTCTCGTGTTCGTTTACGTGAGCCTCCATCGTTCGTTTGAAGAAGTTTTTCACGATTCCATGACATATCCTTTATTGTTCTAACAATTATCTTTTAGCATACTTAATAAACGGCTTTAGATATATTGTTGATCACCCTTTCCATGCTAGATCCTAAGCATTCGACTCTTCGTCTCTAGTATGGGGGTGCTCCACCTTTAGACTCGAAACATTGAGGACAATGTTTACTTTTAGTATGGGGGGGTGAATAGGTACTTGCTTTGCTACGCCTTCACGCTTTCCAATTTTCAATGTTTTGTTTTGCTAATAAGGCTAAAAATGGCCAAATTTTAAATTTTTCTTAGTTTTCATAAGTGTTTTTAAGACACGAATGTATATTTTCCGTTGGGTAGAATAAGAGTTAATTTTCGACTTGATGGGCATTTGGAGCCATTTACATTCTTTAACTCGCTCAATTCAAGTTTTGCTAGACCTTTATATAGGGAGCTTTAAAACGCGAAAGTCTTAATTCATTCGGGTTAAGAACAAGAACTTTTCGCAAGTTCCTATAATTGATTCTAGAAAGTCACTTATCAAGGGAACTATAAAATGCATTCTCTAAACTTGAAAAAGTCCAAGAAAGTGCAAGATCCTATAGGTGGCTTGAAAACCCAAAACTTTGATTTGATATAGTCTTAATGAAAGCTAATCCAAATTTGGCTTAATTTTGACTTGCATGGCTAAGTATTCACGAGTCTCTTTAATTAGAGGTCTTTATATAGTGAAGAACGAGAAATGATAGAGTTAGACAAGTGATCATGCTAAACGTAGAACATGAAAATGTTCTTTCAAAAACTCATATGTTTTTAATTGTGGCTTTTTCTTCCCATAAGATCAATGCATTAGGAATAAATCATAATTGCAATAAGTAAGGTCGTACGATTTGAAAGGTTACTTAGCCTCTAGCGCAAGATCGTTTAAAAGTTGCTCGGGGTTGAATATAGTTCATAGCCAAGGCATAACTTATTGAAGCGGGACGCGAAGATTGGCGATCATCCAAAAAGGCCCTAACAAGGCATGAGGAGCTCTATTTTTGCTAAAGATCCAAAGATGATGTGAAGTATCGTTATTCCTAAATCAATATGAAGGATCGAGACACACGACGAGAAGCAATTACTCCCCTAAAGAATGGAGAAAGTCTATCCAAAAAGACCCTAACAAGGTATGAGGATAAATATATCCAAGTCCGAAAAGGAGGCGGATCGTTGTATATCAAAATCCAAAGTAAAGATTGAAGAAAAATGATGAAGTCGTGGTCCTATATGAAGAATCTCTCAAAAACGTCAAGTGAAGAAATTCCAAATATATGAAGAGAAGACCATAATTTCAAGAACGTCTTCCCAAGATTTGAAGTATGAAGTACATGCCAAATATCGGTCCGAGAAAGGTCTCAAATCGTGAAACGAGTTATGCCAAGATATGAACTTAAGGAGATACACGAGAAGCCGTTTTAAAAGATTTTGTCATTCGGCTAACTATTGATCAAATCGTGCTACTTTGCTTTCGGACTTATAACTACTCAAATAAGTCAATATGAATCACTTGTGATCCATGACAAATAGATAAAAAATGCTAGTAACCCATTTCCTTTTATAATAACTAGGATTGCGGGGAGAAAAAGTATTACACAATTTGGACGTATGAGTAGTGTTAGCATTGTGACTTGTACCAACAATGATCTTGTTTTTGCACTTAGCATGGAATGTATGACAATCAAGGATGACGAAGTTTACTCTAAGGGACATTTACTTGTTTCTATTCTTTGACCCTAAATGTCACTTTTTGTGATGAGAATCATACATTATGTCTTTACACATCATCGTAGTATGTTGCAAGTCTTTTACTCTTCAATAAAGGTTAATAAAAATTGAACTTTGGTGATGCTTAGATACTTTATTCTAGCATTGCGTGAGGGCACGGCAATGGCTTAGTATGGGGGAGTGATGAGATGGCATTTATACATGATCTCATCGTTCTTTTCGGGCTTTAAATGCATAAAAATGTCATAAAATACCATATATATGCTTGTGTTTGTTTACTTGTGTATTTTAGGTATGGATATCGTGAAAAAGACAAAAGATCACAAGTTACAAGGAAAAACGGACACGAGAAACGAAGCCGTACAAAGAACCGGGCCCTAATCATGAAATTCTCAACAAAATACCTTGAAAACTTGAAGACAAACAAGATTGATCCTCATTTATTGAAGAAATGACACTTAAAACCCTTGTATATTAATAATTACAAGTTTGGTCCCTTAAGTTTGTCAAAATTACACAAAAGGTCCTTCAACTTTGAAGAAATGGCAAGATTAGTCCCTCAACAAATCCAAATTTCAATAATGGTCCCTCATGAAGATTAAGATACATTTAAGACCTTTGAAGATCAACAATGTCCAAAATCAGCCCTTGCAATATTCAAAAATGTCAAATATAACCCTTGAAACACTTTTTGTAAAGTTTGTGCCAAAAGTGACAAAAGGTGAAACGTTGATACATGTAAAATGGGCGCTGATAGAAGTTTGCATCCAAGTGACAAAAGAAAGGAAGGACAAGGGCTGAATGTGTGCATACTGAAACATTTAAACACACAAACACGCGCCAAACAACTCCACTCCACCAAAAACGGATCAAAAGGACAACTATTCACCTTTACAGCCCAGATTTTACACAACTTAAAACAAAGGGTAAAATGAAATTACCCAGGCACACGTTTGATTCACACATGCAGGAACCTATCCCACACACAAAACCCTCATCTCCACTCACTATGGACCCCACCCCAATACCCTTTCCACCAATCAGCAAGCAACTTAGCCTCCAAGTCATGTGACGTGTCAAGATCAACAGCTAAGAGCCTTTGCTTGATCACAAAGCTAAAATGAACGTGTAAGATCATTTTTGACAGCTCAACAACAACAAACGTACTCAAGGACTTAGGGCATTTAGGGAATTTCACATCTAGGGTTTATGAATAGTGTAACCTTGGCATTTGCCTATAAAAAGACTCCTCAACATGTGAGAGAGCTTTTGTTCCAGTTTTAGGCTATTAATCTTTGTAATTCCTTTTTAAGTTAAATAAAATTTGAATTTCTGAAAATTTGAAATCTCTTTTTGATTTAGTTACAAGTTTGGTGTTTGAGTAGCCTAATTCTGAGTTCCATTTGATTGTGAAGGCCTACCTTAATCTTGTGGTTAAGGCACGTCTTGTTTCATAAGGTTTTTAAGGTCTGAAAACCTTGAAATCCTAGGTTCTGTTTTGGTTATTTTATGTACTAACCCTTGACCATTAGCTATAAGCTCTTACAAGCTTGTTGACACCAAGCTTATGAAGGGATTAGAGCCCTTGGTTAAGTTGTTTGCTGCTTGTGTTGAAGACATCAAGTCCTTGAGGTTCTACTTTGAACCATCAACCAAGGCAGTGTTGCATCACCTTTGTTGAAGTACCTTGGTCTTGTTCTAGTTGTTGAACAAGGTCCAAGGAGCATAGCTAGCCTTCCTAGGATGTTGTGGAAGGCAGGTATAATCTCTTGTTAAGATTCCCCTAAAAATTTCATGTTTATGACTGTTTTTGATTTGGTGCTTTGATTTTGAGTATTGGTGTTTGTGCTGGTGATTTTTGAGTTTGATTGTGTTATTTGCTATTGTTTAAGTGTTTTTGATCATTAAAATCAATAGGTTGTGTGTAGAAATCAGAAGTTTGTTTGATAAGTGCTTGATTAAGGGTTGTTTGGGATTACTGGTTATCAAGGCCTTGTGGCCTTGTGCCCTTGGTTCTTTGGGTTTGGGTGGTCTAAACAAGTCATAATATACAAGTTTTAATCATTGGTTAGCTTTCTGAAAGTTTGGAAAAGAGATTTGGAGTTTTGCAAAAATCTGATAAAATTGGTTTTGAATTTGGTCAAACACATCAGATCCAATAACTTCTTTGTTAGTTGGATCTAAGGTCTGAAATTTGGTTTGGGAATAGTTTGGGTGATAAGCTATCTATTGGTTATCTGCTTGTTGAATTTGGTGGCTTATTGTGGTTTTTATAGCTTATCAAAGTCTGCTGAAGTGGTCATTTGCATCAGCAAAGTGACCACCTCATTTGGTGCTGCATTTTGATTTCTAGCATTAGGATTGTTGTATTGCTGCTTGGATCTTATTTGTTTGCTGCTTGTGAGGATATTTGGGTATTTGGATTGCTTTGTTCATAGCTTATAAGCCCACTGGCTTATTGGCTTATTTGTGCCAAAATACATCAAGTTTACCCAACTGGTAAGCCTTGATTCACAAGGTTTGCAATCAAACCTTGACCAGCAGGGTGAAAAACAAGTCCTTACACTTCATTAAGTCTGTCAACGCCTACTTTGTTCCTGTCAGCGTTTGATTTCAACTTATCAGCGTTTGACTTTTGGTCAAACTTGGTTTTCAGCTTATTTGAATCTGTTTTGCTTATTGGTACATGCAACAACTTAATTTTTGTAATAGAACTCATTTTTCTTAGCTTAATATCAAGTCTGGAAGTTTACAAGTCTTTTGGTTAAGCTTTTGCTAGGAAACTAGCTTATTTGGCTTTTTCAGCCAGCTTATTTGCTCCTACAGCTCATTCTACTTGGCTTTTTGTGATTTTCTTGATTGATTATTCTTAGTTAAGCTATTTGTGAGCTTTTGCAACAAACTAGAGCTTCTGAGGTGCATTATTTCTCAAACCCGACTATTTTGTCGTTTTGTGGATTTTTGCTTTTCTATTATCTGGCTTATTGGAAATTTCTTTTGACAGATCTCTTAAGCATCCAAAAAGAGGGTTGTGTGTCAAATTAGAGCTTATGGCATTAGCTTATGGCTTAATGGGCTGAAAAGCCCAATAAGAATAAGCTTTGTGTTCAATAAGCTGTGATAAGCACATTACAGCTTTTGGGCCTTTAGAGTTTTGTTCTTAGAATTAAATTTTAAGTCAGATAGGGCTTTTCCAAGTCAATTGGGCCAAGTTTGACTTTTTGGGCCCAAAAGCCCATTTGTGTTGACTGAATTTGGATTTGGCCCATTTGAGGGCCCATTAGGGGTAATTTGGTAATTTCACTTTCATTTTCTGATTATTTAGGTTAAAATAAACTAGTTTGCAAGTTTTTAGAATTTTTTATAATTTTTGGATTTTTAATATTATTTTATTATTATTTTATTATTATTTTTAAAATTTCTCTTTTTTCAACTTTTTACATTTTTCTTAGGTTAAATACATTAAAATAGGAATTTAGCAACTTTTAGAATAATTTTATCACTTATAGATTAATTTTTATAATTGTTTTAAGCTTTGATAGTTTTTAATTCATTTTAAATAGTTTTTATTAGTTTTAAAATTTCTAAAAATAGTTTTTAATCATTTTAGGTCATTTTAGAGTTTTATCAATTGAAAAATCCTTATTTGGGCTTTTTGATAATTTATTTGATTTTTAGGGCTTTAATTAGCATTTAAAAATTGAATATTTAATTATTTAAAAGGTTTGAAAAAGTTTTGATCATTGGTAAACTCTTAGTTTATTATTTTTGATTTTTGGTGAATTTTTGGTAATTTTTAGAATTTATTTTTATTTTTGTGATTTTTTTAGGTTCTACGTCTTAACTTTCTAATAGTGATTTTTAGTTAATTTTTATTTTTACGACTTCGTCATTTTCTCTTCTAATCCCCTTCTAAACCAATCATTAATTACAAACATTTGGCAAGTTTTTTCACACACATATACCTCCTTGGGAAACGAACTTACACACCATTAAGGGTCATTAGTGTTGATTTTTCCTAAAGTCATCACTCGATACTTACCGCTATTTTGTTGCTCTTTTGTTTTCCTAAACAAGGAGTAGTAAAACTCTACATCAAAAATCTAAAGATGACATTCATTAAAAACATAACACAAAGTGTCATGATAACATCTATTCAATACAAACATGAACGTTCACATAATGCATCATTCATATAACAAGTTAACAATGAAAGATAAATAAGCCACTTCTTCCGCAATGCAATCCTATGGTCTCTTTAATCCCTCGCTCTCTAAACCTTATATCAATATAGCGAAATCCTGAAAAATGATACTAAAATCTATCAACGCAAAGGTTGGTGAGAGTACTATATTTGAAGCGAAAACGTTTATTTAAATCCGTTCTCAAAACCATGAACATATCTCAATATGATAATCACACATCATATATCATCTATCACATGTCCTCAATCATCTATCACATATCGTAAATCATCTATCACATATCGTAAATCATCTATCACAAATCATAACCTCCGAAAGGTTATCTCATGTATTGCATATCATCAATCACGCATCGTAACCTCCGCAAGGTTATCTCATTCTCATACTATCGTAAACCATCATAGTTATCTCTAACCATGACAAACAGGAATAAGCGTTAATCCAACCATCCGACGAAGGTGGCGAACCTTCACTACAAGGAATTGCACTCTGGATATTCCCCCATCACAAATGCACTCATGTGATATACCCGGTCATGTCTATACCACTCTCTCTACACATGGTCGTGACTTACTATACCATTTTGCCTTCCGTCATGTGCAATTCATATCACTATATCACATACACATACATACTCAACATATGAAAACTCATACTATCACATACGCATACACAACCCATGTTCATTTTACTTTAGCAAATCATTATAAACAAAGTTTATAAAATACTATGTATCATTTTTTGGCCCAAAACATAAAAGAAAATAGGCTTTAGTACAACTCACCTTTGCAAAGCAATTTAAATCGAAAATCTTCACACAACACGCAAAGGATCTATAACATATAATAATAAACGAATGTTAACCTTGGTATGGATACTAGTATAATCTCGATGTAACAACTCCTGTGATGGATATCTAAGTATCTATGATGTTCAATACTCGTTCTATACTCTCTAACGTTCAATCACTAGTAACTCTCTACGTTCAACCCGTTCACATTTACTCAAAACAGTCCTAATTTTAGTGTCCAAAAACGAAACACATAGTAAACTTATAAACTATCTTTGTAACTCACACCCTATGACCTTACATGCCTCAGGTATATCCTACAATTTCCCTTAAACTTGAATCTTAAAGCAAGCCCTCGATATCAAATCAAATCAAATCAAATCAAATCAAAAACCCTTATATAGGAAGGATGGTGAAACAATGCCTTAAATACAAAATTCTATAAAAATGACACATGTAATTCATTAAAGGGTTTGCATAAAATGATGGTGAAACAATGCCTTAAATACAAAGGGTTTACATTTGAAATTCATTAAAGGGTTTCCATAAAATGATAGTGAAACAATGCCTTAAATACAAATGGTTTCCATTTGAAAATTGATGGTGAAAAAATGCCTTAAATACAATGGGTTTCCAATTAAAATTAATTTAAGGGTTTCCATAAAATGATGGTGAAACAATGCCTTTAATACAAAGGATTTCCATTTAAAATTCATTAAAGGGTTTCCATAAAATGATGGTGAAACAATGCTTTAAATATAAAGGGTTACTATTTGAAATTCATTAAAACAATGCCTTAAATACAAATGGTTTCCATTTGAAAAATAATGGTGAAACAATGCCTTAAATACAAAGGGTTTCCATTTAAAATTCATTAAAGGGTTTCCATAAAATGATGGTGAAACAATGTTTTTAATACAAAGGGTTTCCATTTGAAATTAAGTAAATGGTTTCCATAAAATGATTGTGAAACAATTCTTTAAATACAAAGGATTTCTATTTGAAATTCATTAAAGGGGTTTCAGAAAATTATGGTGAAACAATGCCTTAAATACAAAGAGTTTTTATAAAATGATGATAAAACAATGCATTAAATACAAAATTCCATAAACTTAACAATAATATTAATTTAAAAAAATGTAAAAAAGTTATTCATAACCTTAACATATAAAAAATTTATTACCTCATAAAATTCAAAAATACACAAAATATTTTATACAATATTATTAAATTCTAAAAAAATTTAATGTAACAAACTTATTCATAACGTTAACATATGCAAATTTAATTAACTCATAAAATTCTTGAATAAATAAAATATCTTCAACTAAGTTATTTTTGTCCATTCTATGCTACATTATTAAAATATTAATGTCATAACTAACACTACATATACTAGAATTCTAATACAAATACACATAACTTTAATTTTCATTAAAAAACATATACTTTAATTTCTATCGGACGGTCTAAAGGCTAGTGTATATATCTATATATATATATATATATATATATATATATATATATATATATATATATATATATATATATATATATATATATATATATATATATATATATATATATATATATATATATATATATATATATATATATATATATATATATATATATATATATATATATATATATATATATATATATATATATATATATATATATATATATATATATATATATATATATATATATATATATATATATATATATATATATATATATATATATATATATATATATATATATATATATATATATATATATATATAGAGAGAGAGAGAGAGAGAGATAGAGAGTTGGCATAAAATAAAACAATCATTATAATAGAATAAATAAAAAAGAAGGGATGAATGTGGGAGTGACATGTGTCACCTTCTCACAACATTATCAAACATCATCTCTTTAACAAAAAATAAAAAAAATCAAAATATTTTGTAAAATATTTTTTTTCAAAATTTATTTTAAAAAAATAAAAAATTTCAAAAAAAAAATGTTTTAAAATTTTTTTTTTCAAAATAAATTTTTTTTCAAAATTTTCTTTTTTTCAAAAAATATTTATTTCGAACTTTTTTCGATTTTTTTTCCAAAATTTTTTTTTTGAAAAATGTTTTCAAATTTTTTTTCCGAATGTTTTTTTAAACTATTATGGAAAAAAATCTTTTGCATCACAGTTACTGTAAATGATTTGGTACATCAAGAATAAGGAACTTATTAATTATCTTTATGCACCATATTTAGAGTCTTGATGCACTAAAATTTTAAGTGTGATTCACTACAACACATCAATAAAAATCCAGTGCATCAGAGTTATTGTTGGAAATACGTTTTACGTATTAAGAAGGATCGGTCACTCCAACGATAGTCCATGTAATAGCTCGTAGTTTAGTTAATTATCTTTATTTAACAAACAAGAACAAGCCTAGCCTACAACATGTGTAGGCCGACCCAAATGTAAGCCCAAGCCCATGACAAGGGCTTGGGTATATAAACCCTCTCCTTAGATGGAGAGGGTGTGTGGTTCTTCATTTTTACACATAGTAAACTTTTGTTTCTCTCTCTAGAATTGTGTGAAATCCACCATCTTTCTATCTCTTTCTCTCTCTAGAACATAAGCAAGATTTACATATCCTTCAAATGGTATCAAGAGCCATGGGATGATTGTATTGTTTATGTGTTTGTGTTCTTGATTCATACGCCTATTTTGATCCATTTTACACGAATCAAATTTTTTTTTGTGTTTATTATGGTTTTTTCTTGATACAAATCTTCTACATAGTTATGGTAGAGATTTGGTATAGTTACTTTGGCTAAAAACACAAAAATTTTGGGTGTTTTGATCATTTTTTGGCTTAAAATCACGAATTGATTGAGTTTTGTCCGAGAAAAGTGGGATTTATTCCGATCAGGTCATCAGAAAAGGGTTTATAGTTATTCCGATCATTGTAATCGGAATAGGGTTTAGGGATTCCGATTTGGTGCATTCCTATAAGGGACATTCCGATTGGATATTCCGATTTGGTATTCCGATTTGGTGCATTCCTATAAGGGACATTCCGATTTAATATTCCGATTTGGTATTCCGATTTGGTACATTCCGATAAGGGTATTCCGATTAGGATATTCCGATCAAAGGTATTCCATTTAGGATTATTCCGACAGCTTTCTGATCAACATTCCGACAATCCAAAATTATTCCTTAAAAAATTTCGAACAATCGTGTGTAATTTTGACTTGGAATTTTTGGTTTATCGAGAACATATTTTAGAGGATTTTAACATTGTTTCTCGACTTCAACTCACAACAACAAACACATTTACTTTCTCTCGTTGTTCGATCAGTATTTGTAAATCTTAACTTATTGAAATGAAGTACACATCTCTTACGGATAAGTCCATCCTCTCGGGTACGGATAATCGTCCACCAATGTTGGTGAAGACTATGTATGAGGAATGGGCTTCCCGAATGGAACTTTATATATTGAACAAGGAGAATGGACATCTAATTTGGGCATCGGTGCTCAATGGACCATTGGTATATGGTATTGTGACGGAAGGTGCTGTTACTCGTCCTCGTACTACGGGTGAACTAACTGGAGATGCTAAGATACAAGACAAGTGTGATAATCAAGCTACTAATATTATTCTCCAAGCCCTTCCTCCAGATGTCTACAAACTCGTCAGCAAACATAAAGTTTCCAAAGAGTTATGGGATAGAATTCGTGTTCTCATGTAAGGCACCTCGTTAACTAAACAAGAACGACAGTGTAAGCTTTATGATACTTTTGATAAGTTTGCCTATGTGCCAGGGGAGACTCTTAATGATTACTATCTAAGGTTTACCCTATTGTTGAATGAGCTCAATATCTATGGCATGGCAATTCCTACCTTTCAATTGAACACCAAGTTTTTGAACACTCTTCCTTCAGAATGGAAAAAATACGTGACGGATGTTTAATTGGCCAAGGACTTGCATAACACCAATGTGGATCAACTTCAAGCTTTTCTTCAACAACACAAGTGCCATGTGATCGAGGCTCGGTTGTCTACACCTCAAGTTCATGATCCACTTGCAATGTATGCTTCTCAACAAAACATGACTTATACTTATCAACAACCATCATACTTGCAGCAACCACCACCACACACCTATCAGCAACCATCTTATCAACCACCAATGATGCCACAACAAGCATTTCAACAAAGTGTTAATCAACAATCTTTTCCACAGCAACCACCATATCAGACATCACCATCACAAGCCAACACTTCTCCAATGGGCTATACTCCTCAGCAAGGATATTTTCCAATAGAAGCACAACCAGCACAAGCTTTCTACTCTAATGAACTTCCACCAATCCAAGCACCGGTCTTTATTCCAAATGATACGCCAGCTGATGTTCTAAACCATCTCACTGCCTACTTGTCAAAACTTGTTGCAACTAGAGGATTTCCACCAACAAACAATCAGCTCCGTACCTCCTCAAATCCTCGACAACAAGATACTGTTCAAGATGGTCAAGTAACAGTGCAACCTATTCAGGTAAGGTAAAATTCATATGGACCTCCTACAAGGACGGCGAATGCTCAAGCTGTGAATTCACAAGCTAAAATGGAAGTCCCATTGGTCCTCAAAAGGTTGTGACTTGCTACAATTGCCGATGACAAGGTCATATGGCTAGGCAATGCACTCAGCCGAAAAGGAGAAGGGATGATGCATGGTTTCGTGAGAAGATGTATTTGGTCGATGCTCAGTCTAAGGGAAATATTTTGGATTCAGAAGAGTTAGCATTTCTTGCAGACCCAGGGGCAGCAGACAATGAAGGCATGCAGTCGTTTCCACTTCTAATGCAGCTTATCAAGCAGATGATCTTGACGCATATAATTCGGATTGTGATGACATTCACTATACCCAAGCTGCTCTCGTTGTTAATCTCTCTCACTACGGTTCTGATGTCGTCAGTGAGGTACCAACCACATCTAATAATATTGATGATAACCAACATCAAGTTGGGCATGAAAATGACAACCTCGAACAGCATTCGGGAACTAGTAATTCAAATGATGTGGTACCCAATCCTACACATTTGAGTGAACCTCAACCAAATGCTACGACGGGTATGGAATCTTATGCTCAACATGATTTGGTCATGGTGCCTAATAATATTATTGATCAAATGCATATGGCTCTCAGACAATCCGTAGATACGAATTCCACCCTAACTGCTGAGCTTGCATTGCATAAAGAAAAGGTCAAAGCTTTTGAAATGGTCCCTCAAGCTGAAAAAATAACTTATTCTGAATTTGACCAATTTCGTTTTGAAAAGCTTGAATACTTGAAAGAAATAGAATCATTAAAAGCTAATCTTTCCAATGAATTAAAAGCAAAAGAGTCGGTTGTCAATGATTTTCAGAAACTTAAAATGGATTTCGAAACTCTCGAGTCTAAAAATTTTGAATCGGAAATTAACGCTACCAAACTTCTTAAATTCAATGAACAACAGCTTTTAAAACAATACGCTTCCACAGAAAAGGTTCATCTTTTAACAAAATCATTTAAAGAACTCGAACTTACGCGTCTTCAAGATTTACCACCTAATCCCGGTTATGCAAAACAAGCTCAGGAATATATTCCCGGTCTATATGATATGACCATAATTGGTAAATCGAAAGAAGCACCTTTTGTTCGTAGTACTGAGAAGATAATCTCACTAGCGGACGAAACTCATTCTAAAATGCTTTCAACATTCCATACGATTGATTATGATCAATATAACAAAGAACAATTGTCTAAAAAGACCCGCATTCGCTTACAAAAGGAATTAGCTGAATTGACAGTTCTTGTGCCCCAAGTTTGTCAAATGAAAACCCTCCTAGTACATCTCCTAAACTTGTCAAAACGGATTTAACGAAGTTAATTCCACCGGTAAGTAAGGCGTCCAATAGCTTAAATGCGGTACACCAACACTTAGCCGATTTTGACAAGGTCATTTTGGAACGTACGACGGCTTCGGCCATAACGGAAGGTGAATGGAATTTTGAGCACACTAGAGGTGCGTTTCGAGACGAAATTTTTCCGTTTGTAAAGAATATTAACGCTTGTCTTAGTAATCTTGATCAAGATTTGTATTTGGAAATAGAAGAAGTTAGACGTGTTTTCAATGAAATGGATGATGCTTATGAAAACAGTTTACTTGAAATAGAACGGGTTTCACGCCAAAATGATCACCTTCTGAAGCAAGTGATGTCTCATGATATAGTTTTCGTCTGTGTGAAAAAAGTGTTGATAATGATTCTATTGTGCATAATGTTAAATCTATGGATAATGTGGTAGATAGTACTTGTCACGAATCTGACGCTGAATTTTTAAAGCTTCAAGATTCATATTCTTCACTTTCAAAACGTTTTGATGAGATTCAAAAACATTGTATTTCGCTTGAATACAAGCAACAATTTATTCAAGAAATCTTTGAAACGTCATTCAAAGGTGTTAATATCGATGATGCAAACTTTGAAAAGAATTTTCGATTGAATTTACAATCAAAACAACGTCAGCCAAGTGACAAAGTTGCTAAATCTTTGCCGATAGAAATAGAGAAATCTAAGGAGCTTAACTGTGTGAACGTACTTGAGGCCGCTGAGAATTTTAAACTTGATCTAGATAATCGAGTTTTCATGATTTTGTCCAAAGTTGATAACTTAAAACAGAAAAATACACGACTCTTCGATTCAGTAAAGCCCGCATGTGCTAATACCACTGCACAGAATCAATCATTGATTGAACAATTGAATCGAAAGTCGGTGGAAATATCTGATTTGAGGGAACAAATTTGTGATAAAAATCTGGTCTTGGCTGAGTTAAAGGAAACACTTCGTACTCTAAAAGGTAAGAATGTTGTGGATAATGCAGCCACTATCTCAGCATCGTCCTCTAGTGCAATCAAAAGGAACCTTATAGCCGTCACACCATTTAATAAGGGCCCTAGGACTAAACCATCTCAAACTTTGGTCACTAAAGATAAGGCGGAATCAAAACCAGCTTCTAATATTCCCGTGTTGCCTTCTACAGGAGTAAGCACCACTACTAAGGCTCAAAGATCTAAGCTTAAAAGAAACAAGAAGAATGATAGGATCTTGCCCCCATCTAGTAGTCAAGTGAAGAATAAAGTAGAAGCCCATCATAGGAATGTTATTTCTGTTTTGAATAAAAAGAATCATGTAGCTAAACCTAAAGGCTCTGCGGTTGTGCAGCGTTCTAAGCCTAGTGCGAATTCTAATTTGAAATGTTGGAATTGCAATGAATGTATGTTTTCTAGTCGTCATGATTCTTGCCTTATTGACCATGTGAATGAGATGTATGCCCGGAAAAATGGATTAGAATGGAAACCGACTGGGAAAGTGTTAACCCAAGTTGGTTGGTTGTGGCGCCCCACTGGTAGAACTTTCACTATAGTAGGAAATATGTGCCCTTTGACTAGGATCACTCCCACTAAAGTGAAGAAAGCGTGCCCTTTAACTAGGAGTACCAAGGCTACCAAAACACAAGTGTGTCCTTTAACTAGGAACACCGACACTACTGTAGGAACCAAGTGCCCTTTAAATAGGTCTACTCCTACTGTAGTGCCCGCGAATAATCCAAAACCTAAGAAAGTTGGAACAGTAAAACCTGTTAGTGCTAAAACTCACATTAGAAAACGCAGGAAATCTAAGGGTCACAAACCTGTTAGCAATTCTGATAATATTTTATCTGTATCTGCTAACACTCTGGAACCAATAGTTCCAATGCATTGTCTACTGTTGTTGTTGAAAACAGGTGGTCCAAATTGTTCTCTGGTATTTGGATTCTGGTTGCTCCAAGCATATGACCAGAGATCGCTCTCAGCTCAGAAATTTTGTCAGCAAGTTTCTTGGAACGGTTCGATTTGGAAATGATCATATTGCAAAGATAATGGGTTACGGTGAATATCATATTGGGAATGTTATAGTTTCAAGAGTGTATTATGTGGAAGGTCTCGGTCACAACTTATTTTCTGTGGGATAATTTTGTGATGCAAACCTAGAAGTTGCTTTTCGAGAGCATACATGCTTCATTCGTAATTTGGAAGGGGTTGATTCATTGAAAGGTACTCGAGGGAATAATTTGTATACTTTGTCTCTACAAGACATGATGGCCGCCTCTCCCGTATGTCTTCTCTCCAAAGCATCGAATACTAAGTCATGGTTATGGCATCGACGGTTATCTCATCTTAACTTTGACGCTATCAATCATTTGGCGAAAAACGAACTTGTTCGTGGTCTTCCTAAACTTTCATTTCACAAGGATCATTTGTGTTCCGCGTGTACAATGGGGAAAAGAACTAATAAATCATACAAACCGAAGACTGAAGACACCAACCAAGAGAAACTTTATTTGTTGCATATGGATCTATGTGGGCCAATGCGTGTTGAAAGTCTTAGTGGTAAAAAGTACATCCTCGTCATTGTCGATGATTACTCTCGGTTTACATGGGTGAAATTTCTTACAACAAAAAATGAGGCACCGAAATTCATCATCGGATTTCTCAAGATGATTCAAGTGCGTCTCAACACTACTGTCCGACGCATTCGTACAGATAATAGAATCGAATTTGTGAATCAAATCTTGCGTGATTATTATGAAGAAGTTGGCATATCTCATGAAACATCCGTTGCACGCACTCCACAATAAAACTGTGTCGTTGAAAGGCGAAATCGCACACTTATGGAAGCTGCTCGAACGATGTTAATTAACGCAAAGGATCCATTGTTTTTATGGGCAAAAGCAGTATCTACAGCAGTATGCACCCAAAATCGGTCACTAATTCGTAAACGCCATGGTAAAACACCTTATGAGCTTCTCCATGGAAAAGTACCAGATTTATCATATCTTCATGTATTTGGTTCTCTCTGCTATCCGAATAATGCTGGTGACAATTTGAGAAAACTTCAACCAAAGGCTGATATTGGTATTTTCATTGGTTACGCCCTCGCAAAGAAGGCATACCGAATCTACAATCGTAAGTCTCGTAAGATCCTCGAAATTATGAATGTTGATTTTGATGAGCTGACAGCAATGGCTTCTGAGCAAAGCAGCTCTGAACCCACACTTCATGAAATGGGACCCAGTAACATTAGTTCTGGTCTTGTCCCAAACAACCCTACTTCATCATCATTTACACCACCATCTAGAACTGAATGGGATACGTTGTTTCAACCGTTCTTTGATGAATTCTTTACTCCTCCAACTATTGTTGCTCCAGAACCTGAGGTAATAGCTCCGGTAACCAAAGTTGTCGCTCCAGCAACCGAAGCACAATCAGACACATCTGCACCTACAATTGGTCAAGCTATACCTTCAACGAGTAATTCTCAACCAACAAATGTTTCAACTACCCATGTCATGCCTATTGATGATGAAGAGGATGATGATGATCACGATTTGGAATTCGCTCAAATGCGTGAACTTCCATTCTTTGGTGTACCAATTCCCGACCCTAATCAAGCCTGGTCGTCCACCTCAGAAGAAGCTCCTTCTACAGTTTACTCCAATCCATGGATTCGTGAACATGACAGAAAGTGGACAAAGGATCATCCTATAGATTCTATTATTGGTGACCCTAATCGTCCGGTATCCACACGAAGTCAGCTACTAGAAAATGTAATGTTTTGTCATTTTGTTGCTTTCCTCACTGAAGTTGAACCTAAGACATGGCAAGAAGCTTTTACTCAATCCTGTTGGATAGAAGCTATGCAAGAAGAACTTAATGAATTTATACGTCTTGAAGTATGGGAACTTGTCCCATGCCCGGATCAAGTGCAGTTACTCACTTTGAAATGGGTTTACAAGGTGAAACTCGATGAGTTAGGCAGAATATTGAAGAACAAAGCTCGACTAGTAGCTCGTGGATACAAGCAATTATTGGGCATCGACTTTATGGAATCCTTTGCACCTGTTGCCCGTTTGGAAGCTATTATACTATTCCTCGCTTATGCTACCCATATGAATATGATCGTCTATCAGATGGATGTGAAGACGGCATTTCTTAATGGTGAAATTAAGGAAGAGGTCTATGTTCAACAGCCGGATGGTTTTGTGAATCCTAACTATCCTAATCATGTGTACAAGCTTAAGAAGGCTCTCTATGGGTTGAAGCAAGCTCCACGCGCATGGTATGATCTATTATCACAATTCCTCATTATGCAAGGCTTCGCTAAAGGCAAGGTGGATCCCACGTTGTTCATTCAGAAACGAGGTAAAGATATGATTATGGTACAAATATATGTTGATGATATTATATTTGCAGCCTCGACCCAAACTTTATCCGACGAATTTGGGAAACTCATGTCTTCCAAGTTTAAGATGTCAATGATGGGCAAGGTATCATTCTTCTTAGGTCTTCAGATATCTCAGAGTCCCAGAGGCATCTTTATCAATCAATCCAAGTATGCCCTTGAATCTCTTAAGAAATATAAAATGGAATCTTGCGACCCCGTGGATACTCCAATGGTGGAACGAACTAAGCTTGATGCAGATCCACTTGGAGTTGCCGTTGATCCGACACTTTATCGTGGAATGATCGGTACTCTTCTATATATCACAGCTAGTCGACCTGATCTTCAGTTTGCTATATGTATGTGTGCTCGGTATCAAACTCGACCTACTGAGTTACACTTAGCCATTGTGAAACGGATCTTTCGATATCTTAAAGGAACCATTAATCGGGGACTTTGGTATTCAAAGGACTCTTCTATTGCACTAATGGCATATGCAGATGCGGATCACGCGGGTTGTCAAGATACCAGGCGTAGCACGAGTGGAACTTTGAAACTACTAGGAGATCGACTAATCAGTTGGGCATCGAAAAGGCAGAAAAGCGCTGCAATTTCAAGTACGGAAGTAGAATACATAGCTATGTCCGGTTGCTGTGCTCAAATTCTTTGGATGAGATCGCAATTAACCGACTATGGTCTAGGTTTCAACAAAATTCCGATGTACTGCGACAACAAGAGTGCAATTGCAATTGCCTTATGATGCAACAATGTTCAATTCTCCCGGTCGAAGCATATTGACATTCGCTACCATTTCATCAAGGAGCAAGTGGAAAATGGAGTAATAGAGCTTTACTTTGTCCGATCTGAGTATCAATTGGAGGATATTTTCACGAAGGCTTTATATCGCGCTCGAATTGAATCTTTGTCCGACAAGCTAGGAAAGAGAACCTTCTCGCCTGAGACTCTTAAGGAATTGGTAGATGAAGCGAAAGAATAGTGATGTTAACCTATTCTCCGTATCCTTGGTGATCATTTGTATATATTGTTTATATTTTTATCCACAAAAGCAAAATACAAAAATATAAAACCATATAAAATCCATAAAAGTTGAAAAATTCATAAAAATCCAAAAATATTTTTACTTTATTTTTCAAAGGCATGTCTTTTGGTACGATAATATTTACGGCCTTAGAAATGTTGATTAATATTGACACGGTGCCATAAATAAAGTTTGTACAAAAGTTGTAAATATTTCATAAAGCATGCCCTTATGGCTTGTAGTTATTTCTGACTGCAACCCGGTTTTCACATTAAAGTCAAGTATTTCTTATGAAAGCCTTAGCTCACAACGGGAATTAATTTTCTCGGGCAAGGTTTACTTTAAAACCTTGTAAGGGATCAAGTTTACTTTATAACTTGGTCTAACACAAATCTATGTACGTTTCAGTGCATTTATTTGTTAAAACAAGAGAAGTCTTGTTTATATGAAGTTATCATCTCTCCAACCATAGCTATCTACATTTGGTATCTACATACTCGACGATGCGACTACTCAAACGGCGACTACATCTCTTTCAATAGAACACGGGTCAACAATTGAGGGGGAGAAATTGTCAAACATTCAGAATCTTCGATGCCGAACGTGCCAAGTTCACAAGTTGGTGTCAAGACAACAATACCAATCATACATGTGGTGTCAAGAGATGAATTCAGACGTGACGAGGCGACCAACATATACTGACAAGAACCATTTGATCTTTTCATATGATGTTCTCATCAATCAGGTCCAACCTTGTCAATTCTTTTCTAATATGGTGAATATGTGATCATGTTACAAATCGGTATCATATCTCATACAATTTGATATCATGAAGATTAAAACGGACTTGCATTTTTCTTCCCAAAACCTTTGTTAAAACTTCATTAAATCAATTGATATTAAAAACATCGATTGGGTTAATATTTTTAATATGGGGGAGAAAATGTGATTTAATATGGTAAATTATCAAAAATGGTTTGACCTAATGTGCTGGCTCATCCTGACATATGCGAAATGTTTTCGAATATCGTGGCATATGCTAAGGGGGAGGAAAACGGATTTGCATATCAAAATAGATTTTCATGGTGACATATACTTACCCAAAACCCATTTATTTCACGACGATGAAGATTGTGGTGACATAAGGATGGTAGGATAGGTTAAGTCCAATGAAAGATGGAGAAAGATTGTGAACGTAGCTGAATGCCGACCAAGTACTTAAGTTAGCACTGGAACAATCACAACAAGGTGCTAGTTATGACGTATTGGGAAGCATTGAAGGGGTTGAAGAATGAAAAAGAATTGTAAAGATAAAGGGTGTAAAGAAAGAAGTCCTCCTTACAACCTTAGGCAGAAACCGGGTCAATACATATGCTATTGAGATCATTTTTAATGATTCTTGATATTGAAGATAGACATCATGGACCCAGGGATGCAATGCACAACCCATCCCAGCTAACTCAGATATCTCTTAAAAGATATTTGTTTTAATCACACGGAGACAACACGTTATCTATCAATTTATTCACTCCGAATAAATTGGTATTGAAATGGTGGCACTCCTCTCCAGCCTCCGATCACTAAAACCCAAATTGCACGATCGAGTCTAGAGCCATTTGAGATCATCAAATATCTCATTAGGACACACTTTCATAATTCCTTGCTTCTTCATACACTGTGAAAAGTAAGAAAGATCTTAAGAGTCCTACGCAAAATCTTCATGATCTTGCCTGAACATCCGAGTAATACGAAAGTATTTACAATGAAGATGGAAATCCTTCTTGAGCGAATATCAAAAAGCTCATGGTAGGTGACTTGTGCGATTCTTTATGAATCAAACTTGTGATAACTGGAAAGCAACATTGGTTTAATTCTTAAATGAATTTAAACATGTTTCAGGCCTCTACGCAATATCTTAGTGATCTTGCCAGAACACTCAGAGTGATACCTTAGTGTTCACAATGATGAGTGGAAATCCTTCTAGTGTTAACCTTAAACAACACTTGGTAGGTAACTTGCAAGATTCAATATGAATCAAGCTCGTGAGAACTGGAAAGCAACGATGGTGCGATTCTTTAATGAATCAAACTTGTTCTAGGAATCAGAATTGACGGCTTCAATCATGCGGATAATTTTATCCAAATGATTCACTCTTTACGTTCGCAGTCAGCTTTGGATGGTCGAGTAAAGAGAACGGGTTTACCCGCGAAATCTTGTCAAGGAGATTTTTAATAAATCTACCTACCACAAGTACGATATTTTATATCGTCCAACGGTCTTCACCTACCGGAGGTAAAATGTTACCGAATTAGAATGAAATGTTCAAAGCCATTTCATTCGTGTCTACTTATATTGCGGCATTTGAAGACGGTGGCGTTGCGGAATCCGAGAAGAAGTCGTCCCCGCATGCTTATAATTTATGTACTTAATACCTCATCTAATTCAAGGAAACCTAAAAGTTAAGTCTTCCGCTGTATCAAACTCTGAAGCTTTCAAGAATTACGAAGGTATAAGTATGTGGGACATGGTGTCACGAGGAGGCGAAGATCACAAGTGATGGATGCACGAGATCAAGGCAAGAGATTAATGCTCGAGACTGATATCAAAGATCACATCAACATGTTCACCAGAAAAGAGAAAGAAAAATAAATACGAAGACTACGAGCTCAAGACAAGCATAGTATGCTAGGTTTATCTTATTATTGTAACTTAGGTAATGCCCTTGTTTGGAATGACCTCCCTTAGGGGGAGATTGTTGGAAATAAGTTTTACGTATTAAGAAAGATCCGTCACTCCAACGATAGTCCATGTAATAGCTCGTAGTTTAGTTAATTATCTTTATTTAACAAACAAGAACAAGCCTAGCCTACAACATGTGTAGGCCGGCCCAAATGTAAGCCCAAGCCCATGACAAGGGCTTGGGTATATAAACCCTCTCCTTAGATGGAGAGGGTGTGTGGTTCTTCATTTTTACACATAGTAAACTTTTGTTTCTCTCTCTAGAATTGTGTGAAATCCACCATCTTTCTATCTCTTTCTCTCTCTAAAACATAAGCAAGATTTACATATCCTTCAGTTATACATTTTAGAGCATCATATTTATAAACTAATGCATCACGGTTTTAAGTTATTGCATCATAATTCCTTCATAAAACTTATAATTATGGTTTAGTTCTCAAATATATGATGCAACACATTTAAAACTACGATGTGACAAATTATAACTATCACACACCAAAAATACATCTGAGTACTAATAATATAACATTGATTTTCACTATGATGCAGTAAGTTGAAATCTTAATGCACCAAACTTAACCAGTGCATCATAGTTATAAGTTTTGTGCTTCACGAATGATGGAGTAATTTATAACCTTAATGCAACGGAACTATAACATTGATACATTATAAGTAAATGTTATAGTTATCCGTCAGAGAATACAAACTATATCATTAGTATCTCTTGTATTTATGGTGCATTATAATACTAGTTTACCGCATTGTAGTTATAAGTTTTGTGCATCACGAGTGGTGTTGTAATTTTTAACCTTAATGCATCATAATTATGACACTGATACATTATAAGTAAATGAATTATAGTTATCCGTTGGAAAATAAAAATTATATCACTAGTCATCACTTGTATTATTGGTGCATTAATGTAATAGTTTACCGCATCATAGTTATAATTTTGTACATCATAATTAAAACATTGGTGAATGCACTATAATGTAGTAAATTAAAATTGTAATGTATTGATTTATAAACATGATGCACTAAAACATGTAACTATAATGCAGTAAAAAAGAATGAAAATTTTTCCAAAAAAATTTTGAAAAAAAAATTTACGAATTTTTTTTTTGAAATTTAATTTTGATGCAGTAAAACAAGTAACTGTGATGCAGTAAATATTTTTGAAAAAAATTTCCAAAAAAAAGATTTCTAAAAAAAATCGAAAAAAAAATTTGCAAAAAAAAAATTTTGGAAAAAAATTTCGAAAAAAAAATTTTTGAAAAAAAAAATTCAAAAAAAAAGATTTCGAAAAAAAATTAGGAAAAAAAAATTTCAAATTTTTTTTTTTACGGATTTTTTATTTTGAAAATTATTTTAAAAAAATCAATTTTTTTAAGTTAGATGACTTGACATGGCAATATGATGTGGAATAATAATTTAAAAGGATGACACATGTCACCCCCACAATTCACCCTATCCTTTTTATTATAAGATTTTTTGTAGAATAACTCCACCCTATATATAAATATATATATATATATATATATATATATATATATATATATATATATATATATATATATATATATATATATATATATATATATATATATATATATATATATATATATATATATATATATAGGGAGGTTAATGTGAGAGATTTTTTAATGTTGTAAAAATGAGAACTATTCTAAAACACCACTAAAACATTGATACATTACTATTTTAGAAATAATACACCAAAATATACATTATTTATACAACTTAACATTCTACCAACTAATAAACAATGACTTAGTGTGTAACATATTACTGATACACAATTAAAAATGTGATACACAAACATCACAATCTTAAAAAGATAATATCTTATACATAAAATGGTACATTTGATACACAACCACCACCAAATAACATGATACACAATACCAAAATATGATACGTATCACACCTCGAATCAAAATGTATCACTTAGATTTAGCTAATTTTCAATAGAAATCCCATCGAATCTTTAAAAATTATGTTTTTACTTGATCATGTGTTAAAGTTGTTGCAAATAGAGTGTCATTTGTGAGATTTTGGTTGGTTCCCATTTTTATAACTTTAAAAAGTTCTCATATGATCCAAATTCTATATATATATATATATATATATATATATATATATATATATATATATATATATATATATATATATATATATATATATATAGAGAGAGAGAGAGAGAGAGTTAGGATCAAATAAGAAGATTAAGTAAAATGAGAAGAATAAGAAGAAACCACAACTACACATTTCAGATGCACCTACAAAGTCAGATGCATCTCCCCTTAAAATTCTCCTTCCTTTGTGGAATTTGTGGTCAAGATTTCTTTTTATTCTTCTCATTTTAATTTTTCTTCTTACTAGATCCCGACTCTACATATATATATATATATATATATATATATATATATATATATATATATATATATATATATATATATATATATATATATATATATATATATATATATATATATATATATATATATATATATATATATATATATATATATATATATATATATATATATATATATATATATATATATATATATATATATATATACATATATATATATATATATATATATATATATGTATATATATATATATAGGGTTGAGTTATATGCAGAACCCATTTTAAGTGTAGAACCATGTAAAACTATTTTAAGCCAATCAGAATTTAATGTTATTATTATTATTTATTTAATTTAAAATGGTATTATAGTCAAAACTTATTTTCATTTTAATTTTTTACTTGAAAAAACGTTTTTTTTTATTTCCTTATCCTTTGAGATTGTTTCTATTTTTAGTTTCTTTAGTATACATGTTACAAATGTACGGTGCAAATGTTTATTTTTAATATTGCATTTTTACATAAATGTTATACTCATGACGTCCAGATATTCAAAAACATAAATGTTTTGATCCGTAAAACATAAATGTTACTAGTATATATTTTTTACCTAAATTTTCTTAATTTGTAATAAAACGGAAAACATAAATGTTACACATATAACTTAATATTTTACAATAAATCAAGAAAAAAGTTACCTATGCATGAAAAAAAAACGACAAGAACATCTACGTACGACTTCTAAAACATTTATGCACTACTTCTAAAACATTTATGCACTACTTCAAAAACATTAATGCACGCCTTCTAGAACATTTATGTACGGCTTCAAGAACATTTATGCACGGATTCAAGAACACTTATGCACGCCTTCTAAAAGCACCATTGATCATCTTCATCACACCCCGTCATTTATACGAACGAATAATTCTCCTGGATCAAATGTATAAAAAGAAAAAAAAGTTAGTCGTCAGCTAGATTAATTCTAATTGTAGTTAATACAACAATTCATAAATAAACAAAAATGTATAGATACTTAAAACTGATTGAAAGAAGCTTAGTAATACGTGTGTTTTAGTTAATTGATGTATTAGATTAAATCATGTCTTTCTATAAGAAGCTTCGTGGATTGTTAAATTTAAGATATACTAATATCACAATCAACTTTTGTCCATAAGGGAAAAATTAAAAACAAGTAAAAAATATTGCAACCTACCACGTAATTATGTTTTTAGATACATAACTGTTGATGGATATGCATAATCTAAAAAAGAACATGATCAATTAAATTTTAGCAAACCACCAACACATATATCTAAAACTTCGAAGATGACGTTAAAAGTAAAGAAGACGTTAAAAAGTCAAACTAAAACTTAGAAGATGAGTAAATTAATCACAAGTGAAAGCACATCATATGATATACTTAATAATTTAGCTTTTGAGGAACATATAACAAAACAAAATTCCAGATCCACCTTTTATACAAATAAAAAAACCATATTGATCATCACAAGCCCACAAAAAAAACGCATATTATATGTTACAAAAATAGAGGTATAATTCAAAACCTTTTGTATAAAGAATTGAAAAAGAAACAATAATTAAAAATGAAAAAGTGATCAAATTGAAACAAACAATGATGTGACGTTTTATATATTTTCATTTCATAGTCTATGTATAAATTTGTTTTATTCACAAAACTATTTATATATATTCAATTTCATTATCAGATCAATACAAACCGTGAATCGTTGAGAGCGAACATCAAGCAACAGATCCTTCTTTCTTTGAAAAAACGGACATCCATCTTCGGATGCTACAACAAACTCCCAATCGCCAATACTTCTTGTATTATATCCAGCGGTTGATAGTGTTTGTGATTGGGGCGGCTAGGGTTTTGGGTGGGGAAGAAACTCACAGTAAAATGAAAATATTTTAAGATTCATAAAGTGGCAGGTTTATTTTTTTCTCTAACACCCCCAACAAATACTATGCGCAGCGGAACTACAACATTTGGGTGTTAGGAAGTTATCATCACACATAAGCTATTTCGAACGACTCAAAGAGACGTAGAAATTTAACCATAAGTTAAATATTGATTAAAACATCAAAGTCTACTGTTTTCCAAATCCCAAAAATAATACAAAACAGAGTTACGTTTAGGTCCCCACTGAATCTCAACCCAAAAGTACATTACTTGTTTCACATGACATAATCTAAAATTTTTAAGTGCTAAAAGGGAGGAAAAACAAAGTAGACCGCCAAGCCACAACAACTTCCATCCTCGCATGCTCCGCTGCTATCAATCTTGGTTACCTGAAACACATGCTTAAAATCGTCAACACAAAGGTTGAGCAAATCTATAGGTTTATCAAATCATAAGTTGAACATAAGTATTAAAACCAATCATGACTATTCAATAGCATTGTCGCGCACACAATCTATTATTCAAGGATATTATATTTAGCAATAGCTAATAATTGTGTTTAAGCTCGTGACACTAATCGTTAACTCAATCACCCGCGTACATAGACCGGCGTGATTTAAGTGAAACCAGTGCCCCTTCTAAAGGCATTAGTTGTAATTATACCTTATTTATTATCACAAGTTATCCCTCCGCAGAGGGTACTCAACGTACTAGCTCTCGTCTCGGATAGGGTCGACAAACCCATAGTACTATCAATTGTATAAGCGGCTATCTCCAACCCACACAAGGGCAAGACAATAGTTAATAGTTCACGAATTTAGGGACTTTTATAACTAGGGACTCAACACAATTCAAGGCAACATTCGGGGTGCAACAATCATTCATGACATATGTTCTTTTCATTTAAATAGCATGCATCCCCCTCGCGGGTAATAAAACGTTTGAAATAGGTAAAGAGCGAGGCTATAGACTCACCTGGCGTAGTAGTAGTGGTTCTAGCGAAGACGTAACGAGAAATGTCACCGACGATGTTATTGTACTAAACCAAATCAATACTCCGTGTACATTATTGTACTAAACACACTCATATAAAAACACTTAATGCTTATTAAAACTCACGCCAAAACCAAACAAGTAATTGCTACTAGACTTATACTATTTATCTATGTAATTAAAGTTGCTTCCCATTTTATAATTTTGCCTGGTACTTACCAAAAGTACGAGCTGTTTTCTATGACTTAAGCATTTCTATAAATTACAAGAAAATTTGTAAAAAATACCTTATGACCTGTAGAAAAACCCATTTTAAATCCCATAAAAAGTTTCCACTTTTATGACACATTACTCATTACATCACCAAACGTAAACTTTTCGGACTGATTTTGCACTTCTATATTGTAAGACTTGTTTGACCCATTTAAAAGACACCATTTGCTAATTTGACCACTAAGTCTAAAAATAGACTCCAAAATGCAGGTTTAGAACCAAAGAACAACTTTCAATCATTTATAAAACTATATCTATGGTCCCCCGGGATTTGACCTAAAACCAAACATAAATTCGGATTATGTTGATTCTCATCTCCCTGTACACGAACTTTCAAAATGGCATAACTTTTGACTCGTTTGGGAGTCGTAAGCTCTACCTTATACCAAAACGAAGCTAAGACAAAGCTCTACAACAACTTCCTATGTTTATGACCTGTTTACAAAAATTAAACCCACGAAAATAATTCAAAATCATAACAAATCATCATTCCAATCACACTTAATGATTCCTAGACCTATTCTAACATCTTATAATCAACCCCAAATACCCCAAACAGCCTATAACACCATGAAAATCAAATCTTCATAAAAAACCCAAATCCTAAATCACACATGCATTAAGTTTAACCCATTTAAAAACATCTAAAACATGATTCTAAACACAAACCCACATCATAAATCATCAACCATCAAAAGTCAAACCAAAACCCCTTTTTTGCCGTAGGGTATGAGTGACCAAAACACCCAAAATAATCAGCCCCCCAACTCATTTTATTGATGAATTAACATTATAAACACATGAATTAAACGTGTGTATAATTTAATTAGATCAAAACCCATTTTTGAAAAATCATAAATTTTTGGAAAAATCAATGGATGCATGTATGTTATTGTTGGTGGGATTTACTTACAATGATGAAAGAAAGAGGGTGGGTCTTTGATTGGATTCTTCAAAAACCAAGTTTGAAAAATGGCGGTGGTAGTTCCATGACGGTGGTGTGGCTGACGGTTTAAAGGAGAGAAAGGGAGGAGGAGAAGAAAATTTTTGAATGATTTTTGGTTGTGTGTTTTTACTTCCTCCCATTTTGTAGAAATTTGAGGGCCTTGTTTTGTCAAATGGGCTTTCTTTTGGCCTTATTTTTAAACGACCTTTTTAAAGAGCGGGGAACCGACTCGCTAGTCGGTTTTGAAAATTTACGGGAGTCGGGTTTCGTCCCGGCTACCTCGAAATACTTTTAAATGGCTCAAACGCACACAAACGAATATACATATGGTTCCGACTCGACTTAAAACGTAATAAAAAATAAAAATCTCAAAAATTCAAATATCGATCAATCGATAATAAAAGATAAATTTTGGGCATTCGTCGGTGTCATAGTCGTCATCGGTTCTTCTTAATCGTCAAATGTTAAATTTACGACCTCGATCATTGGTTTCAACTTAAACCATCAAATATATAATAAACGAAATTTCTTAAAAATTTCAAATATCTTCGAAAATAGGATTAAATAAACGATGTTGGGGCTCGGGGGTATCACATCCTCAAGTGAGTCACAACTTAAGAGGGATGCTCATACTGAACAGCTCTTGAGAAAATAACTTAGCATCATACGGCACATTCACGGGTATCACATCTTCAACCGATTAGTGTGTTTCAAAATGTCTGTATTACCCTTTTTAGCTTTTTGTTTAATTAAGATAATACCCCTAATGTTTTGTTTAATTGCATTTTTGGCACTTTTAATCTTAACCTTTAATCAATCTCATCTAGTGGTCCATATTCAATTTAATAGTTCTGTAGAGTTCTACACTATAAATGAGTTCTTTATATAACTCTTACCTATATATATATATACATATACATATATATATATATATATATATATATATATATATATATATATATATATATAATATATATATATATATATATATATATATATATATATGTGTGTGTGTGTGTATATATATATATACATATATATATATATATATATATATATATATATATATATATAATATATATATATATATATATATATATATATATATATATATATATATAATATATATATATATATATATATATATATATATATATATATATATATAATATTATATATATATATATATATATATATATATATAATATATATATATATATATATATATATATATATATATATATATATATATATATATATATATATATATATATATATATATGTATATATATATATATATATATATATATATATATATATATATATATATATATATATATATATATATATATATATATATGTATATATATATATATATATATATATATATATATAATATATATATATATATATATATATATATATATATATATATATATATATATATATATATATATATATATATATATATATATATATATATTATATATATATATATATATATATATATATATATATATATATATATATATATATATATATATATATAGGGGCGCGCTATTTGTAGAACCTCTTTTTTGGTACAGAACTTATAGAACCACTTTTTTACTCATTATAATGCATGGTGTACATTACATTAATGCAAAATGGCATTTTTGAAAGTATCCACTACTTATTTTAGAAAATAAATTAGTGTAAGGGCATATCAGGTATTTTGGTTATCTAGAAATTTTACCTTTTTTGATTTTTTTATTATAGTACAATTTTTAAAAACCATTAATTTTCATATTCTACACAATTGAATATGGGTTATCTTTAAATATTAGTATAGTTTTACATGCGTACAATTTTTAGCCTGAGCTTGGTTTTTTTCATAAAATGATAGTTTCTTAGATATACATATATTCGAAAAGTTAAAACAAAAAAATATAAACATGTACATGTGATTTCTAAATTTATAACCAAAGTAATGCATAAATGTACTACATAAAAATTGATATCAACTGGAATACAATTTAAATGTATTTTTTTCATATAATGTGCAAGAGATTCGATAATAACATGAGTTCAGTCTTAAAGGAACAAGCATGCACACTTCGACAACATATATGCACGGCTCCGAGAACATAAATGTATGGTTTCGAAAACATTCATGTACGGTTTCGAAAACATTCATGTGCGGTTTCAAAACATACATGTCCGGTTTCGAAACATACATGTCCGGTTTCGAAACATACATGTACGGTTTCGAACACATTGATGTACGGTTACGTTTTCGAAACATACATGTACGGTTTCGAAAACATTCATGTAAAGCATCTTCATCACGCACCGTCAAGCATCTTCATCACGCGCAGCCATTTCGATTGAGCAGTCATCTGAAAGAAATAAAAGAAAAAAACTAGTTTACAATTACATCTTCACAAACGGCTAAAAGTACATTTGTAACCTATATTGTACAATGATATTTACTTATTGTCCAGTTTGAATTAAAAATGATTCTTATACATCATCACTTACATCGCATTAAATAGATGCATATGAATCCACGTGAACATATTAGCTTTAATATGTAAATGTTTAACAATTGCAACATAAGGTGAAAAGTCAACACTAGAACTGTATTTTTTTCTAAAAGCTACTTTGAACATTTTAGTAACACTTTTTACATATATCAAAAACAAAAACATCAAGTATCTAACACCTTTTACATAATAAAAAACTCTAAACAAATCATGACAGTTTCAAAAATAAACATAGAAACAAATTACCTTAGACAAAAGTTATATGTTTCATGCGTAGGAAAAAATTCAATCACATTTGTGACATCGTGATATCGATTACGAGATCTAAAACAAAATGCAGCCTCCAAATCAAACTTTGTAGTCCACCAATAAAACAATTAGATCCGAAAATTATACCACGAAAAAACTAAAAAATCTTGTTAATTCGAAGATCCATAGATTCGGTAGTGGTGGATGATTATACCATGATGGTTGTGTTCGATTGCTTAGATCCATTAGATATTTGATTGTGGATGATTATCACTTGGATTATAAATGGAGGGAGATGAATTCGATAAAAAAGAAAGATACATGATTATAAGTTTGTGATAAGGAAGAAAGAATTTTCTTATGGTGGTTTTAGATCCAGACGACCATATAACTTTGGATGCTAACTTTATGCAAAGTTAAAATGTCTCATTTACCCTTTATCTATTTTCTTTTTTTTAAATGAGTAGTTTATATTTACATATTTGTCATTCTGCATTAATTTAACGTACTCCATGCATTATTTACAGTATTTTGATTGTTCTGTAAGTTATGTACCAAAAAAGTGGTTCTGCATATAGCGCTTCACTATATATATATATATATATATATATATATATATATATATATAGGGGAGAGATCAAATAAAAAGACTTTTTTTGGTGAGAAGGATAAGAAGGATTTTCAGCTATTGATTTTAAAATCAATGGATGAGATTAAACCATAATCCTAACCAACTAACCAACTAACTAACTAACCATTTAAATACAATTTTTAAAAAGTTTTTCAAAAATTCTGAAAAAAATCGAGTAGATCGGGTATGTTGGTGCAAAAAACTTTTGTGAAAAAAGTTTTTTTAATTAGGAGATTTTTACGTTTTTTTAATGCACAAAAACGAAATTTTGATGCACAAAAACGATAATTTTTAAGTTTTTTACGTTTTTTATGCATCAAGAATTCATTTTTATACCCAACTTCTTTTGACTTTTTTCTTTAAAATTTGATGCCGTATCAAACTAAAACAACTTGAAAATTTTGTGCATGAAAAAAATTTGTACACAAAATTTTATATTTTTGTGCATCAAATTTCGTTTTTTTGTGCATTAAAAAAATGCAAAAAACTCAAAATTAAGAAAACTTTCTTCACAACTTTTTTATGCACCAACATATCCGATATTATGGTATTTTTTTCAGAAATTTTCGAGAACTTTTTTAAAATCATGTTTATATGGTTAGTTAGTTAGTTAGTTAGTTAGAAATATGGATTGATCTCATCCATTGATTTTAAATCAATGGCTGAAAATCCTTCTTATCCTTCTCACAAAAAAAAGTCTTTTTATTTTAACTCTATCCATATATATATATATATATATATATATATATATATATATATATATATATATATATATATATATATATATATATATATATATATATATATATATATATATATATATAGAGAGAGAGAGAGAGAGAGATGGGATCGATAGAAAACTTCATCTCAATAGAAAACTTAGAAAACCTTCTCTCAACATCAAAGCTCCTTCCCCTCCTTTTTTTCTCCTAAGTGCAGGGGCCCTCTTTGTCACTTGCTTTATTTTTCGAGGGTTGTTTTGTAACTTGCTTTATTTTTAAAGGCTCCTTGTCATTTTCTTTATTTTAAAGCACGTGCTTTTCATCCGTTCTTAATTTCTTTGTTTTTAAAAGTTGTTACGTGTTTAAAAGTTTAGATTTACAATACTCATCGTCTCTGCAGTTTAGCAAATTAGTTTGTTGACTGAACATTAACACTATTAAAATGTCTCCAATAACGTTTTTTATATCTCGAGGGAAAAGGTGAATAGTCTATCACACGAGACAATAAACAGCGTAGCAAATAGAATCGTCCTAAATTAATAATATCAGGCCTATAGTCTTCACTAACATTTATCGTTTTTTTTCCTGAATATGGCACCAAAATAAGTTTCTCAGCATAATTTGTTCATGAAAAACATCCGAACAAACAACCATTAAATATCTTAATAGTGACATTGTAAAGGAACCATCTCTGAACCATGCCTTTGTCGAACGATGCCACCAGACCCGCCACCCGCCACCCGCCACCACCCTCCTGACGGAAACCCTACCTAGGAATAAAATGTGTGTCCATTTTCCCATGTTTGGTGTAACATATTTGGCACTGAGCTTTCTGCTTCCTGAAAAATAAAAGGAATTAATGTATACTTAGAGCTGAAGTTATGCCACAGTTCAACTTGTAAAGAAGCACATGAGAGGAATTCCAATCACGGTTTTGATTGCTATTAAAATGTGCGGGTACAAGGCATAATTCGGAAGATATTGACATTATTACCGTGTATCGAGGCTGTAACAAGAGTTCCGCTTGGATCAAAACACAATGGGATTTAATGAGTTCTAAACTGTGATACGACAGCTTCTGAAACAGCATCCTTCCCAATGACCTGTAATTTGTATGATAACATATAGAGATCAATTCATATAACCTGCTAACTTTATTAAATCGATGGCACAAGTAGATTTGAACACAGATATTATAATGTTTGTAGAGCTTTTAAATCGGTTTCAGGCCTACACCGATCTCTTCCTGGTGTATTATAAACTGCACATTACCCCTTGATCCGAAAATTTTCACATGACTTCAAAAAATTATAAGATCTTTATTTATTGAGATCCCATGCAGAAACACCTAGCACCGCCATCCCTTTAAACATAGTCAGACCCTATAACTAGAATGAATGTCTCCATTCAGTGATAAAACAAAGAAAAGGGATGGTGAGATTTTGCAGAAATGCAAAAAACTTATAAAACCAAATTTCTCATGGGAAAAACTGGTAGCTTCAATATAACAGTCAACTTCGCCAAGTTCAATATATATTGCAGATTACTGTTAGTTGTGAGCTGCTTTGCACTATTCACTTCTAGCATTTGACAAACCTGATGTTGAAAGGTAATAGATGCCTCCACGTATGTGACCTAATGATGAACCTACTTGACCCATTTGTGCTTGATTGTTGGATCTTCGTGAACCAGATACCATGGGTGTTCACAAGCCATGTAAGTTGCTAGGTTGTTAAAATAGGCTTGAAGAACCTAGTTATGCTCACATGAACGTGCAGCACTCCCTGGGAAAGGGTGAATCATCGAAAATATGAGTTTCACTTTTAGTAATAAAAAATCATCATAGCTTGAAAAGTACTCGATCAAATTCTCACCAACTTTTACTTTTTCAACACTTAACAATGTTATAACACCTCCACTTGATAATTTATTAGAGTCATCCTGGACTGATGGGTAAGGATATAATCAAAAATCTTCGTAGCTGCAAACACATATGACACAAAAATTATTCGAGTCGTGGAGTTCATATACACCTATGAGCTAAAACATATAATGTATAACAATTTGTCCCGATAGTAGTAGAAAATGAGACTTTTAGCTTAGCCTATCAGTTTTTGGTCGAGCTCGACTCATTAGAACTTTACACACGTGCGTGTAACATTAGATCGTAAATAATTATCTTTTTTTTTGAAAACTTTACTAATTGAACAAATCCATTTCAGTTAAACTAAACGTGATTGGTGAACTGGTTAAGTATTCACGTTGAACTATCCATTTTAGATGCCTTAAATTTAATCCATAGATGCCTTAAATTTAACCCATAGATGCCTTAAAATTAACAAACATATGCCGTAAAGTTAACAAACGTATGTCGTAAATTTAACAAACATATGATAATTACCAAGTTGCATCACGAGTCCACCCAACTTTACAACTGTAAAATGTAGTCAGCTCAATGATAACTAAAATAAGTAATCATATTCCAATTGCATCTTAAGTCATCACAAAGTACCTAAATGTATATACTCATTCCATATAGTTAGTTCACGGCAAACAAAAGTAATCATATTAATTGTCTTTGAAAGCTACATAAATATTATATACTCATTGATGCCCCAAATGTTCATAGATGCACTAAATATTCAAACATATGCCCGAAAGTACCTCATAAGACAATAAAGACATTTATTCAGCCAGATGATATGCACATTTTAAAAAATGAAAAAAAATTCTTGATAAATTGATAAATTTGTATAATGGGAATATAGTTTTCACAAGCAAACATACTTTAGACGAAATATAAACAGCAAAACCAGAAGCCTAAAATCTAAGTGTAGCTCCAACCCTATTTTATAAAGTCAACATTAAGAAGGGTGAATTTCTATTTGACATAAATCCCAGAAATTCATACCATCATACAGAAGCCATAATACGACCAATGATGCACTACACATAGCATAAAAATGCCCTAATTAAACAAACAGATTCCCTAATTAAAAATCAAAACGAACGTTTGTCCGAGAAACATTAGTTAAAGTCTTTCGTCAATATAAAGGTAAAATATGTAACTTCATATTACCTTTCAAAAATCATTATTTGTTGTAGCTTGTATAGAAGTTGTTCATACCTCATATAATAAATAACACAATCTGTTTATCCAAAAATTGTTAGCTGAATAACGTGACTTGAAGTACAATTTAAATATTGTAACTTACAAAATGC
Organism: Glebionis coronaria; assembly: GCA_025667525.1. NCBI lineage: Eukaryota > Viridiplantae > Streptophyta > Magnoliopsida > Asterales > Asteraceae > Glebionis > Glebionis coronaria. Next base: position 503,830,266 of record CM046881.1, on the reverse strand, counting down.
AAATTCCAATTTAGTTTATTGACCATTATAGTGAAATAAAATTAGTTTTCTTACATGACAACAAAGTTTACAATGGGTTAAAGGTAAATTTTTAGTCTAACATAAATAGTTGTGTCGCACCTCGTATGAAACTGATTATTTAACCCACATAATCTATTTATCCATGTTACAGCTATCATAAGTGAATCCTAATAAAATGTGCATCATTCAGTATATGAAGATAAGAACAGTAGTTTCTTTAACTTTAAAAGAGGAACGGGTGGACTTTCTTGACCAACAGTCATAAGTGAATCCTAATAAAAGGTGCATCATTGATGCACTTTATCATTTGTTTACGCAATGATGCCGTAAATATGATACAAAAAGATGCTCTAACTACATATACATTGATGCCATGTATTATTTGTTTACCCAATGATGGCCTATGATAAAAACGGCCACCTTAACTGATTCAATGATGCCCTTTATAATTTGTTTCACAATGACGCCCTAACTATGATACAAATACATGCCCTAACTAAACCAATGATGCCCAACTAATTCCACAATACTAAAATGATACCTTAACTAAATATTACAATGACGCCCATTATCAACAACAGTTTACGCTATCTAATCTAAGCATATTACATTTATAATATATAATAAGAACAAATTAATTTAGATCATACCTACGCCACTAGGAAACAAATCGTAATTCAAAATATATGCATCTCACTAGCCGGAGGAAAAACCTGTCAATAATCAGTTAACAAATCATCATTGTAATCCTGAAAATGAAACACACACAGTGTGATTAATTTTAACAAGCTAAATACCCTAACACATGAAAACATAACATCAAGTTCCAAGCATACGAGCGAGATGGGAAAGGGCACCTGCTATTGATAACATCAATTTCATGAAGAGTGACGCAATGCACGACTTATTTCCTCTTCTACAACTCTCCATCCGATTGCGGGCCCATTGCATCGTAATCTCTCAATCTTGAAAACCACCTCCCAAGTTTAGTGATTTTCCTAAAAGCCTTATCGATCGCAATAAACTCGCCAATCTGCACCTTATCCTTCCCTTAACATCAATTATCTTAGCACAAATATCACAAAAAATCTCCATCTTAGTCGTTTTTAATGTCAGCTTCCCCGTTTTTTGACGCTGCTCCAACAACCACATTACGATAAATTTGAATCTCAACAACTTCACCGTCTATAACCTCAGTTTCCTCCTTAATCCTAACACCCATAGCTTTCCTAAAATCCTGCATAAGTGCTCAAGTCTTAGACATCTCTAATAAAAACAATTCATTGGCAGCAAGCATTGACAAGGCATTTCAAGATCGATGAACTTAGCCATACTTACTGCCATTGCAGTCTTGCCAGTACCAGGTTGGCCAGCTAAGAGCACGAGCTCGATCATATATCTTCCCTTCTTTGGCCAACAACTTTACTTTTTAAGATAATTCATTCATCAGCATAATGGAAAATGAAGTCAATAGAAAGGGGTCCAAATGCCAGTAATAAACAGATGCCGTTTATACAACAAACATATGCCCTTTATATAGCAAACATATGACCCAAACTATTTCCAAACATATGCTATTGTTCCCTTAACGTTACTTAATTATATTAAAATGATGCTTTTTTTACTATCTGATCTGGTGCTCATACTTTGATTATCATCTTTGTTTGTTTCTTTTTCATCAGATGATGTTTCCTGTTTATCATATTCACAAAAAGAATTACATCAATCCTCAGTTATACCATCATTTTACTAAAAAATGGGGAATTTCGGTACGTGAGCATGCATACCCATCTTATATGTGCTGACTGTACCTGTTAAGGAACAATAAGAGTCCTCTCCCTATAGAAATGCACAACAAACGCTTGTATAATAAAACTATTTGTTACCTTTTGGTTTTAATGGGATTTGATTGGCAGTGTTGAACACTTGGCGCCTTAAGTGACTTATCGGCATCGTTATTTCAAGAACTTGATAACGTACCAAGCACATGTTGATATGAGACTTCCTGTAACTGGCAAAAGATTATTATAGTCAATATTGTACTTCTAAAAGACAAACTACAAATAAAGTAAGAATCTAAAGCAATGGTATGCGTAAACAAGTGGTGATAGGTGAAGCAGTCAAACTTGAGTTGACAAGATAAGCTACTTTGGTCCAAATAAATTGGGTTAGGTTGGCCCTGCTATTGAGTGATAACAACTTTTCTTGTCAATATATTTATACTCGAAGATATTAAGTACATTTTATTGAATAATATAAACTATGTTGTTATAATAATGTTCTACTGTTCCTTAATTGTCTTGTACAAATACTCTTGGAAACTATTTAAAATGTTTGGCCCATTTAACCTACACTAAAAAACAATCAAGACTGAAAAGACAGATAATTGTGGTCTTTTGATTTGTTTAAGAGCTAACGTTACTTAAAGATAATATGATAAGCTGATATCTATTATTGAAAATGCAAACATATAAACTAAAAATCAGCTACAACATTATCTATCTATATCTATATCTATATCTATACTACTTTATAAAGCATTTGGGACCTTTCTAAAATAGCAAGGCTGAAAATTCAGACTTTTTTACCTAATAAATAAAGCAAGTTGTTGATATTTTCATCATTATATATTATAACCTTTTTCAAACAACCTTTTGTAACAAACTTTTGTGACAACCTTTTAAAATAACATTTTTTCTTTTAATTGAAAAAACTTTTTATTTATTTATTATTTTAATAATCTAATTTCACTATATTTTTATGATTTTGTGCTTTTTAATTTGATATCCATTTTGATATATTTTTATTAATTTTTAGTCTTTTTCAATTTTAGTGGGTTTTTTAAATCGATTTTTTATGACTTTACAATGAGTAAGAGATTAATATTTGTTAGTCTCAAAATTCGTTATTAGGTACTCGCCGTCGCATTGCGCGGGTACCATTCTAGTTTTTATAATCTATTAACGTTTTGTAGTTTTTTTCAATGTTATAATAAAACTTGGGTTTTTAGTTGATTTGTTCTAGTTCAAATAATGGAGGAATGGCTAGTGTTATCGATGTTTTCCTCACAAGTGAAATTTTGTTCTATGCAAATGGATGCAACAACCATACACATTGATGCCCTGATATGTCCAACGGCAACGATACACTAATCATACTCATCGACACTTAATAGTTTAGTGGAAACCTACTAAAAAAAAGTCACAATCAGTCTTCAATGAGATCTCTATACTATGCAATATCACATTTAAAGAGTGTTTGGGGATGCTTTTTAACCATATCCACTTATTGCGCTTTCATTAAATAGAAAATAAGCATTTTTTAGTTTATGAATGCATAAACAACTAATCCTTATCTGAGTAATATTAATATGGTTTCTTATTACTTGCTTAACTTATAAAAAACAGCTATTGTCAAATACTCCTCTAATAGATATAATCAACTAGCACCATTATTACTTTTTTTCCCAATTGATTATCCACTTCTGCTTATAATCATAATCTAATAAAATAACTCTCGTACTTAAATTTCCAAACTATAACTATTTATTAAACAAACCAAAATCCTAAACGCAAGTTTTTAATGATCAAAATATAAATTTTATAAAACAAAAAAATAAACACACTCAGCTTCAATCATTTTATTTAAAACTGTTATATTTTAAAACTAATAAGAAGAAGCTCACCTAAAATTGGTTACTAAAGACAACTTACTTTCACCTATCACTAAGCATACTAATCCCTTATATTCAATCTCAGAACATGTCATGATGGAATAAAATTAACTAAAAAGAAGCAAGAATAATAAACCAGAAAAATCAGTAAGCTATACTTTTCACTAGCGTCAAATTATTGCATCACACTTGTAAACTCTTATTCGGACACTCTAACAAACACACGATAAGCAATTTTAACTAACCCATTTTTGAGACATTTTTACAAACACATGGTGGTCAGTTTTAAGAAATACTAAACATATACCTAATTCATAAATCTTAATTTATAAACTGCTACTTATCAACTAATAAACAAACAACAATTACCTGATAAAGTGTGTATTACAGCAGATGACGATGAATCTGGAAAAGATGTTGAATAAAGATCGATGGTAACGACGGATAGAGTGGTGGTTCATGGCCATTTGTTGGTATTTTGATGGTGATGATGCCACGGTGGTTCTCGAGGTGTCAGAGAGCATGTGCATATGTGGAAGACGGGATCTGAGAGTATGTTTTTTTTATCAGTGTGTTTTTTAGAGAGAAGATCGAGAATGGTGTGTGTTGGGTGGTTAAACAAATGAGAATCGGAGGTTGGCAATTTTAACCCCTCCGTTTTTTTTCAACTTTCATTTTTTACCTTCCGTTTTGAAATGTTGCAAAATCTACCTTGTACTTTTGTTTTCTAGGTTTTCTACAAAAACAAGGTTTTCTCTAGAACCCATCCCTATATATATATATATATATATATATATATATATATATATATATATATATATATATATATATATATATATATATATATATATATATATATATATATATATATATATATATATATATATATATATATATATATATATATATATATATATATATATATATGTATATATATATATATATATATATATATATATATATATATATATATATATATATATATATATATATATATATATATATATATAGGGGAGAGTTAAAATAAAAAGACTTTTTTTGGTGAGAAGTATAAGAAGGATTTTTAGCCAATCATTTAAAATCAATGGATAAGATCAATCCATATTCCTAACTAACTAACTAACTAACTAACTAACCACCAAAACACGATTTTAAAAAAGTCATCAAAAAATTATGAAAAAATTCCAAATGGTCGGATTTGTTGGTGCCTAAAAAAGTTGTGAATAAACATTTTTTAATTTTGAGTTTTTTACGTTTTTCTGATGCACAAAAAACAAAATTTGATGCACAAACACGTGAATTTTGGTGTACAAATTTTTTTCATTCAAAAAATTTTCAATTTATTATAATTTGATGCGGAATCATATTTTAAAGCAAAAGGTCAAAAGAAGTTGGGCATAAAAATGAATTCTTGATGCACAAAAAACCTAAAAAACGAAAAAGAAAACGTTTTTGTGCATAAAAATTCCGTTTTTGTGCATTAAAAAAGCGTAAAAAACTTCAAATTAAAAAAACTTTTTCACAAAAGTTTTTTGCACCAACATACCCGATCTACTGGAATTTTTTCATAATTTTTGAAGAACTTAAAAAAAACACGTTTAGATGGTTAGTTAGTTAGTTAGTTAGTTTGTTAGGATTTTGATTTAATCTCATCCATTGATTTTAAATCAATGGCTGAAAATCCTTCTTATCCTTCTCACAGAAAAAAGTCTTTTTATTTGATCTCTCCCCTATATATATATATATATATATATATATATATATATATATATATATATATATATATATATATATATATATATATATATATATATATATATATATATATATATATATATATATATATATATATATATATATATATATATATATATATATATATATATATATATATATATATATATATATATATATATATATACATTATATATAAAAGGAGGGATATGCCACGTCACTAATCCACCTCAGCATGCGATCATTATTTAAGCATGATTTCGTGAAAGTAAAGTTTATGTTCGATATTAAAAACCCCGAAACCTTCAAAATATTAATCGACCCTCTAAAAAAACCCACACAAAAAACTAACAATCTAATCCTTGAAAATCAATATCAGATTCATAAATTGTATGATCAATCATCCACTCAAACCCTAATATCATGAAAATTAATATCAGAATTGTTTTGATGCTAAACCCTTCAAAATTGATTGATCGGATTAATATTGATGTTAAAAATCCTAAATAACTTGGATATTAATAAACAATAAAGCGGATTTTTGTTTATATAGCAAAACACAACTTCCAGCAGGTAATCATCTTTATGAATTTCGTTCTTTTTGTTCTGATCAGATATCAAAATTGGATCTGTGGCTGAGCAGAAGTGGTGGACTGATATCAGATAAGTTGATGTTCTGAACAGACTTGGATATTTCTTTGACATGGAATGGTATGTTGTGATTAAGTTTGGTTGTATAGTATGAAGATTTGATACCTGCGTCTGATGGTAGATCAGAATCACATCTTTCTGAGGATCATGTTAATGAACCATTATGATAGTTTAGTTTATATAGTATTTTAGAATGTACAACTTCTGTTTATGTCTCCTTTTTAATTATGGTTCTTTTAATTTTCTCGCGTGCTTCTACATCACAATTAAGTTAGCCACGTTTCTTATGCGTACAGCCTCCCAAATATTAGCACAATCCCTGATTTTATTTCAATAGTATTGTTGTAGTAATCATGATCAACACATCATTTATTGTGAATTACATGTTTCAACCCAATTTGCTATCTTGCCTCATCTAATTTTGTTATGATGATATGCAGGGCGGCAAAATGGAACTATACTATTACTTTCGTTGTAGCAGTATGTGAAACTCAATGTGTTATCTTACCGAGTTTGGTTTGCCTGAGGGAAGCTTTCTTACCACAAAAGAAATAGGGAGTAGAATGGCACAGGTAAAGGTTCCCACCTTCTATCCATTATATTACCTTAAATGTTAGTATTGAACTTAAAGTAGCAAGTACTAACGGAAGAAGTGGTTAACTACTAATTTCATGCAGGCATTGGTGTTGACGGATTACAGACTGCTATAACTTTTGGCCGTAGGTTTTATCAGCTCTTACGCAAGGTATTGTGTCTCGACTTTTTTTCTTTGAACATATTATAAGTATATTTATATAAGAGATTCACTTCTAATGGGTTTGGTCTTTGAAGGTAGTTATCTTTTGTAGACGTCTTATATATGTGGGAGGTAAAAGAAATCTTTCCACATAGTAATCCTTTTATATTTCCTTATTTCCGTAAATTCTTTTAAGACGTATTGTTTCCAATTCAAGGTTAAACAAGGTTGTGCGCCATGGAGTATAATCCAAACCTGTTTTTTGCATATACTTCATGTGAGTCTAATGATGTTGTAGAAGTAGAGATTAGAAACAAAGTGCTAAAACAGTATGGTCAGTATGAGTGCAAAAAAATATTCTTGCTGTGTTTTTGGTTGCAGGTGTTCAGGAACAAAAAACTTTCAGGTGAGGCTAAGGGCGTATGTCGAGGTACTTTCCGTTCACTACTGAATTTTGCCTTCTGTCTGTACTATATATTGGAATTATAAAATCGTATATTATTTTAGATCATTAGTGGTATGACAAGAAACTTGGATGCAAAAAAAAACCTCTACAAAATCACTCAATAATTCACAATAGATACCTAAAAAGGGAAAAAAGGTGGCAGTATGGGTGTGTAAGGCGGGTTAGGTAATGAGCCAAACCGAATATTTTGACACAGTCCGGTTAAGCTGACCTCAAGTAAATTTTCAAGTCTGCAACCGCCTATCTGCTAAACAGGCCTTGCTGTAGCATTAAAATCAGTACCAATCAGTCCTTGGACATTAGTCTTTTTCCTATAATATTGATTTGTGAATCTATAAGCTTATTTTAACATTACATACCAGTTTTATAAATAGGAGAAATATAGTTAATGGCCATGTTTAACTCGCACACACCTTTTGGATGTTGTTGGACTAATTGTTATCTATTTATCTTAATGTCTATTCGACTTGATCTTACTTTTAGGAACTCATGTTAACTTAACTTTGCCTCATGGTTTGCAAATTCACATCAAACCAAACGAGTCATAATGCTTGTGTGTTTTTTGGCTCGTACAATGGGTTATATAAGAAATACAATGGAATGTGCAAAAAACTGTCTTTATCCAAATCCAGCCCTTAATGTTCATACTCCAGCTTTAGATATTGACGGGTTAAACCTGACCAAAGCACATTCTATTCACAATCTATTTTTTCTAATAAAAAACTATTACTATATGTCATATATGAAGTCTTTTTTTGATCATTATTATTTTTTAAGCTTGAAACTAATTGGTTTGAATATGTTACACCATGCAAAGCATGTGACTGACTATATATGTTATTAAATTAGTTAAAGCTTACATTAGTTAAACACAGTCCTGGTTGAATGGTTGTCGAGGAAGCTTAGTCGCAAGATATTGTGACGGACTATTTATGTTATTAAAGTGAATCCTACCAAAATGATATAAGCCACAAACCAGTTTCATTCATTGGCCATTGAGAAGGATCAATGTGGTCAAATGACGAAACCTTCGCCTCTTCATACGGTCAAGAAAACTGTGCTTCCATACCTACTCTTAAGCCCCCACGCATGAGGTCCATGACAGATTTAGTTCTATTTCTCATTGAACGGATGATAACATAGTTCGGACAACCCACTCTGAACTTGTAGGATCAGTTATGCTATTTTGCATTTAAAGATATATTATATCAATATATCAATTTCTCATGCTACAAATTATAGTCTCTGTTTGTATTTTTCAGCATCCAACTTGGGCACCTTATTAATCGTTGTGTCATTAGGTAGCTGCCTTTTTTGTACAACCATCAATATAAGTAAAATATACTACTTATAAACCTGCCTAAGAATATTCCAGCGCTAAGTGGCTATTTGTTTGGCCTCTGCAACAGATGTGAGATAATTGCTTCCTAAAGCTCCTCCAATGTTTAGCTACTCCAATTAATGGTAAGCAGTACTTTTATCCCTTTAGCTTGGCATGATATCTACTTATTTTAGATTAAAAATCCATTTAGAAATAGAAATTGCTACCTGCTATTTCTTAAAACCAATAGGCAAATTGAAATAAGCTGGAATTATAGTGTGGATGTACATGTAAGCATATGGAGACCCAGATCTCCTTTAGGAGACTTTTTATTCTATCATCTAACAAAAATTCCAAAAGAAAAGTACACTAGGAATCTGGATATCTCTTTTTCAGGTTGTCTTGAGTGATATTCTAAACCGTACAAAGGATTGTAAACCATGCGTGCCTAGAAATGTATTGATGATATGGGCTGGTTAAAACATCAGAAGAGCTTCTACTTCTCTACTCACTTGACTTGATACTTTTGGCGGCATGATACTTTTAGCTCCTGAAAGGCAATACATCAGACGCGAGGGTGAAGCTCTGTTGATTTCTTATGGTATTCTGCCGTTAGACCATGCACGAGGAATTGTTTTGAGCGTGCTGAAATTGGTCGAGTATGAATGCAGATGGCAAAATGAGAGATGCGTACACAATATCAAAAATTGAAAAAATGTATAGAAATAAAAATAAGTCTGCACTTATTGCATTCCTTGAACCTTCTGAGCGATCAATGAAGGAAAGTAGCTACTTTTTCCTCTTTGATCTTTTGTGTAGCTCGAGTGAAAACTATTCTTCAAGTATTATCCTTATATTATTTAAGGATTATGCCAGGGGCGTCACAACAACATGTGAAAGGATTTACTGAAAAGTTAAAGACCAACCCTGGGAAGGGAATTCCTGAGGATGGTGGCAAACATATTGAACATGAAAAATGTGTTTGGGTGAAAGCGTCAAACACATATCCATGGAAGAAAGAAAGAATTTATGTGATATAAATTGATCTTAGTTCCCATAACGTTGTACCAGCGATATGTGCTACCAAGTTCCTGCTGATGACAAAATCAGTTAGAGAGGGAAACTTCGTCTCAAAGCTTGAGGTCTTCTTTACACTTGGCAAAGCCTTGTCGGACATGGAAATATGGTATGCTACATTTTCACCAGATGTTACCCTTGACGGAATATTATTTTGAAATATGTTATCCGTCTACAAGAACTAAGAGGTGACAGAAAACATATACACATTTGCTACTGCATTTGATTGCAGAATGGTTGAGATTGTTGTTACTTATCAAATGACACAATTTCTGATTTACGGAGAACCACATCAGCAGGTACGACCCAATATTATGTATTTTTTATCATGCCAATTCTACTTTTTAAGAAGTATTATATTAATTTACTCGGAAACATGGTCTATTGAATGTACTTATAGTCGCAAACAATCCACTAATTTCGTGTATGCAATTCAAGAATATGCAGGGAATGCAAAAGCCTTGGCTGCAAAGACTGTATAAGGATGATCATATGATCAATATGCTTATCGTGTATCAGAAGTCTAAATTCATGATTACGATCCACTGAAGCAATAAATCATGTTCAGTTTAATGTACTTGGTAAGTAATTCTAGACACCGCTCCACATTATGAGGCAAACAATGTGTTTTTTTTAATTTTGTGTAAATATAAACGAGTAAAATGTTTGTACGTCATTTATTTTGGTAGTTTTGCCTTAGTCTTTTACTTGAGCTAATTAAATATTTGATCTTAATCATCAACGTCACCATACATAAGAGGTAAGTGTATTTTCATTAAAGGCATTGAAAATAATGTAGCCTCGAGATTCATTGTTGCATTAGCACCAGGATCGTCGGTTTTATCTGCAACGTTGAAGGAATAGATTTTTGCCGGAATTATCGATGGAAACTTGAATTTTATGTTATCTTGTGACCAACAGCATACGATGACAAGGAGGAGTGGCTGGAAGATGAGAGACCCGAGTCATTAGGCTATAGCGGAAAGTCCTTTTTCTTTCCGTATTTGTTTGTTTTGTCTTTTCTGAAGATTAAATCAGATCATGTACTGAATTTGGAGTATATCAATCTGATGTTAGCACGTTCAAAAAAAATCTGATGTTAGAATGATGGTAATCATAGATTTCGTGAATTAGCTGTTTTATAAGATAAGCTAATTGTTAATTTTAGGTCGTTTAAATTTATTGCTATATACCTTTTAGATATGGTTTAAGAGCAGCGACTTGAACGAATGTATAATATATGTGTCATCTGTTTTGTTTATATCTTTTCCTTTTGAAGTATGATAATGTATCAACAATTATAGGTTTATAAACTTGTGGCATATCATGGGCAATTTATGTTTAGCTCGTGCATTTTACAACTTGCCCATTTTTATTGTCCTAAAGAGGCATTGCGAATGACATGTATCTCATATATTGAGATTAGAACCACACAAGTCCTTACAAAACATGACTTAAAAGCAAAGAGCATGACATACATTAACTCAAATCAATTATTTAGGGTCATCATACATTGGACAAAAGCTTTTGTGTTGTCACGATGATGGATCTCACAAACACGACAAACAATGTGGTTTACAAAGAAAGGATTAAAGGTTTTGTGTTGTGACGACGAAGGATCTCACGAAGACGACACACGTTATGGTTTACAAAGAACTCATACACATGTTTTAAAGATGACATGTTTGTTGGTGCTAAAATATTTTGACATACGTTTATTGTATATATCTTTGAACAACAAATTCCTATTTTCATTAATATAAACTAATTATGTGTATAGTATTACTGTATTAGTGACACATAGAATTAGGTGTGTCGAAAAAGTTGACCGACTCGAACCCGAACCCGAATAAGCTTATTCGGGTCTGGTCACTCGGGTCCAAAAACGTATTTAGGTCAATTCAGGTTGATCCGAATTGACCCGAGGTCTAATTAGGCTCGGGTTCGGGTTTATATTTTTTAGCTTTGACCCGACCCGAACCCGGCCAACCCGACTTGACCCGCCTTGAATAATACAATTTACATTGTATTATTACTTAAATACGCTAATTTTCATACTTTTTCTTATACTCGGGTTGATCCGCCCCGAATTGACCCGCCTTGAATTGACCTGTCCCAAATTGACCTGAACCTGAGTGACCCAAATTCTAATTAGGGTCGGATTCGGGTATGATTTTTTAAGTCCTGACCCGACTTGACCCGACCCGACCCAACCCGAATTGACCCGACCCAATTTCCACCCCTACATAGAATAAGAAGATATTCAAAATAGACAATATTATTTTAAAGGAGTCGGTTTTGACAAAAATGTAAATGTATTTGGTTTGTATGAGATGTTAGAAATCTATTAATCAGATGGTTTGTGTTTATTATATTGTTTATGAAATAGTAATTGTTTAGAATATTTTTCCATTTAAAAAAAAATGATATAGAAAATATGATAACCAAAGCATAGTTAAATTAATACTCCGTAAGAAATTTACCTTACGTTATTATTAGTGAGTTGACTCTATCAAGAACCTATAATAAAAGAAAGAAACATGAGACGGGGGTAATGACTTGCAATATTACAACAAAGTTTAAACTTTAAAGTAGGTCGTGAATGTAGTTTTATTAAAAACACTTTTCAATAAAACAAAGAACATTACTTTCTCTATCCTAATATTTTTCTTTTTAAGATAACCCAATTTGATTATCCATTACTAATAATAAAAAGGAAAAGTTTGGTCAAATTTACAATATTACCATTGGTTAAAATTATAATTAAAAATTAAATAAAATTTAAATTAATTAGCTAAGGTAAAATTGTCATTCTATCAAAAAGTAAAAGAGAAATTTGTAATAAATGTATTTTTCTTAAATTGTGTTTTTTGTCTGAGACAATAATTTTAGGACAAATAGAGTATAATTTAGTGAGACTTGAAAAATTACAACTTCCACTTTTTTAATTTCTTAATATATATGTTTTTAGATGTTTAGTCGTGTACCGTCTTCAATAAATTAATAAGAATTTATATGATTAATTGAAGAATCATAAAAAAAATTTATTAACACTTCCTCCATCTCAAAATTATATTCTCACTTTGGTTTTTTCGGTCTTTTTCTTTCAACTTTAACCTTAAATAGTTTTTGTTTGTGTTATATAATACTTAATGAAAAATATATGAAGTGATTAGTTTTTAAATGTATTTTTTATAGTTATAATTTTTATCAAGTATTATATAACACAAACAAAAATGTTTAAGGTCAACGCTGGAAAAGAAAGTGTTGGAAACTCACTTTATGTGACGACATTTAAGAATTCCCATTAGTTATCATAGTCACACACGTTTAAACTAGACTAGGTTCATGTATAGTTAAGCGTATCGTGTGTGACTATATATACCCCTCCTTTGCTTCCAAGGAGGGGTGTTGGTGGTGTCACTTTTCTAGTTTTATTCATTTTCTTTATTTTCACACACATTCAACCTCTCTTCTCTCTCTCTAAGCCAACAATGGCTTCCACCACCATCTACCACCACATTAGACCACCGGATCCGATTTAGCATTTCTACATTTGGCATCAGAGCCTCGGTTCCATCCTTGGATCGTGTTCGTTTTCGATTTGGTGGTCTATAAATTCTTTGTGTCTCGTTATATCATTTTGTGGTCCATTTTGTCACAAAATTTTTTTGTCACGTCTTCCTTTTTTTGTCCAATTTGTCCAAACAGTCACATATCATGTCTTGATTTACTATCTATCCATGTCTCGAAGTTATGTATTTGGTGAAGTTTATCATTTTTGTGTCCTTTATTCCAATCTTGTCTCGAAATTCATTGTTTTTGTCCAAGTTGTATACCCGTTTTCTTTTGTTGTTTTTTTATCCTGGTATTCATCTGATTTGCATAATGTGGATAAGGACAAAAAATTTATGGTCCAACCATTTTTTTTTCGGGGTCACAAAAACTTGGTCAAAAACCTATTCAGATGGCATATTGCGATGGGTGGATTTGTCTATATTGCGATGGACACTTACAGATATTACGATGGGATGCTTGGATTATTGCGATGGCGGTTTCTTCTTTTCCGGATTTATTCCGATGGATTGGTTTTTCATATTCATATGGATAGGGCTGTCCTCATTGCGATGGATGGCCTGATCCATCGCAATGGTAGAAACGTCGTCATGCTGCCCAAATTCTCACAACATTGCGATGGCTGGTAACCATTGCGATGGGTTCTTGAACTAGTACGATGGTACCATTGCGATGGGTACCATCGCAATGGGTACCATCGTAATGGATTCCATCGTAATGAGACATCATGTTGCGATGGACTCCTTGTTGATTTTGACTGCGATGGTGTCCATCAGATTACGATGGGTTTTATACAAATATTCCGACGGACTTCTATTTGAAAAAACATTGCGATGGATTGGTTTATAATAAATCAGACTTTGTCTCATGTTTTTCAAAGACCCATCTGTTTATACCAAACACTCAACCCTTTTTAACAAAACCAGTTAATCAAATCCAACCTTATATCACCACAACACCATCTACCTAACCTTATGCCCATCGTCACCTAATTCCCTCTATTCATCAAAACTCGAAACAAAATAAAAGTACCTTAATCTCAGATTCTTTAATTTTCGTGTTCATTCATTAGATTTCAAAAATCCAATCACACGTAAAATTAATCATCATCACTGATTTCTTATGTTGGGTATAACCCATGGTTGATTTTCGAAAATAATGAAAGATTTGTAACATTTATGTCAAAATCTTTTCATTGTTTCGGTTATATAAACTGAACGAACAAAGTATACATTCTTTGTTTCGATTTATTACCCAAAACCACCATGCAATTAACCTACCTTACCCGAGACCTTATGGTACGATCTTGAAGATGACTTTGATGCATGGAGATAAGGTTGATTTATTTCTTAGGCCGGTTGTGGTTTAATTAGATGATATGGAGATTTGGGATTGAAAATCTAACTAGGACGGAGGTTTTAAGATAGTAGTTTGACTGTTTGTTGGGGAATGATAAGAGAAGAAGGTGATTGTGAGGTGACGGATGTTTCTAGGTGTGATTAGAAAAGATGAAGTTTAGATGTCTGTTGGGTGAGAGAAAGGGGGCGGAGAGAATAAGATGTGAGTAGGGTTAGTAGTGAAACAAGTGATTAGGGGTAATGTGTTTTTTTTATATATACCTAATTTTTAGGTATAGAAAACCTTTGGACCGGGTTTTTATCTCACTAGGCCATTTTAGCTGAGAATAGATGGGCTCCATACTTTGGTTTTTTATTGTTTCCCAACTGTTTTGTTTAAATCCGAAAATGGGCCATGATTCGGTTATTAAGTTGATTGATGGGCTCTTTATTGGGCTGTATCATTTTATGATTCGGTTATTAATATTTTAAACTTTGTGTTAAAATATTTAAATTTGACGAATTTTGTTATATTTGGGCTTCATAATGACAAAGTGGCGAGACAATGTGACGAGAGAAAGTGACAAAAGTGAAGTGACAAAGTGACGTGACAAATGTGACGAGAATTTATTTGAGACGAGACCAAAGAAAAAAAATGGGCGATTTTTTAGTGACTACAATTTTTTTTGGATCGGATACTAATTATTTGAAGACGGAGACGAACTTCTTCGAAGGCGTGTACTTATTTTATCCTTGAACAGATAACTTGCTCGTTCTTAATCTCAGAATGAAGACTTGTTTATCTGGTTTCCGGGTTCGGGGTGGATGGTTGATGACTCGGATAACTATCACTCAAAGGGGTTACTTTGTTGTACTCAGTGTCACGCGCATAGTCGACGTGGATAATTTCAAGAGGGGTTGTGCTTATAGACATCTTTAGTGATGCATTGGGTACTTAAAATTTTATCCACCGTTCTTCATTCAACAATAGTGCAAGCTTAAGTCACAAGATCAAAGGATTCTTATTCAGTTTCATGTTTGATGTATCTGGTTCATTCCATCAGTAGTCACTTCAAATTGCCTTCAAGTGGGTTGGTAAAGATGGCCATGGAGAGTTTATGAGAAGAGATTTTCGATCAACAGCTGATTCTCACCGAATATAATTAAGCTTATTTATTATTCTCTCGAGATTTTCAGGTTCATGTGCTTACGATTTATTGATGGTTCCGAGTTTCGAAACCATCAAGGGGGAAGAAGAAGACACATTGAACGCACAACGAGTACACGTGATGAACTTCATACCTTCTTTTGATTTGAAGACATTCCGGGATGACATTTGGGCTATATATAGCCCACCCTACATGTGGGCTATATGGGCTATACTTGGATCACGAGCCTAATACATTAATATATCGTTGGAGCGACCGATCCTTCATAAATACGTAAAAATGTATTTCCAACAATCTCCCCCTAAGGGAGGTCGCTCCAAGTTACAAAGCTCTAAATATTCTATATCTCGTGATCTATGCTAACTAAGATGTGACCGAGACTTTATTGGGAAAAACGTATTTCCAACAATCTCCCCCTAAGGGAGGTCACATCTTTTTACAAAATCTTAAACCTAGCATCTATGCTTGAGTCTTCGATCTTGTTCTTGTGAATATGCTTGATGTGATCTTTGACTTAAGTCTTGAGCATGTTTTCTTGCCTTGACCTTGTGCATTCGTCACTTGTGACATTCGCCTCTTCGTGACTTCATGTTCCACATACTTATACTTTTAAATTCTTGAAAGCTTCAGAGTTTGATACAGCGGAAGACTTGACCTTCAGGCTTTCTTGAATTTGTTGAAGTACTAGTTGTATGTAGTATAAGCATGTGGTGACGACTTCTTCTAGATTGTACACCGCAATGCCACCTTCTTGTTACGCTGCATAAGACAGTTAGCAACAAACAATATACACGGATGAAATGGCCTTGAACATTTCATTCTAATTCGGTAGCATTTTACCTCCGGTCGGTGAAGACCGTTGGACGATATTAAATATCGTACTTGTGGCAGGTAGTTTCAATAAAGAACCTCCTTGACAAGATTTCTCGGGTAAACCCGTTCTCTTTACTCGACCGTCCAAAGCTGACTGCGAACGTAAAGAGTGAATCATTTGGATAATATTATCCGCATGATTTGAAGCCGTCAATTCATGTTCCTGGAACAAGTGAAGTTCAATTAAGAACCGCACCGTCGTTGCTTTCCAGTTGTCACTAGCTTGATTCCTATAGAATCTTGCAAGTTACCTACCAAGTGCTGTTTGATGTTAACACTAGAAGGATTTCCATTCGTCATTGTAAATACTTAATAGTATTACTCTGAATGTTCTGGCAAGATCACTAAGATATTGCGTAGAGGCCTGGAACGTGTTTAAATTCATTTAAGAATTAAACCACTGTTGCTTTCCAGTTATCACAAGTTTGATTCATAAAGAATCGCACAAGTCACCTACCATGAGCTTTTTGATATTCGCTCAAGAAGGATTTCCATCTTCATTGTAAATACTTTCGTATTACTCGGATGTTCAGGCAAGATCATGAAGATTTTGCGTAGGACTCTTAAGATCTTTCTTACTTTTCACAGTGTGTGCAGAAGCAAGGAATTATGAAAGTGTGTCCTAATGAGATATATGATGATCTCAAATGGCTCTAGACTCGATCGTGCATTTTGGATTTTTAGTGATCGGAGGCTGGAGAGGAGTGCCACCTTTTCAATACCAATTTATTCGGAGTGAATAAATCAATAGATAATGCGTTGTCTCTGTGTGATTAAAACAAATATCTTTTGAGAGATATCTGAGTTAGCTGGGATGGGTTGTGCATTGCATCACTGGGTCCATGATGTCTGTCTTCAATCTTAAGAATCATTAATCAATGATCTTAATAGCATATGTATTGACCCGGTTTCTGCCTAAGTTGTAAGGAGGGCTTCTTTCTTTACACCCTTTATCTTTACAATTCTTTTTCATTCTTCAACCCCTTTAATGCTTACCAATACGTCATCATTAGCACCTTGTTGTGATTGTTCCAGTGCTAACTTAAGTACTTGGTCGGCATTCAGCTACATTCACAATCTTTCTCCATCTTTCCTAAGGACTACTATTTCTAGCTATGGAATGTCCTTGGGAAGATTCCTCCGGTTCTAGAGGAATCATTGGACTTTAACCTATCCTACCATCCTTATGTCACCACAATCTTCATCATCGTGAATAGAGATGTTTTGGGAAAGTGTATGTCACCATGAAATCCATTTTGAAGTGCAAATCCATTTTGCTCCCCCTTAACATATGCCACGATATCCGAAAACATTTTGCACATGTCGGGATGAGCTATCACGTTAAGTCAAACCATTTATGATTGATCATATCCCATATTAAATCACATTTTCTCCCCCATATTAAAAATATTAACCCAATCGATGTTTTTAATATCAATTGATTTAATAACATTTTAAGAAAATTTAGGAAGAAAAATGCAAGTCCAATTATCTTCATGAAATACACAAGCTCCCCCTCAAATTAATGAGGGTGTGCTGAAACGTAAATTAAATACCTTTTAAACACAAGTATAAGGTATTTATTACGTGAAAAGATCATATATGATAATGAATTCACAAGATTAACAATTTACGAGGTAGGACCTGAATGATGGAGAACATCATATGAAAGATTCACATGGTTCTTGTTCACGAATGTTGGTCACCTCGTCACGTCCCCGAGAAAATTAATTCCCGTTGTTGAGTCAAAGCTTTCCGGTGAAATGCTTGACTTGATTATGAAAAGCG